>OX465283.1:68635289-69910404 GCA_949987705.1 Thereva unica | reverse complement strand
TTTGGTACTGGAGGTGACCAAAATAAATTAATTTCGAGCCACGTCTGTCACTTATCACCTGGAGCGAGGTCAAGGCCGAGAAGTGGTGAAGGTCTCACTCTGGGAGAGGAGGCTGATATTTTGGTGACTGGTTGTTGGCCCGTGATTGTGTTCAACAAAACCCTAATTGATTATCGAATCTCAAGTAACGGCTTGACAATTGGAGACAGGGCGAGTGCTTCATTAATTTTTTTCTGTCAATGTTTCCCGTGCGGTGTTCGTTTAGTTGTGACACCAGATTGATATGCACCATTTTCAACAATATTTTTTATTTTTTTTTGCATCCATTATAGAATATAAACACAACCACACACACCTGAACACAATTTATTAGCTTTTTCAAAAAAAAAAAAAGCTTATACAGAGGCTCTGTCCGTCTGTCCGTCTGTGACCTTCTTTCATCTCTGAAAGTCTGTAGCGGCGACTTGGGCCATATCTCAAATTGTAGCTCTTGGTCAAAAGACCTAAAACTGAGAAAATGGTCTGGAAATTTCTACCGGAAGTATATTTAACAACAAAAAAGAGATTTCTAATAAAGTCCATATATCGGTAGCCTAGAGGTAAGGCGCTGGAATCCTATCCCGGGGAACCAAGTTCAATCCTCGGCCGCACAATGGCGAAATATATTTTTTTACTTCGGTGTAACATGTTTTGATTATATCACTAAATTATATCATTTAATAATGATACTCAGGAGAACATAAACATTTACTTAATTAAAAGTGAAAAAATATCATTTTCTTGATTTTTTATGGCTCTTCGGCGGCTTTATAAATCATTAAGAAATTTCGCGGAAATAATATAAAGTATTTATTTGTTTATATGCATATTTTATTTGCTGTTCATTTTATTAGTTTATAGTCATGTAGGTGGTCATTTTTTTTCATCATTGCACTCCTTTAATCCCTCATGGGACATAGGGCGGAAACAGTTGCCCTCCAGCGGACTCTGTTTAGCGCGACAGCTCTCAGCTCCGACCAGGATCTCCCAGTTGTTGCGGCTTCTGCTAGTAGAGTTCTCCTCCACGTTGTTCTAGGTCGTCCTACTCGACGGGATCCTTGCGGATTCCAGTCAAGGGCCTGTTTGGCTAGATTTTCGTTTTCGCGTCGCAAGGTGTGGCCAACCCAATTCCATTTCCTTCGCCTGATTTGGTCGTCTATCCTATCTTGGCCGGCACGGCCCATAGTTCTTCGTTTGAAATTCTATCTTGCCAGCGGATTTTTAGGATACGACGAAGGCATCTGTTGATGAAGACTTGTAGGCGCCCTGTGATGAATTGGGTGACTTTCCATGTTTCGCAACCATACAAAAGAACTGCCTTAACGTTGGAGTTAAACAGCCGCAATTTGGTGTTAGTGGAAATCACCGTTGATCGCCATATGTGGGACAGGCATGCATATGCGCCTCGTGCTTTATTTATTCTGGAACTGACATCTTCTTCTGCACCGCCATTTTCGGTAATAATACTACCGAGGTAGCAGAATTTATCGACCAGTTCCACGTCACGGTTACTCAGCGCTGTCCGTTCAGTGCTGTTTGCATTTATCCGCATTTCTTTAGTTTTAGTTGGATTTAGCCTTAAGCCTGCTGGACTACTTTCTGTTGCCAAATTGTTAATCATGTTTTTGAGGTCCTGGTGTCTGTGGGCCAGCAAACAGATATCATCTGCGTAGTCGAGATCCTTAAGGCGGTCTAACAAACCCCATTGTATGCCGCCTGTTCTACTATCTAGAGCGCCGACAAGGATGTCATTTATTACTATAAGAAATAGTAATGGCGAAAGTAGGCATCCTTGTCGTATTCCTGAGCTCACCTCAAAGCTGTCGGATAATTTTCCATTATGGAGAACTCTGCATTTGGAATTGTTATATAGGGCTTTTAGCAATTCTATTATTTTATCAGGCAATCCACGTCGCCGTAGTGCCTGCCATATAAAGCTCCTATTGACCGAGTCGAACGCTTTCTCATAATCTACGAAAGCAAGGTAAAGGGGGGATCGGAATTATTATTCTCAAGGTGTTGATATGATCAATACATGAGTGGCCCTTCCTGAATCCGGCCTGCTGCCTCCTAAGCGTTCGGTCTACTGCCTCACTTATCCTAGATAGTAATATATGGCACAAAATTTTGCCCACAGTAGATAGTAAACAGATGCCTCTCCAGTTGTCGCATATTGTTAGGTCCCCCTTTTTTGGTATTTTGACTATGATACCTTCCGTCCAATCCTCCGGAAAGGTACAGGTGTTCCATGCTATTTGTAGGATTGGCTGAAGCGCATCTGCTGTGAGGCTTGAGTCGGCTTTCAACAATTCTGGCGGGATGCCATCTTTCCCAGCTGCTTTACCATTGGCCATCGCATGAATTGCGGTTACTATTTCCGTCTTGGATGGGGCCCGGGTGGTGATTCGAATTGGCTGTGCATTGTTGCTGGTTTCCTGAGGTTCCTGTGTAAATGAACCATTCAGGGCGGCGAAGAAGTAATCTCTCCATCTTTGGAGCTGCTCCTCGTCGCTGCACAGCAGCCTTCCATCCGCACTCTTAACGGCATGCTTTTTAGTAGAGTGTAGGTGGTGCTGTAGACAAAAAAAAACTCAATTTTATCGAACTTCGCTGTGGATTTGTCACAAACAATACGTATGATTTAAACGAAACATTTGGTAAGTTTATGAAAAATGGATAATCACAGTTATTAAAATTATTAGTGAGTGTCAGTAGATATAAAACGAAAAGTAGATGTCTAATTTTTACCAGGGAATATAAACGCTTTCTGAAATGAATGAAAATTTATAAATTTAATTGCACTAACGGTGTATTTAAGACCGTCCTTATAGTCCATCACTATAAGGAAGTGATTTTTCTCAGAATTTTTAATATTTTACAAAAATTTTACAAACGATTTGCACCATATCTAAAAATTTTTGCAGCCCCTTGTCTAAAAGCATATTTATAAGTTTTTATTAACTAAATTTGTATGTATCTCTTCAGAATAACAAAAAAAATTATAATAAACTAAGCCTTCGTCACCAAGAATTGAACCCTGGTCCTTTCGCACGGCGATCTAGCGCCTTCCCTATACCCCAAATATGAACTTGTAGGAATGTGGCAATAAACATATTTATTCATTTTTACGTAAAAAGGTACATTCCAATGCTAGATATGTATAAACTTTCGAAGGAAATAAACAACTGATTTATGACAACAGATTTTCTATTATTTATGAAATGTATTTTGCATATTTTATGGAAATTGATAATCACAGGTAAAACGAAGAGTAATGTAATATTGGCATAGATGGAGTGTTCACTATTCTTTGTCATAGATGGGGTGCAATTAAAATATATCAATTCTTTCAAATTCTTGGCGGGTAATTATTGTATAATTCTTTCAGCAGCATCTACATGAAAGATGCGTTAGTTTTTCAAGTTATTTGTTGGAATGTTTTCGTGATTCTTCACAATCTCCACTTAATATATTGTCATCCAGTCTGAAGTGTTATTCAATAGAAAGAATGCCATGAAAAAGCGTAATTAGTGGCTAGTCTCTAGGCACAACATCCCACTAGTTATAATAATTGATCTTGTTTGTTGTCAATACTCGTACAGGCAGTTAACAGTAACATAGTTATATTATTATTAAATATTGGGGCCTATTCTGCAATTTTTCATAAAATATTAATTTATGTTATGTTATTATGATAAAATTTCTTCTTCATAAAATGAAAATTAAATATTTTCGAAATTCCTATTCTGTCATGGTTCCATAAAATTATTTTATGGAATCTTTTATGGACACATAATATAAAAGATTTAATATAATCCGCTCTGAGTTCTATTACGCTTTGAACAGTTCGGTTGAAAATGAACAGCTGATCGGTTGTAAATGTAAATAAACAAAATCAAAGCGTGCCCTGGGCATATTAATTTTTATTTAAACTAAAAACTCAATTAACACAACTTTGGACAACAAATGTCAATTCACGTCTGTCATTTTCATAAAATACATACCTATGTCAAAACACTCCTAAAATGTGCTGCTGAGGTTCTTTTATGTTATGAAGCATAACAGGAAATATTTTATGTAATGATGCAGATGCATAAAAGAAAATAAAATTTGTCGGACAGAATAGGATTTTAGAGAATTCTTTTATTTTATGGCATAACATAACATAAAATGATAAAATTTTACCGACAGAATAGGATCCATTAGCTTAAAATTTTTTTGATTTGCAAAATAATTTTCTGGTTATCACGGATAAAATAGATTGATAATTGTGTATTTATTTGTAACAACGAGCCGTCATGGTACCAGGGCGACGAGGTTGATTCTTGAGTGATACACCTAAGTTTTGGTTTGGTTAATGGTAAAATAAATTTTATGACAGTACACGGATGAATTGATTTCGAATGTAACAGTGTGAAGTTATTACTAATTCGAATTTAGCCTCACATCCTTTACCTATTAACCTATTTTAACTGTTAGTTTTTGTTCATACACGTTGAATGTTGTACGTGTAGTCTCTTTTCGTAGATATTTGTTGAAACCATTGTTTATTGAGGCGTAGGTGACACGAAAGATAAATAAAAATATGATTATAATGTTGAACTGCTAAGTAATAGCTTTATTCGGGAATGGTTGAGTTGGGTTTTAGATCTTTTCAGGGTTTTTAGGTGGTGCCTTCTCATGTCGGTGGATAGTTCTTTATACAATCAATCGAATGGGATGGTGTTTGATTTAGCATCGACACAGGTGAGTGGTGAACCATTGAACGTTTAGGCCCGGCCACACACCTCACGACCCCAACCGACGAGCCAGCGACTCCGTGTGGCCGGCATAACCCCCCTAATAAGAGTATCGGCGATTAGGGGGGTAGGAGTATTTTTCCGATATTTTTATGTAAGGTGGCGCGTCTTTGGTCAGGCTTTTCCGGGCTTCTGGCTGAAGGTGCAATACCTCGCATAAATGGCGCCCACTACATTTTCGCGCCATTATGATGATTCATAAATGGCGCCCAACGACATAGTCACGCCATTTAAGCTACTACAGCTCGGTTAGTGCACCTCCTGGGTTACGAATGGAGTTAGCTAAGACAGTCGTTCTACCTCACTTATATGGTAGTATAATGGTAGCTTTATCTTTCCCAAGTGGGATTCTGTATCTGCGAGGAAAATAACGGTGGCATTTAATGATATCATTACGTATATCTACAACCTATCCAAGGGAGTCACATTTCCACATACGTCAATTCGTTTGTCGGTACATCCATTGAGACTTATTGCGCAAGGCGTGCGCTGGCTTTTCTTCATAAACTAATACCTGCTAAGAGCACAGATTATCTACATGAAAAGTTAACAGAGGTCTTCAGCTCCTTATACCAAGGTGTAATCCTCGCTTTGGTGAGCGTTCTTTCTTTGTTCAGGCTATTCGTAGATAGAATTCTCTTTCGAGTTATATGCAAACTGAAGGATCTAGCGTGGTGTTCTGAAAGTTGATTAAGAACGCAGAATAACTAAAATTCTGCGTTCTTAATCAACTGTCAGAACAGAACTGTTTGTAGATTCTACACATATGGTGAATGACATGCTTTGTAATTTTAGTTCATAGTTTTAGATTACTTGCTTTTCCAAAATTTTCATTTAAATCGGTTGGGCGGTTTCGGAGATTAGCGTGTTCGAACATCGTGACACGTAATTTTTATATATTACTCAGCAGTCTGCTTTCGACCAAGGTCACACCAAACAACTAGCCCCTGCCCTCGTTGATTGTGACGAAAATATGAAGGCCAAATGCATCCTGCTCGAGGCAAACAAAACAGGTGGAGCCTTACTCTCATCTGATATCTCATAGCTAGTAGTTTAGGACGAAGTCTGCAGTGAAGAAGCCAACTAGAGCCATGCCACTGAGTATTCGGTTCCAGACCGATAAAAGCGGTGTTGCGGGGCTATTTGGCCAAGGCGCCAAGAGTATCCCATAAAGAATTCCCAGCTCTTAAAAGGCGGGTTGATAAACCCAAATTAATTTAGACGTGGTACTACTGACAGTGGTAAAATTACTGCTTAGCTGTCAGTAAGGATAAATAGTTGATTATTAGCGTAGATCTTTAAGTTCTCGTAAGCATACATCTCCGCTTGAAACACAGTAACTAGGGTGGTCAAGCTGAACACTATGATATCCGATGGAACGCTCTTATCGTTGCACCTACGATTGCCTCGGGCTTGGAGCAGTACGTGTAACTTATACTTAGGTATATATTTACAAAACTTGGCTAAAATCTTCACCAGCATGCAATCCAATTGCGTTCATGCTTATTAATTATTGCCTGAAGACCATAGCCCAAGTGGTCGTTCGAACAGGGCCACAGAGATCTGCGCATCTTGCATTATCCATCTACTGGTTTCAATGGACTTTTTAGTCTAATGTCCCGCTAAGTATTTGGTTTGCTGTGGAAATTATTTTGAAAATGAAAGTTTTGTCTGCTAGATTCAGTTTTGTAAATCGGGAAAGTTTTTAATTGTCGGTAAATGGCTCTTGAACTGTTTTGTCAGCATTGATTCTTAACTCGAGGCACCAGGAGATCACATCAACTACTTGTTGTATGTGCATTGGCACGGTACTGCTGTTTCACCGGAGCAATAAATCCATGGCAGGCTATCGGTCTTGTTCAAACTGTGTGAACTGCAAGTCTTAGGTACAAGGGTTGTCGAGAGTCCAGTAGGTCCAAGCGATAAACACAAGAACTGCAAATCCTATAAAGAGAATGCATTGTTTAGATAAAGAGTTCACCAGAAACTGAAAAATATCAATTTTTAAAGTAGAGTAACACAGTTACGGTAGAGAATATATAGAATATGACCTTTATAACTTTACTAAGGAATACAGTAAAGATTTTCAAATACTTTATGCAATATTTTAAAAAATTTCATTTACAAATTATTTCATTTTTTACATAACTTAGGAAATGATGTCACTATGGACGAGTCAACCTGGCTTTCCACTTTTAACAGTAACGAAAATCGGATCAACAGTTTCAATATCACAAAAACCATTTCAACCAGCGGAATTTACTGTAATCCTAGACGAAACATTCGACGGCAACTACAACAATATATCAACAACAACACCTTCAACCACGACAGTAAGTGCAGCATCAAAGCATAAAATAAAACCCATGAAGTGGGTATTCCCCGTCAATTACATAACCGATGTCGGGAATGAATCGGTTTCATTGTGGCTCCAAAACACCGATAGTAAGTACAAACACACCTCATTTGACTTTCAGTACTCCTTTCTGATAACATTTCTTCATTAAAATAGCGACATTTCAAATATCATCAGAAGCCAAGTGGATAAAGGTGAATGCAGACCAAAACGGATACTACCGTGTCCTCTACAACGAGGATAACTGGTCCAATATAATTGAGGACTTGGTTAAGGACCACGAAGTGTTTTGCCCGAGGGTAAGTGAACATTGTTAGCAAAATATTATTTTTAATTTTTTTTTTTAATATTTCATCCCCCATAGGACAGAATTGGTCTTGTTTCGGACGCTTTTACACTTTGTCACGCTAACTTGATGCCTTGTGAAATAACGATGAATTTAATTACATACCTACCGAAAGAGAAGAACTGGGGACCCATGACAACGGCGCTCTATCACCTGGAAAGGTGGCGGCGAATACTTAAATATTCAGAATGTTTCCTTTTGTTGTCGGAATTCATTAAAATACTCCTTACGAAACCCATCCAGGAGCTGGGCTGGGACGACGAGGGCACTGATGAAATTCGGTAAGTTTACTTTCTTTTTGTTGTGGTTTTTAAAATGTGTGTGCTTTAATTAAAATCAATTATTTAAGATTAATGCGTCCTGAGGTGTTATTGGCTTCGATTTTATGGGAGGACACCGATAGTGTTAACAAGGCTAAACACATTTTACATCAGTATTTAAGTAATGGCACCGCGATACCACCAAACTTGAAAGAGGTAAGACTAGTCATTCGGGTTTTCAATATTTCTTTTTTTTAAATTTATTTCACGAGAAACAGTTTTGTCAATATTTTTAATTCCTAACTAGTTAAACCTTTCAGTATATTTACGCTCAATTTACAGGGACTTGTTGAAATATTCAAATTTATGCTAGACTAATTGGAATTGAAAGTGAATTTCAAAGAGTTCAACAGTCTTTTATTATCCTTTATAGAAGACCTAATACTAATGTTAAAGACTTCATTCCTTTCATGCTCAATTTTCCAATATAGATCGTTAATTGTCTCTTTCCATTGTAAAAGCTGCATACTGACAAGTGCAGATAGAATTATGATTTGTATATTATTTTAATACCTTCGAGCTCTGTATATGGTTTTTTTAAATGATTCAAGCTTGGGGTAATTTATCGGGTTTTAAACGATTAACGGAATACTATGTAGACATCTCGTGGCACTTACAGAAGAACCCCTGGACAAAGTTATGAATAAAGTAGATTTTAATGCTGTCCGATAGCTAAGGGAAAAACTTGGAAACTCTTAAGATATTCCAGGCATTGAGCTTTTAGTTCTATACCAACATCTATCTAACTCGGAAAAAATGGGGAAGCAAGTTTTCTTAGAAACAAGACAGTACTTCGTTTTGAACCATTGCTCTTAGTTCCTGCGGCCAAGAATGAGTTCGATATCTCTGGTCATTAAATTGAATATGAGTTCCCGATTGGGAAGAAACTTAATACTTGATTGACTTAGACGTTTCTTAAAGCAAAGTACTGGGGGAAAGAATTGAACCTGGAGAACATCCACAGCGACGGTGTTCAATTTCGTTATCCAATAAAACCTTGATTGAATGGCCAAAAACGAAACTAGTTCATTAGAACTGAGACGATTCCAATAATGGAGTTGAGTCAGTGGAGCAGGGTGTCATACTCCATTGCAAGTCTTGGAGATATCTATAACAACCAAAGCGATGCATAGTTTGTTGGTGCTGCTACAGTAGATATACATACGAGGACATGACCAGTAGATTTCTTTTGTCTAAACTCATATTGCTTGTCATTTACGATTAAGCTGAGTTTTAGCCTAACACAATTACATTACAAAAGAATCGTACCAGAGTAAAAATAAATTATGGCCTGGTGATTGTTATAGCCCTCGGCCATATGGAGGGGGCATAAGATAAGAAGGCCCGTTGCAGGACAGTGCGGCCATGCAGGAGGCGAGTGACGGTGGAATGACGGCCTTGCAGTACCAATAACGGCCATACGACGGTGGTACGGCGGCCGTAGGGTTTCTATTAAGGGCATGCGACAGTGGTACGGCGGCCGTGTGGTTAATTTAAGGGCATACGACGGTGGTACAGTGTCAGCGACTTGGATATTCGCTCTACTAATAAGAAAGTACCCTAGCCCGCGTAAAGATAAAATAAGGCCTTTCAACGGGCGAACACCAAAAGTGCTTAAACATAGTCCTCGGCCATATGAAGGACATTGGAAGGCTCGTTACAGGACAGTACGGCCGTACACCACGCACGCATACACATAGCGACGGGTATACATTTGTATATAATGCGATTAAAAAAATTCTCTTTAATATTTATCTATGTAGAGATACAAAACTCACTCATCAACACACTGTTTTTTTTTCTTCTAGCGATTTAATAACAAAATTTTACACTAAAATATAAATCAACACGCACTACAAACTTCCCTTATAACAAACCGACTAGGGCCACTGGCGAGCTCTTATCGATAATCTTGTAGGATAAATCGAAAGGGCCATTCATTGTACATAACGAAAATGTTCAAGTTCCCAGAAAACAAATTCAACAATACATTTGGGGCATATTCTTTTTTGGCCCAAATTTGCCCTTGGAATGCCCGCGTGTAGAGCTTGGTTCTTGGCCATTTAAATCTTTTGGTCCAGTTTGGCCGTCGAAAGGCCGAATGTGCCCCCATTAAAAATGGGTAAA
The DNA here is from genome assembly GCA_949987705.1 of Thereva unica. Classification (NCBI taxonomy): domain Eukaryota; kingdom Metazoa; phylum Arthropoda; class Insecta; order Diptera; family Therevidae; genus Thereva; species Thereva unica. The sequence continues at coordinate 69,900,417 of OX465283.1, read as the reverse complement.
AATTCGACGGCCGTCTTATCCCCCTGAAAAAGCCAAGCGGCCGTGATTCGCCCATCACATCACAAGCCCATTTTTTATTTTTACTCGGGTAGACATTCCATTAGATTTAAATTGTTTATTTTTCCCTCATTTTTGCGAGAATAGAAATAGTCGGCGCGAGAGTTCAACGTGTTTTTTTATGTGGTAGTTCTAAGCTCAGGAGTCACCCTGTCGTTTGTCACGTCATGGTGCAATGTCTAGCAATAAGCTTAGTTGGGGAGGAAAAAAGGTTAAAGGCTCGTTAGGGTGTTGAAGAAGATGGCGACGAACCCTGCATTTGAACTGTTGGATGTTGTGGGAGTCCGGAAATACTGACTGCGAAAGGTTTTTCCACAGTCAAGTTGTTCTATTTAGAAATGAATTTCTAGTTTGTAGAGTGCGGGAACAGGGGAGTTGCAGGTAAATGGAATGAGACGAGTGGGCCAATCAGGTCTTGCGGGCGTAAGATTGCCATGGAGGCAGGAGAGCGTTTATTTCGGAGTCACTATGATAGTAGTGATATAATATTATCAGTGCTGCTACATTCCTACGGTGGCTCAAAGGGTCGATGGTGGAGCAAACGGCGCAAATGGGCAGTTTGAGGGTTCATTTTTCGACTTTATCTAACCACGCCAAGGTGGTTTCCGGAGCGCCGCCCGAAATGAGAAAGTTGTATTCGAGCAGCGGCGGGATGTAGGACTTGTATATTACAGCACGGGCCGATGGCTGGAGGATGAACTGCACCTCTTGAGAAATCCCAAGCACTGGGATGCTTGTTTGGCGATTTGGAATAAGTGGTCATTCCAACGCAGGTCTTTCGCTAATGCCATGTTAAGGGATGGGTCGGCCATTAGTTCAACACGATCCAAGAACACGGATGGAGAGGGGTTGCTTTTTTATTGGAGATAAGACAGTACTTGGTTTTGGTGCGGTTGAACTCGACACGATTCTTGCTTCCCCAACCTAGAATGAGTTCAATGTCTTTATTTATGGAGCTGGACATTCGTTTACGATCATCAAGGCAGGATCTGGCGGGTGTTTGTCTAAACGTCTGTCTTAACGAAGCCGTAAGACTAACGCAGGGTACCGTCGTCAGCGAAACTAAGAAGAGGGTTGGAGGGGATTGAAAGTAGGTCATTTATTAAGATAAGGAATAAATCAGGTGATAAAATTGATACCTGGAAGACACCTACAGTGATCGGGTAGGGTTGCAATTTAACGCCATCCAAAACTACTTTGATTGAACGGCCAAAAAGAAAACTCCCAATCCCAAGTGAGTCAATACCAACATCTCTGAATTTGGCTAGCTGGGCTGAGTGCCATACTCTATCAAAAGCCTTGAAATATCTAGAGCAGCCAGACTAGACTCACCGGATCCATCCAGACTTCGGTTGAGGTGTTCTGTAAGGCAAATTAAAAGATCGCCAGTGGATCTCTTTTGGCGGAAGCCATACTGTCTGTCGTTTATGAGTAGGTTTTATTCTAGATATCCCATAAGCTAGTAGTAGAGGGCTGGAGTCACATTTTTTCGGTATGGGCTGAACGGGCAAGTTTCCAAGAAAAAGTCCGGGAAACTCCTTGCCAAAGGTGAGGCGCATTGTTTTAAGACGATAGGGGGTATATTATTGGGTACAGTAGATTTTTAGCATTGAGCTCCTCGAGGCACCCTTTTTTTTATGTGGCATGGTCAAGCTCAGGAATCATCCTTTGTACCACTAGACCGTCATGTGTTAAACTCATGGTGCAATGTCTAGTAGTAAGCTTGACCTGAAAATAGAAAAAGAATAGGAAAGGTTAAGGGTAGTCTGGTGGATGCATAACGAGAAGGCAGTGAGCCTCGCGTTTGCACTACTGGGTGTTATGTTAGTGCATCCATTTTTTAACAGCCGGGTGAGTCACAACCGTCAGGGCTAGCGAGAGACAGTCTTGTTGGAGTGCTATGCCTCCTGAAACAAGTGAATCCCACTAACCAGCCGACAAAGGCTGTGATGCCAACAGTACCAGACTACCAGGTGAACAAGGAGGTGCACCGACCGCTAGATGAAGACCCCACCTAAGCGGAGATTTGGTACCCTATTATTAACCGGTTAAGCCAGCAGGATGCCTTATTAGGGCTACCGTGAACTTGTCGTTTATGATAGCTTGATAGTTATTATTATAGGGCTAACAGAAGATGAATTTGCTGTGTCGTTTGTGTAAAGAGCTGAGGACAGGGTGGTGTTAGTTTTAATGTTACTATTATAACTAGGTTTTTGAGCAGCGCAGAGGTACAACTATGTTTAGGTCGAAACTCAGAGAAAATTATTTCCCTCAATGTATTCTGAAATTCGTTCGTGCATGCACTTTTCTAACGCTTTGGCAAAGAACGGAAGAATGGAAATAGGACGAAATTTCTACTTTCCGGATAATTCTGGCCAGTTTCGACTTAGTGGAAAAAGTCTGAGACTATATTTTGGCATTAAATATGTAAATGAATTAGAAAAGGCAGTATCATTGGTAAGATCAACTTTGTGGACTTAGGATTAATGCCGTCAAGCCCCATGAAGTCGGATTTAAGACTTAAAACTGCCGCAAATGAAACGAAAACTCTTGAAAAGGATTGCTATGAGCGGGCAAGTGTAATTGGGACTTCCAGCATGTCCATCAGTAATTCATGATTGATCTCACTCAAGGCGCTGGCTATAGAATTGGTTTCCGTTCTGTCTGTACCTATGTCCCTCAAGTGTTGTACAAGTTCTAGATTACGGCATTCCTTATACCTAAGAGAAATCTTTTATGCATAGAGAAATGTTTTAACTTTTACACATTTTTCATACTGAAAATTCCATACCTAAGATATTAAAATTGCCTTAATTTAACACAGACGTCTCAACAAAATAATATTTTTTAGGTTGTCTACACTGGTGCCATACTGTCCGGAGAATACGTATACTGGCAGTATTGTTGGGACCGATTTTCATCACTACGTGGCACTTCCGAAGGTAATGTTGAAAGAATGCAACTATTACGAGCGCTAGGCAAAACAAAAGATGCCTGGCTTCAAAATCGTCTTCTATCACATGTAACAACGCTTCCAACAACAGAAGTAGTCCAAGTACTCCAAGCTATATCCGGCACACCAACTGGCGGTGCTATGGCATGCCGTTTTCTACAGGCCAAATGGTTTGATCTACAATCAAAACTTGGTCCTGGTAGCGTTAGCTTTGCTAAAGTAATATCAGCAATTACACAATATGGAGCAACAAAATTCGACTATGATGAGGTAAGAACTGTCACCATTGATTAATGAATGTTTTATGTCTTAAATTTCTACTTACAGCTTAAGTCATTAGTACATCGCTTTGGGAATGGTCCAGGTATGCAAATTCTTAATTTGACATTGAGCAGTGTCGGAGCCAATGTTGAATGGGTCGCAAGATCTCAAACATCGCTGTATACATGGATAGAGAGCAGTGGACATATACATTGACTGTAAATTTAATCATAAGGACTGCTTATTACTAAAATTAATTTATTTTATTAAAATGAAAGTAAAAAAAACAACAAAATTCTATTTCAGTTCTTTTTTATATCTTTAGATATAGTTTAAAACGTAACTGTATTCAACCATCATATCTAAATTAAAATTTAAGAAATAAACAGTGATAAGCTATCCACCTGATCTATAGGACAGCATTTCACAAGACAGTAACAAAAAGCAAAAAAAAATCGGCATATATTTAGATTTTAGTTATTAAATAAATTGTATTGTATATAAACAAAAATACATACATAAGTATATATGACCACTATACATACATATTGTACTTTGAAATTTTAAGATAAAAGAAAAAAGAAAGACATATTTTTCCAAATAAAAATTCATTAATTAATTAAGGGAAATTTTAAGATTTAAGGGAAATATTGTTCAAAAAAAGTGAAACAAAAACAATTTTCTTTGAGTAAAGAAAAGTAAAAAAAAAAATTGTATAAGCGTCGTATTCAAAAAAAAATTCAATTTCAAATTAATATCAGCTTTTAAAATCAGTAAACAAGTTTTCCTACTTAGTTCTGTTGTTCTTAGTTTTATGCCATATACATTTTCACTATATGCGCTAAAAAAAATATATCGAATATATATAAAACAATAATTTTAATTTTAATCCTTGTATCAAAATGCCTAACTGCACACATTAACATAACATACAACACACATCACAATTCGCATTGTTCTTTCAATATGTTAACTGAACTAAATGAAATGGATGCGACTTAAACTTAAAACATATAAACAACAAACAAACAAACAAAAAAACTAAATTTAAATTTATTTGTTAATTTCATGTTCACTTGTTATAATTGTACTCAAATATAAAGTCGAAATGTTTTATCAAAATTTATTTTTTATTACGTCTTTAATATTATAACTTGTCATACCAAAACAAAGAAAAACAAAACAGCAACAAAACAAATATCTCATTGCGAAAGAAACATAAAAATATTTAAAAAAAAATTCATTTAAATATAAGTAAAAAATGTGTACATAAAAAAATTTAGATTTAGGAAATTATTATGAAAAATGTGTTCTAATTCTGTGAGAATAATAAAAAAAAATTATTTTTCTTCATACAAAAGAGAAATTCAAAGCCTTTAAGTTGTTAGTGTGCAATCAATGATTCTTTTTTCAAAGACGAGAGAAAAATAAGGTGATTTTTATCACCCTGGATAAGATTTAACACAAAATGTATTTCATTCAAACTTACTTAATGTACTATTTATGTATTGTGCTGAATTTGTTTGAGAGTTTGTTTGTGATAAAAAAATTCTACCTACTTACCTACAAATACAATCTTCCAGGACGTTTTTAAATTTGCAACAAAACTGCTAAAATTAATTTTGGATCCTTAAATTTAGAGTATGTTACAAATTTTTTAAGATTTGATGATGAAAAATTGTGTACTACGTGCACAACAGACAGACCAATCGTATTCAGAATCGTTCGCATAGATTTAGCTATGCCAGAGGACTAGACGCCCTGTGCAGAACTTCACTCATGGCGCCCTTCTCCACTTCATTACTCCATATTGTTTTTCCCAAAAAAGCGCCAAAAAAGTAATCAATTTTGCTTTGGCACCCACTACTATATTTTTAGTGTGTATGTGTATGAAATGTACCATATTTGAATTAAATGGCGTTTCTGTATTATACTCATTTGATACCCATACCGGGGACGTTGTAAAGAAAAATGTAAACCGTCATTTTGTGTTGGCCGCCATTTTGAATTTGGAATGACGCTACACAGCTAATAGTATTCTACTTGCCACACCCTGAGGAAGACTAGGGACAGTTGGGAATAAGAAACTGCAAAAGTCAGGCTAGAGATCGACAATCATGGAGGCGAAAGCTAAGGGAAGACAAGCCAAACCATAAGCCGTGGAGATCCTGATGATGATGACACCCTTTTATTTGAGCCGATCGCGTTATTTTGTGTTGGCCGCCATTGTGCCATCCATCCAATGGCGCTACAGCCTTCAGCGCATGAAACGCCTTTTGTATGAATAAAATTCAACTTGAACATTTATAATATCATTTTGTAATTTTGGTGGTACATGCGCGAAGAAAATACACTAGAAATATCACCTGATAGTTTTTACAGTACTTGCGGATCGCAAGTGGCTCATAGTGGTTAAAGTCAGGGAAAAGTTCGGACAATATAGATCTTTGAATTGAAAAGTGCACTTTCTGATCCCCTCAAATTTTTTGATAAATTTCATTTCAAGACTCACAAATTATTTACAATATTTTCAAAGCTACCTGGAGCCCTTATGACTAATGAAAGGTCATTATTGAGCGCCTTTCCAGGATTTTCACTTAGACGGGACGGGCTTCAATAGGAAACGCCTATTGCTGATATTCTTTAACAATAGTAAAAAATCGGCAGCTTCATAAATCTGTTCGTATAATTTATTCAACTGTACATATCGAATCATTAAGCCACATTCAGTCTATCATCGAGCAAGTAGTGCAAATCAGGGCCACCCTAGCCACAGGGCTAAATGGGCTACAGCCCCGGGGAGCAAGCCTTTTCAGGGCTCTTCAATTTTTATTGGTGTTATATTTTTGGGTTGTTATTAGCTATTAGTTATTTTTATTTAAAATCTTTTTATAACAAAATCAAACTGCCTGTTCTAATGAAATAGAAAATATTATACATACATGTATGTGAGGATCTGCTTTGGTGAACCGACCCCCAAAGTTAAGATTTGCACTTCTGTGAATTAAGTCGTCGCCTGGAATTAAACAAAACACCACTTTTTTACAAAATTTTATTTAACACAAAAGTGATAATCTTGCTGTTTGAATGTAAATCGAGTTCAGATCTCGCATTCGGTCATTCTGATACGTATTAATTAGCCCCATCCTTTAAGGCTATCCGCTGGAGCTATCCTGGCTCCCTTGTGGTCACCTGTCTTTTCCAATTTATAACGGTCGTGATTCTTTCGTTTCACTGCACGGTAAGGTTCCAAAAACTTAGGTTTTAGTTTCAACCCTGGGCTAAATTGTTTTCCCTTGACTGCAACCAAGGTGCTCTCCTTATAGACACTTGCAGCTTTACTCTTCTTATTGCTTTTTCTCCTATTCTCCTGAAGGTTAGTAATATTTTGTCTGGCTTCTCGTCGTAGCATTTCCTGCATGTTCTGCCATGCGTTATCGTCGTTTATAAAGGCTTGAAAGTTTGGTAATGCTGCTAACTTCATTTCCATGCCAGTTAATATACGAAAGGGCGTACTTCCTGTTGGGGATTATTTATTATTGGTGGAACTCGATCGAAGTGCGTGTATCACGGGTTTGGCTCCGCGACTGATAATTTGGTTCGGTGTTAGGATACGATTTATCCTCTCTACCGTCCCCTCGGAACGTCAGTAGTGATTAAAGAATGTGGTATGCCTTCTTCTATGTGGTCACTTTGAAACAGTTTGGTTGTTTAAAGATGTTGCTCGGTCAGGTATTACACTTCTTGGGTTACCACTGTTTCTACTATGGTTGTATCTTTTTTTTAGTTGGTTTCAATGGAATTACATATATGATCTATATGCAACGTCTGAAGGGAACGATCGTTTTTATCAATGGCTGTTATGAGGCCTTTTTGTTTCCCAGGCTTGTCTTTTGCCATTATGCATTCTATGCATCTTTTGACTAACTGGAATACCTTAGTCTTCACTTCACTTTGATAAAAAATTAGGGGACTAATACTTGCCAACCTCGTAATGAGGGTGGAGGACACCAAAACGGCTTGTGGTATAAAAAATTTCGGGAAATATAGCAGTAGGTAGACCCAAGAGGACAACAGGGGCTTAACATTCGAAACTGGAGATATGCTGCAAGGGACCATAAAAGTTTCAGAAATGTCCTAAACGAAGCGAAGGCTAGATTTGGGCTGCAGCGCCATTGAATGGATGGAGTCTTCAGGAATAAAGTCGGTTTTCCTTATTAAGACTTCGACTTCTTAGCAGCTGAAAGATGTCCTGCCTGTGAGCAGATTTAACGATCTCGTCCACCATTGCCGTGGGAATGACAATTAAGTCTTCCCCTGGATTCTTTGATCTTTAATATCTCTCTTATAGTTCTTAAATATTGGTATTCCTTCTGTGCTTATTTAATTAGGTAAGTTAACATATCGACATTTCGTGCAATTCTGCTTAACGCATCTACGTGTCTCATTTCAGTACCTGAGCGATGTTCAATCTGGTAATTAAATTCTTTTAGAAACATGGCCTCTCTGGTCACTCCCAGTGGAACATCTCCGTTTTCATTGTCGTGGCGAAAGCATTGCAATCGATGACAATCATAATCCTCCTTCCAAGAACGTAAACTCTCCACTTCCTTAGGAAGTGTACTATGGCGAGAACTTCTAGCTCGTAAGCGTACGAACGTTGTTCGCCTGGGCTTACGACTCTGCAATGGATGCAACAGTTGATCGTAATTATTCCGTTGCAAGACGATATCTCCAAATTCATCCTTACTATCATCGGTATGAGTCTACGTACGCGCCTCTGGTTCAAATAACTTCAACACTGATGCTACTTCTTTTAATGCTTCAAATGAATTTTACTGTTCGGTTTCTATTTTCAATATGGCCTTCTTTTTTAGCAAATCGCTGAACGGCTTTGCTTCAACTGCCTAGCCTGCTATAAATCTTCTGAAGTAGAGCGTTAGTCCCAGTAACCTTTGTAAAGTTGTCCTATCATTTGGTATATTAAAGAGGAAACTCAATTATTACTTGTGTCCTCTTCTAATGGTCTTTGCTTTTCTTATGAAGAAGGGCGTAGTTTTGTTAGTAGCCCACGGTCGCCGAATATCTAGGACGGCCCTGGTGCAAATCAGTCTTTTCGTCAATAAATATGCATATATCAGTCTATCGCCCAACCCACACACATATTCATCGATGCTTTAATCTTTAATCACACCTTTTTCGAAAGTCGCTTACTGTCTGATGATTGGAGCTACCTTAGCTGTGACCATTATTGCAAGCAGCAAAAGAAGTTTTTCAACTTTAAGACGTTTAAAGGATTGGCATAGTAGGGCAACTGAAGAACAGCGGCTGAACGGTGTTGCTCTTTTGAGTATTCATAGAGAAATCGACGTAACGGCTAATAGTCCATTCAAAGCGCGCGTTTGGGTGTTCCAAAATAACACCGTTAAGAAAATCGAACCCTAAACGTTTTTGGGGTCGCTGATCACGAAAATCGGGGTCCCGCGGTAATAAAACATGGGCGTCACCCTTAAAAATGCAAAAAACACCCCTTTTTAGGGGTTTTTCGCGATTATTTTAATAACAACGAAAACTAATGCAATGAAATACACCTTTTTTAATATTTATTTGCGAAGGTGGTTGATTTGTACTAAATCAAGGCGAACTTTATGATAAGGGGTAATCCTAAAGGGGTGAAACCACCCCTAAATCGGCTAAAAATAGAAAAATTGCCACTTTCAGTATATATGTATGTACCAAAACTGCATTGTTGATTTGACTAAGTTTTGAAATTTAGGGGCTAACTAATACTCACAGATTCTTTATTTAGTTAGGATTTTTCTTGTTACTTATTATTTCTTCCAAAAATTTATTAAACCCAAACATAAGATGCTAGAATTTCTATTTTTAAAAAACACTTACATAGATGTGAACAATCTACTTTCCTCTTTTTCCTTATAAAACATTTTGCGAAACTGTCGGCATAATATCAAAGGCAGATCGGCAGATCAAAGAAAGCTAGTTTGTAATGGTAAGAGGGGAATTTGGCAATTCAGTCTTTGGTCTTTGTATTGCTTTGAATTATTTTAATAAACTTCGTATTTGGTACATTGTTAGGGGTATTTGGTTGAGGTATTGATATGTCTATCTGTAAAACAACCTTTTGGATTTGCACTAACATTGAAACTACTCTAGCAGTTCTTTAAAAAAAAAATGTATTAGGAATATCGATAAGTGAACTCTAAAAACGCTAAATGGTACAAAATGAAAAAAATGTGTGTATAAAAATTTAGCAAACTACGGAATTATACAAAATTAGTTTGACAGAACAAAAAAAGTAATTGAAGAACTAGGCAGACAAGTTAAGAAATTGTCTTATAGACTGTTAAATGAACTACTTGATAATCTAGAATAAGAGCAAAGATAATAAGAATTTAGAAAAGAGACTATCAACAGTATTAGTGCATAACATTTACAGAAATTTAAAGTAAACAATGTAATTATAACTTAGACTCTCTTTACATAACAAAAACTAAAGTAAGTGGAAATTACTCATACTTAATAAAAGATAATTTGATTGCATACAAACAACAGTAGTTTTACTACAGAATGTAAGTACAATACCAACATATAGATCACGTTTTCTGCTTTTATTTGGACTTTTTTTAACTTTAAACTATGTTCCAATAAAAGGCACATCATTCGAGTGCAATCTTGGAACTAACTTTCCTTTTGAATATGTTAGAAGACATTTCCTTTCCGTTCCTTTACAACTAATCAAAATATTATTAATTAATTTATTATTAATCTAGAAAATTGTTTTGTGTGGTTGAGATTTTATATAAATACCATTTATCTTAAACTAAATTTATTTTCCATTTTAAACACAAAAAAAATAAATAAATCTTATCCGTCCACATAAGGAAAAATTTTGAAAACAACAAAAAATAATTGAACTGATCATGTAAAATGTAATGAAATTCAAATTTAGACAATTATCATTGAGTTTTAAAATTTTATGTTTTTTTTACTAAATCATACTTACAACAAAAAAGCATAAATTTCCGCACAAATGTTAAAAATACAAAAGAGAAAAATATAAAATGTCCTCATGCCACACAAAAGATGTATGCAAAATTAAGTCATTCATATTTATTTGATATTTATTGTAAAACTTTTGCTAAATATTTTGAAAAAAAAAAACATTTTTTGTCTTAGTTTAAAAACAATTAATACTTTGTGTACAAATGGTAAATAAATCTTTGTCATAAAAACTTTAGATAAAATTCTTTTTTTGTGGGGAATTGGGTGTGCCATACTTGGATCATCTTCCTTTTTAATACGCTTTTATTGGCTTCACTTGTAACTATGAAATAAAATCTTGGAAGTTAAATTAGACCCATTTCCCGGTCTCCGATTGACCTACAATTTTGCATTCACGTTTAGTTTTGATGACAATGCAATCTGATAAATAAATCCAGATGGCGATTCCAAAAAGGGCGGCCGATTTTTGCAATTGTGCTCCGCGGCCCCCTGACATGGGTATCAAATGAAAGGATATGACAGAATTAGCTGTGTGGCGTCATTCCAAAATCAAAATGGCGGCCAACACAAAATTGCGGAAGACTTATAATAGGCCCCTGTCCTGAAAGTCGAGTTATATGACAGTCGCATATAGATGTCGATGTCGTCTCGTTTTTTAGTTGGTGTGCTGAGAGTCGAGTGCCGTGACAAGTCATTTGAGTTGAAGAAATTGTCGTTTTAGTCAAATTTCGACTGCCAGCACAGTTAAGTTGATTTTTTTTTCTTTCGTGAGGAATAAACATTTTTGAGTTTGAACGATAAACATTTTTGAACTTTCATCCATTTCGGCAAAATTTGGCAATAGAAGTCCGAAAACTCTTCCGGGACAGTTTACTGTTCTGTCTAAGGAAACATATTTTAATTTGTTGGGTCCACCGCCAGTTCCATTAATTTCCCTTTTATGGGCTAGCTTTTTTTCACACCAAACCTGTAAAAATATAGCCCATACATTTTTTGTACATATTTACCACATTACCTTTTGCCAACCTAAATAGATCACGTACGAGTGGACCTAAACTATTTAATTTTTAAGTTATTTCTTCCCGAACATTTATGTAATTAGTCGCCATGCGATTCACAGCATATCTCAGCCCTTTAACCACATCTGGATGGTTTTCTAAAACTCGAACTAATGTTTCGAATTGTTTTCTATTTGTAATTTTTATTCTGAAATTATTAAAAACTTAAAATTAAAAACTTCAAAGTAACTGCTAATTTTAATGTAACAATTTTACATACACTTTCAAATTTTCCATCTTTCTCACTAACTCAAACAGCCCGACCAAAAGTGACAACAAAATTTCAAAAAAAGGACTGTCAGCACACCAAATAAGCTGTCGTTTATGTCAGCAGATTTTATACGACAAGAATCGACTCGATATCAGCATACCGATATATTAGCTTTGCTTCTTATGACAGCAAATACGACTTTCAGCACAGAGGCCATGATCTAAAAAGTAAAAAATATAACCGATCAACTTCAAATTTTGCACACATGAAGCTCCCATCCACCGTCGATCATCAAACAGGGATTTTCGACAAACATTAGACAAATTTATCCTTTTCGTTTGTTGGTCATCAACAAGAAAACTTTCTTGAAATATCGCGAGCGACACTTCACATATTCTACTTAAACAAAACGAACTTGCATATGCTTAACATGGCACACATCAAAAATTCACAGACACACACATTTAATTTGTTTGAAGGAAATATTAAACCAAACGAATATTTTCTTCAAGCAACGGTCAACTTCGCAAACTTCTATTTTATACACACTCAGCTGCAATTTTTTCGATGTTGGTTAGAGATTTGGATGGGGGCCTATTCGTAGTTCGCGTGTTAATTAATACGTATACATGATGAGTTGAACAGTTGAGTTGAGGTTAAGTTGAAAAAAGCACTACACGTTACCAAAAATCACAAACAAAACACAGATATGCTGGAAATAAATTCAACTACTCAACTATTTAACTCACGTCTGTATGCATAATTTGAATTTCAATTCAACCCAGGTAGCGGAGCTGAGTCAAGCTCAGTCGACCCTAACTCAACACGACTCCCATATACATGTAGTTGAACTCGGGCTCAGCCAAAGCCTTCTATATTTACAAGCCATGCTGCATGTGTGCGTTTGTGGTTGTATGAAGTCCCAACCAAAATTCGTGAAGTGTCAAAATCCCATTAAAATCAAAGGGAAAGAAGTTTTCGTGCCGCGGAAAGTGCTGTTGCGAGTGTGGTTTTGTGAAAAATAAAAGTTATTCCATCAAAATTAAAAACGTGAAACAGTGCAAAAATTAAAATAAAATGTGTGTCTTACGTAAATAATTTAAATATAAATGTTAAAAATAGGATTTGCGGGTTTTATGTTGGTTATGGTGGAATAACATGTCAAAATCCCGAGTAAAACAAGTGATTCGCGCCGCGGAAAGTCTTTTATTAATGAAAGCGCCGTGATTTTTTGTTAAAAATAAGTTTTTTTTTTATAAAAATAACACGTATATAATATTAGTTTGGCGCGATTTTTGTAGTTAAGCGAATTGTTACTTGTAATTGTTCTTTGGGGCCATGGTGTCACATGACGCATCAGCCAGTTTTCGTTGCAGCCAGTTCCAGTTTTAGAGGAATATAAGCAAATGAAGATAAGTTGAAACGAATAGTTTGTTAAATATTGCCAAATATTTATATAAATTTATTTTTAGCGGTAGTTTCCTCCACTTACGGCTTTTGCTTGGTGTGACGGCTTGACGGCATGATATTTGAAATAATATCCATTAAGGAAGAAAGTCAGGGATGCGATTATACTTATTTTTTACATTATTAACGCAACTTTGTAATATGTAGTAAATAAATGTTGCAATTAATGACCATAATTTTTGTTTTTAATTGGTTAAAGAAGATTCATTGATTCCCAATAAACCAACATAACCGCACTCCACACAGTTTGACAGCTAAATTGAAGTCCTATTATGCTTTCATTGTGAGTGTGAGATTTCTTTGTGCATGGCTTGTAAATATAGAAGGCTTTGGCTCAGCTCATCATCTACATATAAGTACTAAATGCAATCTGACCATTTTGTAAAAAAATCAAGAAGGCGGTTCCAATATGACGGCCGATTTTTGCAATTGTGTTCCACCCAGCCCAGTACGGGTATCAAATGAAAGAGTACGACAGGTAGAATACAGTAAGCTGTGTGACTTAAATTTAAATCTAAAAAATGCGGAAGAATAAGACTTATAGACTAAAACGTAGATAATAAAAATAAATAGTTTAAAAAACTAAAAAAAACGCTTTTATTTTAAAATGAAGCAAGTCAAGTATTTCTGCAGCCACTTACTTAAATGTAAAAAAGCATGGGCCCTAACGAAAAGTTCCAGAATTAATAAAATAATCATATAGGTAAAGAGCGCTCCTAAGCCTAACCTTAAAACTACCTATCTATCTTATGACTAAACTTATTGCAATGATAGTTCTATATCTATGCCTAATTCCTCTATTGGGTTCCTAACCCTACTTAGGCTAACGTCTGCATTTACACCATGCATATATTCACACATTAACACATTTCGTACTGGCTCTGGAGGCCACCTTTCTATCTGCGCCCGACGCCCGACGGTAAACGTGATATATTAAAGATACTCCCTCGCTGTCTTATATCAGCCCTAATGTATCTAATGCTTCGGGTAGTACATATTCTGTCCGTCTTGTCGTGTCATAGTAGCTTGGTCTGGGGTAGTAAGTCCCAAAAATGAGAGGATTGCCGCTCTCATCATAACTTCGGATCAATATGATTATGAAATTCTCTATACTCATCCGTGAATTCAGGCGTTTACTAAAAAAGAGCCACTTCGTCTTTTGGAAAGCCTTATAGGGTTTTGGCTATAGCAGCACGTATAAGACTCTCGTAAGACATGTAATGATCCAGCCATATCCCTAGGTACTTAACCTCGGTTTTTTCTCTAGGGTTGGTCCTATATGGCTTCGAATATGAAACGCTCGCCAGTTTCTAATAAGATCGCGTTTAGCTTTATTAAGAAGGGTCCTAAAGAGGATCGTTTCGCATTTTCCATGATTGATTTTCAGTTTCCAATCATCAGCATATCGATTTTATCGATATCATTTTGTAGTAACGTGTGGTTCACGCCAATCTTCGGTCCTGTCCTGTATATAATAAGGTCGTCGCGAAAGCCATGGCATTCGAAAGAAATCCAATTATAGGTCGATTCGCACTATACGGAACGTCAACGTCTCGTCACGGAACGGCAACGGCACGTCAAAATATTCTTCAATGAGTTATGCTCTACACGTTCACATATATAGGCAACGTCACGGACCGTCAACGTAACGGCACGTCAACATTAGTTTCAAACTATATTTTGACGTGACGTGCCTTGACGTGACTGATCTATTCTGTTTAATGTGAACATAGTAACGGAAGCATTTCGAATTTTTCAAGCATTTATGTTTTTTGTATTGAATTAATTCATCATGGAAGATGAAAATTTAGTTGAAAAAGAAGATGAAAATTTAGTTTCTCATCCAAAACTAATGCGATCCTTCCATCCATCCTATGGCGCTACAGCCTAGCCTTGGCCTCCTTCTAGATTCTAGCTTTGGCTTCCTTTAAAGCACTCCAAACTTGAGGGTCTCTGCTCCGGATGTTGAGCATTGATGTGACAGCCGTCGCAGAGTCTATCCATCTTTCGTCTATCAAAATTTCTGATACCATAAGCCATTTTGGGATACGATTATCCTCCATCCTGATTACGTGGCCAGCTAGTCTCAGTCTGTTCATTTTTATCAAAGTTGAGAATTGTGGGTTGTTAAAAATTTTATACAACTCGTTGTTGTATCTTCTTCGCCATATTCCATCCTCTCTGTTTGGGCTGAGAACTTTTTTTTCAAACCTGTTGACTGCCTGGGTCATGTGTACAAATCTTGAGTGCAGGATTTGTTTTTGGGCATAAATGGCTCTATTAGCCAGTAGTATTCGTCTGGTTATTTCTTCGTTTCTTTTTGTGATTGTAGACCCAAGGTTGACTGCTTTATCGAGTATTTCTAGGTTATGTTAGTCGGTGGTTATATTTTTTCACATTCTAAGTCTTCCTGCTCTGGATTGTTGCATCACATTCGTTTTTCTTCATTTATCTTCAGACCTATGTCCTTTGCGGCCTCTTTTAATTCGACATAAGCTTCTTTTGCTGCCAGCCCAATCTCCTTGTCTAAGTCCTTGTTGTACTTCAAACTTTTCTGTTATAACATTTTGGATCCTATCCTTCGCCAATGCGCTAATTGTTGCGCATTTGATCAGTAGTACCAGCTTTGAGGGGACTCCTAATTCCGATAAGATCTCGTATAGTCTCTCTCAGTTTATTGGGTCATATGCCTGTTAAAAATCGACAAATATCTGGTGTATATCTACATTCCTTTCCCAGGTTTTCTCCAGAATTTGCTTTAAGGTCAGCAATTGCACCGATGGTGACCTGTTTATCCTAAAAGCAGCTTGATATTCTCCTATAACGCCTCTCGATATAGGTTCTAGTTTTTGTTTCACAGGATTGTGAAGAATTTGTAGCTGGTGCTGAGGAGTGAGACTGAACGGCAAAATTGACGTAACGTTGACGTGATGTTTAAGTGCGAATCGAAAGCAAAATTCACGTGCCGTTGCCGTTCCGTGACGTAACTTTGACGTTCCGTATAGTGCGAATCGACCTTATATCGCTAATGTATATGTTAAAGAGCAGCGGCGAATTCACTGCTCCTTGTTGCACTTTCTAAGACCTGTGAGGTAAGGTTACCACTTTTAACGAGAAACTTTTTACGCTTTAGCATGTCGTAGATTATTCGAATTACAATTTCAAATACTTTTGCTGATGTTTGGAAGTTTTCTAAAAAATAAGCACTGTTCAAGGAATTGTTGAACAATGTGGTGTAGAAGTCGATTGCACATGGAGGTAGGTGCTTCAGAACCACATTAGGGATGCTTTCGATTCCTGACGATTTCTCATTTGAAAAATTCGCAGAAGTTCGTCCTTCATCACGAAAATTGGGATATTGTCCGCTGGGCAAACTTCATTGAATTCAACTCCAAAGTCTGATTGCGTTCTCAAGGTTGAAGTGATTCGATAGAGCTTGATTCTCCAGGTCGAAATTCGGTCGAACACTTGTACCAAGTAGACTTCCTGCAGAATGTCCCCACCAAATGTACTCTGTCCTGCTCATCCTCCACATGAAAACAAACGTCATCGTTTCCTTAGAGCATATCCGGATCTATGCCTGCCTTTCGCAACAACTCCTCACTGTCGGGATTCCTAGGTAATCGCAGTTTAGTTATTCGCACCATGCGGTATTTTAAATGAATGAATACACGTTTTTGTTTTTTCACTGTTCTTTTAACTTTTATTTATATAGTATATGTTATTTGTTATTAACAGGGTTTATTACAGAGGTGCACTTATATTTATATATTTATAAATACTTTGTTATATTTTTAATTCTTTTTGAGTTTGAACACGATTGTTAGAGGAACCTTTTTGTATCAGCGCGAGTCGGAGATGCCGGAAATTGGCTATATCACTAGACGTGATAGGGACGGGACAAAAACGGCAAGATCACTGAACTTTGAGTTCGGTGATCGATGGAGTGTTCCGACTGATCGTTTTGATCGTGCCGAAAGTTGTTGTGTGACATTGCGTAAAGTTTGGTAATTAAACTTTACGCGGTCACTACATACTCCCCTCCCAGCGTAGCGTTAACGGAATGTTACCGCTTTAGACGGCTTGGTTTCGTTGTCGCGGTCGCAACCGAAGGCTGGCTTTAGCCTGTCAATGGATATTGACTTGGTTGTGCCGTTCAATTTGACGACGAAATGTTTTCGTAATCGTTTGATTACTTCGTATGGGCCTTCATATGGAGGTTCGAAAGGTTTTCGAACTCTGTCGACACGTATGAAAACGTAGTCGGCGTTCTCCAGGGCTTCTGGCACGTAGACATCCTTCTGGACGGGTTGCCGGGGATGTATTGCCTTAATGTTCTGCATATGAGAACGAAGGCGAGAGAGGAATTCTGGGGCCGGTTCGTGTATGGCGAACGACGATAATCGAACGAAAAGAAATTGAAGTCGAAAAATTTTGTCGACGAAAATTTTAGCGTTCGCATAGGTCGAAAGAAAATTGCTCGTGTCCTAATGCAAAAACTCGATAACCCAAGAGCTTTCGAGTGCCTTTCGTCAGCTTCAGACGAAAATTTTCAATTTTTTCGACTTACGCGAACCCGAGACGAAAAAAAATTTTCGTTTTCGACATACACGAACCGGCCCCTGATTCTTCAATTGGATTCTCATCAGTTGTGATAGAAATCGAATTGGGAAGTCTCAGATTCTGACCGTATACGAGCTCGGCTGGCGAGCATTGTAAGTCGGTCTTAATTGCCGTGCGTATGCCTAACATGACAAAGGGCAAGTCTTCACTCCAATGAGTAGTGTTGTCCCTTGCCATTAAGGCTGCTTTTAGTTGCCTGTGGAACCGTTCAACCATCCCGTTTGCCTGCGGATGGTAAGCGGTAGTCCGAATTCGATGAGTGCCGAGTAATTTGGCAACTTCATTGAACAGTTTCGATTCGAACTGCGTACCTTGATCGGTTGCGATCTCAAGAGGTACGCCGAATCGTGGGACAAATTCAGTGATGAATTTTCTTGCCACCGTTGAAGCTGAGATATCCCGAATTGGGTATGCCTCAGGCCATCGCGTGAATCTATCGACTATCGTTAAGATATAAGAGTATCCACGAGATGGGGGTAGGGGTCCCACTATATCCATATGGATATGGTCAAATCTATTATTTGGAAGTTTGAAAGCTTCCAATGGAGATTTGGTATGCCGTGAAACTTTGGACTTTTGGCAACCTAGGCACGATCGAGACCACTCATTGCAGTCTTTATTGATCGATGGCCAGAAGTATTTCTTGGTAACGGCTCGTCTTGTAGCACGAATACCAGGATGCGAGAGACTATGTTCGGAGTTGAACGCTAGTCTACGTAAGGAAGTGGGTATATAAGGCTTTGGAATGCCTGTACTAGTTTCACACCACACTTGATGGGCGGTAAATGGTATTGGCGTGAGAACTAGTTTTACCCGTGAGCCGTTGCTGGGGTGCTCTTGTAGAGACTTCAACTCTGTGTCACCTTGTTGAGCCTGAGCCAGTGTAGGCAGGTCGAAGGTGACCGAGTCGACGTTGTCGGTTGCTAGTGAGCGTGACAAGTAGTCTGCGACAACGTTTTGTTTACCCGGCACATGTCTGATGTCTGTGGTAAACTGAGAGATTAGACCCAAATGTCTGGTCTGTCGAGGGGATCGTTCGGTCTTTGTGTGAAGGGCGCGAACCAGTGGTTTGTGATCAGTATAGACCACGAAATTGCGTACTTCAACGAAGTAACGGAAGTGTTTGATCGCTGCATAGATTACGAGAAGTTCGCGATCGAATGCAGAGTACTTCCGTTCTGTTGGTGACAGCTTCTTGGAATAAAAAGCTAGTGGTTGCCACCGATGACCGTTAAATTGTTCCAATACGCCTCCGATTGCATAATCAGAGGCGTCAGTCGTTAGACTGTATTTTGCATCCTCGATTGGATGGTTCAGCAGAGTTGCTTCAGCCATCGAGGTTTTCACCTTGAGGAATGCCGCCTGACATTCTGCTGGCCAGTCAAAAACTTTATTGGCACGTGAGCGGTTGAGAAGGTCTCTCAAATGCTCGTTTATCGGCACCAACTGTTCAGCCAATTTTGGGATAAATCAGTGATAGAAATTCACCATTCCCAAAAACTTCTGGATCGATTTGACAGAAGTTGGAGGTGCGAGATCAACGATAGCCTGAACCCGATCGGAGGATGGAAGTATTCCATCCTTTGTGATGCGGTGGCTTAGAAACTTAATCTCTGTTGCACCAAAAACGCATTTCTCTAGCTTAATGGTTAAACCGAAGCTATCGAGGCGTTTAAAGAGCTTTTCGAGGTGAACGATATGCTCATCCTCGGTTTTGCTGGCGATAAGTATATCGTCCAAGTATACATAAACGAAGTCGAGATCTCTCGTAACTTCATTTATGAACCTTTGAAAGGTTTGGGCTGCATTTCGTAAGCCGAATGGCATACGTGTAAACTCATATAGGCCGAATGGCGTAATGAGTGCAGTCTTATGCACGTCTTCTGGGGCGATTGGTATGTGATGGTATGCACGTACCAAGTCAACCTTCGAAAAAATTGTGCAGCCGTGAAGATTCACGGAGAAATTCTGTATATGCGGGATCGGATATCTATCCGGCACAGTGACAGCGTTAAGGCGACGGTAGTCGCCGCATGGCCTCCAATCATGTGAGTCCCGTTTAGGGACCAGATGAAGCGGAGATGCTGCGGGGGACGACGAAGGTCGACAAATCCCCAATTGGACCATATGGTCGAACTCTAACTTTGCCACCTTCAGTTTCTCCGGATGGAGTCGCCGAGCGGTGACAAATGGTAATTGCCCTTTAGTTACAATGTGGTGTTGCACATTGTGTTTAACCGGAAGGTTAAAATTGGGCGGTTTTGTTAACGAAGCGTACTTCGTTAATAGCTCTTTGTATATGCCAATAACTCGGCATGGAAATGTTTCGGGGTTGCAGTCGACGGTAGCGCACACGTTAATTCGAAACTTCGTGCGCTTGTCGACTAAATGCCGATATTCAAAATCGACGGACAATTTGAACTTCGTTAAGAAGTCCGCCCCGATAATGGCTTTAGTGGTGTCGGCTATAATAAAGTTGTAAACATATCGTCGGCGTAAGCCGAGTTCAAGTTCAAGCAACTTTGTGCCGAAAGTTCGGATCAGTGATCCGTTGGCCGCGTACAGAAGGACGTTCGGGCTACCGTTATGGGCCGGGAACGCCTTGGCGGGAACAATTGAAACGTCCGAGCCCGAATCAATCAGAAAGTCCATCCGATTGTTGGTGTCACGGACGAATAAACGATATGTGCGGCCGGTTATATGCTCGCTCGAATCGATCCCCAACTTTAGTTTTTTTTATGGGTGGTGGCCTTTTTCTTCGCCGGTTTGGCTTGGCCACCACCGAAACTGCAGGGGGCCTTGCAGGTGCGAGCTTCACTACCGTAACGGTAGTGGAAATAGCACAAGCTACCCCTGGCTTGATTGGCCCCTTGTGGCCGATTGGCCGAGGGCTGTCGAGGGCCGCCCTGTCGATTGGCAGGTGTTCGGCTTCTCGGCTTCCGCGGGTTGCGGTCAAGCTTATCTAGCCGGGCCGTCAGCCTATTGATGGCGCTTTGCAGCGCCACCAATGTGGGCTCCGATTTGGCTGGTGTTGCGTGGACGGCGGTCGCGTATGAGGCGCCTCCGTGTGGAAGCACCTCCCATACTTTGTCCGCTGTTGCAGCCAGCCCGGCTAGTGTTTGGTCGGCAGAGGTGGCCAATGTGATCTGGATGGCCTGTGGAAGCTTCCGCTCCCACAGGTTCCGGATCAGATCATCGTTGACCGCCGACGACCCGCCCGCTAGTGCCTTGAGAGCCTGGAGAAACTCAGAAGGTTTTCTGTCTCCAGGCTCTTGCACTGACAGCAGCTGCTCGAGGCGGCGCTTCTCTGAAGTGCCGTACTTCTCGAGCAGATGCTGTTTTATGTCCTCGTATGAGGAGGTGGCAAAATCTATGGTGCTAAGCCGCATTGCCGTTACCGCCTCTTCCGGCAATGCGGCCATAACATTATAGATTTTTAATTTTTCTGACCTGCAGCCCGCCAGCTGAAACATTATTTCAGCCTGGTAAAACCAGGAGGCGGGCTGGTGTACCCAGAACTTCGGGATGTCTAATTTTGACACCGAAGCGGCATCGACTCCCGAAGGTCCGGGCTTAGGTCCCTCTACGTGCGGAACGTCTTGTTCCATTAAATTGTTCTCGGTCCTTGACATGTTTTAGATTTAATGTTTGATGTAATATAAGCAAATCGAATGTGGACTTTCAAAACCAAAGATAAATCAAAAAAAATTTTCTTCCAAAGCCAAAGATAAATCAAAAAAAAATTTTTAAAATAAATAAAAAAAATCAAATTGATAGAATAAACTTAAAATTAAATCAATACAACAATATAGTTAATAGTGAAGTAAATCAATATTTCAAAAAAATCAAAATAAAAAAAATCAATAGGTATAATAATATAGGTTATGGCAAAATAAATCAAAATAGATACGTGTAATAATATAGTTAATAAGTAAAGAAAATCAATATAATAATATAATTGTGTTAGTTAAATTCGAAATAATAAATCAACGTTCTGTTGATTTTTATGTGTTTCTCTTTAAGTGCTAACGAACTCCAATGTAAAAATGTTTCTTCTAATTTGCCTAATGCGATTGTAATTTTGTTTGTTAGGATAAATGTTTTTAGTGCACTGGTTATTGTTTATAAAATGTATGTTTTTCTTGTGCCAATTATTTGCACCACGTATAAAAAGATTTTTTTACTTATCTTGTTTGGTGGTATAGAATTTCATCTAATCAATGCTAAGCGAAACCCGAACTGCAATTTTCGTTCATGTGACGCTTGATAATAAAACAAATAGTTTCTCCTCACTTTTATCGATTAAGGGTTGCTTTTGTCTACAGATTATAAAGCCCTTCTAGCATGAATACTGAATGCTAATCTATGTGTCGGAATTAACTGTGTTTGTTGAAATTGTTTAAGTTATTTGACCTTTATTAATTAATTGAATGATGTGGTCACGAAATTGTTTAGTGTCGATTTTTCACTTTTAATTCAATAGGTACTGGTTTTTATTTTAGAACAAAATATAAAAACACTTCTTTTACTAGGCGATGTTTATATATGTGACTATTAGAATCAAAAGGGACACATTGTCATTTTGGAAAATTTTTGAGTTAATTATGTCATTTGTTTCTTGTACTAAATATCTATTTTCACATGGAAAACCATTTACGAAAAATGCTTTTTTCCTTATGAAATTTAGTTGTAAATAATTGGTTTTGTTCCAAAAGGGGATCATTTTTTGAAAAATTTTTTACCAAAAAGTAATCAGAATTAAGAATTTGTTCCAAAAGGTATGTTATTCCTTCCTATTTGTTCCAAAAGGTATGTTATTCCTTCCTATTTGTTCCAAAAGGTATGTTATTTTTTAATTTTTGGAGAAATGTATTTATTTTTTTTTATTTGAAAATTACTTTGTTTTGTTTGTAGAATTTTATTTTGTTTTAAATAATAATAAATTTTTGAAGAAAACTTTAAAAAAAACTTTTTTATTTCTTCCAAAAAGAAACATTTCCTCACTTCTTGTATCAAAATGTCCCTTTTTCATTTGTAAGTACCAAAAGGTCTCTTTTCCAAAATCTTTTTTGTTATTGAGAGTTTATTTATGCATTTCCAATTATTTAAATATTCTCAATTTGTTTTTCTACTTATTTTAAATTATTCTGATGCGATCCTTAAATGAAAACTACAAAATGTAACATTATATCACATTTCGCTCTATATCTCAAAATCATTTAGTATGACAATGTGCCCCTTTTGATTCTAATAGTCAATTATTTTTCTTGCTAGAAATAGCGGATATTTTGTTTGCCACGCTATTTGTGATATTTTATGAGTAATTGATAATTATGTTGATTGCTGCATGTTGTCGTCGGGGTCACCAATTTAGTTATTCGCACCATGCGGTATTTTAAATGAATGAATACACGTTTTTGTTTTTTCACTGTTCTTTTAACTTTTATTTATATAGTATATGTTATTTGTTATTAACAGGGTTTATTGCAGAGGTGCACTTATATTTATATATTTATAAATACTTTGTTATATTTTTAATTCTTTTTGAGTTTGAACACGAGTGTTAGAGGAACCTTTTTGTATCAGCGCGAGTCGGAGATGCCGGAAATTGGCTATATCACTAGACGTGATAGGGACGGGACAAAAACGGCAAGATCACTGAACTTTGAGTTCGGTGATCGATGGAGTGTTCCGACTGATCGTTTTGATCGTGCCGGAAGTTGTTGTGTGACATTGCGTAAAGTTTGGTAATTAAACTTTACGCGGTCACTACAGCAGCATCTTCAGTCAATTATACGTTTTCCTCCTAAAGATTTTGTTTATCTGCCGAAACATACATGGACCAGTTTTATGGACCGGACCTTATTGCTTCAATACAGATTTATGGCCTTGGAGTAATTCTCCTTGGTTAATTGTTGGAGGTTTCGAATTATAGACTTTAATGATCTCTGGATTCCGTCGGTCCTGGAATTGCCGGTGTAGTGACTTGAATCTCGATAGCAGCATACTTTTATCTCTTTGTAGATTGTCAATCGTTGAGTTTCTGTAACAGTCAGTGCAGTTACGTCTTTTTAATTTAGGTATGGTTCGGTCCAATGTTTGCCCAATGATTCGGTCCATATCCTTCAGTATACCGTCAATTTCGTTTCAGTCTGTCGGCGGTGTAAGCCCCTCCGTTTGTATGGGGCGGACAATCGTGCTGAAGAAACGTGGCCGGTGTGCTCTATCGTAAGCAAAGGGGTGCACTGTAACATATTGTTCCAAGTCGACCGGCTCGCGTGGCACAGTCCGTGGTGGACGCTGTCGTTTGTAGGCAAAGGTATATTCAACAAATTGTGGAAAGTGTGGAAATCGTCACATTACACTCTATACGAAGAAAATAGATTGTCGACAGTTTTCCTGAGCCTCTAGTCTTCCACATAAAACAAAAATTATTTAGAAATGTTAAGTCTCTGTCGCTCTGTCAACTCCTTAGCTCCTCTTCATCCAATATTAGACGACATTAAAAGGAGTACGAAGCGTGTTCGGGCTGATATTGAATCGCTGTCAACAGCAGTGGTGCAAAATCACAAAGCCCTGAGTTCTCTATCGCTAAAATTTGAAAATGTTTGTGATAGAATAAACTCCCCCTCGGCGCCGGCGCCAGTATCTTATGACGCCTCACAGGTAGGGGAGAAGCTTCTTTCTACACCCTGTCCCACAGCTGTTTCTCTAACGGCGGATGATGCAGCTGCTCTTAACACCACAGCCCTGAACGACCCGGCCATAATACTTGAAATGGGCCCTTCGGTGGAGACTGCCCCCAGTCTGGCTCATGACCACAAGAAAACCCGTAGAAAGAATGGAAAACGCAAACGCAGTCGTAAAGTTAACGTTACGGATGCTGTCACTGCAAACCCCTATACTAGCTCGTCTATCCGCGCACCCTCACTTACAATGGGCTCAAACTATATCCCAGAACCGGTTGCGGCATCAACCTCTTCTATTAGTATCGTTGGACCGTCGGGCACTGGAGATACTGAGTCTCCGGTAACCTGCGCTAATCTGATAACGGTACCCAAGCCGCGAACTATTTTCATTTCGCGTTTCTCCCCTGAAACTATGTACGTGCAAGGCAATTAAAGAATACCTAATGGGGAAAACTATTAACCCTGCTACAGTCTCCTGCAGAAAGATCAGCAATGTCTCCAAACCGGTTGCGTCTTTCATCTTGACTGCACCGCCCAATACCGCTGAAAAGCTTTTAGACCCTGTTCGGGTAAAACATAAGAAAACAAAGACTTTATAATAAAACAATTTATTTGACCGACCAATTCGAATGTTAAATAAGTACTAAATATTTAATTTAATTTTAACTTACATCTAGGTACAAATATTTTACACATAATTTGCTGGATTAGCACAATTGATTTGCGCGTGCATGGTGTCCATTTGCACCCGCAAGTTTCCATCAATTTATAAATTCCGCCTGGCGGATATCCGCCGCATGCAGGTATCAAATTATAATTATGCATCAATATTTGCAGTAAAAAATATAAATTTAATATTATTGTTCTTGAACATGCTCCCCGCGAGAGGTTGTTTGCAGAAAGGGTTAACGTCTTGGGGTAGGTTGTGGATGCATTGTTCTGGAAATTGTAGGAAGTTGGAATTCAGGAGTGCCTACTCGATGGATTCTCTGCTGCCGTTTCCTATAGAGGTAAATAAGCCCTATGGTCGAGCATGTTCCTATAAAAATATAAGAAATGGAATAGTGATGAATGTCATGCGCATTTATTTGATGCAGTTGACCTTGTGCTTCCCTTTGTTTCTGATATTTGATTGCTTGCTCCAATTCTGACATGTCACTGAATATAAGTGGAATGTTCGCTGAGGATGTTTTCAAGCTTGGACCGCTGTTACTCATGGGCATGTTAATTGGTGCTGTGGGCGTGTAGGAAGATCTTATGCTACCTCCGAATATATGGTATGAGGTGATCACCATGGAATCTTGTTTGAGTGTGCAGCCCGGCTGCAATTCTAATATTCCCGAGCCGTTGAGTGTGTATGGATGTACTTTACTGCCGCAGATCACATCGAAATTGTAATCATCCTTGAGGCAGTAGATCCACCGATTTGGGGACTGCATCGAGATCCACAGATTTACTGGGTCCATCGTGTCAATTTTGCAGTATTCGGATAAAGTCTGTTGCCGTGTTAGAATACTCATTTCACATCGGCCAACTACAGATTTGTGGTTGTATAAGGGAAAGGACTGTTGGCAAAGTCTTCGGTTATTCTCTGTTGGAACACAGGATTCAACCTGTGCTTTACTCAATGGGACATAGTAATCCCTGTGCAAGCTAGTCACTAGATACTCTGCTACTGAGTGTACGTATATGTATTTACCGTCGTCTAGGATTGGAGTAGGAATCAATTTAAATAGCTGGAGACGTTCAATGTTAGGAAGAGGTAGAGATATGTCAAATAATATATAGCGCTCCATGACCTTAGATCTTATTTTCATTAAATTGTAGGTCTGTAGGATACCCTTCTGGTCTGTGCTGCCAGGAATCGTTACTGTTTCTGGTATGTTTTCTCGAATAAGTGCTAATTGGGATCTTAGTTGTTCGGGTGTAAGTAAGAGCGGGCTAACTTTCTCGTGCTGAGTATCTGTTATAAGTTGAAACAGAGCTTCTTGAGTATTTTGGTAGGCTAGCAACATCAAGGTTGTATGAAACATCGCCGTAGTAAACGCTTCATACCTGTCACGTTTGGCCACTTCTTGATTTGTGTTATTGATAGTACGCTGAATCGCTGCCAACTGATGCTTTAATGCCAGAAATTGGTCCGAGATTGCCTTATTATTTTTCTTGATAATGTTGCTTGTTGAGTCCGCAATAGACGTTTGATTACGAATAAGTTGAAGGAGATGGTTCTCGTTATCCTTTACTAGGTTGATTTGCTCTTCGTATTTTCGGGCAAATTCGTCATCAAGAATCCCAAATAATCCATGGGCAACATTTCCGACAATATTGAGTGGTGATCGTCGATTCCTTAATTTATTGTTTAAATCCTTGCCTGTAATAAGTTCGTTTTTATGTTCTATCTCTTGTAAGGAGTGTTGCAATTGCTCAAGTAGTACTGGACAGAAGTTCACCTCAGTCAAGTGTGAGCTACAGAGACCTTCTATTTGTTGGATGCTACCCTTGATCCCCGCGTATTCTTTCCAATAGCTCTCCAAGTCATAGTAAACGATTATTTTCCATGCATTATTTACTAAGTTAACGTATCCTAAATCTTCAAAATATACCCCTGCTCGTGCTGTCAAGGGATGTGTTACTAAGGATTTATTTAAGGCGTATGATGGACTTATTACTAGTAATAATACTAGTAGAGATTGTAACAAAAGTGGGGCTGAGTATCGACCTCGTGACCTCTTCGTTTCCGGTACTTGCTGATCATTTCTGTTGATCATTTGCGACTCTTCTGCCGGTAATTCTGTCGATGCTGCTGAGTCATCCTCGTCCTGCGAAACTGGTAGACGCGCCAATTTAGTGATTGGTCTTTTAAATTTGCCTTTACCGGTAGCTACTGTTGCGACTCGGACTTGGCTGTCTGGTCCAGGATGAGTTTCTACCACCCTTGCTAGCGGCCAATGTGTTGGAGGAGTTTGTTCATCGGTTAGTAGGACGATGTCTCCTATCTTGATATTCTCCTGGTTTGTCATCCATTTGGGACGTTGCTGCAACCTCGATAAATATTCATGCCTCCACTTGTTCCAGAAGGTTTGATGCATTTTTTCAATCACCTGCCATCGTTTCAAACGATTCATAGGTGCCTCAGACAAGGTCTGCATTGGCACAGACAGCAATGGCATCCCAACTAGAAAATGTCCTGGTGTTAGAACATCTAGATCTTCCGAATCTGCTGAAAGAGGACATAAGGGCCTTGAATTCAAACAAGCCTCGATTTGTGTAAGGAGGGTATACATTTCTTCAAAATTGAGGATTGAGTTCCCAATCACTCGTTTTAAATGGTATTTGATTGAGCGTACTCCAGCCTCCCACAATCCCCCAAAGTGTGGTGCGGCTGGCGGTATAAAATGCCATTCAGTTTCTTGCTTCAAAAGTTCCCTTTGAATTACTTCGAAGAACTCAGTTTTTTCTTCCTTGTTATGGAACTTCAATATTTTGTTTGCCAGCACAAAGTTTGTACCGTTGTCGCTGTAAATGTGAGAGGCTCTGCCTCTTCTGGCGGCAAACCGTTTGTAGCCTGCGACGAATGCCTCGGCGGTGAGATCACTTACTAGTTCTATATGAATTGCTTTGGTTGCCAAACAGATGAATACGGCGATATATCCCTTAAATGTCGTTTTGCCTCTACCCTTCATTAATTTTAATGTGATAGGGCCCGCGTAGTCGATTCCGCAATGTGTAAACGGTTTGCTAACTGCGACCCGTGGTTTGGGCAAGTCTCCCATCAGTTGAGTTAATGGTTTGGCTACTAGCTTACGGCATGTGATGCATTTGTGTAACTGTTTCTTAACAGCATTAGTTCCATTGAGTATCCAATATCGTTGACGAATGTGTGATAAGGTTAGTGTTGGTCCACCGTGTAAAGAGTGTAAATGTGCCTCTGAAATGATTAACGCAGAGAGTGGGCTCTGGGGCGATATAATGATGGGGAATTTCGCTTCATCACCGAGCGATGAATTCCTTAATCTTCCCCCTACCCTAAGGATGCCTTTTTTGTCTAAAAATGGATTTAATGAGAGGATCTTGCTTTTCTGTGATACTCTTCCAGTCGACTTGATGTCAGTTATTTCGCATGAGAACTCTTGTTCTTGAGCCAGTTTGATTATGAGGTTCCTAGCCTCTCTTAGCTCTTGTATGTTTATGTAGTTTGTCCTTAAAAGTACCTTCCGCTCTTTGAGCTTACGGAAGCGTAGACAATACGCGATTATTCTCAATAACTTTTGGAAATCGTTTGTTTTTGAAAACAATTGTTCTAAAGTGCCATTGTTTTTCAAAGTAAATGTTACTTGGATGTAACTTTTTAATTCTTGATCGGTCGGTTCACTGTTGGTGATATATTCAATTTCCTTTTGTCTGAGCCACTCTGGTCCATTCCACCATAGCGTAAAGTTTATTAATTTTGATGGATCTAAACCACGAGAGGCGCAATCCGCAGGATTCTGTTTTGATTTGACATAATGCCATTGCGCCATTGGTATTAAATTGTTAATTTCCCGTGTCCTATTGGTCACGAAAGTACTGTATTTTTTATTGTTATTTTGTATCCAGGCTAGTGTAACTTTGGAATCACACCACGCGTGTACCTGCAATCCTTCAATATTAACGGCCTTCACGGTATGAGACAATAGTTTTGCCAACAGAACCGCTGCGCAAAGTTCTAAACGTGGTAGACTCACTTCTTTGTTTAGAGGAGCTACCTTTGTTTTTGCTGTAAGCAATTGGACATGTACTGATCCTTGATGGTCTATTGTTCTCGTATAGACAACCGCTGCATATGCCTTTGCGGAGGCATCGCAGAATCCTTGGAGTTCCAAAATCGAATTTGTTCGTGATACGTGAACCCACCTAGGAATTTCAATTTTTTCCAGATCAGCGAATTGGTTTCTTAATGTTCTCCATTCTCCATGTATTGGATTTGGTAATTCTTCATCCCATGATAAGTTAGCTTTCCATAATGATTGAAACATTAATTTGGCCTTAATGATGCAGGGAGCTAACCAACCTAGTGGATCAAACAATTGTGACCATTCTGATAATACTACTCTTTTGGTTGGAGTTATAGTCTGTTGACTTGTATTTACTTTAAATGTGAAGGTATCTCTGTGTGGACACCAATATATTCCTAAGGTTTTTACCTTAGTGTCACCTGATAGACTTAAAAGATTTTGTTCCTTGTCTGACTCATGAACGCCTTCCAAGATGTTCATGCTGTTACTAGCCCATTTTCTTAACTTAAACCCTCCCCTACTTAACAACTCATCCAATTGTATTCTCAATTCCTTGACCGATGCGATGGTGTCTGCACCTGTTAACAAGTCGTCAACATAGAAATCTTGTTTAAGTGCTGTTGCCGCTCTGACGAAGTTGTGTCCTTCATCGTTGGCCAATTGATACAAGGTACGTATCGCTAGGAATGGTGCAGGTTTTGTGCCATAAATTACCGTGGTAAGGTTGAATTGTTGCAAAGGGGCTTGGGGAGTTTCCCGCCAAAGGATTCTCTGGTAATCCTGGTGAGCGTCTACAATTTTAATTTGTCTGTACATCTTTTCTATGTCAGATGATATGACAAACTTATGTTTCCTCCACCTGATAAGTATCGACATTAAGTCTTGTTGTAGTTGTGGTCCTTTTAGTAAGGCGTCATTGAGTCGTACTCCTGAACTTGTAGGACACGACGCATCAAAGACCACTCTTAATTTTGTTGTGGTGCTGTCTGCTTTTAAAACAGCGTGATGGGGTAGATAGCATGCATCTTGTGTGCTTAATGCTGGTCTCATATGACCAAGGTTTTGATATTCCTTAATGAACGCTTGATATTGGTCTTTAAATTTGTCATCTCGATGGAACTTTCGTTCCATCTGCACTAATCTGCTCATAGCCCTCCCCTTGGAGTATCCTAAATTGTTTATTTTTTCATTGAAGGGTAGATGAACTATGTATCTGCCTTCATGATCTCTAGCAACAGTTGCTGTGTAGATTTGTTCAGCAAGGATTTCTTCTTTCGAAGTTTCGCTCTTGGGTGCTAGCTCCTCGAGATCCCAGAATCTCTTTAGAGACTCGTCTATCTCTATTTGGGATACGTGGCATTTGATTACTGTAGTTGGGACGGGAACCTTACCTGACAATATCCATCCCAATTCTGTTTTTTGGGCAAGTGGATAACCTTTGATTCCCTTTCTTATACCTTCCAGCATAATTTCGTCATATACCTCCGCGCCTAATATAATGTCAATAGGTCCGGGACTAAATGCGTGAGGATCTGCCAGAGGCAGATTTTTCAGGGTGTCTATTTCTCTACTAATTATTTCAGTGTCGGGAATGGGTTTTGATACCGATTTGAGAACGAATGCGGACACCCATAATTGAAATGATGAGGGATATATGGAACTTATTTGAAATGATACCTTGCTTTTCGCACTACCAATTTTGATGTCTGAAACAACTGTTATTTCAGCACAGACCTTAGACCTCTTCAATCTTAGTCTTTGTACCGCATCTTCCCTTATGAAACTACCTTGAGAACCTTGGTCGACTAGGGCTCTCAAAATTTCTTCTCTTCCTTCTGAGCTTCTTACTTTAACCATTGCTGTTACTAACATTACGCCAACTTCAGTAGAACTCGAGTTGTAGGTTTGAACGTTTATGGTATGGTTTGAGTCAGTACCTTCTTGGCCATGGCTGCTTGAAGTGCTTGGTTTCGGATAATTTATGATGCTCTTTTGTTTGTTTACTTCACCTCGATTTGGCCTATAGGTTGGTTTGTTTTTATTCGAATCTTCACCTTTCCTTAATTGGAAATTAAGTTGCTTGTTTTGACTTTCAATATGTAATAGGGTGTTGTGCTTTGCACTATTACATATTTTGCACGTTTTCTTGCTATTGCATTCAGACATGTGGTGAGGTCTTAAACATAATTTGCAAAGATTGCAGTTATTTAAGAGCTCTTGTTTTTGGGTATAACTCGAATTTACGAACTTGGAACATTCGTAAAGTTTATGATTTCCCCCACAAGCTTCACATCGACTATATCCCTTTATATGATAGTTCTTAAGGTTCGACTTACTGTATAGTTTGGCTTTTATACCTCCTTGTCTATTATTGGACTGCGTTGATGGATCTCTATGTGATTTAATATTTTCCAGTGCTTGAAATCTTACCTCTAAGAAGGACAAAAATTCTGATAATTTTGGTAAATCTCTGGGAGATTTTAAGGAGAGTTCATATAACTTTTGGGTATCTTTGTCTAATTTCTTAGACAAAATATGTATTAAAATTGCATCCCAACTTTCCACTTCTAGGCCTAAATTTTTTAATGCGAATAAGCACTCATTAGTTGTATCATGCAAATTCTTAATTGAATTTGCTGAGTCATTCGCATCTGCCTGCGTTAGTAATGTATTTAATTGAGCTCGCACTAATAAACGTTTATTCTCGTACCTGTTAATTAGTAGCCCCCACGCTGTAATGTAATTGTCATTTGTTATTGGTAGGTGGCCTACCAACTGCGCTGCTTCATCAATTAAATTTGCCTTTAGATACTGCATTTTTTGAACCGTACTAAGATTTTCGTTTGTATGGACTAGCTGTTCAAAAAGATCATGGAACTGTCTCCATGTGTTATAGTCTCCATTGAATCTTGGGATTATTATTGGAGGAAGTTTAATCTTGGCCCCATTTGGCTTGTCCCTATTAGCTGTTTGATTTTCCATATTCTGGTTCTCCTGTCGTGTCCTGGCAGACAACTCTTGTAACTGTATTATTATTGTTTGGTATATGTCCTCTGTTTGTTCATATTTTTGCTGCTCGAAATATTCATGATTTATTTCATGTGGGCCGGCCAACTTGATTAACTCGTCGTGATTCCGTTCAATCTGATTCCAGTAATTTTGTAATGTCTGGATTTTTTGTTGATAATAAACTGTTGATTTTGTATTGTCCACCTCGTTCTCTATCACTTCTACTATTCTTAATAGAGCTGCCATTTTACTTATTTGTACCTTTAGCGTGTTTTCGAGTTCTCTGTTGAAAGTATCTCCTTCCTTGCCTTTAAAGTTAAATGTCACCGTTTTAACTCGAGGCTGCTGTGAATCTTCCTGATTCTGATTGGTTCGACTGCCACCTGGTTGGGCTTGATTATCCTGTGCCTCTATTTGTTCCTTATCTGAATTGTCGATTTCTTTGCATAGCATCTCATGATAATCCTTGGATATCAAATCTCTAGCTGATATGTATGCTGCGTGTACCTGTTCTGCAAATTTGTTCACAAAGTACTTGTTGTTTGGATCTTTATTCCTGTATGTTTGGAGATCAACGTCTTTTAAATGAAACTCTGTCCATAATTCTTCTAATTTGCGCAATTTTTTTTCAAAATACTCTTTATTTTTCCTTTTCGCGGAATCCTTTCCATAATTAATTTCCACCCTTTGAATTGACTCACCTAGCTCTTGTTGTTGCGCTAAATCTTGGGCAATATTACTCATTTTGTTTTTTTTTTTGAGAACCGTAGGCTTGATTAGTGATTAAAGTAAGTCTCTGGGAGAGCGGATGTTTGTTTAAATACTTGCGTGCGAATTTAACTTGTACCGAATTTCGTAACCCTTTAACTCGATAAACGGTTTTAACCTTGATAAATGAAAAACTATTTGGAACTTGCGCGGTGTAAATGAACACTTTACAGAGAACTTTTTGATTACGTTAGGGTTTTTTATTTTGTATAGTAATGGAATAATGATAATAATCGACACTTTATTGGGTTTTAATCATAAATGTTAAAAAGAGTAAAAATTAAAAAATATATAATATGATAACAACGTTTGCAATATGTGTATTGAAAATTTGTTATGAAAAAACAATATATTTGTAGATTTTTATTTTATTTTAATGATTATTTTTTTGTAGAGATTGATTTTTTATATATCTTTCGAAAATTATGTAATTTTTAATTTTTATATTTTGAGTACTTATCTTATATTCGGTATCTTGTTTTGTGGAACTGATGTCCTTTTGATGTCCTGTGTAGACTTCTGTTGCTGGATTCTGTAGACTTTTCCTGCTGTCCTGTGTGGACCTCTGTTGCTGGATTCTGTAGCCTTTACTGTTGTCCTGTGTGGACCTCTGTTGCTGGATTCTGTAGCCTTTACTGTTGTCCTGTGTGGACCTCTGTTGCTGGATTCTGTAGCCTTTACTGTTGTCCTGTGTGGACCTCTGTAACTGTTGTAACTTGTTGATTTGGTGGCTTAATAAAATGATTGCCCACTGATCAGCTGCTGGTTTGTATTACAGTAATTGAGATAATTATTAAACATTTATCATTCGCACTTTATTTTGCTTTTAAATTTTTAATTAGTTCACATTAATGGTAACTCTGTAGACCAAATGTAAACAAACACACTTATAAATCTGTTAACTTTTTGAAGTGCACAAATTTCTAACTTTGTCGCTTAATTTTACACTTTAACGACCACAATTTGACCAAACAGAAATTATCTCAGGTTTTTTTTTTTTTAAGCAACTGTAATGCACTTTCTTGCTGGTTTCAACTTCACTTATAAAAACAAAAAAGGAAAAAGGCTCGAAGGACCACTTTATGTTCGGGTAAAACATAAGAAAACAAAGACTTTATAATAAAACAATTTATTTGACCGACCAATTCGAATGTTAAATAAGTACTAAATATTTAATTTAATTTTAACTTACATCTAGGTACAAATATTTTACACATAATTTGCTGGATTAGCACAATTGATTTGCGCGTGCATGGTGTCCATTTGCACCCGCAAGTTTCCATCAATTTATAAATTCCGCCTGGCGGATATCCGCCGCATGCAGGTATCAAATTATAATTATGCATCAATATTTGCAGTAAAAAATATAAATTTAATATTATTGTTCTTGAACAGACCCCACGTTCTGGCCTCCTGGTGCCTTTTCAAAATGTTTTGTCCCCCGCACGCGCGAGCAGCGCACTCCTGACACTCTACAAGTTTCAAAAAACTTAAGACGCTTTCCCTCTATTACCAAAACATGAGGGGAATCAGATCTAAAACCCAAGATGTGTTTCTGTCGACTTCGGCCAGTGATTTCGATATAATCGCTTTTACAGAAACATGGCTATACAGTGGGATTCTTAATGCCGAACTTTTCGACTCTTCCTTCCAAGTTTTTCGGAGGGATAGATATATTGACTCGGAGGCTCGTGGAGGTGGTGTACTACTTGCATGTAGTAACCTTCTCAACTGTTGCTTAATAACGCTTCCTGATTTTTCCAACACTTTAGACATTGAGGTCCTCACTCTCAAAGTCTCCCTTGTTCATAACAACTTATTTTTAATCTGCTGTTACATCCCACCAGATATGTTCAGCACTCTTGACGATAGAGGTCAAAATCTCTATGATATTCTAATCACTTGCATAAATCATATCCAAGATATGATGGATTCCAAAGATGAACTCCTACTTGTAGGTGATTTTAACTTACCCAATGTTAAATGGGTATCTTGCGATGATGACGATAACTACCTTCCTGGAAACAACCTTAACTCTAGGGAATCCAGCTTTCTGAATTCCTTATTTTCCTGCGGCTTGTGCCAAATGAGCGGTGTGAATAATATTTTAGGAAGGCGGTTAGATCTTGTATTCTTTTCCGACTCAGACAACATGAATGTTGAGCCTAGCTCAATTGTCTTGTCACCTGTCGATAATTATCACCCTCCTCTCCTACTGAGCTATTGTTCTGTCTTTAACAATAAGCCAATCCCAGAGGAGTCAACCTTTACCTTTAACTTTAAAAAAGCTAACCTTGAGGAACTGTCATCCAAGCCCACTTCGGTCGATTTCAATTGGTTGCTCTCACCTAATGAGTTGGATGTCGATGTAGCCAGATTTTACTCCGTCCTGTATGAAACTTTCGCATCCTGTGTACCTATCGAGCCGTTAAAGTCGTCCAGATCATCCCCACCCTGGTAAAACAATGAGTTGAGACGTACCAAAAACCTGAAGAATAAACTGTGGAAAACCTACCTGAAGAAGAAAGACACTGCGAGTTTCGATGCATTTCTCAATTGCTATGACCAATTTCATGCTCTCTCCGAAACCCTCTATAAAGAGTACCTCAGAAACATGGAAGATAAAGTGTATGGTGATCCCAGAGCATTCTTTCAATTTATCAACACAAAGAAAAAAGTTGATAATTACCCTTACACCATGCAATACGAGAACTCCCTTAGTTCTAATCCAGCCGAAATTTGTGAAAATTTTGCATCGTTCTTCCTCAAATCTTTCTCGTCCCCTGTATTCCAACCAGATGAAGACAATTTTCGACATATCAATGCAATCCAAACGGCTCAAAACTTTTAGCTGTCTATAACCAGGGATGATATCTCGAAACATATAAATGAACTTCCACAAGATTTTTCGTCCGGCCCTGATGGAGTCCCTCCAGCTGTTCTAAAATCCTGTGCAGGGGCCCTACTGTCTCCTCTTCTATGTTTATTTCAAAAATCCCTAAATAAAGGGCGCTTCCCAACCTTATGGAAGAACTCTTTTATAATACCTGTCCATAAGAAAGGCTGTAAAAACGAAATTTCTAATTATAGGCCAATTGCGAAGTTACCGTCTATACCAAAACTCTTCGAATCCATTATTTATTCTGCTATCGCCCCTATCTGCAAGAGGCTTATCTCAACAAACCAACATGGTTTTCTTGCAGCCCGTTCCACTACTACTAATTTACTGGAGTTCTCTTCACACACAATTAGAGGCGTTGTCACTGGCTGCCAAACTGACTGTGTCTACACAGACTTTAGTAAGGCTTTCGACAAGCTCTCCCACTCTATTATAGTTCTTAAACTAAAGAAATTAGGCTTTCCGCATGCCCTTGTGGTATGGTTCCAGTCGTACTTAGCCGATAGAACCTACCAGGTTCTATTCCGCGGAGTCAAATCTAAGAACATCGAAGCGTCCTCTGGAGTCCCGCAAGGTAGTCATCTTGGCCCTCTCCTTTTTATTTTATCAATTGACGACATTGTTACCCAGCTAAGGCACTGTAAAATCCTTATTTACGCTGATGACATCAAACTGTATCGCCGCATAAGGAGTATAGAGGATTGCAAACTTCTGCAAGCAGATCTAAACACCTTCTATTCTTGGTGTTCCAACAACAACCTTGTGCTTAATATTAGTAAATGCGAGATCATGACTTTTTGTAGGAAACGTGGTGTTATAACTTATGACTATACTTTCCTTGACAACAAGGTATCCCGTACTGAATCTGTAATCGATCTTGGGGTTAGGTTAGAAAGTAAGTTGGATTTCTCCACCCACATCAATTATATCTCCTCCAAGCGCAATTCAGTCCTGGGATTTATAAAAAAATGGTCCAAAGAGTTCAACAACCCCCTCGTCACTAAACACCTGCACGTATCTTTGGTTAGGCCTTTGCTTGACTACGCTTCCCAGGTATGGTCTCCTTACTACTCCTCCCATGTTAGTAGAATCGAATCGGTTCAAAGGAAGTTCGTCCGGTTTGCACTCAGCCACCTCCCGTGGGATGACCCACTTGCTCTTCCGCCTTATGAGAACAGACTTAAATTGCTCAAGCTGTGAGGTCGCTGACGTTATATTCGTTCATCGACTGATGAATGACAAGGTGGACTCTGGTTTCTTAAGAAGCCGCGCGTCATTTAGAGTGAATAACTACAACCTGAGAGGTGAACCTCTCTTGCACATTAATTCCTCTAACACCAATTATGGCATGTTCGAACCCGTTAATCGCATGCTTATAAATACTAACAACAATAGGAGTGTGTTTAGCTTGCTAACTAGTGAAGTTGTCCTTAAAAGGACCCTTCTCAATGTGGCATGACTCTCCGCGTGCCTCACTCCCCTTTTTAGTTTTGCATGCTTCTCTGTTTGATGTTTTTGATCTTTTATGTTTAGTCTTCTTAATGTGACGTGAGTCCTTGGTGTACCCACTCCCTCTTTGTTGTAGCACGCTTCCAGCCCAGCCGAGAAGTGCGCCTTCTGCATAAGAAGGAAACTCTATTAATACAAAATTTACCTCCTTCGAAAAATGTAAGAATTGTCTCTTCAGTACAAAATTTACCTCCCTCGAAAAATGTAAGAATTATCTCTTTAGTATAAAATTTCACTTCCTAAAAAATGTAAGAGATTTCTCTCCAGTTCGTATTTACAATCTCACCACGGCTCGGTTTAAATTGCATATTTTACTGCGGCAAAAACAGTAGTAGTTCGTGTTTACAATTTCACATCGCCGCAATTCAAATTGGATATTTTACTGTTGCAAAAGAAATAAGAAAATGTTGTTCCAGTTCGTGCTCACAATCTCAACTCGGCGCAGTTAAAATTGGATATTTTATTGCCGCAAAAGAAGTAAGAAATGTCTCTCCACTGCGTGATTTACAATCGCACGATACACGCTCATATCCCAGTAGTACATTATTTTTGAACCGGGACATTTAAAAAAGTTGAGGCCTCAGTACAATTTATTATCGTGTACGGGACAAATGAACTGCCTCTTGTAAGTCCGGCTCAACTCTACCCAGCCCAGCCCAGTTATGAATTGGAAAAGACAGGTGACTACAAGGGACCCAGGATAGCTCCAGCCGCAGCGGATGGCCGATGGGATTAATCATTCGGGGTATGATACGTCAGAATGACCAAATGTGAGATCTAAGCTCGATTTAGATTCAAACAGCGAGCTTGCCGAATACTCTCCATTCTATTGAAGTAGACTAAACTGTGAGTCCTAGAAAGACACAGTGATTAGAAAGACGCATTTTGTCGAGAATCATTTTTGTGTTAAATAAAATTTTGTAAAAAGGTGATATTACTAGTGTATTTTCTTCGCACTGAGTGTACCACCAAAATTACAAAATGATTTTATAAAAGCTCAAGTTGAATTTTCTTCATACAAAAGGCATTTCGTCCCCCCCCCCCGTTCTTACGTGAGTGTTCATGTGTGTTTATTTTACATTAATTTATCACGGTCATGCTGGTCTTAAGTGGCCCCTAGAGTATCAATAATATTAAGCAAAATATTGACGTGTTTTCTTTTTTGCACCAGAAAATCTTTCAATATCACCCACAGACCGTCAATAATATTGCACAATATTATTGATAGTCTAGGAGCCCCATTACTATAGTAAAAAATAAATATACAATAATTAATCCTCTAGAATTTCTCGGTACCTTTATTTATTTTGCTCTCAAAAATTTCCACTGTACTTTAATGCAAACATTTTACTCAGCCGTTTTTTTATAAATATCTTCTATAATTTATAAACATCTTAAAAGTATTTCCATTTAATTGCATCCGAATTTTAATCAGGTTACAGTCTATACTGGCAGATAATTCCCAGCAAAAAAAAGTTAATTGTTTCATTTCCCACCATTTTATTTACGATGCTGCCATGTTGAATGATATTACACGAAATGTTTTTTGTCGTAAGTAGAATATTCAAAATTTATTAATATTTTTATTTTTGTGTAAACAGATTCCTCATCGTTTATTATGTGTGCATCTGGTGCAAGATTTTTCTTTTTAAAGAGCACAAAAAATAAATGTTTTCAGTTAAGCAAATGTAAACACGATTAAAATATGGCAACACAGAAATTGATGGAAAATTTGAATTGCGTATATCGTTTTGATTATCATTAATTTCATATAACTTCAAGAATGTGTAATTTCCACCGAGGTATAATTGCCCCAGTTTGACCTTGTCTTACGTTCTGCCTGACCTTTGCCCATTAAATGAAATAAATCCCTGCGCTACGTCCGGCTGTAGGTGGCCGAGTTATGTCAGGTATACTTTCCCCCATTTTGTCAGAAGCAAAACATTGTACTATGTCGCTCTATACTGTCATTGTTTGCCTTTCTTATCAGGAATTTGTTGATAGCCAGGTTAAGCAGCGACCGAGTAAATACACTAAGTGTGTGGTCACCACACTCAAGCAGACCAGACAGATACGAGGATGGACATTGACTAACTAGTGACCAATATCGATCGTGTGCCTGATAGACGACGATCGCGATCGTACTACGCTAGTTAACAACTGAAAAGCTCTCCGAGCCACTTACATCTACAACCCCAAACTAAGGGGCCGCTCGGTGCCCGCTAATACAAAGCTGCCATTACCACGATAAGAGAGAGAACGACTGCGATATACTACTAGCGGCTAGCAAGTAGCCAAAGTGACAGCCCCATTAGAATTCTTATAGCAAGTCTGTGTTGGATTGCGCGCAGTCAACGCGTTTCTCTTGCAAAAGTAGCGTGTCAGTACAATTGAGTGTCAAGATCGTGTCCAGCTGTGCTAAGTTGTTGTTGTTGTTGTTGTTTGGTTAAGTTTCACTTTCCGCCGATCGTAACGTCAGTTGAAAAGAAAAGAAAATAAAGAACATTTTCACCCGATAAGTCAACAAATTCGTTGTGTTCAATAATTGAAACGGTCGATAACAAGAAATAGTGTTGACTTCATCCCAAGTTCCGGTGAATTCGTGGTATTCCTTAAGCTAAATGAGAGCTTTCATGAAGAACACAAACATATACCTGCCAGAAGGAAGCTTTCGGTGTGAATTTTTTTGAATTTGTGTGATAAAAACGCGCAAATCAATATCAACAAGAAAAATAGTAAGTTGCGCCTGCGCCTATCATGAGTATAGTGTACTTAGTTTATGGTTTGTTTTGATTACGGGGTGCTAGGCTACAAAAAAAAAAAATACTAACAATTATCACCTCTTCACAATTGTAATTAACGCTCAAACTTTTCCAGTAGTTGTATCAATGTCTGTTGAGTAACACACCTTCTTAATGTGTTGATTTTCATCATTGAAAAAGTGTCATCGAAAATGTAAACTTTTCAAAATAGTTTTCTATAATATTCTTGGTCTGGTAATTAATTCGTGACGCTGCACGTGTCTGGGTTTCTTCAATGACATAAAAACCAGTTCAAAACATTTTGATTTAAGTTCGAAAAATGAAATTTATAAGGTTATATGCAAAGCATCCGGCTTTTGGCTTTAATTCTATTATTACTATGACTTGTGGAGAAAAGATCACATGATTTTTTTTTTGTCATATTAAATAACTGGTGGAGTTATAGTGGCGACGAGGTAGACAATTAAAGGTATTAAGTATTAACCTTAACCAGGTGCTGTTGAAAAATAATTTAAAAGAGTAAAAAAAATGCAATTTTTACAGTAAGCTTGTAACGAATAATAATGGAGTCGCCCCTTCGATCATTACTCGTGTATGAGTGATTTTAAGTCAAACCCTTGAAAATAGGCGTCTTTGTCTAATCTATATAATGCAAAGCAATCAACTCTATGCGGCACGTACCACCAGTAGTTACTACCGGTGTTGGGTAGGACACGGTTATAAAATAAGTTTGTAAGAGGCGCCTCTTTCTCTTTTGAGCCAGTACAATGTCATACTTTAAACGAGGCGAGGTGCTATTGTAATGCCAAAATGACAAAAACAAGCAAATTAAAAATATAGAAAATAAATAAATACTAGAGATGCGCCGACTGTTCGGCCGAATATTCGTATTCGGCATGTTTTTTAATATTCGTATTCGGTCGAATACTCGGTTAGTTTGCCGACTAATTACCGAATATTTAAATAGTATTATTTTAAGAGTTACATATCGTCACCCTTATGCCAGAGACGCGAAAGTGCAAATTTTTCACTTTCGCGCTAATAGGGTTTTGTAATACAAAATGGTACAAAGATGCCATGCCAGAAGTACGAATGTGATTTATCCGGTGATATAACGAAAAAGTGTAAAGCCTACAACACGAAAGCAAATAAAAATCTGATTTTTAGAGACAGTTTGAACATTTATCTAGCAATAACTCCAAACCGCAGATTTACACTTTCGCGCCTCTGGCATAAGGGTGACGATATGTTAAAGAGACTTTATTCTAAAACCGTACATATGTAGTATTTCTAAATCAAACAAACACTTCTTTGTGTAACCATATTTATTCACAAAATCAAAAACTCAAAAAATGAGAATCCACGCACGAGTCGACAAAAACGAGACCGATTTGACCGAACTAGTTTGCAACTGCTTGCTTACGACTGTTCTTGCCGGTCGGAAGCAATATCCAGCTTAGACTTGCGTGCTTGCGTTGCATTCAGCGGTTCCATGATATGCGGCGAGCTTCCACGTTCCACCACCACTTAATTTCGTAGTTGCATTCCGTGCCGACATAACTCAAAAATCAAAGTAACGAGTTTATGATTGTGTGTGCTATGTCGAATGCGGCAATATAGAAAAAGTTGAAAGTAGACCGATATTTGCGTTGCATGCATTCCATTCATGGAATAATCCGTCAAGTCGCATGTGAATACACACACTTCTATATTGTTTGTCACCGAATGCAGCGCATGTACGCTTGGAAATGTCACCAGTTTCAGTTGCGTGCAGCGCTGCCACCCTACTACAATTGTAGTATTTCTGCTACCATTTTTATGCTACAACTTTTTACTCCGTATGGAGTATTTTATTTTAGCACATTTTTTATTCGATTTAATTTGGCGAATTAATCAACCCAGCCCTCATTTTCTCACGGTGATATCTTACTAATATTATAAACGCGAAAGTTTGTATGGATATTTGTTACTCTTTCACGTAAAAACTAATGAATGGATTTTAATGAAACTACAATAATATAGCTCATACATCAGAATAACATAAAGGCTATAATTTATAAAGCTATGTCGAATCCTGCGGGTAGCTCTAGTGTACTGATATACCAAAATCCGAAACTTTTGTATGGATGGCTCTCTTCAAATTACTGCCAAAGAACTCATTTTGTTGTGGTTTTTTCCGAAAAAAATACGATTCCCAAATTTCAGATCCATCGAAAGTGATTGCCGTACAATTTTGTTGAAAAAAGCAGATTTTTCGCGA
Organism: Thereva unica; assembly: GCA_949987705.1. Classification (NCBI taxonomy): domain Eukaryota; kingdom Metazoa; phylum Arthropoda; class Insecta; order Diptera; family Therevidae; genus Thereva; species Thereva unica. Next base: position 69,858,093 of record OX465283.1, on the reverse strand, counting down.
AGGACGCGATTCTCTGAACTTGGATTGAAGTAACTTCGGCTGCATGTGCCCGATTTTAGCAATGTATGGCTTAAATAAAACATCTCGAAGCCAAAAAGACGATAAATTCAATAATCGGATGGTTTTAGTTTTTGAGCTATGGTACCTGGATATTTACATAGATTTCAAGGTGCTTTTGATTTACAAGTGCATTCAGCACGCAAGCCCTCATTGAATTTGAACCAGATAGAATCATCTACATGCAAAAATTTCCGTATTGCCAAAGTCAAAATTATAATTTGGCACGAATGCACCTTGGCCGAATCGCTCGAAGCGCTGGATAGGGCTGTTATACCTCGACTCGACCCGACAACTTGCGTTTCCATTTGCTACAAAATGCCTCTGTATAAACATTTTCAAAACAATTTTTGGACGTTGTAAACGGCAAAATCCTAATCGATAGCAGAACATTTTATTATTTTATTTTAACTGCAATATAAACGGAAGCTGTAGTGCACACCTAAAGAATTGCGGAGGCCTCGGTAGCCTAGGGAGTAAGGCGTCTGGCTACTATCCCAGAGGTCCCGGGTTCGAATCCCGGCCAGCCCACGGTCCTTCGCCTTTTCCACTTTCCCACCTACATAACTTTCCTTCATTCTTCTTCCTCTTTACATTCCTGATTCCTCCTGTCATAACCTTCCTTAGCCCTTCCCCGCTTCTTCCTGAGACTCTAGTCTTTCACATAAAAAAAAAATATATATATAAACACAGGCGGGAAATGACAATTTCACACACATTAAAATTTCGTGTAAGGTTAAAATTCAAGAGGACGTGCAATGTAATTTCCTCTTTGAAATTCGTTTACGGGCAAAAACACTCCCTCATAGCATCTGAACCAAGGCAAGAGTGGCAGTGAAACCGCTGAATTGTGATTGGGGATATAAATGAACGAGTGATTTTTCTTTCGTGGCAGGATTTGAGGCTCTCACTGCCCATTGATTTTAAGATTCCCAATTGTTTTGGCGCACACCATACTATTGGCTTATGGGTTCAGCGAGACGCACCGGGTTCCAGCTAGTAAATAATATATGTGTGTAAACAGAAACAAAGAGTAACTTATTAAGCATTTATATCGTGGTATATTTATATCAAACATATACATATATCATATATATATATCAAAATCAATATATCAAACAGCTCAATTTAATTCAAATTTCAGACAATTTCAACTCAATTTAATTGGAGGATCATCATAGTATATACGAATATTGAAATTGAATAAGTGTAGCAATTCACGAGTTTAGCAGGGGAGAGCCGCCGTACCTACACTTTTTTAATTGAACCTAAATTTTTCCCTTATTTCTGCAAATTACACATATTTTAAGTTTCTTTTGTATAAAGTATCATATTACTGGATCCATACATACATATACTTTTAGGATCTACTACTATTTTAATTGATTTAGTACATATTTTTAATTGGATTAATAAATTTTGAACCTGTTTTGGTGGCAGCGCTGGTTGCGTGGTTTCATTTGTACGTGTCAAAGTTTATTCAACAAAATCTTCGTACCCACAGAACACCGATTGCTAAAAAATCAGTTGCCCTTGTGTGTGGACAAAGGTTTCATTTTGGTTGCAAACTGGTTGTGAGCGTGATAATCGTGAAACCAGTTTGAAACTGGGATTGCAAATCCGTCGACCCATGTACGTAGGGCCTCAATGTTTATGGAATTCTTGCTTTAGTCCCTTATTTTTTGGCGATTATTCTATCACGCGAGAAATTGCAATAAAAGAGAAACCGGCGCATTGAGCGAGTGAGCAGAGCTGGCGCGAAGTTCTCAATCTCGCTGATACTCGCAGATCGCTTCGCCGACCTATATGAACTGCGCAAAGATGAACCGAATAATTCGGCCGAATGTTCGGTTTGGTACATTTTTGACCGAATATTCGGCCGAATATTCGTATTCGGTCGAACCCATATTCGGTGCATCTCTAATAAATACCAATGAAGAGCCTTTTACAAGTTTAATTCTAATGTGCATTAAACTACCTTAGAGTAAGTAAGTGTAGCGACATCGTTTCACTCCTCCCATATACCTTAAGTGCAAAAAACTTTGTACAAAAATCGTAGCCGACTTGAATCAAGTATTTAAAAGCAATTAATTAATAAATTTTTTTTATGTGGCAATGCTAAGCTCAGGAATCGCCTTTTGTACTATAGTCTAAGCTCCCATGACAAAAAAGGTGCCCCATCGAACACCTCTAAACAATAGATGACAAGTCTTCATCCAGAAAAAAATTAAGGCGGTGTTTTGGCGAAGCCCTTGTAAAAGCTCTTTTTTAAAGAAACGTCACGGCGCTTAAAAATTATATCTGACATGGTAAAAAACATTTTTTCAATGACGGGCTTACTTTTATGCGAAAAGGACATCTTGAGCTTGGTTTGCTATATTCCTAAGGTGGCTTAAGGCGTCTGTGGAGGCGTGAAAGGGGCCATCACCAATGTGTTTGCTGGCACTATTTTGCACCTTGTTGAGGCAATCCAAGGTGGTTTTTGGGGCGCCTGCCTAGATATACGAGTTGTATTTAAGGCGGGGCCGAATGTAGGAATTGTAGATTGTAGCCAGGGCGGCTGGCAGGAGAAGGATTTTGCAACTCTTGAGAGATCCAAGGCATTGAGAGTTTGGCGATTTGGATATGTGATCATTTCATCGCAGATCCTCCGTTAAAGTTACCCCTAAGATGTTGAGGGGCCTATTGTGGATATCGTCAATTTGACGACTTTGAGTCGATGTTAAAATTTCTTTCTCTGAAAGTCGATTTTTGTCGAAATAAGTCGATAAATATAAATCTGAGTCGATTACATTTTTGACGTCGACTTGTTAGCTGGCGGTCCGAGCGGAACGTTCCCGCAACGGATATGCTGCTGTCGGTGGCACTCTATTCACGATTCGTTTCCATTCTTGCCGGTTTTGGCGACGTCTCGAACCTCGGTCACTGATAACCGTTGATTCTTTTGGTCACCCTTGATATTATTTAGGGATTGTAATTATCGTAAAACCTTGGGTGGTAGCACGTAAGTTGTTTCAATCGACTTCTTCATTTAAAAACTCAAGATTTTTGTATGAAGAGATCGATTGAAACAACTTACGTGCTATCACCCCTTGTTTCAATAAAAATTTCATGAATCTATATTAGTAACAGTGTGAGCATACCGTGGTACTTTTGGGCTATTCCGTGCATTCTTTTACTGGTACGTTTCTGTCTTATGCTAAGTGCGAGTGAGTCTTATTTTTATTCATGTGTACCGTGCCTGTTTCGGGTGCCGTGAAAGTGTTTTGACGCCGTGCGTGGCTGTTGCAGGGTAGCGGCAGGCGATTTTCCTTTAAACGCACGGCCTCGAACGTTATAATGACTCTTAAAATAGTCAGTGAAGTTTGCCGTAGAGTATCGCCGCTCAATGTTTGGCTTGTTCTAAGGAGCGTAAAGATTTGCCTATAAGGACAAGCTACTTCAATTCTTGGAGTGTGTGTTTTGGTAAATGGCACCAAAACGCTTTGTCGTATTTCACACTAAGGCTGCTTACACACCAAACTCGACATCGACACGACATTACAAAACGTCCATCGACAAAAATTTTTTTGTCGAATATTCGTACACACCAAATTCGACACCTAATGAACAAGAATTTTATGTCGTGTCATGTTGAATTCAGTGTGTACGGAGATTCGACACAATTCGACACTCGACACAATGAAAGTCACTGCATAAGTACTCGACGTGTCGAAAGTCGTCGTTCGACGTTTTTCCTCGTGTCGCCTTCAGTGGATATAAACTGATTTGAATGTGAAGCCCTTTGTCGGTAACAGTTTTTTTCCTTGTCGAGTTCTGTCGAGTTCTGTCGTGTCGTGTCGATGTCGAATTCAGTGTGAATAGACCCGCTTAATGATAAGAATAGATGTGTGTCGCGACAGAAAAATGTTGTCGAATTTCGTCGTGTCATGTCGATGTCGAGTTTGGTGTGTAAGCAGCCTAAAGCCCGGTACCCACTTGTTGCAAACCGGCGTTTCGTATCACCGTTCTTTAAATTTTTTTCTAAAAAAATTGCAACGCTTCGTTTCAAAATGTGCGAAATGATACAATCCAAACCCGATCTCTCATTTAGCGGTTTTTCTCCGTCACATCAAAGGAATGATACGATACGCTTTAGGAGGAAGTGTGGACGGGCATGCGCGTATCCTGTTCATCGTCACTTCAAATCACACACTGACCAGATAACCGTATCGCGCTCCCGCATCAAACATGATAAAGGCTGGATGATTCGATACGCAGTGATGATACACGAAAAATTTGGGTTCCTATTTTGTTCGTATCAATCAACAATTGAAACGATACAGGGATACGAAACGCCGGTTTGCAACAAGTGGGTACCGGGCTTAAGACTGATGCTTGATACGACGATGACAACATCATCAGTGTAATCTTCGGTAAGAAAGTTAAGGACATCAAACATCTGTAGGGTTCATCTGTAACAAGGCACCATAGGATCGAAGGTGTAACTTCTCCCAGCAGACATCTTTTTATTATAGTGGGCTATACAGAGTGCACATTTGTTTGTGAGCTGTCAACAGAGAGTCGTTAAAGTCTCAAAAAATATGGCTAGAGGTCGTATTCTTATTGTCTTTGCTATATAATGTCAAAGCATATATTAACAAAAGTTCACTCGATGTAAAGGAACGCCTCTAGGGCATTTCCATTTTTAAACATGGTTATACTTAGAAATCGTTGTTGAAGAGGTGTTGTCAACATTTTTTCTCTAAGCTTGTTTAAAGCAGCCAATTCGACTTCCACAAGATTCTAGCAATCCTTTTTGCGCCTTTTATTGTGGCCTTGGAGTGATTTCAAACCGTTAAATTGGAAATATGATCCGATACCTGAATATAATATTTTTTATGTGGAAGTCTGAATTCACGTCTCACGGTTTATACTATCAGTCGGTCATTACGTTCATATCATTGTACAATGTCTAGTAGAAAGCTAAGCTGGACGGATAAAAAAATAGAATATATTTAGGAGAGTCTGCGGGATGTATGAAGAAGAGGCAATGAACCTTGTGTTTGAGCTCTTGGATATTGTATGAGTTCGGGAATATTGACTGTGGGAGATTATTCCTAGTCGAATGGTTCAAATGATAAACTAATTTATAGGCCAGAGTGTGCGTGACAGTAAGAGCTGTTCACTATGAAATGTACCAATTTTGTACATTGTCCAGCCACGCTAAACTGAAGTTTCGGCCGTTAGTTTTAGACCATCCACTGAAACGCATGAATGGTGGGGCATGCTTTATTAGAAATGAGATAGTACTTCCTTTTTGATGCCTTAAAGTCAACATTGCGGCCCCAACCAATAACTTAGCTTTATGTCCCTGTTGATTGAATTAGATATAAACTCACCATCATGCGTACAAGGTATGGCTCGTGCTTGTCTTACTTTGTCGAAGGTATACGCAAGTAACGCAGAGTATCGTCGTCAGCGAAGCTGTGAAGTAAATTAAACGATCAGGAAGAAACATGCTGGATCTGAAGATAATCTAACTACACTGTCATACCTTTACATAAAAGCTCTTCACGAATGCGATTATATTATGGTTCCACTTCAACGCCAATTGATTTTCTATTCAAAAGTCTATCTTTTTTAGAGCTAGAGCCGAACCAATCTTCCAAACCCGTAGCGCCATAGCAGGGTCAGATAACTCGATAGATTGCACTAAAATTCGGATTATGAAGCCGAAACCGCTTTACTGGACGAGATCGTCGAAGTCAATCCAGCCGGGGCCTTCATGACAAGTTAAGGCATTTGTACAACTGGATACTGGATTCGTTTGGTAAGCAAAAGAGATCGCGAACAACAGTCCAAAACTGCCATGCATGAAGACATTTGAAGTGGGAGGTGTAAGGCATATCCGAGGATACTCTCCAATTGAGCACCAACCAAGATGGCCGTCGCTATGACGCGTTTGCATTGTCAATAGTTCTGTCACTAAGTGAAAAGTCGGGCCTCAGCTTTAGTTGGAAATATAGTAGAAAAAATTATGAAAGAACTGACAACGCCAACACTCGGTCTAATGCGACCGGCTCTCATCCAATACTACTACAAAATAACGCAGACTTCTGACTCCGATGATCGAACACGGGACGGCTTATTCGTTTATAATGTTTAATATGTCAGAAGAATGAGCAAGGACGGTTTGTAAAGAGTGAAGCCAAGAATGAAAGAATGATATCTAGGCAAAGATTGGAAACATGAAAGGGCATGCCCCGAGCTGGAATCGAACCACGTATCTCGACCTTTAGGATATCGACTACGAGGATGATATCTGTTTTCTGGCCCACAGACATCAGGACCTCAAAAACATGTTAAACAACTTGGCAACAGAAAGTAGTCCAAGTCCAAAGAAATGTGGATAAAAGGAAACACCCTTGAACGCACAGCGATGAATAACCGTGTCGTGGAACTGGTATATAAATTCTAGTACCTGGGTAGTATTATTATCGAAATAGGCGGGTCAGAAGAAGTCCTCAGTTCCAAATAAATAAAGCACATACATGCATTTACATGCCTTTTCCGCATAAGGAATTCAACGGAGATCTCAACACCAAATTGCGGCTGTTCAACTCCAACGTTAAGGCCGTTATTTTGTATGGTTTCGAAACATGGAGTCACCGAATTCATCACAAGGCGCCTTCAAGTTTTCATCAACAGTTGCCTACGTCGTATCTTAAAAATCCGCTTATCCTTTCAACGACGAGAAAGTTTGGAATAAAATACTTTTGATAAAATAATTAACTAGTTGTGTTGGGGGTTTGACCCTTTCGGTCCACACGATCAGCTTCCCAGTATGATACCGACCGTAAACTGCCACAACTTACCCGCGATATTTTTAGTCCACCTACTCCCAACCATAACTATCGCGACTTTGACATTGGGGCATCGAGAAACAACTCGCTGGAGTGTTATGCCTCCTGAAACGAGTTGAATCTCATCAACCAGCCGATGTCATGCGCCTTGGTGGAGCGGGGAAGGGCTAAGGAAGGCTATGACAGGAGGAATCAGGAATGTAAAGACGGAAGAAGAAAGATTGAAAGTTATATAGGTGGGAAAGTGGGAAACGTGAAGGACCGAGGGGCTGGCAGGGATTCGAACACGGGACTTCTGCAGCGCCGCCGGCCCTAGGGTAGAGCGAGTGGAACGGTTGCTCTAGGCGCCAAGAGGCAAGGGGCGCCTAAATAAACGTGAAAAACAAAATATTTAAGACTAGCTTTCGCTCGTCCTCTTCGATTTTGCAGTGCCGGGCGCCTATACAGAACTTCGCCCATAAGATTTTCCCATTATGCCAAAGGTAATTAATTTTGGAAAATTTGGCACTCAGCTCAAAAATTCACACTTTGGGGTTCCTAAAATCAATACCTTTCGGCTTGAGTCGAACATCGAAAACATTAAAAATGAGTGTTGTATATAGGATGTTTCAGACTTAAATGCTAACCCGATAACGGGTGATTCCTGGGAATATTTGGAGAAAAACTTGTTCTAGGGGCCTATCGCCACTATCCAGTACCAATGCCTCGTGGTGCACCTAAAAAATATACACTACTTACACCCGTATTGATACAGTTATACAGTTTATTGTGTTTTTCTATATAATCTCTGATCTATAGATCAATAGTATTCCCGTCTATTGAAAGGAACAATTCCTTGCAGTGGAAGCAGTGTTCAATCATTTCTGTCTACTACACAATCAATACGCAAACCTTTAGTATTGAGCTATTCACACCTCATAACGGCTTGTCTGTCTCGATCAATAAAATAACTGTTGGACCGAGCGAAAAAGGAGCCCAAAATATGTTAAAGAAAATATAGCTCTTCAAAAACCCATCAAACCAAGTTTAGCCGGTTAAGAGATTAGCCCCTACAAACAGACAGAAAGACAACTTACCTATTAGAACCAATAAAAATCCTTCATATCCCGAGTGGCGGCCTTCAAAAAATGGAGGCAGGTCTGCATTTCGAAAATCTAATCAGAAAAAGTATATTGCTGATAGAGTGAAAACTTTTTTCTCATTCCAATTGAAGTCCTCTATTTAAATAAGTAAATATTGATCGCATGCGGTAAAGCTATCCGCAAAAATCTTACCAAAAAGAAAAGGGTGTCTATAGTACGAGTTTTCGGTCTGACCCACTAGTACCTACGTTCAGAGTGCAAATTAGCCTAAGCAATCGGATTAGTTGCCTTAAAATCCGATTAGCGGCTCCCGAGTTTTGAGGTCTGCAATTGGAATGATAATAAAATAAATGGTTAAAAAATTTTTTTTAAAAAAATTCTTTTAATTAACTAAAAAATGTACTGAAAAGTAAAAAATAAAAAATATTTAAAAGAAAGCGTGAAATTTCAATTTTAATGAAAAAGTTAATCAAAAGATTTTTCATCAAAAATTGAAAATATAACTGTAAATCGCGTGAGATTTACAATAACCCTCAATTTTTTGCTTTGTTAATTTCAAATTCACATTTTTTTTATAAAATCATCTTTTTTAATTTTGTTTTATTTTTCAATATATTTAAGATTTTATGTATTAATTTATAAGGCGTAGTAAAAAAAATTAATTTAAACTTGTTGTTTTGCTCAATTCACTTTGAAGAAAATTCTAACAAAATTTTTTGATGAAAAATGCGCCATTCTTTTAATTAACTTTTTCATTAAAATTGAAATTTCACGCTTTCTTTTAAATATTTTTTATTTTTTACTTTTCAGTACATTTTTTAGTTAATTAAAAAAAATTTTTAAAAAAATTTTTTTAACCATTTATTTTATTTTCTACTTTTTAGTTTATTTTATGTATTCCGCTGTAGTGACCGCGTAAACTTAATTACCAAGTTTACGCAAAGTCACACAACAGCCTCCCACACAATAAACACGATCAGTCGGAACACTCCATCGATCACCGAACTTAAAGTTCAGTGATCTTACCGTTCTCCGTTCCGTTCCCCCATCGTGTTTATCGTAGAGACAATTTCCGGCATCTTCACTTTGCTTTGGTCCTCGTGCTCTATTCCCACGGATAAGTTTATTCCAAAAAATCAAATCAATTACAAGACGTATATATATCTATATAAATATACACGCCCCAGTGCTATCATAAATATTATAATTAACATATAATAATAAATAAGTTTTATAATAAAAACGTTTAATAATAATAAAAAACATTTAATAATAATAAAAATAACAAGTGTTATTATTTAAAAACCTACAATAAAGAAACAAAACCGCCATTTTATGATGGCAATTCTATTAGATTTAAAATTACGTCACACAGTTTACTGTATTCATTTGATACCCATGTCGTGGGCTCGGTGGAACATAATTGCAAAAACGGCCGCCATCTCGGAACCGTCTTCTTGATTTTTTTACAAAAAGGTCAGATTGCATTTAGTACTTATACATGATGAGTTGAACTCAAGTTGAACCCAAGTCTAACTACATGTAAACGGGAGTCGAGTTGGGTTAAGGTTGACTGAAATTATGCATACGGACACGAGTTCAGTATTTGAGTAGTTGAATTTAGTTGACAGCAGCATCTCTGTGTTTGTTTGTGATTTTTTGTTACGTGTATTGCTTCTTTATTTTCAATTCACCCTTAAATCAACTATTCATCTCATCATTCATACACATTAATTATCACCCGAACTACGAGTGTGTGCAAAATTGGAAGTTAGTCGGTTATATTTTCTACTTTTTAGTCTATTATAAGCTTTCCGCAATTTAGTGTTGGCCGCCATTTTGAATTTGGAATGACGCCACATAGCTAATTGTGTTCTACCTGTCATAGCCTTTCATTTCATACCCATGTCAGAGGGCCGCGGAGCACAATTTCAAAAATCGGCCGCCATTTTGGAACCGCCATCTTGGTATTTTTACAAAATGGCCAGATTGCATTGTCATCCAAACTAAACGTGTATGCCGGGAAGTGAAACCGGGAAGTGGGTCAAATTTAACTTCAAAGATTTGATCAGTCAGGATTGAAGTTAAATAAAAGAATTTAAAAATAGAGTCTACTCGCTTTCCTACGATCATCGGGTCAAGTTTTCGGTCTGAGCCGATAGTCAAATATGATAGCCAGATCCGATAACGGAGCCTAAAATATTCCCAGTACTACTAAATTTTCCGTGACAGTCCCGTCGCTATCGGATCAGCCGTTTCCAAGATTAGCCCAGACAAATAAACAGACAAAATTTTAAAAAATGACAATTATTTTGAAATCACAGATTATTCTTATTCTATACAGAAAATAAACTGAAGTCCAATTTGTGTGATGTTGTGAAAGCGTTGACCAAAGGGCGCCGAGAGACAATCTCGCTCTACCTTGTTCAAGGGCTAGGGCAGGCACTGGTCCTTTGGGATGGTAGCCAGACGCCTTAAGCTACCGAAACCCCTTGTTGGGAAGCTATCACTCTGCTGAATCCAGAAAAGGTCACTTCATTTATAACGGATTTCTTTTCAAAGAGTTTATTAGATATTAGAAAACTAATCAATTTAAGGTGCTTGTGACCCTTAGCCGATGTCTTTTCATTTAAACAAAAAAGCGCTCAGCCGAATGTTATGGAATTTTTTTCAGAGTATGTTTCCTTTAATATTCTTCGATTGGCATCTAAAAACAGTCAATATCGTTTTTGGGGTGCGCGGTCTACAAAAATCACGAACGTTGTTAAAACAAAAAACGGCCCGAACGAATTTTATGAAAATATTTAATATGCTTCGAACGCAACCTCAACGAAGCCGATATCTTTGACCACATACGTACGCACACACATAAATGACCGCACATACGTACGCACACACACACATACTTCTCAAATTTTTGCTTAAAATGCTTTTGGGACCATGAAAAATTAAAACACGTTGAAAATTTCGATTTCGATTTTCGGACCGATTACAATAACTTCCCTATGAACTGGAATGTCAAAAACGCGTTGAAGTTTTGTGAAATGAAGACAAAAGAAACAATAAGGATGATCGGTAATAAAGTGCTGCTCGAATTGTGCAAATGCATAGATAATTGCTTTTTATTTCGAGTAATGTAAACAAATGCTTTTTTAGCAAAAACTAATAACCGAAGAGTAAAACATGAACTGATTCATATGATGGAAGTGACTCAGTCAGTTACAGGGCGACAAAAAAGAAGTAATTTCACAAAATTACATTAGGCTTATTTTATAAAACTGCAGCTTCTATAAAATATATATGTATATATAAAACATCTCATCTCTTCAATTGTTAATCTTTTTCGAAAGACATCAGAAAGCAGACGCAATTGACAAAATTAATTCAAATATAATTGTTAACCACAGATCCGCAACTATGAAAATGCAGCTCTCGGGGCGAACATTTTATTAAAAAAAAGTAAACAGAAACACCAAACATTAAGTTACATCATCGGGTGACTAACGAAAACCTAGTTCATACTCAGCGCTAGATTACTGACTTGTGGAGATAATTGCTAGTTTCATAAATAAAAATCTCCACAGGTTGAAGCGAGCACCGCAATTTCTCTTTTGGTTTTATTTCCTTCGGCGCTTGGATGAGTTTACAGAAAAGTACATAGTACTAGCAATCTTCAAGCTATGTTTGTTTTCTTAATTTCAGGGGGTATGTCATTCCAGAAACATAATCGCAAACAAAAGCAATGTTTTAGATTAGAGCCGCAAAGCAGAAATGATGCCATCCGAAATCGGGCAAACTGACAAGGATTTATCGCTAATTCAAAGTCCTCCCCGCACCAAACTGCCAAATCACGAACCTACAAAAGTTTATATTTAAATCAAGTTTTATTTTCATATTTTTCAGCTCAAAACGATTAATATTAATATTATTAAGCTAAAACGAGATTTTATAGCTTCTCTAACTGATTTATGCGCATCAGCGCCATTTCTGTTCTGCTCATTGATGGTTGGCTTGGATTTTATATTTAGTCACTTAGAAGATGAATCCCACTCTTATACAAACGAAAAGGTTTATTGTGTTATGATTACTTTTTGCGTGCCATGAGCCTCCTCACACGATGGGAGAAGTTAGTTGAGTAAAACTGGTTTTACTCAATTCCTAAGAACTCACACGCGGCGTAATTATGTGTGGTAAATTTGAATGCTATACAGGAACGTTTAAATGTTTTGTAGATGACGTTTGTAAATTGATTGTTGGAATAAGTGAAAACATTTTTTGATTGTAGCTCTGAAGAGGCATAAGCGTATTATCCCGATTAAAAATAATTTCATGGTTAATTTCCTTACTAGCACGCACGCGCCCGCAGCTAGCACGCATAGAGAACAAACAGGCACGCCACAAAAGTACGTACTCTCCCGCCACAGGTACGCACGCTCCCGCCACAGGGATACACGCTCCCGCCACTGGCACGAAAATCTAAAAATTTGTTCGCTAGAGGGATGCACTCTCCCGCCACAGGTATCCACTCTCCCGCCACACGCACGAAAATCTCAAAATGTGCCTGATGACGACTTTACATACTCTTTACATACTTTAATACTCTTCTCCATCTTTTTTAAGAGGCGTAGAATTTTTATTCTACGAAAAAATTTTTTTTTCTTTCATTTTAAATTTGAGTTTCGTGCGTACCAGCTGCATGCTAGCTGCGGGCTAGTGTTATTTTCACTCAGGCGTGCATGCTAGCTGCGGGCGCCGTGCGGGCTAGTGCATGCCAGCTGCGTGCTAGCTGCGGGCGAATTTCATTTTTAATCGGGATGCGAAACGTTAATTGTGATAATAAACAATAAGTCCTAAGTGGTGAGGTTTTTATTCTCATACCCGTTCCTCATGGTCACAAGATAAGGAAAAGTCGTTCTGATATTGGTTTACAAGGAACATCCTTAGGCAGATCTAAAGAAACCAGGAGATAGTAGTAACTTTTCGTATGTGTGTTAGTTTTCACGCGTTTGGTTTGGCGTCTCCTCTTCATCTATAAAACCGATTTTACTTCACATAAATATAAACCGTGTTAGGAAGCCCATTGGAAGGCAACTATTTGAGTTTAAATATTGTGGCATTAATAGATCGCAACATTTTAATGTGTTTATTAATCTCCTACTCCAGACCGCTTATCCATTGGCTGGTGGGTGCAGTCATAGGGCTTTCGCAGACCGTTATTCCCAGAGTCTTTCTGGGAACAAATTCGACCTGACAAGGTCAAATGGGCAGTGGCAGCCCCAGGAAGGAGATGAAATTTTTCCGGCACTCCTTCAGAAGTGCCTTGATTGATTCTTAACAGCCTGGCCTGTCTCTTTAGAGCCTGCTTCAACTAAGGATATATTTCAACCTTCTGGAGGAAAGTCGTGGTAGTTTTTATCCCCAAACAGGGCAACAAACCCCTGGAGCTACCAAAATCGTACAGACCACTCAGCTTAACCTCTTTTCTTTTGAAAACGATGGAAGGCTGCTAGACCTTCATATTATATGCAAGCTGAAGCTCTCCCTTCCTCTACATAGCTCCCTTCGCTTCGCTTCGCTTACTCGAAGGGTAAATCAACCGAGGTTGCTTTATACCACCTGGTCAGCAAAATCGAAAAAGCCTTCCTCGCTAAAGAAACTGCTTTATGAGCGTTCCTTGACATCGAAGGTGCTTTCGATACCACTGGCTATAATTCTATTTCTAGAGCACTAGCTCTCAGAAAACTGGTTCCTCACATGATTGAGGGGATAAATGCCATGCTTGTAAGTCGTGACATTTCTTCTACCCTAGGTGTCTCCACTATTAGTGTTAAGGTTATTAAGGACTGCCCTCAAGGTGGAGTCTTATCCCCGTTACTCTGGCCGTGAATGAACTTTTGAGCACACTATCTGAATCTTGTTTCGATGTTATCGAGTATGCAGATGACCTTGCCATCATTGTTTCTGGGAAGTTTGACTTGACCATTACAGGAGTCATGAGAACAACACTCCGAAAAGTTCAAAGATGATGCACCACGTAGGGTCTGTCAATCAACCCAAATAAGGCTGTCCTGGTATCTTTTTCCATACGCTACAAAGTGGACCTAGGTCCTATCTATATCCAGGGTACCACAATTGAGTACTCAGACTCAGTCAAATATTTGGGAGTAAAGTTAGACAAGAGAATGAATTGGAACGCTCAACTGGACTACGTCATCAGTAAAGCCACAAGAGCCATATGGACCTGCAAAAGACTTATGGGTAAGACATGGGATCTTACACCGGAAATGATGTACTGGATGTACAATACGATCGTTAAACTTATGGTCATTTATACCGCTATAATCTGGTGGACCAAGCTGAATAGGTTACATGGATCCTCAAGTGCAGACAATATAGCACCCTTTATCGTACTCCACAGCTCTTCAATATTTGTGTCGTCAGAAACGGTTTGCTGGTTTAATATTTGTTACAGGTCGCATATAAAACTCGTCTTTGCTGTCATTTTCTGTCTCTTCAATTGGAGCATAGCATTGGACTATCGTAGCACTTCTTAGTCTGGTACACAGGCGCACTTTAATAATCCTCTCAGCAACTGGTGACCAGCTAATTATACTATTTAATTTTACTATCAAAAATCTCGGGATCCTGCTGGATCCAATTGGGCGTAAGCGGACACACTTAATATATGGGCACCCACAGCTTGCATGAAAACACGAATGACAATGGACAGCGAGTTGTAGAGATGGCAGCAAGTAAGAACTTGGTCGTTGCAAGTACTAGATTTACGAGTCAAGATATTCATAAAGCCACCAGGGTATCTCCTGATGGAGCTGCGAGTATCAAATAAACCATGTGTTAATAGACTCCCGCCACCTTCGGATCTGATGACGGTACCAACGTACCGAGGTGCCAACTTCGACTCGGATCACTATCTTGTTCGTACGGTGCTCCGAGAGCTCAAATCGACACAGCTGCTCTACGCAATGAAACAGCTACGGTCATGCATTAGAACTCGCGCTCAGAAGAGTTAGTCCTGTGGAAGAGATGCCAGGCGACTGCTGATTCCATCTTAGGCAGAAGTCGTAGAGATCGGAACGACTGGGAGTTCTACCGAAAAATCCGCAGTATGACACAATTCTCATCATTCTGCACATATTTCAAGGACAAAGAAGGGAATCTGATTATCGATCCTAAAGGCATCTTGGAGCAATGGGAAGAGCACTTTCGTAATTTGCTAAATGGCGAGCTAACTGAGGCTTCGGAGGCTCCACCAATATCTGATGATAATGCTATGATGCCGCCACCAAGCTTGGAAGAAGTGAGCAGAGCCAGAGCAGACAGTGTTCTAGCGGAGCTGGTTAAATATGGAGGGACTATTTTACACCAAGCGATTCATGACTTAATTGGACAAATATGGGAGCAGGAAGCGATGCCAAAAGACTGGAGACAACTCATTCTCTGCCCGGTACATAAAAAAGGAGATATCACAACGTACACTGGCGGTATAACGTTGTTGTGTACCGCTTATAAGATATTCTCCGCTATCCTACAAAACTAGATGGCCCCATACGCCAAAAATATCATAGGCCATTACCAGTGTGGTTTCAGACCAGGCAAATCAACAACTGACCAGATTTTCACCTTGAGGCAGGCTATGGAGAAATGTCTAGAGTTTCAAAACTCAATTCAACACTTCTTAATAGACATTAAATACGCTTATGATAGTATAGCCAGGGTAGAACTCTGTAAAGCCATGAGAGAATTCGGCATCCCCAACAAGGCTATTTAGGTTGACCATGACCAATGTGATAAGCCAAATAAAACTATCCGGAACACTGTCCAGACCAATCAACATCTATAATGAGCTCCGACAAGGGGACGGCCTGGCCTGTCTCCTGTTCAACCTGGCGCTGGAGAAAGTGATCCGAGATTCGGGCGTTACATCAAGGAGCACAATCCTACACAAGTTCACCCAATTACTGGCTTATGCAGACGACATTGACATCATTGGAAGAACAACAACAGCTGTACAAGAAGCTGTCACTCAGATTGAGCAAACGGTAGGAAATCTGGGACTGCACATTAACGAAAGCAAAACAAAGTAGGTACATGGTGGCCTCGTCTACAAGAACATCTTACATTGGTCCCACAATCAAGGTAGAGGAACACGAGTTTGAGGTGGTAAAATCATTTACCTACCTTGGGTCAATAGCATGGAATTACGCGTACGACTACTATTGTAAAAGCCAACAAAGCCTACTACAGTCTGTCAAGGCTCTTTAAATCCAAGCATATAACCATAACGTCTAAGCTTTTACTATATAAGACGACTGTCTTACCGGTTCTCACATATGCATCTGAAACGCGGGTCTTAGCAAAAAGCACTCAAAACTGTTAGCCATGTTCGAGAGGAAAATACTTCGGTGGATTGTTGGCCCCTTACGTGAGGATACAACGACGACATCTACAAGTGCTATCGCGACCTAGATGTTGTGAAGCAAACAAAGCTCAAGGTGGGCTCAGGTGGGCAGGACATCTAGCTCGTATGAGTGAAGATAAACCTACTCGGAAAGTTCTCTGCGGTAAAACCGCTGGGTACCACAGCGAGGGAGACCCAACCGCCGCAGGAAGCATGGTGTTGACCAGGACAAACTTCTGAATGCCAAACTAAATGACATCGGCTCAGAATCGAGACCGGTGGAGAGAACAGTTGCGAGAGGCTAGGACCGGATCCTGGTTGAAAATCCGTTAAAGAAGAAGAAGAATATAAAAGGAATAATAAAAGTCGGATTGGTTACGCCATTCACCATACTCAAGAACGGTTGGACCAATTTTTATGATTTTTGATTTGTCTCCTTGTTTGCACGAACGCTGCTCTACTCTGAGATGCCACGTTATTACACTTGTATCTCTTCATCGAAGAAATTCCAACGTTAGAAGCAATGCCATGTGGTTTCTGATCATCCGGATTTCCGATCCATCGCATTTACACAGTTCATTCGAAGAACGACGAATGCTTCTAGTTGCTTTAGATGGTGAATGTACGTGGGCCGATATCATTTCAATCACTTTGAACTGTCGATGGTGAGGTGTGCCCAACACTTCGTGCTGCATCTTAGCAGCTCAAATTTCTTGAAAACGATACCCATTGGGACATGCATCGCCAAGTCTGATACTCACATAATTTGCTATCATTATTTGACATGCTTGCCATCAAATCCACGTTAACTGTGGAACAAGTATATGAATGACATGTCAGAATATATTTTACAACGAATTCGTGTCAGTTCAGGGAATCTCGACCTCGAGGTGAATGAGGAGAGACATAACCAGGCTTTGCTTTTGACCGAAGACATGTGTTACCTCATGTGCGGCAGACAGAAGGAAGTGTATGATAGGTTAAAGAAGGCAATTGATGATAGAAATGGTGCTTTAGTTTTCCTCGATGCGCCCCCCGGTGGAATTGGAAGGACTTTCCTCATGTTATTGATTTTGGCCACCGTTCGTGCGAGATCCAAAATTTGAAGTAACAACTGCTTCTTCTGGGAAGGCGACCACGCTGATAGAAGGATGCCAAACGGCTTATCAGCGTTGAAATTGTCGTTAAACCTTCATACGACTGAAAAACCGCCATGCAAAAATGCGAAACACTTAACAATGGCCAAAGTTTTGGTAGCAAGTAAAATCTTCATCTGTGGCACCAACGCCAACTCAATCGAATTATAAAAGATCTGCGCAATGACTCAAGATGTTTTAGAGGCGCAATGATTCTATTATCTGGAGATTTCCGCGAACCACTACCAGTTATTCCAAGACCACCGCAGCTAATGAAATAACCGCTTGCCTTAAATCATCGACTCTATGGCGCTTTATGAAGAAACAATTGGCGAGTTGCGAATCGTCTAAAGAAGATTTCTCGGAGCAATTGTCGACTATCGGTAATAGCCACGCTCTTCTCAACAGGTCGAACGGATTGATTTCAGGCTGGAGCAATAAAAATTTTACATTCACAATTATTTTTTACTTTTAAGTTTATTTTAAAATAAAAGCGTATTTTTTAGTTTTTTTAAACTATATATTTTATTTCCTAAACTCTTTGTATTTCTCTTAGCGATTCACCTTAAACACTTTGCCTTATAAGTGGAGAGGTATGCGAAGAGTAAACGGGGGAGAGCGGAGGAGATGTACCTAGGTCCGTTTCGCCTGACTTCTCTTCATAGGACTGTTCGTCATGGTCCTGTTCCTACTTTGGTGATTAACCTTAAAGAAGAGATTGCAGAAGCGAAGATACTATCTCAAATTATATCTCAAATTTTGAACCACCTTCAGTGCATACACAAAACTGGCCAGCCTGCACTTTCCCTAAGGTACTGAAGGGTGGACTAGTAAGGTACACGTATGGCTCTAAAACAGGGGCACTCTAGCAACTTTCTTTCAAGCAAATGTGAACACTACCCTGGCATGAACTGATGAGAACTTCTTCTTTATGCTCCTTTAATCCCTCATGGGACCTTTGGCGGAAACAGTTGCCCTCCAGCGGACTCTGTTTTGCGCGGCAGCTCTAAGCTCCGACCAGGATCTCCCAGCGGCTTCTGCTAGTAGGGTCCTCCTCCACGTTGTTCAAAGTCTTCCGACTCAACGGGATCCTTGCGGATTCCAGTCAAGGGCCTATTTATATAGATTTTCCTTTTCTCGTCGCAAGGTGTGGCCAATCCAATTTCATTTCGTTCGCCTGATTTGGTCGTCTATCCTTTCTTGGCCGGCACGGTGCCATAGTTCTTCATTTGGAATTCTATCTTGCCAGCGGATTTTTAGGATACGACGCAGGCATCTGTTGATGAAAATTTGTAGGCGCCCTGTGATGAATTGGGTGACTTTCCATGTTCCGCACCCGTACAAAAGAACTGCCTTGACGTTGGATGAGAACTTACCCGAGTAAAATAATTTAGTTGGTTAATTTTCTTACAATCATATAGGCGCCCGTATCTAGCACGCATCAAGGACGTAGCCAGCATTTTGCTTCGGAGGGGGTTATTATAAGAATCATAATAATGACCTGTGTAAATGAGACCTCTCCTTCCCCTCCTTCTTCCTACCCCTATACTTTTTTTATACACATAGTCATCCAGATATTTTTCCTTTCTTCGCGCATGTGAGTAAACGAAAATTACACCCAAATAAACTTTGCGCACATATGAATAAAGGCTCAAACAGAACCAATCCGCTCCGTTTTTAAAAGTTAGAAATTTGACATTTCCATGAGACGAACGGAGCAGTAGCCACAATCAAGCGGACGGAACGCCAAAAATAACAAAGAAAAAACGTGCGGAGCGAACGGAACGAATTGGTTTGAGCCTTAAGACATTCGCTAATGGATTTTCTTTCTGCTTCGAAATCTACTACGAATGTTATTTGATTTTTCATGTTATTTGCGATGTTTTTTTTTCTTCGGGAGGGGTTTGAACCCCCAAAACCCCTCCCCTAGCTACGTCCTTGGCACGCATAGCGAAGAAATGCGCCTGTCTCACGGTTATGGAAGCTCCCGCTACAGGTATGAATATGTAAAAAGCGCCCGCCAGTGGTATGCACGCCTCTGTTACAGTTATGAATGTATTCGTAATCGACCATTCCAAACAGAAGTGTTGTATCACCCCAACTAAGCACTAGCCACGTTCAATGCTGCTTAACCTACGCATTCGAACGAAAACCGTTCTACTGAGTTTGCTATTGGCACCCTTTAGGCCAAACT
Source organism: Thereva unica (assembly GCA_949987705.1). Taxonomy (NCBI): domain Eukaryota; kingdom Metazoa; phylum Arthropoda; class Insecta; order Diptera; family Therevidae; genus Thereva; species Thereva unica. The sequence goes on along the minus strand of OX465283.1, from coordinate 69,838,360 downwards.
GGCTATTTTGGCCACCCTCATACCTTCATATGCCACCTAACTTTACCTCACTTCACTTCCCATTTAGGTTTTGCCCGGTTTCTTCATCCATAAAATTTTTCAAGCTCCAATTTTGCTCGCAGGTTATTTTGTGTGTCTGTTATTGGCAAAGATTATCTATTACAATAAGATGTGACACTCTCGACGTTTTCGCTTATCTATTTTTAACCTTGGTACCGTTATTTAAACGACCTTGCCGGAATTGTAAGAAATAGATAGCGATAGAAAAGCCATTTGTAAGAAAAGGATGCAATATGATGAGGAACGAAGTGGAAATGAACACAATTTTTACAGGGTGTGCATATAATTTAATGAAATTTTTTGGTTTAAAATTAAATTTAATCACATAGGCAAGTCAAACATGGCCAATTAAAAACTCAACCTGGGAATAAAACCGGAGGGCCAGTTTTGAATGAATCTCAATAGAGTCCTTTTGGACGGAAGATTCATATTTTTTGCCAAAAAATGGTAGGCGGAAGGTGCTATAAAATATACACTTAAGCAAAATTTCTTAAAATTATTCGAATATCTCTAACCTTTAGGTGTGTGTTGAAGATTTTTTACGTGGTTTTCAATTATGCGTGCTAATTCACCAGGTAAAACGCGTTTTGCTTTCTGTATAAATGAAGCATCACTTTCCTTATCTTTTCGCAACTCTTCAAGTTCCTTTTTCAAATCGTCGCACTCCTTTCGCAATTTTGTTACGTCATCTTCCGTAAATTTTCCCTTACTATCTGTTTGTGTATATTTATGCGTTGTAGGAAATATCGCGTTATCATTATCATTACACGACATAGTATCTTCTTCTATGCATTGTGCTGGGAGAAGTTTCCGCAATTGGCGTTGGCGTATCTACACTTTTTGGCGGGACCAACAAAGTATTATCCAGAATTATAACTTTGGAAGTAGTTTCTTCTGGAATTGAATTTGAAGCGCTTAGTTTCACTGGATACGCCTTTCGTTTTAACCGATTTGTTTTTTTTTTGAAAGCATATTTTCATCGAAGTGCTTTTCACAAACCCGGTAATCTTCCGACAATTTTACATTTAGAATATCCGTTTTATTTAAATTCCCCAACCATATTGCTCTCTTAGCACTATTCACCGGTAATTTAAAAAATTTCACTTCTAAACTGTCATTTTTTTTGGCACCACATACCAAACACTTAATATGGTGCTTACCCATTTTTAAAAATATTTCGAGAGTAAAAAAATGAATAAAATAATTTCTAAAAACTAATTAAATACAATAAATATTTCTTACCCCGAAATTTCGCAGTCCTTACAACGCAAAGGAACCAGTTGGTTCTGGGTCGCTTATAAAAATTCATAAAAAGCACTTTGAAAACTATACCCGCACCACAAAGCAACGTCTAACACTCTCTTTTAGTTTACTATTTTTAAAAATACTTCAAATAGAAATACTTCAAATAATTCGGTTACCATTTTGTATTAAAATGAAATAATTTACGACGTAATCTTATTATATATTAAAATTTTTTTGGATCAGGCTGTAACCTTGCTGGTTATCTGTACTAACACGAGTGCGATCGCTCCAGGTCGCCTTTAAAACTATGGGGTGAAAAAATTCTCAAGTTGTAATGCGTGTAGGGGTTTCACATGTGTTTCCTTTATTTCAATTCCACATTTCCCTATGATTTACATTGCGCGAACTGCTTGAGAATGAACAACTAATACCATGACGATTGCTCCAGGTCGCCTTTAAAAATGTATTATGAAAAAATGTGACTTTATTTATTGTACACATTTTATGGGTGGGGCGTAACTTATGTGATGTTGTTTCATACTCTTTCTTTTTTATGGGAATTTTCATAAGGGAATTAATTAGAAAAAAAGCACTGTAGCTATTTTTTTTTTCAACTAATAGGAGATTTTTGTTGATGTGGTTATAAGGAATTGTAAATGGGTTAGTAAATCAAGAGTGTCACATCTTATTGAAAATATAATCTTTGGTTATTGGTACGTGCCTGCTTCTTCTTCTTCTTCTTTAAACTCCTTTAATCCCTCATGGGACATAGGGCGGAAACAGTTGCCCTCCAGCGGACTCTGTTTTGCGCGACAGCTCTCAGCTCCGACCAGGATCTCCCTGTTGTTGCGGCTTCTTCTAGTAGGGTTCTCCTCCACGTTGTTCTAGGTCTTCCTACTCGACGGGAACCTTGCGGATTCCAGTCAAGGGCCTGTTTGGCTAGGTTTTCGTTTTCGCGTCGCAAGGTGTGGCCAACCCAATTCCATTTCCTTCGCCTGATTTGGTCGTCTATCCTTTCTTGGCCGGCACGGCGCCAAAGTTCTTCGTTTGAAATTCTATCTTGCCAGCGGATTTTTAGGATACGACGCAGGCATCTGTTGATGAAGACTTGTAGGCGCCTTGTGATGAATTGGGTGACTTTCCATGTTTCGCAACCGTACAAAAGAACTGCCTTAACGTTGGAGTTGAACAGCCGCAATTTGGTGTTAGTTGAGATCTCCGTTGATCTCCATATGCGGAACAGGCATGCATATGCGCCTCGTGCTTTGTTTATTCTGGAACTTACGTCTTCTTCTGCCCCACCATTTTCGGTAATAACACTACCGAGGTAGCAGAATTTATTTACCAGTTCCACGCACGGTTATTCAGCGCTGTCCGTTCAATGGTGTTTGCATTTATCCGCATTTCTTTAGTTTTAGTCGGATTTAGCCTTAAGCCTGCTGAACTACTTTCTGTTGCCAAATTGTTCAACATGTTTTTGAGGTCCTGGTGTCTGTGGGCCAGCAAACAGATATCATCGGCGTAGTCGAGGTCCTTAAGGCGGTCTACCAAACCCCATTGTATGCCGCCTGTTCGATTATCTAGAGCGCCGACAAGGATGTCATTTATTACTATAAGAAATAGTAAAGGCAAAAGTAGGCATCCTTGTCGTACTCCTGAGCTCACCTCAAAGCTGTCGGATAATTTTCCATTATGGAGAACTCTGCATTTGGAATTGTTATATAGGGCTTTTATCAATTCTATTATTTTATCAGGCAATCCACGTCGCCGTAGTGCCTGCCATATAAAGCTCCTATTGACCGAGTCGAACGCTTTCTCATAATCTACGAAAGCAAGGTAAAGGGGGGATCGGAATTCAGTAGACTGCTCCACTATTATTCTCAAGGTGTTGATATGATCAATACATGAGTGGCCCTTCCTGAATCCGGCCTGCTGCCTCCTAAGCGTTCGGTCTACTGCCTCACTTATCCTAGATAGTAATATATGGGACAAAATTTTGCCCACAGTAGATAATAAACAGATGCCTCTCCAGTTGTCGCATATTGTTAGGTCCCCCTTTTTTGGTATTTTGACTATGATACCTTCCGTCCAATCCTCCGGAAAGGTACAGGTGTTCCATGCTATTTCTAGGATTGGCTGAAGCGCATCTGCTATGAGGCTTGAGTCGGCTTTCAACAACTCTGGCGGGATGCCATCTTTCCCAGCTGCTTTACCATTGGCCATCGCATGAACTGCGGTTACTATTTCCGTCTTGGATGGGGCCCGGGTGGTGATTCTTATTGGCTGTGCATTGTTGCTGTTTTCCTGAGGTTCCTGTGTAAGTGTACCATTCAGGGCGGCGAAGAAGTAATCTCTCCATCTTTGGAGTTGCTCTTCGTCGCTGCACAGCAGCCTTCCATCCGCACTCTTAACGGCAGGCTTTTTAGTAGAGTGCTTTCCCGAGAGCTGTTTAGTGATTTGGTACAGCACCTTACTGTTGCCTGTGTTTGCCGCGTTTTCCGTTTTTTCTGCGAGCTCGTTTATCTGCTGCCTTTTATCACGCCGGACACTTCTCTTAACCTCCCGGTGTAATTGGGAGTATTCCCGTTCTAATTGGTGACGTCTTTCCGGGTCGTTTGTGGAGTTTACGCTATTTTTGAGGGCCCTTCTGCGTTCTATTTTTTGCCAGGTTGTGTCCGAGATCCAGTGTTGCTGGTTTCTTTGGACATAACCGATGCTTGTTTCCGCAGCCGTCAATATCGCGCCCTTTGTCGTACTCCACAATTCCTCAATATTTGTGTCATCAGAAACGGTTTGCTGGTTTAATAATTCTAAAAAGTTTCCAGCGATTTCCCGCTTTTTAACGCTCTCCCGCAGAAGGTCTACGTTAAACCGTCTACGGGTTATAGCATCATGTTGCACGTTTCTGATTGCGGCGATCTTAAGGCGAATAGTTGCTACAACCAAATGGTGGTCGCTTCCAGTATCCGCTCCCCTGAAACTCCTGACATCCTCAAGAATAGTTCTCCATCTGCGGCTAACGGCCACGTGATCTATCTGATTTCTCGTTCTACCATCGGGCGATACCCAGGTCTCTTTGTGTATCTTCTTGTGACAAAAGTAAGTTCCACCTACCATGAGTTGGTGGGAACTACAAAAGTCAACGAAAAGCTCACCATTGTTATTGGTAACTTGGCTTAGGCCTTGGTTTCCAATTGTGTGTTCAAGGCCGGTGTTGTCACGGCCGATCTGAGCGTTTAAGTCACCCATTAAAACAATGATGTCTCCCCTTGGAATAGAGCGAAAAACCTCATTCAGTCGCATATAGAACTCGTCCTTGATGTCATCTTCTGCGTCTTCAGTTGGAGCATAGCATTGGACTACCGTAGTACTTCTTAGTCTGGTACGCAGGCGCACGGTAATAATCCTCTCAGAAACCGGTGACCAGCTAATGAGGCTGGACCTGGCTTCTTTGGTGAGTATTACGCCAACGCCACTCCTACGGCTTTCAGTTTCGTTTCTACCAGAATATAAGAAGGACTCACCGTTTGGGCAGATATGTTCCCCCGCATCGGGCCATCTGGTCTCGCTAAGTCCCATGATCTTGATTTTATATCGATTCATCTCGTTGAGGACTTCATCCAGTCGTCCCTCAGCCAGCAGTGTTCTCACATTCCATGATCCGATTCGTGTCCTTGTTCGAAAAGCAAAGGTCGTCGTCGTGTTGTCCGTCCGGTTCCGAGGCATTGTTTGCCGATTCGTAGCAATGGTGTTTTTTATGGGAGCGGGTTGCTAACCCTCAGCCCAACCGACTTAAAACTCTGTTTTGTGGCGCAGAGAGCTCGCCTTTCGCCCGTCTCCCGTTAGCTCCTTCCGAAGAAGTACCCCAGAGGGCACCGCGGGGAGGTGGGATTAGGACTTGCTAACAGGTCTGCTAGGTGTTCGTCTGCAGTGACTTTCCTCGAATCTTGACAGAAGTGACAAATCGGGTGCCACCACTTTCCGAGGTCTTTGTTAGCCGTTCGCCCCCCTACGTGCCTGCAGCAGACTGCATTTGGAAAAAAAAGAATTTTTAGTCTGGCGTACTGTGCCTGTTTTGGGTACTATGCAAGCGTTTTGACTCTGTTGCTGGTTAAGAACGGGCGAGTCATATTTTTACCCGGGTAAGAAGGGCCTACAAAAACAAAAACAAATATGTGTCAAGTCTAAATTGGTGAGTTAGGCGTTCCCAATCAAGTTATCCTTCTTTGAGTCCAGGTGATTGGCCGCGGTACCTTTGGACCCAGTACCTCACCATAGGTTAAAAAAGTAACTGTTGGATGATTAATGCCACATTAGACGCATTATTCCATCAAACCTTAAAAATTAGAAAAATACATTTTCTTACATTCTCTTCATATTTTTCTCGCTCCCTAATAAATTTTTTTTTTGTTATTGCAGAATTTGATACATTTTTATACAAGTCTTGAAATAATACAAAAAGTAAACCCGAAACTATTTACTACTAAAGGATAATAAAAGAAGACAAACTATGATCGACCTAGAAGATCTTCCCAGAATGGAGTCGCTCTCACCTCTACGTGAGCCAGAAACCCCACCATATGTCGGCTGCCGCTACATTTCCCAGGTGAGTAATATTACATATTAATTTAAAAATACTCGAAAGCTGCAAGTAGACAAACACCGCCCGAACAAGTGCCAGAACACACTTAAGTCATTGATCAGATGTCCCCGAAGATAAATTTCATTGCCGCCCATCGACGCTGTTCCATTGAACTTCTTCGACCAGAATACCGCAGAGCGCAAGTTCAAAGCGGATTCATCTGCCAAAAATAATCAGCAAAAAAAAATTATTTTTCGCATTTTTCTTCGAAAGAAAAGTGGGCAAAAAAACTCGACATTTTCCCACCGAATGCAAATTTAGTGCAGAGGTAGATGGACATCTCGGGGCTGCTGGCTGCGCCTCCAAATTTCTTATTTTGAATCGATCGTAAAAAATCGAGCAAAATCTGGAAAATTGTTTTTCTCGGCCGCGATCACTATTTTTAGTAGAACGCAAAAATGTTCTTCTTGTTTTTCTTCGGTTTAATGAGCGTGTTGTGAGGCGTTCGCGTGAAGGTCTTTGGCTCAAGAGTCACCTCAAGCCTGGACGCGAAGACTTGATGCTCCTTTGCAGAGGACTTCAACGTCGCCTCAATCCCACGTAAGTTTTGAAAACTTTCAAAAATATTGTATTATTTATTTATTTTTTTTGGTCTTGTTCCGCAGCGATAATAAATCACCAGAATAAAACGCACTGAACACGTTCCACACTGCCCCAAACACGACTTAACCCAGTTGTTTTTTGGATTTTTAGAATCTAATTTTTGTTTTTTGTGCTCCTTTTGTCCTGTTTGGACGCAGGCGGTGACACCAGCTTAAGTTATGACTTAAGCGCTTGAATCACTTATTTTCGTCTGCGGTATTTACTGCCAGGAGGAGGCCATTTGATAATGGCCATACAGGAGTTGAGCCAAGCACAATTAAGCATCCTTGACATGTTTCTCTTTGTGGATCGCTGCATTTTTTGGAGCGCCAAATTTGAATTTGGGACAATTGTGACAGATTTGAATTATTTTAATTCTTGGTTTGGCCAATGTATCACTATCATTTTGTAACGTGTCAGATTTATTTTTAGGTAAGCGCATATATGCTTTTAATATATTAGGCATTAATTGAAATACGAGTTTAAAAATTTAAGAATTCTCAGAATAGAAGCACATGTAATACAAGTACACTCGAAATAGTTAAAGTTTAAAATGTAGAACTAAGGTGAACTCAAAGAATTTGTATTAAAATTTAAGAATTCGGAGATCTGCAATTTTAATACTATTAAATGTGCATACCAAAAATTATAGCATATTTCACGGGTTGCTGGTGTCTTGCTAGAGGTTAATTCATTCATTCCGTAAGAGGCGTCTTAGCGGGCACTGCAACCTATTTTATTTGATCAATTGTTACAACCTGAAATTTCCCTAGTGCAGGAAAGTCGCAATGGAGGATATGGAGGGTCGCTGTAGCCTCATAGTTGCTCAGCTGGTGATCCGCAGTTTTGGGAGCTGTGCCGCAGAACTAATAATCAACTACCAGCCCTATTCTGCTTAGATCATAATTAAGCGAAAAGTGGTCCATGGAGCTCTGTTATTTTTCTTAGCTTCAAGCTCTTGAAATTTGAAAGTTTGCCCGTTTAAATGAATTGTTAAGCTTGACGACAGCCCTGGGTCCTTGCTAAACTACTGCGAAACAGCTGGTCGACCAAGGCCGTTCTTACGTGGCAGATGGTTAAGCTAAAGGAAGATTCCGGGCCAACAAGTGATGAGTTTGCCGCTACTTTACCCAAGCCATCGCCAGTTTCATTACCAATGTGACCTTCGTGGCCCGGAGCCGACATCCGCGTAACATTGTTGTACCTGCAGAGGGATTTCACTGATAGGAGAAAATCCAAGACATTCCTCGATGACACCGCTTAATAACAGCACCCATTGGTTTGGTCTTGCCCATCACCATGCAATGGATGCATTCGTGACATGGGCCTTATGACCGTAGTGTATAGGCAAAACATGAACCTCGGTTTTAGGCCTTGGCAGTTGCTTTTTAGATCTTCGGTTTCAGGGAGAGCTTTTGATCCAAGATTATATTATACCTACAATGTTCAGCCTCTTTTGAGAAAACCATTCTTTTACCATCTACATAGGGAGATTTTAAATTTTGCTTCTTTCTATCAGCAAATGATACGATGATAGTTTTTAGTGGATGAATAGCCAAATTCTTGTTCCTGTTCTGTTGTATGGAGTCCACACGCTCATTTAACCTGGAGAGGTGTAAAGTTAGGTGTTACCTGGTGCAAAGTTCGAGCAGGGCATTAAGATCCATGGGAAGATGATATTCAGGCTGCTCCTGGATTTACTATATACAGGGTGTCCCACATAAACTTACAAAGCGGCCGGCTGTGGATAGGTCTTGGATAGACGAACAAAAAATCGTATGGGTGGGGGGGGGGGAAATCGTAACGGTTTAGCCGCTAGGGCGTTTTGAAGTTTTTTTGCTACAGTTTTACATATCACCCTGTATTTTTGTAACCGTATAACCTATTTTCATGGTTATGGTACCAGTGCACGCAGAATTCCTCCACCTATCTACAACGGTAAAAACAATGGTCCTATCTTACCAACTTTTGGAGTTATGAATCGCCAAAGTCAAAATTTTGTTATTTTTTCACTAAAATTTCAACTAAAACCACCTTTTTCTCCAAAAAATACGTGATAAACCAATATTTTTTTTAAAAAAATTGGAAAGTTTGGACAATTCCCTATGAATAATGTATTATAACTTTTACGCTAGGGCCTTTACTTTTGAAGTTGTAAGCAATTTTAATGTTAAAATTTGCCTAATTTGGTGCTTATTTGGTACTATTCGATAAAGCTCAGATGGAAAAGTACTAAAGAAGGACGAAATACAGCCAATTTCAACATTAAAAATGCTTATAACTTCAAAACTGGAGGCCGTAGCGTATAAGTTGAATTACATTATTCATAGGAAATTGTCCAAGCTTTCCAATTTTTTTAAAAAAAATATTGGTTTATCACGTATTTTTTGGAGAAAAAGGTGGTTTTAGTTGAAATTTTAGTGAAAAAATAACAAAATTTTGACTTTGGCGATTCATAACTCCAAAAGTTGGTAAGATAGGACCATTGTTTTTACCGTTGTAGATAGGTGGAGGATTTACTCAGAGTTGGCCACCACACTAAAGCCCCGTAAAGGAGAATTGGGCGGACGATCGCTGTGTAGATCCATCGCACAATGTAAGGAGCCGAGGGCATAGAAAGCAGGCAAAAATCTGTTGACTTCATGGATATGTTGTAGTTAATGCAAAAAATCCTGCCTGATCATTTTAAAAGGGGACAAATACACGGGTCCTCCCTCGAGCTGATTTAGACTTAGTTCGGTGAGGTAAAGCATGCTTGGGGTTATCTTCGCTCCTTGGAGTACTTGATTCGAGAACCATTTACTTGCTTCTTTCATGTAGAGTGAGGTACAGTGCCTTAACATTTTTCGTTCCACGATCTGGATTTCCTTAGCCGCAATCTGCGAGCACGTACACTATACTGGCAAAGTATAAGCGAGTATGGGTCTCAGCATAGTTTTGTACAATAGGAGTTTCGTGTTAGTATAGAGATTCATAGAATTAATTGATGAGCAGTCTCAACGTGGCCGCCGCGGCTTAGACCGTTTTAATTTTCCAACTGACATCTGGATTCCATTTCCATCTATAATGGAGCAGGACTCCCAGGTAGGTGATGGTAGCATCTGGCGTTATACGGTGACCATTGATCACAATAGAAATTAGTCTCTATTCCCTTGTACCGGTTTTATGGCCCCTCTCCGCCGGGTTTCTAATGCAGATTAATTTACTTTTCTTTTAGTTGATTTCCATACTCCGTTCTTTGCAGCATCTTGCAATTCGATTCGCCTGCTCCTGTAGAACTCTTGCGGCACTCACTGGAGACTCATTAGTAGTCCAGATCACCGTATCATTCGCATATTGTAAGCTAGTGGAACCATGGCCATTATCATGCGGAAAGTCGTGAACAAAAATGTTAAACAGTTTCGGACCAAAGATGAACCCCTGCGATAATCCAGAACTGATCGCGAATTTGGCCGACATCGACTCGCCCAGCTGAATATAGGCTGACCTATTAGTGAGGAAGCTGTACACCATATTTGATATGCTAAAGGGGCAGTTCAGTCTATTCATCTTGAAGATGAGGTCTTTGTACCATACATTGTCAAACGCGTTCTTTAGATCGAGTGCACACATGACCGTACATTTCTCCGCTGTTAGATTCTTGATAACTTTCTGCTGGAGAAGAAGTAGCGCATGTTCTGTGGAGTGCCGAATCCGAATTGGAACTTTGCGATAATTTCGTTGGCCGAGCAGAAGTCCTCTAGATTTCACAAAATGATCTTTTCTAGTAGTTTCCTAAAGCTCGATAGCAGGGGGATTGGCCTCAGGTCATCCGGCGTACGGGCTTTACCAGCTTTGGGGTTACTGATTTTTTTTCATTTCGTCTTCGGTGGTAGGTATTTTAAGGTCGCAATGTATGTTTGCATTTGATATACATATACCAAGGTGCATTCACAATCGTCCAGAGTATTTTTGACTACTGTCGTTGAATAATATAAATGTTGGTTTTGCTAGATGTTCCCCATACTTGGATACCATACGTCCATATATGTAGGTTTTATTATCTTCTATATCTATAAAAATCTCGTGTCACAGTGCTTGTTACCGAACTCCGCCGAAACGGGTTGACCGATTTTTATGAAATTATTTATGTATATTTGGTAGGTCTAAGAATAGGTCGTAGGCTATTTTTTATACCTTTAACCAAAAGAAACAGCTGAAAAATCTAAAAAAAAAACTGGTAATTTTGGTAATTTTCACTTTATTTTAGTTTCAATAGCTTCATGCCCTACATATTGTTCATAATTTCAAATTCACGCAGCTGTCAAACAATAGGTAGGCCATGACGCTATTGAAACCAAACTGAAATACAATAAGCAATATAGTACACTCAATATACGTTAGATCCATGGCGGCCCTCGCATGAGGGCGGTTTGCAACTTTCTTCTTAACCCCCTCAACATGGGTATCAAATAAAAGGGTATGATAAGTAGAATACAATAACCAATAAAGTACACTCTATATTCCGTTAAATCCATGGTGGTGGTGTCAAGCGGGCCGATTACCACTTTCTTCACAATCACCTCGATATAAATGAGTATGATAAGTAGAATACAATAAGCAATGTAGTATACTTAATATACCGTTAGATCCATGGCGGCCATCTCAAGAGGGCGGATAATCACTTTCTTCACAACCCCCTCAACATGGGCATCAAATGAAAGGGTATGTTAACTAGAATACAATAAGTAATAAAGTAGACTCATTATACCGTTAGATCCATGGCGGCCTTTTCAAGACCCATCTACCCGTTCTTTGAGCCACTTCATTTGTCTCGAAAAATCTCAAGTCAAAGGATGTTTTTATTGGCTACTATTGGCTTATGGGTGTAGCGAGGCGTACCGGGTTCCAGCTGGTTGTATTATAGATTAATAGTTTGTTGTTTAGTAAGAGTTGTCTAAATTTGTCTTTAATTTGGTTCCGTTTTTCAATTATACATTATGTGGCTTCCATGTCAGTTTGTTATCTATTAATATTCCTAGATTTTTCGCTGAATTGAACGAGTTAATGTTTTTGTTGTTTAATGTTATGTGATTGGACTTTTATTCCCCATTTTTTAAACCAGTCTGTTATTTCGTTTAGTATTTTTGTTGTATCATTTGATTTCAGGCAGTTGTATGAAGAAAGAATCACCGTGTCATCTGCAAACGTTGCTATCATGGTGTCACGCACGAGATACTGTATACAGTACGTATAAGGTTGGCCCTAGGATGCTTCCTTGAGGAGCTCCTGCGTCTATTTTACGTAAGTCGAAGTATTCGCCATCACATTGCACATAGAATCACCTGCTGTTTATATCGAATTTTAGTTCGTTGGTTTTGATTTTTTTTATCCTTCTGTTCGAAGAGGTATTAACGTTTACGAATGAGTTAATTCGCTTATTAAAGGGATTAGTAAAAGTTGTTTTGAAGTAGTCTGCTAGTGTCTTTTTTTATTTTTTATGTGGCATGGTCAAGCTCAGGAATAAGAATCACCTTTTGTACCACTAGTCCGTCATGCCGTTCAGCTAATGGTGCCATGCCTAGTAGAGTTACCTTGACCTGAAGATAGATAAAGAATATGAAAGGTTGAGGATATTCTGGAGAGTGCATGAGGGTGAGCCTCGCGTTTGCACACTTGGATGTTGTAGGGGCTCATTTTTTTAGCAGCCGGGTCAGTCACAACCGTCAAGGCTAGCCGGAGACAGTCTTGTTGGAGTGTTATGCCTCCTGGAACAAGTGAATCCCGCCAACCAGCCAATAAAAGCTGTGACGCCAACAGTACCAGACTACCACGAAAACAAGGAGGTACACCGACCGCTAGGTTAAGACCCGACCTAAGCGGAAATTTGGCACCCTATTATTTTCCAGTTAAGTTCGCCCGGATGCCTTATTAGGGCTTTCTCAGTTTGTATTATTGCCCATTGATTTTAGATATACATAAGTAAAGTAAAGTTAAGATATTCATCATATTGGACATTTGTGTTATGAGCTCATGCTCTTTCTTTCAGATAGGTCATCTTCAGCTTTAGTCACACCTTATTGGATTTCACCTTGCTTTTTATTGGGTCTGCGAATATTACCAGGGGATTTAATCTAATTGGTTCGGAAATTGATGCTTCAGTGGTTGTAGCTTTTGGTTGCTCAGGTAACTTGCTTCGTAGGGCAGGAAATCTTTGTACCTTTCAGGCTTTGTATATTTCACATCCTTTATAGCTTGCGGTGTATGCTTCGCTGCATAGTGCCCATTTAACATTAAAGTTTCTTGTATCTAATGTACATTCGCAAGTCTTGTGTCTTCCTGCGCACTTCGCGAAAATTGGATCTAATGTGCAAAAGTTTTTTGTGTGCCCGTATTTTTGGCAATTTAAGCACTGAAGGATACTTCTGTTTGTTTGGCTTTTTTGTTCGGGCTTGGGATATGTTGTGGATGTTAATTAGGTACATTATAACCATGCTCAGCAAGTTCCTTTTTAATATCGTTTTGGTCGCTTGAATATATTATTCCGGAGCACTACTCGGAAGCCACGTTGTCCTTCCATGTTAGCGTCTAAAACATCATTTCTACAATCCTATCCTCGTTGAGCGCTCCCTCAAATAAGTTACGTATCTAAACGGCCTTCCCAAAATAATCACTCTCGTCAACCAGAAGAGGGGTCGAAAGGATCCTCCTTGCCTCTGTCATCCTGAAGACCTCCTTAAAAGCTTGGGGGCCAGGCTTAACTTTCACAAGTTACCGCTTAAGCCAGTTGTTTTCATCTATTCTAGAGCTTTCACGAATCAAGGTGTTTAGCCACCTAATCCTTGATGCCAGGGCTTGGTAGCTGTGCGAGACTTTATTCCCCGAACTGTGGAGGTGCCTTCTCAGGGCATGCCCCAACTTCTTCTACAATCACAAAACAGAACCAATTATTTTATTGGCGAACAAAGTTTCAAAGTCTGCTTTAGAAATCGAGTGGTGACTTTGGCCTACTCTACAACACTTTAATAAATCGATGCCAGCGCCCCTACGCCCTAATTCGGAATTAAATATCTCGCGCTAAAATTTTACTTCTGAATAAAAAATTTTCTAAACTATTTTGTGCCATTAGAATTCGTTAAACAGTGTTATATAGTTTTGTACTATTAAAAGCAGAATATATTTCCCACAATTTCCGTTACAGATAAATTATCGACTGAAACCATTTTTAACTTATTCAGAACACAAACAAACGCACAATTTTTTTATTTAGGTCGAATTGAGAGCGTCCTTCTTCCAGAAAAGTCGGTTAAAAATCAATAAATTCCCATTCAAAACAGTGAGAATCCGTATGAAAATTATCGGTTTTTATTAAAATAAACATCTCAAGGCTCTTGATTTTCTCCATTGTTTGATTTGATTGTTTTTATATTTTATTAAAAAGAAAATTTAAAAATGGTGGACAATCGAGGCAATGGCATAAAATCCTCCAGGTTTGCACCGAACTAAACAAAATATATGCAAAATTCAATAATAATAAATCATCATTTACGAAGGCAATTTCATGGCATTCAAGCAAAAGGCCGCATTTATCCAAATTCACAAAGAAAAAAATCGAATTTTCCACGAAAAGGCGATTTATTTTCATCCTAAAAATAATTTTCCCACATTCGCAGAACCAACAGCTCGCATGACACTCAATTGCATGCAACTAAGAATATGGCAAATATATCTCACGATACCGGCGAAATAGAAGAAAAATACTTCACCACTCGCTGGCTGGCTGGTTGCATGCGAAGTCTCAGGAGAGCTGTTTCCCCACCACAACATTATTGCTGGCAGGAATGGTGAGTTCCGAGAAAAGATATTAACGACATGCGACCGTGTTGTGTGATTCATATTGTGCCAGCAACTGTAGTGGAATCGACGTTCCGCAACCGGAGTTGAAGCAAACAAAAGCGAGAGAATTTCAGTATTTTGACGTTCGATTGCAAATCAATTAAAACAACAACGGAATTAGTAAAGAACAGAGAAACGGGATTGTGCATTGATTTAAATATTAATTGACAAAAAGCGCTCAGCGAGCGGATTTACGTGTGTTCAGTGCGACAGAGACGTGTGTGCAGTTCCACTGTCCCGGAACAGGGTGCAGAAAAACTAATTGGAAAGTGCCTCAGAGTGGGATTCGCCTTCACCTAAACAACGAAAATCTTCGTTATTGCGGTTCTGTGCGTTTGTTTTGTGCTCTGTGCCGGATCACCTCCAGCTTGGAGGCCGAAGATCTTCGAAATTTCTATCAAATATTCAATAAAGTGAAGCCCGAAGGTTTGGGCGAGAAGTCCGAAGTGAAGGCAACACCACACAATGTGTTGTGACGTTAATTGCGTTGCCACAGTGCTTGTCAAAACTTGTGATTAATAATATATAAAATCGGTTAGAAAATATTTGTTGGTTATATTTTCCTGCATTGCACATTTCTGTGCGGGATTCTGACAGTCATTTTCCACTCAAACAATCGAAGGGCAGGTGAAAAAGTTTATAGTGACCATAAGGAAGTGTCAAACAAAATTCCAATACAATCGCAAATATTCTATTCAACATACAAGATTATATAGTTAACAGTGCAAGGTTTTATTGGTGTGTGTTTCCTTTGTGGTGAATTCTTGTAAGAAAGTAATAAAAATTCCCCACTGTGCTCTTATTTTTGTGTATTAATTTGTTTATTACCCTGTGCTTAGTGGCCGTTCAACCTGTCAAAATATCTTGATTATTCTTCGTGCGAGAAATTTTATAATTCAACACAAATTAAGATTTTTATTCAATAAAATGTCGCCAGAAAGTAAACGATGATGAAGTGGGGCTACGCAGATTTTAAAATGCGTCGCCCGTGATAGTTTTTTTTATTTTGGTGGCGCGATTACACACTTGTTTACAATTAGAATTATTTCTAGCGAGAAAAGGGAAAAATATTTTCTACCTCGTGTTTTTAGGAAAGTGCGTACACAAAACAACTTTAAAGGAGGTTAAATAACACAAAAAAAATCACATATTTTCTTGATGAACTGCCAAGACGGCAAATATCTAAAGGAATCAAGTTCAAGGTCGTGCAAGAAGTATTTTTAACAAACAGACAAAGAAGTCAGTCAACCCCAGTGGTATATTTTTTTCTGGTTAAATAAGATTTTTAAATTTTCTTGATAATCTCGTTTTCTGTGATCTCCTTCTTGTGTTCTTTTAATATATTTTTTTTATATTCATACACATATATTTTTATGACGCTAAATGATTTAAATTAGACTTAAGTGCAAGTTGGACTAAAATAGAGTGAATTACATAGATATATTAACTATAAGGCCTTATGATGATTTCCTTCAAGAAATCATACGCAGAACAGCTGCTGCAACTGGCGCTGGCATTAAGTCTATTAAGAGTGGATCCTGAAAATTATTTAGGGCGTGGATGGGATTCCCAACTGGAATTGAGGAATGGTGATGGATGGCAGTTAGAAATGTTAAGGGCTGTGCCTATTTCGGAGTATCCATATGCTAACCGGAAAGCAATGATGCCTCTTATAGAGGACCTTGTCAGATTTGATCGGCAGACAAACTTTCATGACATAACAGCTTACTTGCTCAATGTTCAAAATAGTCAAAACAACCAAACAAACGGCAGTCAAGATATTGATACTGGTAGTGGCGGCGCGGTTGCTGTGGATCCATCCCCAGTTAACAATTCCCTTAGTCCAAATCTCGAGCTGGAATTGTTTCTCAATAATGAGCTGTTTCAAGATCAACCATCAATTATCGATCAAAATCTGGCGGATTTAGGAGAATATGGTGATATATCACTGTCTAATTATCCTTACTATGGACTACCACTTAAGGATGAGCCACCTGATATATTCACTCCGACTGATATTAAAATTAAACAGGAACAGGCAAGCAGCAGCTCTGCTAGTGATATAGGAGCATTAAGTCCGTCTAGATCTAATGAAACTGGGACAATGGTATCTTGGAGTCAAATTGTCAATACTACTAGGAATATTAAGCTCGAGGAAATTGATATAAAAACTGAAATTAAGGATGATCCTGATGCTGAAGAAAATGCCGCCACTGTTCCAGATGTTAGTAATGTGGAATTAACTGAAGAGGTAGGTTTATGTTCTTAATTTGTTGTTATTTGAAGTCGAAGAGAATTGCACAAAAGACTAAATTATTTTTATTTATTTATAATTTAAGACAAAATCACAAATGTTTTTGCAAATTGCGCACTAGAGAAATTACAGATATTACAATGGAAAATGTGCTTTACATGCTTATTTCGAGAAAAAGCTGTCATAAAAAATATGGCAAAACGTATTATGTTGTATGAGGTTTGAGCAGTGCAAGAGAACATTATTATTCTTGGAATTATTTATCTATAATTTGAAAAGTACATTTAAATTCTTAATAGGTTTTTGTCAGGATTTTCTTCAATAATAAGGTATAAGAACAACTTTTACCTACTATGTAATAGCCCCTATACCTCAGATTTTTAGGCTATCCTGCTTGAGCATCTTTAGCACTGTTTCGTCGCTCAGATTTACTGTTTCCACCTAACACAAAAATATCTGTTCGTTCTCGTGGGACAATGACAAAAACGGACAACTTCAGCTCCCTTTTATTATGTTAAAGACTAAGTATAGCTTAGTGGTCGGCCTTTTTTGTACTGTAGAGTGTAGACGGTTCTATCTGGAATACAATGTCAAACAATAGTATAGAGAAGAGTGCAACAATAACCAACGTCAATACATCGGTTTTATTGCACCGGCTTTCCCAATATTTGCGGTAGACAGAAACCTGACTGCTGATCGAATATGGGTCGCATTCCTGGCTTATTAACTTTATAGCCCAATGGCAGTATAGAAGGCACTAAATTACTGTAAATAGGAAAGAAAAGAAAGAAGAAATGTTATTTACTTAGGTGAAAGAAATGTAAAGAGGAAAAAGCATCGCGGTCATTGTGTAAATTCGAACCACAGATTACTTAACTCGAAAAAAGACGTTATTAACGTGTTATCTACCTTTCTGAACATTAATAGATCATCAGGCCAATTCTGAATTTCGCTGGAATATTCATACATCGGTAGTATAAAATTTAAGAAAATTTCAGCGTAGTTGAGAATGGGCCTACATAATTTAGATGTCGATAATCAAGTTAATTGGTGTTCTGCTAGTCTTCTTACAGCACCTCAACAACTCGAACCACCATGCGAAATGCCACAAGTCTGTTGGAGTTGACTTAACCAAGCGTAGATCTTTGGTGGTCTCTTCGCCAAGCTTGCTCCGATTGCGGTACATTTCTGGACTGATGAATACAGTGTCATTGCTCTGCCTGGACAAGTGTACAGGTTTACATTGCTTCAAAGCCCGGTTTCCTGAGACCTAAACAAGGGTAATTTGAGAATACTCAGTTCACGGTTTGGCAGTTTCGAACTAATTCAGATTTGGTCGGGCGAGACCTATCTTTCTGATTATTCTTTGGCTTTCGGAGAAGGTAAATATCTGTCTTGTTACCATTGATGTCTTTCCTTTTTAAGTTTTCGTAAGCTTATAACAATATAGCCTACTTCTCTGCTTGAAAAATTGTAGTTAAGGTTCCTAAGTTTGAACGCTCTACTGCTCTACTAGTTGCATCTAGGGCCTTTAACCTAAATTCCTAAAGCTCCCTGTGTATTGGAGCTATTCCTGTTCTTACGAGTCGATCCGCATATTACGGATATCTCAACTTCGAGATGGAGTGGTATCAAGTTCTATTTTTTTTGTGACATAGTGTCAGTTAAGGTGCCATCCTTCATACTGCCAGTCCGTCATGTCGTTATGGTGCAGTAAGCTTAACTCGAAGATAGAAGTCCGTTAGTGAGTCCGTTAAGCTGCCACACCTCCACACCAAGGTGCCATGATCATTCATCAGATAGTCCATATGCTGCTATCAATGGAACTTTACATCTAATGCCATTCCTAAGTATTTAGCATGTTGTGAATAGTCTAATGCTATACTCGCAAGGATCCGATTAGTCTTTTGACGGATGGTTCGAGATCCTTTATGCTCTGATTGAAATTAAGTCCTGCACTAGTGCATCCGCTGGAGACTAAGGAAAGTGCTTGATGCGTGCGTCTTGACGTGGCCCTACTAGTTTCATCCGTAACTACAATGACAACAGCATCTTGGTCTTGGATAAGGCACGGCGGGAGAGGACCTATAACTTCTACCTGCGGGCACCCTTTTGCTCCGGCGCCCTACTGAGACATTTCAAAATTAATGACAATTAATCTTAAAAAATTGTTAATGTAGTCGATAAAAATGCCTTCTGGATTTCCGTCTTGGTAGAATTTGAAAGATCAAATGTTTTCCTGGTTGTTTGATTCGTGAAGGTGGCATTTGCTACTCTCCAGGCACCTTTTGTCGCGCTATCAAGGGAGGCTACTTTAATGTCAGCCTGCCAGAACCAGCGCTATTTTATAAAGATTTATTCCCTTATTTTGTTGTGCCTTTCTTTAGTGTTGTATGGAGTTTCGCCAAATCTCGACCATCTTTGCTTCTCTGGCAGAATAGTATCCATCTACATATACCTTATTGTAGTTGTCCAGCCTTCTTGCAGGTGTTGAGTGAGCTTTTGTAACTCTTCCGCAGCGTTGCAGAGCTTCCTTGTGATATTAACTTGGAGAGCTTGTTATTCCACTATGGCGTTTTTCTATTCTAACTTAAGCCTGCAGATAATTCTACATCCATTACAAGTTTAATTGTGTACATTGAGTCCTTCGTCTATTTTAATATTCCTTTATGCCCTGCATAGCTGCAGATTATACCAAACTGCGGATTGTCTAAATTGTCAGTTTATTATATAATACTGGACTTCAGCCCCGATGCAGATTGTAGGCTAGATCCATCGTGTATGGACTTCAGCAGCTTCATGGAGTTGTTGTGAAATATTACAAAACCTTAAATGTTAATTTTGACAACATTAAGGCGTTAATTTTGACGCTAAACTAAATTGTAACTCTTTTCTATATTTACAATCAAAATGCATTCAAAACCATCTGCTAAATTAACCTGCAAAAACTCCTAAAGAATATAAATTTAAATTAGTGACTATTCATAACATTAATTAGGTACTTCACCGACTGCAGCTAAATTGTCGTGACACTTATTTAAAGTTAATACTAGCAGCAACTTAAAAACGCAATCCCCTGATTAGCATTCGCCAATGCCTTTTTTGTTTTTTGTAGTTAATTTAACTAATAAAAAGTTTCTACGCACCGAAAAGCAAATTTTCCACATATGCAAAGCTGAGAGAGAGCTTTCAAGGTTTTTTAAGTGATTAGAAACAAACACTTATTTTTTTCTTAATTTCTAAAGTTTTGCATAAATTGGCATTTCTTTTGCATTAAAGATTTCTTCGTGTCGAGTTTAGGGTTTGTTGACCTAAAATCAATAAAATTTCCAAAAGACGCTATGTTTTAGATTTAAGTTTTTATCACTCTTATTCGGTACAAAATCTTTTCTTACAATTTCTTTATTTAAGAACGATTTTTTATGCACGAAGGTGTATAATAAATATTTAATGGTAAAAACTTTTGGGTTTTCTTCATACAGGTTGAAGGGGGAAGTCGTACAATAATAAATGTCCCTCAATTCTTATAAAACCTATTATAATTTCTGGTGAACTTTTTGTTCAGACGAAAATAGCGTGAAATTGTTTTTAAATTGAAAAAGGAAAAGTCGATTCTAGATAGGATAACTATATACTAGTCGTTATGTAAATGTTGTTCCTGACCTGAATTAAATCAATCAAATTTCCTTTAAAGTTGATGCCTTTATAAACTATTAAAATAATTCAAAGTTTTACTTACTTCCGTAATTACTTAATAATAATTTAAAGATTTTTTTTAAAAAAATACTTACGTTAATAAAAGAGAGTTGTGTCGTTCTTTGTTTTAGTTAAATGGTATTTCAACCATGCATTTTGGGCAGGTAGCATTTGTTTTAAATTTATTAATTCTTACTAGTTCATTTTTAGAGAGAACTTTTTACTGGTTCAATTAGTAAACAAAACGACTCCAATTTACTATGTTTCCAGTAAAATTATTGTTTACAGCAGGGCTGGTCGACTTCCGGCCCGCGAACCGCCTTTGGTGGAAAATTGTTCGGCCGCGAGATTCAACAGGATTTAACAAAATATTTTCTACTAGAAGGTTCCAACATGTGAAAACGAAAAAAAGGCCGCTATGAGCAATAATTAAACTTCACAGAGGATTCGCTCTCGGTGGCCGGGTTGATGAATAAAAATTGCTTCTCTAGGTAACAATTCAAAAACAAGCAAATTTACAAGCTAGCACACTTCTTTGGAATCAGATTCAAAACTTGATTTTTATGTTATAAAAGAAAAGTTTTTTAATTTGAGATATCTGAAACAAAAAATTGTGAAGCTTGGTTCAATTTTCAACTGCGATTACATTACATTTCGCCTAGTCTCTTAAAAATGTTCATACCTCATCTATTGCCTATTTTAACTCAAGTTCTCGCGGTACCAAAGTTTCCCTCGTCTTGGAAGCATGTTTTAATCATACCATTTCCAATTGCCCTTCTCCTGCCAGTCCCTCCGAATTTCCGCTTTTCAGTATTGATCCATTTCTGGCAAAGGTTCTTGAAAAGCTAACGGCTACTCAAATAATTGCGTATTGTGAGCGTCTCAAACTTATAGTTATGGGGCAATTTGCCTTTCGTAAACATCACAACCTTCAATCAGGCCCTGCTCCTGCGAAAACTGGCCTCAACATTTTGTTCTTTCTGCTCTTAAACGTTTCTTATCTAAATGGTTAGACTAGGTGGCTAAAGTTCTGCAACTCTCCTACTCCATGCTGGAGTTCCTTAAGGCTTCATTCTTGGGCCACTTTTATTCAGTATTTTTATACGCTTTATATTAGCTTCACCTGTTTGTTGAATGAAGTATGTAAACAAATAGTTCGCGTCTCAAATGAAAGGGTATGACAAGTAGAGTATATGACAAGTAATGTACAATGTAAGCTATGTGGCGTCATTCAAAATTCAAAATGGCGCCCAATAAAAATGGCGGACAATCTTTTTTTTACAACCCACTCGTTATGGGTATCAAATGAAAGGATATGACAACTAGAATACTATTAGCTGGCTAATGGCGGCCAACACAAAATGCAGATTACCTTTAAATCTAATATGGCAGTCACTACAAAATGGCTGAAGACATAGGTAGCCCTAATACGGCATCACGCCGGCTTAACCGGATAATAACAGGACACCATTATCTAGCGGAGGGTGCACCTCTTTGTTTACCTGGTAGTCTGGTACTGCCTCCATCGCAGTCTTTGTCCGCTTGCGACGAGGCTGTCTCTTGCTAACCTCGACTGTTGTGGCTCACCTGGTTGCTAAAAAAAATAACTCATACAACATCCAAGAGTTCAAACATAAGGTCTATACATGCATCGTCCATACTACCCCTAACCTATCAATATCCCTTTTCTATCTTCGAGCTAAGCTTGCTAGCAAACATTTCACCTTGAAGTAAACGACATAACGGGCTCACACCGAAGCTTAGATTTTTCCAGATTCTTCCACATAAAAGATAAACTAAAAAGTAGAAAATAAAAATTAGAGTTTAAAAAACTAAAAAATGCGCTTTTATTTTAAAATGAACTAAAAAGTAAAAAATAATTTTGAATGTAAAGTTTTTATTGCTTCAGTCAGTACATATATGGAGACACCCTACCTTTCTAAATGTATAAAAGCATGAGGCGCTAGCATAACTCCTGTCTAAACTTTGTTATCATTGTCGCTTGTTGAAAAGGATTGTGCGTATGAAACTGCTCAAAACCTTACTACTCTTATAAAGTATGGCCTTTCCGTGTATCCTTCCAGCGATTCTTCTTGCGCCCAGAGACTTGAAGTAGCATTTAACAATTGTGTACGTTTTGTTTATAAGTTACGCAGTTTTGACCACATTTCACTCTACTCACACTCTTGAGTTTTGGGCGGCTCTCCAAGTGATTATCGTGAGTATAGGTTTCTGCGACTGTTTCAGGATATCCTACCCGAAAGCAAACCTGCATACCTCTACCAGTTTTTGTAGTTCTTTAGAAATAGTAATTTAATAGTTCTTTGTTGTCGCAGCACAGTTTTGAAACTCTCTCTAAATTATATTAAACTAATTTTGAATCACCCATCCGGCTCACAGGATCATAATGCATTTTTAAAGTAATCCGCGGTACCTTTTGGGTTGACCACCCATGATTTTCAGGATGATCCAGTAAAATTTTCATTGGTTCATTTTTAATGTGTTTGTATATAAATGCTTTTTAGCTCCTACTTTATCCATTTGTTACGCTTGAAGTACAAGTAAATATTTGGCAAGACAGTCGCCACATATCACAGTGAAGCAACGACTACTTATATCTGAAAAACAACTACTAACGATATTCTTGTGTGTCCGGAAGAGCATTTTAACCAAAGCATTCATGGTGTGGTGTGTCTAGTCTGTTTACTCTAAACACCTCCAAAGTTTTGATCGTGCCGAATCTAAATCGGCCGATGCACTCCCAAGGTGAATTATATCGCCCACTATTTCCTATCCTTTATAAATGATCTAGCACACACCAGATTTTGTCTTTTAGATCGTGAGCTAACATTAGCTGAGCGTCTACGATGCAATGTCCACATAATCCATAACGCCAAAAAACCACTCCAATGTCTAGAATTTTTTAAGATTTGTACGTTCCTGCTCCAGTCGGCAGTCTTACACTGGGCCCAGATTCGAATTTAACCTGTTCATCTAGGCTGGCGCCTGGCGCAAAACCATGTAGTTAAAATCATCGGTGATGTCACCTTTGGCGCCTCATGGAACCACCGCAGGAATATAGCAGCCATGACAAAATTTCTATTGATGACTGTTTGACTGAAATTAACATCCTTGTGTTTGCACAGCACTATTTTTCCCCAATATAAGATTAGTTGACTCTTCTCTTTCCCACGTCTTGCTGTTTTTGTGCACACTACGGTCTAGAAGTTTATAAAAAAACAACTCTACTATGGAAGAATCTTCCGCAGTCAGAAAATCGTTCTTATATTTTCTTCTATTATTCAGACTTCACTAGTACTAGATAAAGCCCGCGCCATAAAAGAAGGGAATTTCAAAATCACTGTTTCCATGCGCAGTAGGAGTATCAGGTCCCCACAAGCGAGCAACTTTTGTGTGTATGAAAACGCAAATAAGATTCTCTATTTAACCATGATCAACTGTACGACATCATTGACGGGGATTACAAAGGGTAAAGAAAATCAACGTATCTTCTAATGTGGAGAATTCTGCCAAACGTTTAAATTAACAAACTCAAACAGATTGCTTCATGGATGTTCTAGCGCTAACTTATCTTAAGATATGATAAAAATGATTCCCAGAGCCTCTTCTTAAAGTAAACCAGACTTTGAAGCTATTGCACAAAAATGTATGATATGACTATTTGTGTCATAAAACTTTTGAAAAGAGAGAAAACAAAAGCGTCTAAATATAGACACATGCACAGTTCAGTCGATAAATGCAAGGCTTGTATTCGGTATTTGCCGAAAAGACTCGGAACTCATAACCGATACTAAAACCAAAAATGCTTTCCCAGCGCCACATAGAGATCAATAACCTCTTTGATACAAACTTCTTCTACCTAATAATCGTTAAAATCATAACAAAATAAAAAAGAGAGTTCTCCCAATTAGTAAAGCTAGAATCAATCTGAAATAAATTAATACTTTTCTCTAGCCACTCTAGCTTATAAAGCAACAACAAAATGAAGAAAACAGCAATTGATTCCGCATGTCTTCCAGCGACTCCGCTCATTTATCGCTGCTTCAGTATTTAAATACGATTCAAAATTTCCATATGTTACGGATTTGTGGCCGTGAGCATTTCTTGCATTATAATCCCCAAGGTGGTAGTCGCGTGTTGCTTGCTGCCAGTACGATGATAGACAACCGGGAGTTTTACAACAAATTTCAATCTGCATACGATTTTGGAACTACATACGTTGATTAAAATAAATGTGATGAAATTAATATTTTGCTTCCGATTTGAAAATATATTTGGAGCTCGATTTTTATACCCTAGATTGATATTTCAGGGTTGTTATGGATAACGATTGGGCTATATCCAGAAATAATGGTTGGAGGGAGATTGCTGTAACATTTCGACATAAGCTGGAGTGTTGAAATCGTTTGTGAATATGTTAAGTATGATTTTTGTTAAGAGTCTAAAAGGTAGATCTCCTGTGTTCTTATAATAAGAATTGTTAAATAAAACAACAAAATTTATTTATCAAAATGTTTTTCGTTGCCTTCAAAGTAAGCCCATTCTTTATAATCTTTAATGGTATAATAGAGGTATGACCTTCGGCTCCTTCAGGGAATTTTCTTTTAGCACCTCGATTGATTCGAAACATATATCTCTCAGTAATAACTTTAGCTTCGGAAACTGCAAAAAGTCACACGGGGCCATATCAACCGAGTATGGTATTTGGGCAATGATTTTCGTTGAGTTTTTGATCAAAAACTCTAGCCCAAAGATATGGATTTGTTGTGATGTAGTCTTTTTCCCTAATCACCTGAAATCATATTTACGTGTAGTTAATTAATTACATTGGGCTCCTCGGTAGATCTCCCAACTCTCAATCTTTCCATCTCTCTGACACACTTTCTCGTATCCAAGACTTAATTTTCTCTCACTTGTCCCGTAAGTCATGGCCGCAACTGTTTCTGGCCATTCTTTTGCATCTGATTCGCAATTCAATATAAAGTTTTTATAAGATATAATGCGATGGCGATCTCATACCATCATATCAAAATGATAGTGCTCAGAGCTAAAGTGGTAACCATTTTTCGACATGTGGTTAATTTGACTGCGAATGGCTTGGAGGATATATTCTTACACGCGAACCTGATTACAAATATGACCTGTTGCCATTTCTCTAATTACAATTTATCATCACTAGGCATGGTGTTTACATCAAACCAAGGGCAAAGATAAGTTCGCGTTCAACTATTTTTTTACGTCATGGGAGCTATGTATATTCTAAAGCAGTAGTCGGCAAGCTCATTAATCAACAGAGCCAAATATCAACAACAACTGTACAGCGATTCTAAATTAGGGTAGTCCTCACAATTATTATCTTATTTAGGGTATTTCGACTTATGTCATCTATCTCTGTAGGTTCATCCTCTCTCAAAAGTAGCAAAAGCGGTGCGGGTAGCAGCGAGTGCACGTGGTCTTAGGTCTGAGAGATAGTGGCAATTTCACCTACACCCATGTCTATCGACACCTCTTCAGAACGAGCTGAGAAAAGCCATTAACAAGCTCAAAAATAAAATCTCGAGTATACAAAACATTCAATGTATGAAAAGCAGTCGAGATATCCAGGATTTCAGTTATTTTAATGAATTACTTCAAATCAGTTATAATAGATAACATTCCTTAAATTAAATCAATACAATAAAATCAATATTATTGAAATCCAATGCACTTGAAGCAATTGCAATCAATATAAATTATTTCCCATAACGTGTGCCCAAAAAAAGAGCAACCCGCCCTGGTACCATGACGTGTTCCTGCATTGGTTCGAGTCACCAATTTTTCTTTAAAACACGTTGCACTATAAACGTATAAGAAAAGAAACTAGCATAGTTCGTAAACATAAAAAAAATTACTCAACAAAATCTCAATATAATTCTGAATTATGGAGTAAGTGGAGGAGCAGTAAAGATATCTAGGATTCCATGTAGGCTAAGACATTCAGAACAGCGGACAGTCTGGCCGGTCTCTTTAGTCTGGCGTTAAAGGCTCGAGTGTTACAGCAAGAGTCACAAATCTCCACAAATCCATTCATAGTGGCTCAGAAGACCAAGATATAGACAACATTGCCAAAATATATCTACTTTCATCCAAATGCAAGGGCTGCAAAAAACTGGGGTTGAACATCAATGAAAGCATAATAGAGTATATAGTTCATCTTATCACGAGAATTAGACGATGGTCTTAATTATCAAATAGATAAAAAACAAAAAAATTGGGGGTAGATAAGGTACGCCCTGCGATTAGAAAATAATGCGGTATAGTCCAGTCAAAATAGACGAAAAAACGCCATAATTGGAAGATAATTCGGAAGTTGCTGAAAATTGGAACAGCCCTTAAAAACATTATTATACATAAGCTGTAGAGACTGCCACGCGATTGGACGACTGCAAACTTTTTTATTCAAGGTCAAAGGGTCAAAATATCAGTTTTTTGCAAATATATGCTAAACCGTACGTCTTATCAGAAAACTGGGTTTACAACGTTTGTAGATTAGGCGATTATCTACAAAAAAATATATTATACATTTTCTCGTAGGAATTGCCATTTCTGAGATATTGTCGTTTTAATAAGTTAAAATACTCATATTCTATCATTCCCGACTTGTAAAGGTCATCAGAAATTTAATAAATCCTTTGTTGGAGTACGCGGCTAATATTTTCAGGGGTGATTCCTGGATATCTTTGGAGAAAAAAATTGTTCTACAGAGGGCGGCTCTCTCCACTATCCACTTAGATACAGGGTGATTAGGGAAAAATTTTGTTTTTTTTTTAAATTTACTGAAATTTGAATAACTCCTAAAGTAATTATCATAAAGTAGCCTAATTAGACTCATCTTTTAGGTAAATGTGTATTCTTTTATTTGGTATAAAGCACAGCAACCTGAGTGACTCCGTTCAAAAAATATGTAGGCTCAAACCAATGCTACTATGCCGCAGTTGAAAGACGAGTAACTTTTTAATTGTTCACGATAAAACTACTACTACTACTACTACCTACAAAACTACCCAAAATAAACACTTATTGTGTATGGAAATATTGTAGGTAATAGTTTGGTGCATCAGAAAAGCAAAAAAAATGTACTGTTAGTAACGAATTTTCTGAGAAAAACGAATAAATCTGCCAGGTCAGATGCAAAGCATTGGTTTGCGCCTATATATTTTTTGAACGGAGTCACTCAGGTTGCTATGCTTTATACCAAATAAAATAACACACATTTACCTAAAAGATGAGCCTAATTAGGCTCCTTTATGATAATTACTTTAGGAGTTATTCAAATTTCAGTAAATTAAAAAAAAAAAAACAAAAATTTTTCCCTAATCACCCTGTATCTAAGTGGATAGTGGAGATAGCCGCCCTCTGTAGAACAATTTTTTTCTCCAAAGATATCCAGGAATCACCCCTGAAAATATTAGCCGCGTACTCCAACAAAGGATTTATTAAATTTCTGATGACCTTTACAAGTCGGGAATGATAGAATATGAGTATTTTAACTTATTAAAACGACAATATCTCAGAAATGGCAATTCCTACGAGAAAATGTATAATATATTTTTTTGTAGATAATCGCCTAATCTACAACCGTTGTAAACCCAGTTTTCTGATAAGACGTACGGTTTAGCATATATTTGCAAAAAACTGATATTTTGACCCTTTGACCTTGAATAAAAAAGTTTGCAGTCGTCCAATCGCGTGGCAGTCTCTACAGCTTATGTATAATAATGTTTTTAAGGGCTGTTCCAATTTTCAGCAACTTCCGAATTATCTTCCAGTCAAACCTCTAATTTGACTGGACTAGTAATGAAAAGAGCCCTTGAGTGGAATATACGTGTGGAAGTAGAGGTTGATTGGTAGATCGAAAAATACCTAGAGAAGAACAGTAATGAATGAAATCGAACTTTTTTCAAAACCTGGATTGAAACCAAGTGAATAGGATAGATTTGGATAGCATTGAAACCAAGTGAAGGGGATAATTACATTAGATAAGCACCTGACAGATATTGTCTTTTAGATGTTAAGTTCATGTCGAAAACTGTATCAACAGGGGCATTCAGCTTATTTCTAATTCAGGCCTCAAGATCAATCTCCTTATACTGACATTCACACTATACCAGAAGACAACTAGGACATACTTAGCTACTGCGCCATCCCTAAGCATGATATTAACGTTGCGATGGAATGGCCGCATATTCAGGTCGCCAAACAAGCATCTCAGTGCTTGCAAGTTCTTAAAAGATGCTAGTTACTTCTTCAGCCAAAGGGCAAACTACAATTTATAAATCCCACAGTTGTCCCCGCCTCCAATACAACTCGTTTATCTGGGCTGGAGTCACAAAGACCATTTTTTCATGACTTGACAAGGTGCGAGATCGTGCTCCTCCATCGATTCATTGAGCCATCTCAGAAACGCAACAGCCTTGACAAAATCGCTCAAACACAAGATTCGTTCATCTCCTTCAGCACTCCCAACCTACCCTTTCGTCTTCTATAGTATATTTCAAACTAGGCTTCCTTTATTACTATACATATTTCAAACTAAGTCACTACAGTACATGGGATGGTTCCTAAGCTTAGTTTTTTCATATAAAACACGAGGCAAGCATAATTGGTTATTGCTCTCTACTAAAAACAGAATTTAAAAAAAAAGTAAGTTGACAACATATTTTTTATTCAAAGAAAAAAACATAATTGAATTAAAATTGTATAAAAAAATTCTAGGATTGTCAATAACAACAACAACAACACAAAAAAATAAATTGACTAAAAATAATCTCTTCGAGAATTGCAAAATATTTTCCACGCCAGCAGAAAGTAAACAGCATTTGTACACACGTGTCGGCAGTGAAAGCAAGTTACAGGACAACAACAAAAAAAATAATAGACCCATTGATAACAAGACCGCCCAAGAAAAGCGGATCAAGAGCAGAATTAAAAGTGAACATCTAAGCGGAGTCGAGATAAATCGGCGACATTTGTAGATAAATTAAACGAAAATGGAAGAATCCACTGCAAAACCACGAGTAAATTTCCCTCGAATTTAGAACGAGGCCTCCGAAAGCGCTCGCTAGACGGCTAGAGAACGGTGCACATTTCCATGGCGTATAGCGTATGTAAATGTCCACCTAGGTACGCCATAGTAGCAGTTTCTAAACGCCAAACAAATGTGGAAATTTAGCGACACGACCGACAACTAATCTCGGACCGACAATGCGAAAACGTGAGTTGTTGTCGTCGGCCTAGTTCTTGGGTGTTTTATGGGCGACCAATTTCCCAAATTCAGATCTGAAGGACGAGCCTCGGATGCTAGCTGATTTGTCTTGAAGGCGCACTTCTTTGATGACATAGATGAACGCGCTTTTACCATATTGGGGCACAGACTATTGCCGTGTCGCTCGTTGCGTAGAGAATCGATTGCGCCTGAAATGGACAAGACAACTAAGAGGCTGGTGGCTGGTCTGCTCGGATCGGTGTAGTATTATTAGCAATTCGATTACATATGTTCAGACTGTGCTCGTTTAAATGACGACGAAAGGTCGAATGCTGAGTGTGAGCTTATGACTAAGGTGCATTGCACGATTTTCTGACTCAGGTTGTTCGGCCATTGCCGTTTATATCGTTTATATTATTTTGATGCGTGGGACTTGCCGACAGTTTAAAAAAGTTCTTTGTTGCCAGAAAATTTCGCATTCGCAGCTTCAAGAACAGATGTTTATCTTTGTTCTGCGGCTTCATTTCCAAAAATATTAATTTAATTGCCGCTTTATTAATTAATATCCTCTCAATTAGGAAGATGCAACTTAGAGTCAATGTTAACCGCTTACTAAAAATAACACAAGGGGATATTAGTTGATCTAAGTCAGCTCCTAATACCTTGCAAATATAGTAAGTGATAAAGAGGATAAAATATGATGCATCGTTTAGAATTTTAAGAACATTCAATGGTAGATATTAAGACGGCTCAAAAATATATGTCTTTTGTCTGATATCATTATGGTGTTAAAGCTGTATTCGATTAAACGCCTTTAAGATGCTACTATAACTCCCCCCGCACTACTAACACTGCTTCCCAGGCCGGAAAAACAAAAAGGGTTTAGAGCAACTCTTATATATCAATCCCTAGTAAACCTGGCATCTAGAGGTATAACTAGCGCACCCATGGCCAGACGGAATATAAGTTTTCGGCGACCGGGCCTTCTAAGTAGTAGGGGGTTGGGCGAGAGGTTGACATCTCCTCGAAAAACACAACAATCAGGGTTGCGGGAAAGACCTTAAAAAACTCCCAGGACTAAGGATTTAAGGAAGCACGAATAAAATTCCCAAAGTGGCATATCAGAACATTACCTAGATCTGGAGCAATGCAGAAATGATAGATGAGTTTAGACGATGTAGGATACTCATTGCTGTATTACCAGAACTATGTAGGTTTGACTGGAGTCCTTGAACGAAGAAACGCTACCATATTATGCAACAATAATGCCTACAACAAGAGACTTCTAGAGGCCTGACTTCTCCTTCTTCGACTGTCTATTTATTCCATCTAGATAACATTTTCTTGTCTTCCTTCCTTATAGCAATTTCCTACGTTCTCTTCTTCTATTGACCTTTAAGCTCGATAAGCCAGAAAGGCGTCTCCTGTTCGACAAGCGAATTCAAAGTTTTGTCGTGGAAGTATTGAATAGGAGTCGGTGGTATAAATCCACGTGTTAGCGCTGGCAGTATATTCATACTTTGGTCAACTGTATTTTTTACTAGAGCTTACTGTTTGAGATTGCACTCAATATAGAACCGTCAGTGATGAAAGGGGTCTCAGTTCTAACGTTTTACTTAAAAAAGTTGTTGGTATTCAATTCATTGCCTTCAAAACAAGTAATGTTTTACCTATTCTAAACGACAGCAGGCTTAAGGCTAAATCCGAATAAAACCCAAGACATGCGAATAAATGCAATTTTTTATGTGATAGTCTAAGCTTAGGTGTCACTCTTTGTACTACTAGTCCGTCATGTCGTACACGTCATGATGCAATGTCTAGTAGTAAGCTTAGCTCGAAGCATAGAGAGAAAGATTAGGGGGAGTCGGGTGGATGTTAGAAGAGATGGTGGTCAACCTTGCGTTTGAACTCTTGGGTGTTGTATGAGTTCGGGAATACTGACTGTGGTAGATTGTTCTACAGTCGAGTTGTTCTTGTTATAAACGAATTTATAAACCGGAGTGTGCGCGGAGATAAGGGCTGTAGACTATAAGGGTGAGCTGAACGGGAAAGTCTTGTGTTGCGGGAGAAATGTTGCCGTGGATGCATAAAGATACTTATTTCAATGGAGCAGTCGCTGTGGTAAAAACGGTAAAATTTTGCAAGACCTGCTACATTCCTACGATGGCTTAATGAGTCAATTGAAGAGCAATTGGCATTATCACCAATAAGCTTAGGAGCGCGGCTTTGCACCTTTTCCAGCCAAGCTAAGGTGGTTCTCGGGGTCCCGGCCTAGATATACGAGGTGTATTCGAGGCGGGGACGAATGTAGGGCTGTAGATTATAGCCCTGGCCGACGCCTGAAGGAAGAATTTCCATCTTTGAATGAATCCCAGGGACTGTGATGCTGTTTAGCAATTTGGTAGATAAATTTTGCTACCTCGGTAGTATTATTACCGAAAATGGCGGGGCAGAAGAGTTCAAGAATAAATAAAGCACGAAGCGCATATGCATATGGAGATCAAGGGAGATCTCAATTAACACCGGTTGTTCAACTCCAACGTCAAAACAGTTCTTTTGTACGGTTGCGAAACATGGAAAGTCACAAAAGGCGCCTTCAAATTTTCATCAGCAGATGCCTATGTCGTATCCTAAAAATCCGCTGGCAAGATAGAATTTCAAATGAAGAACTATGGCGCCGTGCCGGCCAAGAAAAGAAAGACCACCAAATCAGGCGAAGGAAATGGAATTGGATTGGCCACTCCTTGCGACGCGAGAATCTATCCAAACAGGCCCTTGACTAGAATCCGCAAAGATCCCGTCAAGTCCGAAGACCTAGAACAACGTGGAGGAGAACCCTACTAGCAGAGGCCGCAAGAACTGGAAGATCCTGATTGTAGCTGGGAGTTGTTGCGCAAAACAGTCTGTTAGAGGGCAACTGTTTCCGCCTCATGTCCCATGAGGGATTAAAGGAACATAAGTAAGTAAGCTGTATTGCTTAGTAAGCAGATATCTTTAACTAACTAATCACGCGCATAAACAGTTTGCAGTCAAAATGACGTACAAACATAACTGATTTTGGATCAATCGGTGTTCTGTGCTCACATAGTTTTTAGTCAAGAATAGTGATGAGCAAGACTGGTCTTGCACATTTAGCAAGACCAAGACAAGACAGCAAGATAGAGATAGCAAGACTTTTTACTCATCACTAAGTGCCAAAAGTTTACTCATCACTAAGTGCCAAGCCTGCAATACATTTTGCAAGACTTTTGGCAAGACTTTTAGTAAGACTTCTCCGTTCTGTTGAGCGTCTTGACGTTCTATGTTCCAAGATCGAATTCCATATTCCGTTGCCTAAGTCGTTGCCGTGAGTCCGCTCTGTCTTGAGAATTCGTGACGAGTGGGTTTTTACGATGAAAGGTTGTCAACCTGCCGCCCAACCCCTAATCTGGAGGACCAGTTCGATATTTGCTTTGTTTTGAGGCGCGAAACACTCGCCTTTCACCCTCCTCAGTCTGTTACTCTTCGTATCATATCGGAAAATCTTAAATCGTGTAGACCTCAGGTCGCAGATGGCATTACTGAGGATTTATCTCTTTGATGTACCGGCACCAACAAAGGTTCCTGAGACCGTTACTACCATTTGACCCCCATTAATTAATTAATCTGATAAGTAGAGAGTAAAATACTTTAGTTGCAATCAATATTTCAAAATAAACCAACTATATTTTAGATTTGCTTTCTAAGCTATAAATTTAAATTATTACAAGTTTTTTCTCCGCCCTGTAAAATTTCATTAAAGTTAGTTAGCAGTTTTACACTCTAAGCCGACGATAAGACAAATGTAAGGTGCTTTGTGTAATGCAGTTTGCGCATAGTTGCCTTTGCATTAGTTTCATTAAAACAAACATGCGTTTGCAGAGACTTCATAAATGCAAACATGCCAGGTTTTTCGATTGCCGTGCGAACAATTTTCAAAGCAGAAGAAAAGGCACTTTGATGTCAAATGTCAAAATATTGGTTGACAACATAAAATGGATGAGGAGAATATTGATAGCGTGCGATATATATATACATATTAAAAAACATCAAAAATGACAATTAATCAGCGCCATATTTCACCATGGCGAAACAAGTTCATTAATGCATACTTGCATTCATGCGCAAATGACTTTTCCACAAGTGGATGCGGGTGTTACTTGCGCATGTAAGCACCCATATTTATTGGATTACTTTTTCGTCAAATTCCACACACTGCAAAAAAATCTACCTAAAATCTTCATTACTTGATAAGGAAATAATGATATTAGTGAAATTAATAATCACCCTATTCCAGCATCGAGTTCGTCAATTTTTGCATTTCATGCATGGTTGCTGAAAAAATATAACAGAATAGACCGAAGTTTGTTGTCAACTGAGAACATCTTTTCACAAAAGGGTCTTTTTTTTGACAAATCCATAAAATATATGTTTTATATGTTATTCCAAAAATTATATCTTAAAACACATCCGACTTCAATTCAAATGCATTATTATGGTAAACCCACAATCCATTTTTGAATTGGTATTGTATGACTCAATGGATTGCATAACGACCTGTTTGGCATCTTGAAACTGGAAAATTGATTTTATTCGAAAAATAAAGTTTCAAAAATCGAAAACATAATGAAAAACTTGTGAACTTTGCAGTAAAGTGGGCGAGGCTAAGATGATATTCACTTAATTATTTTATTCTTTTCTTTTTTTTTTTTTGAATAGAGTTAAATATAAAAAATATAGCCTTGTATATGTCATGCAAAAGCATAGATCAACTTATGTTAGCACGTTTTCGGTTTATAAATTGACCCAGTTCGAGAAAATGATTGATGGCGCGCTTTTATTTGTGCTGCTAATGAAAACTTTATTATAAATATATGAATATGAAACGTGTAAATTTTTATGAATTTTTAACATAATTGGATTTTAGTGCAATAAACTCGATATTCTTTTCTAGATCAACTATTATTATTTAGAATAGTGGACGAATTGAATCATCTATGACAGCGTAGGGGCTTTAATGAATATTTATTTTTATATCACCGGTTCTTTAATTTACAACAACAATTCGTTCATTTACAAAATTTAAAATGTATTGCCACTGTCGCAATATGCTTTACTCATACAGAAAGAACTGTCGAAATTTCTCAATGGACGACATTCCTTAGAAATTAAGACAATGCAATGCCGCAGGAAAAACACAATTAACATTTAATTGGAGATATCATATTTATTGTTAATTCATTTTTAATTAATTAATATTGTTTTTGGCAATATAAAGTTCCTTATTGAACCTATTTACACCGAGGGAAAAAACCAGGCGCTTCAGCTCTCCTAAAGAATAAAGGGAGAAATGGAGACGTCCTGAACAAGTTCGATCTACGGATATTCACGACGTTTCCAAAACACCAGAGTGCGGGCGTCAGGCAAGGGTCTATCTAGAGACATTTTACTGTTCTAGCACTTCCCGACATTCAAGCGGAAATACTGGCGATCCTTAAGGCCTGCCAGACAATGAATCTCGAACTAATAGATGGATGTAACATTGGAATTTTAATAGGTATCCAAGCCTCTATAAGAGCTTAAGGCTCGGGGATAATGTGGTGCAAAGCTGTGCTAGATAGGCTCGGTAGAATGGGAACATAGACGAGAACAGGTGACTACCTACCTAGGCAAGCAGGGGAACCTCTCTCCAGATTCGGAGTTACTTTGGATCACCCTCTGTTGATAGCCAGTCTGCTCTGCACGTGAAGAAGGGTTACACTCAGTTCGGGTTACATTCGTTGCCAGTGAGCATCCACTAAAAATAGTTTCTTGAGCACTTACTCTACGTCGCGTCGATGAACCGCTAGTAGCACTTTGACAAAACTGTCTGAACCCTAGGATGCTGGCTCGAAAAAGTTCACGGCAGCCAATTGCAACCCCAGCAATTTCTTCCATGTAGATTCTAATATAATATATTGGTCGATAGAGCAAATGACATCAATTTATTTATGACATAGGCATTCACATCTAAACATGCCTGCAAAAAATACTAAGTCTTATCTTACCCTTAGTGGTGCCTGCTTCCTGATACAAGACGCAGCGATTAATGATACCTGCGATCTTGAGTCTACCAATATCCTGCAGTGTTGGCGCCTTCCGTAGTTGTCGCGAACATTGACGATTGCCGCTATACATAGTAGTAACACTTGACTATTGTGATACGCAGATCATACATTGGGTATTTGTTGGCAAATTTTTGTTGAATGTGATGCGACGATGGGTTGAATATTGAAGGTATCTCTTCAGAAGATTGACGGCTTTGTTAATTGAAGAAGAACTGCTACTGTTTGGTATGAAGTGGCAGGATTGGTTTGTTGGCTAATCTCTTGGGTTTGTTTGGATCTGTGTGATAGATGCAATAGAGATGATTTACTTGACGGTATTTGCACCGTAATATTGACACACAAGCTCGTGCAGAGTGGTCGTAAGATAAAGACCGAAAACAAAGATTGAGAGACTACCAAGGATTCGCGAAGTTGCGGTGAATCTGGCTTGAACTGTTCACATTGATACACGGTTAACTACCTTTCTGCATACATCGACTTCACTGCTTACCTTAAGGCGTGCCTTTGGATATGGCAGCGCAAGTCTCTTAGGCCTCACATCTAACTGTTAAAAAAGCTCAGGAATTCTGTAAACGTAGAGAACTCCTTATTTCCAATTTTCTTAGTCGTGGTCAAGTTTCGTTAATGCGATATAAACTAGCCAAGGATCTCTGTTTTTAGCGTTTTGACGCTTTCAGGCTGTAGACAACTTCATCGCTTGTGTTATATAAATTTCGTAAGGATTTCAAGTTGCAATGATTCAATCCAGGAAGGTTTTTACAAAATTAGTTATGCTTTGCGGTTTCTTGTTGAATCTAT
The DNA here is from genome assembly GCA_949987705.1 of Thereva unica. Lineage (NCBI taxonomy): Eukaryota > Metazoa > Arthropoda > Insecta > Diptera > Therevidae > Thereva > Thereva unica. Next base: position 69,801,818 of record OX465283.1, on the reverse strand, counting down.
ACTTTAATCCAAGCTGGCTACTGTTCCCTTTAAACTGCTCTTGAGATATTGCAGCTTTTGACAAGAGGACAAAGAATTGATCTTGACATGATGCTCATTCCTTGAAGTCACCAAAGAACGAAGGAATGTTAAGGTGAGGGAGCTTTGTTGTTATGGCTTGGGACTCATTGCCCCTATTCAAATTTTCAAGAAATGATTGTAAATTGCTGAGAATTGCACTTAATTCGTCTGCTACAATCAACTACCAGTCCTATTTTGCTTAGATGATAATTAAGTGAACAGTGGTCTTTCGGGAATTCTGTTGTTGCTGTAGAGCTCTTACCTCTTGTAATTTAAAAGTTTATGTTTGTCGATTGGAATAAATCTTTCATCTTGACGAGGGCCCTGGGTGCTTGCCCAGTTAAGGCGAAACAGCTGGTTGAATCAATTCCTGATGCCTGATCAATCCGATCGGCTTTCATTTTTCGCTATCCAGTAGTAAACACGGCTAGCGTGAAAATATGGGCGAAATACGTCTCTTATTTCTATTACGAAAAATACGTTACGTTACGTTATCCCCCGGAGCGGCACCTTAATATAATTTTCTCCAACTAAACATCGATCTACCTTTCAAATCTGTCACTAGTTGACGGTCTGTTAGAATTTACTGCCATGCTTTGGTTCAAGATCCTGAACAATTAAGTCGTGACATTACTAAAATATCTTGTATCTCTGTGGGCTTCTCTGCCATTAAGCTAATACTCATTATTGCTATTATTATATTTTAAGAACGACGAAATTTAAAGCTCAAAACAAAGTAATTGCTAATGTCATTTTTTAACATAATAAGAGATAGTAAAGTGTCATTAGTTATAACCAACTGAAACCGCTTCCTCGAAAGCATTTAAAACTACAAAATTATAGTATTAACGTTTGTATTACATACTTTAAGACATTTAATTAATGCAAATGTAACCATTGGCACTTGAATTTTATTTGTTGGGCAGTCCACTTTCTTGCAAGCAAAATCCCTCCACCATTTGTTTTTCATTCCATTTAAGTAGGCCCAGTTTCTGCATCACCTAACTATTGATTACTGCTGCCTAATTCGAATTATTGCAATTGTCAATCGATTTTCATATCTTTTATTACTTTACACATTACTATAATTAAAAGTAAATACCGACCACTATTATTCTAGTCTGGAAGTGTTATCACCTTGTACACAAACTCATCAATACATTTTGAAACAGTTTCCATGTTAGAAATCATAAATTACCATTGTTAATCGGCTACGACTTAATTTCCAGGTAAATTTCGAATTAATTATTTTAAGTTTGTTGTTCTCGATTTGGTCAGTACGTGTCTGTTAGCACATACCAAAAAGTTGGATAAAAAATTGTTTTAGGCCGAAGCTGAAATTAGGTGGAATAATGATGACAATTTGGATTAAATGGCAATTTGCGATATGTTTGGGTAGCGGTTGATAATGTTTAAAATAAGGATAGCAACTATTATTTGTTAATACATATGAAGCATGGATCTTTCTAATGAATTATCAAGGAATGCTCCCCGGGTGGAGCTTTGCCCCGGTGCTCTGGTCACATAATTAGTTGTCGATGGACTTTTGACCAAACTTTACGAATCTGGGGTGGCAGCACGTAAATTGTTTCAATTTTTGGGTTCGACTTCACAAAAACTCGTTTCAATTTGCCTGTAGTAGCATGTAAATTGAAACGAGTTTGATATATACGAGAATCCTACTACAACTGTCATTGTCAACGAATTTTCATTGAATGTGATTAACAGTTTTCTTTACAACGTAAAATTAGAATGATATTCTTCGATAGCAGCAGCAGCGAAACCACCACAGAAGCCACAGCGAAACCACCGGATGTTAACTTTTTTTATTTAATGGAAATGCTTTTAATTCGTGTAATTCTCAAAACAAAACATATATATTTCTTTAAAACAAAACATAATAAAAATTATAATTCATTAATACTTGTAACACAACTCTTTAATTCATTTAATAAAACAAAAACAAAACATAACGTATTCTTATATTAACGAAAATGCTTTCAGTTATTAATTACTAGAATTTTCTAATCTTTAGATCTTAGACCTTTTGTCCTTTTCGATTTTTTTATAATCTTCCGCTTTGCGCTTTTGTAATTGGTAGGTACATTTTTTCCTCCAATTCCAGTTGTCGTTTGAGAACTCTTCGGTTTTCTTTCATTTCTTCAACAACTTTTTTTATAGTTTCGTTAATCTCTTCTGTACTCTTAACAAACTTTTCCATTAATTCCTCCTTCCTCTTCTTTGGTTTTTCTTTTTTATTGTTAGTATTCCCATTATTTTCTTTATTTCTTAATTCAATTTCGGTGTCCTCACTGTATAAATTTGCATTGTTAATAACAAAAACCTCATTTTCATGAAAATCCTCTATGGCATATGAACTTTGTGCATTTGAGCTTGGTGCATGTGAACTTGTGCTTTGCCCGGTTGATGTTGACGGACATCCAAAACTTTTAACATTTTTCAAACCAGAAACAGCCGCTTCTAAACCAGCGCACTGGACGATGGACTCTTCCATATCTGATATTGGCTTTGAACGAAAGGGGCCACCGCCAGTTTTTCTTATGCTGGATTTATTAAACGCCAGCTTGGACTTTGTTTTGTATTTCATGTCGCTCCATGTCTAAAAATTACATGATATAAGTTTAAAAATAGTCTCAAATAATACACTAAACACAATACCTTTTTCCATTCATGTGTTTGCTTTATAGGTGGGCCAATTTCATTCAACATATTTGTGATATCGACCCATAAAGATTTAGTTGTTTTTCGTCCCTCTGCAGTTTTTAAAATCCCTTTAGCTAAGTCACTATGCCTTTTCATAAAATCACATAAAAGGATTTGCTGCTCCTGACTTACACCTAAATTTTGCTTTTGAATTTCCCTGCAAATATAAACAATTTTGCGTTAAAAAATTTTTTCTTTAAAAATAGTTCTCTTTATTTCTAAAATAAGTGATTTAAATATACCAAAAACAACCAAACTTTTAACAATAACTTACATTTTTGATAATACACTTATATGCACGACACTAACTTCTTTGACGACCAACTTTTTCTGTTTCAAGTAGCGTTACAAACCTTACGTGCTGCCAGAATTTTTGAAGCAGCTGTCAAGTGGAATGAAACAATTTACGTGCTGCCATTTGAAGAAAATATTGAAACAAACTAGTTGAAACAACTTACATGCTGCCACCCCTGGTTTCGATGTCGTCGGCTATGCATATGATTTTTCCAGCATTGTATCCAGCAAGTCTGACTTGACATTAGCACAAATGTCATAAGCACAGTACTGGGAAAACCTAAAACATGGTGTACCATGGAGGGCCTATCAATCAACCCAAATAAGGCCGCCCTGGTGCTTTTTTTTCTACGCTACAAAGGGGACGTAGGTTCTATTTGGAACCAGGGAACGACAGTGGAGTACTTAAACTCATTCAAATATCTGGGAATAAAGCTAGACAAGAGATTCAACTGGACTACGCCATCAGTAAAATCACTAGTGGCATATGGGCCTGCAGAAGGCTTTTCGGTAAGACATAGTGTCTTTCGCGACACATGATTTACAAGATGTATAACACGATCGTTATATTACTCAGCTAAAGTTAGGTGGCCTAAAACTAAAAAGGTTACGGCGATCCTCAAGTGAAGCAGACTGCAACGATGTTCTTGCCCCTCTTATTACCGGAAATTCGCCGCCATAAATGCCTTGAGACTTCAGATCGCAATGAATGGGCCTATACAGTCAAAGGACATAAGCTTATCTTTAACAATATAAATTGCGGTGACAAAGGAGACTCAGGGGGATTATCCCACATCGCTCTGAATGGGAGGAACTTATCCTTCCTAAGGGTCCAATAAATCTCCACTGGTTTACGGGCGGTTCAAAGCTGGAACATGGTACAGGTTTTGGTGTCACAGGACCCAACTCCATGGACTCGATTGCATTGAGTCTGTAGCCCGTTGGTTTCCAGGCTGAAATACATGCTATTGAGACCTGCACTAGGCACAACCTTGGGAACGATTTGAAAGGCGCCAACCTTAAAATCTTAAAATCTTTTCGAACAGTCAAGCTGCCATCAAGGCACTCTTAGCGTGGAAGTTTTCCTCAAAAATTGTTAGAAGGTGTTTTGATGTATCGACAATCTGAAAGATTCCGCTCTGCTCTCGAAGGCGATAAGACGAGTCTAGCAACAGGAAAGGAGTGCGACCGCTTGTCTAAGGCTTCCATCCCTATACGACATTAGTAGTAGTACGGAAGGGCACTTAACCGATACCGAGTTTATTTTCCTCCTATTCCCCGTTCTGTCCAATGCCGCTGCCCACACTGGCGCTGCATACAAAACCCTTGTGAACCAGAATCCCTTTGTGTCATATCATGGTCCACCTCCAAGCCCCTGATAGAGGAAGAGGTTAAGGGGCTGAACCTAGTCGACTGCTAATCAGTCCCAGGTCTTAGACAAGCTAGAAATCTAATAAAACTCTTTGTACTTAGGGGTGCTATCACTTTAAATAAGGCGGACCTTATACCCTCGACAGAATAGAACCCTTAATCCGGATTATGACGTCAGAATGACGTAGACTCCATTTTATTTCCATATATTTTATATGGGTATACGTATTTTTAACGTTAAGTGTGTTAGTCTGTCTCCGGCATTAGGCTGTTGGTGGGATATCTGACGGGCTCAGCTCAAGGTCTGTCGTTGGTCCGGAGGGCTGTTGGTTTGTTCTGTTATTGGGGTACGTACGCATTACCTTACTTGGCCACACGACTCTCCATATGGGGTGCCCCAATATTCACATAAAAAACCTCAGTGAAAGCCTCAGATGTTTATATAAAGGCTCTGTCTGTCCATGCGTGTATGATCCACTTTACTCTTTAAACTACTGTAGCTAAAGACACATTCTATATATCATGGGATGTCTCTGTCAGGGGAAAAAATAACCGAAAAGTGATTAAAGGCCAAAATAACACATTCTGTTCGTTAATGTGGGGAAATGACAATAAAGGGTATTCATGAAAACGTGTAAGTTTACACCCTAGATATTCGCGTATTTTTGCGAAGTTTGTTCATCAAACCCTTGTGATGAAATAATGTACGTAAACGATATTTGGGGGCGGGTGAAAATTTTATTATTTATGAATTTAACTTTCTTGATTCTTTTTAAAACCCGTTTTTTTAATTATTCGTTCTCCCCAATTGCATTATATTAATGCAACAATTTCCATCTCTTAATTAAATGAAACTGCAACAAACTATTTGCAATTAATTAATCCCCAAAAGTAAACAACAAGAAGTAAAAATCGCCGCATTTTGAGCGACGGAATCTTGCCAAAAAAAATCAATTTTGTATGCCAAAAGCGGTACGCGCATGACCGTATGTACTTATCAGCATTGAAACATGCACGTGGCTTATTTCTGCCTTTCCCCAAAAATAAAGAAAGACACAGAAAACCTAATTCCTAGTTCACCTGGTATTTTTGCGCATCGGTGTGTGCCACTTTAAAGATGAGCTAACTACGAATTAATCCCACCAAATTGTAGTTGGTCGCAAATAATTAATTTCGTCGAAAATGTTTGAGGAAGCGGCAACATTGTGTACATTTTTTGTGGAACTTAATGCATTTTAAATAAATTCTAATGATGGTGTTTATTTTTGGGTTTTAAGCAAGCTAGTGTAAATTTGCCGGATAAGTTGTGTGCCTCCTTTGAAATTTCTGCACTAGAAATGTCTATTTGGAAAATGTTTTTCTCGTTCTGTGATATTGGTTCCTTCATATTTCTCTTAGTTGGTACCATGTGTAGTTTACATATGACAGTGGACTAAGAATGTTATATTTTTAAGCCATTCGCTCATTTTTTTGCTTTGTAGCTCATATGTTTGCAAAAATCTTTGTCCTATCGTGGTTTTTTCCATTCTCGAAAAGATAAAAGTGAAAAGAGGTGAAAACTGCGGTGACAGTTTTATTAATAGTACACTTTTGTTTAAAGTTACACAATTTTATTACCCAAATAGAGAACAGTTTTGCACGTGATACTAATTACGGTGAATGTGTTACTTTTGCCAATTTTTATGATTAAATCGATTTATCTTCCTACCATTGATTCATTTTTCAATAGAATAATATAATAATTGTTCACTTACATATAATGAAGCCTAGTTTATCGTTGTCATAACACTAAGAATAACATTTGGTATGTATTTATTCAGCTCTACAACTGATATACGATCCTGGACCGTCCCAACTGCAGTCTCCGCCACTTATAATCTAAATCGTCTAGTTTAGTAGCCAAAAAATCAGGACGTCCTCGTCTATGTCATTTTCCCAGTGTATGTTTAGAGCACCTTGTTTGCTACCCGTAAGTTCTATCACAAAAGACATACCAAACAGATTGTTCTTCGCTTACATAAGCTAGATATCCTGCCCACCGGGGCTTGATTTTCTGGACCGGTAACGCTCGAAAATCTCGGCATTAATCTAGGAAATAGTCCTCCCTGAGATACAGAACAAAAAGTTCTTCGAAGGGCTTTTTAAATATGCTGGCTAAGACGTCAGAGTGGTTTTTGCTGAGGACCCAAAGCACGGATTCATATATGTAGATACGAAAACTGGTAGGATACGTCATTTACTTTTCCTTCATGTTTTTGTAAAACCAACATCATACAGATGTCACACATGGGGCATTCCACGTCAAGTGTTCCCACCTAAAAAACTCGATCTCTGGGATTTTGATGAAACTTGGTGAAGTTGTTGTACTATTAGAGAACATTAATTGTGCAAAAGGAGGGGAGGTAATTTTGACCGGTTGCCGAGATACAGGGGCCTTGAATTTCGGGTCGTTTTTTTTGTTTCATTAAAAGTCTCGTAAATTTGCCAAAAAAACAAAAAAAACAAAGTACGTTTTTAATGTATTTTTTTCTGAAATTTACAATAAAAAATATGAAAATTTTGTTAAAAAATTATTTATGCAAAAAAAAACAACATTAATTTTTTTTTTCGATTTTTCATCAATTGCGACATTTTTAATATTTTTTTAAATGAGCTCAATCGAAAGCTGAGCGTTTTTCCTATAAGATGACGTTCATTTGAAGATGGGATGCGCAGAACTTATAAGTGTTTTACGGCGTTGAAATCGGCGCGACGTACGTAAATTTTAGCATTTTATTTATGTACATTTCTTATATCTACCTTTTGCCGTTGACTGACAAAGTAGTTTATCTTATACATTCATACTTTTTGTTCGAGTTTTTGGGAAAAATTCATTCGACGATTGGACAGAATATCTTTTTACTTGCATCGTTGTTTCAGACACAGGAATGAATGTGTGGTACTTTTGTGTACCCGGAATCGTTTTCGCGCAAGCAAATCGATCTTCCAGTTCTTTCGCTGTTTTTACATAACTTTCTTTAGAACTGAAAAATATCTTCGTTCCCCTAAAGTTTTTTTTTGCCCAAGTATAGAAAGCAGTACATGTTAAAATTTGCTCACTTGAGGATGCCTGTAAACTTGCACGCATAGCATTTCTTTTCAAATTCCCACCCACACCATCGCATGGACCTTTGCCATGTGCTGTTTCATGAAAGTGCCACTCAGCGGCAACACCAAAATCTTTCTCATGAAATAAAAGATTTCGAAAATTGTATTTATTTTTGAAATGCTGTGCCGCTCCATCAGAGAAATAGAATATCTTTTTTAGATTGAAATTTTCTTTCAGATACTCAATCAAAATTTTTTGGAAAACATAAACAGAGATAGTATCATGTTTCAGATTATCAGATATAATCGCTATACTCCCATGCCCAACACTATTTTCTTCTTTGTAATAAAAAACGACGGTAAATATTGTCATTTGATCATTATTCCAATGAAAGGATTGCGCCGCGTTCTGAGCAACAAACGCAAAATTTTCTGCAAAGTCACATGTAACAAGAATTTCTCCGTCTATTAAATTTTGTTTGATGTATTTTAAATAACTCGACTGCTGTTTGGCAATGAAAGAATGAGGCTTTAGTTTCATCACGCGATCACAAAGCATTTCTACAAAATCCTCTACATTTGAAATTATGGTGTGTAATGTACTTCTGTCGGTTTGTTCCCAGCTTTGAAACTTTATAGTTTCAATGTCCTGATCTATTAGAACTGTCTTGAGGAATTCTTTGAAATTTTCTATTCCGGGACACTTTTTGCATTCATTAAGATAACACTCTGGAGTCGAAATATTGCAGGTGATTATTTTATTGATATCGTGGTATGTCTCAAAAAAAAAATCAGTTCCACAAGTCAAGTCTTTGAATTTAACAGCTTCTAACATTAGATGAACATTTTGGTGGTAAACGCAAACACATACTGTATGAGTGCCACTGGCACCAGCAAGAACACAGTTTTGTGGTCTAAGTTGACAAAACTTTGAAAAACCTATTTTTGTTAACGGATGTGTGGTTTTGAAAAGTTGAAATAACTCAGAAAGATTCGATAAAATTAATCTTTTTTGAACATGTTCACGAGACCCATCTTGTTTTCTTATTGAAACGTAATCTTTCATTCCTGGCATCAAACGACTATTTTCATCATCTTCGTAGAATGCAAGGATCAGTTTTGTCGTATCACTGTCTAAATCTTTACCTTTTTTGGCATTTGGACAAGTTAAAATACCGGATTCCTTAACTAATTGCTTGGCTTTTCTTGCTTGGCGTTCAGAAGCACCGAATTCTGCAGCTATTTTTCTTCTGCCCCAAGACTTGGGTGCGAGAGTAAGAAGTAATAAGCGCTCTGAATGACTGTCCGAATCGAGGAATTTTTCTTTGATTTGATTCATGACTTCAACTGCCGCCAGGTGTTCTTTGTCATCACAATCGCGTTCAGTTTTCGGAGATTTACAAGCTAAAGCGTGCTTAAAAATGTCGTCACCGAAGTCGCTGTCCGGAGAACCCTGATCTCCCATTTCTTCGATATTATTCTAAAATTAAAATGAGAAATTAAGATTAAAAACCAAGTTTCGATTCTAAAGTAAAAGTTCAAAGATATCAGTTTTGATACAGCAATTGCAATGAATCATTCACATTTGACTAATATACTGCCTGATGTATTGTATAAAATTGATGTAACGTAATTTTATATCAGGCCAAATGAATAAAAAAAATGTTTTGATCATACCATTTCCATTGGCACGACTTGACCCTGCAGAGGCGACATTTTTGAAAGATTCGTCATTTTTTTCCGGCAGCTTCCACATATTCGTGCATTTTGTGGCACAAAATTATACTTTTTTCGAAGATTGTCTGAAATTCTTCTCAAATCTTTATGTGATACAGGATGCTCACTGTTTTCAAAAGGATTAAAACAACGATTTTCAAAACTCCGTCGTTCCATACTAGAAGCAGTGTCTATAGTTTGTGACTAAGTACGTATTCTCGTAAAAAAAGATGATGAAAAAGAAATTTAGGACTTAGACGTGTGGACTGTGTTAATCGCACTGCTCTGCAATGCGCTTGTTCACTGAGCTTTTTTCCTTGCTTTTCTCATTGGTTTTCCCTTGACCTAGAAACCCAATGAGGCGTTCGGTCTTTACGAACTTACAGCCACTGATTGAAGAGAAATCAAGTCGAGGTAAAAGTGCACTACTCACTTCAAAACTTTAACCCTTAACGGCCGAGAGCTTTTTTTTGTAATACTCGCCTTAACGGCCGAGAGCTTTTTTTGTAATACTCGCCCATAAGACGACGGAAAATTAGGTGAAATTCTAAAACGTTTATAAGGCTGAAAACTTAAACTAAACATTTAAACTGATTTATTTAGATATGAATTCAATATATAAGTACTATGTCCCCGGAGCGGGGCCTTTCGTTTTCTATGGCATAAGTACTATGTCCCCGGAGCGGGGCCTTTCGGCCGTTAAGGGTTAATAACCGACGCACTTTATAAATTTAGTTTTTGTTTAATACTGATGTTCAGTGTCTTTGATGCCCTTGGAGCGTACGTCGCGCCGATTTCAACGCCGTAAAACACTTATAAGTTCTGCGCATCCCATCTTCAAATGAACGTCATCTTATAGGAAAAACGCTCAGCTTTCGATTGAGCTCATTTAAAAAAATATTAAAAATGTCGCAATTGATGAAAAATCGAAAAAAAAAATTAATGTTGTTTTTTTTTTGCATAAATAATTTTTTAACAAAATTTTCATATTTTTTATTGTAAATTTCAGAAAAAAATACATTAAAAACGTACTTTGTTTTTTTTGTTTTTTTGGCAAATTTACGAGACTTTTAATGAAACAAAAAAAACGACCCGAAATTCAAGGCCCCTGTATCTCGGCAACCGGTCAAAATTACCTCCCCTCCTTTTGCACAATTAATGTTCTCTAATAGTACAACAACTTCACCAAGTTTCATCAAAATCCCAGAGATCGAGTTTTTTAGGTGGGAACACTTGACGTGGAATGCCCCACATATGTTTTCCACAACTTCAAAAACATAAAATCAAGCTCAACATTTGCATCTACAAAAGCAATAAATGCTTCCTGATACTGATCGAACTTGCACGTCACATGAAAAGTCCTTTTCTTTGCTTTTCTGTAAAAACTTGCATTGTAATCACACTGGGTAAGAGCACGAAAATCAGCTAATGCTTAAGAAACGGGTAATTCGCTATTTCACGGTGGGCGCCATATTGGATTTAAAATGTCGTCATATAGCTTACTGTATTCTACTCGTCATGATCTTTCATTTAATACCCTTGTCGCGGACGTACAAAAGAAAGAAGTATCCCACTATTTTATGATGTCCGCCATATTCGATGTACCATAAAATTGAATATACTATATTGTCTTCAGAACCAAAGGTGTGTGCCAAATTTGAGCATCACCGAATATCGAGAAGTCGACGAAAATTCGATTGCAAGAAGGAAGTTAATATAAAGATTGTAAAATTTTGACTATTATTTATATGTACTATGTATATCTTATCTTAGTCTGTTTTCCAGCCCTTTGGCAAGATGTAGTTATCCGGATTTTGATTTCATATTGGTTACTTATCAAGAGCAGATTTTCGCTTTCACCCTCGCACCTCCAGCCCCTGCAACAAGCGCCCCCATATCCCCTTTACATATTAGAAGCAAAATTGGAAGGGTAAATAATAAATCCACTGGTCATGACTACATTCCCCCTATGGTACTCAAGAAATGTGCCTCACCTCTGGGCAAACTTTTTGCCCTATCATTCTTCTCCTGAATTGACCCAAACTCCTCCTGGAAACTAGCTCATGTTCAGCCTATTCCGAAAAAGGTGAAGCCAGCGACCCTTTAAACTACCGCCCAAGAGCAATTACTTCTGTTCTCTCCAAAATCATGCAAACAATAATCAATAGAAGGTTGAAAATATATAAATTATATACGACAGGCAGTACGGCTTTAGACCAAAGAGGTCTACTGGCGACCTTCTTGTCTGTCTGACCGAGCATCTCAACCAAAGCATCCATAGCTTCGGTAAGTCTGGCCTGGATGCTCTAGATATTTCCAAGGCTCTGTTGCCTAAACTCCAAGCTATTGGTGTCGACTCAGTTCTAAAGAACTGAATTGAGAGCTTTCTTTCTGGTTGTTCGATCAAAGTAGTATTCTTCTTCTTTAAACTCCTTTAATCCCTCATGGGACATAGGGCGGAAACAGTTGCCCTCCAGCGGACTCTGTTTTGCGCGACAGCTCTCAGCTCCGACCAGGATCTCCCAGTTGTTGCGGCTTCTTCTAGTAGGGTTCTCCTCCACGTTGTTCTAGGTCTTCCTACTCGACGGGAACCTTGCGGATTCCAGTCAAGGGCCTGTTTGGCTAGATTTTCGTTTTCGCGTCGCAAGGTGTGGCCAACCCAATTCCATTTCCTTCGTCTGATTTGGTCGTCTATCCTTTCTTGGCCGGCACGGCGCCATAGTTCTTCGTTTGAAATTCTATCCTGCCAGCCGATTTTTAGGATACGACGCAGGCATCTGTTGATGAAGACTTGTAGGCGCCTTGTGATGAATTGGGTGACTTTCCATGTTTCGCAGCCGTACAAAAGTACTGCCTTAACGTTGGAGTTGAACAGCCGCAATTTGGTGTTAGTTGAGATCTCCGTTGATCTCCATATGCGGAACAGGCATGCATATGCGCCTCGTGCTTTATTTATTCTGGAACTGACATCTTCTTCTGCACCGCCATTTTCGGTAATAATACTACCGAGGTAGCAGAATTTATCGACCAGTTCCACGTCACGGTTATTTAGCGCAGTCCGTTCAATGGTGTTTGCATTTATCCGCATTTCTTTGGTTTTAGTCGGATTTAGCCTTAAGCCTGCTGGACTACTTTCTGTTGCCAAATTGTTAATCATGTTTTTGAGGTCCTGGTGTCTGTGGGCCAGCAAACAGATATCATCTGCGTAGTCGAGATCCTTAAGGCGGTCTAACAAACCCCATTGTATGCCGCCTGTTCTACTATCTAGAGCGCCGACAAGGATGTCATTTATTACTATAAGAAATAGTAAAGGCGAGAGTAGGCATCCTTGTCGTACTCCTGAGCTCACCTCGAAGCTGTCGGATAATTTTCCATTATGGAGAACTCTGCATTTGGAATTGTTATATAGGGCTTTTATCAATTCTATTATTTTATCTAGAGCGCCGACAAGGATGTCATTTATTACTATAAGAAATAGTAAAGGCGAGAGTAGGCATCCTTGTCGTACTCCTGAGCTCACCTCGAAGCTGTCGGATAATTTTCCATTATGGAGAACTCTGCATTTGGAATTGTTATATAGGGCTTTTATCAATTCTATTATTTTGTCGTACTCCTGAGCTCACCTCGAAGCTGTCGGATAATTTTCCATTATGGAGAACTCTGCATTTGGAATTGTTATATAGGGCTTTTATCAATTCTATTATTTTATCAGTCCACGTCGCCGTAGTGCCTTCCAAATGAAGCGCCTATTAAGCGAGTCGAACGCTTTCTCATAATCTACGAAAGCAAGGTAAAGGGGGGATCGGAATTCAGTAGACTGCTCCACTATTATTCGTAAGGTGTTGATATGATCAATACATGAGCGGCCCTTCCTCAATCCGGCCTGTTGCCTCCTAAGCGTTCGGTCTACTGCCTCACTTATCCTAGGTAGTAATATATGGGACAAAATTTTGCCCACTGTAGATAGTAAACAGATGCCTCTCCAGTTGTCGCATATTGTAAGGTCCCCCTTTTTTGGTATTTTGACTATGATACCTTCCGTCCAATCCTCCGGAAAGGTACAGGTGTTCCATGCTATTTCCAGGATTGGCTGAAGCGCATCTGCTATGAGGCTTGAATCGGCTTTCAACAATTCTGGCGGGATGCCATCTTTTCCAGCTGCCTTACCATTGGCCATCGCATGAATTGCGGTTACTATTTCCGTCTTGGATGGAGCCCGGGTGGTGATTCTTATTGGCTGTGCATTGTTGCTGGTTTCCTGAGGTTCCTGCCTAAATGAACCATTCAGGGCGGCGAAGAAGTAATCTCTCCATCTTTGGAGCTGCTCCTCGTCGCTGCACAGCAGCCTTCCATCCGCACTCTTAACGGCATGCTTTTTAGTAGAGTGCTTTCCCGTGAGCTGTTTAGTAATTTGGTACAGCACCTTACTGTTGCCTGTGTTTGCCGCGTTTTCCGCTTTTTCTGCGAGCTCATTTATCTGCTGCCTTTTATCACGCCGGACACTTCTCTTTACCTCCCGATGTAATTGGGAGTATTCCCGTTCCAGTTGGTAACGTCGTTCGGGGTCGCTTGTAGAGTTTACGTTATTTTTTAGGGCTCTCCTACGTTCTATTTTTTGCCAGGTTGTGTCCGAGATCCAGTGTTGCTGGTTTCTTTGGACATAACCGATGCTCGTTTCCGCAGCCGTCAATATTGCGCCCTTTGTCCTACTCCACAGCTCATCAATATTTGTGTCGTCAGAGACGTTGTGCTGGTTTAATATTTGTTGTAGGTTTCCAGCAAATTCCCGCTTTTTACCGCTCTCCCGCAGAAGATCTACGTTGAACCGTCTACGGTTTATAGCATCGCGTTGTACGTTTCTAATTGCGGCGATTTTAAGGCGAATAGTTGCTACTACCAAATGGTGGTCGCTTCCAGTGTCTGCTCCCCTGAAACTCCTGACATCCTCAAGGATAGCTCTCCCTCTGCGGCTGACGGCCACATGATCTATCTGATTTCTCGTTCTACCATCGGGCGATACCCAGGTCTCTTTGTGTATCTTCTTGTGACAAAAGTAAGTTCCACCTACCATGAGTTGGTGGGAGCTACAGAAGTAAACGAAAAGCTCACCATTGTTATTGGTAACTTGGCTTAGACCTTGATTTCCAATTGTTGTTCAAGGCCGGTGTTGTCACGGCCGATCTGTGCGTTTAAGTCACCCATTAATACAGTGATGTCTCCCCTTGGAATAGAGCGAAAAACCTCATTCAGCCGCAAATAGAACTCGTCTTTGATGTCATCTTCAGCGTCTTCAGTTGGAGCATAGCATTGGACTACCGTAGTACTTCTTAGTCTGGTACGCAGGCGCACGGTAATAATCCTCTCAGAAACTGGTGACCAGCTAATGAGGCTGGACCTGGCTTCTTTGGTGGGTATTACGCCAACGCCACTTCTACGGCTTTCAGTTTCGTTTCTACCAGAATATAAGAAGGACTCACCGTTTGGGCAGATATGTTCCCCCGCATCGGGCCATCTGTTATCGCTAAGTCCCATGATCTTGATTTTATATCGATTCATCTCGTTGAGGACTTCATCCAGCCGTCCCTCAGCCAGCAGTGTTCTCACATTCCATGGTCCGATTCGGGTCCTTGTTCGAAAAGCAAAGGTCGTCGTCGTGTTGTCCATCCGGTTCCGAGGCATTGTTTGCCGATTCGTAGCAATGGTATTTTTTATGGGAGCGGGTTGCTAACCCTCAGTCCAACCGACTTAAAGCTCTGTTTTGTGGCGCAGAGAGCTCGCCATTCGCCCGTCTCCCGTTAGCTCCTTCCGAAGAAGTACCCCAGGGGGCACCGCGGGGAGGTGGGATTAGGACTTGCTAACAGGTCTGCTAGGTGTTCGTCTGCAGTGACTTTTCTCGGGTTTTGGCAGAGGTGGCAAATCGGGTACCACCACTTTCCGAGGTCTTTGTTAGCCGTTTACCCCCCAACACTCAGCAAGTTTTACCGCTATTACCATAGCGACTGTTCCACTGAAATTAGAAACCTCCTGCCTATACGGCAACTTTTTTCTCGTAACACAAGACTAGCCAACTCGGCTCACCCCCACACCCTACGGCCCTCCTCTTCGCGCACTTTACCGTTTACTAGTACGTTTATAAATAGAACGATAGAGTGTTTCCGAACTCATATAACATCTCAGAGTTCAAACGCAAGGTTTATCGACATCTACTCACGCACCCTCCAGTCCCCTAACCTATTCCTTGTTTTCTATCCTTCAGATCAAGCTTAGTGCTAGACATTGCACCATGACTTGAACGACATGACGGACGGGTGACTCCTCAGCTTGACCATGTCACATAAAAAAAACTTTATTCAAAAGATTCCGGAAGCCGTATATTATCAGAATTCATTATCAGAGGTGTACGCTTTACTGACTGCCATGCCCTCATGATCTTTGTCTTCTCTGATAGTCAAGCGGCAATCAGGACAATACATAATGCATAACACATAATACATAGTACTGCCAATGTGCCTTTGATGTACTGGGCAATCGTAATGGCCATTCCAACACGAGGCACCAGGGCTCTAAAGCAAAAGATCTTTTTTGGGAAAGTTAGGAGTAATTTGTCTACGACCTTTGCTCCAGAATTATGGTCCCTCGTGTAGGAATGGCCAATCAAGTTACCGCTTAAGCGCCGGTAATGAACCGGAACCGGCTATTGAGCGCAGAGCGCAGTTGAAATGATGTCAGGACATTTTTTATTAGCTTTATTATTACCGGACACTGCACCCTAAATTACCACTTATGGGGGATAGGAAGGGCGAGGGTCCCACTGACAGGCTTTGTCTTGAGAAGGATGAATCTGCCCTTCATGTTCGTTGCGAGTGCCCCACGATAACTAGGAGCAGGGTCTCATCTAAACCACTAGGAAGATTGTTCAACCGGTTTAGGGATGTCATACATTAGGACATGCGAGTTTGCGCGGTCCTTTGGACTCAGTACCCTCACTTTTTGAACTACATGCAAATTTCTCTTGACACTACAACCAGTTTTGGGGTTTCCTACATAAATTTAACTTTCTTGTACCGATCTTAAACGCAATCTGGTTTTTGAAAAACTAATTTTAGATTGATTAATCATTTGCAGAATCAGCTTTTGTCGTTGTTATTTATTGTTCGGATTCTGTCAATAGAATAAAAATCGCCTGAACACAAAAAATTCCCAAAAAAGGGGCGTTTACTGAAAATCAACTAGAGTTAAATAAAATCGTTAATGTCGTCAAGTGTTGATCAATTGACATGCAAAACCCAGAATCTAATCACCTCGACATTGTTGAAAACATCGGTGAATTGTGTTCATAAAACTTGCGTCAAACTGGAGTCGAAATCGAAAATAGATTCAAGTTTCAAGAAATTCTAATAACGACGCGGTCTTTATTTCTTAATAACATTTACTATATTCAGGTTTTGTGTTTTTTTCTATTTTTTGGTCAGGTGTTATCGCGAAATGGACCACCGATCTACCGAGAGATCGCACCGATCACGGGATTCCAATCGTTGGTCTCTGATAGTTCGGGAATTGATCACTGAATTTGCGGGTTTTGCACCGACGAAATTATTTTTAAATCAAAACAATTTTTTTTGGGATTCGTAGAAGTATGTTGAATGTTGTTTAAAAAGAGAAATTTTGTCAGCAATTAATTTGGTTGAGGTGCGATTAAAAAACATTTTTAGGTGAAGGCTGACGCAACTTGTAACAATTTTGCGATAATTTCATCATAATCTAGAGAAATGTCTAGAAAAAATTAGAAGCTTTCAAAGCTCATCTGGACTTTTGCTACTATTATTGAAATTGGACATTAGACGTGAAATGAGTCAACTTTGGCCAAAATGCAAGCTTCACCATGATTTGTGGCTTCTTTGCCAAACAAAAACAGAACGCACAAAAATATTTCGCAAAAAAAATTACGCCATAATCAGATACTGGTCGGCTGGGATAAACGCGTAACGAAGTTCGAAATGTTTTGATTTCTTTGTTTTGGTCACCGTTGGCTAATAATAATTATAAGGTAGCAAGACCACCGATGTTACAAAACGAAACGCAGTAAAAAATATTAAATAAAAGGTGAAATTGTAAACACAGCGAAAAATGACTCAGAGTTGGCAATTCTTGTCTCTAAATTTTGTTGCTTTTTGCCGTAGAAGCAATAATTGCTGATGTCGTCGCTGCGGTATGGGAATAGGACACGAAAGTAGCAGCCAAGAAAGAGCTCGATTTCTGATTCTGGCGATGATGTGTTGTGTCGTCGTGGTCTGTGTTGTCTTTGTTGTCATCATCACTGCCGGTTACTTAAAAATAAAAACGCCAACAAGACACTGCACGATGGTGCCATTGACCTCGATCCCCACATGTTGGCTCACCAGGTGAAGATTTTGGCATATTAGGAACAAAACTGAGATTTTTATTCTCATAGACAAGTGACACTTGTAGATCTCGGTCTTGGCGAGAACTGGCTATAAAAAATCTAATTGAATTAAGTCACATGAGAATCAACACGTTGTGGTGCTGGACTTCGATTGCACATTAAATGTTTCTCTCTGCCTCATGCTAATTGCCGACTTTTATTATTCAGCAAGAATTTTATCGAATTATATAAAAGTTGTAATGTAATGTGTTGGGAAAATTATTGCTGCTGATAATCCATCGGTATCGCGCAATACTAGTAGACGCTGCCTGTTACCTCTTTCTCTTAGGAGCAAAAGTACAAAAAAACAGATGTTCTTATCTATTAGCAGCTTTTTTTTATCGAATTAGCAGTTCTTATCTGGCGTTTGTTATCTAGTTTACATTCTATTGTGACATTTATGAAATCGTAAAATTATAAACGTGACACTGTTTCCTTAGCCGATCAAGTGCAAATGTAAAATGGCATCATAGGAGTAGTACACGTTTCCAATTGATATCAAATGTAGTTGGGTTACGCATTTGATTTTATTATGCGAAACTCTAAGCTTGGGGGTGTACCTTAATATTAATACTACCAGTCCCACCAGTCTTTCACACCATTCCGCAATGTTTAGAAGTAAGCTTAGCTTGAAGGATAGATGAAGAATGGATAAGTTAAGGGAAGTCTGGAGAATGCTTGAAAAGGAGTCGATGTTTTGAGCTATTGCATCCCGACAAGCATTTCGAGGGGTGCAGATAGGGCCCCAATGACTCTAGCCCCACTGCCTCATGCGGACCTGATAAGGCCCCATAAGGTCCACAAGGACATCTAACGTCTTGCCTCATCTCGAGTGAAGTAGAGGCTAAAAATGAGAGAATTTCGCAGTGAATATGCGAGTGATAACTCCGGCGGTGTCGAAAGTTTTATGCAGTTTTAAACACGAGTGTCTTTTTTTAGCGCATCCCATTTTTTCGCTCGAAGTGATGGAAATGAGATAATCGGTTGAGACTAATTGCAATCGATAAAGGATGGAAAAATACATCTACAGTGGCCGAAGTTTGGACATGGCCAACATATAAAAAAATCATGAAAATGCATTTTTTTCGTAAGTGCGGTTTGAACGAAATTTTCACTTTATCTCGCCATATCTCAGTTGATATTGCAGATATCAATTTCAAATTTTTACATAGTCTAGTTTGACTAATTCCCTAAATATAAAACTTTAACCGAACTGGTTACATCATTTAAAAAACAAAATGGCGAATGTTTAAAAAATTCCCAACAGATTCGTGAGGTTTTTTTTTCTAATCAAAAAGTTGTGTTATAGATTTTGGAAATTCGCTTTTTTGGCTAAACTACATTTCGGATCAAAATGTCCTCCGGTTCACAACTTAGGCCGCGTTCAGATGGGCTGCATGCAACACTCAAAAGCTCTATTTCGGCTTGACTTCGTGTAGTATTCGGAAATTTTCGTCCGAGGCTGCAAAAGCAGCTGTTTTGAGATTTTGAAAAAGTGAAAAAGTTGAATGGAAATAAAAAACAAATTAGTTCTAGGATAAGTATCCATTGTAATCTTTATTAAAACACTTTAAACATCGCTAGAATCGTTGAAAGTTTCGTGGTTTTGCAGCACGTTCACATGGGCTGAATGCAGCACTGCAAGAGCTTGAACTTGACAGTTCCGTGTTTTCCCCGCATGGATAAGAGATTTCTTCTTTGCATGATGTGTCGAGGCAGATATTTTTTCTAGGCCAATCAGAGAACATTTAGAGCTTTGGCCGTACTGCATGCAGCCCATGTGAACGTGGCCTAAAGCTTTGTATATGTTTTGCGTTGAATTGGAACATTGAACAGTATAAGTAAAACTAAAGCTTTCGCTTACAGCTTTCCGAAAACGTAGGTCAGATGTTGAGATTGCCCCATTTCATTTGTAATGAGATTTCCCTCAAATTGCCCTAATGAGAAACTGATATGACATACCTGACTCTCTATGTTGTGCTCATGAGGAAAACCCTGTTTTGGCATGCTCCTTATTTGCCACCGGGGGTCCTCATAGGAAACTTTACTGAGAAATCCCTCTTTCGGCATTTGCTACACGCTGCATGAAGCACGCCCCCTTAACATGCTATTCGGGATGCTATATGAGTTTAAAAATACTGAACGTGTAAGGTTGTTCCGCACTTGAGCTTTTCACCTTATCAACGAATTCCTCTACCGTAACATGCGCGAAAAGTAGATCTGCAGACTGTTCGCATAAACCGGCTGGTCTTCTATTCCGGGAATGACATAAGTCATATAGCGCCTGAAGGTTTTTTATTTTGGTGGAACAGTCGTATGTAGTAATAGTAAAAGCTGTAATAGCCGCTACATAGGGTGGATTAATGAGTCAATTTAAGATGAAAGGGCGCCATCACTAATATGTTTTAGAGGGCGGTTTAGTACCTTGTTCAGCAACGCTAAGGCATTCTGAATGAAAGAAGTTTAATATACAAAATGGACGAGTTGAGGTATATGTATGACCATACTAAAATACATCCTCTTCTCGGAAGTGAGACACCTGCTGAAGCCTGAGAACAGGCTTGACACAGCCTCCTCTGTGTTTTCAGTGCATGGCATTGATCATGTTGGTCGTACCGGTGGTAATGTTGCTATCTATGCTCCTCTTCGCTTTGCTCTAGAGTACGTGGCACGTCCAGTGACTCTCAGCTTGAATTTATTGCCTTTGAAATAAAATCTACATAAATGACAAATTCATTGCCATCAATGTATCATATCCTCTTAATGTGCTTAATGCCAACATCGCGGTTGAGTTTTAGAACTCTGCTTCAAGCCTTTCTCGCCATTATGATATATAATCGCTGCTGGTTTTTTTTAATGTTTGCCTGCTGAAGGCCAATTCACGTGCGAACGCCTTTAGCTATTTTCTTGAATATCTGGACTTACACATTGTAAATCAAATCTATACATTTCTGTCGATCTCTTGATCTCCTTTATTGAATCTCTTTATGTTTAGAGTGTCTCCTCGTAGTCACAACTTGCCGTTGGTTTTCTCATGTAGCCAGGGCCGGTGCGTGTGTGTTTTGCTCCCGGTGTTGTAGGCTATATTGCGCCCCATTAGCTAATCATATAAAAAAGCTTCTTTCATCTGGATCGCAAGGACGGGAACAACAATTTGCTTTGGGTTTTCAATGAATTCTTGAAATCTTGTTTCCAATCGTTAATCTATCAAAAAACTTTTGTTGAATTTAAAATATCAACTGCAGCATATAAAGAGACATTTTGGCTTTGTAAGTGTAGATTGGCCGTACTTACTTTTTCTAAAATATAACTGAGTAATTTTATTTCCTAATGATTCTACAGTATGTCTCGATACACATTTCCCTGCCTAAGAAAGTTCTACTTACGCCTCGTAGACATCATCTAATTGACGAACTAATAGTTTTAACGCGTCTATTCTACTTTCCGTGCTGGTCTCACTAAGCAGCTTAAGAGTAAAGAATTTTATATGTTTTTCAAAACATCGCATCTTTTAACCGAACTGGAAATTCAAGGAGAACAATGTGCACTCTCTGAAATAATTAGATTTGTTAAGGGCGACGGGCCAGGAATAAAAAATACTCGAGGCTCTATGGATGGAATGCATTCTTGCAAACAAGAATTACTACCTTTCATATTGGGTCTGTTAAAATAAGCCTGCCCTCTTCAATCAATTAAAGAAAGATCTAATTCATTTACTCATTTATGACTAATTCTGTCAGCTCTGTTGCCGTAGAATCGAATGCCGTTAAAAACCCTAAAAACAACTGATTTAACTGAAAATGATTCCTTTTTTCAATTTAAAATCCTTAACAAATATTTAAAATATAGAAATATTTAAAATCCTTATCAAAAGCAAACGTTTATAATGACAGCTGGAAATTAATCTGGATCAAAAAGCCGGATGTGTCACTGTGATATTAATCCGGATTCCGAAAGCTAAGTATGACGTCTTAGCCAAGGCGCGTACTAAGGTGAGATGGTGGTGGCATGATGATTGTTGCAAGTGGTGCGGGAGAGTGATGGTGGTGGAATGGCATCCAAGTGGTGTAATGCGCAACGAAGTGGCAGGCTTTTATTATTTTTATTATTTATTTATTTATGCTTAAGTACACAAGATTTAAGTCTTATTTAGTACTATACAAATTAAAAACAATTTAAAAAGGAAAGTATAATATTATTTAATTAAATGACTAGAAAAGAAGAAGGAAAAGAAAAAAAAAATACTAAAAATAAAAGAAAATGAAAAAAATTAAATTTAAATTAAAACTTCCCTAAAACAAAAGTTAACAAAAATTAATAATAATAAAAAAAAAAACAAGAAACAAAAAAAAAGCCCGTGTTCGCTGTCGAGAAGATGCATACTAAGGAGGATGTATGCTAATGCATGTTGTGCAGGCAAGCAAGCAATTGTGTCATTTTATGCATTCTGTGATGCAAAATGTGCGATCAATCCTCTCCTGAAAGCGGCGAGCGATTTGGTACATTGCAAACGGAAGGGGAGGCTATTCCACAATCTTACAGTATGTACAAAGAAGGAACGACTACCTAGCAGGGAACAGTGTCTAGGAATACAAAATTGCACGGAGCGACGAGTACGAAGGGGAACAAGGCAATCAGAAAGGTATGAGGGAGTAGAGGAATTAATGATTTTGTACAATAAACATAGACCATGCACATTGCGATACGTAAAGAGATTGCAGGGCAACAGGGATGGACGAAGACCAGAGACATGTGCGGACCGATTAAGGTCGAAAATGAACCTTAGACAGTCATTAAGAGTAATATTCAATCTATTCTTACATGTCGAGTCAGGACATACATAGACAGAGCATCCGTATAAGAAATGAGGAAGTATAAGGGATTTTACCAGAGCGAGACGGGTATCACGAGAAAGTAGACTTCCATAAAGACGCAGACGACGGAGACAAGAATAGATCTTCTTCAAAGAGAACGACACATGATCACAGCAGGATAAGTTAGAGTTTATCATCACTCCAAGATTCTTAGTTGACCCGACTATTTTTAGGGGAGTATTGTTTAATTTTAAAGGGGGCATATTAGATGTATCAAAACGACGTCTACTAAGAATAAGTGCAGACGATTTATTAGGATTAAGTTGCAGGAAGTTATTATTGCACCACAAGGACAAGGATATCAGATCCCTGTTTAAGGATTCAATAAGGTGCGGGGCGTCATCAGGAGTGCAGTAATTGTATAATTGGAGGTCATCTGCATAGCTATGATGATGAGCAAAGGTGATACAATCGGGTAAATCATTAACATACAGACAGAACAACAGTGGCCCAAGAACAGAGCCTTGGGGGACCCCCGACAATACAGAAATACTTTTCTTCACGGCATTGATTTACTACATGATTTTTTTCAATTAAAATGTGGTCTTCGGACCATGTGGATGTTGTTGCACGTGTGAAAATCATTAAACTGTACAATCTATTGGTCTGCATAAACTCCATAAAAAATGAAAGGGCGAAGTGTTTGTGCAGATGTTTGGTCAAAGATTAGGCACATTTCTTAAAGATCTTGAATTTTATTCCCGTTGTCATCTCCGCCTTGTATGGAATTATGACAATTTCAAAGGTGTTTCTTAATGTACTCACTACGAAGGGACTCACTCCCGTTTGTAAAAAGACCGCACGTCAAACACGAAATTGATAAAGGGTGAAGATTTACATTTAATTTCGAAATTGAGGTAATGAAGTTGCTTTGGTAAAAAGAGGTTATTATACTCTTAGAGGAATGAATTTGGGTTGTTCAAACAGATGTAACAGAGTAGCCAAGAGTAGCAAAATTCGCAAATCAAAATTTGAATTAAGAGGCCCCTTCACTGACCCCAATTTGTGAACCATTTCATGACACTTTTTCTAAACTGGATCAATGCTACTCCCAAACTCCCAAATTAATTGGCTATGATTTGAGAGGTCTCTGGAGGCCTATGGAAAGCCGTAGTATGTCCGCACGTAGGCGTTTTATGTGTTTTTTATAATGGATGCCTTATTGAAGAACTCCTTGAACTACTCAGTCAGAACTACTTCACCCAAGGTTACGCAGACAGTGTTGTCCTTCGTCTTAACCTACGAAACAAGTGACACCACGTCTAGGCACATGCCCGAAGCTAGTGTAGGACTCAATGTCAATCCCGACAAAAAGTGTTCTAGTACCCTTCATCAAAAAACGGATAACGCCAGGATAGACTGATCTGGTTCTTGCGGTGAAAGCTTGAAAGCATCTCACAACAAGCCAAAGACTTAGATGTAAAACTGCAATTGGTACGATTGGACTTCCAGATCTCTGTTTACATATATGTACAGCGTGTCCAGCGAACCTTGAAACCTTGAAAACCTGGAAAAAGCCTGGAATTTTGAAAACCTTGAAAAAACCTGGAAAAAGCCTGGAATTTTTTCAGAAACCTTGAAAATTTTAATTTTTTTAGTACTTCGACACTGTAGCTGAAAGTGTGGACGATAAATTGCTCGCTCCTAAACTGGAGTTTTTCGTTTCTGTCGCACGTACCTTGGAGCCCTTCTTGACAAAATTTCAGAGTGGTCACCATTTCTACATACTGAACTGTTCGAATTGATGCGAAAATTCATGAAGCGAGTTGTCAAACCTGACATTCTAAAAAACACGAAATCGATGATTCGAATCGATATGAAAGATTCAAAAAATCTTATGAGTACGAAAAATTTCGAATTGGACTATGCTACAAGACATGCCCTAAAACAGTGGAAAAAATTCCTGAGAAAGATGTTTATCTGCATGAAAACATGCGAATATGTCTTGTAGCTTTGATAGCAAAGCTTCAGAAGAGGTCACCGCTCAAATATCCACTTACACTTGCGATTTATTGTCTTAATCTAGTGGTAGCCCTTAGCGACAAGGATCATCGAAGGTTATCAAAATGTTTGGGACTGGTGCTTTCAAATGACTGGATGTCAGGAATGTAAGCCGATCGAGTGAAAGAAGCAAATCAAGCTGAGTTTCAAGAGAAGCTGAAGACTTTTGACGGGAAGGAAGACCGTTTGGACAGGTTTTGGATATATGCTGTTAAGTTGTCATCGAGAGGATGTGAACGTTGTGGATGCGTTGTGCAACGCATTCTGATTCTTTCGCATGGAAATGCAACTCTCAAGCGAGGCTTTTCTGTCAACGTAGAATGTGTTGTTGAAAATCAAACCGAGAGAAGTTTAGTTGCTCGCTAGTAATATGTGTTAACATTATGTTTTCACTGTAAAAAAAAACCTTGAAAATTACATATTCTAACCTTGAAAAACCTGGAAAAAGCCTTGAATTCGAAATTCAAGTTCCGCTGGACACCCTGATATACATAAAACTCCCTCAAAGAGCCCAGAATCAAGCTTAACAGCTTTTAAAAATTACCTGCTGTACCATCACCGGGGGCATAGCCGACGCGGTAATGCTGGAGATTTTACTTAATATGATACCGCTCTATTTTAAACCGGTTAAAAATAATTTAGTGGTTAATTTTATTACTAGCACGCACGCGCCCGCAGCTAGCAGTCAGAACAAATCAGCATGCCGCAAAAGTACGTACACTCCCGCCACAGGCATGCACGTTTCCGCCATAGAAACGGAAATCTAAAAGCAGTCCCCCAGCTAAGCACTAACCACGTCCAATGCTGCTTGACCTACGAAATGGAAGAAAAACGGTTCCACTGAGTACACTATTGGCACTTTTTATAGTCACCACGCTACTTGCCCCTTTTCTTCGTCCTATGCATATTTTTAAATCCATAAAGGCGATTTCGTGCATGCCTCGTCTATTCTTCAAACTAAGGTTATAGTCCAGGAGAGATAGAGAAAAAGTATTTAAAAGTTGAAATAAATCTACCCTGCGATTTCTTGACGCTATAATTAAGAGAAAAATCGTAGGAATTCAATGAATGTGTTTTGGATAAAATTGGTCCAGGGCAACAGGTGGTAAAAAGCTAATAATAGTAGCGAAAACACGTTTTTTCACGTTTTGGGTACGAAAAAAATGATGTTTTGGAAAACAAAAAATACTACATAATAGTGCTTAAAAAGACGAAAATTATGAGGTTTTGATCATTGATATCGGTCAACAGGTTTTTGCAGAAAAATTCAAAAACCATTAACAATGTCCGTTTTTTGACATTTAATTATGGGGAGTGTAATTATCGTAGAACCTTGTGTCAGGGCTTAAATTGTGGCCACTGATGGTGCCTACCTACAATAAAAATTTCATGAAAAAATAATGGTAACTTTTCGAGTAAATCTCAAAAATGTAAAAACACCTGTTTCACAAGAAAAGGTTGAACAAGGCCAACAGTGGTCCTAGAAATTCTTTGATTGGCATTTTGGCTCGCAAAGGGTTACTCTACAACCCCATTTTCATGAAATGTATGTAAGGTTTGATTTAACACCTTAAAAACACGATTAAAAACCACCCTTTTTCCAGTTTTTTTGAATAAAAAGCTTTTCTTTTGAGTTTTCTTCGTGAGCTCTTTGAGGTTTTTCTTAAAAACAAACAAAAACTGCGGTTTTTCAAAACTATAATTAAGAGAAAAATCGTAGGAATTATATGAATATGTTTCGAATAAAATTGGACCTGTAGAACAGGTGAAAAACAAACTAATAAAACTGTCGAAGAACGATTTTCAAAAAAAAGCTCAAAAGTAAAGTTTTTAATTCAAAAAACTGGAAAAAGGGTGGTTTTTAATCGTGTTTTTAAGGTGTTAAATCAAACCTTACATACATTTCATGAAAATGGGGTTGTAGAGTAACCCTTTGCGAGCCAAAATGCCAATCAAAGAATTTCTAGGACCACTGTTGGCCTTGTTCAACCTTTTCTTGCGAAACAGGTGTTTTTACATTTTTGAGATTTACTCGAAAAGTTACCATTATTTTTTCATGAAATTTTTATTGTAGGTAGGCACCATCAGTGGCCACAATTTAAGCCCTGACACAAGGTTCTACGATAATTACACTCCCCATAATTAAATGTCAAAAAACGGCCATTGTTAATGGTTTTTGAATTTTTCTGCAAAAACCTGTTGACCGATATCAATGATCAAAACCTCATAATTTTCGTCTTTTTAAGCACTATTATGTAGTATTTTTTGTTTTCCAAAACATCATTTTTTTCGTACCCAAAACGTGAAAAAACGTGTTTTCGCTACTATTATTAGCTTTTTACCACCTGTTGCCCTGGACCAATTTTATCCAAAACACATTCATTGAATTCCTACGATTTTTCTCTTAATTATAGCGTCAAGAAATCGCAGGGTAGATTTATTTCAACTTTTTTGCTATTCTTCCTGGACTATTACTACAACACATTGCACCATGTCGACAATGCAAACTGGTCATACAAAGGGTGATTCCTAAGCTTGTATTTACAAATAAAAAAAAATTGCTAGCTGGCACATAAACCCGAAGTATACGGCCTGTTAAGGGAACCGAAGGTGCTGTATTTCTTTAGACTTGATGTATTTTTCTTGGTTTCTTTTTTTGGTTAGATACTGGTTCCAAAAGTGCCGCAACCACTCGCTTGGCCCATTGTACTACCCCCCTATATCTCATACTTGCAGGCCAGACCGCTTGAACAGTCTGCCTAGTTACAGAATGTTTCATCAAAATCCGATTCCGCAAGGGGTGCTAAAAAGCTCGCCAGCGTGGCCCTATAGCCGAGGCCGGACCAATGAGTGCAATGTCAGAGCCCAGGCATCAACCTTTTCATTGCGTTTGAAGCCCCAATGATCGTCGACCCAAACCAAGGTAACTTTGGTTGAGCACGTGCAGCACATGAAGCCATATTGGCTGTCCCAAACCAATTTGGACTTAGTCGTACGGAACCTTATCGCCCTGCTTGCCAATTCGCTATCAGAGAAGACAAATATCCCTTGTTTTTGCAGGCATTTTTTAAGACTCGATACATGCTAATAGAAAAGTGGCGATGTTGTCTAGAGACATATATTTTCTAAAAGACTAAGAACGCTGATATCGCCGCATTCTTGGCATTGAGCTTATCACAGCTTTTAATAAAAAACAGTCCTTTATTGCACACAACAAGTAACGACCAACTACGTCACAACTCTTCGACAACTACGCACTACTTCTAGCACTCTAATTTCATATTAATGAAAGCTCACTCGCATTTGTGTACACGGGGGCACAATCTCCCAGACTCGTGTACATCGATCAAGATTCAACAAAACCTCAACTATTTCATCGCGGGCATGAACTCAAGGTGACGGCGACCGGCTTTCTTCCGGATAAAAACACGAAGCTTCAAAAGGTAATCAAATCGATACCGCAGTAATTAGCACACCTCAAAAATCATTTTATTTTCCATGCCGAAAGTGGAAACCTCTTCAGGCAACAATAAACAGAAAATGGCGAAAACACAGAAAGAGATTTTTGTGCTTGCGTCTTGGCGTTTTATTTTTTATGTAAGACCCTGTTTAGACGGTGCGCTTTAGCGCAAGTGCCTCACGAAATTTGTGGGCGCGGGGAGGTTTCGGGGCGGTGGGAAGTGAGTCTTGATCAGAAAGGGATTCACTTGCGCTTTTTTGACGTTTTAATTTCATTTTGTTCCATCTTCGTGTTCCATTTCACTTTCGTTTCAGCCTTCTAAGTGAAAACACGTGCGAGAAAACGTTATTTTGGCAATTTACAAAAACACCATATCATTTTTCTTATTTTAAAAAACGGAAATACTCTGGATATCGCAAAAATTGTTATCACACTTTATAAAAACACGCCAATACTTCGTAGATAGCAAATTATGCAAATTGTTTTTATTCCATTTGTTCCAGCTGTAAAGAAAGCGACTGGGCTCAAAGCGAATCGTCTAAACAAATGTGCGCTTTGAGGCGACTCAAAGCGCGCGACAAAGCGCAACATCTAAACAGGGTCTAAGTGGCAACGACCCCGTAACCTGGCGTGACGATTTTGTTGTGTTGGTGTAATACCTCAATTCTATTTACTGCAGGTATTTTGTTAGTGATAGCGAAGAGCTTCAATGGCCAAAAACTGATCAAGAAAAGTGCTAATTTGAAGCGAATTTTGTACAAGGTGTTTGTTAGCCTTCGGACTATTCGAAAGTTTTTTTGTAATGTTTTTACGCGGTTATTGTTCTAAGCGATCGCCTTATCGCTGCGCGGGCAGTGATAGCGCAGCAGTCATTGTTGGCGAATTATAACTCAATAATTAGAGAGAATTCTCTGATAAACTAATCCAACCGCTTAGGAAGGGCACTCATGTTAGATCGACTTGATTGCGAATTCGATGATTTATTAATGACTAACGGGTGACACTTTATAGTATACTTTCTAAATTCTAAGATTAGCGGGACTTTGAACTAATTCTAATCAAAATATTCTGATAGAATAAAAGCGCTAAGACAGCAGAGACTTTCAAACTTATACAAAATTTCATCCTAATCTGAATATAAATGGCCGCAGAACATTTCCACCGTTTACATCCTGCTTTTGAAACAATTAAGAAAAAACAAATAATATCACAATCCCGATGTCAAGTTCAGCTTTAATAAAGTCGATATATATCTATAATAAAAAATCCGATTAGTGGCGCTATTCCCAGCCTCAGCTCGACCAGCTCAGGTACAAAAAAAGTGTGTTTTGTCAAGGTATTGGGAAGCTCATCTAAAATTCGAATGGACTTTCCATGACCCAGCGGCCCGACCACTTTTTGACATCTTACCGCCGGCCAATTTCTGTAGGAACCTCGATACTAGGCTTCGCTTTTTTGACCATTTGTTGCTCTATACAACGTCTTCAAGACTGTTCGTCGTCGTATGGTCGAATATTTGTTGTTGACCCGCGCTCTTTCTTACATTATTCGACTGACTTTGAGTTGACGTTTTTTTTTTGTAATATTGTGGTTTTGAGCTCTTCGAGTGTGCGCACTATTGTATAATATCCAACGTTCGCCGCTTTTGTATATATATTCTTGTATCAGATTTTTGTAGGTTGAAAATATTATTATTTTTGTGTGTTTCTTTCGTTCCAACAAAAAAAATAACACTTTTTTAACGGAAGTTGAAACTTGGGAAATATTTAAATTAACAGTAAAAACCGCCGTGTATGTGGCTTTTTCAAGTTTTTGGTGGTATTTTTGTTTTCATGGCTGTTGATTAAAGAAAATGTATTATAGATATATTACACGAAAGATATAGCGATACAGTTCTG
The DNA here is from genome assembly GCA_949987705.1 of Thereva unica. Classification (NCBI taxonomy): domain Eukaryota; kingdom Metazoa; phylum Arthropoda; class Insecta; order Diptera; family Therevidae; genus Thereva; species Thereva unica. The sequence goes on along the minus strand of OX465283.1, from coordinate 69,771,890 downwards.
TGTAAGATTACAATTAGAACGGCCTATTTGTTTTTTTTCTTATTCAATAATGTGTTGAAATATTGTAAATGCTGGGTGTTACATTATCTTTTGAAAATGATCAAAAGGCCAATAATTACATACATGCAGTGTAGGATTAAAGTGTACATACATGAACTATGCTGTATGCTCTTTTATTTTGTATATTTTTCTCCAATTTTCGTACTTAGTGAAACCCAAATATCACCTGATACTGACCCAGGTCGTTTGACAAGTTGAGGAGCAAGCTCATTAGTGCAAGCGGTGGTAGCAAAAACTTCTGGTCCTTAGTAAGTTCCATAAGAAGAATTTCACCACATACACAACCCCTTCCTTCATCTACGATGACAAGGTGATAACAGACAGCAAATTCAAGGCCAATTTATTAGCATCTCTGTTCGCTTCAAACTCTACTCGAAACTGATATATTACCCCCTGTTTTGGAGCACAACGCCCATTTAATGGACAGGGTATTCTTAAGGACCCGAGAAGTGTGCAGGTGCCTCAAGGACGTTGATGTGAACAAATCCACTGCAGCCGATAATATACCCCCTATCGCGTAAAAAAATGCGCCTAACCTTTGGCTAAACCTCTGCGCAAACTTTTGGCCTTATCATACTTCTTCGGAGCTTAGACTCTTGGAAACTTACACATGTTCAGCCCATATCTAAAACAAGTGACTCCAGCATGCCCTCCAACTACCGCCCAATAGCAATTACTTCTATTTTCTCCAAAACCGAGGGACGGTAATCAACAAAAAGCTTATCTAGAATCTACCCGACTTATAAACGACAAACAGTATAGTACACAAAAAGATGCACTGGCGATCTTTAAGTTTGCCTTACAGAACACCTCAACCGAAGTTCGCATCGATTTGGTCAATCTAGTCTGGTTGCTCTAGATATGTCCAAGGATTTTGATAGAGTATGGCCCTGCTAGCCAAACTCAAAGCTATTAGCTTCTACAGAATTGGATTGAGAGTTTCCTTTCTGGTCGTTCAATCAAAGTAGTTTTGGATAGCGTCAAATCCGAACCCTACCAGATCTCTGCGGGGGTCCCCCAGGGAGCAAATTTTATCACCTGCTTTATTCCTTACATAAATGACATACTTTTAATCCCCTCCAATCCACTTCTCAGCTTCGCTTGACGACGTTATCCTGCGTTACTCTTACGGCTTCGATACAAGACAGACACATGCCAGATCATGTCTTGATGACCGTGAAGTAATGTCCAACTCTATTAATAACGACATTAATCTCATTCTAGAGTGGGGCAGGAAGAATCGTGTCGAATTCAACCCCACGATAACCAAGTACTGCCTTATTTCTAATAAAAACAGTACAACACCTCTCCGACCGTGATAGCAGGTGAAGTTGAACTAATGGCCGACCCATCCTTACATATCTTGGGCGTAACATTAGCTGAAGACTTGCGATGGAATGACACATATTCTAAATGTCAAATAAACACCCCAGTGCTTGGAATTTCTTCAGAGGTGCATTCCCGAATACAACTCCCTCGTTTGGCAACGGCGCGTCGATAACCACATTAGCATGGTTAGATAAGTTGCAAAAAAGGGCCCTTAAATTAATTGATGACGACGCCGCTTACAATATTGTTAGTAATAGAGTTAACCCTTCTAATACAGAAAGGTATTCGCACTTCTTAGCTGGGCCAAGAAAGATTTACCTACTCAGCACAACCAAGCGCTGAGATGAGGCTCACAATTAAGCATGCAAACATTAAAATTAGTAAATAAAAACAAAAATCCAAATTAACATATAACCCACGCAAGCAACAGGAAACATAGATGGTCACGTGAGATTAAAAAGACTCCTTTTAAGGACATCTTTACTAATGCTCACGCTAAAGACATTAATATTATTATTAACATTAATGAACATGCGGTTTACAGGTTCAAATCTGCCGTAATTCGTATTAGAGGAGTTGATTTGTAAAAGAGGTGGACCTCTCAGATTATAACGACTCTCTCTAAACGACGCACGGCGACCTAAAAAACCTGAGTCGACCTTTCCATTAAGTAGCTGATGAACAAATACAACATCGGCCACCTCTCGACGCTTTTGAAGAGAGCTTGAGTTGAGTAACTTAAGCCGGGATTCATATGATGGAAGAACTATTGGGTTTTCCCAAGGAAGATGATTCAGTGCGAATCGAACGAACCTTCGTTGAACCGATTCAATAGTTCTAACATGCGAAGAATAGTGAGGAGACCAAACCTGGGAGGCATATTCAAGTAATGGTCTGACAAAAGTGTTTAGTAACCAACGGGTTATTAAATTCCTTGGACCACCTTTTTATAAAACCCAAGACTAAACTACCTCTGGAAGAGATATAGTTGATGTGAGTGGAGAAATCCAGCTTACTGTCAAATCTAATCCCGAGATCTTTAACCAAATTAACACGAGGGATACCCTCATCAGAAAAGGTGTAGTTAAAAATTATAGGATCACGTCTCCTACTAAAAGTCATGACTTCGCATTTACCAATATTAAGAACCAGGTTGTTGTTAGCACACCAAGAGTAAAAGGTATCAAGGTCAATCTGCAGAAGTTTGCAATCCTCCATACTCTTTATGTGCCGATACAATTTGATGTCATCAGCGTAAATCAATATTCTACAGTGTCTTAGTAAGGGAACAATGTCATCAATTGATAAGATAAAGAGGAGAGGGCCAAGATGACTTCCTTGAGGGACACCGGATGTCGCTTCAATGGTTATTGATTTGGATCCACGAAAAAGAACTTGGTAGGTCCGGTCAGTTAAGTAAGACTGGAACCATACTAGAAGGGCTTGCGGAAAGCCTAACATTCTTAATTTCAGAATAATAATGGAATGGGAGAGCTTGTCGAATGCCTTACTAAAATCAGTGTAAACACAATCAGTTTGACAACAGGAAACGAAGCCTTCGACAGCATGAGCAGTGAACTCAAGAAGATTGGTGGTTGTGGAACGAGCTGCAAGAAAACCATGTTGATTCGTTGAGACCAGCCTCTTGCAGATAGGATCGAGTGTAGAATAGATAATTGATTCAAAAAGTTTGGGTATAGCAGACAACTTAGCAACTGGCCTATAATTCGATATTTCGCTCTTGCAACCACTTTTGTGAATAGGAATTATGAACGAATTCCTCCACAGAGTGGGGAAGTACCCTTTATCCAGGGATTTTAGAAAAAGGATTTTCAGTGGAGACTGGAGAACCTCCACACAGGCCTTAAGGACAGCAGGAGGAATACCGTCGGGGCCACAAGTAAAGTCAAATGGAAGATCGTCAATATGTTTCACGATATCGGCAATGGTAATTGAGAGAGGTAAAAAATGAGCCTCTCGGTTAGGAATAATGTGACGAAAATTGTGGTCGTCAGGCTGAAAGTCTACAGATGAGAAAGATTGATAAAAGAATGACGCAAACATGTTGCAAATCGCAGGCGACTCACAGCTAGACCAGTTCTTGTGCTGAATAGTATTAGGGTAATTATCAACTTTTTTCTTCGAGTTGATAAATTTGAAGAAGTTTCTGGAATCAGTAAATACTTTATTACTCATACTGCTGAGATATTCACGATACAGAGTGAAAGAGAGTGAACGAAATTGGTTATAGCAAATGATAAATGAATTGAGACTTGGAGAGTCCTTTCTTTTTAAATAAGTTTTCCAGAGCCTATTCTTCTGATTTTTCAAATGCTTGAGTTCACTATTGAACCAAGGAGGAGAAGAACTGGCCAATTTTTGAGGCTCATAGGGGACGCAAGAAACGAGGGCTTCGTATAGTACGCCATAGAACCGTGCTACATCGACATCCAACTCGTTTGCGGGAAGTAAGTTGTTGAAATCAACCATGGCAAGTTTAGATGACAGCTCATTAAAGTTAGCCTTTTTAAAGTTAAAGGAATAGGTTACCACCTCCGGACAAGGAGTATTAACTGAATTGAAACAGTAATTAAGCAAGATAGGAGGGTGGTAATTGTCAACTGTGGACATGACTATTGGACTGGGTTCAACAGTCATGTTGACTGAGTCTGTAAAGAATATAAGATCCAACTGCCTTCCTAATACATTAGTCACACCGCTCATTTGACTCAAGCCAAGTGAGAATAAGGAATCGAGAAAACACGATTCCTTAGAATTAAGGCTAATAATTAAGGCTGCATGATGAGATCTATTACGAGTACGTGGAACGAAACGCTTGGTAAAAGCCCCAGCGGGGCAGAAACCAGGGTCTAAGAGAATCTCGGCAGTAGTAGGCGGTGCAGACAAAATAAAAGATGCAACTGGCTTGGAGGCCTTGCTAACCCTTCTACAACGAACTGTTTCGGGGTCTATAGATTTTTTCCTCAAATATTCACAGATAGACTCCGTCTTATACCGGAGACAGACTTGTGGTATAGCAATTGAGATCGGGATATTGCAATATTGCCATATTGCAATATAAAAATGTGAAGACACACTTGAATTAGTATACTGAGTTATTTGGTTGTCATTTATCTGTCAGATTTGCAAATCGAAAAAAATTATTGTGCTGCAGTTAAATTGAAGTTAAATATGAATAGAAATATTGTGAAATTATTATTAATTTATATTAAAAATAAAAGTGAAATAGAAAAGGATAAACAACTTAACTCCTTCAACTGACATAAAAATCTTTGATAGGTAGTGCTGCCAAAATTGAAGAATTAAAATTCTGTTCGAAATTATCATTTTGGGTTATGCCCAGACTATTCTTCGGTTTAAATCTAGGGTATACTGAGCTATACCACGAAGTTTTTCTCAATTGGGATATTGAGTTTCAATGTTGAGTATATTGAGTGTATACCGAGATTTTTTCTCAGTATATAGAGACACACCTGAAGTATATTGCAATATTGCTCATATTGTAATTACTATACCACAAGTGTGTCTCCGGTATTAGTCTCCGGAGAGAAGCTCGAGATGAAAATATTTAGAGGCCTAGGAACCGTAACAAGAGAAGTGTAAGGCTCAAGAGGGGCTATAACTTCGGCAACCGGTGGACCATCCACTATCAGAGGCGGAGGGGCTGCTACCAAGACTGGCATAGAGGACGACTCAGTCCCTGAAACTTCCGCGACCGAGGGACCTCCCACCACTAGTGGCGAGGAGGATGATACAGAGACCGGCTTTAACTTCAGCTCTGTAGATGGAACGCGGGACAAGGACCTCAAGCTGACACTATTGCCAATGCTCGACGCCTTGAGCCACCGTAGGAATGTAGCAGCACTGACAAAATTTTATCGCTGCTATCATAGTGACTGTTAGCCTAAACCTAGATAAACGCTCTTCTGCCTCCACGGCAATCTTATACCCCCAAAACCAGATTAGCCCACTCATCTCACTCCCACTACTTGCAGCCTGTCCTTTCGCGCATCCAACAAGATACAATTCGTTTATCAATAGAACAACACGACTGTGGAATAGTTCTCTCGCAGTCAGTATTTCTGAGTTCCTACAACATCCAAGAGTTCAAACGCAGGGCTCATCCCTATCTTCATAACAAATAGCAAATATTCCAGTAGGTATATCGAGATAAAGAGATGGCTAACTCAGTGACTGAGGGAATGTTTAACGTCCGAAACTGAAGACATGCTGCCAGGGAACATCAAACTTGCAGAAATGCTCTAGAGTAAACCCAGGCTCCGTTCGGGCTGCAGCGACATTGGCTGGATAGACTTCAGGAATAAAGTAGGTTTTCCTTATTAGGGCTTAGACTCGGTCTTAGAAGCTGAAAAATGTGCTTGCCTGTGAGCAGATTTAACGAGCTCCTCCTCCATTGACGTGGGAATTACAATTAACTATTCCCCTGGATTCTTAAATAAAAAGTCATGTTCAAGGTTAAATTCTTCATGAGCGGAGCTATCTCTCTTCTTGAAAGCTATCAAATATTGGTGTTCCTTCTGCACTTGTTTAATACGGTCAGTTAACGTATCGACAATATTGGTAACGATGTTCAATCTGGTAACTTAGGCTTTTAGAAACATGGCCTATTTAGCCACTCTGTGGGACATCTTCTTTTTGCATTATCCTGGCGAAGGCATTGCAGTCGGTGACAATCTTAATCGTCCTACCCAGAACGAAAACTCTTCACTTCTTTAGGGCGTATACTATTTGCCAATACTATTTGCCATAGATCATGGGCCTGAACGCGTTGTTCGGCTGAGCTTGTCGTACGACTCATGTATTGCATTGGATGCAACTGTTGATCGTCATTCTCCAGTTGTAAGACAATAGCTAGCGACACTAGCATCCGCATGAATCTCGGTATGCGCCTCTGGCACAAATAACTTCAACACTGGTGCTTTTGCCAATATTTCTTTTAATGCTTTAAATGCATTTTGCTGTTTGGTTTCTAATTTAAATATTGCATTCTTGTTTTTAGCAATTCGCCCAACGGCCTTGCTAGGACTGCATAGTCTACTATAAACCTTCTGAAGTAGAACTTTAGTCCCTCAGCATTTTCGGAGACATGCTGCACTGAAAATTTTGGCCCATTTTTAATCTATTTCTTCTATATCCAGCTGGGTATTCACTAATTGCTGCTTAAGGTTCGTGTGTGGCTTTTAATATGTTTGCCATTAGTTTATGTACTGTGCTTAAAATAGGTATAACTTTTTGCACTATTATTTCTGACTTATCCTAGAGTCGATCGATTACGTGCAGAACTTGAAGCACAATCGATTAACCTGCGAGCGAATTTTTTTATAATAAGATAATAATTAATACCAGTAATCGATCGACTATCTTAGTGTAGAATGCTACGATGTTTGAAACATGGTTTGTGTTTTGAAATGAAATATTAATCTGATTTGCTCACCGTCTTTATAAATAGAACAAATTCATTCTGTATGCACCTCTTAACTACTTGTAACAATTCGCCGGCTTTGTGCGTGTTTATTAATTAGTTATTTTAAGGTCGTTCGCGGTTTCTACTAACTTTTTACTAGATTATACGCTATTACAAAATAGTCATAACTTCATTTGTTCACTACAGAACTTGCAAGAAGAGCTTTACAATAGTCTAAATTATAATCGAAAGATATTTACAAAGCATAGCACCTACAATAAAAATGGAAGAATTTCTCTATGGCTTTAATTAAAATATTTAAAGTAAATTTCCTTTCTTTACTTTATTATCCATAAATTTTCCAAAACACAAAAAAATTTATTTACAAACTCTTAAAACCAAGATTTAATTTAATTCTTGTATTATTATCTCACAATAAAAAAATATCCATCTTCAGTCGCATGCCTCCATTAATTGATGCGAATTTTAACCCGTTTACCAGGTCTGCCAAGACGGACGGCGACGGCAGCTCGCCTGCCAAGTAAAAGCGAAATAAGAGAAATTAAATATTAAGCGCCGAAAGCTTATGATTAAAAGTTTTGAACTCATTTTCCTCAAAGCAAACTGCATTTTAAATCGCGTTTCTAATTTTAAATCAGAATTCTTTAAATAACTACAAACCAACAACATCAAAAATATGCGTGAAACGATTTTTTGTTTATTTGAATTTTGATAAGAAACCCAATTTCAGTTTACTCGTCTAAAAACTGAATGGTTCTTGTCTTGATTAAGAACTTTTAAGTTTTGAGTGAAGAGTTACGCTACTTCTCATGAGATGGAGCCAGGTCGAAGGTTGAGAGATTTGGGTGGATAGTTTTGATTTTAAGCTGTGTAGGTAGATGTCTGTGATGAAAGCTTTTACTGTGGGTAGAAAGTTTTTGGAAGTTGAATTTTTTTAGTAAAGAATTATATTTTTCAATTAAGAATTTTTTGCACTTAATAGCTGTGTATTTGTAGGATTTTACTGGAAGGGGAAACGATAATTTTCAGCGTTTGAGCAAAATATAACCTTCGCTTATTGCTTACATTTGTTTAGTAAATAGATGTGTGGACTAAACAGTTTAACGGACATATTTGTTTTAGTAAAAATGTTGCTAGTGTAAACATTTTAAGTGTAAACAGATGTTGAAATGTGTTGCTGCGGATGCTTCAAAATTATAAAGGGGAGTTTACATCTCGAACACAAAGTGCGCTTGTAGAAAATGCAAGCCTAAAGTTATATCGAAAGCTCGCAACGGTTTACAACTGTCAAACATAGAAATTTTTAAGCGCGGTCGCGTATGATGGAATAAATATTAAATTAATGTGTAGCAAAAAAGTCAATGTTATTAATTGCAAACAGTTTCGCATTTGGTTTTAGAAATAACAAAAAATAACGGATTTTTCATACTTCCGAAAATAAGGCAAATAAGCAAAACTTCTAACATAACCACAAAAAATCGTAAAGTGACATCTAGTAGATATTAGAATATTAAAATTGATCGAAATTAAAAGCTTTTTTTCGTACTACGCAATCGTAAAATAGATTAGAGCTCTAGTTAGTGTTTGCTTAGCAGTTTTGATGTGCCACTTGGGTCAAGTAGAGATAGAACCATATTATCTTCTATGCTATGAGGCTTGGATTTTCGCTTCCACCTTAAGGATGTAAATGAGCCTGAATAGGTATAATCAAATGAACGAATGTTGCCGATTAGTAATAGAAATGCTTAAAAATCATAAGGTACAGATGGTATACCCACAGAAATCTTAAAATATTGTAGAGAAAAACTATGGTGCGCCTAACATCACCTCGTTTACAAATTGTAGAAGGAAAATATTGGAAGAGTGGGGCTTCTGCGAGCAATTGACCCAGTCCATAAAAGGTCGAATATGAGACCTCAAAGAAATACAGGCCAAATTGTTGAACTTATCTTACAAAGTATTTTCAAATTCTTCTTCTTTGATCTGATAGCTGGCGGTCCGAGCACGGACGTCTTGTGCAACGGATACGCCGCTACGTCTCGAGCTTTATTCACGATTTGTTTCCATTCTCGACGATTTTTGGTGACGTCTCGAGCCTCGGTAACTGATTATCGTTGATTCTTTAAGTCGCCCTCCATATTCTTTAGCCAAGTTTTTTTCGGTGCCGATCGCTGAATTCTCCAGTCTGCCGGACGGTCTTACCAGAGAAGTTTACCTGGCAAGCGGTTATTATCCATTCGGCAAACATGTCCAAACCACCGTAGTCGACGTTTTTTGTATTTTTTCTTCGTTCAGTGTTTGCTGATCGCATCTTTGTTTAACTGTCTCGTTTCGAAGGCGATCGCGGAGTGAGACACGGAGAATCTACCTCAATCATCGCATTTGGAAGATCTCGAGATTGTTGACGTCCGGATTGACCAGTCCGATCCATAAAGAAGGAAGGATCAACGGTTAGTAAAGGCGTACTTTCGTTTATATTGTAATATCTGCTCATTTCCACATGCAGCACATGAGCGAGGGGAATGTTGCTGTTGCCTGGTCGATGCGGCTATGAAAGTCGGCCGTCGATGGCACTTTCTTTTCCTCATAAGGGATTCGGGAAATGTATAATATGTCGGCAACCGTGTCGCCGAAGACGACGTTATCGTCGACGAACATCAAGTCGGTTACGAAATTGTTGAAGTCATATCGACCTCCGTGTCGTCCATCGAATGCTTCACGCATAGTCGCGTGGATCGCAACGTCGAAGGTAAGTGACGATGCGACGTCTCCCTGTCGGACACCGTTGAAATCGGGAACTTCTAGGATAGGTCGCTTCGAATACGAACGCTGCTGGTTGAGCTGTCGTACGACGCTTAGAGAAGTTGGAAGATTTTTAATGGCACGTGTTCCAAGACCCTCCACAAGCTGTACCAATCGATGCAATCGAAAGCGGATTTGTGATCGGCGAAAATGATGACAGTTTGTTTGCAGTTGACGGAGAACGAATATTTGATCAACGCATCCTCGATTTGGTCTAATTTTCATATATCGCCGCCTGATTGTAAGAACTAGGTAACTCCAAATTTTGTGATTTTGAGTTATCTATAGTTTAATGTAGTCGATATCAAGAAGTATTTAATGCAAAAGTCGGAAAATATTGTTTACTTTCATTGTTTTTTTTATTTTTCTTTATTGGTGTAATTATGAAGTATAAATAAAGCAAAGCTAAATTTTGTTTTTGCCTATTTCTCGAAACAGCATAAAATGAGTTACCTAGTTCTTGCAATCAGGCGGCGATATGTATGTTCCTACTCTCTAAATCTGAACCAGTGAATAGCCTTTAATTGAATCAGTGAAATGTCAACCACTGTAAATCAGTGGATATCATATAATTGAATCAGTGACTTTGGCCGTCACTGAAACAACCAGTGATTCTTAAGTCACTGGCTGAACCAGTGATTTTGGTTTTACTGATGTAACCAGTGATTTTGATTTATAACTGATCAATCCAGTGATTTGTTTTCAACAATAAGCGGGAAATTTGATATTTTTATGAAAAAATATGGCAGGTAGAGAAATAAAAAGAAATGCATTATTTAAGTGACAAATTAATTACAAAACAACGTGTACACTTCGAAAACTTGAAACAGACTGACAAAAAAGGACTGAGCACGAGCTCGTAGAACCATGGGTTGTTTGTTAAAAAATCGAGTAAATACGTTCGACATAAGATATTTCGTCGCGATTTTTTTGTTATGAGTTTGATGCGTGAAATGAAAAAGGACATTGGCGCTATCGACGCTATTTCAATGTATTCATTTCTCAGCATTTCCGAAAAATGATTATACATATTTCAATAGGAACACATGTTTTAAACGCTCGCAGAGGATTGTTGAAAATACTTTCACTAAAAATATTGAAAGGAAAAAGTAAAATTATAACAATTTTAATAAAGGAGAATTCAAACAATGTTTATTTACAGTGTGCTAAAAAATAAATCAGTTGAAAAAAAACGAACATTTATTTCATATACACAGTTAAAAATAGTTCATTTCATGATAACTTGTTGATCATCTTGTTAATTGTTTCATTACGAAATGTGGAAAACGTAATCCGTTCAAGTGATCAAATAACCCGCGTGCCACAGACTGTTCTCACTGGAGCACTCAGTATCTTACACTGAAAACCCAGTTCAATCTTCAATCACGGGATGATCAGTTTTTTCAACTGAATGAATAAGTGTGTGTCACTGGAACCCAGTGAAATTCTAAATCGCTGGAAAAATCAGTGAAAATTTCACTGAATCAGATTTAGAGAGTAAGTAAACTCAAACCTAGCAGGATTTAGGAAGAACACATCTTACACATAGACGTCTCGTAGTCGTAACAACAAACAAAACTTATTTCTCACTAGTCCTTATTCTAAACAACCACGAAATCTTGAGATAACGCAAAATGATAATATATAAAACATTAATTCGCCCAGTTATATGTGATGGGTCTGAGGCTTTGGCATAAACTAAGCAAATAAACTATCAGCATTAGAACGAATGCCTAAACATATGCATGGCGAAATAAATATATGTAGTTGCACACATAAAACTGTACCGATTACGAAGGCTCGCTCGGACACTGTTCGTTTATGGGGATATGGGGATATAACTAATTTCTGAATGTAAAACAATTGATTCTTATAGTCTATCCAATGGCCAGCCTAAATAACCACACCTTTGGCCCTTCAACCACCGATCATCCAACCCCTCACCGCCAACGTCCCTCCACCCCCACCACGACCACATGGAGTTTTCAATTACTCAATTACTAGATAGGCAAATACCACTTCATCCTCTGACCATCTACCCGCATGTAGATCAAAAGTTTCCCCTCTATCTACCCTCTCGTCCCCACAACGCCCGAAGAAGATTGGGGATGGATTTAACTGATCATGAGTATTGGCGAACCAACTTCTTTTTAATCTCAGTAACCATTATAGCACCGAACCTTGACCTCCCGACCATTTACCACCGTTCATAACAACAAACCCCCCCCCCCCTCACCTTCTCGAAACAAGATTCATAAGTTGTTAACATTTTTAAATTATTTTGTCATAGCTTTAAGCTAGTTCTAATTATTTTGCTTTTCTTTTAACAACTAATGGATAAGGGAAACGGGGGGGGGGGGGGGAGAGAGAGGATACAAGTGTTCATAGAAAATCGGCTTGAGTTTGGTGTTTTGGCCTGAGTGTCTAAATGATGTCCAAGCCTCGGCTACAACCCTCAGCATGCCTGGTGACATTCGACCACCTGCTTAAAAATCTTGGAAAATATCTAACGAAATGGAGCCAAAATATTTAACAGCAAGTGATTTGATAGTATAGCTGCTATAGTCTAAGGGAGTTATCTCTTTCTTTGCATAAATGTGGAGTGGAGGCACGCGTTCATTGCTTCTGGCATTCTCAGGAAGGCAATTCGAGTGACTTTTTCGAGTATCTTTTGGGTCTTTTCCTTTTGGATCTTTGGCTCAGAGCTGCAAGGGTGATCATGGGTTAAATAGGTTGTAGTTTGTGATAAGGGGCCAATAGTATAATTGTATTGCATTTGATAGGTCCTACATTAAAGTCGACAAAATAAATTTTTATAAACAAATTAATTTGTTTTTGTTTTATTTTACAATTCCAAATATTTTCACATTCATTCTTTCGCGAGAGATTTAATTTTAAAATTTATCTTGAAGGATATTTTTTTGAGAATGAATGAATTTTGAAAATTCTTATCGCTCTGCAATTAAAAAAGCCCAGTGATCACACACTCTATAAAGCTTTGCACTACATTTAATTACTTCTAATTATAGATTTCTCGGTCAACACTTTCTGCCTTATTAATTAAACAATAATTTTCCCATTTAAGTATCTTCAACTTCACGCCATAAACACACTGGTATATCTCGATAGTTTCACCGTGGAAATATTGTTTGAAAAAAAAACTATTTAAATAAATAGATTGCTTCAAGTGGATCAAAACAAAAATAACATGAAAGGTTTTCACACTTTTAGCAACTCCGTTTGTTTGTTTAGACACAACAAAGCTGCACCAACTGATATGGGCTGAGGACTGTAGTATAGTCTGCGGCTTCTAGTTAGTACAGCTCGCTTCGTATCACTCAAACAGAATATAAAAATTCGCGATGTTCGTCTGATGTTTTAATCCCACAAGAGAGGGAGCACTGATAACTGATAACGTCCGAGCTTAGTTAATCGGTGACATTCCTCACAGCCAGCAGCCCCTGTTCGTTTCACACACGGGAAATCTCAACAAAACAAAACAAAAAACCGCCGATCAAAAGTGCAGTGATTTTATTGAAAAGTGATAGTCGGAAATTTTTTAAATTTTTGTCTAAGTGTAAAAGAGGGAGGAAAACTAGTGCCAAAATGACAATTACTGTGGAAAATAACAATACGGAAATTGGGGAGGATTTTCGCCACATGCACTGCTATCTATCAGTAACTAATCATTTTATATTTTCCTCTTTTTTTGTTAAAAGATTCAATTTAATCGCGGCACATGCAAATTGTTTTATTCATAATAAAATTTGGTTGCCATGTCATTTTACGATCACGAAACCAAATGTCAAGAGGTCATTCCAAAAACGAGACAATGCGTATTTTATTTATTTATTTATTTTTTGTTGTCACAAACTCCCGGGCCGATGGTCTCTTGATAGTGCGGAAAATGTGATTACCAAAAAGTTGCGAAATTGTGAATATTTTAATTTGTAAACAGTTCTCAGAATCTAATCTCTGCTTTGACTTGCAAAAATTTTCATTTATTTTTATGTAATTTCTTTTTACGTGACCGCTTTTCAGAAGATTCTCTTTTATTTTGGTGTAAATGAAAAGATAATTTTAGTCAATGGAGGGTGTTAGTTAATTTGATTACATTATAGCATGTACACCACCGACGACAGTCACTATTGAGATGGTTTCAAGCGCTAACCATAATAATTTAGATGGTTTGTGCATGGTTTGCCGTACATATTCAAACCAAGCAAGAATTGCAAGCCAAGCAAAATTTCTATAGTTAACTCGTTTAACCATGATAATTAACTGGCATGAGTGCCATCTATCAATGAAAGTTTTCAACAATCTACCAAAATTTGTTGTCAACAGTCATGATATTTATTTTGGATGTTATTTGTTGACATGATATTTTTAAATTTTTCGCTGAAATTAAAATCAGCCTTGCAGAACCGCAAAAGAAAAAACACATTCCTGTATTATTAACGTTCGAGATTCGAAAAACATTTAAATATTCATTTTACAAAATATTTAAAACTGCTTCACAAAATATTTTGTAATAAGAGAGAATTGACATTCATATTTAGGGGCTGTGCCAAAATACAATTCAAATGTCAATTTGTATGAAAAACGCATTTCGATTTTACATTTCAATTTTCGGAGGTTTGTGTCTTTGGAAATGTAATGAAATTTTTGAATTGTAGGGAAATTTTATGCAAACATTCGTTTGACAGTTTGTTGTAATTCAATTTTATTGTAAAAGATAAAATTCTAAATGATCACAAGGTTGTTGGTATACTAGTTATGCAAATGTGTAGGACATTTAACCCTGAAATGAATGAAATCTATGGCCCGATATGGAATCTTGAACTTCTGGACATATTGGCCTCGATTCCCAGATCCGACGGGAGGGAAGTGAGCGCGGATTTGACACTTTGCGATTCTCAAATCCGCAGTCCCGGATTGGTTTAAATCGAAAATTCGGAGTGAAGACTCACGCGATAATGAAATATACGATGTCGGATTATCTTAGGCGCATTTATCGTTCAAATCCGCAGAAAATTTGTTGCGGATCACACTTTTACAGCGCGGAAAATGTCAAAAAGAAATTCGGGGTTGCGGATTTGAGAATCGCAAAGTGTCAAATCCGCAACTCACTTCCCCGCCGTCGGATCTGGGAATCGAGGCCATTAGTTGAATCCATTTCCAATTATTGGAGATAAATATGTGTAATTCTTGCAATATTCAGTGCACGATTCTCGTCACCGTCAATACATTAATCCATATTTTCAAATAATAATATCAATTGTCAAATGAAATGCGAGAAATGTATTTTGGCACACTTTGTAATTTCGAAGTGTCCATGGTGAAAGTAGCAAATTTGGAATTGTATTTTGGCACCCACCCTTAATATTACAAATGACAGAAATAACCAATCGAGTTAGTGTGTACAGTTGTTAGTTCTGAAATAGTCTGAAACCACATAAAGCGGTAACCAAGTCGGTGTGTACATGCTATTAGAAACAGACATTTTATAAAACAAATGATTTGATTATTATAGTCGTTGCACAACTATACACTGTTAAAAATTTCTATTGTAATTTTTCAAAACAGTTGTTGGAAGTTTTTACGCATCACGATATAGTAAAAGTACAATCCAGTTTTGTAAATTTACTACACAATTAATTCCAATTAAATTTGGGAAAATTACAAAACGTGTGTAGCAATTTTACTAAAGAGTTATCAATACTCTGTTTAGTAATATTACAATACAAGTGATGTAATTTTGTTAAAAAAAACTATACTGAAAATCTCCTGTTTTTTCAATACGTTTTATTGTCCGAAAATTGGAATAACTCAGCTCGAGTAAAATTATAATAAATCGAATTATAAACAATGTTTGTAAATTCGAAATGCTTTCTATTGAAAGCTGATAAACAGTTCAGTAAAATCGCAATGCGTGTAGGTACATAAAGATTGTAAAATTACAACTGATATTAGTAAATTTCCTCACATATCTTAGAAAATTCCTTGAATTGTATTTTAATTTTGTATTGCCATACACTGATTTGTAATTTTACTCATCAAACAATTGTAATTTTACAAAAAAAAATTTAACAGTGTAACTAGAGACGAATCCATAATAAATCCGGCCATTATTGCGATAAAAATGTTTACATACAACTAGTGGGAGAAACGTATTGTTTGGTTGCTTAGGGGGATGATACACTGCTCAACATGTTGAGCAACACGAGCTTCTTTTGCGTAGTTCGTGGATCAAAGGAAGATTAAGCGCAAAGTTTGCGTTGTTGACTGAAACTAGAAACGATTTCCATTTTCCTCCAGTTGCATGAAAAATGTTTATGTAGGTATGCGAAACTGTCAAGCATAGGCGTAGCCCACCCCAGAATAAAAGTGAATCACTTATTAAAAGCAAGATACATCCGCTTTGAAACCAGTGATGTTAAATAGCGCTTAAATCAATTTTACAAAAAATAGTTTTTGAAAGGGAAAAGGTCGGGAACTAAGTTCATTTGATGCGGCCTTATATACGTAACATATAACGCAGAATACAACCATAGATAAATTATGGGGCTTATTCTCCAATTCGTTTCATGTGAAATAAAACTTCACCTGCATTTCACTTCATGTTATTGTGTCGATTCTGTGATTCACGCGATTCGAAAGAAAAGTTTCACCTGGAACAAGTGGAACTGAAACTGCCAATCGTTATAAAAATTAGAATTACAATCGTTATAAAAATAAAATAGTTGTGTTTTTGGAGTAATTTGTTAAAAGATCAATAGTTTTAACATGACATGTGCAGAATTGTGGTTGAGCAGTAGTAATAGTGATAATGATAGCAGTGATGACTTGGAAATAATATCCTGACGACGTCGCCAAATAAGAGACAAAACATTTACAGTTCATATAACTTATACGAATAGCAGTTTACCTTCTGCCATTCGATATCTTTCCTAGTTGGGGGCCCAAGACATTTTAAGCGCAGTGTAATCTCTTTCTATATTTCCGCGTATCGCTCTTTGGCCATAAAATGTTCGGAATACTTCTGCCCTTTTGCTACATGTTTGTGCTTTTCCATTTCACCCAAAAGTAAAGAACATCAACCTGTTTCCTCTTCGTAATTTTTCTGTATACAAAAACAATAATTATCGGAAAATTGAAAATTTGAGTAAATAATTTTATAAATATGAAATACTCACTTCTTTGCTGCCATTTCGTACATAACTGCTGAAATACAACTTCGTAATAGGGTCTTCCACTTGGAAAAATTAGGTGAAACCCTCAATCACTTCACAACGAAAGTATTCACCTCAGGCGATTGCCAGAATAGTACTTTTGGAATGTGAACAATTTTTCACGTGAAACGAATTGGAGAATAAGCCCCTATATGTATTGGTCTATCATCTTCAGTATCATACCGTGTAGTTCATAGAGTTGAGTCGTTTAGTTTTAAATTAAAATCGCTAATTTGTTACGTCAAAAATAATTTTGTCGTAAAAATATTTGTCGTATTGTTTTAAATAATGATGAAAACGCTAGCAATGTCAAGCTGGTTGGCTGGATGGATTCAACTCATATCAGGACTCGATACTTTCGGCCGAGTAATATTACTCATATCATTCCTTGTAGAGCAGAATCGAATACCGAGAACAAAATTTGCATTCAAGTCAGAATTCAGGGCAATTTCATGCTCATCTCAGTCGTGGCGCTTTGCACATAAATGTATTTTTCTGCCTCACTTTAGGAAAGTTTAGAGCAGTTTACATTCTGAACGCAAAGTGGAAACGAAAATTGGAAATCTTTCATCGCATAGAAGTTTGTATGCGTGCCTCGCTATTCACCAACTTGGAATCCTCGTGCGTGCAACACAGAGAAAATCGGGAATCGAATAATACATAAGTTAAAGCAGGTCGCAGGTGTAAAACAATCATTCGTTGAAAGTTATCGGGAATGCCAATGCAAGTAGTACAATAGGTCAAGAGAGCGGCCACAATACCTTTGGACCAAGTACCTCACCAAAAAAAAGAGGAAGCCTGTGCAAGCGATGGCAAAT
Source organism: Thereva unica (assembly GCA_949987705.1). Classification (NCBI taxonomy): domain Eukaryota; kingdom Metazoa; phylum Arthropoda; class Insecta; order Diptera; family Therevidae; genus Thereva; species Thereva unica. The sequence continues at coordinate 69,754,182 of OX465283.1, read as the reverse complement.
TTGCTCCATATATTCCTTCTTCTTCCTCCAATTATGCTGCAGCCTAACTAGAACCTTGGCTTCCTCTAATCTTTTACTCCAGTCTCAAATCTGGGGGACTTCCAGTTCGATACCTCGAGAAGTGTCTCCACATTTGCTATAAACAATCCGTCCATCTTTTCTTCGGCCTGCCTACAGGTCTCTCTTCTTCGATGATGATAGTAAAGATCTTCTTTGCTGCTCTTTTTTCTGACGTGCGCTCGACGTAGCCAAACCAGCGAAGTGTATTGAGTTTTACCAACGTCACTTAGTCTATCTCGTCTTTTGATATAACTCGTTGTTGGTTGTTTCTACATGTCCCTTCCTGGCTAATTGGGCTTCTTAAAATCTTCCTTTAAAAAGGATTCAGCATGACCTCTATCCTTTGTGTGAGCGTAAAAGGGGCAAATTAGTGTCTTATATAGTGTAAACTTCGTCTTTCGATGTATTGCTCAAGTTTTCACCAATTTACGATATGCGTTTTTGTTTCTCATTTCTTTTCAATTGACGTGCCTCTGTTGTACCTCCATGAATCCAAACTCTAAATTACAAAAAGTAGTCGTCGAATCTCAAGGAATCGAGTACTTTTGAACAAGTAAAAAGTACTCATTAAGTACTTTTCATTCGACTCTACTCATGAGTATTTACTCGATTACTTTCCACCGATTCTGTATCCCTAGCCCCACAGTGTATCTTACGAACTGAGCAAGATAACAAAACGCTGACAGAATAACATGCATGTAGATGATCCGTCACATCTCAGGACTCCTTATGTTGTTTAACTTCTGTCTGTGGTCAGTCGGTGCTTTATAATCTGGTCCACAGCAAAAATTCATTTACGCTCGTTTAAGTGAACATAAAACTTAGAAATTCCTGTAAATCCACCATGGGAAAAGCCAAATTTAAATTTGATAACAAGTTGAGAAGTTTAGTAAAGTCTCCGCAAATACTGTGCCCTTGTCATTAGCTAGATGTAGGACTGCTTTCAGTGTGATCGGGTTTGGCGCGCCGTTATTTTGTTGCCCGATCATACCTCGCCGGAGTTAATCCAGACTCTTGGAAATGCAAATATATTTAGCCTAAAACAATAAAAATATTGCACCAACACCCCTTCCAACTATGGCACAATAGAAATATATTTTTTCTTACTTTTATTCTCTTTGAAACTATGAAGAGGATTATCAACAAACAGCTAGAATCTAGTACGTAGGGTCTAACCTAAACGGCAAACAATATTGCTTCAGACGAAAAGGTCCATTTGCAATTTTTTAGAGTGACTTAGAGAACATTTCAACCAGAGTTTAAATCGATTTTGTTAGCCTGGTTTGTCCTAGATATTTCCCAAACTTTTGATAAAGTATGGCCCCAGCTTTTCTAGATAAACTACAAAATACTCAGTTCTAAAGGATCAAGAGTTTTCTTTCCGGCCGTTCAATCAAGTTAGCACAGAGTGACGTAGAATCTTAAATCCCACACTTTATCACCGGTGTCTCTCAGGGGTCAATTCTAACACTTACTCCATTTCTAATCTTTATGAATGACCTATTCTCAGTTCCCCCAACCCACTATACAGTTTTGCTTATGACGGGACTCTGTGTTACGCATACGCCTTCGACAAAGCATGGCAAGGACGCACTAGATCCTGTCTCTACGATAGCGGACGTAAGGCCCAGACTCAAAGTGGAAGAACAAAGTGGCCCTGTACAAAATACAAGCGCAAAGTTTCGTCGAAAGCTCGAAACTTTTTACAACTGTCACAACTGACAGGTCGCGTTTCTAGATTCTAGCGATAGTTTCCACAAGTAAGGCCCAGTAAGCAGGATGTATATGATGTGATATAATATATGCCGTCTTAGCCTATAGACAAATCGGAGACGATCGTTAAATGCAACTTCCATTTTCTCCTACACTCCGAGTCAAGTTTAGGGAAAATTAGACTAGACTACTAAATTTGAATACGATTCGATTCAAAATTAATCGTAAATATAGCATCACTGATTTCGATATTTTGTCGAATCGTTGTCTTTCAATCGTAAAAGTTTTCAATGATATTTGAGTAGTCGTAAGTTGAATCGTATGTTAGCATTCCCCGTTTGGGCAGATATGTTCCCCCGCATCGGTCATCTGTTCTCGCTAAGTCCCATGATATTGATTTTATATCGACTCATCTCGTTAAGGACTTCATCCAGCCGTCCATCAGCAAGCACTGTTCTCACATTCCATGATCCGGTTTGTGTCCTTGTTCGAGAAGCAAAGGTCGTCGTCGTGTTTTCCTTCCGGTTCCAAGGCATTGTTTGCCGATTCGTAGCAATGGGGTGTTTTTTATGGGAGCGGGTTGTTAACCCTCAGCCCAACCGACTTAAAACTCTGTTTTGTGGCGCAAAGAGATCGTCATTCGCCCGTCACCCGTTAGCTCCTTCCAAAGAAGTATCCCAGGGAGCACCGCGGGGAGGTGGGATTAGAACTTGCTAACAGATCTGCTGGGTGTTTGCTTGCGGTGAATCTTCTAGAGTTTTGATAGTACTGACAAATCGGGTGTCACCACCTTCCGACGTCTTCGTTAGCCGTTCTTTTCGTTTTAATTTTAAATCCGCCATTTTTAAGAGCAAATGTCAAAATTATCGCATACGTTCCATCTTATGCATTCTCGTATGAGTTCGCTCTCATGTGTTTTTAATCGTAGGAATCGCATGTTTTGATTGGCTGCATCCAAAACTTCACTTGTAGACCCCAGGTTAGAAATGTAGTTGCGTTTTGGCGAAACTTTACCGCTACTATACCATATCTTCTGCTCCCCCATATTCACATTATCCTTCAAGATCGAACAGGAGCCGGTTTCCTCGCTAAACTTACGAGTATGTACTTATGTTTATGGCACAAGAAAAAAGCCTTGTAATTTCCGTAAAGACTACTGAAATTTTTTATAACTAGGGTGGAATACTGAAAAGGTACGATGTGGGGTCGTTTGGCCGGAATTTAACCCATGGCTTGTTAGTTGGACGCCCCATCCGTTTTTGAATGAAGAACTTAAAAATACTCAACTAAAGTTCAATTAGTTCATTCCATTCAATTACAGTTATCAGCTCCTTCTTAGAACTAATTTGATGTTAAACGTGGGCCCATTTGAACGTACTTATAAATTCACCTCCTTTCAATACCTCCAATGCCACTAGCAGCGTATGCAGCACGCAATTTCCTAGAACTGACTTCTGATTCCAATAATTCCACCCCGAAAATAGGGTGGCCTTAGTGCCAATAATAATCAATTAGAAGCCGTCAAAAATGCAGATTGGCCTGCACCTTGCACCGTATCGACGGACATGGGAACTTCCGTGTTTGCATATTCCCTGTACTTTCGTCGAATCACACCTGAATTTATTCACTTCAACGCCCCCCCTTCAGGTAATCATCATTTTCACTGTCAATTACGTGACCTGTGCACACGGACTGTTCCTTACCAGGACATTTCGTGTAGTTTCACAGGCGATCATTAGCGGTGCATTTGTCGCATCCCACCCTGAAGACCGTTGTTTAACCGCTGGTAGTTGCGGTCAAGGGTCAAGAGAGATTTAATCATTTCGGTTGTACGTTTCGAATGTCCTTAGAAAGTATCCCGCTGGATTTGACAACAAGAAAAATTCAATTAGTCCTGCAGAAGGATATTCTCTTCACGTTAATTTGTTTACCGTCGTCGCAGGTGAGCCGTGTACCGAGTACATATATGTGGAAGGTTGAATCAATGGCTTTGTTGGTGGTAAAACCGTCAAAGGATCACTTTGTGGCTAACATGGTCAGGACGATGGTCGGAAAAAATCTCATGGAAGATGATTAATTAATGATGTGATGTGGAGAAAGACTTTCTTTTTCGGTTCTGCCGACTTCTATAACAGGTACAAATGTGCTTACAATGACTTTCAGGGGCTCAGGTTGTGAGTGGCCTCTTTGGGATAAACTGTGGGATGTTGTTGGTCGTTTTAGCTGGAATCATTTGTCAATATTTTATGGGGTCTAGGGGTTTAATGGAAAGAGTTAAGGTGATGTTTTAGATGGATTTGTGTATTTGCTAATCTTAAGTACTTAAATGGAATAAAGTTGATTAAAACTACGGAGGTTATTACAATACTAACAATATAATTAATCTACGTAAAATTGAAATTTCTCTCAACTCTAGAAATTAGCTATGACACAAATGTGGGGGAAGGTATCCTGTTGTAGGACACGATTATAACATGAGTGTGTAAGAGGTTACTCTTTTTTCTTTTGCGCCAGTACACTGTGATATTTCAAATGAGGCTTCTCTCTCATACTTGTACAGGAGTCTAGTAGTCAGGAAAGTCCTTTTCTTCCACTGAAGTTCCCACAAAAAGACTTTGATTTCACTGTACTTACATGAACTTAATGGCTTCTTAGGGCTGCTTTACTGTTCAATATTGGCAATAATATCAGTGCCATTTTTACCTATAACTCAACAATACAATACAAACAAAATAGCCTATTATGCACGGCGACTTGTTAATCCAATCCCGAAAACTCTTTGACTCAAGGAAGCCTAGTGATTGAGGCGCCTGACTATTTTCCCAAAGGTTTGAACTAATGATCCTTCATCATTCCTAGTTAACTTCGCTCTTTCTTGATTTCTCTCCTTACAGTAATTTCCTGTCCTTCAGAAATCTCGAAAGCGGGGTACACCAACCCCGAGGGATATGCAGAAAATTCTAAGGGGTACGCCAAATTTTTCTTCAAAGTACTTTATGTCCTCTCCTTTTCTGAGATATTTAATACTGAAACTAACGAGAACCCATATTTAAATATGGGTTAGGATGAAAGAAGGAACAAAGAAAAGCGAAGTCGTCGAGGAGCTTGTGATTGAGCATTGAAAACATATCGGACGTCTCCAAGGACACATATGAACATTCGGACTCGATCATGTTTCACGGAGAAGCTGAAGGAAACAAATAAGATCCTGAAGCAAGTTCACTTTCCAAGGAAGCTACATCTCAGCAGCTCCTATCTGGGGAATACAATGTTGAAGAAATATCCTTTAAGTAGAAGCTGGTCGGACTGGCAGATCTACTGAAATGGCACCACCCAAACTGGTGAGATTGGCGTAGGAGGAGCTGTATATCGGAGGTATAGCTACATCCACAATCATTGATGTTGAAGCATTCCTTCGTTCAGGAATAATGAGCAATGTCGCCTAAGTAGTAGAACAAGGTACACGAAACAAAACCTCATCATAAAGGTCAGAAAGACGGGCCTGGAGTTGCAGTATCAAATGCTCCTCGAACTGGAGATCAACGTAGCTTGGACGAAAAGTGGTTTTTAATGTGAAAACCCCAAGCTTAGCAATCATCCTATTTTCAGGTTATAAAGAAAACAGTAAAGAGGCACTTGGACCGTGAGCATATAGTGACACCCTTGATAGGTATTGGTGGTACAACACACATACCGCATAGCGATGAAAGTGGTACTAAATTTGCTTTTGTGTCTTGAAGTAGTGACGGTTACGGCAGCTTCTACACTTCAGATGAAAAGGGATGCTGTGTCACTTTCGACGAGAACCCAATATAGCCACTTCAAGATCCGGGATAGCGTCAATAGGGGTCAGGAAGCAATGCTTCTAGAAGGGATTCCAAAAATGAGTATGATTAAGAGGTATCATCGAGCTCTTATAAGTAATGGATCGCTGAATCTAGCTAGACGGGGAGATTTAAGAATTCATAGACGATTAATGTACGCCAGTGGTGGTCAGGTGTCGACTTTAGAATTATAGAGTCTAGAACCATATACTATCGTTGGTAGAGAGCTTATAGAGAAATGGGTCTACAAAAAACACACGAATGGTGGAATACTGTAACCAGACTGAAGTGGTGCTAAGCTGAAGAGTACCGCAACAAGAAGAAAGATCCTGAACATGCAGTGAGGATCTCTCAGATGAATGGTTGCAACCAACCACAAATCATGGAAGTTTAATGTATATTGAAACGAATGAGAATTCTTGATGATGATCCCTGATGGTTATGCCTGGGGAATTTTGAGATAGCCACTCGCAATGGTTCATTCGTAATCTCCCATTGTTGATCCTTCCAGTGAAAACAGTTTCAAATACATTGCGCGACACTTGATTACCCTCACTTGAAATTTTCACCTGAATCGTACTTCAATGGTAAAATTTCCCGAAAACCATTTCCATTACATTTTTTAACTCTTTTTATATAATTCCTAATTAGCAAGAAAAAAAAAACTGGAAACGAGAATGATTGGAAAGTCCGTTATTCGATTTTAGTCCTATTTGCAATGCGACACTTGATTACCCTCACTTATGAAAATATACAGGGTGTTCCGTTCTGGTTTGCCAAGCGATTTATGTTAGATAGTAGGTGACACATGATCCACAAAAACACAAAAACGGCTCCATCCGTTTACGAAATAGGGCATTTTGAATCTTGATTTTGGGGGAAAAATATAGTTTAATGTTTTAGAATATAGTATCTTTGTAATCGTGAGGAATGCGGCTTTCATTTCAATAATAAAAACAATAGCGTATGATGGAAAAAACAGAAATGCAGCAATATTGGCAGCTCTTTCACTCCTCACTCTACTATATTTCTGGCTGGTTTATTCACATGCAATCGTTATAACTCTCCAATCTTTAGTACACTTTCAGAACGCCTTTCCGTCAAGAGGCATGGGCCTCTTCTATAATGGTAAAATAAACTGCTTCTGAAATATCTAAGAAATCATAGAGGTGGATACTAATTTGGACAGAATGAGACAGAAAATCAGGGGAACTGTCTAAAGTCCAGTTTTTTTGTGAGGTTATGTGACTTGGACTTGGATCCACTGCAGTACAACTGAACTGAGTATTGATGGATGTAGCTGTTAAGGTGCTGGCAACCTGAACTTCATTCATTCCGTTTAAGATGGTACTTCTAGGTCCTATACCTATCCCATTTTCCCAACAAATCTTCGGGGTCCTAATTAGTCAAAAAACGCAATTTTTCGACTCTTTTTGATCCTCAAAAAGAAAACTTCATATTCAAATAAACGATAAAGAAAAATCTATCACAAATGCGAAATGTTTCGTTTATGCAACAAAACAAAATTAGTCCAAAAATAAAAAAAACTCGACTCTGCAAAAAGAAATGGTTGATTATTGAAAACCATCCTGTTACCTTCAACATCGATTCCAATAGCCAATTCACAGTATTTCGCCAATAAATCACCTTTCCTAATCGAATTGAAACAGCGCGAAACAGATTTGTACACGTTCATCACTTCACTGATAAATACAAGTGCTGCCAAGTAGTTAGTTTATTTGATACTAAACTGTGAATTCCCTGTTGCCCTTGAACAATGCACGACGTACCTACTTTTACGTGAATTGAAATTGCAGAACTGCAACATGGCAAGGTTAACTTGGCATCGATGGTCTGGTCAAACACCACCTCTGGAACGCGCATACAGAGTGGATCTATCATAGTTAAATTTCGTGGCAAGCGTTAAACAAAGGTGCTCTCCTTAAAGATAAAAAAACCAAAATTAAGTTTCCGTTTTGTTATCTGAAAATTATAAAGCGTATAAAGGTCGATAGTTTTAGTGTTAAAAAACGTTGCTGAACAGATTCTGTTCTATCATTTTTAAGTACAAAAAATTCTCCCATAGTAATATTCTTTCCTCGTTTATAAAAACCAATAATTACCTTGAATAAACACCCAACAGAATTGCCCAAAAAATCTTTCATTCGTTATCGCGAGTCCGTTTGAGTTTAAAAATCAAATATTTCCACTGCCATCTGTTGTCGGTTTCAAAAAATCCAGCCTTCCACAAACTGGAATGGCCACTTTAAATGAATCCACATCTTCCCTTCAGCAGCAGCCCAGAGTACATAACTACGACCACCAATTCACTCTCGACCTCATCACCAACCTCTCCTATATACACAAAACCGCCCCAAAAAATGATGGCTTCGAGTTCTTTCGCTCGTGCCTTCTTCCTCCAACAGCCGCCAGCGCCATGGCGAACCCAGCACAGCTTCGACAGCGCCTCGGCAGTAGATATATATCGAGTTTTCTCATTTCCACCAGCGGCGCGCAATTGCCCTGCGTTTGTGCTGAGTAATGGCACGGGGGGCGTGGCTCGGGTGATTGATTAGTGATGCCGGTTCCTAGAGCGATTTTCCTCCTTTTTTCCCTCTGCCCTTTAATTTTTTCCAGCCTGGCTCGCCTCTCTGCGCTCCCTTTGATCATTTACTCCTTCCTGTTGTCGTCGTTGTTGATGGACGTCGTGGAATATTATGCTGAAGTTGGGCCCGCTCGGTCGTACAGCGTTAAATGAATGCCCATAGGCAGCATGGTTGCCGCTGGATAAGGAATGGAATTCTACTTTATTTAATAGGGCTTTACGTGTACGCATTTCAGAATTAATTTATCACTTAAATTACGGCCTGCGAGAGGGATATGCTGGCCGTGGACGTTTCGGAATCCTGGATCTGGATATATACTTTAAGGAGTTTTCGTGGTGGTGGTGTTTAGTGCCCTGTGAAATTGGGGATTTTCTCGTTTTTGATGCTGGTTGAAATTTTGTAGCCGATACTGTTCAGTTTGAAGGATAATATGTCTAATAACTTCCATTTTGCAGTTTTCTTATAGTTACGCATGTTTTCGAAAATTGCAGACGTTTATTCCATGGAAATCGACGAGTTTAATGTTAGTCTTGGTTTGTTTTTCTGGAGAGATTAATAATTGCCTGAAAATTTACTGACCATAACTGAACGTAAACGCCAAAAGTAGAAAATGTAGCAACTCAATCACGCTGCTGTAAAGTCGTCTTTTAATAAGACCTTAGAAAAAGATAGAACAACAAATGATTTTGAATAGGATTGTTTTTATTTTCCATCAACATAATCTCCCTTAATGTCAAAACACTTTACCCAGCATTTCACTAATTTATTTGCGCCGTTCAAAAAGTAGGATATCGGAAAGTTCTCAGAATAAACATCTTTTTAGCAGGCGCTGGTCTCCTCATTTCAAGTGAATCTTTTGCGCCGCGCCATTTTTGCAAGTTACAAATAAAACAGTCACTAGGCGCTAAATTTGGTGAATACAGTGGATGTTGTAATAATTGGAGCTATAATTCTATAATTTCTTCATTGCACCTGTGCATTGTCATAATCTTTATGCTCCTTTAATCCCTCATGGGATTGTCATAATGCTGCAAGAGAATTATTTTTTTAGGCAAATGATTATTTTTTCATGATTCTTTCTCTCATATGGTGCAATAAGGACGCATAATACTTTCCAATTGCAGTTTGTCTTTTTGTTAGGTAATCGATGTAGGTGATTCCGCGCGAGGCCCGAAAAAACAGGGGCCATCATTTGTTCTGGGATTTGTCCTTGTTTGGAGGGCGTCTGGGGGCCGTCCGGGAGGGGTTTTGGAAAGAGTCCGGGCAAAACCCACGCAATTGTTGTGTCAGGGGTGACCTGATCAATTGAATGGTTAGTAATAAATTAAAACAAATCTTAGTTTAAAATTGGCTCGTAATTCGCATCCAAGCAAACTTCGGCGTGGTAAAATTGCTGGTCGTTCTATTGGAGAGTTTCAGTGACAATTCACTTATCAATTGTACACTGATCCGAAACGGAAAGGGCACTCAATCTAGTCGTACAAGGAAACCAAGTTTTTAGTTGTTAAACGACCCAACCGGTATTCCTACCATAAGCATATTTGTAGTTAATGAATAGGGGAGGTCCTTGTACCTTGGGACACTTTTCTTTAAACCTTCATAATTTAAATTCATATTTAACTATGGCTATGAATATTGAAACTTCTGTTAGCATTCATTAACATCTCAATATTAAGGTACAACAGATGTAACCATTATGTTTGGATTATGAGAAATAATCAATGAATCACCCAAGAACATTTGCCCCAAGGTAGCTTGTACCTTGAGACACCAGTGTTTGTACTTTGGAACACAAAAACATTCTCACAACGCCAACCTAAACTGATTTGTTAAAGGCACTTAAAGTATTGAAAACCAAAGATAATATTATTTTTGTATAATAAAAAAATAACAAAGCTTACAAAAACTTTTTATTTAGGAAAACAACAATAATTATAAAACTTCTTCGTAAACTAGGTACTACTTTTTTTTAGACTGAACGCCGCATTTTGGACAGTAGTTTTCAAAAAAGGTGCAATCTTCATGCACCCAGAATCGACAGGTGATACATTGAATCCAGTCTTCTGTACGCGAAGTAGTGAAATAATTCTCACCGCACCCCACACAATCATTTTCTTCTTCAACGTTATCCTATGAATCGTCACTCTCTAAGACAACATTAGTTTCATCCTCCGAGCTACTTCAACCTTTTTCTTGAAAACTCGTTTTTTAACAGATTTAGTTTTTTTATTCACTTCATTCTTTCTTTTTTTAGCGGCCAATAGCTCCAATTCCTGTTTTTCAGGAGTATCGGTTAACACTCTTGTCTTACCTTTCCTATTCCTACCAGTTTTATTCTTACGCGGTAGAGCCTTTGGGAAGGGACGAATAGCTTCAGGTGAAATTAGGATATTTTTGCCTGCTTCCTTACTACTAGTAGATGTAGATGGTGCTGAAGATTCTACACTTATATTGTCAGTTTGTTTCTCAATGGCAGATTTTGATGATCCAGGTAGAGCGAAATTTGTTTGTGTATCAGCCCTATTCAATTGTGTGTGCCCAACGGCGCTAGCATCTACATAAGGTCTATCAGTAACAAACGAGCTTAGGAACTCATCTTCACCAAAAATATTGTCATTGAATGGCCATATCCCTGTAACTTTAAATCCGTTTTGTATGTTGGATGGTAAAAGCTAGAGGAAAAGCAGTGCCAAAGCATTCGGCGACATTATATATAGTGAGAGGAGTTCCTGGATGCTGCAAAAGCCAATCGTTGCAAGCTTTGTTATAATATTTCTTCAGTGGACCAAAGATAGTTCTGTCTAAAGGCTGTAACTTATGACTTGTGTGAGGAGGGAATGTGAACATTATTATACCGTTTTTCTTAGCCAACTCTATTATTTTAATCGATAAGTGACTCTCATGATTGTCCATTATCAAGAGCAGCTTACTATCATTATTTGGTCTTACATGTTTTATGAAATGGTTCAAAAAATCCTCAAATTTATCACTATTGGACCACCCACTGGGTGTTGCAAGCCCTAAAGTCTCCGGAGGAGCGCCAGTAATCATGTGGGATTTGAAGTGCACTCTAGGGAAAATCATGCAAGGAGGTACAGAATTTCCAAGCGCATTAACGCATGCAATGACTGTAACATTATTACCTCTCTCTGCTGATGTAATGCTTCCAACCTGTTTCGATCCTTTTTGCGCTAAAACTTTCATTGGTGTGTGTACGGTAGATAAGCCAGATTCATCTACATTATAGATTCTTTCGCTTGTAAAATTGTATTTCCTCAACAGTTCTTTGTGCTTATCAAAAAACAAACTTACATTTGCCTTATTAAAAGCAGTAGCACGAGTTAAACTCGTTGCTTCTGGTTTTCGCAAGCTTACATTTCGATGCCGTTTAATAAAGTATTCATAGAATGTCTTACCAGCTTTCTTATTTGTGTCCCAAGCACTTGGATATGTTTTTTTCAAAATAACTGCATATTCGAATGCTAGTTTTAAAAACTCTTCTTTGCATATACCGTAGTGAAAATGGGATGCCTTCAAACAATATGTAACCAATTGTTCTTCTTCTTCATCACTAAATACTCTTTTGACATCATTGTGAGGTTTGTAAACGACATCGACATTTTCTTTTTCTTTGTTCAACTTCACGTAACGGCCTAATAAAGATTTTGAGACTTGAAACTTTTCGGCCGCTTTCCGAATAGAACATTTTTTTTGTACGACCATTTCAATGGCTTTTTTAACATTTTCCTCGCTAGGTTTTACTCTGGTGACATTATTTTTACTTCCCGGCATCTAAAAACATAATAACAAAAATAAACAAAATAATATTTGAAACAAGTAGTTGAAAGCAGTGCCTTGTACATTGATTGAACTCTTGCGTCATTTGAGTTTGCTAATTCTTCTATTTTTCTCATTTCTTCTTCTTAATACTGTTTTAGTACTGCCTTATTTTGCTTTGTGTATGCTCTTCTCAATTCGTTTCTCTTGTTTATACTCCTCTTCAGAATTTATTGTTTTGTGTCTACTAGGGTGACCGTAGTGATAAGAGAGAATTTTTTCTAGCGAATGTTCTCAACCCGACAAAATGATCAGCCTTTGCGGATTTTTGGATAGCCAAAGTTTAAACACGATTGGAACACGGTAAACCGAGCCGCTACTCGATCAAAGTTAGCACCCATTTTTTTTGCTGATCGGCGTAGTTTCAAAGTCCTATCTCCAGAAGAGTCCACTCTTGACCCACGTGTAATGTCTTAAATTAAAGGTAATTCTGTAATAATTTATATTTTATACATATTTACCTACTTGTCGTCAAAAGGATCTATAACAGCCTTTGTCAGCAAAAATGTGATCTGGTACCTCTCGGAGCAAACTTCGAGTATTATGAGAACTATGCCGTAGGTCACATAATTTTTCTCGGGATTCGCATTGTTTTGTATTAATCAAAACTATTCATCGAAGGTTTTTTTTCTATTTTAAAGAAGGCCTATTCGTATTTTAATACAATCATGACAACGCTTGAGCCAATACTCCTTCCTTAGCTAATTTTGTTCATCAGATCCTTTAGATTTTTTTAAAGCATGAATTTTGATTCGAAACACCTTCCTATAGTAAATTTACCTTCGAGAACAGATAAAAATCCAAGCAAAAGGAGCGATGCCTAGCCTATCGGCGAGCCTGTCTCCGCTGCTTGGATATTGAGATGGTCAGCAGTCCAATAGGCTGGATCAAAAGCGTTTTCTATTACCACCTGCTGCATAAAAAGCAAGATGGCTTTTAAAGTGTATCAAAGTCATGTTTACAACCACTAAACCTTAGGTAGATGAATTTATGGCATCATCCCGTCGCAATAGAGGCTGCCCTAAACTTAACCCTACAGATAGTCGCACTGGACCATATATTATGAGCTAAAAACTTGTGCTCACCGATGACTTTTTCAAATGGTGCATTATAGTGGTGTAAAACCCATGAATTTCCTTTCCACAAATCTGTCCATTTCCGGTGGATGGACATAATAATATAATTTAAGAATTCATATTACATTTTCAGGAGTTGATCATATACCGCTTCTCACTGTCTATAGCTTCTTTTTATATAAAAGATAATGACGTATTCGTTGAACTGCACCCAGCTCTTGCCAATAGAGAATTACTGAACCGACTTTCTGAAATGCAGAAAAGCACCGTTGAGGTGAACTTCAAAATGAACTTTCATTTCGGCTTTTTGGAGTGTCCCTATCATAAGGTTTACATTTTCCTCTCTTTCTTACCAACCCGAATCAGAAGTCCATAAGGACAAACATTTCGTTCCACTCGTCCTCCTCCGGTTACAATAGCTAAATAATTTTCACGAATATTTCCTTAAAACTTTTTACTCAATCTAGAACTCGAATCCAGAATGACATTTACTATTAAATTTTTCAACTCAATTTTTACTCCTGCTCAAATATAACCACGCCACTAGAGCTAAGTAAACAAAATTGTCTAACCAAAAAAAAACACCAAAAGGCTTATTAAGATCTTCGCCAAAATTCTGTTGACAGCTCTCCTCGGTGAAAAAAAGGGGAAAAAGAAAATAAAATGAAAAGTCAGATTGCCGATAACGAATCTCCTTAAAACGAATTACAAATTGCCGGACAAAAGAGATCAGGAAGGATCAGCCTGCTAATGGCAGGATTAACTCATGACGATCTACGCACCTTCTGCACCTTTTGTGATCACCAGCCGCATTTCAAAGAAAGCATTTTTCCTCGATCTTTTTTTAAATTATGTAAAAATATTGGTTACCTTTGAGTTTTTAGCTGTTTTTAGGTGGTGTTCTTTTTTTGTGAAAGGATTCGAACTTTGCATTTCGATAATTCATTTTTAAGAAATAAAATGGAAGTGAATTTGAAGGTAGTGAAGTGCCTTACTTATATTTTTAGTATTTGTACGTGTTTTTCCAACAATGTGGCAAGTTTTGGTTTGGAAATTTTTGATTGGTACCTCTTTAAGATCCAGACAAGTTAAGACCATTTTGTATTGGAAATTTTCATTTTTCTTAGCAAAGAACTAAATGAAAGTCCTCTAGGTTAGGCTAGAACAGTGATTCCCAAAGTGGGTTCGGCGGAACCTTACGGTTCCACGAAAAATTTTTAGGGTTCCGTGTCACCAGCGCCGGAGCGCAAATACATTCGCAGACTCACTGGCGTGCGCCGGCCGTTTAACGCGTTCTTGCTAATCAGAAAGTGCGAGTGGCCCTTCTTTGAAATTTGGTCTACGTCACGTTGCGTAACATTTTGGCCGCCATTCCATATTCCCATGTCGAAGGGGTTGTGAAGAATATTTCAATCCGCTCTCCTGAGACTGCCGCCATAGATCTAAAGGTATATTGAGTATACCATATTGCATTGTCATCGGAGCTAAAGCTGTATGCAAAATTTCAGCATGATAGGATATCTAGAAGTATTTGAAAAATTGATTGCAAAATTTGTTCCGTGGAGAAAACAGTAATCCATCCTCTTGAGACGGCCGCCATGGATCTCTCTAATCTAATCGATAGCAAGATATGTACCGGACAAACAGACAGACAAGAAAGCGAGCTAATAAAAACGTTTTAAAATATATTAAAGGATAAATATATACATATATCATATATTATTTTATTTTTTCATCGTTGGGTTCCGCCAAATTTTATACGTTGCAGAAAGGATCCGTACGAAATAAAGTTTGGGAACCACTGGGCTAGAAGAATGGCCGAGCTGCTGATGTTAAGCTCATACACTTAGGCCAAAAGGATATGCCCATTATGATCCCACTTTAAACCTGATGTTAAAGTCTCGTTTCTTCGCTAAACCACCACCCGAACGTAATGAATCTTCTTAGTTGGGAGATCCCAATCTTCGAGATTTCCGCAAGTGTGCATAGAAAGGGTTCAACAAAAGTGGTTAGTCTCCTTTTACTTAGGGCTGGGCAGTAACAGAGGAGATTTTGTACACTTTCCTCCACATCCTCCTCAAGACTTTTACAGTTTATGCTAAAATCACAGGTCTCAAAACCTAAGCGGGCCACATGGCTCTCTAGGTAGTGTCCCATCAGCACTCCCACTACAACTGCGAGGTCTTGCATTCCGAGGCTCAATTGTAAAGTGGTCTGCCTGTGATCATAAGAGGGCCAGGTCATTATGGCTAAGGTGCATTTATTAACATTCCTCAATGCTTCTTTGCTTGTTGCATTGTGTGCTGTTTGCATCGGACTTACAAGTGGTCCAAGGCATACCAAGCCTTTCCTTGAGAGGGTGAAGAGTGGCGTTCGCACTGTCCCTAGCCAGTTCGTTAGCTTTACAATTTCCCTCTATATTTCGGTGAACGGGCACTCATCCGAGGAGGGTCCTAAACTGCTGAGCCATCTAGTTAAGAGATCTGCGGCATTCAGAGATAGTTCTTTCTAGAGCTGTTATTGCAAGGTCTTCAGAGCCGCCTGACTATCTGAGAAGATGTAGACACTCCGATTTCTATCGCTTTTCTGGGTGATTTGTGGAACAGCTTCATGTATGGCTAAAACCTCCGCTTGGTATACCCTGACCGTCGCCCAGGCGCCTTTTCGATGCCAGCCTCAGTATAGCACTTATAACAGTTTTCCTTACTACAAAATGCAGCGTTACCAAACTGAGTCGAGTCCCCAGGGTTTCCGTCCAGACCATTCTTTAAATCTTACTTAATCTTGTAGCGAAACTATTAAGCCTGGTTTTATTTCACGATAACAGGCTCGCCACAATGGGGGGCAACTGGGACGAATTGCCCCGGGCCGCAAGTCAGAGGGGGCTCCGAGAATACTATGAAACCCAAAAAAGTCAAAACCGTCTATCCCAGCGCTCTAATTTTCGAGCAAGCCTGAAACCCAAGCATGCAGCACTCTAAAATATATGTTATGTGTATATGGATATGGAGTCCATGGCCCATATATGATCTGGATACTTTTTTTATCATTTTTAAATTTACTGAGACCGTCCTCACTGTAGCAGTCGCTACTTGTAGGTATATACGTTTTTCGTTGTAATAAGTTTTATTCAAGTATCCATTCAGTTTCTGTTCTAATAATTTTAAGTACAGTGTTTTTGGTTACGTCACAATTTGGATTCTCACTACTACTATGAAATACAGTTGGGGAGTTTGGATTGTCATATCACGTATGTATACACTGTACACAGAATCAATTTTAAAAACATAGCCACACAAATATTGTGATATTAAAAATTATTTTGAATATTTGTAAGAGTATTAGTTAGGAGCTTATTCAAAAAGGAAGTCTCCTATAATAAGTTAATAAAAACCGTTATGTAATTATTTAACGTGACATAATAAAAAAATATAAAATTTTAAACTATTAAATATAATAATAAATAAATATTAAATAAATATATTAAATAAAAGAATAACATAAAATAAAAATATGTGAAGTAATAGTTTTTATTGGCAATATATATATCCCTTATATATTGCTATGAAATGAGGGAAGACGGCAAAAATTAGTCCGACCCCATTTCACTCACCAGTTGCAACACTAATAGGTGTCACAATAAAAATATGTAAGCAAATCCATAATTGGGGGAAAACATATTAAAGACCTTTATCATATATTAGATTGGAACATTAATTTGGCTTGCCCTTAAGTAGTCTCTTTATTACCACTGAAGTAGTATAAGCCTTTTCCTTTTCGTCCTTCCAAACGCGAGGGTCGACAGTAGTTTTATCAAGCGGTCCCCCAACTAAGTACCGACCACTTTCAAGATTCTGATACAATACAGTGATTAGAACCGATTTATGTTTGTTTTCTTCGTCCCATACTATTAAAGCTCCAATATTCCTCCCTTCGGATCATATTAGCAGCGCTCCTCTTAGTAGCGCTTCGAATTTTTCCTGCTGGCAGAGCTTCTGGATGCGATCAGCATTGAGCCCCAGAGCTAAGCACAAGGGCCTGTCTACATAAGATCTGTTCCATTCTAGGCTGCACTATATAACTTTAGGATCGCGAATGAAGAACCGACCGTTCGGTATCCTATATTTAATTCTTTGCAGAATAAACTAATTTTCCCACAAATTAAAAAAAGTATTAAATATTTTTTTGGAATTTAAATATCCTTAGAGGCCCCGAATCATATTTTAGCCCCAGGCCCCTCAAGGCTATGTGGCGGGACTGCACGCCACTATTACACCACATCTAACATTGACCATTCTTATTTTATTTTCTTAAGGATGTCTTCTCATCAAAAATTTTGAAAAAATTGAATTTTTTTTTTCTTTCATTTTTCTATAGTATATGTATCCTAGAATCACCATGCGAAAGAATATGATAGGATTCGTAATAGTTTCCGAGATATTTGATTGAACGTAAGTCATATACTCACAGAGAAACAGGGTTTCAAAACTTTAAATGAGTTTTTCTCGAAAACACCATTTTGAAATTTTGACGCACGTTTCTGAAAAGACTAGTCGACCAATCGACTTGTTTTTTTTTTTTAGATTGTTAAGTATCTTCTTCTGCAGGGCCAGAACTAGGATATTTTTTGTAGATGGCATACTTTCTTTTTTATAACAAATTTAGTGAAAAAACACGAAAATTTTTGAAACAAAAATTTAAACCGCGCTCACACCTACAATTTTTATCGTATGGAAATAATCCTAGTTCTGTACCTGCTACGAGCAATACTTTTTGAGAAAATGCTTGCAATATGGGCTTCAGATAGACCTGGAGGCCGAAAACGTGCGGCAAATATGCCAAGGCAGTGCGTGACGCGGTCACTTTCACAAATTACGCAGCGGCCCCAGGTGGACGGAGGAGCTTCAAAATTTTTTAACACATAGTTTAATACGTGATAAAAAATATAAAAAAAAGTAGTATGATATCAGTTATAGTTTCGGAAAAAAAAATCAAAAAAAAACATACAAAAATAGGCTTTTTTGATGAGAAGACCCCCTTAACGAATTTGGAAAAAAAATCTTAATATGGCAACTCTTCACACATCACTCTCCCTTTCGCCTTCCGAATTGACTTATTCAATTACGTTTTATGAAACGATTAGATAACAAAATTTGCCTAAAAATAGCAACAACAAAACCCAGCTTTGGATCTTCCACTTTCAAGATAAAAATAAAACGATGGAATTTATTTATTTAATTTAAAGTTTTTCGCCGCAAACAAACACGTCAATTTTCATTCACGAAATGACAAGAATCCCCCGAAAATTTCCAGGTGATCGCGCCAATAGTGCAATAAGTTCACAGCGGTGAAGTTCAATGATTAGAAAGAAAGTGGATATCACTTCCTGATTATTATTGTCTGGAACGATAAAGTTATTTTTGTCGGAGGGATTATTATGAATATGAAGAATAACGGAAGCGATTGTATGTTTATTTTAGACAGTTACATTTTATGGCCAATACACCTGAGAATGGCATAGAGATTTTTTTTTTATTTGTGCGAAAGATAACATAGCATTGTCGTATTTGGCTGGAAAATTTACTATAATGTAGTGGCGTGTGCGCATTCTG
The DNA here is from genome assembly GCA_949987705.1 of Thereva unica. Lineage (NCBI taxonomy): Eukaryota > Metazoa > Arthropoda > Insecta > Diptera > Therevidae > Thereva > Thereva unica. The sequence continues at coordinate 69,735,454 of OX465283.1, read as the reverse complement.
AGCAGAAAATTGCTTGAATTATGAAATAGACATGAACCAACTCGAACCTGTTTTGATATCGTCAAAAAATTTGAATCAAATCAACGTCGGAACTCGGAAAACATCATTATCAGATATGTTTTTGTTTTTACAGAAATTTAAGTGTAGCATTGCTAGTTTAATTATAACTTAAATAAATGAAAATAAATTATAGCGTCAGCACGTGTAGAGTAGTTTGTTTTATGTAGAATAGCCGAATTTTTACTACATTTACACCAAATCAATCTACGATTTAATTAGATAATTTTTTGAACAAATTATAATCTATGGGGTGCAGTCAGAAAAGTATAATGGTTTTAAATAATGTTCTCCCTTTTCAACGAGGATACATCCAGAAGCAAATTGTTTATAGAAAGCTGATTGAAAATCAAGTTTGGCAAGCGTTTCATGTCCAAGGAAATAAGCCTTTGCGCAGCTAGACGACGATATAATGTAACAGTTTGTCTTCATATTGTTACGTTTTTACGACTTAAGGGATTCGTAGGGTTAATTAAGGAATAACATTGGTCCCACAATCATGGTAGCGGAACATGAGTTTGACGTGGTAAAATCATTTACCTACCTTGGGTCAATAGTAGCAGCCGACAATAGCATGGAACCAGAAATACGCGTTCGACTGCTAAAAGCCAACAAAGCCTACTATAGTCTGTCAAGGCTCTTCAAATCCAAATATCTAACCATAACGTCTAAACTTTTACTATATAAGACGATGGTCTTACCTGTTCTCACATATGCATCCGAAACGTGGGTGCTTAGCAAAAAGCACTCAAACCTCTTGGGCGTGTTTGAAAGGAAAATACTTCGGAGGATTGTTGGCCCCGTATGTGAGGAAGGACGATTCCGGAGACTCTACAATGACTACTGTCTACGTCAAGGTGCATGCAACAAGCACTTGAACTGATCTTCAGCTGATGGATCAGTGCAGGAAACACTATCAATACAGAGAAAATGGTTCTGGTAACTTGAACCATGCCATAAAGTTAGAAAGGGCCCAGAGAACGGCAATAATAGAGCATTAGGGGATATGAGAACATCCCTCGGCCTCGATCAGCCTGCAGATCTTTTTTAGCCTACTCCCTCACGATCATCACATCAACCAGCTGGCCTCGTGCAGTGTCCTTAGGCTAGGCCCTAGGGAGTTCAGATCGGCACCTGAAAACTCCATGGTCATAGCAATGTCTTAGGTTTAGCCTTATAATAGTTTTAAACTTGTGATGCTGCGCTCAAATCTAATGGAACGATGCAGAGCTGAGCATCTAGGGTAGGCTCGGTAGAAAGGTAGCATGACATAGGAGCGAAAAAACCGACAACCTATCTCCGAGGCGCGGAATTTTAGATGGTTAGCAGCCCAATAAGATGGGACTAAAACGTTATTTTTGACTTCTTTTACCCGAGAGTGAAACATTCGGCCCAGCTCTAGCCAAAGCCAGGGAGACCACACTAGGCAGCAAGATTCTGAAATCTTAGGTGCCTGAGCTATGGCGTCATATCGGCGTACCAAAGCACTAATTAAGTTTACGATCATACTGAAGGCAGCCCCGTGCCTAACCTATCCTAATCATTTATCAGGAAACGGATAATGATAAGATTGACTGACCTAGTCCTTTGAGGTAAAGTTCTAGGACTTTCACATCAACCCAAACGAAACTAGATACAAAAATCCGTTGTTAACAACATATGGAACACACGTTGGTAACAATTTTATGAACATGATCTCTGGAGCCCTGCATGGGGAGCTTATGGAGCCAGAGGGGATATTTGGCAAATTTAAATTAGGCAAGATTCCAAGAATGGCCTGCTCCGGGGCTATTCGCACATTGCAGAGGGTAGTGCTGGAGACTGTATTGAATTTGGTACACTAAACGCTGCACTGAGGTTGAGATTTTATGACCACTTCAGCGATGATTTGCAGCGGGGACAGTCTACAATTTTCAGTTTTAGAAGTGATCCAAGAAGCGGGAATAATATCAAACTTTATGCCCGTGTAAATTTCAAAGTTTCTATGGATATTCTCTATCCTGGTTTTTCCCTATAAGATAGCACAGACTCAAGGCGTATGGTAGACTGACAGATCCAAGAACAGACGTGGGTGCCGGGATTTGCGTCGAAAGGCCAGCTATACTGTCTTTAAAAACACAGCTCTGGCACTGTTTTCATTTCTTTGGAACCGATTATTGAGGCATTCACCAATTTCGCCAAAAGGGCCCTAGACGATCGAACAGGATACTGCGTCATAAATTATCGCTTAGGGTGGATTGAATAAGCAAAGAACTGTCGAAAAGTCTGTCCTTAATGTGCTAGATGCTCTCCAGCTACAGCCTTTAGTTCAGCCCAGTTCGTAAAAAAACTCGGATATCGGAAATAGTTATGGTCTACGTCTTCCAATTCATAGAAACATTTCGAACTGTGAATCGTCATTTCGGTAGAGTTTTGAGCTGTAACCTTCATGTCCGCCCAAGAATAAGATCGTAATTTATGATCTCTGTGCCGCGATCCTTACATTGTTTCATCTGGTTATGTCCGGGATGGGTTTGTGTGTCCAGCGAGTTTTCTCCGACTCATCCTATCTTCGGTCGCGTGATCGTTTAGTAATTCGAGTTTTAGTAATTATTAGGTTTATACTTCAATTTAAAAAAAAATATATCTTGTTGCTAATATAGGGTTGCCTAAAAAACCAACACTAATTTAAACTTAATTTCTCTCCTTAGGCCACACTTTAGTTCACATACACCACGCCTCAAGTATTCTCCTATCTCTAATGTTACTTACAACGACAGTATTTAGAAGCTCGTTACTCACGAACTTTTAGATGAAGAGCGAACCGGGCTGGTACCTCTCATCACCGCCAATTCCCCTTCATCAACAAAGTACGTGAGAAAGATTCCTGGAAGCGAACCATCTAAACGCCGTCAATAGGTGTTTTCTTCTCTCGATGGCATAGGCGTTTCAGCGGTCGGCTCTCGGGCTATTACAGCACCAGACTACCAGAAGTTTGTGATTCAATTCTATGCGGCGACACGATACTGTCCACTGAGCTTTCCAATGATAATTTTAACATAACTAAGAAACAAGGGTCAGCTGTTTGCTTCTGGGTATATCCGACCTTCACAAAATTGTCAAGTTTAAGATAAAAGTAATGGTCAGCTACACTGACTGCGTTTCATACGTCAGCTACCCCTATAAACCAGATATAAAAAGTGGGGTGCAAAGTCATTTCACCCTTCATCAAATTTTTACAGGGTATTAATTATGTTATGGAAATGATAAAAACAATAATCAGATGCGCTTCCAATGGTGGAAACATCATCAGCTGGCGTATTTCAGTTGTTGAGTTTCAGCGTCGAAAAATTTTAATAACCGTCTGACTGACGATCTTGCATTCCCAAAAATGGCCTAGGTCGTATGCTTCTGATAGGACACTGGCTTTTTCGAAGGCTGAAAATAAGAATCAGTTTTTTTTATATATGAAAAAACCAAGCTTAGGTGTAACTCTTTATACTACCAGTCCGTCATGTCGTTCAGTTCATGGTGCAATGTCTAGTAGTAAGCTTGGTTTGAAGAATAGAGGGGAATAGGAAAGGTTGTTAGAGGGTGTCTGGAGGGTGTAGAGTAAAATTACGATGAACCTCACGTTTGAACTCTAAGGTGTTGTACGAGTTCGGAAATACTGACTGCGGGAGATTATTCCACAGTCGAGTTGTTCTATTCATAAACGAACTTCTAAACCGTATTGTGCGTGAACGGGGGGGCTGTAAGGTATGGGGGTGAGCCGAGCGGGCTAGTCTTGTGTTGCGGGGCCATCACCAATGAGTTTGAGGGCACGATTTTGCACCTTGTCGAGACAAGCCAAGGTGGTTTTTGGGGCGCCTGCCCAGATATGCGAGTTGTATTCGAGGCGCGGCCGAATGTAGGATTTGTATATTGTAGCCAATGCGGCTGGCTGGAGGAGGAACTTGCATCTCTTGAGAAATCCAAGGCATTGGGAGGCTTGTTTGGCGATTTGGAATATGTGATCATTCCATCGCAGATGCTCCGTTAAAGTTACCCCTAGGATGTTGAGAGTTGAGTCAGCCGTTAGATTCTCTCCATCCACCGAGACAGGAGGAAGGTCGGTACAATTTTTGTTGGAGATCAGACAGTGCTTCGTTTTTGTGGCATTGAATTCGACGCGGTTCATTTCGCCCCAATGAAGAATCGATTCGATATCCCGGTTGATCGAAGCCGACATCAGTTGACGGTGGTAAAGACAAGGTCTGGCACGTGCTTGTCTTATATTGTCGAAGGAGTAAGAGAAATTCAGAGTACCGTCATCAGCGAAGCAGTGAAGTGGGTTGGAGGGGATTGAGAGCAGATCATTAATGAAGATTAGAAAAAGTGCGGGTGAGAGAATTGACCCCTGGGGAACTCCGGCCGAAATGACATGTGGGTTGGATTCGACGCCATCCAATACTACCTTGATTGAACGGCCTGAAAGAAAGCTCTTAATCCAGTTCCTTCCAGCTTTTTTTGAGCCCGCAAAGGAAGAGACTATGCTCTTGCAGATCAAGGCAAGAATCTACGATAGCTTTTGAAGCTTTTCATCTTCCAACGCCGAAAAACAGACACCTTAGATAAGAACGTACATCGACAACGTTTTTCCATTGCTGTCGTTCTTCTCATCGCAGTCTAATATGGAACGAATTTTGAAACTTCTCATCGAACGAATATCATAAAATTTTGTACGACACGTAAGAATTATTTTTGCGATTAATTATTAATCAGTTTCCGGTGGCGATATTAGAAGGTAAACAAATTTTGAATAAAAAAAACCACAACAAGAACTTATCTTTAAGTGATGGTAGCTGGGTACGGTAACAGTGAGAACTGAAGCTATAAAGCTATAACCGCCGTAATCTTTACTACGTATACATTCACCACATTTTCACCGGATTACGTAAGATCATTTTGAAGAAGCACATCGACAAGATCAAGCTTGGAAAAAATCTTTACTAGATGAATCCTTCTGGGGCTATTTTCAGGCAATTAACTGGTTTCAATTGGTTCGAACCTCGCGATAGTGACTGCCTCAGCTCGACTTGAGATACTTACTCCTCGAGGTTGTGTCCATTATGTAACTAGTGCTAGATTCGTCTTTCCATCAAAAAATCCTAATTAAATAATCGCTGCCTCTCTCCACCTCCGAGGCTAACTATCCGCGCAATCTCAAGTGTCTGGCTACTCCCCTGTAGTCTCCTCCACCAAACTGATAAACTTTCCTCTTTGGCAGTATATTTTCTTCTATCGCTGCGCACGATGAAAATAAATTGAAATTTATCTAAATTACCACCGTTTGTTGGGTGTTATCTACCTGGCAGATTTGTTATCACCGCGAATATTGTATGATTTCCATTAGCCTGAGCCGCGACATGCCAGTAACACGCTGACCGTCAGTCCTTGCAAAGCGCATCGAAGTCACCGAGGCCCGTTCTGGCTCCGTTTTTCTCAGTTCAAGTTTCGATCCGAATCGGCAGGAATCCGCACTAGTCAAGCATCGCCTTCTGCCGCAAATACCTGCCGCCCGCAATGAAGCACATATTTGGGGTAAGATACCGCAAACCTAATCACCTTTCGCCTAATCTGGCCGGGAGATCATCAGCTTGACTCATGCGACTCGGGCGATAAGCCGTCGACAGTTTATCAAGCGCCACTTTATGTTATTTGTTTCCTTATCATCGGGAGACGCGCGTGTTTTTTTCGACTTTCGGTGAATTAATTTTATTTGTCTTTTTCGAATTTACCTTCGTTCTTTTTCACCTTTTTTGTGTACTTTAAGTAATTATTGTTTTTTTCTTTGTTGCAGGAGAGTGAAATTGTTGAAGTATTGTGGAAGCAAGATGTCGACCTTGGGTATTCTTTGTCTCCGCCGAAGCTATCACCGGGAAAGGAGGCAAAGGCATCAGCATCGCAAAGTTCTGATGATGAAGTTGAGAAGCTGAAGGCGCTCGAAGCATTGAAGGATGATAAGGCAAGTGGGAAATACCTGGAATTTTTTGTTTTGTTTTTGCTTTAAGTACAAATTTAGACAAGATTAGGAATTTGTTGGTTTATCACTGAATAACAAAAGTGAGAGGCTGATTGTAAATTATTGGCATGAATGCAGCCTGTGTAGTGATATGATAACTTTGGCCAATGAACTTTATTCTTAATAAAAGTGCATCCTTTGAGGCTGGGTTTTTATAAAGGAGTTAATAAGGTTGAGATAAATTAGTTTTTATCAAGTGGCGTTGGATAAACAATCCTTTGGAAGTTTTGTGATGCAATTTCTCCATTAATTATCAAGCATTTTAGAAATATAAACGAAAGTGATATGACAGATATCGATAAATAGTGAATACATAATTACTTTTGATATAAAAAAATTAATTAAAATTTCTTTATCTGTCAATAAAAGGTCTGTTAATTGACAAGTCGTAAAAATATCGATTGAATACTGCTTTTTTTGCTGAATGAATATTTTTGCTGTTAATAGCAGATTTTTTTGTGCATGAACCGAAAAATATTAGATAATTTTTTAATGATGCCAATTTAATATTGGGGCATTTAACAGTAGTTACTGTTCTTTCGTTAATTCAGACTCTCTTTAGACTTTGATCTTATAAAAATAATCAATAATGAACTTTGTATCTTTGCATCTCTTCTTTTATTTTCGAAAATTCGTTTTTATGTTTTTGAAAATTTGTATTACTCCGCCGTCGCACAGTGGGGCAAATAGCTCATTTTTTGTACAAACGATAATTCTCAAGCCTGGAATTAGTGAAACTTAATATTTTTTTTAAACTCTTCGTTATAAAATTGCCTTTAATTCTGTCAAGCCCGCATTTTGAAATATCAAAATTAAATGTGGCTAATCCAATATGGCGGATACAAATTTTGTATAGTTTTAAACACTCTTTCGATAAATTTCAATTTACTTACAAAAGGGCGAACGGGTAACGAAGACCTCGGATGGTGGTGACACCCGATTTGTTATTTCTGTCAAAGCCCGAGAAGATTCACTGCAGACAAACACCTAGCAGATCTGTTAGCAAGTCCTAATCCCACCTCCCTGTGGTGCCACCTGGGGCACTTCTTCGGAAGGAGATAACGGGTAACGTGGCTCTATTCGCCACAAAACAGTCGGTTGGGCTGAGGGCTAGCAACTGCCCCCATAAAAAACATAATTGCCACCAATCGGCAAACAATGCCTCGAAACCGGATGGACAACACGACGACGACCTTTGCTTTTCGAACTACGACCATGCATCGGATCATGGAATGTGAGAACACTGCTTGCTGAATCAGGATGTAGGACAATCGTATCCCAAAACGGCTTATGGCATCAGAAATTTCGGGAAGTAGGCCAGTAGGTAGACCCAGGAGGAGATGGATAGACTCTGTGACGGCAGACGCAGAGGCAATGCTCAACATCCGGAACGGAGACATGCTGCAAGGGACCGTCACACTTGGAGAAATGCCCTAGGGGAGGCCAAGGCTCGATTTGGGCTGTAGCGTCATTGGATGAATGGCTTTCTGATGGACGGCTAGATGAAGTCCTCAACGAGATGAATCGATATAAAATCAAGGCCATGGGATTCAGCGAGAACAGATGGTGCGATGCGACGGAACATATCTGCCCAAACGATGAGTCTTTCTTATATTCTGGGAGAAACGAAACTGGAAGCCCTAGGAGTGGCGTTGGCATAATACCAAAGAAGCCAGGTACAGCCTCAATAGCTGGTCACCGTGCGCCTGCGTACGAGACTAAGAAGTACTGCGGTAGTCCAATGCTATGCTCCAACTGAAAACGCAGAAGATGACATCAAAGACGAGTTCTATGTGCGACTGAATGAAGTTTTTCGCTCTATTCCAAGGAGAGACATCATTGTATTAATGGATGACTTAAACGCACAGACCGGCCGTGACAACACCGGCCTTGAACACACGATTGGAAATCAAGCCTAAGCCAAGCTACAAATAACAATGGTGAGCTTTTCGTTGACTTCTGTAGTGCCCACCATTTCTTGGTAGGTGGAACTTACTTTTGCCACTAGAACATACACAAAGAGACTTGGGTATCGCCCGATGGTAGAAATCAGATAGACAACGTGGTCGTCAGAGGTAGGTGGAAAACTATTTTGGAGGATGTCTGGAGCTTTAGGGGAGCAAACACTGGAAGTGACCACTATTTGGTAGTAGCAACTATTCGCCTTAAAATCGCCGCAATCCAAAACGTCCAACGCGATGTCATAAACCGTAGACGGTTTAACGTAGACCTTCTACGGGAGAGCATTAAAAGGCGAGAATTTGCTGGGAACCTGCAACAAATATTAAACCAGCAAGTTGTTTCTGACAACACAAATATTAAAGATCTGTAGAGTACGACAAAAGGCGCTTTATTGAAGGCTGTGGAAACGAGCATCGGTTATGTGCAAGGAAACATGCTAGACTGGATCTCGGACACAACCAAAAAATAGAACGCAGGAGGTCCCTAAAAAATACGTGAACTCTACCAGCGACCCGGAAAGACGTCCCCAACTTGAACAGGAATACTTTCAATTACACCGGGAGGTAAAGAAAAGTGTCTGGTGTGATAAAAGGCAGCAGATAAATGACCTCGCGGAAAAAGCAGAAAACTCGGCAAACATAGGCAACAAAAGTGCTGTACCAAATTACTGATAGTCAAATTGTTGATAGTCGATTCAAGCCTCATAGTAGATGCGCTACAGCCAATCCTTTAGACCTGTACCTTTCTGGAGGATTGAACGGAAGGTGTCATAGTCAAAATACCCAGGTCCCCCTTAACAATATGTGACAACTGGAGCGACATGTGTTTATTGTCTATTGTGGGCAAAATTTTGTCCCATATATTACTATCTAAGATAAGAGACAGTAGACCGCTTAGATATTATTACCGAAAATGGCGAGGCAGAAGAACACGGCAGTTGCAGAAGAAATAAAGCACGAAGCACATATGCATGCCTGTAGCGCATATGGAGATCAACGGAGATCAAAACAACCATCAACAAACGACACCATCAAAAGATTGGATGGAACTTTCGTGACCTCTCCGCATGGGCGCCTGCAGCGGTGGAGAGAATTCTTTCACCAACTGTACAACCAGGATCCGCCAAAAGGTCCAGCACCTGAATCGCCGATTATCGAACAGCCGACGAATCAGTTTCTTGATACCGAACTAATTGTCGAGGTGTAGACGGTAAGAAAAATGGAAATGCGCCAAAACCGGAGATGGTGTCTTATCACAGCGACTCCATGTTCTCTTAGCACATATGGGCAAAAACGCGGAAAAAGGCATATGCGTGTCCGGAGCCGATGATCGTTTTAGAGTCGGAAATGAGTACCCAAAAAAATGCTTTCGGTGGATACCGACCTAGACAACATTTTTCCACAAAAAAACGGCCATCCAGCCAGCCATAAAGCCCGGCAGGTCCCAGAAACTGTGCAAAATGTCCCCTCCGTGGCATGTCCCAACTACAAAAATCCAGATTAATTGCGCATATTAAATGGACCAACTTGTGCGATTCGGGATAGGACGTTCACGAATGGTTTTTGTGGCCTAAAACTTTGATTTTTTCTCTTTTATCGCAAACCGGAACGCCAGAATACAGAACTTACACGTATTCGAATTTTGTCCGAAATTTTCCGTTAAAATTGCGAACCGCTAGAGCCTGCATGCGTACGAATGTTCTGTTGTGGCTCCCTCTGCTCGGGGATGTTTCATGAACCTGCAACAATTCGAAAACCCATTCGGCGCGTTCGATTTGAATCCCTAACTGTAAAATTCGCTTGCTCTAAAATTCAAAGTGCAAACGCATATTCAAACATGTCCCCACCGTGGCAGTCACGGTTTCAACTTCAAACCGAAAAAAACGCGTCAGAAATGGAAAGTTAAAGTTGTTCTAAGAAGCTGTGGTCAACCGGTAAGCGGAAATTCACTCTGGATTCTTCCTGAACTCAGAAAAGCAATTTTAAGTCAAATAGTCCCCTCCGTGGAGGTCCCCTCCGTGGCAGCTTTTGCTTGAAATCTTCAATAAAGCTAGAAATTCTGAGAAAATTTCCCCAAGAAAGTTCCAAAATGGTAGACGGTCGCCTTGTAACCCCTGTAGCAGAAACGGGCTTGTTTTGGGGCCATATGGGGGGAGAACCCACAAAAAACTCGGTCGGTCAACTTTTTTTTTTGCTGGGTTTTGAATGTGCAAATATGCCTTTTTTCGCGTTTTTGCCCATATATGTCATTCGGATCGTGTCTCGTTGGGGTGGAAGAAAGCGATCGTTGTCCCAATTTTGAAAAAAACAGCGACAGTCGGGAATGGAAGAATTATCGCGATATTAGCTTTCTTTCGATTGCCGGCAAAGTATTTACGAAAATCATACAATCGACATCGAGAGCAAACGAGCCACAAAGAACAAGCAGGAATTAGACCACATCAAGGATGCATTGATCAAATATTCGCTCTCCGGCACCTATTGGAAGAAAGAATTCGTTGCGTTAAATGAACTGTCATCGTTTTCATCGATTCCAAATCTGCTTTCGATTGCATCCATCTCTCCAGCTTGTGGAGAGCCTTGGAAACTGAACACGTGTCATTGAAAATCATCCAACTTTTCCAAGCGTCGTACAATGGTTCAAACAGCAGCGTTCGTTTTCGAAGCGGCTTATTCGAGGAGTTCCCGATTCAAACGAGTGTACGACAGGGAGACGAAGCTTCTCCACTTCTTTTCAACGTTGTGATCGACGCGATTATGCGTGAAGCATTCGATGGACGACTCGGAGTTCGATATGACGACAACTTCGTAACCGTTTTTACGACATTTGCCGCATCGTTTAGTCAACAAGTTAAATATCAATGTCGAAGAGACCAAAGTGGTCACAAGGTACGGATCGCAAGCCAGTGTTCACCTCGATGGAACCCAAATCGAACAGGTTCTGATGTTCAAATATTTGGGATCAGTGAATGAGGAAAAGAAAGTTGCATCGACGGCAACAGCAACATTCGCCTCGTTTCAGTGGTACATATGGAAATGAACAAATATTACCATCAAAACGAAAGTACGCTGATCCTGCCGGGACACTGCTTAAGCCGGACGTCAAGCAACAACAAGCTCCAGGTTTTCCAAATGCGATCCTTGAAGCAGATGCTCAGTGTCTCACTCCGCGATCACCTTTGAAACGAGACAGTTAGACAAAGATGCGATCAACAGACACTGATCGAAGAAAAAATACAAAAACGTCGACTACGGTGGTTTGGACATGTTTGCTGAATGGAGGATAAGCGCTTGCCATGTAAACTTTTGTGGCGAGACCATCCGGCGAACTGGAAAAATCAGCGATTGGCACCGAAGAAAACTTGGTTGAAGAATATCGAGGGCGATGATGAAGAATATCTGTTGCGGGGGCGTCCCGCTCGGACCGTAAGCTAATGGGTCAAAGAAGAAGAAGAAGAAACTAGCTTCTCTTGCGCAAGGGTGCCTGCAATCTTTGTTTTGTGCTTCAATCCTTATCACTGTGGCTGTTTTTCCCCTGCCATGTCTGATTCTTTGTTTTGGCTCACTTCGAACTACTGTGGCAAACCTACAGCTGGCGATTACCGCACATGGTGAAAGATGTGTCTTTTTTTCGATTGGAGAAGTTCGTACCTTGTTCGTTTTTTCGTCCAATCGACCGTGCTCCTTGTTATTTTGTTTTTCTTAATAGTTTTTCAAATACCTATTATTCCCACGAGCAAGCCCGGAAAGAGAAGTGCACCCCGGTAGAATTGCTGATAAGCACCTTGCCCGTGCTGCGATGGGGCCGATTGCTGTCCGCATTCACTTTACGCACTGGTTGGCCATTCAGCCTCTCACAGGAATCCTTACTTTGAATTTTAAGTCGACCATTTTGTAGTTTTCAATGCCTTTTGTTTTTTTCAATATTGAGTTTTTCTTTATATTATTCCTATATTTGACGATAGTGCTACTAGTATAATAATTTTCTTATTCCTAACCACATCACCTAAAATTCGCTAATAATTTTTACTTTTGTTTACTTTACCATAGTTGAAAGATGAAGCCGACGATTCAGATGATGAAGACCTTGACGATGAGTGGGCCGGGATACCCTTCAGAATTGACAATGAAACTGGTAAGTTATTTGCGCAACTGAATTCTTAATTAAAACCGCCATTACCCCAGAAAAAATTTATATTTCGAAAAATATTTTTAATTTAAATAATTCGACAACATTCGAAAAACAGGAAAAAAATAATTTCCATTGTAAAAAAACACGTCAAACGTTCGATTAGAATTCTCAGCGGGTGGCTTTAATGTGATTATAGCACGGATTATTGCCCCACTGAGCCCCAAAAGTGCGCCGAACATACTTCTTCGTTAAGTACATATTCAGGTTGATTTACAAATCGCTCAGTGTCCCGCAGCGTTTCTTACCGTATAAAAAGATGGGAATCAATCCGTACGACGTAAGACACACACCGAGCATATCAGATGCGGCCAATATTGGGTCTATCGCACGGAGGGATCATATCTGTTTCTCTTCTCTTGTTTCTAGGTTTATGTTTTTTTTTACAATTCGATATCGCATGCATTCGATAGCCGAAAATAGTGTACATAATTTCACGGTTCTTGTATTTATACCTATCTTCTTACCTCGGCTGTTGGATAATCCCTTTTCAGCCGTCAATCCGCCAAGCTGGAGAGCTGCAGGCATATATATAAAGGGATCTACGCTGGTGTGTATGGAGTGGCCGGGGTTTCACTCCCCACCTAGGGGTGTTTTTATATGAAATTTTCTCTGATAAATGCGCAAACACACACGATGAGCCTATACGGATCAATCCTGAATGTTCGGGAATTGGCTGGGGCCTATAGAGAGGAAATACGCACAACATGCCGCCGCCACCATTTCATGAAAAATGATGCCGACATTACGTTGCAGTTTCCCGTCATAGGCGCAGAAGGGGATTCTTTTCTATTCTCGATTCCTCAGCGATATGCTCGCCTTCCTGCTCTTCCTCCATGGTGTCTTTTATATCCAAAAATCGAGTTTTGTTTGTTGCTGTGCCTCGGTTTGGGGATTTTTTCCTCTCTCTCCCTTTTTATATCTGATGGATATTTCCCTTGCAGCATTTGTCCACCCCTCCCGAACCCCTATACATATAAGCCCCGAGCCATGTCCCATGTCGAAGTGTAACAGCAATACCCAATTTCCAGGCGATTGTTCTCCTGGCGGTGAAGTGTGCTATCCGCTATTATTGACTCGCATCAGTGTCAACCGATCCAATTGAGCCGTTACCGTCTTTCACTGGATTTGAAAAGGCGCTTCTAACGCTAATAAATCGCATTCACGATGTCTCCGCCATTCAGCTAAGAAATTTTTTTTAAGACTATGTCAGCCCGAGTAGATGCCGCAGTGTCTCCTGTTTATCCGTTGTGCTAGTCGTTCAATAGACGAGGTAACAATTTGATTGGGTTACCTTACGGCGCGTAGCCGTAGCTAGGTAAGTCGTTCCTCCGATAATTCGACGTCTTCTCGAACTCGATCCATTCGCATTCTATGACTAGACACAAAATCCATTGTCCACTGCTTGCGCTATCATAAATCACTAGACTCTGGTCTGGTGACATACTATTGTAAAATCTGTACGGTCTTGTATAGTTTTGGGCTGGTGGGGACCTTCGTATATCGGTGACGCTTCGGCGATAAAAATGTTTCGCTCGATGATGGTGATTGCAATGAAATTATGTGTAGAAAGTCCATATGAAATCGACTTCAATAAGCGTTAAAAATGGCCAAGATTACTGTGGCGGTGAAAGCCATTAACGAATCAGTGACATCTGTATCATGTTATGATTGTTGGTAGATTGATAACCTTTTTTGGAGTGGGTTTAGGGGTTTGCTATTTTCGGAATCCTTCAAGTATAGTTCAGTCTTCTGGAGGGTAAAGATAATAGTTTTTATATATAGAGCTATTCTATGTAAATGCGCGCACAATCTAGAAGCAATAAGTGCTGCTGTACATTAAAAAGTAAGATTTTTAACATTTAAGACCTATCTTCTTTTAGATATGACACTCTGTTCAACCACCCCTGTTGTACTGCTACAGATTGCGACTTAGAAATACATAAGGTCCTGACAAACGGGTTGGATAATAGTTGGGTGTAATGATTTTTGGGAAATATCGCTTCGTTTAACTGGTTAATGATTTAAGACCTCTTTTAAACTACATATTATTAAACTACATACCAATTAACATTACATGGTATTGCCAAAGTTTTCTACTTTCGTAAACTGTTGTTTACTTTTGACATAACGTGCAACAATTCGCGGTACTGCAAAACCATTCGCTCTTATTCATTACTGCCGTTTTCATTATCATTGATGCTTGTTTATATAGCTTTTGACCGTTGACACTAGCCACTGAATCGTCCATCAAGAAAAATTCGCAAAGGACTGCGCATCACTCAGAGTAACTATCTTCTTCCGAACTTAAAGAGTAAATCAAATCAATGAACATAATCCTTATTCGAAGTTTTACCATAAACATCAACCTAGATTATCTCAAGTGAAATCCAAGATTAAGATTACGACGAGTGACTGGAGTTGTTTACTCCTGAAAAGCGTTGGCCTCAAAATATGCACAATAGGCAAAGCAAGTAAATGAACCGATATATTTATTTATATTGATTTGATCAAATATACTACATCAATTTTATTTTCTACTTTGTATTATATGTTTTCCGCCATTTTGTGTTGGCTGCCATTTTGAATCTGTAATGACGCCACACAACTAAATGAAATCTATCTGTCATGCCCTTTCATTTGATGCCCATATCGATCGGGGAACAGAAATACAAATATCGGTCGCCATCTTGACAGGCATCCCAAACGCAAAGTGGAGCTCTTTGATCGCACAGCAATTGGTATACTTTTCTCTCTATTACATAAACGTGGATTCTACGATGGTGAATAGAGAGCGAAGCATACAAACTTCTATGCGATACAATTCCAATTTGCGTTTCCATTTTGCGTTTGGAATGTAAACGGCCCTACACTCTGAATTCTGACTTGAATGTAACTTGTACTCGGTACTGGATTCTACCCTATAAGTAATGATATGAGTAAAAGGACTCGGTCAAAAGTATTGAGTACTGTTATGAGTAGAATCGATCACAAGAACACTTTGTTCCTCTTTTTTTCCTTTTGCTAAGTTGGTAGTTGGCGAGTAAGCAAAGCACTAATTCGTTGTGAGCCTATTACCGGTAATTTTAATATTCTGGCGATAAAATCACAGATAAAAGACAACTGCCTGCCATCATCTAATATTGAGGACAGTCGGCTTGCAGGTGCACCTTCATTTGCCGCAGTTTGAAATTTTCAGCATACAAATTCAAAGTGGACGTTTTGTATACTTCGATTTTGGCAGACTTCCCTTTCAAATTTTGCCTTGAGGTTAGGAACTTGGTAGAATTTTGTAAGAACTACCATTCGGATAATCAGCATCTCATAAGTCGAGGTTCATTGGAGGAAATAAGAACTAATCTTCAACCCACCTTCTACACCCTTTAACATTTTCCCACAACAAACTGTGAATCCTTACGCGGCATCATCTCTACATGCGTCAGGATGGTGCGGCACAAAGAGAACGCCACGAATTATAATGCCAAAAGTAACATTGCTTGAATAAACTCACAAAGCTGAACCCATTTCAAGCTTAAACCAATTATTAACACATAAATTGATTCTAAGAAGAAGCAGCAAAAAACCGCCCGCTTACAAAATGGCATCATTTATATCCTGCTCTGCTCATTCATGTACTCTTATCTAAATCCTGCCCCTGCAGATAATTTATGATTTTTTTATAACCGGAGCCTGTGCCCGGAGCAGAGCAAGGATGAACGGAGGAATGGCGGTGGCATCATTAGGCATTTTCTCATTTTGTTCTGGATTCTTTTTTTCGGTTTCTTCTGTTTCTGCTTCATTTTTTTTTTCATCTCCATTTTGTTCTTTGCTATCTTAATGGAGGCAAATCGATTTAGGGAATATTTAACAAGAAAAAGAGCGCCTTTTCCCTTCTATAGAATTTGGCTTGTAGATGTTGTGTTAATCGTTCCAAATAGGGGTTTTTATTAGTTGGTTGATGGGAGAAGATCTCGATGGATTACAGCGGAATTTTAGAGTACAAATAAAATTATAATTAAATTAATAGAAATTTTTAGAAAAACTGGAACACAAATTAAAGTAGTATATGTAACGCTAACACCTGTTTTAAATCATTTATTCTAACCTATTTTAGTCGCCCCCGCATACTCGAAATTTTATTTATTTTTACTTCTAAGCAATTTGAAAACTTCGATTTTAGTTTTAAAACTATCATCGTGCATAGTCTATATTAACCTAAACTACAAGCAAATTTGATCCTAATACTTAAGTTACCTGGACGGAGTGCATCAGTGGTGGAACGACTGGCTTAACATTACTTAGGTCTATTTTTAATTGGGAAATCTAAACTAAGGAATCCACCACTTTTTCAAGTCGCCTTGGTGCAGGTGGTCACGGTGAAGTGTCCTAGTATTAAGCATAGTCCGGATGCTAAAACAGTATAGGAATAAGGTTTAAAGATCAGGATGTTGTTTGACGTCTCAACTACTGACTGCTCCACAGTTGAGTTGTTATGGTTTAAAAACTCTATAGATCATGTTTCACGAATAAGTGTCATGCCGCAGCTTTGTACCATTTGGAGCCACACTAAAGCCGATGCTATGAACAGCATCCAACGTAGGACGAATAGTGTGGCCGATGCTCGAACTACGAGTGTCCAATGTCACGCGTCCATCGTTGATGTTTGGACACATTCGGGTTGTTGTCGGTGTTGAATCAAACTTTGGAAACCAATATTCACATGAACGTTCACCGCATTGTGTAGAGGCGGCTACGGCGCCAGCGTAAATAAACCAGTTATATTGGACCCAATGCCGAAAGTAAGATTTGTTGGTAGCAGTTCAAGCTATTGGTTGAAAAAGGAATTTGCAACTACAAAAAAATCTCAGACATTGGGTCCTAAATACACAGGAGGCAAGCGCTGCAGCTTCCTTCAGCGCTTGCCTCTTTTGGGCAAGATACACCTTGGTGCTGCAGTGGAGATTTTTATGCTTATGCTTTTGACATGAGAGCACGAGAAGCTGTCACGAAGCTAGAGAAGCTAGACGTTGCTAAATGAAGGAAACTACTTTATTTGTCGAAAACTTTAAAGAGCATGTCATCACTTAGAGCAAAAAAATAATTGTTTCGCTTGAAAACTTTCCATGCACTTTCGCCAACAAGCAGCCAAACTTTTTTGTACTGAGTAGCATGCTTCTCGGGTACTTAAAGCCATTGGCCATTCATACGCGGAGAACCATGCTTCTGCAGCTAAAAGCTTTTCTACTAGTTTGCTTAAAATACACGGAACGGCAGAAACCGAAGCAGCTTTTTTCCTTGCTACGCGATATTTGTTTGTTTATTTGTCCTTCCTAAAAGTCTTTCACTATTTCGAATTTTTTTTCATTATTTCCCAATGCCAATGCCTTAAATTCTCTTTTGTGGCAGCGCATGCTTTCCTTGTTCGCAGATCAAATACAGAAGCACAAAAGTCTCTACCTAAGTTCGAAATTCTACACTTATTGCCTCCCTTGCAGAAGCATGCTCCCTCTGTACGAATGGCCGTTGGGATGCTTGCTTCGAGTTGGAACATGTTTTCAGTCTATCATAGACCCTCAGTAAGTTTTACACCTAGGATGTTATGGTGAACCGTTAGATTCATCACTGAAATAGAAGGAAGGTCAGTGCAGGTATTATTAGAGATTGGAGTATTCGATATTGGAGGCGTTGAATTCAATACAGACCTTGCGGATCAAATCAATCGGCCTACCGTTGTAGCCTAGGCGTTAAAGCGACGACCAATTCAGCGGTCCGTGGTTCCAATCCATTTCTCCCAACTTAATAGTTTTACTTCCTTGACTTCCCCTCTTTACAAGAAATTCACCAGAAAGAAAATTCTTGACGCATTTTTTTATAAGGCGAACTGTTTCGAAACTACTGGAAATTCCGGGATGGACTTTAATTTCCAGAAAGTGTATGACGTGGGAAACAATACCCCGTAAAAAGATTGCTGATCTAAGGTTGGAAAAATTCGTAATATTTGTAAAGGGCAACGTAATTTTTGCACGATTTTTAACGAGTGCTCGGATTTTGACAAATGAAGTCTTGTTAGGAAGCTATCACTCTGCTGAATCCAGAAAAGGTAACTTCATTTAAAACGGATTTCATTTCAAAGAGTTTATTAGATATCAGAAAAACCGGATCGGCACCTAGAAGAAGTCGATATCGTTTTTGGTTCGCGCGATATCGTGCATGTTCAAAATCACGAACGTTGTTCAAACAAAAAACGGCCGACCGAATTTTATGAAAATCTTTTCAGATCATATTTTCCTTAATACATATATTTCGAATGGCACCTCAACGAAGTCGATATCATTATTGGTTCGTGCGATATCGTGCAGGTACAACAATCAAATATGTCGTTAAAACAAAAAAACCAAGTACTTGCGGGGGGTACATCACCAATGGAACACGATTTTTGATAATTACCAGTAAAACATAACCTCAAAATCAAGTTGTACTTTTAGAGTTTGTTTTTAAATAAAAGTGGTATATTATAATACACATATTTTATATAATAATTTATCTATTTCGTATATTTTCATTATAAAATCAATCCAAATACCTAAACTTAACCTCCAAAAAAGAAAAGCTATCTATTGTTGAGTAGTTAAATCTTTGAAAAACCTGGTAGAAATTTTATGCATAACTGCCTGTAAATAAGATCAAGGGTAGTTTCGAGTAGCTAGAAGCAGTTTTGAGTACTTTACCAGTCCCAATGGATCGCATCTAATGTTTACTTAATATTAAATAAACAAATGTAATTATTAAAAAAAGTTTGAACTATCAAGGAATTCGTTTCTAAGAAAAGGAATTGATAGAGACGTGGTTTCTTTCCTAATAGAAAATAAATTAGAATTTTAGATCTATTGTATTCTTCAAGGACGAAGATTGTTCAAATCCTGTGTTATCTAAATTGGGATCTATTCCACAAGAGATAGATTCGAATTTAAAATATTTTTAACTATAACGCTTAAAAATTTGATTTCAACGGAAGGCAATCCTTTTATCAATTTGTATCTATAAAACCATTAAAAGATTTCATATTTCCATTTTCCACCCTAAAACTTTTCGATTTGTATCATAAAAAACGAACCAACCATTTCTCCCCCTCCCTCACCAGATTTTATTTAATAAAATAAGCTTTTGGAGAAAACCCTTTGAAAGGTTCGTCAGACAGTTCAGATAGTTTGACATGCTGCGTCACGATGGGTCTGGTAGCAGCTTTGTAGTAGAGAAAAGGGAAGAAAATTGTAAGGATGATTGCCACAGCAAAAAGAATGGACATTTAAATTGCATTCGCTGATGTTGAAGGGATGAAGAAATTTGGAGAGAAGTTTTGTAATAAGGAATGTTAACTAACTTCCCGATGCCGCGCTATATTTTATAATGAAAGGGTGGTTGTGAAGTTTTAAGGAATATTTATTGGGTTTAAGGTATAATAATAGTTAGTTAATATGCCCGAACGACTTACGAGAAGCAAGCTCCTCCAATTATCGCTAACTTCTCAATGAATGCAAATAGATTGCTTTCTTTTTTCGCACTCAATCTTACTTATGTGACCTATCTTTGTATATAGTACAGTGCCGTGACTGACTGACCGACAACGAACAGACCAAATTTCTGGGCTGACATTTTTACAGTGCATTCCCTATAATGTTTACGTGAAAAATTACTTAATAGATACTTATGTCATTGAGGAAGCTATCATGGCATTAGGTCGACTGCTTTCATGAAATATGAGTTGCTATACCAAGAGCACTGGTCCCGGTTAGTATAGTTATAACTCGGAACGGAAACATGGTTAGTATAGTTATAACTCGACTCTCTATAATTTCAATGGGAAATTAGTTATTTTGGGTCTTATTACTGATCGAGCCAATAAAAAAATTATTTCAGGTTGTTTTCATTTATTTAACTTAGTTTACACAGAAAAACTTACCAATTTTTTACCATACTCAACAGACCGATTATCGTTAGATTACGGTGATCAAGCGGTATTGGGTGTGGTTAGTACTTAGTTGGGGGCCTTTTAGGAAAACTGCTGTCGAAGAACAAAAATATAAAGCTTTTCGTCACGGCAGTTATTATTCACATATCTACAGGCCCTACAACTTGGAGGGTTACAAAGATAATTTCTATTTGCATACGTGAATTTCACTGGTTCAACCACTAAAATTTCACTATTTCTCGGCAATGGTTCAATTAGTAATAATAAATAATAACTGGAAATTAGTAAACAGTTACTTTATCGTTTTAGGAGATTAGCCACTAGGTTTACAGATTTTTACTAGGGACGGGATTGTTAGTACAAAGGACGATTCCAGCGCTTAGTTTATCACATAACTACCCAGAGACCCGTCTTGGACTAAACTGCTCGAAATCATTATCTGATTCCAGAGATTCACCCAGGGCCGTATATATCACGAAGGTTACCCTTTATTGCAAGTTGACTTGAACATCATACTAGTTCACACCAGGAGTCATCCACAAATTACGTGATTTTAGCGATGTTTTGACCCTTCTCCCCCTTGGTGAGATTTTGTTTATTTGGAAGACTATGTGGACGCCACCTTGTACTGTCGTCAATCTATCTCGACCGCGCCGGGTTAGTGATACTTTGCTCGTACGCTGCAACATTTGTCAGGTCGCGCGTTTGGCTGGCCGGTGGCGGCTAAACAATCGAGGGGCTACTATTCTACTTTCTGGAGTTTGCATAACCGCGTAAAAATTTTGGTGTAGGATTTAGCCATAACTTACGGTGCTCATTTGTACAAAGGTCGCCGGCAGGCCGTGAAGGCCAAGTATCACACCACACTCATCGGCCGCCAACTGTATGGGGCCTAACAAAAATCTTTATTTGTTTGGTCATTTATCGTCAGTTCGTGCCTAAAGATCTGAACTTCTGTTCACTCTCAAGCCGTGAATTTACGACAAGACGCATTTCACGCCGCATCCACTCGGATCAGAACGCAAGGCGCGAAAACCATCCGCGTTTGCGCTTATTCGTTGGTGTTGACGACAACGGTCTGGAGCCGCCCTGAAGTTTTCATTGAGGCCATGAACATTTTTCCACTTGAATTAAAACCTGCTATGCTAAGCTGAAGTATCATCCATCAGTCAGACTGAGTAATCTATTGCCTTCGTCGGGCTGTGCCGGCCGACCTGGTCTGAAAGGCCACTGCCTAAAGGCGGCCTGGAAGTGAATGAGGGTCTTTAGTGGAGAAACATGTTTTGCTTAATTTAACCCAGTTTTCTCGCAATTTTACACTGTTTCTTAAAAAAAATGAAAATTGATTTTAAAACCCACCACCGTTTTTGGGTGAAGGTAATCTTTAATTCTCGGTAAAAGTATTCCTCGATTATGCTTACGGTCCTCAATTTTGTAAATTACCTGCTAACCAGAGAGTTTTAAGCAATTTGGCTCTGAATCAACTAACTCCTTTTATTCATAAGAACGCAGTCTATATGAAAAAGAAATCGGCTTTGATTCTCACGTTTAGCTTGGATCCTGAAGACCTTAAAAGTTTTACATGTGAACATTTTGAAACATACTTTAAGCACTCATATAAAAGTTGAACAAACTTTTACATAACAATGGCTAAAAACCAGAAGAAGTGTTTCATGACTTTTTAAATATGATTGCATTTTGATATACGATCATAATAAACTGCTGATATAAGAGCACCTTAACGAAAAGCGTATTTGACATAATTTTCTTATATTTTCTAATTTCCTTAGTAAAGCACAGCACAAACTAGAAAACAAGGAACGAGCCCCCACAGCAAAGCCATCAACTTTCTTCCATTAAAATGACAAATTACACGTCAAACTCACTCTAAACGTCGCGTCGTCTTAGAATGTCTGAATACATATGTAAGGAGCTTTACTGGAATCCATTACGGAAAAAGAAAGAAAATGCCTCCGCCCCCGCCACCCCCGAAGAATACGCAACATTCAAGGAAAACCGGGATTCAATTAGGGAACAATCAAAACGAATTTCCTGAAAACCATTTCAGGATCTGCAAACAACACTTGACGGAACATACCCTCTTGACATTTTGACAAATGCTCGCTCGACTCCGGGACTCCGGCAGAACGCAAAAAAGGAGAAGGGTTGGCCCTCGACTGCTTTGACAGGGGGAGCGTTCGTATTGTAAATTCGTTGTGCGTACGAAATATGTATGCCGTTATTGCCGCCATTTTTGTTTCGTTCCCAATCAGAAAATGTATGCAGGCCCCAGCGATGCCGGTTTTTGTTTATTCGCACAAACCGACCGACTGAGTGCTGCGACAGCGTGGTCGCGGCTCTTACAAATGGCTGCAGAGCAGATTCGTGTCTCCCCTAGCAAGATGTGGCATAATGGCCGATCGGAGTCTTCTTGTTCGGCATCCTAAGGACCATTCAACGCCCGCAGTTTTGCTTTGTTTATGGACGCGGATAGCGGCTTCCCATAGCCCAGATTACAACGGTCTCGAAGCCCAACGGGGGGATCTTCTTAATTCGTCTTCGTATGGTCAGCGCTGTTGTGGCTTAGCTGATGCCCCACGACTTTTTTGTGTGCCGACCCATCGTGTCTCAAGGTGAGCAGAATTAATTAAAAAAGGCATAAAAAAAATATGGGAACAACATAACAGCCCTGGGAGACCCCATGTCCGACTGATGAGCAACAAAACATCCATGAAGGCGGTAACCGGGTCGGACTGTAAAATTGCCCAAGACCGAGGCTTACAAGCTCGTGAACCAAGAAGTATCAAAGATGGCCACGAACACAGATCAAATGGGGCTCCCCTGGACTGAGGAGTTAATTAAAAGTTACTTCTTGAGCGTTCGGCGATATCTTGATGATTCGCTCAAGTTTCCGCTGACGAGCTCAGTTAGGGACCGTATCAATGGATTCTTATGGCGGGTAGACATCTTGATTGCAGATCTTTCTCTTTTCTTTTTTCTTTCCACCAGGTATCTCTCATATCCCCAGAATCTCGGTGCTATAATGGCGTGTGGAGGGCGAGGGTAGGGGGCTTCTTTAGTGTTTCCGTTTGGAAATTGAACAATTCTACAAAATCGACGAAACATTTACAACCGACCGCGGCGGCGCTTTTGCCTTTGTCTGGCGCATGCTTTCTTTTCAATTCAGCAATTTTACAACTACACAATTATGATTATTGCCCAGAATTTCCCGGCAAGAAAATGCTCCACAATAAAAATTACCGGTAGACAATTTTCACGATTACCCTCTCTCCCGACGGTGCAGGGGGGCGCAATACCTGCACAGGAGGCTTTTCTACCTCTTTTTTCCTATTGTCTAGCGCGGTGTTATTATGATTTTACTTAGTGGCTTGAGTTTTGCTGCGTAATTGAGGTTTTGCTACGTCATTTTTGCATTTTTTTCGCGTCGTTATTGTTTAAAATTCAAACGGAATTCACTCGCGAGATATTAAAATAATTTAGAAAATTTGAAAGTTAAATTGGTTGAGATTTTTCTCTCTTTTTTTTCGTTGGATTTTTATGATTCAGTTATTTTAACAGAATGGGGAATTTTTCAAGGAAAACAGCAAAAAAAATATGGCGAACGCGCGCATTCAATTCTCTAAATTTGTCATGAAATTACTTTGCAGATTTATGTAATGCCCTTATGACACTCGCTTTTTTTTCGGCTGATAAATCTGCTAGAAAAACCAATTATACGAAAAAGGTAGCAAGAGTTTGCGAGAAAAGGATAACATAAGCTTAATAATTTTTGAAATAAGCTTTGACAGTTCCATCTCAATTGTGTTCTGTTATCACCTTATAATACACGCTCACACACCCATACACACTTAAAAAATCAAGAACTGTCAAAAAATATTGAAAATTTTCTTCATATTTTCCAGCTGAACTGCTAGAATATATATGGCAATTCCATTTTTCCATTCCAATTTTGTCAAATTTGTTTTTCACTCACTCCAATTTAAATTTCCTATGTCAACATCACGGCTCACTCTAATTAGCAGATTTTTCAGCCGAAAAAAAGTGAGTGTCATAAGGGCTTAAGTATTATGAAATTTCGAGAAAATAAACAAACAATGAATGAGGAAGCGATGCAATTGCAATATTTCATTATTTCCCTTAGTTTTAGAGAGAAATTCAGAAAATTTTAAAAGAACAAAACCTAAAACAATGCTACACGTTTAGCTGTAAGGTAACTTAAGATTACGTCACCAAAAGCTCCGAAATTCTTTAAAAGTTTTTAAAACTCAATAACAGCGATGGGAGGTGAGGATAATTTACTAAGCTTGGTTAGGATTCAGTGGTGGTCAGGCATCAGTTGAATTGGGACAATAGCTACATAACTATTCTAGACTGATGGGAGTGTGACCATAAAGTCTAAAAAGTTGCTAATGGTAATAAAGTATCGAATAGGGGCGATAAAAGATCAAATAAGCTTACATGATCGGACTAGTTCCTTTCAGATAAGGTTGGTGTGAAGTTATTGGCCTCATACAAAGTTGTTATTACGGTCATTCTCCTCTTACTGGGACAACTCCTACAACCGCCGCTCGGCCCTAAGTTCTAGACCCACGAGAGCCTCCTGGCATAGAGGGCCAATGTGGAATTTGGGAGCTCCACGGAGCACAGCCGAGCACCGCTATTGTAAAGTCCTTCACTACAGACCGAAGTCAGGGCTATGGTCGAGACCTCGTGAAATTTCAATTGGTCGGGATCAAGCTGCTGGAACAGTCAAGTCTAAGCGATAAGCCACAATGCAGACTGCCGAACCTGTTCTGCGGTCTGGCCTACAAATATGGGGTAGAGGGTTATAGTACAATAGGCCAAACAAGTGGTCTCGGTACTTTTGGACCCACTACCTCACCAATAAAAAAAGAAGACCAATCCTTGGAGATTGGATGATCCGATGACAATAAAAAAGGCGGCTTAACAATTTCAAAATTCTTTCAAGGATCATTTGCAACCTGTACAAGAGCTTGATCCACATATACAGGACCCAGTCAATATTCGGCCTATATAAAAGTCCCCGGGTGATCAACAAGAAGAATTATTTGAAGAAGTTGAACCGGAAAAAGGCGTTACTCTAAGTATGGTGTGGGTATTAATATTATTTGGGGGACAATGGCAGAAGTGAGAGCTTAGTTGATATGAGTATCTGGCTTGATTGTAAGGATACTCACAAAGCCACCTAGATATTCCCTGATTACGTTATTACTAAGCAAGTAGACCATGATAGGCCGCCGCCACTTTTTGAGCCTGGCGATAATACGCACATGCCAACTCTGACTCACTAATTTTTCGAGGGTTACGCGACCTTTTGTATTTTGCGCAAAATGGGCTTATTCACAATTTTTGATTTCTTTTTATAAAAGAATTGCATCTACAAATGGTAAATTTCCAAGATTTCTTTCATTTGAGATTTCTTTAGAGATAACTGATAATTTGGACTCCGTGCCCTCCTCTATCTCACTCGCTTTCGGCTTGTAGTGGGCGCAATACTACCAAAACGTGAGCACTCATTAAACAAGCCTTTCCTTACGCTAAAATTCGGCGTGTGCCTTCTTGTAGTTCTCTAAGAACCTTTTCGCGGGTCAGTGTTCCTTGGCCCGTACTCTGCACCATACGCCGAGTCGCGCGTTTAGCTAGCCTTCGAAAGCTGAAAATTCGAGTAAAAATTTTTGTATATAGGATTTACCCGTATCTAAAGGCCCCAATTTACACACACGTCTCCGGCAGGCGGTGGTCTGAAGCTCTTCGCCTTGCAGCCAAGTATCACCATACACTCACCGGCTGCCAACTGTGTTAGGCTTGCATTTCAAGAAAGCTGACAGAAATCGCATTTATCTTTAGTTCGTGCCTGAAGATCTGAACTTCTATTCGAGCCGTGAGCTTACGGCAAGAATTCACGTCGTATGCCCTGGGAACGGAAAGCAAGGCGCGAGCTAGGCGTAAAAACCATCCACACTCGCGTTCGCGATTGTTCGCGGGTGTTCACGGCGTGAGTCTGGAGCCGCCTTGAAGCTTTCGTTGAGACCACGAACATTTTTGCACCTGAATTAATAACCATAACCTGCTAAGCTAAGCTGTCGTTTTCGCCTGTGCGTCTGTAGAGAATCATGACTTCACCTGCATGCCACGGCCTGTCAGGTGGATACCTGAAGTATCATTCCTCAGTAAGACTGAGTCAAGCTTAGTCATGCCGGCAGAATGGGACTGTACTCCCAAAGACGAAACGAAACGAAAACGAAACCGTTTTGTTAAAATGCTAAATTGATATCGTCTCGTTTTCGTGTAAACAAACGATGACATATTTGTAATCGTTATTGATTTTTGTGTGTCAGCGGTTTTGAGATTAAAATGTAAGTTGGGATTATTAATTACTTTGATAGCTTAATTTATTTTGCATAATAGGTCAACAATAACAATCCCAAGGCAGTACGTGATTATCGTCTTCAGAAGTAGGAAATATGTTTTCGTCTCGTCTTGTTATTTCGTTTTGTTTCTTTATTGTCTCGAAGTCGGGACTACAGGCCCTGGTCTGTCAGGCCACTGCCTACCGGCGGCCTGTAAGTGAATGGGGGTCTTTAGTGGAGAAACATGTTTTATACTTAATTTAACCAAATTTTCCCGCAATTTTACACTGTTTCCTTAAAAAAAATAATTACGTGATATTTGCCGAGACCCCCCTCTCCCCACGTGAGATTTGGTGAGATTCGGCTCGACCCCCCCCCCCCCCCCCTAAACGCCACACATAATTAATGGACGACCCCTTATCTCAATCAATTTTTGAATACAATGACGATTAAATGACCACCTCCTTTATATACTCCCACAGAAAAACGTCTGGTGCCATTAAATCCGAACGCGAACTTACGCTGCTAGAACTTCATCGTAGCGGCTGCGGTTTGGTAAAGTGCGCCGACTTGTTGAAAATATAAGTTTATCAGACCTTTTTCATGCATTTTCGGACACACAAAGTACGTCAACATCCAAACGATAGCGTGCGGCGTAGACTGTTTTTCGAACTTTGAAGAGAAATGGCCCGGATGATGGTTTTTGAAGACACTCTGGCCCAAAGAGTGACTTCCTCGTTGTACAGTGCTTTCGGTGTTTATTGACTCATAGCTAAAGTGGTATACTGAAATACGTGTCAGAGTTATTCCATGTTGAAATACCGAAGGTCTAAATGGCGCGCCTGAATAAAAAAAAGATTTGAACTATAAGTTAACTTTTAAGAATATTTATTAAAAAAATTGACTTCAAATACAAGCACAATACTCCCCCCCCCCCCCCCCCTCAACCACTCATGCACACTTTGAATATTGTTGCTTCCTGGCACCGCGCAGTCAGCTTAAAAATTAGAGCGAGCATTGGTTAACCTACGCAAGGAATGGCTTAGAACTACATGTGGATATGCGTTAAGGCTCGCCCTCTGAGAAGGAAGAAAGAATACGAAATTTTTCATAATTGTTCTCCATTTTCAAACGCAAGCAACTTTCCGACGATTGCACCACCTGGTGTTCATACAGTCAAAGCAACATTCGAACTGGCGTGGTTCGTGAGTTATTTGAAATTTATGCCATCAATCCAGAGAATGTGACAAATTGTTCCCAGATCTCACATAATGTAGTTGATTTTTAGTCCAGTCAATGCACGGAAAAAACGGCCAAACCTGGAAATCCTGCCAAACAGCACAAATTTGCACAAAAATTTGGATTTGGGTTTTACTTACCCTCTACTTCAAAGTTGCCAATGTGCCTAGGGTTTATTTTTTTGGGGGTGTAAACTACCGCTATTCGAAAATAGTTGTAGAATTGTAGATTCAAGCGTTTAATCGATAGAAATTATCATTGCAGCATGAATTATTAGTTGCAACCCTTATGAAAACAACCCATATAAAAACAACCCATATAAAAACAACCCCTACTGATTAAAATTTGATTTAAGAAATAGGAAAAATATATTATAATAAAACATTATATATTATAGATCTTAGTTTAGAAAATCAAAAAACATAATTAAAAATCATTTTCTTCTTCATTTTCACTCCTTTCTAAGTCTGCCTTATGCTTCCTCCTCGTTTTCCTCTTGATCTATAATTGGGGCACTATTCGGACAATTGTCTCTGCTGCTTAAACAAGTTGAATTGCAGAAGAGTCCTACTCTTCGCCAAACTAGTGATGAGCAAACACAGGAACAAGACAAGATTAATCTAGTCTTGTTCTTGTTCAGTCTGCTTGTTCTTGTTCTTGCAAGCATAACTAAGTCTTGTTCTTGTTCTTGGTCTTGCAAAATGTGCGAGAACAAAACAAGACTACAAGAACAAGACCATTTTTACTCATCACTACGCCAAAAGCAGGTTGAACCACAACCCTTTTTGCAGCTGCAAAAAATCATTTTTGTGTGCGCATGCGTGTGTGTCTCACAATGTGTGAAAAGATGAAGAAATCTTCTCAAATACACGTGTTTTGATAACTGTAAAAATTGGTATTTTTACCATAACTCGCTTAGTTTTTGAGCTATCAAGTTCAATAAAAAACCATTTTGTAGATTTTTTCAAGAGCTATAAGGTGATGTAAATAACATTTTTTTTGAAGCTCTTATTTTTTAAAAAGTTGGAGCTCAAACAGCTTGAAAGCGTTACTATTTGCGAACGAAGCAAACTTAAAACGGCCATATCCTACTCAATTTTTATCTTACAGAAAAAGTAAAATAAACCAAAAGTTTTAGAAAAGATCCTACAATTTTTTTCACTCCACCAAATTTTGCGTATCTTTCATAGTTTTTGAGTTATTTTTAAAGAAAGACATTTTTTTGGAAACTAGAAAAAAAAACTCTTCACTTCAAGCTCAAATTTTCCAAATCTAACCACCGTAAACCGGCCAAACTTATAGATCATATTACAAGTGCACAAATAAAGTAAATTGTAAAGTGGTAACAATCATTTTCAATTGGGGTGGTAATTAGGGGGTGATTTTCACAATTGACCTAACAATTGAACAAATTTTGTTTTTGTCATAACTCGCTTAATTTCGATACTAAGAACTTCCATAAAAAAAAATAAAGGTTTTTCTAAGCACTTCAAAAAAGTTCTATGAATTTTTCTCGAAAAATGCATTGTTTTGGGATATTTCACTTTGAAACTTACGATTTTGGCGTTTGCCTAAGAAGAACCAACTTTTTAACAAACTATTACTCCGTTAGTATTGGGTCTAGTGATATTTTGAACCCAGTATTCTGTTTTGTTTTTTTATAAGCTACATTTTTACTCTGAATGATTTTTTCATAAAATACTTATTTTCAGAGTTATTCATGAAAAAAAGTCTGAAAACGTGGGGTTTTTTTTTGTTAAAAAATTGACATTTCCACTCTCGAATAAGTCGAAAAGTATTGACTTTCAGTAAAAACTTTAGGTATATAACAAAAATTGCTTAGAATTAGTCAATCTATCCATTCCCATTATTTTTAATAAAAAAAAATTTCACTCTCGAGAAGGGGTGGCGCCCACCCCCAAGGTAAAAGCAACCCCCGGCATATTGACAACTTTGAAGAAGAGGGTAAGTAGAACCTACAGCCAAATTTTGGTGCAAATCGGTGCTGTTTGGTAGAATTTCCAGCGAAATTGTACATTGACTGGGCTATTTATCGAAGAACCTGATGTTTGATCAAATATTTCATGCATGTAGTCTTCATGGTTTCCTTGTTCTAATTTATTGTTCACTTATAGCTAACATCTGTTTATATTTTGCAGATTTTTGATTAGGTCGATATTTAGCTTTTGGTGTTTTAATAGTAATAGATATAGCAAAATTTGGTGCAATATAAAAGCTCCTCTCTCTTTATTATATCACTGCAAAAAATTAAAAAGTGTTGAAATAATTTAAATTAAAAATGTCACAACTTAATTTCATATTATAACCGCCTAAATTAATCAAGTACCTTTCTATTATAATCCATCAACACAAAATTCGGCTGTGATTTCCTTTCAATTGAGCTAATTACGAGTTTGATCAAGGCAACATCTTAGCTTATTGTATTTTGTACTGTACAAACTGAAAATTAAACCAACAACCGAAATTGGAATTCTTCCCTGCCAACTTAAGACAAGTTGCCTTCAGCTAGCGGCCATGCGTCCTCTCTCAAAAAGAAGTAGAAAACTCACCATCAAACAACCAAACAAGGTGGATTTATCCGTTCGCAATGATTCGTCGAAATTATTGCCCAATTAAAGGTGTAAGTCGAACGTAACAAATTTTGAATGGAACAAATCAAAACCGAGCTAATGAAGACATCAAAACCCTAGACACGGCTCTGTTCCCCATTGTCGGCCACGTACACATCCAGCTACATCACATACATAGTATTCAGCATTGGGATTTCGACCATTCACATCACGTTAACAAAAATCCGAAGATAAGAAACGGAAAATAAACTAAACTAAAAAAGACGATTAATCCTGGAGCGGCAATTGACAGTTTTATTGTCACCAAACTGAATGGCGGATTTGAGGCAATCACACCGGGGCTTAGATACACCTCAAGGGTCTTCACAATCTCCCCGTCGGAACTTGGTGAAATGTAAGAAATTTTAAATTAAGAAAAAAAACTCGTCTTTTTACCATTCGATATATCCAAACTGCCACAGAGTGGATAAAAAAAGAAATTTGCTTGTCATTCGAAATATGACTTTTCTATCATTGCCTAAGGCTTAGGTACGATTTGGGCCGACATACAACTCATCCGTATTTTTTTTTTTTTGGTACTGTATATACCTTGAGAACTTATATCTGCTCTTTTTCGGGAGAAAGGTATCATATAGTTGTATCTGCGTGTACATACGGCCAGGAGAGATTGTACACGATTATTAGGATAATTTCGTGCTAGGAAAATACCGTCTTCAAAATAGGTGATAATAACATGAGCACCAACGAAAGCAACAATAGGGAATATTACGAGGTGCAGGAAATTATCAGTGGGGTTCGAAGTAATTTCAGATGTTACGTAGCAGAGGCGGTATTTCGTGAAAAAAGGTAAAAAAAATGATAATAATATCGGGATTATAGGGTTTAAACATTTTCGTAGAAAGTACGGATAATTAGCAACTTAAGCGAAGGTGTTTTGTGAGGGAGAAACCAACTCTTGCTGCTCCCATTGCTAAAAAAAAATCAATATTTAATAACCCCACTCTTTGTATCAGTATAGCTGTACTGCATTTATTCATTTCGTCAGCCGAAAATGCATTATTCGATTTCTGGTGAACACCGATTTGATATCATATGTTCAATCAGCTTTGATAAGATTGTCTCTTTCATATCTAATTTTATTTTGAACATCGGATAAAAAATTCGGAGTGTAGCCCAAACGTCTACCATGCCATTATAGTCATGGGCGGCGCTTTCATTGGTGCAAATGGTGCACTTGCACCGGGCGCAGTTGAACGAGGGCGCAATTTCAGAATATCTTTAAAATACAAATTGAAAAAGTGTTATTCATTTTCATCTATTAATGGAATTGTGTTTGTTTCCATTTGCCTTAATTCCGATCACAAAATGAAGAGCTGATGGGGCGCAATATTGGATATTGCACCGGGCGCAAAAAAACCAAGCACCGGCTCTGATTATAGTCTGCATAAAATAAGAACTGATAAGTTTGAAAATATTGCAGAAGAGGAGTATTCTAAATACCGTCATATTTATTTAGTTATTTATTTATCTACGCCAATCCTCATTCTTCTTCTTCTTCTTCTTTGATCCGTTAGCTGGCGGTCCGAGCGGGACGTCCCCGCAACGGATACGCTGCTGTCGGTGCCGCTGGGTCCCGAACTCTCATACATATTGGCAAGAAACATCAAAAGAAGGGCGAAATTAGTAAAATTAGATCGGTATTAAAACCAACAATTTAGCCACAATTTTCAGGGAAAAGATCAATCCACACATGTCCATGACGTGAGCGTGCCATGTTCCCTCACATCCAACGCAGTGGGGCACCGACGTTCTCAGTGCCCTTCAGACGTCCACAAAAAATACCTTGTTACCGATAGTTTCTAATTGATCCTGGACGTGAAACAAATGGTTTTTAAATTCAACACAAATTTAGGTAAAGTTTATTTGAAATATACTCAAACCTGTTTCTGTGCATTCTTCTTTGTGCGTGTGTGTTTTTGCTCATTTCGTAGAATTTACTTTCAACCAATTCACTATATAAACAACCAATTCACTATATAAAATTGCGAACTCACCTTCCACTATCGGAAGAGTCCAGATGCGTTGAACCTTATTTCATGTTCATTCTTTTCCTCCTCGTCTAAGAGCAATGCTATTGCAGCAAGATATTCCATGATGCACTTGAGATCACTGCCCAAATTACAAAACTAAAAAGTAAAGACTATCAGTGAAAAATTCATCACGGAAGTCACTGACACGAAAAACATCGATGCTGCGCGGTCACGGATATGACTGGATGAACCTTCAATTTCACGACAGATTTGACACAAGAAGATGGCACCCGATAAAACATGTTTGAGGTAACGAAATTTTTGCACGATTTTGAAAGGTTGACGAATTTTGACAAGTGATGTTTTGTTCGAAGGCTATCGCTGTACAGAACCCAAAAAAGATCACTTCGTTTAGAACGGGTCTCATTCCATCGAGTTTATTAGATATTAGCAAAACTTGTAAATTTAAGGTCTTTCTGACAATTAGCCGAAGTTTTTCTATTTAAACAAGAAAGGCCTGACCGAATATTATGAAATTTTTTTCAGAGCATTTCTTCGTTAATATTCCTTTCGGCACCTCAATGAAGTCGATATAGTTTTTAGTTTGCGCGGTATCGTGCAGGTACAAAAATCATAAACGTCGTTTACACAAAAAAAACGGTTTGACCGAATTTTATGAAAATCTTTTCAGATCATATTTCGGTTAATACGCTTCGAACGACACCTCAACGAAGTCGATATCTTTTTTGATTCGCGCGATATCGTGCAGGAAAAAATTACCACATACGTACGCACACACACATACTTCCTCCCAATTTTTTGCTTAAAATGGTCCTGGGACCTTGAAAGATGAAAATACGTCGAAATTTTCGATTTCGATTTTCGGACCGATTACAATAACTTCCTATACTGGGAAGTTAAAAATTCAAAGTCAACCACAATTTCTGGCGAATTGATCATTCGATAACTTTGAAAAAAGGACAAGTCGGCCTTTTGTCTCTTTAACAATGTCGTTCATACTATTCACGTGCACAGGACCTTGAACATAGCGAAAGCATTTACAAAACTTACGTAGGATTTCTCCAATACAATTGATGTTTTGATTAGTAAACGCAGACCAGGCCACAGACTCATATTCCATTATTTCATCTTTTCGACTTTTTGAACTCACTTTAATTTCTACTTAACATTTTTGTTGTCCTTTTTATTATATATCTTATCGCCATCTAGGCCGATTTCGATAAATGCGCCGGATTCGGAAACATCATTCACTACCATTTTAGTTATGAGTCTTCACATCGAAAAAACGCGTTGGAATTATAGCGCTTTACATAGAAATCAATCGTTCAACAGACAACACAATTCGTAGTTTGTTGAAGAATTTCTTTCTTTGACTATTCGTCTGTAGCCACTCGCCAGCGTCCGGTAATAGAGAGTGTTGGCGATAATGTGTCGTATCGCCGCCAATCTCAGGAGCTAAACGTGAGTGGAACGACACTAAGGAGGATTATGAAGCAAGCTCTTCATCTCCTCCCATACAAAGTCCAACAGCCAACGGACAAGCCGCGCCTCTCCCTGGAATGATCGATGCGGAGCCAGATTTTTTGGACAAAATTTAGATCATTTTACGAAACACGATGAAAAATTCACTGTTTGGGTCGGCTCAAATGGTTGCTCAAAACCCACCATCGAACCATTTTATTCAAAGTTCCAGAATCCCTTAATAACGCACTTTGATGTTAGTGCACTTCGTGTGTTCGAAAAAGCGTGAAAAAGGTCTGACGAAAGTTTTCAACAAGACCTTGCGCACCTTGCCACACCGCAGCCACTACGAAGAAGTTCTTCCAAAAGTAAAGTTTATGCTTACCAAACCGAAACCATTGACGAACTCAAAACTAACATACGAGCCGAAGTAACTGCTCTAACGCCCGAAAACATCTTATCGAATGGAAGTCATTTAATCGACATTGTATTCAAAAACTTGTTTGAAATAAATGGTAGAGAATATCTTAAATAAATATTGCTCAAAAATGTCGGCGTTATTCAATATTGAAATACCGGAAGTCTAGATGGCGCACCCCACCTAGTATATAAATTTACATAATTTATTGGGGGATCTAACGGTTTTTTATGTAACAGGGGGACCGCAGAATCATAAAGTGGCTCTTTCGTTCTTCTCCCTGTATCTACTACAACTTTGTGTAGGATATCCAGCTTGGTAGCGTGCTCAATGTTTAAATGGGTTAATGCCTCGTGATGGAACCGTAATTCTGGCAATATCTCTGGGAGGTATGTTTCATGACCTACTGCTCTTCCTTCGTTGTAATAAGGCCAAGTCGTTCTAGAGATAATACAGGCCCCCAGTACACACCATAGTTACACAAGCTTGAAGCGCATTATTATCAACTCGAGGGCTCTTATCAAAACTTGGCTATCTATGAAAATTCCAATGGTACATCCTTCTGTAAGTTCGAGGATCATTATCTGGCAGGCCTTTAGGATCGTCAGTACCTCCGCTAGAAAAATGCTTGGGTTTTTTGGTGAGGCTCCGGCCTTTAGTTCCATAGAATCATCTTCGGCTTAAGATCCCATCTCTTTGCCGTATGTCTTTTTACAGGGTAGAGACCTGTGCAGTCTTTCTTTGCTCTTTCTACGATGTTCGACTTCCAATTGAGTTTTGGGTCGCGTTTTAGATCCAGAAATTTCACTTTAGACGAAAGATTGGTGCAGGCGCTTTCAAAGGTGCAAATGGTGCAATCGGGCGCAATTGGGCAAGGGCTCCATTTCAAAAATTATGAAATTGAAAAAAAAAAATTCGATGAAAAAGCATGACTTCTTTTTATTACCACGATTTATTTTTCCAGTTTATTTTCTTGATAAAATATCTGGACGTCTGTCCACGAATTTATGCGGATCCCGCTGTCGCAAAAAGTTACACAAATTTATTAATTTCTATCTCTGTACTTGCTGATCAGGGGCGCAACAAAAAGAGAGGGTCCAAATTGGATATAGTTTCATCGGAGCATTTACGTAGGAATCTAATAAGGAAACCGCAACCTTTTATTTCTTTGTCCGTTGTATTTCACTGCGATCAAAAAATGAACAGTTAGTGGGGCGCAATATTGCATACTGCACCGGGCGCAAAAAAATCAAGCGCCAGCCCTGAATTCGTGGTGCGTCCATCCAACTTGGCAAAGTTAAAAGCGGGGGTAATCATTTTCCCGCTCGGTGAGGCATTCTCGTTGCTAACTTCAGTAACAGGGGACCTCGTCCTTGTTGTATCCCTCTGTGGTCCGTATTTGGTTATCACCTTAAAAAGCCGAAGTGGAGTGTTAACTATTTTGCAATTCAATTATTATGGCCATTCTATTGATCGTATTTTGAAGAGTGATATTCGGGGAAGAAAACGAATATGAATGTAGTTATATTTTACGCAGGAGGAGGTGGAGTAACTCTGCCTGTGGGCAAAAGAATAATAACGCATCGTTAAACTTCATAGTTTATACATAATCTATTTTTTGTTGCTGCTGCTGATTGAATTCAAATTCTTAATACCAATAAAGACATGATTTTTGTTTTAAGAATTCTAAGACATCACGAGTTCGCCAAGGCTAGCAAATATTCTCTCTGAAAGCAGAAATTCCTTTCAATTGCGGAAAATGTTAAACCAACCTTCAACCGGGCGAATTTAATCTAAAAGTTTGACCCACAATGGATGCTATAAGACAACATTTAAATTAAATCCGGCCAAAAAAAGTTACGATCACGACTTATTGCGTAAACACCAAACTCCACCAAGAGCAGAAAAACAAAAAAGAATCTCCTAATCCAAAATATATCTTGACACTACATTCACGTTGTGTTGACGGTTGCCCGATCTGCATTCAAAGAATCGCCACGACCTGGCTAACAAAACCCATATTGAAAAAGGTAAAAACGACAAAGGATAAGAAAATAGCCGAGTCCCCTTCTGGAGTGCCGACTGTGGCTGGAGTTGTCAATTGGATTTTATCGAATTTAAATTAGATGTATACTAAACGGAGCGGATTACAAAGGCGGTCGAGATTAGTCGGATATGGCTGGATACCGACCGAGAGAGGAGTAGACAAAAGACCTCATGGCGAGGGAATGCAATCAGAAACCACTGAATCATCCTCGTCCATGGAAAGTCGTCATAGACGAAGACGTGCCTTATGACAGCGGAATCAGGCTATCCCCCCGATAGATAGGTAGATATGGCGGTGGCTATCACTTAATAATAATCGGGCAAAGCTTTGGATAAAATCAAGCCAATGGAGGATTGCGGCGTGGGGTGCTCCAGGAGCGTCCGTCTATATACTTATATAGCAATGTAGGTGTATGCACATAGAACTGGTATAGTTAATAACTTCTTTGGTATTCTGCTCTGGCAGGTTCTAGGAGGCGGGTATGACACATTCGTTTTTCATGGATCCTCATCCCCGTGGGCCTCCTTCGACTTGGACAAGTTGTCGCTATACCTCAAAGGATACCTTCCTATCAAGAAAGAAAAACTTTTCGTACCCATGACGTGTAATAAAAATTCCCTTAACAGGTGGTCATTTATCATTGACTGATCGACATATCTTTAATTAAAATTTCTTTATCGGGCTTAAACTGTAAGCTAAGACGAACTCGGCCTACGTGCTCCTTCCTTCTTCTGGCCATCGTTTGTGCCTTCAGCTATACTCGTACATCGGACGTTCGATGTTCACCTTGGGTATATCTATGTTTGTATACCAATGAGTATATTCTTGGGTTGGCGTCT
This sequence comes from Thereva unica, assembly GCA_949987705.1. Classification (NCBI taxonomy): domain Eukaryota; kingdom Metazoa; phylum Arthropoda; class Insecta; order Diptera; family Therevidae; genus Thereva; species Thereva unica. The sequence goes on along the minus strand of OX465283.1, from coordinate 69,698,197 downwards.
TCTCCCTTTCTTCGGTAAATGTATGTGTGTAAAGAACTTAGATTTTTCTTAAGATTGGATAATGGCCGCCGATTGTAAGCACTTTGTAAGATGATGGCCTGCGGACGTGGGGTTAAGTAACTTGTGGCCTTTTTCTGATTCTTATCGTTTGTTGTTAATATTTTTGTATCAAATGATTTTTATCGATGATTTGTCCACTTTCTAATAAATTATTTCGAGATTGTGATTATGCTAATTGGCGGGGTTGACATCAATTCCGATTTTTTCGATTAATTTTTTATAGGACTTACTCAGGTGCAATTTTCCTTTTTAAAACCACGTTTACATGTATTGTTTACAGTACACGCTTAAATACATTTATAAATGCCGAGTTCAATTTTTTAAAATTGAGTAATTAGAGTCTGTAAATTAACTGGTGTTATCCCAACTTTAAGCGATGCAATGATGTTTACAACACTGTCTGAAACGAGGATTGAAGAACCGATAGTTCGTTGCTTCGTAGTTTTCATTTAAAATGTGCTGATTGCGTTTTAATATTTGAAAATAAAAGTTGAAAAATTATTATGTAGAATTTTATATTTATTGAACATTGCACTGTATTTGATATACAGGGCGGCGCAATTGACCTGTTAACAAATCGAAACGCATTATTGTTGTCATATGGGTTTTAGATTGCAACGATGAAGTCGCTCTTTAAGGCGTACTATGGTTTTAGGATGGTGGAAAAATCCATCTCAAGTCCGAATGTGTTTTTGTGGTATTTTGGTCCCTTTGGGGCGAAGAGCTTGCTCTAGATGGACGACCCTTTGGTAGTTAGTGCTAACGTTGTTCTTAAAAAAAGGGAACAGACAGAGAAGTCCAACAGATTTGCTTCCGGAGAACTTGTCAGCCATTTTCTCGAAGAAATGAAGTGTGGGGTGTTGTTTTGTAGTTATTCCTGGGTGATGCGTGCTTTATGAGAGAATGATGTGCTGAGTCTTGCTCGGGCCAGCGTTTGGCCTTTTTGCGTCCGGTGTAGTATGCCATATTGCGCCCCCATCAGCTGTTCATTATTTGATCGCGGTGAAGGACAATACAAAAAAACACACATATATGAAAACGAAGGCACGGGAATACTTTTTCACTTTCTTCTAAAGTTGCGCCCGTCTAATTGCGCCCAGTTCAAACGCGGCCCCGGCCTTATTCCAATCAGGATTTGTTTCACGATCTTGCTTTTGAGCTGAGTTTGATTGCGCTTTAACTTGACAAAACTCTCCCGCTGATGCTGTTTCATGCTCTAGGATATTTTTTCGATGTTAACTTCCCTAATTATTTCCAGCATAATCCTGCACCCAGAAAATCTATACTACTATATACTCGAATCTCCATAATAGAGATCTCTATGTCGTTCTCCAAGTTTTCATATTTCAAGGGGTAATATGTAATCACTGCACAGCATGTACAAGTTTCTACTGTAGAATCTTGCATAGAAAAAAAAACAGTCCACCTTAACAGCCTTCTTGGACACAGAAGGCGCTTTCAACAACAGAGGCGATACAATTGTTTCTCGCGGAATTGGGATCCGAACTACAAATCAAGAACTATGGCATCGTGAAGCATATAGATATGTACAATGAAATCAGACAAACGAAAATGGAATTAGATTGACCACACCTTACCAAATACAATGAAAAAAAGCACAGACAGTCTTTACAGTTCCTTTAATATATGACCATGAAAGCACGGGAACACTTTTTTAATTTTTTTTTTTTAGTACAGTCAAATTAAGCCGAAAAAAGCGAAATAGCGGAAATGGTCGGGTACAGGCTGAAAATTGGCACAGAGCTTCCTTTTAGGGTTCTTAATAAGGGGTTATAAAGTCTACCGATTTTCTACCCCGGGAACCTTTCTTTTTAGGGGGTTTTAGGGTCAAAATATCTGTTTTTTGCAAATGCATCTGAAACCGTAAGTCCTATCATAAAAAAATGTTCACAAAGTTTGTAGCTCATACGATTTCCTACAAAAAATGTTATTATACATTTCCCCGTACGTATTGCCATTCATGAGATATCACCGTTTTAAAGATTTAAAATATTCATATGAACTCATTCACGACTTGTATAGGTTTTCCGACGTTCAAGTTGGACTACTTTTCTAATTTTTTCAGGGGTCATTCCTGGATGTATTTGGAGGAAAAATGTGTTCTAGATAGGGGGCTAACCACTAAGATACAGGGTGTTCGCGAAAAAACAATGTCTTTTTTGTCATTTATTTAGAGTTGAATAACTCCTAGACCAATTATCGTAAACCAATATACTTAGACTCATCTTTTAGGTCAAAGTGTATTCTTTTATTTGATATAAAGATCAGGAACTTGAGTTGCTCCGTTTAGAAGATATGTAGATTCAAAGCATGAGCGAAATGTTTAAAAGCCTAATGATATTTTTTATTCAATTTAAAGTATATTTTCTGTTTTTTTTTTTTTTTTTACCAAATGGTCCAAATTGGAACAATAATACTATCTGACATAATTTAGATGTAATTTTGAATTATTGTTCCAATTTGGACCATTTGGTAAAAAAAAAAACAGAAAATATACTTTAAATTGAATAAAAAATATCATTAGGCTTTTAAACATTTCGCTCATGCTTTGAACCTACATATCTTCTAAACGGAGCAACTCAAGTTCCTGATCTTTATATCAAATAAAAGAATACACTTTGACCTAAAAGATGAGTCTAAGTATATTGGTTTACGATAATTGGTCTAGGAGTTATTCAACTCTAAATAAATGACAAAAAAGACATTGTTTTTTCGCGAACACCCTGTATCTTAGTGGTTAGCCCCCTATCTAGAACACATTTTTCCTCCAAATACATCCAGGAATGACCCCTGAAAAAATTAGAAAAGTAGTCCAACTTGAACGTCGGAAAACCTATACAAGTCGTGAATGAGTTCATATGAATATTTTAAATCTTTAAAACGGTGATATCTCATGAATGGCAATACGTACGGGGAAATGTATAATAACATTTTTTGTAGGAAATCGTATGAGCTACAAACTTTGTGAACATTTTTTTATGATAGGACTTACGGTTTCAGATGCATTTGCAAAAAACAGAAATTTTGACCCTAAAACCCCCTAGAAAGAAAGGTTCCCGGGGTAGAAAATCGGTAGACTTTATAACCCCTTATTAAGAACCCTAAAAGGAAGCTCCGTGCCAATTTTCAGCCTGTACCCAATCATTTCCGCTATTTTTACTATTTTTCCTGTACTATTTCGTATCTATAATATAAAAATGAATCGCTAAATGTGTTGGTAAGCGCAAAACTCGAGAACGGCTGGACCTATTGGACTAATTTTTTTTTTGAATATTCGTTGAAGTACGAGGATGGTTCTTACGGAGAGAAAAATTAAAAAAATTGCCTGAAAAAACAAAAAAATGGTAATTTTAGGAATTTTCACTTCATTTTAGTTTCAATAGCTTCATGGCCTACCTATTGTTTGACAAATGTAAAATTGTCATTAAATTGAATCATTACATTTAATGAAAATTTCAAATTTACGCAGCTGTCAAACAATAGGTAGGCCATGACGCTATTGAAACTAAAATGATCCATGGCGGCCGTCTCAAGAGGGCGGTGTACCACTTTCTTCACAACCACCTCGACATGGGTATCAAATGAAAGGGTATGATAAGTAGAACACCATAAGCAATATAGTATACTCAATATATCGTTTGGTCCATGGCGGTCATCTGAAGAGGGCGGATGATCATTTTCTTCACTACCCCCTCGACATTGGTATCAAATGAAAGGGCATTATAAGAACATTGCCATAGACTGTGTCTTTAGATTCATGGCGGCCATCTCAAGAGGGCGGTTTACCATTTTCTTCACAACACCCGAGACATGGGTATCACATGAAAGGCTATGAAAAGTAGAACACTATAAGCAATATAGTATACTCAATTTATAATTTGGTCCATGGCGGCCATCTCAAAAGGGCGGTTTACCATTTTCTTCACAACACCCGAGACATGGGTATCAAATGAAAGGCTATGATAAGTAGAACAATATAAGCAATATAGTATACTCAATATATCGTTTGGTAAATGGCGGTCATCTCCAGAGGGCGGATTACCATTTTCTTCACAACCCCTTCGAGATGGGTATCAAATGAAAGAGTATGATAAGTAGAACACCATAGGTAATATAGTATACTCAATATATCATTTGGTCCATGGCGGTCATCTCCCAAAATCAATTTTCCCAGATTTGTTCTTTTTTCACTATATCATTTTCCTATCGCAGACTGTGTCCCCATAATCTTATTTCATTGAAAGGCGTTGCAACGCACGCGGGTTTTTGCTAGTTTTAAATATTTTTAAAATCTCAATTTCTCGAATTGTGCCCGGTGCACCATTTGCACCTAGGAAAGAGCCGCCCTAGAATACAAAGGTAATGGTTATTGGAAATGCAATGCCGTATTGAAATTAGAATATACTAGATCAGCAGTCGGCAGCCCAAATGCATTGGCGTGCCATATAACAGGTATATAATTAAAACTACTGCACATTAGGCGTGTCACAAAAAAACTTATATATGAAAATAATTTTATGTGTGTATTAAAAACTTTTTACAAAGCAACTTAAGGGGGTATTCTAGTGTAGAAGCATGAATTTGAGGTGTTTTTTCAGCTGCTATAAATAAAAAACTAAAAATATTTTTATTATCCATTTTTTCACAAGATATTTATTCATGTTTAAAGAATACATAAAAAATAAAAAAAAGTCAAGTAAAAAAAAAATGGCGCGCCAAGTTTGCCACGATTCCAACCCTTCTGATGATCTGACAAAAAAAAACATATTATTAATTTAGATGAATGCTGCTATCGTACTAACTAAGAAAAAGTGTATTTTTTTTTTGGCTAAATTCCGGCTGTCCGAAAAAAAAAATTTTTTTTGGCCTATTTTTTTGACTTTTCGGAATTTTTTAAAAATAGTAAAAAACATTATTTTTTTATAATAATAGTTAGTACGATAAAGACATGTATTGAGAACACTCACTGAAAATTTGAAGTAAATCGGTCAAGTAGAACTTGAGAAATCATGGCAAACTTTTTGAAAAATGTAGTTTCGAGATAAACACGTTTAAAGTTTAGGGTAAAATTACGCCGGTTTTGAACCATAAAATGACATTTTATACTTACGTTCATTTAATCCGCGATTCCTGCTCCATACATTGGGCCTTCTTCTACTTCAAAAAAAAAACATTTTCCAAACAACAACAAACCCTTTTAAGGACATATTCTTGAAAGGTTAAGCTTTGAAAATATCAAAAACAAAAAAAGTGATTTTTTCAAATTTCTACACTAGAATACCCCCAAGGCCCCCATTTACATTCAGGCCGTAGCCTTAAAGGTCAGGTCGGCAGGTAAGAGCCGATGAAGGAACCACATTGCACTCACTAAGGGAAGAGGACTTGAGGCGACCGCCTAACAGATCGTGGGCTGCAGGTGACATCATGATTCCTTACATAGACACAAGCGAAGAAGACAGTTTAGCGTAGCAGGTTGTTAATTCAAGTGCAATAATCCTCCGTTGGCCTCAACGAAAATCTCAGTTCTATGAAAATTTCAGAGCTATGCGAACTGGAAACGAAAAAAATTTTTGTTGTCGAATTACACGAACCGGGCCCAGACCTTCAGACCCAAACCAACAGACATAAAGATTTTTGTCAGTTTTCCTGGACTGCAGGCGCCATACAGTTGGCGGCCGGTCAGTGTGTGGTTATACTTGGCTTTAAGGTGAGAAACCTTCAGGCTACGACCTGCCGGCAGCCTGCATATGAATGGAGGCCTTTATATCAACGTTAGAGTTTACCGTGTCCCGACGCGAGTGTCGCCATACCTTTTCATGTCAGCATCTACTTTCTTAACAAAAATTGTCACTTTCGCGGCGTGCCATCAGAAATCTTTACACGCATGCCACAGGCTGCCGACCGCTGTACTAGATTATCTTAAATATGTTTGCTGATATTTTCAGTAATTTTTTTTTTTTTAATTTTTTCCCCCAAGTCTAGCACAATTCATACTGATCTAACAAGCACTGAAACGTCAACACTCATAAACAATAAATATCCTTGGCCTGGCACTCTTTCCCCTAGTCTTTTGTAGGCTGCTCCAAAAAAGTCTCACTTGTACTTCGTCTTCAAATTATCTCTAATAAATTATTAATCCATCGATGTACAAGATATCCTTATAAAGCCATTTCAAAAGTCTTTCAAAAATTTGTATTCGACAAAATTGCTTCACTCCTAGACATAATCCTTAATAAACAACAACACGGATTCATAAAGGTCCGTTCACACGCTACGATCTGCATGTGCAAATTGACTGGCGCATGCAATTGGTGCAAATAAACTGAGTGAACATGAATCGGTTCACACGCAACGATGTGCATGTGCAAATTGACTGGCGCATGCAATTGGTGCAAATAAATTTAGTGAAAATGAACCAGTCACCAGTGAACAATTGTGAAGTCAAGAACTGAACTTTTTGCTTTGAAAATGGACAATTTTGAGGAAGAGGTAATTCTGGGAACCGCTGCGGTTTGCATCATAAAAAATAAGTTAAAGGCGAAAAAGAAATGGTGTAAGCCATGGATGCTAAAAAGAGATCTCTTATCGCATACCAATCTACTAGCGGAATTACGCAGTGAGCCTGACGATTTTCGGAATTATTTGCGTATGGATGAAACTACATACGAACATTTGCTTGATTTAATTAAGCCAATGATTGCAAGAACAGACACTGTTATGAGACGTGCAATCACCCCCCATGAACGGCTATCAGCTACGCTGAGATTTTTGGCAAGAGGAACGAGTTATGAAGAACTAAAATTTTCAACGGTTATTTCAAAAAGTGCTCTAAGTGTCATAATTTAAAAGTGTTTCATAATTTATGGTGTGGAGTATTTTCACCGTACCCCATACAAACTATTCCACCGCATTAGGGGATGAATTTCGAAAAATTGCTTCTTAGTGGATGTCTACGTCTACGTGGGCTGTGCCTTGTCCGTTAGTGGAGTATTTTTACTAAGTTTGAAGAAAATCTGACTAAAGAAAAAAATTCCCCATACAAACTATTCAATCGCATTTCACCCCCTTAGGGGATGAATTTCAAAAAATCGCTTCTTAATGGATGTTTACGTCATTACAGGGATGCACTGTCAAAATTTCAGCCCATTAGGTCCAGCGGTTTGCGCTGCACGTTGTCCGTTGTAATTCAGTTACTGTTTTATACCAGTAAATTAAAATTATCCCCAAAAATCATTCTTTTAAGGTACAGGGAATCTTCGGACAAAAAAATGCTACTAACAAAAGTTTCACAGTTCTCTTCGAAGAATCAGAATCCGTAAAAAAATTTAGGTGGCCATTATTCACCCCCACCCCCTCATCCCCTCGCAGGATTTTTTCTCACAAATTCTGATTCCCCAAAGAGAACCATGAAACTTTTGTTAGTAAATTTTTTTTGTCCGAAGCTTCCCTTTGGGGATAATTTTTATTTTTGATGATTTTTGGGGGGGCAGGGGGTGTTCGGATAAAAAAATTATACTAAGTTTCATATTTTTCTTTGGAGAATCAGAATCCATGAAAAAAAATAGGGGTTGCTATTTAAAATTTCGAACTTACCCCCTCCCTCGGTTAGGGGGTGATGGGGAGGGCGTGAATTTTTTGTGCAAACAATTCTACCCTCCAAGCTGAGCAACTTTTGTTCAGAACTTTTTCCACGAAAATCTACCCTTCAGGAAATATTGGACGAGGTTGCTGAGGTTGGTGCTTTGGCATGAGCCAAAGTCAAAACATCGTTCATGCCAAAGCACCAACCTCATGCCGATTTTCTAAGAAAATATAATTTGCACAAGGCAAAATATTTGGCTGGCGCAAGCCAACAATTTTCGTTCACGCGTAACGATCTGCATGCGCAAATTGACTTGCGCCAGTCAATTTGCGCATGCAGATCGTAGCGTGTGAACGGCCCTTAAAAGGCCCGAGTATTTCAAACCTTAAAGGGCCCCGGAGACGATCAATAATATTGTCAATATGGCTCTCAATATTATTGACGAGGCGCATTGAAAGGGCATATTGACCGTTTACCAGGGGTTCAAACGTATTGTCAATTTATTGAAGCATATTGATAGAAATTTTGATTGAAGCGCATTGACGCGAGACATATTGATGCACGCATTGACGTCACAACCGATTTTCAAAACAACACTGCGAAGTCGCCGTATTGATAGTTAGATTGACGAGATTTTTGAAGCGCATTGATAGGAGCTTCAATATTATTGTCAATACGTATTGACAATATTATTGATCGTCTCCGGGGCCCTTAAGATCCTAATATTAGAACTGCACTGTTGTATGTAGAATGGTCATCAATTTGACGTTGATGGACTTCAGTAAGAGTTATGATTGTGTTGATCACTTTACTTTAATTGAAAAGCGAAATTTGAGAGGAAATCGAAGCTACTTCCATTGTCCCAAGGGCAGTAATCTAGGTCCACTGTTGATCAATATGTATATCTTCGATTTGTCCTTACATTGTCCGGCAAAAAAAATATAGATATGTAGTTGCAGTACTATTATCTAAATTACAAAACATTAGGCCATACAGATGAGTCCGGGTGTTTTTTACACCACTGGTCGACAAACTCATTATAGTCAACGGAACCCAAAAACAACAGTACGACGATACAACGTACAAAAACAGCTTCTGTCACAATAAATTGTATTAAACGATGAAGTTCCACACACATGTGATCTTAAACCTGTTACACCCATCGTACCGAGTACGCAAAGAATAAAACCGTTAACAGATATATGGTCTTCATTACACTTACAGACTTCCCTTTCTATTTCCAAATAACCCTTTAAAAGAATAATGATATCCCTGTGGACATCCTCGTCCTGTTCTAACAAAATATCTGAAGTTCTATTTATGTTAAATGAATAAAGGCCATTCCTTAACTTAGGTTAAGTACGCCTTGTTTGGTCCATAAATTGCCATAGACGCGCAAATTCTCAATATCTGCAATGCAATTAAGCAAAAACCCCAGAAGGGTTATCCACATAACGAACCGCTCCGGTCCGACCATTCTTTTCCGCCATTTATAAAATATCCAGCCACCATTTCAAAAGAGGTCAAAATCGCTCGAGATTAATTACTTCTCTACATCGTGCAGTGGAACGGTCAAGTCAGGTTATCCGATTTAATCATGTGCACGCCCCCAAGCCTGTGCCAAAGCAACAACGGCCGAAAAGGAACATGTAACATGAAACGAAGCCCGGCCAAGCACTCAGCTCAGTCTCTATGGCATCGCGAAGTCGCCGTAATTAAGAAAAATAAATTTGAGATTAGCCACCATCGAAAAGGGGGGGCCACGCAGCGCCTGTAAAAATTTCGTAGGCATTTGCATGTCTCAAGATCATTTTTCATGTCTCTGGACGAGGGCATCTGGGCCTTGTTTTTGCTTGGCCCCAGTATCACGCTATATCCACCATAATATCACGATATTTTACACTAATCGAGGCCCTACCAGTTGGGTGTTGATAAGCGCCCATAGCACCACGCTCCACAGCTACCATTCTACACGTGTATAGTGGAGCAGGTCGGCGCAGCGCGGAGCAGGAACGGGGGCGGGAATTGTTTTGCTGCTATGTATATGCTACGGCCACCCGACAATGAGAAGAGTATATTACAGGGCGACCGAAAAGAGCCCCGAAAATTGTCAAAATGTCAGAATTGAATTGAAATAAATTGTTCTTGGCGGCGGTGTTCATATCACGCCCGATTATGGAAATGAAACCGAGAAAAATGTGACGTGACAGATATGGGATGGGATTTTCGGCGGATATGGCTCGTATGGAGTCAAGGAATCAGCGGGAAGGCGAATGGATGGAGTCGGATGGTTTTTTGTTTTATTTTTCCAAATTTCCCTCTTAATTAATTACTTTTGCGAAATCTGGGAAATCTTTTTTCTGTTTTTGTGTTTTTTTGGAAAATTTCGAACAAAACAAAAGCAGCATGACGCCGTTTTGTTTGCTCTAGGAATTTTATTTTTGTGTTTTTTTATTAAAAATTTACTTCCAGCGGAGAGGTTTTTAAGTAATACAAGTGGAAGCTCAAATTTAGATTGAACATAATAAATTATTCACAGGAAATGTTTAATCTGACTTTTGGGCTTGTATAATGTAAACAAAGTCATTCCTGAAGGTTTCTTTCGTTTGGTTGTATTTTTACTTGGCTCTACAATTGAGATCCTGTCCAATTCTTCTTCTTCTTCAAACTCCTTTAATCCCTCATGGGACATACATACATACAGACACATCCTGTCCAATAGTCACTCGCAATTATTTCTGAACGGGCCGGGACTCTAACCCGCTGTCACTCAATAATTGATCTGAAAAATCTGGATATCCTTTGGGTCTACGCCATTCTTCCAGCATTGGTTTAGTCTAGTTCGGTGTTGCATCCTAGAAATTCTGACCCAAAGGCTTCGAGCAGGTTCTTCTTCACTCAACCTAGATGTCGTTCCTGTTTACCGGAGCCTATCTAACTTTATTTTCTGCACGATGTCTAAATACTACGTGAATTTACATTTACATCTAGATACATCTACTGATGTTAGAAATTACAACAGCTAAATATATTTTTATAAATATATTATTTTTAGAACGAAGTTTTTGAAATAACTGAAATAACTCCTCGGCATGAATTCGTAAAGTTTTTGCACAAAATCCAGGATAGTTATCCTTAATTTCCTTTCAACGTTCACAATACAAATTGGCTGAATTACTCAAATGGCACCAGTGTTTCTGGCCGGGAAGCCGAGCTCTTGGCAGAGAATAATAACCTACATCCATTGGTTAATTACCCTACTCAAGCTCCTCACGATTCAGACCAAGGAATCTCCTTGATCTTTTTCTTATCTCTCACCCAACACGGTACTACATCGAAGTTGAAGTTGAATTATACTGTCAGGAATGCGTTTATTCATTCCCCATTCTTCCAAATCCATCAGTCCTAGGCCGCATGGATGGTTTAATCAAGAGTGTCTGAACGCAATCAAAGCCAAAGAAACCGCCTATAGAGAATACAAGCACTCCCTCAGTGAATCATCCCGAGGCGAGTATATCGGGTTGAGAAACGCCTGCGAAACCACCATCAGGCAAATCAAAGCATCCTATGATGACAGATTAGAAGGTAAGGTCATTAACACCACTGCTTGCAGCAAAAACTTCTGGTCCATCAAGAAAAATTTCACCACATCATCGACTCTTTCTTTCATTTACGATGAGAAGAAGCTAACAGAAAGCACATCGAATGCCAACTTACTCGCACCTCTCATTCAATGGGCAGAGTTTTCATCAGGACTCGTGAAATGTACAAGTGCGTCAAGGAGCTCGACTCCAATAAAACTGGTCCCGATGATATCCCCCCTATGGTTGTTAAAAAATGTGCCCCTTCTTTGGCTAAATCTCTGCGCAATCTCTACGGCCATGTACTCGTATATGTACTTCTCCGGAGTTTTCCCTTATTCCTGGAAACTGGCTCGTGTTCTGCCTATATCGAAAAAAGGTGACTCTAGCGACCCCTCTAACATTTTCTCCAAAATCATGGAGACAATAATAAACAAAAAGCTTATGAAATATCTTGAATGCAACCAAATGTTGGACGACTAGCAGTACGACAACGACTTTACATCAAAAAGATCTATTGGCAACCTCCTTGTATGCCTGCATCTCGGTGCAGGGGCCCCGAGTATACCCTTAACGTGGTGGACAAGGTGCAAAACCGCGTCCTGCAATTGATTCATTAAGCCACCGCCAGAAGGTAGCGGCTCTGAAGAAATTTTCCCGTATCTACCACAACGACTGTTCCACCGAAATATGTAACCTCCTGCCTCCACGGCAATGTTTTTCCCGCAACACAAGACTAGCCCTTTCGGTTCATCCTCACTGTCTGCAGCCCTTATTTTCACGCACACATCAGTTTAGAAATTCGTTCGTTTCGAGAACAACTCCACTCGGGAACCACCTCCCACAGTCAGTATTCCCGAATTCATACGACATCCAAGAGTTTAAACGCAAGGTTCATCTCCATCTCCTCATGCACCCCCAGATTCCCTTTAATCTGCCTTAACCTTCTCTGTCCGTCGGTAGTACAAAGGGTGACACCTGAACTTAAATGTACACATAGAAAAGTCCTAGGCGCCTTCCGTGGCTAGGACTGCTGTTTGAAAGAGGAATAGGCACCTCAGTGCGGTGAGGCCGGTGCAGGTTTGTTATAGAAAGGGTTGGTGGGATTTGATCAGAGAGAACAGTTTTCGAAAAGGTTGAGCGAAAGAATAGTGGTGGTATATTGTCGGGCACAATGGTTTTATTGACGTCATTCTCGCTTGTATAACTTTAGTGCAGTGATTCCCAAAGTGGGTTCGAACCGTAAGGTTCCACGAAAAAATTGTAGGGTTCCGTGTCACCAGCGCCGAATCGCAGATACATTCGCAAACTCACTGATGCTGCGCCGGCCGTTTAACGCGTTCTTGCTAATCAGAAAGTACGAGTGGCCCTTCTTCCTTGAAATTTGGTCTACGTCACGCCGCGTAACATTTTGGCCGCCATTCCATATTCGCATATCGAGGAGGTTGGGAAGAAAATGGTAATCCGCCCTCTTGAGATGGCCGCCATCGGCCAAACGATATATCGAGTATACTATACTTATGGTGCTCTACTTATCATACCGTTTCATTTGATACCCATGTCGAAGGGGTTGTGAAGAATATTTCAATTCGCCCTCCTGAGACTGCCGCCATGGATCTAAAGGTATATTGAGTATACCATTTTGCATCGGAGCTAAAGCTGATAAAATTTCAGCATGATAGGATACCCGTAAGTATAAGAAAAATTGATTGCAAAATTTGTTCCATGAAGGAAGCAGTAATCCGTCCTCTTGAGACGGCCGCCATGGATCTAACGGTATAATGAGTATACCATTTTGCATTGTGTCATCGGAGCGGAAGTTGTGTGCAAAATTTCAGGGTGATCGGGTAACCGGAAGTATTCAAAAAATCGATTGCAAGATATGTACCGGACAAACAGACAGACAAGAAAGCTTTCATCGTTGGGTTCCGCCAAATTTTATACATTGTAGAAAGGTTCCGAACGAAATAAAGTTTGGGAACCACTGCTTTAGTGACACAAAGAGCTCTTACTACAGAAACACAAACCCTAGTAAGTTGCTTGAAAGAATCGGACGAGGCACAGTAAGTTGCCTTTTAGAATGTTTTTTTTCGGAACTATAATATTTGGGCAGACCAGTGATATGGGAATCTGAGCTGCCAAGAGGTGAGTGTCCATCGACGGAGACCTATGAAATTGAGAAATCAAAGAAAAATTTCTGGTGTTACTACTACATACAGTGATATTTTTTTTTGGAGATAGTTATGCCTTTTATTATGCCTGTTTCGGACCACAGGATTAGTCCATATCGAATAGGAAGAATCTTTTAGAATCTTTTATGCTCCTTTAATCTGTCATGGGACAAAAGGCGGCAACAGTAGCCCTCCAGCGGACTCTGTTTTGTGGACAGCTATCAGCACCGTCCAACATCTCTCAGTTGTTGTGGCATCTGTTAATAAGGTTCTCCTCCACATTGTTTTAAGTCTTGCCTTGCCATGGGGACTCAGTCAAGGAATTGTTTGGCTAGATTCTCGTTTTCGAGTCGTGTGTGGCGTGGCCAATTCTATTTTTTTCGTCTGATTTCGTCGCTTATCCTTTCTGGGTCAGCACGACGTCGTAGTTTTTTATTTCTAGTTCTAGTTTCTTACTACTACCAAATATTGGTGACTTCCAATGTCAGCTTACCTGACATCTTCCACAATAGTTCTTCTTCTGCGGTTGCGTAGTCTATCTAATTTCTCATTCTACCATCTGGCGATACCCAGGTATCCTTCTGTATCTTCTTGTGTTCCAGCTACCACGCGATGGTGGACAATTCAGAAGTCAACGAATAGTCCACCATTGTTGCTAGTAACTTGGCTTAAGATTTCCAATTGTGTATTCAGGGCCGATACTGCTGGTGCTGATCGGTGCGTTTATGTAAGTCACCCATCAAAGCAATGATGTCTCCTCTTAAAATGATTTCTGAAAACGACTTGCGCACCTTTAGAATAGAGTGAAAAACTTCATTCAGTCATACATATATACTTACATATCTCGTCCCTGATGTCATCGTCTGCGCCTTCAGTTGGGGCATAGCATTGGACTACCGTAGATCGTTTAGAATACCTCAAGTCTATTGAATAAATTTGTATGGTTAGAATTACAACAATCACTACTTGATAGTCATCTAGCTACAACTCCGCGAGATTTCGCCTCATGTCAACAATAACATTTCAAAATATTTTGTCAACAATCACCACCTCGTACCTGACCAAACTCAATCCGAACCCACCATGAAGGAGATGACTAGCAGCAACAGCATCGGTTAGTAAAATTTCATCACTTTCTTTTATCGCCCAGCAAAATCGATTCACTTTTTCCCAGCCAAGGTCATCCTCATTTAGCCCCGGTATAGTATCATTTTCATAATAGCAAGTAATCCTTGTCTAGAACGATCCATCCCCTCGCCGCGTCTCCTTGTTCCGTTATTTTTGTTCCGTTGTTGTACAAAATTCCTGCATTTTTGTGCAAACGTCATCATATTCGAAGGCATTGATCTATTTTGACCTGGTTAAAATAGCTGTCATCGTGTTCCCTTGTGGCTCAACAGAAATGGAGAAAGATGTAGCCCAGGCAGCGCCGCACAAAGCAGCCACCACGTCAAAATCCAAGGCCATGATGACTTCGGTCTATTCGGCCGGCAAACAACAATTGGGACTCTGCGGATGAATGGCGCTCGGCTGTGCGGCTTAAGGGCCGCTCATTTCGCTTTAAACTATCCTCGCAATTGTACCTGGACGAAGGTGGTGATGATGATGATGACGAATATCTCAATCTGGTCTATGTGCACTTCTGCCGCCTTTTTCGCTGGGCTCGGAAGTACGGACTCCATCTAGGTTATGCGCCGCTCGATTCGTCCGTTTTGTGCATTTTGTGGCTGAGGGCACGCCAGTGTTGTGCTCCGTCGTTTCGTGTGAATGTAAACACCGAAAATTTCCACTTGTCACCATTACTTGGGATTTTCAGTACCTCGGGTTCAATACACTAGATTCTCGCGCTACTACGCTTTGCGCCATGTTATGCTCGTCATATGACTCAGATATTGTGGCGTTCTGGAGGCTGGTGCTTCCTCCTCGTGGCCAGTACGTGCCCGAGTACATATCGGGTTATGAAATCACTTCAGTTGTCGGATTTGTAATTAGCGCTTGTTTATTCGATTCCTTTATTTTCGTTATGACTGGTCGCTTTTAATCTTGCAAATTTCTTCGGATTAGTGTACACATGTTAAGGTTCACCTGAAATAGTTATTTTCGCACCTCATCGGTATGCCAAGTGATTTATGGTGTGCCCCGGGGTGGCGTGATGGAAAGGCGATTATTTGTCACACATGGGTTGGGTGAAAGTGGTTTCACTTTACATTGCTAATACTTGAAACTAAAGCGAACCTTTCTCAATGCGCAAATGTTTGTCTAAAATGTAAAAAAACAAACTAAAATTATGCCATCATAAAGTTAAAGCGTGTAACTTTAAATCTCAAAACACTTCAAAAAATATATCATTAAAACTTATTCTCAATTTGACTTAGAACGATTACCATCAGCTTTTTCTGCGGGAAATTTTTTAAGGTGGGTTTTTACGTGTAGACAAAGTTTTTTCGGTTTAAAGCATGCAGAAAGAATAAATGGAGGTCAAAGGGCACAAATCGCATCTAAAAAATTTAAAGAAATTGTCATATTAACTGGGGTATAGGCACCGAGTAAAGACTAGCGCTTCAAGCAAATGAAATGATCGAACATTTCATCGCTCTTTAGAGTGAAGACTTGCATTTCGTCCTTGTTTTATTGGAATGCCGATCGGATCTGATTGAATTCGACGATGGAAAATTTCTAGCGTGTCTTCATTAGGGGTACGGAATCGGTGGAAAGTACTCGAGCAAATGCTCATGAGTAGTATCGAAAGAAAAATTACTCAATGAGTAGGTACTCTTTATTTGTTCAAAAGTACTCAATTCCTTGAGAATCGAAGAGTACTTCTTGTAGGCGTTTCTGCGAACACGTTTTTCGGCTGATTACAAATACTTAGCTTACATGGAATATAAATTCAAACCCAGCGTGAAATGGAGTGCTGCAATAGCAATCTTAGAACCCAGTTTGCAGTGCTCCACTCACTTTCTATATCAGCTCTATATATTTTTTAACATTACACGCCCGCAGACGGGAGTATTACTTAGAATGCTCCTTGAAAAGCGATTTAGAAACAGTAGAAAAAACTTTTTAATAAAGAATTCATGCCGGCCTGTGGATATTTTAATCAGCTACTTTTGCGAACGCAAGTGTTGTTGTGGTCACCCAACTAAGTACTAACCACGTCCAATGCTGCTGGACCTTCGTAATCGAACAAGCTCCGGTGTATTGAGTATGCTAGCTGCACCCTTTATGGCCACCAATATAATTATCCGTTTTCTTCTTTCTATTCCAATTCTTAAAACTCCAATTTTGCTACGGACTCGTAGCGCGCAATCTGCCGCCGTCCCTTTCTTTCGTTCCTCTTTTTGTATTCTGGGTCATGGAGACCCAGGCCTTCACTAGCCAGTATGTCTGTGGGGACAATCCCCGCTATCACAGACGCTGCATCGTCGGACGTGTTCCTGTACACGCATCAAGCGCCTATATGTGGCCCTCCATTTACCATACTAGAGCAGCGTGTAACAGAACTGAGCTGATCACCTTCCCCAAAAGGAGCGGGCATTCTTGCTAATGTTGCAGGCGACGCTTTGTCTGCCGTGCCCTCCAAGTGTGCTTTGAAATTCAGCCTCCGGTCGATAATCGCTCCCAGATACCTCAGAGCGGACTGTGAGTGGATGATCTGTGCCCCGCTTTTATTTCCCAGATTGCTTCGTTCGCATACAGTTCGGTGTTATCTTGATGTTTTCCTACGGCAACTACCCCAATGTCATCTGCGAACCCGATCACCACTGCTTCCTTTTGGAAGACGAAGCCCCAACACATCATTGTACATTGCTATCCACAGGAGAAGCCCCAGGACGGAACCTTCAGACCATCTTCCGAATCACAATGAAGCGACCTACCCTTAAGATAGTCGGCCACTACTCGCACTAGGTAGTTGTGCCTAGCTTGATCAACGCTTCAACTGTTTTGCTCCACCTCGCTGAGTTGAAAGCATTTTTTACGTCGTGGGTTATCAGTGCGCAGCAGTGATTTTTCTCTATGGCGGCTCTTGCTATGCCCACCACGATCTTGACGGCATCAATCGTCGACCTTGCCATTCTGAAGCCGAGTTGCTCATTTGACAGGGCTGTTACAGATCACCCGCTCTAAAAGTTTGCCTATGCAACTAAGGAGGCATTTCGGTCCGTAGAACGAGGAGCCCCCTAAAAGCTTGTTCGGCTTCGGCAGGAGCACAAGATCCTGTTGTTTCCATCGCACCGGGATGATTCCCTCTCTCTGGCACGCTGCAAAGACTTCAGCGAACCAGCCATTACCTAACACTTGCTTCTACCTTTACGGCTATGAGAACTTCTTGAAACGATTCAATACGTACGTATTGCCATGGTGTATTTTTCTAATGTAGACTCCTTAAGATAGTTCCCACCATCATGTGCCAAGCTGTCGCTTAGTGGATCTACCTCACCAGTAAAGTCGGCATCTACATTCATTGTTTTGAGCATAAAAGATGTTAGGTTAATTGGCTATTAGTTCTTCGAGAATTCGTGACCTGTTGTTCCCATCTTTGAGATGAAGATGGCCTGTGCTCGTCTTCAACTCACTGGCACGTTTTCTTGATGAAAATAAGTATGTAAACAATTTTTAGAGTGTTCAAATGGCAGTGGAAGACTATTTCGCTTCGAAAATTCAGGACTTCCAAGACTTACTCTTTGAACCCACATATGTTCTAAACGGAGTCACTCAAGTTCCTGCTATTTATATCAAATAAAAGAATACACATTAACCTAAAAGATGAGTCTAAATATATTAGTTTAAAATAATTAGCCTAAGAGTTATTCAACTCTAAATAAATGAAAAAAAAAAATACATTGTTTTTCGTGAACCCTGTACATTAGTGGTAAATCCCCTATTTAGAACACACTTTTCTTCCAAATACATCCAGGAATAACCCCTAAAAAAATTAGTAACGTATTCCATCTGGAACGTCTGATAATCTATACAATTCGCGAATGAGTGCATATGAGTATTTTAAATTGCTAAAACCGTGGTATCTCATGAATGGCAATTCGTACGGAAAAATGTATAATAACATTTTCTGTAGAGAATTGTATGATCTACAAACTTTGTCAACATTACTTTATGATAGGACTTACGGTTTAAGATATATTTGCGAAAAACTGATATTTTGACCCTAAAACCCTCTAAAAGGTAAGCTTCCCGGGGTAGACAATCGGTAGACTTTACAACCCCTTATTAAGAACCCTAAAAGGCATCTCTGTGTCAATTTTCAGCCTATACCCAACAATTTCCGCTATTGCGCTTTTTTCGGCTTAATTTAACTGGACTACCAGGGTATTTGAATAAGCTTCCTTAAAGAAATATAAATAAAAAAATAAAATTTTAAATAAAAAATGAACAGAAAACGACAGAACTTTCCCTCCCACCTAATATAATGGGGCAGAAACGTCGACGGCACAAAGGCGCTTACATCTAAGCTAAAGAATTTCACAAATATAAAAAATCTTAGATTTGTCTATTAAAATCTATTCTTTTCTATCCCTTGGACTGGGCTTACTTAATATACTTGTACCATGATGTGACCAATGACATAACAGGTTTATTGCACCAAAAGGTGATTTCAGAACTTAAAAAACTCATAAACATAAAAAATATACATACATAGGTACTTCTGAATAAAAACTAACTCCCCTTTCTAAAAATACATATCTATTTTGCATTAACACCTCTGAAAAAAACGGAAATTATTTACAATTAAGCATTAATATTGAGGACATTAACCTAGCACCAATATGTTATGCACGGCTTTCTTAACGTAAATATTCTTCCATTCAATCAACACCCACAATGCCGCCATAAAGATAATTCAAACGTCAACCCACGGCACTTTCCTCTTCAAATTATTTTATTGAATATTTTATGCCAGCAGTGCTTGTAAGTAAATCTTTGCTATCCTGTATTTTTTTAGTACATCGCAACGTATCCCTGAATATCCTTGACCACATATTGAGAACCCTTCAGCCATAATAATGATGTTTTCCAATGCGCTTCGCCGATGCCCGTTCGAGTAATTGCTTTATTTCACGAAACTAGCAATTCATTTTCTGTTTGCTTTTTCTTGTCGTGGTTAAATAGTTGTTACCAATGCCAATTATACGGTATAAAGTTAATTTGAGTTTGATTAACCTGATCTAAGTTTAACAATCATACCCGCAGATCGCTGGGTAAAATTAAGGTAAAGATGGCACCCATATTGCATCAATAACCATCTCTCACCTACACCAGCACTCTCCCAGCCAGCAAGATGTTGGATATTCTCTATTCGGCACTTTTTCGTGCTTCCACCTTGTGTATATCGATCGCCATATATACTGCCTACATCCCCCTTGGCTGAGGCACCAGCAGCACGGGTTTTCTCTAGAATTTTCGTGCTACAAATTGTGCCCTAATCCACTAACATCTACGCAGCAGACTTGAAACGCGCCGAAGTCGACCTCATACCTCGGCATGTCCGATTGTGCCTTAATGGTTGTTCAAGTTAAATTTTTTTGGGGTATTTCTGATGTGGTAGTGAGTTCCGTATTTAAGCCTTATATACCGAACGCCCCGCCCCTGGCTTCATGGCTTGAAAGCTGCGCACTTGGAAACTGCCTAGAGCCAGCCTCCTCCTAGAGTCGAAAATTCGTTTCTGGAACTCAGACGAGATTGAGTTTTGCGCAAATCGGTTTTCCCGTCGTGGTTGGTTTCGGTGTGTTTTTGTCGATCCTGTGAAGGTCCTCTTTCAAGGATTACAACAGCAAAAGCTTTCGAGTTGCTTCTGAATATTTCCTCCAGCAAAGAGCTTTCTCGTTTTGTAACTTTTTTCCTTGCAAAAAGGACAGGAAAACAAATTTTTGGAGGCTCTTCGTGTGTTTTTTTGTTGTTGTCGTCGTCGTTGTTGCAAAATTGCGACGCTCTAGGCTCACAAAATCCACGAAGGATATACTATATAGGCCTAGAAAGAGCCTTATAGAATCCGATATATCCACAGGCTCCTCCTGTAGTCTTGTTCTTTTTTGTGTTGAATAAAGTGAGATAGATATAATTTTTACATGTATATATAACAAAAAGGAAGATAAAAAGGATTTTTTTTGTTCTTGTTGTTGTTCTCTCGGCTTGTGTTGAAAAATAAATGTGAAAAAAAGAAAGCTCAACGGACGACTCCATCCTGAAGCGATTGCCTCATCGTCGTCCTTTTAAGGGAATCTTCAAAGATTTTTGTGCAGTCATCGTTGTCGGGAGTTTTGACTTTGTTAGAGAGTTATTTTGAAGGGGTTCTCAGGATATTATCCTCTTACACCTAGATTTTTTTTCACAAAAAAAAATAATAATAATAAAATAAAAATACAAAGGGAATAATAAATAATAATTATAAAATTTGTGAAAAAAAACTGCAGTGCTTAAAAAAAATTGTTTATAGTTTTTATTTTGTATTTTTAAGGGAATTTTGTGAAATTTAAAACAAGAAAAAAACTTGGGAATTGTTTATAACAAAAAATTTTACTGTAAAGTTTTAAGTGTGAAAAATATCGTGTGAAATTGTTATTTTAAAAATTATTAAATATCTTTATACAAAAAAAAAGTGTAACTCAAATTGTAACTCAAAATATTCTTATTGGATTTAAAGGATTATAAACGCTTTGTGAAGCGGGTGAGTTTAATTAATAGCAATTTTTTTTTCTTTTATAAAGTTTCTGTTATTATACACATTTTTCTCATTTCCTTGAAAATTTACAATTTTTCACAATTTATAAAGATACAGTACAGTCGCGATAGTTTCAACATGTGGTCGTTTCAACCTTTGATTATTTCACCCTCAGAATTATTGTATTATATACTCTGTAATTTCAATTGATGGTCAGAGTGTTACCTCAGTAATTTCAACTTAAAAATTTTGTGTCTTCAAAAGTTAACGGAACTATGCAGTTATGTGTATTTGGGCTCTAAAAGCATAAATAGTTGGAAAAACATATTGAGCAGGGAAGATGGCTTTACTTCTGAAGATGATATACCTTTGCAAACCGTAGAATTACAAATGCAGTCAGCACGGAGCAATATAGTGTCCATTAATGACCTTTTAAGTCGAATAACTCCAAGAGAAATTTTCGACGAAAATGAAGTTAGAAATTGGTTACTGGAGAGGGAAGTAGTGTATTTAGAAGATGATTCTATAACAGATGAAATTATGGATAATACACCAGCTGTCAAAGATGAAGAAGCCATACAAATTTTGAATAAAGGCTTGCAATGGGCTACGCAAAACTCAGCTCCACCGGATAAAATCGAAACACTGCGAGAACTCCGAAATATGGCAATAAACAAGCAAGCCGAGCGTAGTTTAAAGCAACTAAAAATTAATACATTTTTTTCAAAAAAATTAAATTATAAATGTCACTTCAAATGACATAAGTATATCAAATAATTATTGTTCCTATTTTTCAATAAAAACTGAATTATTGTTACTTTTGTTAAAATTGAGTGTTTAAGGGGTGTTTGCAGGTTGAAAAAATGAAAAATGCCAAAATTTTTTTTTTTTTTATTTCTAAAGTGCAAACCCTTATGTACAATTTTCAAAAAGAAAAACTGGAAAATATGGAAAATTGTGGGAGATACAGCGGTTTTTGTAGAAAATACCGCTCTCTCGCTGTTCCCAATTCCCAGTGTTCCCAATTTTCAAACGCCATTTTCTCGAAACTATGTTTTTGGCGACGGTGTACCAAATATCTTGAAAACCGTCTAAGCAATTAATATGAAATTTTTACACAATGGTAAGTGTAAAGTTTTCGACATCTTAACCGTGGCGTTTTTTATTTCCTTTTTCCGTTCGTTTTTTATTAAAAATTTAGTGCAGCGAAAATCAACTTTTTGTTTAAACACCCGCCAAAAATTCAATTTTTCTTTTTTCAAAAAACCCAAGAGTTAAGATGTTCTAAATATTATAAACTAATAAAAAAAAATTGGTTTAATTGCTTCCGACGAGTACAGCCGGACCAAATAGGTACACCATCAAAAAAAAGGTTTCTGGTTTTTTCTTTGTAAAATTTTTTTTTATAAATAAATTGCAATAAAAAAAATTATTTTTCATTACTTTATAGTTTCCGTTTTAATATAAAATTTACCCCACACTTCCAACTTGTATACTTTTCCTATAATAAATTGCCAAACTTTTTTAACATTTCGCGTTATTTTACCAGCAAACACCCCTTAAATAAGTCAGAAATTTTAAACACACTGCCTTGATTATTTCAACTATTTTGATAATTTCAACCACACCGGTTTTAATTAGTTGAAACTATCGCGACTGCACTGTAATTCACTTTTGATAGTTTCACTGTAAAAACTTCGCAGTAATTTTACAAAAACACACTGGAAGTTTTAAACCGCGTTTATATCCCAAAGTCAACGCCAAAATACACACTTTAAAACTCTTTTATCTCACAGCAATTTGTATCCTTTTTATCTATTGAACGAAAGTTTCAGAATTTTCGTGCAACAGAGAAAAAAGCATTCAAATTTCAGTGCGATAAAAGAGTTTCAAAGTGCAGTTTCGCGTTGATTTTGGGATGTAAACTTTATTCAAAAACAATTTAGTAAATTTACACTACATATTATTAGGAGTATTCCTAATCAACGTCAAATTCTTCCTGTCACACGAAATTTATAGTTATTATGTAAGTTGAAACTTGTGACTTTAAAACCATTTCGATATATGAATAGCTTCGGCCACTGGTCTTCCACTTTCTTGACACCATTGAACGTTCATTCTGTACATGGTAGCTAAATTCAACGGCAAGTCGTAAGTATTTTCGTGCAATTTCGACTCTGCAATAATGGAGTTGAATGCATGGAAAACTTTTTATATGCGACATTATGCTTTGGACTTTATAGCAGGATCCAAGGTGCTTCTATTTCGCTTTCCACATCCATCAGATATTGCAATAATTTCTTTTGATCGCTTCTTCATAGCTCTGTCGGCAAAGCGATACGATTTCCGAGTTTGCTGAGGAGCATAACTTTTGTTTTGCTTTCACCAATTGAAAGAAATTAATTAGGTGCGTAATACCTTCTGGACTCATGAAGAAATTCAACCTGAGTAGTCAACCAGTTCGTAAAAGGCCTTAAAATTTTTTGCAATTGTCGAATTTTTCAATATGTTTGGGCGTTTTCAAAAACTCAGACGACCAGCAGTCGTAGCGGTCAAGTGGAAATGCTTGCTGTGTTTGCTTACAAATTTTAACTCCAGCCGAATATTTGAACAGTTGACTGCTTCGACTGCTGGAGTCGGCTGAATTTTTGAAAGCCCCTCTTTTCTTGCAAGAAGAGCTGGTCTTATTACACCATTGGTTGAAAGGCATTCTTCTCGTTCTTGTCTTTTTTTTTAATATTTATCGGACAGGCGCCCTCCTTCTTAAAATCGGATTTCTTTCATTTTATACCTCGAGAATCGGAAGAATTATTTGCTTCCTAAGAATCTAAAGAAGTGTTACAAGAAAAATTCGTGGTCAGCATACTTAGTATTTTAGCCCCTCTGGAAATCATGGTTAGTCTGAAAACGCATTAGCTACAGCCGCTATATTACTTCGACAAGCTACTTAGTTCTTACCTTAAGTTCTGCTTGATATCGATCTCGAATCGTGGATTGCTCAAAATAGTAAAATTTGGATTTACCTAGGTCTTCTTTTCAGAAAATTTAGCGTGTTTATTACACTGTTAAAAATAAATAAAACGCACAAGGCTTAGCTGCGTTCCATTGTTAGATTTTTTCTACTCCCGAGTACATGACCAATGGAACGCGATTTTTGATATAAGAAGTAAACAAGGGTATAATAAAACAATTTTTTTATCTTACCATATTATATCTATCAATATTATCCATTTTATAATTTTTTAAATTCAACTGTTATTTATTTTATTCACTTTAAACTGTTACTTATTTTGTTTACTTTAAAAATACATCATAAAATAAATAATCTGACAGTTTGTTTTAACTGAAAAAACAAAAAGCCATCTATTTTTAAGTAGCTAAAGCTTGAAAACCTGGCGGAAATTTTATGGGTTTCTACTAGAAGTGAAATCCCCCAAAACAAGAGCAGGGGTAGTTGGAGCTCCTCGGGAGTACTCCGGAGTAGCAAATATCGCCCAATAGAACGCAGCCATTATTCTTCAAAAATTGATTTCCAGTCTTCGCATGAAATATACCACCGCTTAAAAATTCTCAGTAGTCTTCCTAAAAATTTGTCAGAGTCCAAGTTCGATCGTATAGGGTACTCTTAATCAAATTAGTGGATATCTCATAAGCAAGTACTAGACCGATGAAAAAAGGGAAAGACTCTTGGCTGGTCAATTGGCCGGGAGAACCTAATTCATAACCCTGGAGAGCTCATTGGACATGAACCGGCACCGGATGCCAGCATCCATGGTACTTTACAGCATCGCATTTAGATGCCGTGCGATGCTCGGTGCTGAGTTCTCTCACTGGACTTCGACTTTAATACTAAAAAAATATCGTTTCAATTTTTATTCATATTTGAAGACCCCACGGAAAACGGGGTAAACCGATTTATATAAAAATGAGTTTATGACGCATTCTGATGGCCAGCCATCGCCACGGAAAGAAACCTTCCAAGTCCTTCTCGTGGAAAGAACGGGGTAAGTCCAAGCGTTTCGCTGCAGAGCTTTTTACATCAGTTTGGTCAGTTATCTTTCTACAGTTTTAACAATTGTCCTACCTTGATGCAATATTTTATACTTATATTAAAGATGTTGGGAATAAAGAAGGAAATGTAGTTATTATTTTTTTGCATGTGAGTGAGTGTCCTTGATCCAAAATTAAGGATTCTTGTAATATTCTGCGATTGGTACTCGGACAGAATTAAAACTATGCATTATTCTTATACCTTCACCGTATCGTTCACACCTTTAAGACATCAGATAGTGTTAAAATTGTATTTAAAATAAGAGGACCCTCTTATATGAAAGGCGATAAAAACTTTAATGGTGCATTTATGATAAATTAAAATACTTTCTTGTTTTTCTAATTCGTAACGTCTAAACATGTAAAAATTATTACGAAACTGGTAAAAGAAAAATTTAAATTCAAATTTCGGAATGGTGCATTTATATTGAATTAAATTTCCGATAAATGTTTAGAATTGGTACTCTAGAGTAAAATCGCATCAAAAATTTTTTTAGCTAGTTAGGGTGATTTTTGAGTGCCCCGATAGTAATTTTAAGGCGGAGGCATACATTTCTCTTATGACAACTTGGTGGGGAGGGATAATTGGGTGCCCAAACAAGAAATAAGAGAATACATATGTTTTTTATGTTTATACATTGGTGTCATCTATGTAAGATACGCTTAGCCATATATTCATGCGGGCATATCTGTTTAGATGTATTTTTGAATGCTGTAAAATTCTCGATATTGATACAATTTACATGATTCGATAATTTCACTGAAAAATACGATTGAGTTTTAACGATAACTTCCTCAATTTTAAAGATATCTAATCGCTAAAAATTGCATGGAATTTCAAGGGCTACAAGTCCTATTACAAGTTGATTTGTTTTTAACCTTTACTTTACTTTAACTTATGACGAAGATATCTCAATTACTTTTCATCGTACAGAATCAAAACAAAAACCAAAATTTTCTTCAAGAAAAAAACTCTTCAGTTCTGTACCTTTGCATTTTTTTCGTATCTCATTTTCAGTTTTTTAGTTATTTCGGAAAAAGGGATTTTTTTTAATAACTCAACGTTTTTCCAAATATAGACATTCTGAACCGTTCAAAGTTTGGAAACAAAAAGAAGTCGCACGGGGCCAAATCTGGTCGTGGCGACCAATTTGGCTGTGGTTTTCGGGAGTGAGCAAACGCGGCACCTACAGTTTTCTCATGCTCAATATTTCATGCAGGATATGACCTACGTGGTCTTTTAAGATGCCTACTGTCTCAGCTATCTTGCGCACCTTCAATCGGCAGTCTGCCAATACGTGGACTTTTGTCACGCTATCATCCGTGGTAGCCGTTTTCGGGGCACCTGGGCGTGTCTCGTTAAAAACCGAAGTGTGCCCACATTGAAACTCGTTAAACCAACTTTTGACGGCTGACGGAATGAGAAGAGCCACTGTACACAGCATCCAAGCGCTCTTTGAGTACGTTGCGCGATTTCCCTTCCAAAAACAAGAATTGAATCACCGACCGATATTGCTGTTTTTCCATTTTTCTAAAACTCCGCGCTACCACACGCGGTCAAAATAAAACTACGTGACCGATTCGGCTGAAATTTTGACAGTAGCCGTCTACCAGAATGTACTAGGTGGGCAACCTTTTTACAACGCGGGCCAGAATAAATTTTATATTTTTTCCGCGGGCCGTAGTAATTTAAATTGACACCTTTTTGTGAGCTGTAATTTTTAAGTCCGCAAATATGAAATAAATAAATAAAAGAAGTTAGTTACTACGTTTATTTCTCTTATCGTTTTCGACAAAATTAAGGACTTGGAAAAAATAACTATTAATTATAAAACAATAAATATACGTAATTAAAAGTATATATTTAATGTGACATCTGGTGCTGCAAAGATTTTGATAACATTTCAATATCTGGTTCAATTTGTGTGGTGCTTAAACGCAAATTGTTTTCCAAATGCGTATCGGTTATTTTGGTTCTGTACTTCGATTTCAAGTACTTCATCTTGGAGAAAACCTGTTCACATCGATATGTTGAGCCAAATAAAGAGTAAATATACTTGGCATTATCAACTAAATTTGGAAATTCTTGAGTTGGTAAATTTTTATAAAACTCTTGAACAGGTGTAAAATTAAATTTTTCTCTTAAATCTATCCTCTCTTTGAGTTCCAATAATTCCATTTGAAATTTTTCTGGAACAGTTTCAATTTCAGTGATGGCAAAGGGCGAATTAAATAATTGAAAATAAATATTTTTCTTGTCGAAATCTTGAAAACGTAGATCAAATTCTGAATAAAGATCTTTGATTTTTGTAATAATAAATTGGGGATTATATTTATCACGATAATTAGATAATGTTGGAAAATGAAAAAGATTATTTTTCTCTATATGGGATTGCCATAAATGAATTTTACTTTTAAAAGCTTTAATATGTCCGTATAATTGTGTCACATCTTGATTTTGCTTTTGTAAAGCTTCATTTAAAACATTCAGGTGTCCCGTAATATCAACAAAAAATGCCAGTTCTGACAACCATTTCTCATCATTTAATGCTTCTATAGGAATTCCTCTCATTTCCATGAATATTTTAATTTCGTGCTTCAAATCATAAAATTTTTTTAATACGGCTGCTCTCGAGAGCCATCGGGCTGGGCAATAATATTGAACATCTGAATGTTCACTTTCAAGATCAATCAGCAATTCTCGAAATTCTCGATGACTTAGTGCAGATTTTTTAATTGTGTTTATGCAATTGGATACGACAGTCATTACATTTTCTAACTGCATAGCTTTTGCACATAGATTTTCTTGATGGATGATGCAGTGCGATATAAATAATTTAGAAAAATTCTGTTCTCCCATTTTTTGTTTAAATAAGGTAATGACTCCCTTATTTTTCCCCGTCATTGCTGCAGCACCGTCTGTTGTTAACCCAGATAATTTATTTAGTAATAGATTAAACTTTTGCATTGAAATTTCCACTTGTTCAAAAATGTCTGATCCGGTAGTTTTACTTTTCATTGTATTTATCGACAAGAGCTCTTCACAAATATTCATATTTGAATCAACTTCTCGAATAAATATTGACAATTGAGCCAAATCAGTAATATCGGTACTCTCATCTAAAGCTATTGAATAATATTCAAGCTGCGATATTCGAAATTTTAATGTATTCTCCACATTGACCGATAAATCATCAATACGTCTCGTTATAGTTCGCCGCGATAAAGAAATTGAATCAACAATTGTCTTTTTTTCTGGAATGAGTAATCCCACAACTTCAGATATGCATTCTTTAATAAATTCTCCATCTGAATACGGTTTTAATTTTTTCGCTATTTGTAAAGCAACAATATAACTAGCTTTAGCATTATTTTTATTTTCTTTGGTACCAGCCACAATGATATTTTGTTGACATTGCAAAGATTTTTCCAAGTTCTCAACTTTCTTTACTCTTTCGGTACCTTGGTATCTGTCATAACTTGCATGTTTCATTTGGTAGTGTCTTTTTATATTAAATTCTTTTTTGACAGCGATAGTTTCATTGCAAATTAAGCATAAGGGTTTTTCATCATGTTCCGTAAAAAAATATTGCAACGTCCATTTATACTGAAAACATCTCTTTTCGGAATCAACTTTTCTTTTCAAACTGTTGTTCGATGCCATTTTGCTTTTAAAATTGAATTATTATTCATAAAAATTGTTATTAAAATTTAAAAAAAAAAAATATTATTACCTTTAGAGAAATAAATTTCAATTTCAAATAAATTATGTGGGTAGTTCTCTTTAAACCCTGCGACCACTCACTCAGTTACTACAAATTTCAAGCTTAGATATTCGACTATACGATATCAACGCTTAGATAGAACAATAATATACTGCGCAACAAAAATAGTTGTAAGGGATGTCCATGTATTACGTGGCTCAAAAGATGGGGGGGGGTCGGTTTGGAAAAATTTCATCAAATCAATGAAAACCTCAAGTCAATTTTTTAGTTCAAAGAATTTACATCAACACACACAAAATTTTGTTTTTCAAAATCAATACAATATTAAATATTTTCTATGCCCGGGACTCCCTGAATTGAGCCAAATGCCGCACAAGTGTTATTCACAATACAGTTCGCAGAACTCCCCGTCACGCCGGTTAGAATCGTTGATCGATTGTCGTTAGTGTTATGTAGCATAATATATGAACATACCAAAAAAAATTAATTATTTAACAAATGTAGGGTAAATCTCACGTCCCATCGAAAAATATTTATTTATAATTTCTGTTAAAGATCTCGCGGGCCGGATAGAAACTTTTCGCGGGCCGTAGTTGGCCCGCGGGCCGGAGGTTGCCCACCGTTGAGACGATAGTAAATTTCTCTTGCTATAGTGGCGCCATCAGGCGGTGAGGCTAAGTACTTATCGGACTGCCCTCGTATTGTTAATACCTAAACAAAGTTAATTGTACAAGGATTTCGTTTACTTCGTTAATGGAGACAACAATATTATTTTCATCATAATTCCGTAAGTTTTAATGCCAATGAATTGTACTAAAACTCATTTTAAATGTCTTTTAAAGTACTTTAAATAAGATCCAATAAGTTGTTTTCCAAAAATGCGTCATTTTGCTTTTATTTAACGTCGAATGATGCGAATTGAGTTTTCGGCGAAATAAATAGAACACCAATCGGTTCGTTATTCTAAAAGCTTCATTTTTGCTACAGTTGTTTTGGTTTTAAATACGTAAGGTTTTTAAGTTATTCGTAAAAGACCGCTCTAAAACATGGATTTTTAGATGAAAAAGCAACAATTTCAATTGCGAAACTCGGAAAATATTGATATATTTATATAACATTTTTGCTTTCAATCCATCGCTCTATCGATTTCTGCAGTTATTTTGAGTGTACCAGTTTCCACCGACTAGAAGGGGTGGCATTCCCCTCCCGGGAAAAAGAACGCATCAATATAACTTTTCTTCCATGAGCTTCTACCTACTTATTGTCCAAATTTCACGACAATCGGTGTTATCCGAAAGAATTCGGGAGTCAAAAGCCGCTATTCTCTGCACTATTTTAAAATACTTAGCCATCACCAGCGTGGCTGGACAAGGTGCAAAACCACGCTCTCCAACACATTGGCGACGGCGCCATTTGCTCTACAATTGATTCATTCATTCGTGAAATTCTACCGCATCTACCGAAACGACTGTTCCACGAAATCTATATCGACTGTTCCACCGAAATATATAACCTCCTGCCTCCACGGCAATGTTTTTCCCGCTACACAAGGCAGCCCTTTCGGCTCATCCTCATTATCTACAGCCCTATCTACAGAAATTCGTTCTTTTCGAAAACAACTCGTCTGTGGAACAACCTCCCACACTCAGTACTCCCGAACTCATACAACATCCAAGAGTTCAAACGCGAGGTTCATCTCCATCTCCTCATGCACCCCCCAGACTCCCTTTAATCTATCTTATCCTTTCTCTATCCTTCGAGCTAACCTTGCTACCAGACATCTGACCTTGACGTGTACGACATGACGGACTGGTAGTACAAAAGGTGTCACTGAGCTTAGACTTACAGATAAAAAAAATTCATATCAGTGTAAAACAATTTGTAGATTTTGGCAATATTTTTGGAAAATTTTTCAAAATCAGTCATCATATTTTCGAAAATCATCATTTTCTTTTCCGAACACAAATGGATATGTCGCTTATACTTCAATGTAAAGCTCAAGCCTTGCGTAAATCCTTCAGTGGCGGTTCCTCTTTGGAAGCAAAGGAAGCACTGCTTCCCTTGACCAAATAGGCAACTTGCTAAAAACAAAATTTAAATATATCAAGATTAATCACAGAAATAATCTTAATATATTTCTTTCTCTGGAAACACTAAAGCCACGGTCATGATATGAGCGGCGAGCGGCAGAGTGACAATACTAAAGTGCGGCTTTCGATACGTTAAACTTTTCGTTAAATTTTTGTGGTGCCGCTCTTATCGCGGCCGAGGCCTTTTAGAACATGGGGAAGCTATAATATCGTCAGCTTTTTGCCACAGAAAATCAATGTGAAAGCTCCAACACATTGGAGGGTGTAGGCGGTGTATGCGAGGTATGCACGGTTTTATTATTACTATTTTTTTTTTAGATTTTGAGCCAAAATTATGCATTTGTATGAAAAATTAAATGAAATGAAAGTAGTAGTTGCAGTTTTTCCCTTATTTGAAGTTTAAAAAAATTTTCTTGTTCACCATCATAAAATAATACTACATTTTAAAAAAGAAAAAACCTGATACGATGCAATGCACAAAAATTAAAGGGCAATTAATTTTCAAATTTAAGGTCAAATTACCAACAAGCAAAACAAGCAATTGCTTGAGGCCCCTACCCTCAGGGGGCCCCGCGCCTCTTATATTTTATTTGGTTCGTCTTTAGATAAAAGGGAAGTAAACAAATTGTTTGGCCATCGTGTTTTCATAATATTCTTTAGCGAATCAAATATACAACCGTCATAGTTTTGCGACTAAAATATAAATTTAAAACCAAACGTAACTATGGTAGTCATTGTTGGGGGGCCCCATCACGAGGTTGTGCTTGGGGCCCCGCAGTTTATAAATCCGGCCCTGCATATTGTAATCGCTGATAGCCAATATCATAACGAACAGCCTCTATTTTTTTTGCTTATTTCGGACCTACATACATGTATGTCGAGATATACGCATCTATTTTTAGAAAGAACGACTAAAATGATAAAATTTTCAAAAAATGGTCGATAACTAACGAAGCGGTGGTTGCTAGAGCTAGAAAATGGCCATTTCGTATAGTATTAGATGTAATAGAATTGTTTACAGCCTACAAAATTTCATGTTCCAAACGAAATTTTGTAGGCTGTAAACAATTCCATATATGTTTTGCTTACCTGACTCCACTAAATGTTATTTTTCAGTTTTTTTTTAGTTAAAGGCTTTGATACTTTTATCGTTCACTTGGCGCATTGCTTCCCTTATCCTCAACCTTAGGAGCCGCCACTGAAATCCTTATGTAATATGGTAAAGGTTGATTGTATGTAAAGTAACAGCTTTAAAGCCAAGCACGAATCCATCTTCTTACACCTCAAAAAATTGCTTCAAGCGTTATTGCTGTAACTTGTATGGAAAAAGGTCTCAGATTTCATATTCGAAATATCTCGGATTTCGAAATTTCACACATTGCAAATTGGATGAAAAATCATTATTTTTTTCTTAATCCTGGATTTTAGATAATCTAGGTTGATGTTTATGAAAAAAGCCCGAATAACAATTATTCTTATGTATATTCCATGACATTCAAGTCTAGTGGTCTTTATTATAGTATGATTTTAAAAAGAGACATTGAATCTTTCTTTTTCGAAAGATAAGTTAATATGTCACAGATAACTATAGCTGGCTTTAACATCAACGGAGTTTCAAATATTGGTGGGATATTGAAGTTAGTAAGACCTCACTTTGTTTGCAATATTGAAAAAGATGATGCAAAGCTTCCATAAGCATTGATTTTTTTTACTAATAATAACATACGACTGTTTAAATCGTTTATTTTTATTTCTTTTATTTATTTGTATATTTTCCTAGAATTAACCAGTCACGAGACTATCATCATCCTAGTATATTATTGGGTCATTTACTGAGTCACAACTGGGTGAGCCGATTTTATACTTAACCCCAAAGTTTGTCCCCTTCTCAGGCCATCATCTAATGTCTATCCACAATTGTTATATGTCATTTTATTAAAATTAAAGCCTCGATTATATTCTTGTCCAATATGACACTTCAGATCATAATCTCATCTCTCTTGTATTTGTAAGTGTTTTGAGACGATTACCGCCGGCTGAAGGTAGTAATAAGTCATAAATTTGGTTCTAATAAATTTTTCCCGGTGTTGAGGGTGTGACTTATAAAATATTTTTATGACCAACGAAGCACCACCAAATTTGAATTGTTAATTTATGATGTACTGAACCAACAAAGTTCTTCAAATTGGAGAGCTCCCAGGAGAGAAATTAATCGTGTGATGCGTAATTGCATGAACTGTAATTGTCCAAATAATAAAATGGTGGTTTTCGTGTTTCGTCCTTTCGTTCTAGTAAATATTGTTTTCTTTTATAAATAGTGAAGTTATAATTAATTTATCACAATATTTTTCAAATTCGCATCAAATCAACGTTTTCGTAATCCATCCAGAAAAGGACCCTTTCCATTTGGAATATATAATCCTATTTACTTGAAAGTTGAGCCTATATCCTTCCTCCTTATATACCTGTCCTGACACACACATCCGTGCCTGGTATTACAAATTATTAGAGGATTACTTGGCAAAAATGCTCCCTTAAGCTAAAAGATAAAACGTTGACCACCGGTTTTTCATTAATCTCTTTTAGATTTACTTTTTCCAAAATTTTAGATAAAATCCCTTTCGTTGTACGTTTTTACTTGCCACCAACAACAACAATAATTTTTTTGACTGCACTTAAACTCGGTTAAGATTTTTTTTTTCCAAATTCCAAATGGAAGTTAGCAGATGGCTGATGGTTAAATATTTAAAATGTCAAAAATTTTTGACTAATGATTAATTTTGAGAGCATTTTTTCTATTCTCTTCCCCGGCCGAGGAGGGCCTAGGTGAATGTAGATCCGAACAGATATGAGAATTCATACCTGATAAATTTGGATTTATGATTTATGAACCGAAGGATTAGAGCGTTATTCAGCTGACGAGCGATCTGTGCGCTCCTATGGGAATTGAGATACACACGAAATACAAAAATTGACAGAAGCACATACCGAGAGTGCTGCCACAATCCTTTGTTGTAAATCGTGCGAAGGCTGTGACAAATCAGGAATTCGTTAACAAAACAAAAATCATTGCTTTCATTTCCAGTTGCTGGCCGAGTTATGGACAATATTGAAAAGCGAACAATTTTTGATCTCAGGAGAATTATTTATTTTGATATGAAAATATTTTGACAATGTCTGCTTTATTCATATGATCGATCAGGAATGCTCAAGAATTTCGATCGAAGGTATGATGCCTTAGTAATATGCAGTCTATGGCTGGGTTTGAGACTATTCATTGATTTAAAGGTCTGTCGTTTAGTTGTTTGCACTTGATCTTGAAGTTTGTCAAAGTGTTTTTGCGGAATTACTACAGAAAAGACACGCATGATCGGTCTAATTATGTTCTAGTTAGATTTGATGATTTAATAGAACTTAACTAGATCGCT
Source organism: Thereva unica (assembly GCA_949987705.1). NCBI lineage: Eukaryota > Metazoa > Arthropoda > Insecta > Diptera > Therevidae > Thereva > Thereva unica. The sequence continues at coordinate 69,663,811 of OX465283.1, read as the reverse complement.
CGTGCATGCCTTTTCTTTTACTTTCTCGTCTAATTTTTAATTTGTTTTAAGAACCGCAGAAAATATAATTGATAACATTTAGGAAGATGTTATGTAATAAAATGTACGCGAATCTCTTTTCCATTAGGATCGATGGATCGAGGGTATCTATAGGGTGTCGAAATTGTTGATTTCTTTTTGAAATTGTTGAACTGACCGGTCAAAACTATTCAATGAGTGTTGCTTTATTAAAGAGAGATTATTTATGGAAAACGACATCATTCGAAAGGCTCCGATGTCTAGTTTGTCAGTAGCCCAAAGTGTTAACCTAATCCAATTTTGTAATGCATTGCCGATTGTTTGTGGCCGTAACTTGCATATAGCTTGATCAATGTTTTTCTTAAATGCGTCAATTTTTGTGGATAGATGTTTTGAGTAACAATGGACCTTAATATTTCCCCATTAAAAAAGTCCATCACGACCTTCAAAAAACAAAGCAAAAGAAAGCCCACCCTTAATGCCCGGTTCACATAATTCCAGTAGTAATCCAGTGTTGGATTGGATCGCTGCACTGCATTGCTACTGGAATAATGTGAACCGGTACTGAAATGTAGCCATCCCCGCGAACAATATAGTCCAGTGACTGGATTGACAGTCTACTTTTTCATTCCAGTTCGCCCATTCCAGCGCCATTGGAATAGTGTCGACAACCGATCCAGCTGGATTAAACGTCGGACAGTGAACACGCATTGTTGTTTTTTGTAAACACGCATTGTGTTAGTTCCATAACTCCTAACAATGACAAAGATAACTGAAAACCAAGATTTTACCGTGTTACCAACCAGTAAATTTTGAATGACTTCAATATCGCAGATGATATGATCCAATCTAGTACTGAACTGCATTGACTTGCTGGAGTACTGAACTGGAATAATGTAAACCGGGCATAAGTCTAATCGTAAGTTAGAAGTTAGTTCCGCAATTGATCTGCGTGAACAAAGAAAGGACGTTGCCCCGATAGATGCCGAAAGCGGGGATGATCACATTATTATTTCTGCGGGGTTGTGAGACCAGAATAAAATCCTTTAGATAGGAGGGTTTTCGGTTGATGATGATGCTATAGTAGTAGCACAAGACCCTAAAATCGCGGTAGTCACTTAAGAAACAATTGAGTGCCGATAAGGCGAAATGTGGTCATACTTGCAAAGTTTATGAATGAAACGTATGCAGTCGTTAAAGGCTACTTTTCACTTACGGTTACAGGATTAATCTAACAAAGGGAAGACGCAGAGGCTATGTATTATGTGCGACAAGAGTAAGCTTTAACCAACTTCATACGAACAGCTTGTGACAAGAGACTACGACTTGACCAGAATATAGCTAATGTGATCACAATATGTCATATTTCTGTTCAAAACAATACCGAGATTATTGACCGGGCTAACGCAGGTGATTTGAGAGAGGTCGCTTGATAATGTATTAGTATTGATAAGATGATGCATTGAGATTTAGATGAGTTAAGTTTTAGCAAATTTAAAGGGGACCAATGAGTTATGCCATGCAAATCTTCTGAGAGTATATTAATGCACTGCTTAAGTTGATTTTTAGTATCACTAAAATAGAGTTGTACATCATCAGCATACATATGTACGTAAGAATGCTTTACTATTAGTGGAAGATCATTTATATATATATATATATATATATATATATATGTATACTAAATAATAGAGGGCCTAAGAAGGATCCTTGGGGAACACCAGCAAAAAGGAAGGCGGGGGAGGAAATTGAATGGGAAATCTCCACCTGTTGTGAACGAGCAGCTAAAAAGCTGTACAGGAGCGCGTTCAAAAACCTTACTATAGTAAACCACGAGGTAAGCTGTGGTTATGCTACATCACTTCACTTAACCACGAAAGTTTATGTTTAACCATGGAGGTTTTTGAACGCACCGTGGTTAACTACGTGGTAAAGAAAATTTAAAATTTTTTCCCATAAAATAGTGTCGGCTATTTGCCTCAATTATTTCCAATAATTATATATTTAAAGTAATCTCACAAATCCCACTTTGATTTGTTCATTATTAACATTAAAACAAATGTCAAAAAATTGTTTTTATTCTTCTTCTTCTTAACTATCGCTAACCATGCTCCCGAGCATGGTTAAAATTTAACTACACCATGGTTAACCACGGGAGTTTTTGAACGACAAAAAGTTATGCTCGTGGTTATGTTGTAGTTAACCACGGAGTTTTTGAACGACAAAAGTTTACCATAGTTAACCATGGTTAACCATAGTAAGGTTTTTGAACGCGCTCCAGGAGGGTAAAGCCAGAAGAAGAAATGCCAAATTGTGTAAAGAGTTTGCGTAAAAGGACGGAGTAATTGACGTTATCGAGAGCTTTAGAGAAGTCCAGCAAGAGTAGACAACAAATCTTGTTTGCATCTAAAGAATTCCGTGTCTTTTTTGTTATTTTTATGTGAAAGACTAGAGTCTCAGTAAAGGCCCTTTATACTGCTGACAATCTATTTTCTTCGTATATAGTGCAATGTCGAACAGCAGCTCTAGTCGGGGAGGAAGGAACTGCCACAACTTACCCCCGATATTTTTAGTTCACCTACTCCCAACCATTACTATCGCGACTTTGACATTGGGGCATCGAGAAACAACTCGCTGGAGTGTTATGCCTCCTGAAACGAGTTGAATCTCATCAACCAACCAATAACATGCGCTTTGTTGGAGCGGTGAAGGGCTAAGGAAGGCTATGACAAGCGGAAACAGGAATGTAAAGAGGGAAGAAGAAGGAAAGTTACGAAGGTGGAAAAGGGGAAAAGGTCTATAAATCTATAGGATAACAGATCTATAAATCTATAGGATAACATGCACAGAGCAACTTAGGTCAGGTTAGTTTACATATGTCTGAGCTGCTTGTTAGTGATCCCACTTTAAACCTGATGTTGACGTGTCGTTTCTTCGTTAAACCAGTATCAACTCTTGAAATATCAAGCATCTTCAACCTCTTGCAAGGTGTCGCTTCACTCACTTTTTTCAATTGCCCTGCTGCGATTTTACTAGAGTTTAGATAGGTTTCTCTTATCGGACCTCAGCTATATCCTACCTACTCCCCGGTTAGTGTTGACTTTTCTTCCGGTCCTTTTTTTAATTTCGAGGCTTTCGGAAGTAAGTATGGGTGTGTTTTAAGTTCCATCAATTTATTGCAATCATTTCATCTTGCCCACTCTCTAAAAGTGAATTAGTGAAAATTTTACTATTTACTTTAGTAGTTCATAAATCCACTAAAAAATTAGTGAACAGGTCTATTCTACCTAATTGAATTCTATCTAAACTCCTTTAATCCCTCATGGGACATAGGGCGGAAGTTAGTAATTGAATTAGTAATATTTAATTTTTTTATTTATTACTAGGTGGCTTGATTTTTATATTACTTATTGTGAATTGTATTATGTGGAAATTCAGGGGACTCTCTTCTATTAACAAGTAAGATTATTTAAACTTTTATTGTTTACCATTTATGGAATATGTAAGTAACATTTTTTTCATTAACCTAAGGTAATGTTATACTCAAAAATGGTATTTTTCAATGACAATATTTATAGGTTATTATATTTAACTAATTCAAATAGTCAAAAGTCACTAATTCATAGTTGCAGACATGGCACATTTTGAATTAGTGAAAAATGACTAAAAATTAGTGAAATTCCACTAATTCACTTTTAGAGAGCACATCACTTATGTCCCATATTCCATCATTTCTTGCCGGATTTGAACAATTGCCCATCAATGATTAGTGTTAATTTCCATCACTAATTTCTGATTACTGATAATGGTGGAACTTGAAACGTACTCTATGCTTCGTTTTTAGCTAATTAATGACTTTATGCTTGAAATATATATTTTTATAATTTTTTCAATTCGAATGCTGATATACTACCTTTAAACTGATAATTCTTGTGACTCTTTAGATTTGTGAATCTTACTTTAAATTTAACCATACCCGAGTAAAAACGAAACTCGCCCGCACCTAGCATGCAGCAGGTACGCAATAGCTCGCACGACACCTGCGGCTAACATATACGGTGGAGTAAAAATAAGACTCAAGATAATTGCCCGTTTTCTTCGTCCTATACAATTATTTTAAGTCTCTAATTTTACTCTCTTTAGTCTAGCAAAAGTGCATGCCTGTGGCGGGGGAGTGCATGTCTCTAGCGAACAAATTTTTAGATTTTCGTGGCTGCAGCGGGAGCATGCATACTTTTGTGGCATGCCTATTTGTTCCCTATAAGTGCTAGCTACGGGCGTGGGAGCAAATCAACCAACTATATTATTTTTAATAGGGTGGGTGTTCATTAATTTTAAGGCAATTTTGATCCAAAACAAATCGAAATGTTTATGTAGTTGTTGAAACAACATATTACCGTAGAAGCCATATTCAAGCCCAATTAACTAATTTAAACCAATAATCGTAATTTTAATTCATTAAACGGTACCACATCTTTCCTGTTTTACACAAATAAATAAACGAGAAAAAAACTTAACGAAAAATTAATTTCACACTTTTTCAACTAATTCTCGCCCGCATAAACCCAAACAAAATAGGAAACCGAAACGCAGGTGTATTCAGGCATGGCAACAGAATCAAGTCAACCAACAGAGGAAATTGTTGTTAAATTCGAGGTCAAATAAAGAAGGCAGAAAACCAACGAACGCGCCATCAAACAAAATTTCTTGCCAATCTACGGTTGATTTCTTGCAAAAACACGAAAATAAATAAACGAAGGAATAACAACAACAAAAAACACAACGAAATAGAAAAATCCCCGAAAATAAAACTAAAAAGCGTATTCCCACATAAACATCTCACCTGGGCGAGAGAGAGCCCTCCGCCTTCCAGGTATTCGCACTCACACAGCCGCAGTGCAATGTAATTTTTATTCCTTTTTTATGCCTTTTTCCCGTTCAATTAATTTCTAAACCATGCAATTTACCTGGAGCTGAACCGCCGCCGACTCAGCCAATCAAATTGTCCGCGATGCCGCGGCTTTACCTGGACAGGTATTATTCAATGGCTGTTCTCGGCTATTTTTTCGTCTTTCTTCTTTTTTTTGGTTACCTGTGTATCGTTTTTTTTGCTTCTCTTCTCTTATGGCATGCAACTGCCCGACAGTAAACGGCAGCATAGAAAGATGGAGTCTCGCGGGCCGTGTTTGGTTTTCACACCTGAACGCTGGCAGCATTGGATTCGTTCAAGTCTGCTCTAAGGTAGTGTCGATAAATGGTGAATATACAGAATTCTCGGGGAAGTCGATGCAGTTATTCTCTTTTTTTATCTAGCTCCAATTTAAATCGCCGTCAGGTGTGAAACGCTTTCCGTTTCACTTCAGAGGAATTATTTCCATTTTTTCCCGGTAAATTTTTCGAAAAAATTGTTTGGATGCGTGATTTTAACACGAAAATTCATCGAACCGATTCTGGTGGAAACTATGATCTCATATACGGATTTTAGTGGTGGTTCCGTAATTTGAAAGCTGTAAAAAAAGTTTTAAGGAAATTATTCATAATTTTTGTGATTGGTTGAAATTATGGCGTTGATTAAAGTGGAGCCATTTTTGTCAGCCATGCTAATTGTAAAATATAGTCTTTAGTAAAAATGTAGTAAGGCCAAAATATCTACTCCACTCGATCTTCTTCACTTAGTCAGATTACATATATGCACATACTTTTGTACTTAACTGAATTAAATCATTGCACCATTTTGGCGTTAAAAGACATAACCCAGTGATATTGTAAGACTGCGTGAAGTGTATTCTGCTGGCTTCAAATTTTAAATGGGGAAACACATAATAAAGGAAACGAGTTCTATATGTCAGGTTTGACCTTAACTTAATTTCAGTGTGCCGCTTCTTCAAAAATACTGCTGCAGCCCTTGCACCATATCACTCAATAAGTTCGTAGTATGACATATAGATCGTGCCACTATAAGCAAATATGAAGCGACTGAAAACGATCGCACCGACATCTTGGCATACAACACAAAAATCGCTGTTCTTGCCAGTTAACTTAAAATAAATGGTTATAAGTGCTCTATTTCAAATGCTAGTGTAATTAATTACGAGTATATGTGGAAAGAAGTTGTGTTGGCCAATGATGTTTAAAGCTCTATGTTGTTAGGGAGTGCCCCATAAACCCATATGATTCCGTTTTCCTTTCACCGCGCCATTTGTCACTTCAAGCGCCAACCATGATAAGCCCCATTATCTATCTTGAACAGTGCCATTGTAAAGTCTCCTGAATAGCCTTTCTTCACATACTGGATCGAAGGATTTCCTTTCAAACACGGCCAATAGATCAGAGTCCTTTGCTAAGCACATGAATCTCTTATACTTCTTCTTTGCTTCTTTGATCCTGGCAGTCCAAGCGGGACGATGCCGATGGGCCTCGAGCCCCATTCACGATTCGTTTCCATTCTTGCCGGTTTTTGGCGACGTCTCGAGCCTTGGTAACAGATAATCGTTGATTCTTTAAGTCGCCCTAGATATTCTTAAATCCGGTTTTTCTTCGGTGCCGATCACTGAATTCTCCAGTCTGCCAGACGGTCTCGTCAAAGAAGTTTACGTGGCAAGCAGTTATCATTCATTCGGCAAACATGTCCAAACCAATAAATCGACGTATGCGTATTTCTTCTTCGATCAATGTCTATTGATCGCATCTTTGTCTAACTGTCTCGTTTCGAAGGCGATCGATGCGGCTATGAACGTCGATGCCACTTTCTTTCTCAAATATTTGAACATTGGAACCCGTTCGATTTGGTTTCCATCGAGGTGAACACTGGCTTCCGATCCATCCGTTGTGAGCGCTTTGGCCTTTTCTGCTTTTTTTAAATCCGTATGACCGGACGATGCGGGAAATGTCGTATAAGGTGTCCGTTGCTTCGGCATCTGTGTCGTCGCTGTCGTCGGCGAACATTGAGTCGGTTACGAAGTTGTTGTCGTATCGAACTCCGCGACGTTCATCGAATGCTTAATGCATAATCGCGTCGCAACGTTGAAGAGAAGTGGCGAAGTGTCGTCTCTTTGTCGCTCCTGGTTGATAATTTTCAATGGCACGTATACGGTTTCCAAGACTCGCAACAAGCTTTTCCAATCGATGCAATCGAAAGCGAATTTGAGATCGATGAAAACGCCGACAGTTCGTTTGCCGCAATGAATTTTTTCTTCCATTAGCTGACGGAGAGCTAATATTTGATCAATACATCCCCGATGTGGTCTAAACCCTGCCTGTTCTTTCCGGCTCGTTTGCTCTCGATGTTTTTGTAGCCTCGATTGTATTATTTTCATAAATACTTTGCCGACGTTCGAAAGGAGCCTAATACCACGATAATTCTTGCATTATCGACTGTCGGCTTTCTTCAAAATTGGCATAACGATCGCTTTCTTCCACTCCGACGGGACACGAACCGAATGCCAAATGAGGACGTGGAGTTGTTGATAAGACATCACCTCCGGATTTGATCATTTCGGCGGTAACTTTATCTATTCCCGGCGCTTTTCCATGTTTCAGCGATTTTATTGCCGCCTTCCCTTCGATAATTGTCATTTCGATATCGAGAAACTAATTCGTCGGCTGTTCGATAATCGGCGGTTCGAGTGCTGGACCTTTTGGCGGAACGTGGTTGTACAGCTGGTGAAAGAATTCTCTCCGCCGCTGCAGGCGCCCACGAAAGTTCCATCCGATTTTTTGATGTTGTCGTTTGTTGATGTTGTTTTTCCGCCTAAACGCCGGATTGTCTGCTACAGCGTCCGGTACTGGTGCATCGACGCCGCTTCTTCCATGCCGGCCGCAACGTTATTTCAGAACGCTTCCCGTTCCGATTTCATTTTCTGTCGAACTTCTTTGTTCAACCTTCGGTATTGCTCGAAATCATCGTGTTTCATTCGTTTCCGCTGATCGACGAAGTCCCAACAGCTATCCGAGATCCATGTCTGCGTCTGTTTACGGATAGGTGGACACAAATCCATCGTACACTCCACAATGGACTCCGATAATTGCCTTTCTTCTACATCGTTATCGTTCGTTATTGCGAGCGCCGCGAATTCTTTCTTATACCTAGGTGAGTACTGGTAAAACTATCGTCCTATACAAAAACATGTTGGATGTCATAGTTAGTTCTTTGAGCCTTACAATATTTATGTTTTACTTTTTTAACGTGGACGTATTTCGGGTTCATGTTGTCGTTATCGACTGATGTTATCGACTCATAGTAGGTAAAGCATTACGCTACTTGGAATTCATTCTTTTCTACCGCGATTGTACAATTTTGTACTTTGTTTAACATTACTTAATGTGCACCCAGTTTTCGTTTCCTCGCTGAATTTGAGCTAAACTTGTTAAGTCCTGAATTGGTGATTGCTTAAGTTTAGTAACTTAAGTTGGTATTCATATGAACTAATAGGTCTTCCCAAGGAAGGTGACTCAGTGAGAATCGAACAAACCTTCGCTGAACCGATTCAATTTTTCCAACGTGCGAAGAGTAGTGAGGAGACCAAATCTAGGACGCATATTCAAGTAATGGTCTGACTAAAGAAATATATAGATGTTTAGTAATCAAGGGGTTATTAAATTCCTTGGACCACTTTTTAATAAAATCCAGGACTGAACTACTAACAAAAAATTTACACGAGGGACACCGTCGTTAAGAAAGATGTAGTTATAAATTATAGGACTACGTCTCCTAAGTAAATGAGCACCGAGTCGGTTTCAAGCCCAGAGTAACTATGTGCAAAAATAAGAATGGGGAAATCTTAAGCACCAAAGAACTAGTTCTAACTAGATGGCGCGAACACTTCAAAGAACTGCTAGCTGGAGATGAGGAGCAACCGCCAACAGAAAACGTGGAAGTAGCAGAAGAACTAGCGGGAGATATGCCTACATCAGAAGATGTACAAGACGCAGTGAAAAAACTGAAAAACAACAAATCTCCGGGCAAAGATAACATTGTAGCAGAGCTATTAAAAAAAGGAGGTGGAAACCTAATATTAAGCCTGCATGAAATCGTAACACTAATATGGACCCAGAAACAAATACCATCGGAATGGAGCGAGGGCATTGTGTGCCCTATACATAAAAAAGGAGATCAGCTACACTGCCGTAACTATAGAGACATCACTCTACTGAACGTAGCATATAAAGTATTTTCAAATATTTTATACGTTAAACTGCAGCCTTACGCAGAAGAAGCTCTGGGAAACTATCAAAGCGGTTTCCGTCCCGGAAGATCTACCACAGACCATATTTTCACTCTTAGGCAGGTCCTAGAAAAGGCGAATGAATTTAACATAAACATACATTCGCTATTCATAGACTTCAGAAACACCTATGATAAAATAAAACGTGAAGAATTATACAAAGCTATGGAGTACCTAAGATTCCCCAAACACCTTGTAAATTTGACTAAAATGACAATGAAAGAGGTATTATGCAGAATAAGAATTGAAGGAGAGCTATCAGAACCATTCAACGCCACAGTAGGACTAAGACAAGGAGATGCCCTATCGTGCTTACTATTTAACGTAGCTATGGAAAAAGTGATAAGAGACGCAGGAATTAACACAGCGGGCAGTATTTTCAACAAGTCGGTACAATTATTGGCGTACGCTGACGACATCGTAATACTAGCCAGATCCCCCGTAGCAATGAAAGAAGCCTGCATATCGCTAGAAAGAGCAGCAAATAAACTCGGACTAGCAATTAATGAAGAGAAAACGAAATATATGTGCATCTCCAAAAGACGTAATGATCGCCAGAATATGACAATTGATACATACAACATCGAAGCAGTAAAAGAATTTATATATCTAGGGACGCTAATTTCAAAAGACAACGACACGACATTAGAAGTTAAAAGGAGATTAGCGCTGGGAAACAGATGCTACTTTGGGCTACGTAAACATTTCTTATCAAGGAACATATCAAGAAGCACTAAAGTAAAACTGTACAGAACTCTTATAAGGCCAATACTACTGTATGGATCCGAAACCTGGACATTAAGAAGTAACGAAGAACACCTTCTAGGGTGCTTCGAAAGAAAAATCCTGCGCACTATATATGGAGGAATCAACGAAAACGGTGTTTGGAGGAGAAGATACAATCACGAATTGTATCAGTTGTATAAAGATCCAAACATCATAAAAACTATAAAAATTAACAGAATCCGATGGGCAGGACATGTTGAACGTAGCAGTGACGACAGCATAACAAAAATTATTATGAACAAGAGACCAGACGGACACAGAGGTACGGGACGTCCAAAAAAGAGATATTTAGACAGCGTAGAAGAAGATCTACGAACCCTAGGTATAAGAAATTGGAGACTTCAAGCCAGGGACCGACAGTTCTGGAGGAGGATGTTGCAGGAAGCCAAGGCCAATAACAGGCTGTGGAGCTATTTATGATGATGACTACGTCTCCTACAAAAAGTCATGACTTCGCATTAAGAACCAGGCTGTTGTTAACACACCAAGAGTGAAAGGTCGAATTGCAAAAGTTTGCAAAGATTAATACTCTTAATGTGACGGTACAATTCAGACAGGCTAAATCAAGATTCTACAAAGTCTTAGCAAGGGAGTAGAGGACCAAGATGACTGCCTTGAGGGTCACCGGATGATGCTTCTACACTGATAGAAAAATTGTCTTGATTCCAGCAATTCGAGTCGTCTTCGTTTCGTTGTCTTGAATAGAAACATTTTTCAGTATTAACATGAGAATGCTGTGTCAGAGTAAGACACTAGAAATTCTTGAGCTAAGCAATTGTATTTCTTCGCTCAATACTTATATTTTTCGACAAAGATATGTCTTTTGCAAAATAAGATTTTTTAATTTTTTACCCAAGAAACTAAATAAACAAAATTTGTATTGATTCAAGACATGATGAAGTTTTAATTCGAGAATATTTATTGAGGCAATTCACTATTTTATTACGTGGAAATATTTTATAAATGTGGGTCCTTATTCAAAACAGCCGTCAAGAAAATGAATTTGCTTGCTTCAAGAATTTGATATTCTTTGACTAAGAAGTTGAGTTGCTTAAATTAAAAAAATGAGTATCTCAAACCAAGAATTTTTTTTTCTTACTTCTAGTCAACTTTTGTCTTCATCTAAGACAACAAAATCAAGACTATGAGTATTGCTTATTTGAAGACCATTTTGTTTTCGTTATATCCAAAACATTATTTGCTTGGTTCTTAAGCCAAGGATTTTTTTTTTATCAGTGTATGGTTGCAGATTTGGATCCACCGAAAAGAACTTGGCAGGTCCTGTCAGCTAAGTAGGACTGGAACCATACTAGAGGGCTTTGCGGAAAACCTAACTTTCTTAGTTTGAGAATCATAATCGAGTGGGAGAGCTTGTCAAATGTCTTACTAAAATCAGTGTAAACACAATCAGTTTGGTAGCCGGAACCGAAGCTTTCGACAGCATCAGAAGTAAACTCGAGTAGATTGGTGGTGGTGGAATGAGCTGCAAGAAAATCATGTTGATTCGTTGAGATGAGTTTTTTGAATGTTATATCTGATTTGTTCCAATTTGACTTACTGAACCTTTGACAGAACTCAGTTTGTGGAGCCAATTCGGTTTATTTGTTTATTTATCAAACACTATTATTTCACCTGAATATCAAGTAGAAACAACTTCTGCCGACACCTGCCAGCTATATGGCTGTTATTGAAGAATTTCCCTTTAATATACCGTTTGGTTTATAAATTTTCGACAAAAACAAGGGAGTTACAAAAATTTTGGTCGAGCGTCAACGTAACTTTTATAATATTCCGCGGAAATCTAAATACATCAATTATAGCTCATTATCTCCCATAGGAAGCAATTTTCGAAAAAACATGTAAAGACGTTCTACAAGTTGCTCCTATACATTATATCGAAATATTCCACTACAAATTCTCTGAGTTTTTCCGGGAATTTGTCCCCCTATTCATAGGTGTTCGCGTGCAGAACAATTTTTTTTCTTAAAGTACTTCCAAAAACTACTCGTGTGCCAAAAATCATTTCTATTGGTTTTAATGTCAGGCTAAAACCCCTGGTTCCTGTACTAACTGGTTATTGAGAGATATAAACTATGAGGCTCTCGGTTTAGAGTTAAGTGATGAAAATTATTGTCGTTAGGCAAGAACAAGACCAGACTGCAAGATCAAGATAGCAAGACTTTTCGCTCGTCACTAAGTACCAAAAGTCTTAAAGTGATGTCTTTTCTTGCACAGTTAGCAAGAGCCAGATAAGACTGGAAGACTGTGCAAAATTTTTTCCTCATCGGTGCAAGATTTTTGATACTTAGTGGAGCAAGAAGTCCTGCTATCTTGATCTTGCAGTCTTGCCTGATCCTGTCTTGTCTTGGTTTTCCTCTGGTCTTGCTAAATGTGCAGGACTAGGCAAAACTGCAAGACCAGTCTTGCTCATAACTACTTGAGACGCCCAAGGTTTTATTTCCCGCCGGCTATACGCTGACTTACTTTACCGTTGCCTGACTTACTTTACCTCGACTTCCAGTTCAGTTTTCGGTCCAGGATTAGACTGAATTATTGCACCCTGGAAAATATAGTGATAGTAGGTATATTTGTATATAGTGGCTATAATATATTTCTCCAAGGGAATGGTTGCTTAGTTTTTTCTGGGTTGTCTTCCAGGCTGTAGTATATCTCTGAGATAGAACCGAACTGCACTAATGATGATCTATAAAAGTAGCAAAACCTTTTAGCTTGATGCTAATGACTAAATGTTTGGCTATCTGTTTTTGAAGATGTTCTTGTACTCCAACTGTTTCATAAGAATAACTCCCTTAATTGACGCTCCTCTAAATCCTACTTTTAAAATTTCATTTATCTCAGTTGATTTGCAGTTTCGTTTCTCATCGCATTTACACCACATAAATTCGTATCAATTGCCAAACTTCAAACAACGATGCAAAACAAGAATCAATTTTAACAAAAATTACGATATCAAAACCCATCTGCAAAAGTAATCATCATCGATTAGCTTAAGAATTACTTAAATGTTTTCCTAAGTATTTACACTCTAATCCCGATCACTATACCCTCAATTTGCACTTACCAAAGGCCACAATTACAATTATGTTATTAAGTAAATATTGTCCAAAAGGTACCTAGACAAACATTCAATGCGCATTGAACCTATCCAAACATGAATTGGTCCTACTTGAAGTCCCGTTCAGGCATTTCCCAACATATGTCGCTATTCGATGTTTGCTTAAGGTAAAAAGTATCCAACTGTGGCTACTGTCACCTGACTTGTGACCAGCCCAAAGGTAAACAACTTGCATGGGAAACTACCTTAGCCAACTGTTGTCTAACGAAAATATTTCTTCAGTAAAATTAATAATTTTACTTCCGATCGATTTTTTATGTCATTGTTGTTGTTGTTGTTGATAAAAGTAAGTCCTCCGCGCGATGCATGGCAACTAAACAAAGGACTTCCCTGTCGTAAGACTATCAGCCATCGACAACGGCAGCAGCCCCTCACTTAATATGGATAGTAGTTACTGCCTACACCTAGGGCTTCCTGTAATTAACGAGATACCTTAGAGGTAAAAAAATGAAAACGAATTAACAAAATGGCTGCTGATAATGGCCTGAATCGACAGTTGTTTTCATTTGTAGCCATTAGTTAGTAGGCGAAATGCGAAGAAAAAAACAGAAGCAAGGAAGGTGAGCGCCTCCGCCAGCCAACGTGAAACAGACCCTTTTCTTCTTCTAAATCGGCGGCCGTTCTTCATGCACATCGACTCACCTTAATGGAACTTCGTTGTTCTCTCCTCGTTTCAAGTCGAATTTGTAACACTTAACAGCGTCTAGTGATGATGGCGTTTTAATTAATTTTTATTCATCGTTTTTCCTCTTGAATATTTAATATTTTTCTCATTTTCTCTTTATTTTAGGTGAATACATTCGTCTACCTTTGCAGTTGGATGAGATTTTGCAGGACGTTCTTCAGTTGGCAGATTTAACAACTGACGATCCAGAGGTAAATGATTTGTCATTAATAATTTGTTATTAAAAAATATTATTTTTATATGCAAACGGATAAATCTTTCTCTGTAAAATTACCCAGAATTGTCAAGTAAATCCCAACAACTAAATTGATTCATCAGAACCTGTTTTGTCGCCTTCAAAAGTAGGTGCCATTGAGTGCAATAAACTATACGGGCTCATTATCCAATCCGATGTTCTTGGGACCCAATTAAAGTATCTTATTGTCTTTCCCGGACAAGAAAAAGCGTTCCTTATGACAGGCTTCGGCTATGTTGGATGCTATATATATATAGTACCTTTATAGTCGTTTACATATGCGATAACAGGATATTCCTGGTTTCTGGCTTCGAATTCGTCTGTATTACTAGGCAAACTTTGAAGATATTCAGCCGCGTCGCCTAGAAGACAGTAGCAAAAGGCAGTGGTATTTTCGGAAGTCCAGAGAGGGGGAGAAAACGCCAGCATCTTCAAACGACTCCGCTCTGTCACACCATAGAGCATTGCTCCTCAACGTAGTCGTAGGGGGTCGTCATTAGGTAACAGGGAGGTCACAACCCGTTCAAAAAAAATTTTTGTAAACAATGTATTTTAAATTATAATCAAGTGTTACATAAAAAACCATGAAATAACAACCAATCCAAGAATTTAGACACCATTTTCCTGTTAATGCTCGATTCACGCAACATATCCGTGACGTGACGGCGACTTCAGTACCGGAGCATCAGTAAAAAAAATATCGGCATGATGTAATTGCATGGAAACCAATTGGGAAAGACGCGGCATGCTCCATATCCAACGCGACGAACGGGCATGGGCGAAAAAACCAAAATTTTGACTTGGACGACTCATAATAACGCATAGCGTTACAAAAATACAAGGTGATATTAGGTATTTCGTCCGAATAAAAAGAAAGAGCAATATAAATATCTCAGCCACAGTTACGGGATATAGCAACTATACCGAATTTCAACATTCATAACCGAGCCTGATGCTATTTTGTATGGGCTGTGACCCACCTCCTTTAGGTAACGATTTGATAAGTAAAAAATGTAAAGATTGTTATGATGTAAGGTTGCTTGAATGTCCAAATGCGATGAACCCACTATGTTTATTCTTTTCCTCCTCGTCAAAGAGCGACGCTATTACAGCAAGATATTCCACGCTAAATTCCACTTCGCACTTTAGATCACCGTAATTGCAGATGCCATTGAGCATTCAGCACCGATACGGAGAAATTGGTGTTGTGTGAATGTCAGTGAAAAATTCATCACGGAAGCATCGGGGCCGTGCCGTCGCGGATATGTGAGCATCGACCTGAAAACTCAATTTTAGGACCGATTTGACGGAAGAATCCGATCAAATTTCCTGCCGTCTCCGTCCGACTAAATTTTTAGTTTCTTACTGAGAAACTTGCTCCAAATACGTGGATTTTTATTATATAGACGGGGGTCGCTGTGATGGAGGTAAACATATAAGACTTAAATAAATGCAAATAAGAGCAAAATTCCAAATCAGTAGAGGGTGGAAAGAAGAAAAAAACCACAACAGCACATGAGAATATTACTTCCAACAGGTAAACCAATTGAATTATCTGGTGTTCACAGTCACCGAAGACAACGATAAAACGAGAGACGCGCAAAAACGATTAAACGCCGCAAATGAAACATACTTCTCACTACTGCCAGTAATATCCACAGAAAAACCAAAATAATAACCTCCAAAATGATCATACGCACAGTGGGTAGGTGTGGGTGTAAAGCATGGAGAATATTCCAAAAATCGGCAGATTAGATGGCTATATTTGAAAGGAAGATTCTCCGAAAGATGTACGGCCCAATCAATGACGACAATGCATGGAGAATACGCTACAATCACGAATTGTACCATCTATACAAAGAGTGTAAATTCTCGAGTCATGTCAAGCTGCTGCGTTTATGTTGGGCCAGTCATGTCCAAAGAATGGATGATACCGAAAAAACCCTGTATCTACTACCAGATGAGAAATACCAGTTGGCAAACCACGGTTAAGGCTGGTGCAGCAGAATTCCTCAACATAAGAAAGTCGAGGCAAGCTTCGGCTGGCTGATTAAGGCCAGGCTCGAATTGAGCTGTAGAGACATCGAAGAAGCAGAAGTACTTATCAGGGTGAAGCTTTCCGATTCCTCTCTAATAGGGATTTGGACATCCACGCCACCGCCACGATTAACATGGAGTTTTGATGTCATTTAGTCAGATAGCTCATCTTCAATTATCAGTGGTAGGGAGATCTGTATATTTGTGTGTCCATAGACTACCTAACTGCCGTACAAGCTGCTTGAATACACCATTGTAGTAACCAAAGAAAACCATCAGCATGATATTTATTGGGAAGCGGATTTTACTGTTAATTTATTTCGACATTTTTGGTAGATACTTTAGAAATCAGATCTTCAGCTGTTTCGATTCTTTTTTCACAAAAAGATTGAGCTCTTTAGGGGCCAGTCGTTCGCAAACGCGTTTCAAGGCCAAATACTAGTGAAAATGATAAACGAAGATATATCGACTTCTTCACCTAAATCTCATAGTTTTCATACCACCAGCTTATTGATATTTTCAATCCTTTCGTCGTAGATAGACGACGTTGGAGATCGGTTAGAAAGGGGTAAATACCACTACTTCTTAGATTTTTTTTTATTACTTTATACCATTTACACCGTCGGTATTCTCCAACATTTTCAGCGATTCGTTACATGAAATTTGTATGTATCACACAGTGTATGTATCATCACAATCTTTGGCTGGGCCATATTAAGAATTTCCTCGAGAACCACTTTCCCACAGTTTGTATGAGAAAACTAATTATAAAAGACAATAACTAATATAAAAGGCAGCAAATAAGAGTTTGGTCGATGTGAGTAGTAGGGTTACCCATAAGTTTATTAACTAATCCAGTTGGATATCTCGTGATGGAGCTAGTCGCAAGAAAAAGGGTCAAGTGTTGATATGCTACCGTAATTGCGCATAACATTGCAAAAGTCATTGTGTCGAATCAATATAACTGCCATTCGCAAATGATACGGCCAGAAACACCTACATACTAATGTTAGACCTCGTTTTCACTAAGCGAAGCAGGGTTTAAATTGCTGCAGCAATTTAAATACAGTTGCTGTTGACTTTGCTTTGCTGCCAAGAAGGCCAAAGAAATTTACTTTGCTTTGCTTTACAGCAATCATATTTTAAATCATTTTGCTGCAGGCTGTGAAAGCTTTTTTGTTTCATATTGCTGCGTATGCTAGTGCTTACAAACGCTGGAGCATACTGTTACGGCTGCGAATGCCTCACATACACATACAAAAAAAGTTTCCACCCCTCTAAACAAAATTAGCTTTTACTATATAAAGTTGAACCATGAAAAAAAGCTGAAGGAAGCAAAGTATTTCACAGGCTTTAGAGAGAAAAGCTTTTCACAGCAAAGTATTTAAAAGCCGAAGCATTTGCAGACGGACCAGTATGCTCCTGAAAGTAATTGAAAATAACAGCCCAGTCGGGAAAGGAAGAACTTCTTCATTAATGCTGAATGCCTGATTTTGTAAATGGTATACACTACCAGCTGGATTATTTTGTTAATTACAATTAACATAGAAATGTCATAGCCATGGAAGGCCTTACATAGGTCATTACTGGTAAAAAGGAGAAAGAATCAAAAGAACGAAGAAATAACAGAACAGAACAAATAAATCACAAGCATAGAGGCATTACCCTCTGCATTACCAGGTAATGCAAAATGTAAGTAGTAGTACTTTGGCTGTGGACGTTGTGGATTCTGTATTAATTACATTTCAACCGATTACCTTTGCAGTGTCAAATCAGGACTGAAGTAATCAAATACATAAGTAAGGGCTTCCAATATTCCCGACTGGGATACTACTTCCCCACCACAAACAAATAAATTTTACAAAAGGTCAACCGGCAGAAAGGGATTCATTATCAAAAATGTGTAGCGTAAATGACGCCATAGATGATGGTGGTAAGGTCAAACTAGTTAACATTCGCAGCAATTTGGAACAAACAGCTTTCACAAGTCATCAAGCAAAGTAAGCTAGAGGTCCCGCCAAAAGAGTTGATGCCGAGAAAGTCGCGTTTTCCATGCGCAGTAGAATCCCCGCATGCCGTTCCCGTCCCTTAGCCTAGTCGCAACAAATTTCGAAGGGGAAATTTGAAAATACATAAGCGCATTTCTTATCAATATGTGCGCAATTTTTATTTGTGTGCAGCTTTAATTTCCCCAGCTGCGCGCTCCGGCATCAACTCTTTTGGCGGAACCTCTACAGCATTCGCAGCAATTTGGAACAAACAGCTTTCACAAGTCATCAAACAAAGTAAGCTTAAAAATATGTGCTTTGCTTTAAGTTTACTTTCGAATCCTGGATCTAGCCCCCGATCCGACGCCGAGAAAAGCTAGAAAAACCCTTAAAAATGCCCCATTTTTCAAAAAATCATACCTCTGTTAATTTGCAATATTAGGGGATGATTTTTTGGGACATGATAGCCAGGTGCATATACTTTAAACTGCCGAAAGATGAAATTTGTCGTTATTCGTAAACACGCTGTATCTTAGTATACAGTGGGGATAGCTCCCTATCTAGAACAACTTTTCACTCCAAATACATCCAGGAATCACGTCTGAAAAAATTAGCAACCTAGTCCAACTTGAACGTCGAATGACCTATACAAGTCGCGAATGAGTGCAGATGAGTATTTTAAATCTTTAAAACGGTGATATCCCATGAATGAAAATTCGTTCGGGAAAATGTTTTTTGTAGAGAATCGCATGATGATCTACAAACTTTGTGAACATTATTTTATGATAATACCCAGGACCGACGCGCTCTTAAACTCTTAATTAACGCTTACCGTTAACTCGCATGTCTGTCGCCCTGAACTCCTAATCAATACCTCATTAATCAGTACCGGAGAAACAAGGAAGAATTGATATACAGCAGGTATAAAGCTGTGCGTAATAGGGTAACAGCTATGATTCACTCGGCAAAAAATAAATATTTTGCCTCTAAATTGGACACCAATCAGCCTTCGAAAAAGTTATGGAGGAATATTCGCAGTTTGGGAATACATGGCAGTGATGATTACCAAACTGCTATGGACCCAAATGTACTAAACAACTTCTTTGTGGATAGAAGCGTTCAATATTCTGACATTTTGTGTCACAATTCAAATGATCAGGCTGATGTGGGGTTTAGTTTTAGATGCACTGAGGCCTCTGAAGTACTTACAGCTATACACTCTATTAAGTCGAATGCCACAGGACTCGACTCTTTAACACCCGTATTCTTGAAATTGTTAGTGCCTTTTATTGTGAGTCCTCTAGTTCATATTTTCATTTTTTTCTTGACTACCTCCCAATTCCCGACTGAGTGGGAAAAGGCATTGGTAGTTCCTGTACCCAAGAAATCGTCCCCATCGGAGCCTGGTGGTTTTCGTCCTATCAGTCTACTGTGTTTCTTTGCGAAAGTTTTTGAAAAAGTTATGCACAGCCAAATAATGCAATTATGTCAAACAATACAATCTCTTATCCAAATGGCAGTCTGGTTTTCGACCGAATTATAGCTGCGAGACAGCCTTATTAAAAGTTACTTCGGACATCCACGAGGCGCTCGATAAGGATCACTTAGCTGTATTAGTTTTGTTTGACTTTAGCAAAGCCTTTGACTCGGTAAATCACCAAAAGCTGCTTTGTAAGCTTAAAAGGGATATTAACTTCCTTAATCCATCTAAATCAATCTGCGTAGCTATTTATAGAGACATCATAGACACAAGAGTATTACCACCGGTCGTATTAAATAATGCCGTTATTGACTATGTGCATTCTGCGAAAAGTTTGGGTATTCAACTGAACTCCAGCTTTAGTTGCTGTAGTCATGTTCGTTCGACTCTGGGTAAAATTTATAGTAGCTTAAGGCAGCTGTGGATTAGCTCGGTTAGCGTACCTCCTGGGTTACGAATGAAGTTAGCTAAAGCAGTCGTGCTACCTCACTTTATGTATGGTAGCCTTATCTTTCCCAAGTTTGATTCTGTATGTGCGAGGAAAATAACGGTGGCATTTAATGATGTCATTAGGTATATCTACAACCTATCCAGAGGAAGTCACATTTCCAGATACGTCAATTCGTTTGTTGGTACATCCATCCATCTAAGAGCCCAGATTACCTACATGAAAAGTTAGTGTTTTTGAGATCTAACAGAGGTCTCCAGCTCCTTATACCAAGGTGTA
This sequence comes from Thereva unica, assembly GCA_949987705.1. Taxonomy (NCBI): domain Eukaryota; kingdom Metazoa; phylum Arthropoda; class Insecta; order Diptera; family Therevidae; genus Thereva; species Thereva unica. Next base: position 69,643,495 of record OX465283.1, on the reverse strand, counting down.
ATTCTCGCTTTGGTGAGCGTTCTTTCTTTGTCCAGGCTATTCGTAGGTGGAATTCTCTTCCGAGTCATGTGCGAACTGAGAGGTGTTCTGCAAGTTGATTAAGAACGTAGAATTGTAGTCATGTTTATGGATGCTACACATGTCATTCTCTAAATTTCTCTTGAAATTATTTGTAATTTTAGTTCTTAGCTTAAGATTGATCATTATTGTAATTTTACTTCAGTTGGTATTATAATTAATATTACTTTATTATTATTATTATCGTTCTGTTACTCCTGAATTGTATTTTCTATTGTGTAGTGCTATATAAGAGGTTGTAATCTTCAGCGCTTTTATAATAAATTATTTGAATTTGAATACCCATTTTTTTGATGATTAATATTAAGTCTCAATCATCACAATAGTATGATGATTAGCGAGTTAACCAAGTTCGTTAGAGCGGTTCTCTTAGTTCTTAATTTTCTCATAGATGGCGAACCTTGCACTTGTAATATATTTCTCCTTTATGCGAAACATTTTAAAATAAAATGTTTCAGATAAGCTTCTTTGTGTATTTTTTCTTGTCTCTTGTCTTCTTGTTCATTACTTCTCCTTTTATTACAATTTTAGGATTTCAAAGTTGTCGCTGTCAAAAGACATATGTTAATTAAGTTGCCGTATAGTCCTTAATGTCATACAGATGGAGTCTGTCACCTCCTTTTTTAATGCACATTAAGCGCCTAATGTTCATTTAGCAAATGCACATCAAGACTGCGGTATGTCCTGGGTATTAGACCCCTAAAAAGTGGGCTTCCTGGAGTATTTCGCTTTTTTTGGCTTAATTTACCAGTATTATTTCCTGGCTGCATACCGTAGTCCCATCTTCGTTCCGTTGGGAAGGAGTTCACGAAAGTGCGGCTAGGATATTCTCCGTTGGGCTTTCAATTCCACTCCGGCTCGCTTTGCCTTGGCGCTCGGTCCGGCTCTGTGCCTTTTCTTCTTCTGGAGTTCCTGCTCCCCTGGATGATGGAACTGTTCACCCCAAATGATAGGGGAGCTATCAATTTTGGTACATCTTGTAACATTATATCTTTGCTTGGTAGGCCGCCCATATAAGTCCATCGCGCATTTGCATACACAGCCATCTGCCCCCTATCTTGCTGCTAACTAATAACCTTCTGTTGATTTAGTAGTAAAAGTTGCAGTATACTTAACATTGACTGATTTGGAACTATACTATCTGCTATGATCTTAACTTTGAGTGAAACTACACCTAAAAAGTTAGTCCAATGGTAACAAAATATTCTTTGTCATAATTTTGCATAAAAGTCACCATAAATCGTGAATCGACTAATAAGATCACCTCGAAACGATATCGTTACTTTGCGACAATCACTTACCAAAGGCAACCTTTTTTATAATGTTATTGTGGGTTCACACGACAGACCACAGACACACGACTATTAGTCGGCTGGAAATAAACAAAAATTAAAAATTATGTTTCGTAAATTACAATAGCCATTGCATTTAGTTCTATAGGGGTGGACGCAAAAAAATATTCTCAATGTCGGTACATTCGCCATAACTGGGCTCTACAAATAACATCTTAAAATGTGATCAATTTGCAGTAAAGCAAAGAACGGAGTTTCTTATCGCCAGAAATTATTCTATTGAAATATTTTAAAGTCAGACCACTTACATACAAATTTACTACATCCTGTTACTTTTCGAATATAGGAAACTGAACAAAAGAAGAAAGCCTCAGCAAGTTCATCAACAACAGCAAAAGCAGCAAAGCCAAAAGAATCAGCTGATTTAAAAGCGGAAGCAACAACAGCAAATCCGCCGGATGGTTGTTCAGCAACAGTAGAGCCTCCACAGTCGGAGGTTGAAATTGAATCAATACCGTCGCCGCTTTTCGATTTGAAGGATGCAAGTGAACTAGAAGAGTTCGACATGATGATTCAATCGGCTGGACCATTCCAGCATCACCGGTCTGGACAGAATTATGCAACAAACAGCGCTTTCCGGCAATCGGGTTTCCACCACCACCACCATCATCAGGTATGTGCAATTAATGTTAAGCTCTTTGCCCCTTTCTAAGTGCATATCCAATGTTTATCCAATCATATTGCAAAATCGTGCTGTTTACAACTCGCGATGCATTCTGCGTTCCCACTGCAGCCGAGTGGGATCATCACGATCGTGAGCTCAGGCCCGAGGATCAGAATTTTTAAGAATTAAATTAAACAAATTTCTCAGAGATACAGAGGGCCCTTCAAGTCAGGCATTAAGTGCTTTTTCCGAAAACCACTCGACTCCTCAAGACACCTAAATGACAGGTTCTTTCCAATTCTTCATCTTGATGACACCACGATGCACTTCAGACAGCGTCATCGTCTACGATGGAGAACGCTGGAACGCTATGCCCAGCCCGGTTTTCCTAAGATGGAATTTGATTGCATCAAAGACTCCCTAACAGCTGAGAACCTGAGTCCCTTGTGAGCGGGCTGGCAGCACAGCATTTTTTCGTTGGTGCTCTCGTTGTTGTTGTTATTATTCTGTTATTTTTCGTCCATCGATTATGGACCGACGTGGATTCAGGTAAAACACTTTCAGCAGGTACACAACCGATCTCTAGAACCGACGATCGGGCATTTGTTTGCCTTTGCTGGCTCTGGCTGGCGTCCCTTTTCATCCTTCTTCTGTTTTTTTGTTTTGTTTTGCTGGGATTTGTTGGAATTTTCATTTCTTCTTGTGGCTTAACAGTTGTATACAGGTAGCAATTACTTTTCACCGCAAAATTTGAGTGGTGGTAATCCAGGTCCTTTTTAGCTCTGCCCGAAGGATTATCTATGCTAAATTATATCGTAAATCTTGTTCCATTGTGAATTTTGACTTTTGTTGGGGATTTCCAGCTGTGGGCGGAACAGTGTTGATAATTTGTTGTTAACCCTTTATGGAGGGTTAAGGGTTAAGGTGCATTTTGCAAGTGATTTTTAATTTCGCAAGAAAATTTTGTTGAATAATTTTGGAAAGTTTTAGTGATAAAATTATATATTTTAGATAAAAACAAATTTTTTTGGTGCAATCTTTTACATTTAATGTTCAACAAAATTTTAAAAAAATCAAATGGATCGAGCTCCATCGAGCATCTAAATTAATTTGAGACTTCAAATACGCCTGAACATTCACTCTGCTGTGCACCAATCAGTTAGTCCGTTCAAATTAGGCAAAATTAAAGAAATATTTCCCACAGCTATTAGACCTGTAAAAAGTGAAGTACATATTTGGGTTGACTAAAGTTTTAGCTTGCTTTCGCCTTTTTATTTATTTTGAAGACAAACTACCATTTTAGTGAAAAATAACGACAGAGCAAAGTAGTAGACCACAAAATTTCCTACAAATGTTGTCTTTACGTCTTTACCACGAAACATCCCAGTGGGAAATACAGTGCTCCAAAAGCCATGTTTGAGCACTCCTAAAATAGCTTGAAGAACTCCGGTTCCCATTACAGTTCCTTATACATATGCTTCTCTTAAGCATGGAGGCATTGCGATGTTTGTTTGCCGATTTGGAATATGTCATCATTCCACCACACATCCTCCGATTAAGTTAAACCCAAAGTGTTAAGAGATGGATCAGTTGTTAGATTTACACTGCCCACTGAGACCGAACGAATATCAATGCAGGTTTTATTGGAGATGAGGCGGTGCCGTAAAGATTCTTCCGGCATCAGTCATGAATGAGTTTTATGTCCTTGGTGATACAGGTACACATGAGTTTACGATCAAACAGACAAGGTCTGGCACGTGCTTTCCTTATATTGTCGAAGGTGTAAAAGTATCATGTATGAAGATTATAAAAGGAGCGGGTGAAAGAATTGATTCCTGTGGAACACCGACTGAGGTAGTGGACCTGATTAGTGAATCCAGCGGATTTAGGATTCCGCCGTTAAAGAGTTTCAATTTCACTTGATTGTTCAATCCGCCGGGCGGAACTGACATATGAAGTGACATGTGTGAAGTGAAGTGAACAGAAATATTAAAATAACTAAGGGAGATTCCCTTCCCGGTTTTCAAGAACCAGGGGAAGCGTTTAATTCCACTTTCAAAAATCATAAACTGTCAATTTCTTATTCACTATGCCGCCGGCGGATTCAACTATAAGGCCCAGTGTGGTATTAAATTCGACGCCGTCCACTAATACCTGAAAAGCCAGAAAGAAATCTCTCAGTCCAGTTCTTGGGTACAGAGCCGATGCCAATAGCTTGCAGTTTGCTTAACAGGTAGCCATATTCCGTCAAAGCCTTTGGAATTATCTAAAGCAACCAGACCAGATCCAGTAGATCTTTATGTTGCCAGTAGACATTTTTGATTTAATGCTGTACTGTCTGTCATATAGAGAGTTAATTCTACGAAACTTCTCTGAAGCACCTCAGTACGATCACTGCACTATTATCATTTTAGAACCCTAAAGAGGGCATTACACAATACAATGGTTGGGACTATATCGACCCAATGTGACGGTCACATGCGACGATTGTCTCATGTGTATCGTGCAGCCCATTGAATCGTGCAAAAGCCCATTTAAAATATATAAGGATCATGTTTAACTCTAGCTCAATATTTTATGCAATTTAGAGTTGCATCTTTGTTTAATCGTCTACAGCTCGACTTCCATCCCAGAGGTCCGGGGTTCAATTCCAAGCCATAAGTCACGAAGCTATCTTCTATTCTATAGCTAAACTCCTCAGGTCTGCCACAAAAGGGGCAACTGGGACGAATTGTCTCGGGCCTCAAGCCAGGGAGGGGCCCCGAGAATGGATGGAAACCCAAAAAATGGAAACCCCATACCCCTACGTACTAATCGTCTAGGGACCCACCATATCCCTGCGTTCTAATTGTCAAGCAATCAGAAATCTAGAGCCTGAAACCCAAGCATGCAGCACTCCAAAATATATGAATATGTTTGTATGGATATGGATTCTTCTACTCATCATATATAAATAGTAAACAGTATTTTTCTTTTTCATTTTTTCATTTCCGAAAAGTCGTCGATGACTTCGTCATTGATAATATTATGCAATAATTACTATTGATATTATGCAATAATTTAAAAGTGATTCACCCATAAGTACATGATCTTACATAAATTTTTATCATTTTTAATATACTGAAACCGCGTTCACTTGTTGCAACACCTATAAGTACCGTAAACAAATCCATAATTGAGGAACAACATATCGAAGTCCATCTTAGATTAGATTAGGACATTTGGCTTACGCTTAAGTAGTATAAGCTCTAATTGGGTGTTATGCAAAAAGAGAAAACTTATCCAGCGGGAAATGGTGCCCTGCATTATCAATGCTAGAACGCTCCGTAAAAAGTTTGAGAAGTTGCCTTTCACATCCCAGTTCTATATCTTTTTTAACATTTCATGAAAGCAGCACGGAGCACTCCTTTTACTGATCCGTTTTAGAAACGTTTCTGAAGCAGTCACAAAAGTAGAAACATCTTCTAACCCTCCATTTTAATCGAACAGCTTTATATTATTGTTCACCTTTTGTAATTGCCTTTTCATCCTTTAAAACACGTGTGTTGTCAGCGGTTTTACCAAGCGGTTACCCAACTAAGTACCAACCACGTCCCATATTCTGCTTGACCACCTCCATATTCGCTCCGCTTAGTAGCGCTTAGAATTTTTCCGCTGGGATAGCTTCAAGATTGATTCTCCCAAAAGAAAGATGAGTACTGACCCAGCGGGAAATGGGGTTCTCCAATAGCCATGTTTGAGCACTCCTTAAAAAGCTTGCAGCGCTCCCGTTTCCATACCAGTTCCATAAACGTTTTAACATTGCATGTTATTGCAGGAGAGCATACGTTTTTATACTCCTCAAAAACATTCTAGGAGCTTTAAAAAAAGCTTTTTAAAAGAGAAATATTCGTGGGCGTTTATTTTGTTCATCTTTTGCAATTGCCTTTTTCTTTCCAAGCCTGAAGAGTGACTTTACCAAAGCAGTCCCCTAACTAAATTCTAACCGCTTCCAAAGCTGCTTCTCCTACGTATCGAACGAGACCCAGGCTATTGAGAATGCTAATGTCACATTTTATGGTCACGAAGATAATTGCCGGTTTTCTTCGTTTTTTTTTACAACTACTAAAAATTTCAGTAGATCTCCCTTGAGAGTGCTCCAAACAAGCTTCCCTGTGCATCGCTCCCAATTTTTCCCACTGGGGAGTTCCAGAGCTTAGCACAAGGCCTCTCTACACATAAGACCTGTTCCATTCTAAGCTGCACCATGTAAATTTAGGTTATTCCGCGAATAAAGAATCGACCGTTCGGTATCTATATTTAGTGCTCACAATGACTTATTCTTACCACAGATTTGTTTTAGTCAAAGTTTCTTTTGGAATGTCAATATCATTAAAGCGCCACCAAACATATTTTAGCCTCAGGCTCTGCAAGGTGATGTGGCGGTCCTGAAAGTGCTTTGAGTTGTGTCGTGGTAGTATAGAATGGTAGCGGATGGTGTCATTTGCAATTCTTGCATTCTTCTCTCTGCTATCTTTTAGACTAAAGATTACTGACCGACGTTGCACTCTAGATTGAAAATTCGGTATACAAAGGGACTCACTCGGCAATTCCACATAAAACATTAAAAGACAAAAAAGTCAAATTCATAAAATGAAAATAAAGTAGCACCATTATTGTACACTACACAAGCTTTTACAGTCATCTATGTAATATGAAAGTAAGATCCTTACCCAGGGCCGGCGCTGGTTTTTTTGCGCCCGGTGCAGTATGCCATATTGCACATCATCAGCTGTTTATTTTTTGACCGCGCCGAAGGGCAATGGAAAAAGAAGCGAAAAAAAATTAATGGTCTTGGATGTGAAGTATCACGTCCGTATTTTAACGTGACAACGTCTATTAATTTGAACGTGACAACGTCTGTTATTACGTTTTGTATTATTTTCTCAATTAATAAATTATATATTTCGAAGCAAATTTTTTTTTTTTGTGTGCGGGACATTTTCACACGCGCGTCCTATCTTAAACCGATTTAATAGACGTTGTCACGTCAAAATGAATCACTTCTTCAATTTTCTTTTTCATAGAAGTAAATTTTTATAAAAACCAATTTTAACTGTTGTAATTGCGCCCGGTGTAAGTGCACCATTTGCACCTATAAAAGCACCGCCCCTGTCCTTACCTTTTCGAAAAGCATCCAAATCCTAAACAACTACTAGCCAAAATGTATGTGCAATTTCCGATTTTTCTCTCATAGTCTAGTTTTTAAGATATGACTAATTTTTATAGCCATTATTTACTATTATGCTTGTTGCAAAATTATTGAATTCTAATCATTTTCTTGCTATGTAGTTTGTTTTTCAGTAAGCGTGTTTTTACCACATAGTTATCAGTTAAAAATATTTCTGCTTTAATTATAGATTTTAAGAATGAGATTGTTGATGATAGCAACCTAAAACGTTGTGCGTGCCATCATCTAAGTTTTAACTTCGCTTTCAAAAAGAAATCCAAGATTTGCACGATTATCAGAGAAGAGCGAACTAGTAAAAAGCCCTTTGTCCATGGTAAATGTACCAAATGATGGATACTAAATAACTTAAGTAGAATTAAATTATCGCACTTTTTTGTAAAACAATGGTCAAATGAAGAAGGATTACTTACTATAAAAACTAGCCTTAGCACAAACGAAACCAGTGCCTTAAAAAGTACATTTTCATTTATTTACTTAACTTAATTAAAACATTTTTTATCTCATTTAAATTTTCACATCGCACGAGTATAAAGTGATAAAACTCTCTTAATCGCTAATTAATTGCACACTTTGCAGCCGTGTTTATTCTCGACAATCAACAACAATATGTATGAACTTAAAAAAAATGTCTACAGCAGCAAAATCAACGCACAACGTCAAGACTCTTCCTTTGCATATTATAGAAAGATTTTCCATTTTTCTTAAGATCGCTGCGAAGTGCAAGGTCTGTAATTAAATATCCATCTTAAGCCACCGCAGACCATCAGGAGTAAGCACCACAAGAAGCTCCTAATGGGGTCTCTTCCTCTACGCGGTCTTATGCCACCCTTGAATGCATTTCTTTCTCTCGATCACCCATGGACTTTCTATTGCCGCCGCTATAAAAGCTTCGAGTTAATTGATAAGAAAGAAATAAGACGCAGTGAAAAAATCACACTTTGCTGGCTGCAAGCAGGGAAAATTACTGCATTGCAGCGCACTTATGCTACTTGGGAAAGGGAAGGTCGGGTGCAGTGCCAAGTTCCAACTGGACAGCAAAAAAATCATTAATTACCGATCAGAGACAGAAGGTCCGGAGGACAAGCAGCGCTCTTATGACAGCATTATTGTCGTAATTAAAGGCATTTCGTATTTAATTACACTTTAGACACTTTTTTTTGGTAAAACTTGAGGATGTTTTGCTCGATGCTTAAAGGAGACGACGACATGCAGACTAGAACGGAAGATTGGTTTACTTTTGTGCTAGAAAATTGTACCAATGATCGGTGATAAGCAGATTCTTATATGGACTCCATTTTTCTAATGCGTATAATTTCCCTCCTATGTTCGACAAAAATTGAATGCTTGGAGTTTTCTCACTTAATCTCGAGTGATTTTCATTGAGTTTCTCTTCCCAACGCGGATCTGTTATTTGCAGCAAAAGAATATGTATGTTTTTATAAATACTCCTTACTTAACAAAGTCATGCTGCTCTATGATAGCTCAACTATTCCTTCAGACCCGTTTTTTAATTCCTAGAGTCTATGTAAGATTCTGGAGTGCAAAATACCTCACTCCGCGTGCAAAATACCGGAGAGCAAAATACCCCACCGCCAATACTTTAAAGCCAAGGAATTAAGAAAGACCTCCGACCTGGCACTTTGAAAAAATCAAGCCAGCTCGCTTGAACAGCGGCCAGTTTGCGCAATTCGACGTCGACTGAAAACAACACCTTAAATGTCGTTTTGGGTTCACGCAAGTCGACGATTTATGTTTGTCGTTTTGAAAGTATCGTTAATCTTCTCGACGCTAAACTTGGCGTTGAATTCAATTGTTGGTATGTTAAAAAACGAGCTGTGGTACCAATTAACTGAAATATTAAATTGAAATGGACTGGCGCTAAGAAATTATAATGGATAGCAAGAAGTATCTGATATAAATAAAGTGAAAAATTTACAATTCTATTAAACGTATTTAGGTATAGCGAGGTTTTAAATATGTATAACATCAAAGGAACATTAGTGTCAAATTACCAAGACTGGTGGTTGTGGATTGTATGCAGCTTTTCATATATCGCCGCTAGAAGACCTAGTAGTAGTAATGCAAAATGCTCTTCCGCGATAAATAGACCTTTACAAGAAGTTGCGTTAGATAAGATTGAAGCAAATTTCATTAGCTTATTAAAAGATTCAATATTTGAAGGTGGAAACGAAAATATTCTATTTAAGCCTACGGAACAAGAAGCTACTGCATGAGTATGGAATGCTTCAACTAAGCAACAGCAGAAAAATCAGCCTTTATCTTCTGAAGCACACATTGTTCTTGAAGAAGAACTGGAAGAGCAGATATAATTTCACACAAAACGTCTTGCAGTTCTGAACGAGCGAAAGACAGTAGAAAAAAATAAACTAATAGTCGAAAAATAAAAAGTAAAACTAGTTAGAAAAACCACAATGTAGAAAAATTGCCCTTTTTTGGAAAACCTGGAAAAGTCATTGAATTTGAGTAATCTGGAAAAGTCGGGAAAAATCAGGGAATATCCACTCAAATCCTAGAATTGTATTATATTTTTTTACTCGGACTCGACTATCGAATCACCGACTATCGTATGCGACTACCGCATTAGACCGAAAACTTGAACCGATAGTTGAAGGAAAGCGACTGAACCCATTTTGACCATTCCAATTGCAGACCTCAAAGTACTTTATCTAATATAGTAGATGCTATATAAAGCCACCGCACCCGAAGTAGACAGTTAAGAAAAAATTGCTCAAAAGTCTGCAACCCTCTGTTATGCCGTTATGATATTTGCTTTTTTTCAGCGTCGACTTTTCAAGTATGAAAAGACAAGGACATCATGATATGAGTGAGAAGGCGGCTTTGCATTTTCGTGCAGTTTCCATTGTATAAAGGTCGATTCGCACTATACGGAACGTCAACGTCACGTCACGGAACGGCAACGTCACGTCAAAATATTCTTCAATGAGTTTTGCACTACACGTTCACATATATAGGCAACGTCACGGACCGTCAACGTAACGGCACGTCAAGATTAGTTTCAAACTATATTTTGACGTGCCGTGCCTTGACGTGACTGATCTATTCTGTTGAATGCGAACGTAGTAACGGCAGCATTTCGAATTTTTCAAATAATAATCTTTTTTTGAAGAAACTAATTCATCATGGAAGATGAAAAATTTATTGGAAAGGTTCGGCGATAGGAGAAGCTGTATGATCTTTCGCAGAAAAGGTATTGTGACAATACTCACAAAGAGAAAATTTGGTCAAATATTGTCAAAGAATTAAATACACCAGGGGCCTTATTCTCAATTACAATATTGTGAGAATTTCTCTCGAAAATGCCAAAATGGTATTCTGTATTACAAATTGATTAAATTCTGCTCGAAACTGTAACTATATTGTTAGATTTTTACTCGAAAGCTCAAGGATAATCGAGCAATTTATAACATTTTATGTATGGGGGAGACAATTGAAACCTCTTGCACTCATTTTCATTTCTTTCGGGGATATTCCTACTAAAGGAAGCAATATTGTAATAGGGAATACGGAAGCATTTTAGTTTCGGATAACAGTTTCGAGTATTCTAATAGAGAACAAGACCCCAGGTAAGTGGTAGGTTTTAATTTTCGCAATAGTTTCTAAACTACAATGGACGAAGTTGCAAGAACAGAAATTAAAAGAACGATTTATACCCTCTACTACATTACCATTAACGTACAGCATTACAAGACCGATACGCTCGCCTCAGGTGAAAAGTAGCTACCAATATGATATGCAACGCCCAGAACCAATGTAAATTCAAACAAGTTCTTCCTGCATATCATCATCAACTTCAAATCCCCAGGAATCAATATGTTCAATATTCAATATATGCTCAAACGGCAACACCAACACTATCCCCATCTCAAAATTCAACTCTTCCGCGTCAGCACAAGAATTTGATGAAAGCTATCCCATCACACATTTAACCAATGAAATATAATTTAATTTTTACTTTCTATATTAAACGAAGTTGACTTGTTTTAATTATATGTATTAAACAAACCATCAATTTTTGCTTAGCACTAATAGCGTCTCGAAAAGATGTGTTTTTTTTAAATTTTATGTTCAATTTTTATTAAAAGTATATAAAACTGCTACTTCGACATTCTCTATCATTGCTAACTTGGTATTATTAAACTTTGGCATTCCAAATAATAATTTAAAATCAGCAATACGGAATAAAGGCAATACCCTATCTAATTTTTTTTAGACTGAACGCAAAATTTACGTTGACGTGACGTTTAAGTGCGAATTGAAAGCAAAATTGACGTGCCGTTGCCGTTCCGTGACGTGACGTTGACGTTCCGTATAGTGCGAATCGACCTTAATGAGACAATTTTAAATAACAAATACTTTTTCGTATCTATAGCAACATAATATTATCATAATCGCATATATTCAAAAGTTTTATTTTCAATTTTTATTAGCAACCAGGAACTTTTAATTTTGTCGACAAAAAAAAAGTGTGTAAATGTCAAAAATTAAGATGAAGATCCCGAAAAAGTATGCTTTGTTCATACTTTTTCTGGAACTTTTCGAGTTAGCTGAACTTTTTCGTGTAGATTAGCTTCAATTTTATCATATTGCTAGTTCCTCGCACTAATGCCAAATCTCCGTAAAGAATTTTTTCCCTTTCTAAACTTGCTAAAAAGTGTTAGATTCTTTTGAAAAAAAGCAAGTGTCATAATGCTGTTTGAGATGATGATCTTCTTCTTCTTTACGCTCCTTTAATCCCTCATGGGACATAGGGGGGTGTAGAGAGCCTTTCTGAAAGTCTCTTACTAAAAGCTGCTCGCTAAAGGAATAGGTTAGGGAAGAATATAAACCTCACCAGTAAATGATAAATGATGATTTATTTAAATACGATCGGTCGATCCTTAAGGATGATGGCGGATCGGATATTCAGTTGTCCGTCCGCGTCGGTGGTCCGGTAGCGAGAGAGAGAAATGCCAAGGCCTTGCTTTCTAGAAGACCTGTCTTCCGGGCTGAACATAGTCACGTTCCATATAGGCGAATGCATCTTCGAAATATCCGAAGTCTTCGACTTTGTAAAGGCGTATGCGCATGGTCGCAACAGCACTCCCCCTCCATTTGAAGTCTTCGTCCTTCTTAGACAGTTGTTTTTAATACTTTTAATGTGATTCTTACGATATGTTACTTGTTGTATTATATTTGTCTTAATAATTCTATGCTTTTTGGCTCATGCAATTAATTTTACTATTTAAAAGATTAGCCTTTTGGGATTTTTAATTCATTACAAACTTAATATACTTAACCTATTTACATGATTATAATTTTGTCGTGATCTTATGCAATTCATTTTATTAGATACATATTAATATTTTGACTTAGTTTGTTTATTATTTTATTACTATTGTTATCATTACTATTTATTTTGGAATTCAAATCAAACTTTTTATATATTTATTTTTTCTATAGTTACTTAATATAATTTTATTTGTATATAATTCAAGGTAAAATTAATTTATATATTTTGGTTCCTTTCTAAACTTAAAATTAACATTGTACTTAAGTTAGTGTTTTCATGCATTACTTTCTATTACATGAAGAGAGAAAAAAAATTATCTGAAAGAAATTGTATTATTAATGGTATATGTATAACATACAAATTAAAATTTTATTTTTATAACTTCAGCTATCATTGACCTTTCTTTGTTAATTCTATATGCTTCTGCTATAATGTTTTGAGCAAGACTGGACACATCAGGGTTTGAAAAGTAATAGTTCTTTTGCGTTTGGTCAGTTTTTGGTAATTGTACTTCATGAAAGCTTGTGTAAGAGTAATTGAGGCTTCTTTTGTTTATTTGGTCTTTGAGATAGAATGAAAGTTTGATATTTTTTGACGAAAAATGAAATTAGATTATGAACCTTACTTTCTGCTTACATCCAGTTCTCAAAGAGCGTTCAACGGCAACATCCGGATTCAAAATAAAAGCTGGTTTTAATCTATCAACGTTGACCTTTTCTTGCTTTCCGTTAATAAGTATGGTAAAATATTTGTCTTGTTTCTCCATAACCTTGTGAGGCCCGGTGTAAGGTGGAATTAAACTGTTTTTAATTCCTGTTTCGCGGATGAAAACGTGTGAGCAATTGAACATTTCTTGTGGCACAAATACGTTATTTTGTTTCCTCATTCTATTTTTACGCGGTTGAACCGTTCGTATAGATTGCTGAATTTCTCTAGCAAGAGGAGCTGAAATGGGTTGCATTTCTTCTTTCTCATCAACTACTAGCTCTCCTGGCAGGCGTAAAGTCTGTCCGTAGAGTATCTCGGCTGGAGAAATGTCTAGGTCTTCCATAATGGCAGTTCGAATCCCTAAAAGAATCCAAGGTAAATTACTATACCAATTTTTAGGGTCGTCTGTGGCTCTTATTGCAGCTTTCAGATGCCTATGGAACCTTTCCACAAAACCGTTGGATTGTGGGTGATACGTAGTAGTCCTGATCCTATGACAGCCTAGAATAACTGATAGGTCTTTAAATAAGGCTGACTCAAACTGAGAACCCTGGTCCGTAGTTAGTGTCCTAGGCACACCATAACGTGAGATCCAAACCTGAAGGAAATGGCTTGCAACGTTGCTAGCAAGGATGTTTTTAATAGGTATTGCCTCTGGCCAATGCGAGAACCTATCTCGTAGTGTTAAGAGGTAAGTGAATCCCCGTGATTGTGGAAGTGGGCCAACGATGTCCATGTGGACGTGGTCAAATCTACCCTTCGGCGCCAGAAATTGTCCGTGCGGGGAGAACGTGTGTTTGTGAGTCTTTGCCTTCTGGCATGAAATGCAGGTCCTTGCCCAAGCGTTTATATTTTGGTTCATTTTGGGCCAGAAATATTTGGAGACTATCAATTTCCTCGTGGAACGAATGCTAGGATGCGATAGTTTATGAATGGTATCGAATATTGTTCGACGCATGCTTTGAGGTACATATGGTCTGTTTGTACCTGTGGATGTATCGCACCACATCTCTACATTTTCCAAAGGGATGGAAATCTTTTCGAGTTTATAAGAGGAAGTTTTTTGCGTCTTCATTTGCGAAATCAGTTGTTGTAACTCTTGATCGTTTTCCTGGTGTCTGGCAAGTGTTTGTAGGCAAAGTTTTTCTGAAGGATTGATGGCATCTATGCAAGCTCTTGAAAGAGTGTCCGATACCATATTAAGCGAACCCTTGACGTATCTGATGTCGTTCGTAAACTGAGATATGTAATCTAAGTGGTTGGCCTGTCTTGGTGACTTTTCGGACTTTCCGAAAAGGGCCGTGGACAAAGGTTTATGATCGGTGAACACAACAAAATCTTTTCCCTCAAGAAGGTGTCGAAATCTTCTAATGGCCGAGTATATAGCGAGAAGTTCCCTATCAAAAGTGGAATACTTTCGTTCTGCCGGTTGTAGTCTCTTTGAGAAAAATGCCAAAGGTTTCCACTGATGTCTGTCAAACTGTTGTAATACAGCACCGACTGCATCACCCGATGCGTCCGTCCATAAACTAATTTGAGCTTTACTGATGGGGTGGACCAGTAAGGTTTGTTTAGCTAAACTATTTTTAATGTCGGAAAATGCAAGATCATGTGTTGTGGTCCAGTTGAAAAGTTGTTTATCTTTCTTTTTATTACCCTCTTTCAGTAAATCGTACAGGGGGGAAGCCATTTTTGCGAAGCGTGGTAGGAAACGATTATAAAAATTGACCATTCCCAGAAATCGTTGAAGATTTTTAATACTTGTAGGTGTTGGGAATTCCTTAATAACCGCAACTCGGTCTTCTGAGGGACATATGCCTTTGGACGAAATTCTGTGCCCTAGGAAGTCGATGTCTTTTACACCGAAAATGCATTTGTTAGGGTTGACTGTGATTCCAAAGTTTTGCAAACGAGTGAACAGTATTTGTAAATGTTGTTTATGTTCTTCAACTGTATTGCTTCCCACCAAGATATCATCAACGTAAGCGAAAGTGAAATCTAAGCCATTTAAAACTTCATTTATAAATCTTTGAAATGTTTGGGCAGCGTTTTTTAGTCCAAAAGGCATGCGGGTGAATTCGTAGAGGCCAAATGGTGTTATCACTGCTGTCTTGAATATATCCTCTTCAGCCACGGGAATTTGATTATATGCCCTCACTAAATCAATTTTTGAAAAAAACTGACATCCTTGCAAATTTATGTTGCAGTCTTGTATATTCGGCAGTGGATATCTATCAAAAATTGTCACTGAATTAAGCAGGCGATAATCTCCGCAAGGTCTCCAGTCGTTTTGATCTTTTTTCGGAACTAAATGCAGTGGAGACGCAACAGGGGATGATGAGGGACGGCAAATACCTAGCTTTACCATAGCCTGAAACTCATCTTTTGCTATTTTGAACTTGTGAGTGTTTAGTCGGCGTGCACGTACATAAGGTAATGACCCTTCTGTAATAATGCGATGAACAGTGTTGTGTTTAACATCGTTGTTGAAATTAGGTGGTGATTTCAATGTAGGAAATTGGTTGAGAATGCAACCGAAGTTGTCTTGGAGGGAGAAAAGTCGAGGCGAACAAGAGTCAACTCGAAGTGTTATTCCTTCTACTTTTAAAGTGGTTGTGTTGTCTATGAGTCTCCTATGTCGAACATCAACCGAAAGATTATACTTGTATAAAAAATCGGCTCCAATGATCGCATGATCAACCGCCGCAATTACAAAGACATGATCGAAAGGATGCCGAAGGTTTAGGTTTACTGTCAGGTGCTTTAATCCATAAGTTGTTAACGGAGAACCACTGGCTGTGACTAAATGAAAATCGGATTGGCGTTGGTACTTTGGGAAAAGCTTTTTGGGCACTATTGAGACCTCTGCGCCCGTGTCAATAAGAAAATAAATTTTTAAGGACTTTTCAAAGATGAATAGGCGGCGGGGAAAGGAGCTTAGCTTCGAAGCCGCAGCCGAAGTAGCTATTTCTCGTTTTTTGCATTGCAAGGTGATATGCATTTTTTAGCTTTGCTGCCATAACGCCTATGATACCAACAAGGTTTAACTTCACTTTCTGGATTATGGGAATGACTGTGAGATCTGTCGCGAGATCTTGTGTACGAATTCCGATGGGTTTGTCTCCGTCGTGGGGCTGAATGATTGATTTCTAAAGATCGAATGCGTTCAGAGAGTTTCTGTATAAGCTTCTTAAAATGGTTGTTAGAACCTGAAGACTTAGAAGCATTCAGAGCAGAGACGGCAGAGACGTTGTCGGCTGGCGTAGAATCATAAATTCGATCTGCTATTCCAAATATCTCTTCTTGGGTGTGCGATTTTTCAATTGCTATCACACAGGCTTTCATAGCATGGGGGAGCTTGTTTATCCATAACTTCTGCAGCAAGGCTTGGTTTACCAGGCTGTTGCTACCTGATAAGGACTCCATCTGGCGAAAAGCTCAGAGGGTTTAGCATCCCCTAATTGGGTTTTATGCAACAGGGCATCTAGTCTCCGCTCTTCGGAGTCTCTACTGCGTTCTAACAATGCGGTTTTAAGTTTTTCATATTTATCCTGTTGTGGAGGGTTGATAAGAAGATCGGCCACTAACTCCATGACCTCTGCAGGAAGTGAAGCCACTAAATAATCGTACTTAGTGTTAGAAACTGTTATCCCTCTGACCCTAAACTGAGTTTCTACCTGGATGAACCACAGATCAGGTCTGTTGTTCCAAAAGGCAGGAATTTTAAGCATAGCTACACCTGTTGATGCTTCATTTATGTTTGCCATGTTCGTCTTCGGCTTATTTGTTTCTGCCTCGTCTGCTTGACTCGTACTTTCCATTTTATAAGGTTCACTTTTTATTTTAATAAAGCTTTAACGAAAAAAAGGTTGCCGAACAGAAAACTTTGCAATTTTTATTAATTCTGTTTTTAATCTTTAAAACACTCATTTGTGCAATTAATTTTGGTCATGTACTTAACTTATTAAATGCCTCAGGCTATTTAATATAAAGAGGAAAGGAGAAAAGCGTTGTTTTGTAAAATAAAATAAAAATTTTATATCGCGCACCTTCTGGTTATCATTCAAGTCGGAATTGTTATTAAGAGTCACATTAATATATTTTATTTTCATTAACTTGATGGTAATGATTAGAAATGAGTTTGCATGCTTGTTTAAAAAGTTGTTTTCAAGCTAAACTTTTATGCCGTAGGGTGATAGATAAAAAAAAAAGAAATATATATTTTGAGATTAACTGGCAATGTTGAGACGAAGAATATTTTTCCATATTGCTTAGGAAAAGAAGTTTTATTAGAAAAACATATAATGCTTATCATTTGTTTTGTTATAAATGTGTATATATATATTTTATTTTATATGAATGACTGACTAAATAGCTGTATAGAAAGCCTCAATGCCTCTTACACAGAGTGATAATTGCTTTATTTAAGAGTATTAAAATTTTGTTCAAATATTTTGTGCAACTGTTTTTCTACTTACTATTCATTCTGTCATTGTTTTAATTTATTTATTTTGTGTTTTTGACTCACGATTTTTACATAACAAATTTTCCTTTTGATTTCCTGATGTGTCCGTATCTTCTGCATAAACTTGTATTTCTTTTGTTTATCGCTTTATCCCTAAAAAGTTCAAAATAACAAGGTTAATTTCCACTTTGTGTTAATTTTGAATTATTTTTATGCCACTTAGTACTATTAACATTTGATATGCTAACTAACTTAAATATACATTGATTCACTTAACTTATAATGTTACGGAGAAATGGATCCTTTTGCTGTGGATTGTTGAAATCTGCAATATGCTGCGTATGTACCTGAACTCGGAAAATTCGCAATGGCTATTCATTCGTATGTACCTAAAAAAAAACTTTTGTGATTTTTTTTTTTTTTAATTTATTTTGGCATTGGTTTTTTCATTGCAGAATCACTTCGCGATTACACTTCCTGTCCCATGTGCACTTGCTTACACTAAAACTTTTTTTCTTTTTGATTCTTTTTCTTTGGTCTCGTTGTAGCCGGTACTGAAAGTATTTGCACGGTACTGAAAGTATTTGGATGTTATTGATGCCACCTCGGGTGTGTTGGCATTTAATCTTCTGATACCGTTTCTTCTCGTCCCGTAATGCACTTTATGAATGCACTGGTGTTATTATTTGTTCTTTTTTCTTTGGATTTTTTTTTTTTTTTATTAATTTCTGCACTTACTGTTCGCTATCCACTTGGATTTATCGTATTTTAGATATTTTGTTGAAGTCCTTTTAAAACTGTTTTTAACTATTGAAAATTGTACTGATGAAAGTATTTGTTTTCTTCACTGATTGGACAATCAAATTTTAACTTAGGATAACTAAAACTGAAATTGTAAAATTGTGTCCATGTGTCCTGTTGTCGGGGTCACCATTGTAGAGAGCCTTTCTGAAAGTCTCTTACTAAAAGCTGCTCGCTAAAGGAATAGGTTAGGGAAGAATATAAACCTCACCAGTAAATGATAAATGATGATTTATTTAAATACGATCGGTCGATCCTTAAGGATGATGGCGGATCGGATATTCAGTTGTCCGTCCGCGTCGGTGGTCCGGTAGCGAGAGAGAGAAATGCCAAGGCCTTGCTTTCTAGAAGACCTGTCTTCCGGGCTGAACATAGTCACGTTCCATATAGGCGAATGCATCTTCGAAATATCCGAAGTCTTCGACTTTGTAAAGGCGTATGCGCATGGTCGCAACAGGGGGAAACAGTTGCCCTCCAGCGGACTCGGTTTTGCGCGCGGATACAGTACAGTAAAGTTTGATGTATCTACGAAACTCCGTAGACGCTCGAACTCAATCTTAAATTCTTCTCTGTCAATATTTTGAGTGGCTTGATTAGGGTTACATTCCTCATCTTCGACAGCTAATGTTATTACCGGCCATTTTCAGCCAAATTGGGATGCTGCTAGAACTTTTCTCCAACTTCACAAGCTGGAGCCGACGTAAAAGAAGGGAATCTCAAAATCGCTGTTTCCAGGGGCATTGATAGTTTCCAGTCCCCACAAATGAGCTCTGTTTGTTTCCACAATTCCATAGTCTGAAAAAAAAATTAAATATTGTCTGGAAAACATGGAGAAGACAGGGAAATTTGATCTTAAGAAAAAGTGACCCCCCTGAATAAATTCCGAGTTAAAATTTTCAAATGTTATTATGAATTTGTTTAATTAACTACATAATTGAATTTTTAATAGAGTTACACATCTTTCCACTTGTGGACATGTCAAAAGTAACAATGCTATTATAGCAGTTCCATGGATTTTGCATACTTTTGGGGACAGTTTGGTGCTTTATTTAGAAAACTACCAAGTTAGCCTTTCTTGTATGTGCACGGAAGGCGGCTCTAATTTTGAGAGCTTGAACAGAATACAATCCGATAGTATCCCAGTTTCCGGAATTTCTTCTAAAATGTTGGTTATTATAGAATGCCCTCGCTCAAAAACAGCACCCACATAACCAATCGCTTTCAGCCGCGTTTATAACGGAATTCTCTACCTCAAGGTGTAGGTTCTTTTCCTTTCTTCGTTTCTGCTCGAAAATTTCTGCATAGCCTTTTAACTTACCGCTCTTAACAAGTTAAACAAGGTACCTGTAGTTCCTCAATTGTCTTACTTAGCGCGGGGGTCCGTCAAGGTTCCATTCTCGGACCACTTCTATTCAGCATTTTTGTTAATATGATAAAAGACGCCAAGATTCATATGGACGCTGGTGATGTACAACTTTATGTTTTGCGCCTAACCTGCGCCCTATTTCGTGCTGATTGTCGTTGAACCTAGTTCAGCGAAATCCACCGAAGTCCCCTTTTGTCTGTGGTCTCGTTGTGTCCACACCGCCCTCATTATTGGCAAAACATATGGTCTTCGGTCAAAACTTAGATTTGATTGCAGTTTGCAAAAAGGGGGTGTCTGTATCAACTTAGTGAAAGTCTGTAGGAATTTAATTTACCTCATCTAATGCATAGCTTTTTCCCTTCTCCCTCTTCAGACTCACCTTCCACTAGAAAGCTGGATGTTGCCTTTAACGATAGCGTAGGCTTTTTCTAGAGGTAATGCCACTTACTTTTGACCATATCACTGCAAATCTCAACTTTTGAAAGTGTTTTATTTCAAAACGCTTAATGTGTTTTATTATGACGTCACCCATTTGATTAACATTGTAGACACTTTTAAAACACTTCCACCCTATTAGAATTCTGTTTTGGGCTGTTCTAAGGCAATCAGAGCGATCAGGTCCAGTGGGACCAAGTGAAAATCAGTTTGAAACTGCCAGCGTTACCTGGATGAGCTTGGTGCTCTAAATTAGGTGAACCTTACATGGGTCTGGGCATCATCGGTTCGGAACGGACTATTGGGGCACTCACTCGTTGGTGAAAAGTATCCTAAACGATCGGACTCCAATGAATTTCACTGAACATGAGATCTACACCTGGTAAACTCCAAGCGTTTTACTCTATCGCAACATAGAATTTCCAAGGCGTAGCACTCCTGCGGATTGCAGGACCCTAGTTGTCTTAGTCACCGCGCCCCCTGTCCCCTAAATCACTACCCTATTTTACAACAGCATAGTACGATTAACTTAGAATCAATGTTTATTTCCGTTTTATTTTTCATTTACTAATAAATGATAAATGAATGATACGTGCGGAAAGTTTCACATATTCCGAATAAACGCTTGAGTATCTAATCATTTTAAAAAGTAGGATATACCATGACAGTCCAGAACCTTTGAACTAATCGCAATTTTGTTATCTTTCTACTCTAGTATATCGTTTAATGCAAGTTGTGAAAAGTCAGCATGTCTTACTATTTTCACTAATCATTGATTTTTAATCCGTCGTGGTTTATTACCTTTGAATTTGTCAGACCATTCTCAATTTTAGGCGGTGTTTGTCCGGCATTCAGTTAAGGCAGTACATATCGAGTTAAACAGTGTTTTTGGTTGGGATAAGATGGGTTGAACGTACATATGTAGTGAAAAATAAAATGTATATGCATTTAATAAATCCAAAAATCGTCTAACATGTTTTGACAAGTAAACAAATAAATCATTTTGAATATGCATTATTTTTTATTCTGTTATCGCCGATGCTTTTTGGTATGTGAAATGCAATTGTGGCAATGTGCAGGTTGCATGTGTTGTTTAAAATTGTTCTTCTAAAATTTAATTGTTTTAACATTAAATTTATATGTAAAACCTTGTGAGTTAATGTTTTTGCCGAAGTTAGTGAATGAGTGTTTCAACAATAATTTCGTTTTGAATTTCTTTTCAGACAAATAATCTTGTAGGTTGATATCTGTTAATATTTTAATCTAATTAAAAATAAACAAACAAAAACAAAAATTAAAACTGGTAATACTTGCAAAGAAAGAATTCTTATAGTCTTTAATTTTTTAATTGAAAATTACGAAGTGAAGGGGACTAACTATGCAATCAAACATCTAGACCGTTAGAGTTCTTTTTCTATTTTTAATAATCTCGATTTGGTTAATGAGTAGTGTTGTTGTGTTTAATCCTCAATGTTACATTTGTACATCACGATTTTAGCAGTATAGGCTGCGGAGTTATTATGTAGTTAAGCAACAAGTTCCCTCGGTTATGTTGGGCTTAAAACTCAAACGCATTGCTGATTTAATTTTGCTGATTTAATTTAAATTGTTTTGTGTACTTGTCCCCAAGGCTGATTTCAAAGTTTCTTATTAATTTCTGTACATTTATCCCAGTGATGTACCTAGAACTTTTGCCGCCTCGGGCGGTCTTCAATTTCCCGCCCTTTCAGTCAAATTGTAGTTTTTATAAATTAATAAACATAAATAACTACTATAAGTGGGGAGCTTTTTTACCATTGCCATATTTAAATTAGACAGTAATAAAGGAGGCCGCATAAGTTGATATACCTATAAATACTTTTATAAAAATACAAGATACTTTTTTAGATGTCACAAGAAACTTACGGAGGACGCAGGCTCTTCACCTATGAGACAAAATATATACCTACTTAACAAAAAAAAATAATATTAAATATTTTTTATTTTTTATTTACAAATAAATAATTTCATTACTTTTGGATAAACAAACAAATTGTTCTCTTCTAACTTTCATAGTAAAAAATCGTGTTTTATTATTATCCTGCTTTACCTCTGTTGGGAGCATAGGACATCTATCAAGTTTTTCCATCGGACTCTGTTTTAAGCTATCCTCTTGGCTTCAATCCAGGTTTTGTAAAATTTTCGATTTCTTTCATCACTGTCTCGCTCCATGTATTTTTCTACTCACGAAAAACTACTCCGATCCGATCCAGGAATCACCCCTGAATATATTAGCGAATAGGGGATATGAATATTTGAAATCTTTAAAACGGCATATATTCGAAATAGTTTTTCTGTGAAAAAATGAAATTTTGACTCATAACTCTGGAAGTTGGTCATCGGGTTACCAAAATACAGGGTGATATGTAAACCTCTATCAAAAAAATTTCAAAACGCCCTAGTGGCTAAACCGTTACGATTTCCGCCCCCCTCCCATATGATTTTTTGTTCGTCTGTCCAAAGCCTATCTACAACCCGCCACTTTGTAACTTTAGGTAAGACACCCTGCATAAATAAAACAATACATGTATATACGAAATAATTTTTCATAATTTTTGTCTTTACCCTCCATTTTCGGACCAAACGTGAGGTTTTCCGGGAAAAGCTTATATAACCTTTTTTGTCGAGAATTTTCAAAGCTTTAATTTTGTCCTCTCAACATTTTTCTAATTGCGACGATTTTCCCGAGCTACGGCCCGGAAAGCGTCGGAAAATCCTTTTAATCGGAACGGAACTCAACGGTTACCTTTTCTCCTATTGCTAAACTCCACCATTCCAAATTTCATTAACCTACAATTTTTTTTTTCAGAAGAAATATTTAGGAGCTGTACTAGAAGAGGTTCAAAATAATTTTTATTTTCGGCCGACAATATGCATTAAATCGATTTTTTTATTTTCAGTCAATTTAGGTACGGTTTTAATCCTTTAGGATTATCCTTTATCATAAAATTTACTTTAATTTGGAATAAATTAACCACCTGCGAAAATTAATATTCAAAAAAGTTCATTTTATTGGACCATTTTTATTATTATTGCAATTATTGCGAAAAAAACATAGAACACAACAGGACTTGTATTATGACAATCTGTCATAAAAGACTGAGCAAGTTCATTCTTTTGTAAAAACTTTCCATTATTTGCCTTTTTCGTTTATACGGTCATAATTTGTGTCGTTATTTCTGACATAAAAAATTGCAATAAATTCGTGTCATAAAAGTTGTCATTATAATGACATGTAAACACAGCAAGCATGTCATTATAATGACAACTTTTGTGACACGAATTTTCTGTCTTTTTTTATGACAGAAATAATGACAGAAATTATGACCGTGTAAACGAGAATGGCAAATAATGACATAAAAAATGTGTAAACTTACCATAAGTTTAGCTTGAAGGATAGAAAAGATAGTTTAGAGGGATCTGAGTGATGTTCAAACCAGATGGCGATGAACCTTTAAGGATGTTGTAAGAGTTTGAAAATACTGACTGTAAAATATTGCTCCACGGTCATGATATCCTACTTATAATCGAACTTCTGGACCCTAATGCGCACGAACAGGGACTGCAGTCAATTGTATATGGTAGTCTTGTATTGCTGGAAAATTAATTCCGTGCAGGGACGAGAGCATTAGTTTCTCTATTGTCATCAGTCACTATGGTAATAGCAATGACATTTTGTCAAAGCTTCTACATTCTTGCGATAGCTCAATGTGTCTATAGACGTGCAACAGTTGGCATCTTCGACTAGTTGTCAAACCTCACCAAACGGTTGGTTTTAAAGTTCCAGTCCAGATAAACCAGTTGTATTAATTTGACCAAAATATTTTGTATATAAATTTGAAATTACAGTCTCCAGCTGGAGTCATGATCAACAATCCAAAAATTTAAAAGTAAATAAAAAAGCTAATACTACACAGTAAAAGAACTATTACCTATTGTACAAATTACAAAAAATGGTTCATATATCAATGCCCAGCAAAATAGTAAAAAGAGTCCTTTCAGCCCTTCCTTAATAATTTTTCTTAAAAAAATACCACCCTCAAAAGACATTGCAAAATATAATACCACATCAACACCATCACACTTCGCCTCGTTACGAATATTTTCCATAAATCTGGCAACAGTAAAAGCTATCAATCAAAATCAAGCTTCATATAATCACGCATCACATAAGCAGCACACACTCTGAGCCCACATCTGCCTCCTCTTCTCTGTGAATATTAAATTTTCTCAAGTGTTTTTACCTGTAATTTAGCTGCGTACAGCACTAAGCACCGATCTTGATCAAAGCCTGGACAAAAACAGTCTAGATCAGAACCCTCTTTAGCTCACTGTAATATCATATGGTGGAGTCCAGTAGCTACCTTCCTCCCTCTGTACACTGTGCACCTCCGGCCGCAATCAAAGAACTTCACGTGTTTTACAGCCAGGCTCATATTCGTTGCTTGTCAGTCTTCACAAGACGCTCTTAAGGTGATTAACGTTGTTGCGGACGGATTTCGTCTACGTCTGTTCGTCATCTTCAGAAAAGCGAATGCTCGTTAAAGTGATCTCGTCAAGTGCTCTGAAAGATCAGTTGTGTTATTTTGTTTGCTCGGTTGTCGTTTATTATTATTTTTTTTCGTAGTTATACTGGACAATTTCTGGTCTTTTATGATTCGCACCCGCGTCAGATTCGGTTTCATTACACTATCAACAGCAATAACAACAACAACAATAACAAAACGAATTCAACAGTGCATAGTAGGGTCTTAGATGTTGGACCTTAATGATATTTAAACAAGTGTAGAACACCATCAGTTCCGCGCAAAGTGATTAAAGAGTGATATTTACCAAAAAAAAATTGTGTATAAGAAGACAAGAATCGCTTGATTGGATTATGCAGGCGCGAATTTGATTGATTACCTTCTCTCCGGCATGATTGATACCATGAGAACTATTCTGTGGATGTAAGCCTTTTAGTTCTAGTTACCAGCTAGTGATCGGTGTTTAGATCATATTTTGTAAGCGTCTATCAAAGCCTTAGGTACAAATCATGTTCAAAATTACGTTGGATTTCAAACAGAAGAAAAAAGCAGCGTCCAAGGTCATCACGAAGCTTCCTGTGTTGCGTATATTATCAAACCTAATAGACTTGTGACTTGGCTGGCGCTGAATAGAGTTGCGTGCAGATAGGCGTATCCAGGGTTCAAATGCGAACTTCTGCATGTCTCTTGCTTATGTCGGCCCCAAAGCGGACAATGTCAGTAGCATGAATTTGTAACCAGTGTTCACCCAGTGGCCAGTATATTTTCCTCTTATTGCCATTTAACTGCGTCACATGCCATAGATCGTCTAAAGTAGCTTAATTGTATGTAATCTTTCCACAATTCTTATTTTGTGCTGTTTTTTCTACCATTTGTTTGTTTTGTGGTGTTACTACTTTGTTATTACTTTTGCAATAGTACTAATACTAACCGATCACTCATGTCGTGCTTACAGCAAAACAAAAATTCCCGGCTTGAAAAAAAACCTCCTTTGAGGCTTATTAACCGAAGCTTTTTTATTCTCCTTGAACTTGTGGCACATGCGCGCCGAAAATCAAAAGTGTTTATGGAGAGTTTTTTCACTTGATTTACCACAAAATGTTGCTTGAGCCGAGTTCAAGTTGGAGTTGTTTCTTAAACTTGAAATGGCATTGAAGGTGGTTGGTTTTTTGTGCTGTTCCTTCAGACTCGAACAGCTATGGGAGATTTGTCTTAAATTGGTGTTATTCTTTGGCAGATTTGCTTGGCGGTTTTTTGTGGAGTTGTTGTGCTAGTCTTGCCTAGGCTTGTAGCTATCAATTACTAGGAATTTTCAGATGAAAAAAATGCAGTTTAGGCTAACAGTGGGTTTCAAGGTTCTTATATAGATCCTGTAGTATTTATAAAGTAGCTCAGTAGGTTATATCCGATTTTGATGTAATTTGCTTTTCACAAGATACTTAAGAAGATCTCTTAGTTGTTTTTTTTTTGTGTAATTACCTTAAAAACACTATTCTCGAACCAATTCCAGTTTCACTTTAAATTTTATAAGAACAAAAAAGTAACACACCTAATCCTACCAAACATATAAATAAACCTCATTATTGATCACAACCCATTAAATTTCAATTTCCAAAAAAAGGAACTAAAAATTTCAAGGCTACCTATCAATTAGTTAGAAGCTTTTATTTCAACCAATCATATTAAAGTTCAAATATAAACTCCAAATGAATAAAGAAGCTTTGGTAGTCGATAGTGCTGACATAGTCATGAATTTATTATGTAATGTTTTGTGTGACGATTCTGCGGGAAGCACCCGCTACAGCGGAGCACTAGCCTTTTCCTCTTTACAGCAATTCCCTTCAATCTTTTCTGCCGTTGCGTTTAAGCAAAATACGTGAGGAAGCCATCTACTGTTCGATAAGCTGCAGGACAGGCGCTTGGTTTATTTTGCACTCGGTGCAGTATGCCATATTCAGCTGTTCAGTTTTTTACAGTTGTGAAAGGCAATGGAAAAAGACACAAGACACCGTGAAGTTCTTTTAATTATGAAAATGAAGGAACGGGAACACTTCATTTTTTTTAAATCTTAATTTCTGAAATTGCGCCCGGTGCAAGTACAGCATTTGCATCTGCCTGTGTCCAACCAGGATTTGGTTCGCGATCTTGCTTTTGTGCTAGGTTTGCTTGCGCTTTAACTTCACAAAACTCTCCCACTAATGCTACTTCTTTAAGCTTCGTACTGCTAAAGCTTCTGGTAGATGGCCTTCGACCCCACCGCTACTGTTCTTCACACATCTACCAACCTCATCATCTGCTCCAGGATGTTTTTCGCTGTACTCCCCTAGCTGTTTCAAGCACAATCTTGGACCATAATTAAGGCCCCTATATCGTTTTCCAAGCGTTCATATTTCCAGATATAATCGGTGGTCACTGAACTGCATGTATCAGTTTCCAGTGTATAATCTTGCATAAAATAAAAACAGGCTACCTTTACAATCTTAACAAAGAAGGCGATCTCAAGAACTTCGGCGCTTTCAACAACTTCAGAGCAGAGGCGATCCAGGTGTCTCTTGACGGCTCTACATTTGAAATTCTATCTTGCCAGCGGACGTTTAGGAGCACTTTTGCAGCCAATTAATCATATATCCTTCAGCGCCTTGCACATGGAATCTCAAAACGACCCTAGCAATTAGTATTTCCAAATTCGTAGAGAAACGTAGATTTCATCGGCTTCTGCTGGAGCACTCCCCGGCCCCTAAGCCTATTTAACCCAGTGTTCTCGCTAACACCGGTATACGACCTATGTCAGTGGAAGAAGAAAATGTAAAGGTGGCTCCACACTCATGCAGTGAATTCACGGCGAGAATTTACCCCGTATCCACTCAGAACAGAAAACAAGGAGCGATCTATTTGAGAAACCAATCCACGTGAGTCTGAATCCGGCTTAACGGCTGACTCAACTCTAAGCATACTACGGGTACCTTAAGGGGTCCATTACACTTTCATGCAAGCGTACATTAATTCCATCAGGAATCAAAACATTCATATAATTACATTAATCATCACCTTGGATGATAGGTTTTCGTCAGTCATAGCAGTAGCAGTGGCAAAACTGACAACAAAGCCTACCGTCTAATGGACTCCTAACGGAGGATCTGCGATGGAATGATCACATATTCCAAATCGCCAAGCTCCCCAATGACTTGGATTTCTTAAGAGATGCAAGGTCCTCCTCCAGCAAGCCGCCCTGGCTGCAATCTACAAATTCTAAGTTCCCGCCTTGAACACAATTCTATCTCGGCAGGCACCCCAAAAACCACTTTGGTTTGCCTCGACAAGACAAGATGCAAAATCGTGCCATCAAACACATTGTGGTTGACTATGGATCATCAACATTTCCTTGGGCACCTCCCAGACCCTCTGTAGTCTTTCCTATTCTTCTCTATTAATCAAACCAAGCTTACTACTGGACATTGAACCATGACCTTAACGACAAGACACGCTGGTAGTACAAAGGGTAAGCGTGGTTTGTTCTTGCGGATATATTCCATCGGTGAACGAATAAGATGTGCCTTCCTCGCCTTATCTTGGCTGGCGCTTGAAGTGACAAATGACGCGGGGACTGAGAAACGGAATTATAATACTCAAAAAAACTAACATTTGTCGGAAAAATTAAGAATTATGATTCCGTTTTGCACTCCCGCGTTGACAAATATCTTTATGTCTGTGGGTATTTATGAATTAACAACCTGCTACGCTAAACTCTCGTCTTCGCCTATATAGTATATAAGTAGGGAATCATTAAATCTGCAGTCCACGGCCTATCAGTCTTCATCCCTTATTCAGACTGAGTAATGTGGAGCCTTCATCGGGCTGTATCTGTCGCCCTAGCCTAAAAGACCACGGCTTATATGTAAATAAGGTCTTAAAATTGCTTTGTGAAAAGTTTTTACCACACAAATAAAGCTATCTTCATGTACAAATGTTTTAACTTTTTTTTGTGACACACTTAATATGCAGTAGTTTTAATTATCTGTTTTGTGGCATGCCAATGCATTTGGGTTGCCGACCGCTGTGCCCTAACATATAGGTGGTGACTCTGGTCCAAGCCGGAGCGTCATAAGTTTCAAAATGCTAAAGCTAGGTTCAGTAAGTTATCTTAAGCGATCAGTGGTTTTCAAAATAAAATTTAATAAGTTGTATGCTGTCTCATATGCTTCATTTCATCATTTTTTCAAGTTTTCTTCACATAGGTACGTCTTGTAAAAATTAAAATAAAATAAATTATTATGATAGAGCATGTTGTATCCATGTAACTGGTTACACAAACCCCTATTGAATGAAAACAAAACCTACGAGTACTCGATCCATCTCATCTGAAAAACAGGGACTTAGTTTAGCTGAATATGCCATTCTTTTTAACCGGTTTGTTGTAAACGTATTTTACCATCGAAATACTTTTCACAAACTCGCTAATCTTCCGACAATTTTAAATTAAGCATACCCCTTTTATTCAAATTCCCCAAACTATTGTTCTCCTAGCACTACATTAAAATAAAAGGTGGTCTGTCATGCACTTGGCACCGGCACAGATCCACCAAATCTGTGTTTTCTAGTATAAAAATCTTCAAACTTTAATTTGGTTGTAGTTTGAAACTCTTATTCGATAGGTCAGTTGCGGTCCTAAAACTACAACAAAAAAGTGGACTGTAACTCAAGCGCTACTTTTGCGTCATCCTTTAATTCTGCCACATCCTTGAGGATTTAAATAGCACATGAGTGAACATGTAAATTTCCATTGCACATAAAATATTTAGCAATTCTTTTGAAAACTTTTTCTCTGCAAAGTAATTATAATAATAAAAAAACTTAGTTCTATTATTCATCAATCAAAAACCTTGCTATTATTACATAATTATCTTAAAATTTACGTATTATTCTTTGCTTTAATAAAATTCATTTTTTATCTAGTTCCAACATAAATACAAGATCATTACTTAAAATTGATTGATTACTGGCATAGAGAAAAAAATTATTAAAATTCTCAAGTTATTGCTAGATAACACAAAAAAAACATCCTGTAAAAAGCCTACAAATTTCCAAAGTAGAATCTAACACAAATTTGTTTTTTTTTTTTTTTTAATTAAAATTTAATTTACGCTTATTGAAACATAAACAAATTAATAACAAATTGAAATAATTTTTTTATCCTTCATACATTTTTATAGCCTAAAGTTAACAAGAAATTGAACAGAAAAAAAATTCTAACGATGAAATAATTAAAAAATAAAAATGCGATTAGCAAAAGATCCAAGAACGTGGACTAAAAATTAAAAAAAAATGCTTTTTGAAAAAAAAAAAACATAAACAACAACAAGAAAATTCTGACACGTTAATTATTCAATTTGAAATTGTTGTCAAGGAAGCTTTTTCGGGATTGACAGCTTATGTCTAATGACAGGCCATCAATATTTTTACGTAGACCGCACTCTCAAATTGGCCGCTATTAATCACATGCAACGTAAAAGCCACATTCGCGCATGTCCATACCGAACAGGTCTAACCGCGCCAGCAAAAGTAAACTTTATACAATATATACATATAAGTACTTTACATCATTACGTCTGTGATCAGTTCCCATACTACTACTACTGGTACGCTCCCTGCACTAAGTTCACTTTAGTTGCTATTTTATAAAATTACCTTAAAAAATAATAATTGCTAAAACTTGGTAATGGCTGTTACCTTAACATTCGGTTAAGGTATCGCCAGCAATCAATGTCAATGCCAAATTTTGATTTTAATCTAGTTATTTACTGAAAGTTGCAAGATTTGCATAAACCGAAATTATTTTTCAAGTAGCCCCAGAACAAGAACCTTTTTCTAATTCTACAACTAAAGGCCGACCTTGAGCATAGAATTAGTGGGACTCCTTACGAATTAATAATTCAGCGCATGTGAAAACTTCTTAAAAATCTACAAGAAGACAGATTCGTGATTGATTGCTGGACAGAAAAACCTGCGCACTTGGTAAAAAGTCTCATTAAATAAAACGAGTTTACGTCGCTCCACAGTGTATTTGCACTAAGAAAAATGTTTTCACAGAATGCCCGAAAAGAATAAATACGAGTTTTTTTGCGATGGAAATTATTATTTTTGTTTTTTTTTTTTAAATAGGGGGTATTTAATTGTTACATAATTATTCTTGATATTCTGAATTTCCAACAAAAAAAGACGTAAGAAAAATTGAAACCGTACGTTATTCGAGAGACGTACTTTGAGCTCTTTTTTATGTCTGAAATATCAAAGGATCACCAGAAGTTTGTCAGGTTTAGAAACACATTCTCCGCTTATGTTTTGATAAAATTTACATTTATTCCAAAGACGTACAAGAATAACTACTGTACTCACAAGAATAACTACTGTACTGTATTTCACAAAATGTTATTGGATCTAATGCACGCAACCATGCATGTTGTAATTGTAATTTAAGTGCTATAAGATAACAATGGTGGTAACCTGTGATACTTTTCGTTGGTTTTCGTGTTATGCCAATAACACCATTTCTAACTATTTTGTCACTTTGTAGCGCACAGTAACACGAATGACTCTCAGAACATCTAGCTATCTGGGCAGGGGTTAGCGGGAGCAGTGCTGATTCGCCTGACCCCCGTCAAAGCCATCGGCTTCCATAGACTCGAGATGTTCAAAACATCAAGAGCTCGTGGAAGCCCTCACTACTCCCATAATAACAACACAGGTCTTAAGCTATCTACACTTCTGGACGGAGTGCAGCGGAGGTGTCGCTGCCTCAGGTGGTCTCCGTCCAGGTGACGGACTTCCGTGGATCCAATTTTGAGAGAAAAACAAGGGTTAATGGAAGAGTTCGCCCAGTTAACGTAAATTACCTAGCCTATATTTAATACTACCGTAAAGGCTAGAACTAGATTCTTTGAAAGTCTAAGCTAATCCTTAAAAAAAACTAGTCTATAAGTAATACTTCTTCTTCTTCTTCTTTAACGGCTCTGCAACCGGATCCGGTCCTGGCCTCGCGCAACAAATGTGTCGTTCACTGCAAACACGTTCCAAAACACTAGAGGTTGACTCGCTTTGGAGTCACACTCCGCAACATCCCCCACTACAAAACCAAAGCAACTCCATAAGTGCGTTATAACTGCACTTCTCGATCCGCAGAAGATTCCTCCACAGGGAAAGATACGAAAAAATGCCACCAAAGCAAATCAACCTCCAATAGGTACTCTAAAATACGGAGTCACACCTCTTCTACATTGAATGACACAAAAATTGCTCTTTCCATAATAATTCTTTTTTTCCGGGTAAGGTTATTAGCCTCACGCCAACCTTAGTTGGAAGGGACTCGCCCGATCATATTAGCCTCTCCTCTCTCATAGGATAGTTACTAGTGGCCGCCGCTAAGAGGTTATGATCGCACTTCCATCAGTCCGAAATAGTTGCGGCACATGCATGTTATGCTACATGTTATTCCCTCTATTCCGCTGATGACTGACCACCATAAGTAATACTAATTTGTATTATTCTGTAGGGCGAATACGCAACATTTATATGTCCTCCAACCACCAGTACCAAGTACTACCATTGGAGGCGTATCTCTTATCTCTTTCCGAGATCCGCATCTTAACCTCAAAAGATCCCGAACCTGCAATCCTGATCTATCCTGTACCAAATGTATAGAATCCAGGTAGGCAAATGCCTCTGGGGGCATGTAGCCGCGTTTACCAGCTGCTTTGCGATAATGTGCGTTCGGATAGAACACTCCCCGAATAAGAGGATTGACGCTCTCCATCGCTCTAGCGATTGTTGAGATATGTTGAACTATACTGGGCAGCCATAGATCAAAATCGGTCTGACCAAGGCTTGATAGCAGATCACTTTGACCTGTGGGCCAAGGTATCTGCTATAAAAAAGCATTTTTGTCATGTGGAACGCCTTGTTTGCTTTGGTAAGAGCGACACCTACATTCCTATTGAAATATAAGTGTTGGACCAGCCAAAGCCCAAGGTATTTCACTGCCGGTTTGTTTTCCAATGCTTATCCAGCACTGTTCG
This sequence comes from Thereva unica, assembly GCA_949987705.1. NCBI lineage: Eukaryota > Metazoa > Arthropoda > Insecta > Diptera > Therevidae > Thereva > Thereva unica. The sequence continues at coordinate 69,610,511 of OX465283.1, read as the reverse complement.
AAATTCGGAAATTTTTCCACTTCCTCTTCACATCACGTGAAGCTCTGTTTCGAGTAGTCCGGAAAAGGATCGACTTGCATTTGCTAAAGTTGATCTTCAACTTCCAATCATTACTATAGCGTTCGACTGCTTCGAAATCACGTTGCAGGAGCGTCTGGATTACTCCAACTCTCGTCCCTGTCCTGTACATAGGTCATCGGCATGCGTTAGCGTGCAGCGGAGTGAACGTATAAGGTCACTCTTGTAAATATTAAACAAGAGCGGCGAATTTACCGCACTCTTCGGAGTTTATCCCGAAACTGGAACCTTATGCCATATTCAGCCTATATCAAAAAAGGTGACTCGAACAATCCCTCTTAACTATCGCCCTAGCCATTGCTTCTATTATCTTCAAAATCAGACAACAAACAATGAAAAGGTTTTGGAAGATCTAGTCTAAAAATCAACCACATGTTAGACGATAAGCAGCTTAAAACAAAAATGGTTTATTGACGACCTTCTTGGGAGCCTATCAGAACAACGAATTCAAAGTGTACATGGCTTTAGCGAGCGAGCCTGGTCTAGTTGCTTTAGATATCTCCAAGGCTTTTAATAGAAAAAGACACCACGCCCTGTTGCCAACGTCTCCAGGCTTAGTTCTGGAAAAATGAATTAAGAGTTTGAATTGCATGACGTCAAGTCTAAATCTCACGTCATCTTTGCCGATGGCTTATATTATGTCACCCATCTTATTCCTAATCTTTATTAACGACCTTCTTTCAGTTCCCATCAACCTGTTCCACAGCTTCGTCGATAATGGATTTCTGTGTTACTTGTCTTTGGGGTCGTCCATTAATTACGTAAGGCGTTTAGGGGGGGGAGGGGGTCGAGCCGAATCTCACCAAATCTCACCTGGGGGGAGAGGGGGGGTCTCGGCAAATCTCACGTATTTTTTTTAAAACACACAGTGTAAAATTGCGCGAAAATTGGGTTAAATTAAGTAAAACGTGTTTCTCCACTAAAGACCCCCATTGACTTACAGGCCGGCCGGCACGACTAAGCTTGACTCAGTCTAACTGAGGGATGAGTCTGACAGGTCGTGGCATGTAGGTAAAGTCTTGATTCCCTACACACAAAGGCGAAAACGACTGCTTAGCATAGCAGGTTATTAATTCAAGTGCAAAAATGCTCATGGCCCCAACGAAAGCTTCGAGCCTCACGCCGTGAACACAAAAGAGCAAAAAAGCGCAAACGCGATGGTGGATGGTTTTCACGACTAGCTCGCGCCTTGCTTTCCGTTCCGAGTGCATACGGTATGAATTCTTAGTGAATAGAAGTTCAGATCTTCAGGCCCGAACTGACGATAAATGCGAGTTTCGTCAGCTTTCTTGAACTGCAGGCCCCATATTAGTGATGAGCAAGACTAGTCTTGCACATTTAGCAAGACCAAGAAATACCAAGACAAGACAAGGATAAGTCAAGACTGCAAGATCAGGATAGCAAGGCTTTTTGCTCATCACTAACGGGCAAAAGTTTTCCAGTAATGAGCAAAACGTCTTGTCTTGCAGGACAAAGACAATTCAGCAGGACAAGGACAAGACTGCAAGACTTTTTGCAAGACTTTTAGCAAGACTTTTTCGAAGGCTTTTTGCTCACCACTGCAAGACTTTAGGCATTTAGTGATGAGCAATGTAGTCTTATTTTGTCCTGTCTTGTCTTGTTCCTGCTTTGGTCTTGCTTAATGTACAATAAAAGGAAGAATTGCAAGAAAAGTCTTGCTCATCACTACCCCATACAGTTGGCGGCCAGTGAGTGTTTAGGGATACTTGGCCTCAAGGCGAACACTTTCAGGTCACGGCCTGCTGGCGACCTGTGTGTAAATTGGGGCCTTAAGATAGGGGTAAATCCTACACAAAAATTGGTTGTCGATTGTCAAACGCGTGTCTCGTCAAATGCTGCAGAGTACGAGCCAAGTAACACTGACCCGCAAAAAGGCCCTTAGAATTTAGAACTATACTTGTGTGTCCACTACAAACGGAAAAGTGAGTGGAATAGAGGAGGGCAAGGCGTCCAAATGATCAGTTATCTCAAATAAAATCTTGCTCCCAACACCCCCCTTCCGCTCAGATGAACTTTTTATACGCCTTTCACTCCGAATTTTAATCTTACGGTTACGAACAAGGATTTTAAATTCGAGGGCCTTTCCTGCAGTTCTATATTCTAAGAAAAGGCCCACTTTGCTGTGGTTACGACCGTAAATACGTATTTTTAGTGTAAATACTAGATTTTTTTAAAATTTGAAAAATCTCACGTGAGATTAGGGGGGAGGGAGGGGGTCGAGCCAAATCTCACGAAATCTCACCAAGGGGGGTCGAAAAATCCCAAAAATCACCTCACGTAATTTATGGATGACCCCTTTGTTACTATTACGCCTTCGTCCTTATGACCATGAGCTTATATCCATCTCTATCAACATTGTAATTAAAGTCATTCCGGACTGAGACCAAGAATCGTGTCGAATTTAACGCTATCATCTTAATATCCTTCATATAACATAAACCTAGGATCTACGTTGGAATGATCTTACTAACTTATTCCCCTTTAATCCCTCATGGGACATAGGGTGGAAACAGTTGCCCTCCAGTGGACTCTGTTTTGTGGGACAGCTCTCAGCTCCATACAGGATCTTCCTGTTGTTGCTGCCTCTCCCTCACGTTGTTCTCTGACGAGTAGTGGGTTCCAGTACAGGGCCTCTTTGGCTAAATTGGCAATGGTGTGGCATATCCAATTTCATTTCCTTCGCCTGATTTGGTCGTCAAACCTTTCTTGACCGGCAAGGCGCCATAGCTTTTCATTTGAAATTCTACCTTTCCAGCGGATTTTTAAGGTACGACGTGATGTTGATGAAAACTTGTAGCCGGCTTGTGATGAAATGGGTCTCATTCTCCAAATCTCTAAGAAAACATCCCAGTGTGTATGTTTTCTTAAGCGGTGCAATTTGCTCTTTCATACGGGGTCAGGGCTATAATTTTCAAATTATTCATTCAAACTCGCCTTGAATATAACATTTTCATCTAGACTGGGGCCCCAGAAAGCAGCCTTTCTTGGCTCGACAAAATGCATATTTACCCGAGAAAACACCATTTGCTCCTCCGTTCACAACATGTTATCTACATTACCACGACAACTGCTCCAGCAAAAATCTCCTTCCTCCACGCCATGATTTCTTCCGCAACGAAAGACTATCCTATTCGGCTTACTCCAACGACTTACTGCTTCTACTTTTGCTGAAAAGTATGCAGCTTAAGAGTTCCGTATATAAATAGGGATCAACTTATTCTTGGCTTCATTTGAAATGATCATGATGAGTGTGAACTCCTGTGTGATTTTTGCTATCTTCGATAAGCACATATGTTATGGAAACACAGAAATGTATTTATTTTAAATAAGTGGATAATAGCAAACAGGGTAATGATCAAGACCAAATCAAACCCAAATTTTTCACCGGATTATTTATTTTACAAGATATTATTAGCAGATTAATGTCGATCATTTACAAAACGAGCTCTTCAGTTTAGTTTAATGGAGGCAGTTCTACCAAAGTTTAAATAAAACTAAAAAATATCGACGAACTTCAGCAGTTGGAGTATCTGTTATGCGGTGGCCACTAGTAACTATTCGCACCTCGTACCAAAATTCGAACACGATAGGTCCCAAAGCGCTGCCCCTAGAATATTTAATTGTAGAACTATCGCTGTCATTGAGCTTCTGATCAAAACTTGGGCAGATCCAAAAAATTGCATCTATGTTTTGATGTAAGCAACAAAATCTTCAAAACCATTATAGACTGCCTGTCAATTTTAAAAAGTTTGTTTTACATATGAACTAGGGTTGGCATGACATGTGATTATTCTTGCTCCAAGCGATCAAGTCTTTGTTAATATTTTTAACTAAGTTTTCACACTTTATTAATTAACTGCAGCAACGAATTAAGAGCGATGATACGTTTTGAGTTTTTTTTTTCATATTGATCATAAGTAATTCACACAGGGGAAAGCTCCATTAATATACATACTCTAGTCCTGTGTGTCTGATAAAAACGGAGAAAATGGATTCTGTTAATTTTTTTGAACTTATGGATTCTATCATCTCCGAAGTGTTCATGCGAGATCCATCCAGCTGATCTCTGGACTTTTTTTGAGTCGCGAACAGTAATGGACCCATAGTTGTCGAATCGCATAGACAGAACCCGTGTCATCGAACTTTCTTTTAAGATTGAAACTATTTAATCATATTCGATGGGTTATTCTTAAACAGCTAACAACATAAGCATGTGAAAAATGCCGCTAAATTCTATCTCAAAGTTTGTTTAGGTAATATATCTAGTTTCCGGATATTAAAAACTCTTATGTTTAGTTCTCATTCATTTCAAACGCCTTTCTATTCTCTTCTAAAATTAAGCGTTTACACAAACACAAACGGTCGCTGTTTCGATAGTATATCTTTTCTCATCAAATTTTGGATGTGTTTGCCTCTTTCCAAGAACCTACCACTATTTAATATTAATTTTTACAATAGTTTACAACATTTTCTTGTAATCAATAAATCTTAGACATAGTATTTAATCATAATTCTTTATTTCAGTCGAGAGTACCTCTAAGCCGAGGTGTATCAATGGAGCAACGCCTTCAAGATATTGCAAACCTCTTCAATCCAATACCTGGCATGGGAGTCGGTATGGGTGTAAGCGATATGTCACCATATTCCCACTATCCAACACATTATCCCTATCAGGTAAACTTATATTTGTGCACAAAATAACAAAAAAAAAAACTTTATTAATAATAATAATTTAATTTGTAGAGTGCACCCGGAATACCGCAGCATGGCCAATTCCCTCATCATCCACCACATCCCGTTCTTCACAATGCTTCATTGGCTGATCTAGGGGCTAGTCAGCCGCATTATGGACATAATTTAGGTTCCGCAGTGACATCCAGCATGCATTTAACAAATTCAAGTCATGAAGCTGATGCTGGAGCGACAGGATATAAAATGGACCACGATATGATGTATTATTCGGTATATAACTTTGCTTAATTTCCCTAGGATATTTTGTTAATTGAGTGAAATTTTATTTTTTAGAACACATCGTCAGAACTTAACCATACAACTGACGGATTTATTAATTCTATACTTAATGATGAAGATTTACAGCTAATGGACATGGGTGTTAATGAGAGTAAGTACTAAGAGCATATTATAAATTTGTTTAATGTAAAAACTTATTTGGATTTGAAAAAATATCATTTCGGTGACTAGTTTTAGGATAGTAAACCAATGAATACAAAGCGACCTTTGTAATTTAACCTTTATTAATTTCAAGGTGAATTCAAACAAGTTAGGTCATGGAATTTACATAAATCAAAATTACATTTACAGCATCAGCATTTATACCATTATTCATACGTTTTTTATTTTAGAAATAAACAAGACGAAACATGCATTTATAGAGCCCATTGTCATTGAAATATCAAAGAATGAAATGTCCTCTGGACTGGACTTTTGCTCTAGAGGCATTACCTGTTACTACAAATTCTATCATTATGACTATTTTGCTAGTTGTTGGGGATAGAATAGTGAATCTAAAACTGCTCAGTTTCGTTTTTGAAAAGTAGTTTAGAAAAAATTAAATGACTCATTGATTAAATCATAAATCAGCTCCAATTCAATCTTTTATAGGAACCAAGTTATGCTCAAACCAAAAAAGTAAATGAAGCTCGTAATAGTTCAGAGTTTACATCATGGTGATAATTTTTCCTATTTCATATTTATAAGTAGTAAATAAATTGTTAATCCATGCATTAGGATTAGTCTCTTTGAATACAAATGAAATCAACTAACATCCCTCTCCAGATGTATTATAAATTAGTCAGATCTAACTGATTTTTGCAGAAATGCCAAACTTCATAAGCACTTCGATTTGCAGCCAAGTAGCAAGTTAAAACTTTGGTATAAAAGATCAATCTTCACTATTCGATAACACTTTATGTTTCTCAGATTGCAACTGGTTTAAAATAGTAATTAATAGAGCACAATTTTAATTTTTATAGATTGGAAGTATTTATTTGACAGAAAACTTAATTTTAGAGCTCGTTGATTTTTTAATAACTTTACTGTCTAGAATAGGTTCATCATTCTAGATATTGTGTAGGAGATGACTTTTTAGCATTTTATGATAAAAACTCACCTAAGGGTTATTATTAAGGGTATTATTTCTTGTTATTATTAATACTCACTGGAATCCTCTTCTAATGCTTATTTATAAATAGTAAAATTAGATTTAGCTTCCTTAAAATCTTAGTACTTAAATTACTAATTTTTTTTTATGTGGCAGTGCTAAGCTCAGGAGTCGCCCTTTGTACTACTAGTCCGTCATGTCATTTGTCACGTCATGGTGCAATGTCTAGCAGTAAGCTTAGTACCGTGAGGGGGGGGGGTTATAAAGGTCCGGGGGGGGGGGTATTGAAGAAGGTGGTGATGAACCCTGCGTTTGAACTCTTGGATGTTGTATGAGCTCGGAAATACTGACTGCGAGAGATTATTCCAGAGTCGAGTTGTTCTATTCACAAACGAATTGTTGAGTGCGTGAAAGGGGGAGTTGCAGGTGGAGGGAATGAGATGAGTGGGCTAATCTGGTGTTGCGGGTATAAGATTGCCGTGGAGGCAGGAGAGCGTTTAACTCGAAGGACCAGTCACTATGATAGTAGCGATAAAATTACGGTCGAGTCAGTGGCAAACCTTCCGCCCCTAGAGGGTCAACTTGCACTGAATGCTCCATCTGTTGCTTAATAACGCTTCCCAATTTTTCCAACTATTTGGACATTGAGCTCCTTGCTTTTAAAGTTACCCTTGTCCATAACAAGCTTATTTTTAATTTGAAATGTTCAGCACTCTTGACGATAAATTTCAAAACCTCTATGATATTCTAATCTCTTACACAAATCAAATCCTGGATATGATGGATTCCAAAGACAACTAACTCCTACTTCTAGGTGATTTTAACTGATCCAATATTAAATGGGTATCTTCGATGATGACGATAACTACCTTCCTGCAAACAACCTTAATTCTAAGGAATCCAGCTTTCTGAAATCCTTATTTTCATGTGATTTGTACCAAATGAGCGGTGTGAATAATATGTTAGGAAGGCGGTTAGATCTTGTATACTTTTCCGACAAAGACAGCATGAATGTTGAGCCTAACTCAAATGTCTTGTCGCCTGTCGATAATTATCACCCTCCACTCCAACTAAGCGATTGTTCTACCTTTAGCAATAAGCGGAGGAGCGGAGGAGTCAACCTTTACCTTTAACTTTAGAAAAGCCAACTTTGAAGAACTGTCATCCAAGCTCACTTCACTTCACTGGTTGCTTTCATCTACTGAGTTGGAGTGTAGTAAGATTTTACTCCGTCCTGTATGATTTGCATCCTGTGTTCCTATTGAACTTTTTAAGTCGTCCAGATCATCGCCACCCTGGTACAACAATGAGTTGAGACGTACCAAAAACTTGAAGAATAAACTCTGGAAAACTTACCTGAAGAGGAAAGACACTGCTAGTTTCTATGCATTTCTCAATTGCTATGACCAATTTCATGCTCTCTCCGAAGCCCTTTATAAGGAGTATCTCAGGAACATAGAAGGTAAACTGTTTGGTGATCCCAGAGTATTCTTTCAATTTATTAACACTAAAAAAAAATTTGAAAATAAACCTAACACCATGCAATACGCTAACTCTCTCAGTTCTAATTCATCCGAGATTTTTGTCATTCTCGCATAGTTCTTCCTCAAAACTTTCTTGCCGTGTGTCTTCCAACCAGATGAAGACAATTTTTGACATATCAATGCAATACAAACAGCTCAAAATTTATCCCTAGGGAAGATATCTCGAAACACATCAGTGAACTTCAGCAAGATTTTTCGTCCGGCCCTGATAGGGTGCCTCTCGCTGTTCTAAAATGCTGTGCAGGTTCTCTACTGTCTCTTCTGCTATGTTTATTTCAAATATCCCTAAGTAAAGGGCGTTTCCAATCTTATGGAAGAACTCTTTTATAATTCCTGTCCATAAAAAAGGTTGTAAGAACGAAATATCTAATTATAGACCAATTGCAAAGTTGTCGTCTATACCAAAACTCTTCAAATCTATTATTTATTCTGCTATCGCCCCCATCTGCAAGAGACTTATCTCAACTAACCAAAATGGTTTTCTTGCAGCTCTTTCCACTACTACTAATTTACTGGAGTTCTTTCACACACAGTTCGAGGTTTTGTCACTGGCTGCCAAACTGACTGTGTTTACACAGACTTCAGTAAGGCTTTCGACAAGCTCTCTCACTCTATTATAGTTCTTAAACTAAAAGAATTAGTTTTTCCGCATGCCCTTGTGGTATAGTTCCAGTCGTACTTAGCCGAGAGAACCTACCAGGTTCTATTCTGCGGAGTCAAATCTAAAAACATCGAAGCGTCCTCTGGTGTCCAGCAAAGCAATCATCTTGGCCCTCTCCTTTTTATTTTATCAATTGATGACATTATTACCCTAACGTACTGAAAAATCCTTATTATGCTGATGACATCAAACTGTATCGCCACATAAGGAGTACACAGGTTTAAAAACTTCTGTAAGTAGACTTAAACACCTTCTATTCTTGGTGTTCCAACAACAACCTGGTTCTTAATATTAGAAAAATGCAAGGTCGTGACTTTTTGTAGGAAATATGGTGTTATAACTTATGACTATACTTTTCTCGACAACAAGGTCACCCTCGCTAGCTCTGCAATAGATCTAGAGGTTAGGCTTGAAAGTAAGTTGGATTTCTCCACCCACATCAATTACATATATTTCTTCCAAGGGATTTAAAAAGAGATGGTCCAAGGAATTCAATAACCCCCTCATCACCAAACACTTGTACGTATCTTTGGTTAGGCATTTGCATGAATACGCCTCCCGTCTCCTTACTACTCCTGCCATCTTGGTAGAATCGAATCGCTTCAAAGGAAACTCGTCCGATTTGCACTCAGTAACCTCCCGTGTGATAACCCACTTCCGCCTTATGAGAGCAGACTTAAATTGTTCAACTTAAGCTCTCTCCACAAGCGTCGCGAGGTCGCTGACGTTATATTCGTTCATCGGCTGATGAATGCTAAGGTGGAGTCAGGTTTCTTAAGAAGCTGCAGCTGAAGCTGCTGAGTGAATAACTGCACATTTATTCCTATAATACCAATTATGGCATGTACGAAACAATTAATCGCATACTTATAAATGTTAACAAAAATAGGAATGTATTTTGTTTGCTAACTAGTTAAGTTGTCCTTAAAAGGACTCTTCTTAATGTGTCGTGACTCCATGCGTGCCCCATTCCCTCTTTGTTTTTGCACACTTCTCTGTTTGATGTTTTGTGCTCTTATATGTTTATAATATTTTTTGTTCGATTGGCTCAGCTGAGCCACTGAGCAGTGGTAAATGTCTCTCAGCCCATCTGAGAAGTGCACCTTCTGTGCTAGAAGGGTACCTCTATTATCAAATCAATTCCAATTTATATTGTTGAAGCAATATTTATTATTCAGAGATATTTGAAAGCTTTTAATTTAGCATTAAGTAAGCGCAATAATAAAAATGTATTTATTATCGATTTCACGCGTGTGTGTATGATTTATCTATTGTGATAACAGTTATAAAAATAACATTTATGCTTGGAAACGAAAGTGAAGCCATTTTTCTCATTGAATACTATCTTAATTCTTGAAAATCGTCATAATTAACCACTTTTTTCTAGTTAATAAATTAACTTAAGTCGTACATGAAAAAGAAAGCTTTCTAGTATTACCATGGACAATTTCTATTTTTATTAGAACAGGAAAAAATATTCAAAATTTATTTTAGGTTGATTCATAGAACTAAATCAATGCATATGTCTACCTTTAGCTCCAAAACTTTCAACATTTCAATGATGAACATTAGATCAATTTTCTGCAGTCAGATCACAATTGCTGAAACCTAAAAAAACTCCCTACATTACACCTGTTGGTATATTTAGTTTGTGTTGTTTTGTGTTGGAGTAGAATTCTGTTAAAATATTCAATGTTCTATGTCGGAAAGAGTTGTTTTTAATTGTTTCCGCACCGTCCATCGTACCAACCATCTGAAATGGCATAACAGTCCTCGTAGGACTTGCTTGTAGTTTCTTCTTCCAGTCGTCTCTTCTTTTTGCTAGTTCTCTTTTCGCATACTACAACCTTTTTTCTGCTGGTCTACTTACTAGTAGAAATCCTGACTAGTTATATAGTATCGCACCTTTACAATTATACAGACCCAGTACGAAATTTTGATATTTTGACTTTCCGCCACAGAACGACCTAAAATGATCATCTGCATCGACTTTAATTAAAACAGTGACCGATTTATGAGTAGAAAAGGACAAACACATATTTCGGTCTTTATCGCTCGGCCCCTGTTCCCCGCGCCCTCTCTTTAGAGTGACGCAATCAGTAATGTGCCAAAAATTTGCGTTTCCTTGTTGAGTCTCTATAATTCTAAGGGTGCGGTATGTGCAAAGTTTGAAGTAAGTAACGCGAAGAATTGTCAGATAACTGATGAAGAGAAATTGCCAATAGTAATAAAAGGCTTGCTATGGAAAGGTATCCTACTAAGGCACGAATTTAGACATGAAATATTAACACTTTATCAAAATCAATCATTCAATTTAGAAAACTAGAAATATTGGGTAGGTATAGTAATTAATAAGAAAAAATTATTTCCATATAGTATATGAATCAGAATTCCCCTTTTTTAATAGAAAGTTTGCCTGGCTTAACTTGTGTGAATACCACGCTTGTATCAAGCACAATTCCAGACAGACATGGTAAAATGAATCCTTAAAAAGTGTGATTTTGATGCACTACTTTGTTTACTTTGTTTAAATGTTAATAACTTAATGTTTTTGATAATGGGTTTCCATTACATTTAACTGCAAAATTACATTGCCAGAAATCATTGATTACTTTGTGACTTTGTGACAAGATAATGTTTGTATTTGCTTTTTTTATGTGGGAGTATTAAGCTTAGGAATCACCCTTTGTACTACCAGTCTGTCATGTCGTTCAGATCATGGTGCAATGTTTAGTGGCGAGCTTGGTTTGAAATTTGGGATCGAATATGATAGATAAATGGGGCTTCGGGGTGTTGGAGCAGGTGGCGATGAACCTTACGTTTGAAGTCTTGAGTTCGGGAAAACTGATTGTGCGAGATTATTCCACAGCCAAATGGTTCTTTTTATAAACGAACTTTGAGACGCTAGTGTGCGCGAATAAAGGGATATCAGGATATGGGAATGAGCCGAGTGGGCTAGTCTTATGTTGCGGCAGTTGTTGCGACGATACAACTTTGACAGGGCTGCTACATTCCTGCATTGTCTCAGAAAGTCAATGGAGATGCAAAGGCTGCCTTCTCCGATAATTTGGATGGCGTGGCTTTGCACCTACATAGTCCAGCCACGCAAAGATGGTTTTCAAGACGCCAGCCCAGATAAATAAATTATTCCGAATGGCCGAATGTAGAACTTGTAGCTCTGGCTACTGATGGAAGAAGAAATTTGTATCTCTTAAGAAATTCTAGGCATTGGGATGCTTATTTGCCGATGATTTAAAATGAGTAATCATTCCATCGTAAGTCCTCAGCTAAAGTTATACCCAAGATGTTGAGAGAAGGATCAGCTGTAAAGTTTGTTCTACCCACTGAGTCAGTAGGAAGGTCGGTGCAGGTTTTATAAGTAATAAGACAGTACTTCATTTTCTAAGAGTTGAATTCAACAGGATTCTTGCAGTCCCAATAAAAAATGAGTTTGTTGTCCCTATTGATAGAGTTGGACATAAGTTCGCGATGCTGAAGGCAATATCACCAATATATACATGTGCTTGTCTTATATTGTTAAAGGAGTAGGAATAACGCAGAGTGCTGTCATCCGCGAAGCTAAGAAGTGGTTTGGAAGGGATATTTGGCATATTATTTATTGATCGTAGGAAAAGAGCAGGTGAAAGATTTGATCCGTGAGGAACTCCGGCTAAGATGTTTTGGGGATTAGACTCCACGCCATCCAATACCACCTTTATTGAATGCCCAGAAATGTAACTCTTGGAGCTTTGTCTACAAAGGAGGGTGACATACTCGGTCTAATGCTTTGGAAATATCTAGAGCAACCAGAGCGGGCTAACTAAAGCGATGGATGTTCGCTTATCATTTAATATCAATAGGTCAGCACCACATTTTACAGTACTACAAAAACAATTCATTCTTCTATTCAAGTTACAAAATTCCTGTAAGTCCACAATGAAGGAAGTCTAATTTATCATTTGATAAATTGAATAGTAAGATCTTCAATGTTCCCACTAACAGAACAACCCTCCTTTCTCCTTCCTTAAGAACTTAAGAAATGTGGCTCATTTTTGGCTTTGAAGTTTATTCAGTGTCTTTGAAACTAGCTCATTTTCAAGCCATTCTAAAATATATGTAGTTATTAGCTTTATTCTGTTAAAAATCTTAAAGACAATAATCAATAAATCAGTCCGGTCTAGTTGCTCTAGATAACCCTGAGCCTTTTGACTATACTACAAGTTTTTTGACTATACTACAAGCTGTTATCGGCCATATCTCCACGATGATTTGTTACCTGTGGTAAAACGGGATTTTTTAGAAGAGTTGGGCAAAACGGCAGGACAACATAAATTTTCGGTGTGAAACCAACACACATATATACAAACAGAAACATGAATAACTATTTTATGAAACGGAAGCATTAAATACACTTCCATATCGTGGGTTAAGAACTAGAGAAGCGTAAGGAAAAAATTCCAAAAAAAAAATTTTTTTTCGCCATTCGCTTTTTTAATCGCCAATATTTTGATGTGCCAAAAAACTGGAACGATGTAGTGTGTAGATTGCTTAGTACAACAAAAACGTATAAAAACAAAAGATATTTGTTTATAACGGTAAGAAAATTTGAATTGCTTTTCGGCTCCCCTGAGAAGTTGTCATTTTGCCCTTACGCTTCTCTAGTTCTTAACCCACGATATCCCCTTGTAAAGACAAAAAAGTTACGCATGGGGAACTCTCTGCGTGTGGTCTGAGAGTAACGTGGAAAACTGGTTTTACCACATGTAACAAGAATACTAGTGGAGATACATGGAATGTCTGCAAATTTGTAGAGAACTGGATTGTGATTTTATTTTAAACTGCGCAATCAAGTATTGGAAGCCGTCTAGTCGGATGGTGTCCTCGGTGGTCAATTCTGTACTGTGTTATATCCTGGACTTAACGATCGGACTTAAGTGCACTAAGACTCTTTGATAAACGTTCTTCTTCTAAGCCATATCAGAGTAGGACATTCGCAGAGAACACTGTGGAAGTCTCGTCCCCTCTATGCAGAGTCTGCATTCTATCTCCCGAGACGGTCTTAGGTTGCGGAGGTGATAACCCTCCCTTAACTCTGTGCTTTATCAGGGACTTGAACGTGGAACATGACATGCCACAAAAGGGTTCTCGCCCTTGGATCAGCGTCTCACATCTCTCCTTTCCTAACTTGTCTGCAGCCTCATTCCCTCCACTCCACTTGCGTCCGTGAAGCCAGCAGAGCGAGACCCTATTTTTCCTGGCCAGACTCTGGAGTATTTCAAAGTACCGTGTCACTATTTTGAAAGAAAACTTCAGCGTAAAGAATATTTGCGCAGCTTGACTGTCAGCAAAAATTTTGAATATTGCCGTCTTTCAAATATTTCTCAAGGTTAAGCCTAGCGCAGTTCTAAATAACATGAATTTCAGTCTGGAAAACACAGGGCCACCTTGCAATGGAGACCTCGGAGTTGGGTCTGCGACGACAACCCTCGAACCCATTCCAAAACTCTAAATATTATTTGTCTCGTTCTTAGAGATTGAATGTTATTATATTAAAACAATTACACGATAAAAGAAGAAATATTCTATATTTAAATTTTAAACACGCCCACTTTTCCCACAAATTGGGTTTGATGGACTCTTATATTCGTTCAAGAATAAACATATAAATATTTCTTTATTTATCAAAAAAAGTGAAATCTTTGATCAAACTATTTTAAATTTAATATAAAATTTTTATTTCGTAATAAATTTTTCAATTAATATATAAATATTTATTTCTGTACATAAAATAAGATCTGTAAAAAAATATAATGTAAAATTTGAAATATTGACACATAATTTTTTTTATAAATCTTTTTATTACTCTTAATAATGATTTAAAATTTATTAATGATATTTAAAAAGATTTTTTTTTTGTATACTCCATTACTGATTAACTACAATGATTTGTCAATTGTTATAACTAAGCAAATCCCGACAATGATCTGTGATTTTTGATATCAGAATTGACTTTTTTTTAATTAAATAATTTTAATAGTAGCAAAAAAGTATATACATATAAGTAAATTGAAATACGTTTCGAATTAACTTATTATATTCAATGGCAACTATCTTATCAAAATCATTTATTATGTAGGGGCACGTATTTTGTAAATTTTTCTTCTATCTACGGTGACCTTGTGAACCTACAAGTATATGATGTGAAGGAGATTATAATTTTTTTTTCCTAAAAGTTTTTTCCATTATTTACTATTAGTATTTTTTTATTTATTTTAAATTTTATCACAATAAAATTGCTTATTAACGTGCAATTAGCATCAAGATTATGATGCAGCAAGTGTAGTAGAAGTGCTATGTCCTAAAGATCTGCTACTAAGCTTGTTCGATATACATTTAAAATTCCGATGTTTTGGATAGCCAAACAATATGACTAATAGCATTGAATATATTTGAAAAGGCAGCAGTATATGGTCAAAGAAACTAAGAGGCTACCTCTGAATCTATTTTTAAACTTTTATTAACAGCGAACTGAAAGGCTTTTAAAAGCTTTAGCTGGTGATCGTGGCTGATTGTCGATCGTCATAGTGGAAATGCCTCTTCCCCAACAACATTTATTTAAAGCTTAACGCGATCACATCATCTATCACTCATACTGATCGCGCACTGAAATATACTTACTTCAGTTAATGCCTATAGTATTTTAAAAACATATGTATACTATACAAAAGCTACGCCAGATTCTAAAATAAGTGTATGCTTTTTTTTTGTAGTATTACTATGTCATTAATTTAGCTTACGATTCACGATCTGGCGTCTTGATCCACCAAACCTAATGAAATCAACGATCTTGTCGCTGTGGCATATATACTAAATATCTCTTTTCTGGTAATGTGACAAAACTGGCGCGCGGGAATGCTTTAGCGCGGGCTGAGCTAAGCGCGCGCTATCTACAGCAACAATACTGTAACAACTTTTTAGTAGCTTTGGTATATATTTCTTCAAAAATAAATATACAAAAAAAAAAAGCTCAAAAAGTATAGAGCAGCGCGAGCGATATGTGGCGATATATACCAAACCAGCAACCTCGTCGCCTCCGCTCTGTTTACTATTTTTAAATGCTTAGTCATGCTGTGATACGTGCACCGATCGGGTCGAGGTACGTTCACTATAGATCTGGCGAAAAAACGATGAAACCTCAAAAAAATCCGCGCTTCCGTTGTCAAATTTTCTAAATTTAGTGCTAAAATTTCGAATTATATTTTAATTTCAATTTTTCTTGTATACATTTAATTTGCGTTTTGTTGTTATTGTTATTTCTGTTAATTTGTTATTTTTTTTGTTATTTTATTGTTAATTGCTACTTTCGTTCCCGGGAAAAAAAACTTCGTTATTTTGTAGTGAATCACAAAAATAAAAAAAATATGTAGAACTTAAGTGCAACAAAATGTTCCTAAATTATTCCAAAATTTCATCATTAAAAAAACACGAAACTGCGTAATTACGAACGAAATGAAACATTGAAAAAATTCAATAAAAAAGAAAAAAAACGTAAATAGACACAAAAATCGAAAAAAATAGAGAAATATTGCGATAGAACATACTATATCTAAAAGAAAAAATAGTTTTTTTGTAAACGATTATTAAACATTAATTGAAAATGCCACACTGCCTTTAATTTTAATGGATTTTATGCTTAAATATGAAACATGCTTTGGTAAGCCGCGCGCGCACGTGGTAGACACTATATAATCGATGATTTTGCTAAATTAAGAAAGTTTTCCGTTTTATGTGTACCAATTTTAGTATAGTGTAGTGCCATTCGGATAAACGTAAAAAAACGACTTTTATTTTTTTTGTTTTTTAAATATCTATGTATATATAAATATTATTTTTTTCGCCAAAAACTAAATTTAAAAAAAAATGTGTCAACAGTGCCATAGACAACAAATTTAGCCTTGCTTCCTACTCTCTGAATATAAAATTGCTTCTGGTATGTATCTTCTAGTTCTACTTGAAATAAAAAATTAGATATTTTTTTTTTCTAAATTTTCAAAAAATATACCTCTGTATTTTTTTTTTATTTTGCAAATAAAAAAATTATTTTTCACCACTAAAAACAATAGAATGAAATTTCCTTGAGAGTATTTATATGCCAACAAAAATGTTTATTTTTTTGTGTATTTTTTGTATTTGAAAAAAAATGAAAGTACTACAAAAATAGAATCATTTTTTTTTTTTTTTTTTTTGAAAAATAATAACAATTACCTAAAAACTTTTTAATTAAAAAAAACTACATGAAAAAAGTATCCATTGATTGTGACATAATATTGTGTGTGCTTCTTTCACATATTTTTGGTTTTTTATTGTTTTGTTGTATTAAGTAGGTGATAAGCGATTTTTATATTTGCCGACATGCTAGTTAACATATTTGAATATTATGAAATGGGTTGCCTGAAAGCAATTTTAGCGAATTATAAGGTCCCCTTCAACATACAATTAGGACACAAACATCAACTCAATTTGCTAGGCTATTTAAAATTCGTTCAGCTTAACTTTTAATAAAATACCCAAAAAAACATAAACATAAAAGAAAAAACATAAATAAATAAATAAATTCAATCTCATATTTCTTTTATTGTAATTTGGACTTTGGTACAAAGAATGGAATAGATTTTTTTTTCCCGAAAAAAAAGCTAAGCAGATTTTTACTTTATTATTTTTATTTTTTTTATTAACTTAAATGATTTATAAAAAAGATAAGATAAATTGTAATTTACTTTCTGAAAATTATTAAACGATAAAGAGACATTTCTTTCTTAATAGAAATTCACAGTGATTAAGTAGATTTTTTTACATTTTTATTTTAAAATTACCAAATTGAATTTCGGTTTAAATCAGTCATTGGAAATCCTGCTCCTCTCAGTACAAGATTGTGATAAGAGAACTTTACTTAGAAATATTATATCAAATTGACTTTTATATCAATATATAATTGTTAAACAGCGATACCGGAAACACTCAAAACTTCACTATAAATGTTAAATTTTAAAAAGACAGGAAACTACTTAACTTTTTTAAAAATAGTTGATTACAATGAAAATCTAACTGACTTAGCAACAAGCAACGTTATCTTGAATAAAAATTGAATTTGCGGTCGTCCATTAATTACGTGAGGCGTTTAGGGGGGAGGGGGTCGGCCGAATCTCTCCCAATCTAACGTGGGGAAAGGGGGGTCTCGGAAAATATCACGTATTTTTTTCAAGAAACAGTGTAAAATTGCGATAAAACTGGGTTAAATTAAGTAAAACACGTTTCTCCACTAAACTTACAGGCCGCCGGTAGGCAGTGGCCAGGTCTGCCGGCAAGGCCCGAAGAAGGCTACAGCTTAGTCAGCTTAGCTCAGATCTTCAGGCATGAACTGACGATAAATGCCCAAACACATAAAGATTTTTGTCAGTTTTCATCGATTGCAGGCCACATAGAGTTGGCGGGCAATGGGTGTGTGGTGATACTTTGCTTCAAGGCGAAAACGAAAATATTCAGGACACGGCCTGCCGGTGACCTGTGTATAAATGGGGGCCTTAAGAACTGACTAAATCCTACATAAAAATTTTACAAGGTTATGCCAACTCCAGAAAGCAGCTACTATGCTATGCTCGCTTGTTTAGCCTCAAGATTATGACCGGTCAGCCAAACGCGTTACTCGGGGAATGCTGCAGCATACGACGCAAGTAACACTGACCCGCGAAAAGGCCCTTAGAGTATAAAACTACAGGAAGGCACACACCGAATTCTAGCGTAATGAAATTCTCGTTGTAATTTTGTGTCCACTACAAGCGGAAAAAGCAAGTGGAATAGAGTCGAAACGATCAGTTATCTCAAATAAAATCTTACACGCCGTCACTCCGAATTCTAATCAGCTGATGACATTTCATCTTAATGTAAACAAAGCAGATATAATTTGGCAGACAATTTGACAGTCGACTGACCCAGATTTCATTACGGTTACGTACACGGATTTTATACGCGAGGGTCTTACCTGCAGCTCTAAATTCTAAGCAAAGGCCCGACTTGCTGTGGTTATACCCGTAAATACGTCGATATTTTCGTTGTAAATACTAGAGATTTTTTTTAAATTTGAATAATTTCACGAGGGGGAGTCGAGCCAAATCTCGCGACATCTCACCGGGAGAATGAGAGAATAAGTTTGTAAGAGGTGCATCGTTATTCTTTTAAGCCAGTACAATGTCATGACTCAAATGAGGCGAGATGTCATTGTTATGCTAAAATGTCAAAAACAAGCAAATTAAAAGAAGAAAGAAAATAAATACCAATGAAGAGTTTTTTTTACGGGTTTAATTCTAATATGCATTAAACTGTAAGAGTAAGAAAATAAGAAATATATGCCCCCACGATGTATTTTGTTATGTTAAAACCACACCTTGCCTCATTTCAAGTTTAATTTAACTGAAGTAAGAAAGAAGAACCCCATATCTCTCCACTACGTATTTACAGTGGACCACGCCTCATTCATCTCGGTCAAAACATGCTCATTCCAGTGGGACATTATTTTTGAACCGGGGCATTTCAAAAAAATTGAGACCTCAGTACAATCTACTATTGTGTAAGGGACAAATGTACAGCCTTGTGAAAGTGCGGCTCAGCTCTTGTTTGATGCTACTTTTCCCATTTATATAATAATTTGTATACCATAGACCCCTTCCATGTAGCCCCCTATTCTACTTGTGAGATTCAGTGCGCGAGGTATAGGATAGTTCTCTTTTCGTTGAACCATGAAGAAAAAATGAGAGAAAACAGTAGAGGGTCCCATACCTCGCTCACTCGATTTACAAGAAGAAAATGGCTCCTGGAAGCTCGCCTGAAATATGGCCAGGGCGACTTTGGACTTGAATAATAGGGCCATGTGGAAGTTTACAACGTTCGGTATATTTCACAAAAGTCCGATCGTTTAGAATCCTCTTCACCAAACTGGTGGATGCCTGCTTTGGACTAATGAATACCCTGCCAGAACCCTATCATGTTCATGCCTTTTTACTGCATTCAAAGCCATTGCCTGTTCTGGGACTCAAAGAAGGGGGAACAAATTGATAATATCAGCTCATCAAGAGAGCTTTATTTCTTCTTCGATCGGTGTCTGTTGATCGCATCTTTGTCTAACTGTCTCGTTTCGAAGGCGATCGCGGACTGAGACACGGAGAATCTGCCTCAACGATCGCATTTGGAAAACCTCGAGCTTGTTGACGTCCAGCTTGAGGAGTGTCCACGTTCCCGATCCATATAGAGGAATCGGAAGGATCAACGTTCGGTAAAGGCGTACTTTCGTTTTGATGGTATTATTTGTTTGTTTCCATATGCACCACTTGAGCTAGGCGAATGCTGCTGTTGCCTGGCCCTGGGCTAGGAACGTTGAACACTTTCTTTTCCTCAACCAATGATCCCAAATATTTGAACATCGAAACCGGTTCAGCTGATTTTGATTTCATTTTCATTTGAAAATAATAAAAACTATTACTTGTTTCCAGATTATCCGATCTTGAGAGATCGGCGAGTGAACAACAACGTAAGAAGAAAATCAAATTTTTAATTGCTTTTACTGACCTACTCCATTACACACTCATTTAATACAATTGTCAAAAATAATGACGTAGTTTTCTTACCAAATAGCATTAATGACAAATTTCTGTCTAAGCTATAAGAACTATCGTGCTTGAAACATCGAATTCGACACGACTCCTCGATTCGTCATCAAGAGTATCGTCATCTACAAAGCTGTGATGTGGGTCGAAAGGGAGAGTGAGTGAAAAAGAGTACGTCATATAATTGACCCTTGAGGGATACCGGCAGAGTTTTTCCGCTATCCAATACTACCTTGATTGAACGAGCGGAAAGAAGACTCTCGACCTAAAATTTCAAAACTGCGTGGTTACTAATAACTTAGTGATTAGCTAACAGAACAGAATGCATTACTCTATCAAAGGCCTTGGAGATATCCAAGTAAGTCCAGACTCTCCAAATCGATGTATATTTCGGCTGAAGTGTACTTTAAGCACGCTAACAAATTCCCGGTGGACCTTTTCGGTGTGAATTCGTGCTGTTTGTCATATAGGATTTGGTTAGACTGTAGGTATCCTTCGTTGATAATCGCCCCAATGGTTTTGAAGAGAATAGAAGTCATGTCTCCATTTCTATAGAATTTTATAACAAATCCCCCAAAATTGTGAATTACATTTTTGTATTGTCAAGACCCACCAATGGTTGAGATAATTTTCCGTTATTTATAGAGTCACCCTGTATTATAAAAATTAATAACGTAAAAAAATCGCCAACAAAAATTACTTGGCACAATAAAAATAATGCAAAAAGCATCGTAAAACTGCGAATATGTAATTTCTAAAAGTAACTAAATAATTTATAATCTTTGCAAACGAAAAATGTAAAAATTGGTGATTTTTAAAATTAAGAAAAATGATTTTTTAAACCAAAATAAAAAAATAAATACAAAAACGAAATGATGACATTTCTTAAGCCACATTAAACATTTTCTTGTTGGTTAATTTGACAAGTTAAGAAAAAATTATTTGTCTTGTTTATATATTTTTTTTTGCGTATTTGTTATTTACGTCGAAAATATAAACAAAGACGTGATTACCTCCTTCGTGCTCATTCATTTATTAATTTGTATCGAGGTGAAAAATTTTGTATTTTCTGCCAGAGAAAATATTAAAGGAAAATCTCAAAAATATTATTACCTGTGGAATTGTGTCTGTCTCATGTAGTTTTTACAATTTACTAAAAATAACCGAAATGGTAATGGGATTTTTTGTGTAAAAAGATATTTTGAAGGGAGAGGATTTATATTTTAATAATAGTTCTTGAAGTTATTAATATTTTTTTAAATATTTACAACTTGACGTAGGAACAGATTATTGGTTATCTTTTTTCCTTCGTCTGTTCTCAAGATGTTATGATGGACCTTCCTGCATACCTATGAATCTTGTCCTGGATTTTTTCCTTTGATGGTGAATTGATGCTGGAAAAATCCGAGTAGTTGGCGATTAGAACATTCTCTTAGATCCACATCCGGCACTTTTGCCCATCCGACTTTCCCTGCAGCTTATGCACAAACTGTGAAGTGTGAATGGAGCGGCCAACGGAATGTCTGTGCGGACTGTTCCCAGTATCTTACCAGTGCCTTTTCTTTGTTTCACGAATGGAATTCTATAAAATTCTAAAAACAGAAGTTTCTGCCACAAAAAGCCTGTATGGTGTGAACTCACCACTGGTAGGGTGAAGGGCTCAGAAGAATTCGGGGATAAAAGTCCGTTTCTCATTGATTAACGCCTGTTATAATTTCCTGGTTATATTATATTTTCACCTTATGCCTGGTCTTATTGCATAGTTTCGAAGGGCTTCGATTAAGTAACAGAACAGTGTGGTTGTGGTGTCCTTCCTAGGGGCTCAAGAGTGCAGAACTTCACACAATATTGCCCCTTGTCTTCAACCTGAACTACCGAATCCACACAATTGTACTTTATCAAATAAGTCAGCCGACTGCTTCTCCAGTAGTAAGTTGTCGGTGTTCGCTGAGTCATTGCTTGTAGTGAAAAACAACATTTGTCGTAATCCACCTGATGAATATTGGAATATATTCTGCCAGTCAACTTATCAAATCTTTTGCAACTTTGTAAAGTTTATTCGCAATATTTTCGCAGCCTCTTATCTTCTAGTTCCATCGTCAATATCATGTATAGCACCTCTACCCTTAGGTCATGCTCAAGTTAAACACATTTTTTAACTATTAAGTACAGGAGGAACATAAAATTTCATATACTGAATGACTTGAGAGGCAGAAAGCTTCATCTTCACATTTCCCTGAATGCACAACAGGCAAGCTATGTCTAAATTCAACACCAAAGCACCTTCGCAATGCACCTGAATTAAGAAATATTATAGTATAAAGTGACGACTCAGAGTGATAGGAGGTATTTTGAAGTCTGGTAGCTATGGTAAAAAAAAAGCACTGCCACATTCCCACGGTGATCTTCCTTATGAAATTCTACTCCACAAGCAGTACGGCTTTAAACAAAAAAAGGTTGACTGGTCGTTGCGTGCCCAAAAGACCGAATCAGCCAAAGTATACATCGCTTTAATGAGTTTGATCTGCTATTAGTATCAACTTAATTCTACAAAAGTGGATTGAAACCTCTTCTTCTTTGATCCGTCACCTGGCGGTCCGACCGGGACGTCCCCCATTCACGATTCGTTGGACGATTTTTAGCGTCTCGATCCTTGCAAAACTGATAATCGTTGATTCTTTAAGTCGTCCTCGATGTTCTTCAGCCAGGTGTTCTTCGGTGCCGATTGCGGAATTCTCCGGTCTGCCGAATGGTCTCGCCAGAGAAGTTTACGTGGCAAGCGGTGATCATCCTTTCGGCAAACATGTCCAAACCACCATAGTCGACATTTTATTATTTTCGCTTCAATCAGTGTCTGCTGATCGCATCTTTGCCGAACTGTCTCGTTTCGAAGGAAATCGCGGAGTGAGACACCGAGGATCTGCCTCAAGCATCGCATTTGGAAGACCCCCGCTTCTTAACATCCGGTTTGAGCAGTGTCCACGTTTTAGATCCATAAAAAAGAATCGGAAGGATCAACGCTCGTTAAAGGCGTACTTTTGTTTTGATGGAAATATTTGTTCATTTGCATATGCACCACTTGAGCGAGGCGAATGTTGCTGTTGCCTGGCCGATGCGGCTGTGAACGTCGGCCATCGATGCTACTTTCGTTTCCTCAACCAATGATCCCAAATATTTGAACCTCGGAACCTGTTCGATTTGGGTTCCATCGAGGTGATCACTGGCGCTCGATCCGTCCGTTGTGAACACTTTAGTCATTTCCGCATGACAGGGCGATGTGGGAAATGTCGTATAAATTGTCCGTTGCTTCAGCATCCATGTCGGCGAGGACGCGTCGTCCATCGAATGCTTCATGCATAATCGCGTCGATCACAACGTTGAAGAGAAGTGGCGAAGCGACGTCTCTCTATCCCACACCAGTTTGAAACGGGAATTCCTCGGATAAGTGGCTTCGAATACGAACGCTGTTGGTTGAGCTATCGTACGACGCTTGGAGAAGTTGAATGATTTTCATTTTCACGTGTTCGTTTTCCAAGACTCTACACAAGCTGTTGCAATCGATGCAACCGAAAGCGGATTTGTAAACGATGAAAACGACGGCAGTTCGTTTGCCGCATCGAATTCATTCTTCTATTAGCTGAATAGCGAATATTTGATCCTCGATGGGATCTAAATCCCACTTGTTCTTTCCGGCTCGTTTGCTCTCGATGTTTCTGTAGCCTTGAATTAGAATTTGGAATATTTGGCATATTCAAAATTTCTAAACAATCATCTAATTTCGAAATCCTAGATACGCCTTAAATGCAATATATTTAACTTATCTATGCACGGGCATTTAAACATGCCTTTTCTTGACTTGATAAAATCCGAAACCACGATCTCAAACTCATTTGTTCTTCCTAACCGTAGAATTAGAGCAGCCTAGCCATTTTACCACAGGGTCTTTTCGAAATAAATAAACTTTTGTCTTCACAACTATGTTTTTCCCGCAACCCAAGCCTAACCCATTCGTAGTACGCCTTACTACATATTATAGTCTAGCGTTTTGTTATAAACAAACCAACTTTCAACGTCGGATCATCTGCTGACCTTAAATCAGAATCTGGCGAAAACCTGTGAAAGGGGCGTATATACATGTATACCAGATATTTGTCGAATTTCAACATAACTCTATAAAAAGAGAGTCTGTACAAGGTCTTATCGGGATAAGGAGTTCTTTCAAAGCTCAAAATAAAGATCTAAAATGAAGTACGATAAGGTCCTCTTTGGTTCCCCATTCTTTTGTGCAAATTTCATGTATTTCATGCACAGTCTCTACGACATTTCACCTTTTTAGCGTGTGCTTTTGGTTGCGCAACTGTGATTGCACTATTAAAATTGCATTCTATGGGAAAAAAGAGTTCGCAACACAAGAGTGATTCGTGTGATCGGTCCATGAGACAAAGGATGGAACAGCCTCAATGCTTCTCAACCTCGCACTAAAATGGATGATAAGGAAAACTTTAGTCCAGAGAAGTGCGGTAATAGCACTACAGGATGGAGGAAAGCCGGGTCCTAAAATGTCTTATTGTAGCAGGAATTTTGGGAAAGATAAAAGTAAGCAGACCCAGGAGGAGATAGGTTCCATGTGACACTTGTCGAGCTTGCTGCAGTCGTTGAACGAGTTTTAATTAACGCAAAGACTGAAGAGACGCTTAGAGGGGAAATCAACGCTTTTGGGTTTTGGGCCAAGGCTTGATTATGGATGTAGCGCCATTGGATGGATAAGAAACCTACCTTCCAAATTTCAAGTTTTGTAGGCTGTGTTTTTCGCTTTTATATACAAAGATTATTCAGAAGCAACTTCACCCACAATTGTAATTGCATAAATTCAAGTATGGTTGTATTTAAACTATCTTATAAAAAAAATTTACAAAAAAACCGCTTAACCTTAACCCTGATTAAATAAAAGTAAACAAAATAAAATGCACAACAAGAATAAAAGTGTCCCATTTTGTAAAAATTTTTAAACTCCACGAAGGAAAATTGCGCGCCATAAAAAGCCGTGCGTTGAGTTTTAAAAATAAGAAATGAGCAACTTTCAGCATACACACACCAAAAGCAAATTCTTAAGGGCACGAGACTTGAGCAAACAAAAAAATCTGTAATAATCACTGATAACAAGGAACATTTTTGAAAAAAAAATCCAGATAAGATAACAACAATAGGAACAAGAGTCTTCGGCCAACTAAGAAGCCACGCCGCCGAAACCTTGTATTTCCGTAAATTTCTTAAACAATTCCTCCCCGATCTCTACTGGCACTTGAGAGTATATATATAATTAGCAATTAGATCTTTTAATTTTCTTCTGTTATTAATAAGATAAATAAAAAACATCTAGGTGCGATTGTGATTAGATAAAACGAAACTGACCACCACCTCGAAATGTAGTGAAACTGATTCTTTGGCTTGTTATCATTACAGAGTTGCTTTGTAAACAAATACAATAAGATTTTCTCGGGCATTTTAAATGTTCCTTTTTATTTCTTTTTATAAAACTTTCAATTGCAAATTATTGTCGCGATTGTATGCTTGGCTGTACATATGTGTGTATATGTGTTTTGTTACTAAGAAAATTTCAGTTCAGTAAAATTATCTCATGTGCTTTTTGATTGCTCATTGTATATTCGACACACTTTTAGGAATTTTTGGTGATTCATTAGCGACCTCCTCTCTTGCTCTTTGTAAAGATGACTAAGGTAGGAATATTTTTGCATTAAATATTATCTGCATATGTGGTGGACTTGTAGAAACAAAAATTGTTTAGCTATAAACACTTTTATTCAAAAAAAAAAATATCTCAACGGAAATTGGTTTAAATGTATTCAACTTAGTGAAAGATAAATTTACTAAAAATGGATATGTGCCAAAATTTATCACTATAATAAAATAATGCTGAATTGTTTTCGTTCATTCTTTTTCTCGTTTTTATTTTCGGTTTTTTTTTAATTAAAACTTGAATAACATTTAGGAATTTTTAGTTAATTTTTGGAGAATTTACTCTGCTCCATATCCATTACTCAACCAAAAATAAAATAACATCAACATGTTTATTTTAAAAATAATATTTGTTTCGTCTAATTTTAAATACTCTTTATCGTAAGGTTTTTTTCGCAAACAACAGCATTTCTTCTTATCAGCAGAGTTTCATTCTGAATAATTTCGTCATTTCATTCTGAATAAATTCAAACACACGCGCGTTTATACATTTTAATTTTTTAAATATTTGTATGTCATTTTTTAAACACCGCAAAAATCTTGAATTTATTACTATAATCTCTACTCTAACATTACTACACTTTATAGATT
This sequence comes from Thereva unica, assembly GCA_949987705.1. Classification (NCBI taxonomy): domain Eukaryota; kingdom Metazoa; phylum Arthropoda; class Insecta; order Diptera; family Therevidae; genus Thereva; species Thereva unica. The sequence continues at coordinate 69,584,081 of OX465283.1, read as the reverse complement.
ATGCACAGTATTTAATTGCTTAGCTGCATTCAAATAAAACGATAACCCCAATTTTTGTTACGCTAAACACATAACCAATGACTTGCTGTTACTTAAGGCATTCATGCCCCTTTTTGATAATGATATTGTTCATAGTTATCTGATTAAGAGTGGTGGAATGTATAGTAGTAATCGTAAGATATTTTTGCATTATCATTAATCTACTGCTTTTCCTAACGAAGTTAGATTTTCAAGAGTTGACAAATGTTTAATTGTAGCTACTTGATGATAGGAGCATTATCTTGTCCAGTACAGATAGTTCTACGATAATGTTTTTATCATTGTAAATGAGGACAATTCAATTTAATACGATGCGAATCCTATCCAATGTCACAATCATCTCTTGGTGGTCCAGGTCGGAATGAGCTTTAGCTAGAAACTAGAGATGCGCCGAATGTTCGGCCGAATATTCGTATTCGGTATATTCGGCGTATTATTTAATGTTCGTATTCGGCCGAATGTTCCGTTAGTTTGCCGAATAATTACCGAATATTTAAATAGTGTTATTTTAAGAGTAACAGATCTTAAAGAGGCTTTATTGTGTAACCGTACATAGGTAGTATTTGTAAATGAACCAAACACTTCTCTGTGTAAGCATATTTATTCACAGAATCAAAAATTTAAAAAAAATTTAGAATCCACACACGTGTCGACAGGAACCGATTGGAATCTAGTTTGCAACTGCTTGCGTGCGACTGTTCTTGCCGGTCGGAAACACTATCAAGCTGGTGACAGACAAGCCGTACCTTGGTTGCATTCAGCGGTTCCATGATATACGGCGAGTTTCCACTAACATCTAAATGCTTAGTTGCATTCCGTCCCGGCTTTTAAGCATAACCCAAAAATCTAAATAACGAGCGCATAATTGTGTGTGCTATGTCGCATGCGGCTATACAGAAAAGTATACCGACATTTGCGTTGCATGCATTCCATTCACGGAATATTCCCTCAAGTTGCATTTGAATACACACACTTCTATATTATCTGTCACCGAATGCAACGCATGCACGCTTGGAAATGTCACCAATGTGAGTTGCGTGGTTGCATTTGTGCGTGTCAAAGTTTATTCAACAAAATCTTCGGGAGCACAGAGTACCGATTGATCAAAAATCAGGTGCGCTTGTGTGTGGATAAAGGTTTTATTTTGGTTGCAAACGGTTGTGAGCGTGATAATACTGAAACCAGTTTGAAACTCGGGTTGCAAATCAGTCGACTCATGTGCGTTTGAGGCTCTGCGCTGTTTATGGAATTGTTATTTCCCCACATTCTTGCTTTAGTCCCTTATTTTTTTGGCGATAACTACTCTATCACGCGAGAAATTGCAATAAAAAAAGAGCGGCGCATTGAGTGAACGAGCCGAGATAGCGCGAAGTGCTGGAGGGGTGGGCGAACGCTGGTACTTGCAGAGCGCTTCGCCGACCTATAGGAACCTGTTTACTGCGCAAAAATGAACCGAATAATTCAACCGAATGTTCGGTTCGGTACATTTTTGACCGAATATTCGGTTTCAATAATGCCTAAATGCCGAAACGTCCTAGGAAGTGAATACTACATCGCCTATAGTAAACGTCGATGACGTCTTTTGAAGGCTGTGATGCAAAGATCGAAGTTGCTTAATGTACTTCGAAAACCATCATCTTTAAAAGGTTGTTACAGCTTTGCACCTCTCTTCCATCCTTCCCGTAATTCTTTACCTGGCCACCTGTCATGTGCCATTGTAGTAGAAGATGGAGATGCGAGGAAAAGGATCGTCGCTTACATACGTTAGAGGCCGGGAATTGACTGGCCGATTGCTGTTTTAAGAGCATCCTTTATAACTTTCATCCGCCGCTCCCAAAAACCCCCCACGTGGCGTGGCAGTCCTTACCTTCAAAAATTTGCAGACCATGCACTTAGAAATTATTGATTCCACGAACTGCCCCCCCCCCCCCCGCATTATCCAAAACTTCGACCTTAGTCGAGCTAATACTGCAGAAGAAACTCCATGAAGCATTCAATACTATTAGTATGAGTATGAGTATCCAGTACTATTAGCTTTGAGATATGACTGGACTTGGTAAAATACTTGGATGGATACTATTCTCATTCTCGGATAATTGTGGTATATGTCTACCAGCCCTTAAAATCTTTGTTTGGTTATCTAAAAATGGATTTAATGTTAGAATTCTTGATTGTATACATATTGTATATATGTACATACATTATGTTCACTTTAAAGCAACAATTTCAGTTGAAAAGTAACGATTTTGCGTTTGCTGTAGCCAGTAATTTTCCGCTAGTTCGATATCACACGCTTGTAATGAAAATCCTAATGAAGCATTTCTTCTTTTGAAAATATCCACAGCTCGCAGAACATAGGCTTTAACTCGAAGTAAGCGTATCCAAGAACTAAAGTCTTCTGCTTGTAGAAACGATTCCAATACCTCTTTTGTAACGATTTGTGAGCACCTTTCTGTTGAAATTGAGAGAGAAATAGTTGTTTCACTCCCATTCAGGATGGAACTACTAAATATAATATCGTTTGGCAACAACCAGTCCAAACCATGTTTCCAACTTGTACATTGTGCTAATTCCTTTGAACTGACACCTCTCGTCAAATTATCCGCAAGGTTTCTGCTGCCAGCGCAGTAGTTGCAGCTTTTTATATCAGATTTCAAACGTATTTCTCGTACTCTGCTTTCCACATGATCCAATGTAGTGTAATTTGAGAGTCCGGCCATAAAAATTCTCGATCCATTTTCATCCTCAGATGTATGTTAGCAAACTCTCTAATGTATGTTAGCAAACGCACCACTAACAACGCTCCCGTTAGTTCTAGTTTAAGCAAGATGAACTGATGTTCTATTTGAGTAGCGGATTTTTTCTTCTTCAAAGGAGCAATTCGATTCTTTGCGCAAATAAAACTAAGATGAACCTTGTCGATTAAACCCGCAAATATGTCACCGCATCATAGGCTTGTTTACTAGTACCTATTTTTAACTCCCCATCCAACGCGGTGCTCTTCGTCTTCCTAGTCACCGCAAATGACCCGTGTACATCTTCTGCCCCTACTATGTCAGCTCCTGGCCCATCCGCTTTCATTTTGTCGTGAATACATTAAACTGAGAAATTTGTTATAAATCCGCTATCAAGAGACTTAAATCATCATTTGGCGACACTTTGAAAAGGAAGATCTTTAATACTACCGCTAGTTAGTAAAAATGTCCGGTACTTGGTAGCTTCCACAACCCCTTTTATATTTACAATGGGGGATAACAGAAAGAAAATGCAGGACAATTTTACTAGCATATCAGTTCGCTTCTAACTCTTCTTACCGTACAATGCTAAGCCATCGCCCTTCCCGAGTATACACCCCACTCGAAATATTCGGAAACTTTAAAAACTCCTGTATCAAGCTATATCCTTTCAAAATTCACTTAAAGGCTTATTGAATATCTAGAATCCAAACAAATATTCGATGGCACGCAATATGGCTTTAGACAAAAAGATCTATTGACGACATTCAGGTGTGCATTTCAGGTCATTTGAACCAAATTGTTCATCGCTATGGACAATATAGTTTGATTCCTCTAGTATTGTATCTCCAAAGGATTTGACCGAGTACCGAGCAAAGCTCCATGCTACTCGTCTTGAATCAGATCTAAAGAGTAGTTCGACATCTCTGTCCGGAACAAGGAAGGTTTTTTTCCGGGTTCAAAGGCGTTTCTATTAAAAAGAAGATGTTTGAAGGACAAGAAAATTCTTTTTCCAGCTTCAAGTTTACTTAGAACTCGAATATTTAAGATTTAAGTTAACGTATATTTCTACTAGAGTTACAAGAGTCAAAATCATAACTTTTCAGTTTAATCTATTATACATATATAAACTCGGAATAAAATAATTTAATTTAATTTAAGTTTTTTCCATTATATTTTCTCTTGAACCGAAGTCTACTTCAAATTTTAGTAAACTTTACAAAAACCGAAGAGAAAAACATTAAAAACATACCTCCTCCGATCATTGAAAAATATCATTTACGACTATTTATTTATATCTTAATTTGCGTATTTTCTCAAATCCAACTGAAATCTAATTTTAGAATACATCAAAGGCATTCTTGTACAAATTAGTTGAGCATAAACAGAATTCCTTCGCTTTTAACAAACAAAATAACAATTAAAAAATGTCTACAACTGATTTTAATTTTACTTAATCTTTTTTTTAGGTTTCTGTACGATGCGAATGCTTGAAGGAAATACCACTAGTAACAATTCATCCGTATTGGGATCATCAAGTGGAGGTAGCCATACCAGTCATTTACTTTCGATGCCAACTAGTCTAGGCCCACTTGGCAGTGATGGACTGGGAACAGGTGGTGATCGCTTAGATGCCTCAAGCGATAGTGCTGTAAGTTCTATGGGATCCGAAAGAGTTCCTTCACTGTCAGATGGAGAATGGGGTGATGCTGGCAGCGATTCAGCACAAGATTATCATCAAGGAAAGTATGGCGGGCCATATGACTACAGTTATAATAGTCGCATTGTTGATTCAACGCGACAACCTGTTGCTCAAAAGAAGCATCAAATGTTTGGAAAAAGATATTTCCAAGAGCAACCAAATATGCCAACACATCCCCAAGCCTCTAGTGGAACACAAGCTGCTGAACATTTACCAGCTCCAATCAAATATGAATATGAACCATATGGTCTTCATCACAATCCCCCTGTTGGACATAATATGGAGGGTGCAGTTGGACCATTAATAAACAAAAATCATGTTCCTTTGATGACAAACTCTGAAATGAAATATGCTTGCTCATTAGATTTCTCTGCGCGTCCACCTAGAACACATGATCTTATTAATCACAATCACACGTACACTTTACCTCAAGGAAGTGGTTCTACACCAAGGCCACAAATCCGTGATAAAAAACAAAAGAAAGCTGAAGATGAACATTTAACACGCGATGAGAAACGTGCGAGGGCATTGAGCATTCCAATTGCTGTTCAAGAAATCATTAATTTGCCCATGGATGAATTTAATGAGCGATTGTCGAAATATGATTTAACAGAAAATCAGTTGTCGTTAATCAGAGATATTAGACGACGTGGAAAGAACAAAGTTGCAGCTCAAAATTGTAGAAAACGGAAATTGGATCAAATTTTATCGCTTGAAGATGAAGTTAAGGAAGTAAGAAGACGCAAGGATCGCTTTTATTCAGAAAGAGAAGTTGTTTTAGCTGAAAGAAAAAGGATAGCAAACAAGTTTGCGACGTTACATAGACATGTATTTCAGGTGAGTTCATTTTGTAGATTTAAAAAAAGAAAGCAAATTCAAAGCTTAGTTATTATTCGGCACTACTGAACCACTCCATCCGCCGAATACACCATACATTCAATGGATGGTGAATTATACAACACTCGTGAAATGTATAGATCATCAATGAGATTGACGTCAATAAATCAACTGACCCTGATAATATACCAACTGTGGATTTCCTAATTTTGAAAATAATCTATACTTTCAATCCCCTCCAAATAACTTTAGAGCTTTACACTAATGACAGGACCATAAGTTATCGATAATATAAGTAAAGCATTTTTCAGGCCTCTTGCTGATCATGACCCCATGCCCATGTCCACCGAACGCAATCTTAATTGTGGACGGAAGAATGATGCCAAATTCAACGCATCAAAAACAAAGTCCTATTTTATGTCTAATAAAATCTGCACCATTTTCCCTTCGGTCTCAAGGGACATTGCAAAACAGGTGCTCAACATCCAAAGTATGTATTACCTAAAACTTGCAAATCGTAGAAATATTCTCGAAAAGCTATTTAAATTAAAAAGAGTAATTGTCAAGTTCAAAAGTTCCTTTTTCTTTTTCCAATGGCTTTAGTGGCTCAGGTCTTGGCCTCTTCTAGTTTCTTCGATGCCTGATGGTTGAGGTTTTCCAGTTCAATGTATGGAAAAGTGACTACGTTTGCTCCAACCGGATCCGACTACCTTATCCACATATGGATATTTTCCCTTACATACTTCCAGTCAAGACTTTCATTGCTGCACTTGCTTCTAAAATACGCTCAATATTTCAAGCCCAGCGAAGCCTGTGAAGTTTTATGAAGGTTGCTAGATTTATGTTGTCGTAGATTTGATATATCTAATTCCCCAGGCCTCTTCCTAACAAAATGGGACTATTTTGTTTCTTAAAATGTTCCTTTCAAACGAGTTTAGCATATTCTCCACCCATGATACACTCTCGAAGTTTCAAACTGGGGGATCAATGTGTTATAAAATTGAAATTTTGTCTATTGCCCGCAGATATCGATATGCGAAAAACGCTTTATTTTCGAACAGAATTCTTCTCCCGACTCTCGTAGCTCTTCGTTTTTGTCCGCCACAATTTAACATTGAAAATTGTCAATATTTTCAACTTATGTTCAGGTTGCTTTTTATTCATGGCGTACCCACTCGTGTCTGGAGCATTACTTTTATTTTTCCCTCATTGATTGTTAAGCTCAACACTTCTTCCAAACACTTCATTAATATTTCTTTCACTTTCAATTGTATTGTTGCAGCTGTTGGACTCGCGTAATAAACAATGTTAAATATGCTCCTTTGTCGGACCCGTCGCTTCATTAACAAACCTATCGTTAAAAGTGCACTACAATCTTCAAACTAAGAATAAGAACAAGTTAAAATTACTACCCGTTTTTATATCAAGCGGATACATGTAGTTTAAACCCTCCCCCGCCGTACTTCAGTTCATGCATTTGGAAAATCCGCATCATTGATGGACTAACCTAAAATAATTTCGATGAAATGACATCGTTAATTGAGCTAATTGAGATAGCATAGGTGCCAGCGCATTGTCTTGTTTGACCCCTTGATTAACTTGGAAGGTACATATTTGTGTTTTGAAAGCTTACCCCGGTTTTTGTATCGCGGTGGAATAGCTATCAGACGTACTAATTTGGCTGACCCACGTAATTTGTATAGCATGCAAAGTAACTTCTTTCTTTGCATGGAGTCGTAGGCCGCTTGAAGTCTACGAAGTTATGATAAATTTTTACTTTCTCCCAGCATTTTCCAGGAACTGTTTCTATATGTGAAAAGCTTGTCAGTAGAGTTCGTACATAAATTACATGAGTTGATTTGTGCGATTTGTCTACCCCTCCCCCCTCACTTGGTGAGGTGTCGTGAGATTTGGCTTCACCCCCCCCCCCCGCCTCCTAATCCCACGTGAGATTTTTCAGATTTTAAAAATCTCTAATATTTAACTCGAAAAATACGTATTTATGGGGGTAACGACAAGCTTTAACTATAGATAACTGATCATTCGAACTCCTACTTGCCCCTCCTCTCTTCCACTCGATTTTTCCACTTGTTCAACTACCAAAATGTGAGCACTCATAATCAATAAGAATTTTATTACGCTAAAATTCGGCGAGGGCCGTCCTTGTAATTCTATATTCTAATGTCCTTTTCGCGGATCAGTGTTACTTGACTCGTACGCCGCAGCATTCATCGCGGATGGTTGTGGCTAAACAATCGAAGGACTACTATATGCTAACTTCTACCGTTCGCATACAATTTTTTGTGTAGCATTTAGCCATATCTTAAAGCCCCCTTACACATATACAGGTGGTTGGCAGGCCGTAGCCTGAAAGTTTTCGCCTTTAAGCTAAGTATCACAGCTCAGTATCACCGAATTCCCTATACATTTAATTTCTCTGCGCCTCTTGCCCATTGTGTCAAGCAAATTGGTGGTCACCAATCTGTTTGTGCCTTTAAAGTTTTCGTTGAGGCCATTAACATTTTTGCACTTTTTGAATTAACACTCTGCTATGCTAAACTGCCGTCTTCGCCTGTGTGACTGTAGCAAATCATAACGTCACCTGCATGCCACGGCCTGCCAGGCGGATACCTGAAGTCCTCATGTCTCAGTCACATTGAGTATTGTGTTGCCTTCATCGGGCAGTGCTTAGAGCCTTATTCTCTATGACAATATTGTATTTCTGTCGAAACTGCCAAACTCGTATTCTCTATTAAAAAACTGACTAAATTCTACTCGAAACTGTAACGAGCAATTTATATAATTTTAGGAGGTATGGGCGACACAATTGAAACCCCTTGTACTCATTTTCTTTTCTTCCGAAGATATTTCTACTAGAGGAAGCAATATTGTAATAGGGAATACGGAAGCATTTTAGTTACGGATAACAGTTTCGAGTAAAAATCATTTGAGTGTGTATCGTAATAGAGAATAGAGCCCTTGCAGACCTGGCCAGCCGGCCGCCCGTACGTGAATGGGGGTCTTTAGTGGAAAAACGTGTTTTACTTAATTTAACCACGTTTTCTAACAATTTTACACTTTTTCTTGGGGTAAAAAATTACATGATATTTGCCGAGACCCCCTCTTCCCACGTGAGATTGGGTAAGATTCGGGTCTGATATAGATTCAAAACTATGTATGGAGATCTTGAAATCCATCGAGAGTTGTGAAACCCTCCTGAAATTTTCACAAAGTGTCGTGGCTCCTACTGTATATTAAAACCGGATTATATAATTGATCTCTTAATACATACTAACGTTTTAATTTTCAATACAAAACTAAAACATACAATATTATTACTTTTTTTCAGTACTTGAGAGATGCAGATGGGAACCCGTGCTCACCATCAGAATACAGCCTACAGCAAGCAGCCGACGGATCTGTATACTTGCTCCGACGAGAGAGTAACAAACCCGATGGAAGCACCAACAATACAACAAATCACAATCCAAACAACAGTAATCACCATCATTCATCACAGGGTCCATCACCATCCTCGCACCAGCAGAAAGAATGAGAATCACTGTATTATCTTGCGGCATATAGTGGATTCTGATGTGGTGTCGGTTGAGCTATTATTAAATCATTGATCTATTAAAGCTTCAAAAATTACACAATTTGCGAAATCACAAAGAAATAAATATATATATAAAATTTTTAAAAGAAATTATATACAAAAAAATAAACGGAACAAATTCTCATATCTACGATCTCGACAACTAACACTGCTTTAAATGAAGATATACTTCGGTACAAAAAAGTGACTTGGAAATTTTCTTAACTTCTTTAAGAATTCGAATTCAGAACAAATGATTTTTTAAAAAATAAAAACAAATAAAAGTTAAAACTAAATAAATAATAGAGCACAACAAAAAAAATAATAGAAGAAAAATTTTACTAGTAATCAACAATTTATTGTAAAAATGTGAAAAGAGGAAAAGAGGAGAAGGAATGAAATGAAAAAAGACGATTTTAAAGTTAGAGAGAAAATATAAATGAAATATCCTTGCATAAAAAATGAAGTCCAATTGCTGTTACTCTAGTCCTGCAAGGTCAAAGGATAGAACGGATTTTTTTGTAAAGGAAATCCTTTGGTCTAGCACGAGTGGAGATTATCGATTGTAATTTTTAACACAAGAAAAAACAAAACATGTAATTATTTATTTGGGAAGTATGTGGGTGATAGATATAATTTTTTTATAAAAAATATTAAAGAAAAGAATAAAAAAGAATTTTAAGTATAAGAAAAGGAGTATATAAAAAGAAATTCAGGTGAACTTAATATATATATACACGTAATTAAAATATAATTATAAAAAAACAAACAAAAATGTAAAATTTTAATTTAGAAACTTACTAAAAAAACAAAATATATTAACACTATGTTTTTTTGCTATTTTTCATAAATCTTTTCAAAGAAATATTTAAAAAAAAAACTAAATAGAAAAAGAAAATATATTGAAGAATTTTTTTCCTATTCATTTTTTCTTATATATAATATAAATAAGAATAACTGTTTGTTTTAAAAGAAAAAAAAATGTAAATATATAAAGAATTTTAAGAAGAAACCAGTAATTTTTACTAAGTAAAATAGTAAAAGTAAAATGCTAGTTGTATTTTAAATATTAAGGTAAAAAACTAAAGTACTTTAAAAAAAACAATAAAAAATATATATATATGAAAAAATGAGGTATAAGTACAAGTGAGTGGTTGTTCTTACAAGTTAATAATAACAGTTAAAAAAGTTGTTTTCTATTAGTTTTCTTGTTTTACTTTTAATTTTTAATTTTTATTCCTTAAACAAAAATTAAAATAATACATGGAAAAAAAGTTAATGAAATTTTTTTATCCTTTTGTCATAAAGTTTTGGTGATTTTTATATTTTTTATCCTACCTTATTTTCCAATATTATTTCCTGAAGTGTCGTAATATTTACGAGTTTTGTAGAAACATTTTTACAAATTATATATTATTTTATCTCAAATTTTACGGGGATAAAATGTTCCCATCTCCTTACTTTTATGTACGAGGTAAGGTGATAATGGACGGAAGGATGACGGACTTAGATCAGATTAAGATTATAGGGCGATGGAAATGTGGAGTTCTGCGAGCACTGCATGCTATAAGTTTTATTGGGTGCAGGGCGAACTCAGTAGCGTATTGAAGGGTTCCATGCACTCAATCAAATCTACGATGAATGTAGAACTATCCGCGGACTTCTTTACGGAGGCCGTTACTGCTGCTTACAACAATAACTGCCCCGTTCTGACAAGGACGCATAAAAGGAAAACTCCATGGTGGAATAACGAGCTCTCCAAGTTGAGATCCGCTACGAGGAAATTATTCAACGCAGCTAAGAAGAGCGGCAACTGGGAGAATTATAAAAGATCGCTAACCAACTATAACAGAGCGATCAGACGAGCAAAAAGAAATAGCTGGAGGAATTTTTGCAAGAGTGTCGAAGACATTCGAGGCTCAGCAAAAATCTACAAAGCTTTATTAAAGCTTTCGGTTTTTCGGGAGATCTTGGATCTATCAGGAGAACCGATGGCTTTTTCACACAATCTAGGGAAGAAACCTTAAAAATATTGCTCCAGGCACATATCCCAGGCACAACCATTTACTCAAATGGAAACACAGTCACTCCCTTATTGTGCCACTCCCTTACTAAGTCACTCCCTTATTATGCAAAATATTCAGAGCTTCCTTCGCAGAGCTTCCTTCCCATCTCTCTGGAGGAATGTCAACATAACATTTATACCTAAGCCAGGGCGTTCGGATTACACCTTGACTAAATCTTTCAGGCCGATAAGTCTCTCGTCTTTTGCCTTGAAGACAATGGAGAAAATTGTCGACCGGGCGATAAGGGAAACTTATCTTCAAAGCCAACCACTAAGGACTAAGCTCCTATCAGCATGCGTACCAGGCGGGCAAGTCTACTGAGACAGCACTGCACAATCTGGTGCTCAGGTTGAACACCCAGCTCTAAACAAATGAGTCGCTCTGACGGCCTTCCTCGATATCGAGGGAGCCTTCGATACTAGAGTTACGGCTCTAAGTAGACGCGGTCTAAATAGCACTTTCTGCAACTGGATTGACTCTATGCTGAGAACTCGCAAACTAATGGTCTCTAATGTTGAGGGGTCTCTGGAGGACACTATAACAAAGGGTTGCCCGCAGGGAGGAGTTTTATCTCCACTTCTCTGGTGCCTTGTTGTAGATGAACTCCTAGAGCTGCTCAACGGTCGGAACATTTTCGCCAAGGTTACGCTGACGATGTCGTCATAGTAGTTACAGGTGAAACTGAAGGAGCCATGTCGGAATCGGAGATGCTGGCGGACACCTTTTGTGCACATACAGGATAGGCAAACCTGAACCCTTGTCTGGGTCCCGGGTCACCGGGGCTTCAAAGGCAACGAACGGGCGGATGCCCTGGCTAAACAGGGCTCTGATATTGCATTCATTGGTCCAGAGCCGGCTATTGGGGCACCTTCCACCTTGCTGCAAAGGGCCCTGGCCGATGGGACTTTGATGAAACATACTGAACGCTGGAGGTCCGCACCTAGACTGGCCAACTCTAAGCGGTTCCTTCCTGTGCCGTCCCCTAAGACGGCCAAGGCATTGTTATGGCGCATCAGAAGTGATGTCAGGACACTTGTTGGCTTGATTACCGGACACTGTTAACTAAATTACCACTTATGGAGAATAGGAAGGGCGGAGGACCCTACATGTAGGCTTTGTCTGGAAGAGGATAAGTCTACCCTCCACATTCTCTGTGAGTGCCCCGCAATAGCGAGAAGCAGGGTGTAGGTAGACTCTAGTCTAAGCGACAAACCACTAAGAAGACTGCTAAACTTGTTCAAGCGGTCTGGCCTACAAATATGGTGTAAAGGCTGTACCTTTGGACCTAATACCTCACACAAAAAAGGCTTTGGATGGCAGTGAGGTAGAGGTGATCGCAAGTCTACGGCTTGCCATTGCACACTAAGTGCTTCGATTTTATGTGAAAGTCTAGGCCTACTACAGTCTGTCAAAGCTCTTTGAATTCAAGCAGCTTACCTTAACGTCTAAACTATTACTTAATAAGATGATGACCTTACCGGTATTCACAAATATTGAAAAATTTGTCAAAATTGACAAGCCAAATATGGTGCTCGGAAAGTTCTCTACAGTGGGGTGCGACAGCAAGGGAGACCAAATATCCGTTCGAAGGATGGCGCCGACCTGGGGCCTGTTTGGTTCCTCGAGTCAATATCGATTTCTGTCGATAAATAAAATTTGGCATTTGGCAACACGGTATCGACAACCTTATCTTTTTACGGGTCGACAAAGATTTGTGACGTTTATCAAAAGGCTGATTTATGCATACAAGAAACGTTTGTTTGTTGTTTATGGACTCCTAAGCCATTCAATCGATCGCCACACAAATTTCACCACGTGAGTTTGATACTATGGAGAGTGTTTATATGCTATCAGCTTTGTTCCACATCTCCCTAAAGGGGGTGGAATAGTGTTTATGGATGAATTTTTTTCTGGTCAGATTTTACTCAATACTCTATCACATACATAATGAAGCATTTGGTTCAGCAATTCAACCTCTAAGGGGGTGGAATGGGGTTTTAAAGTTGTTCGACTCGAAATCTATATGCAGAATCCGTCGAAAGTCCGACAACGGTCCGATATTTCCTGAAGGGTAGGCTTTCGTGAACAAAGTTTTTAACAAAAGTTGTTCAACTTGGAGGGTGGAATCGTTTGCATAGAAAACTGGTGGGGAATTTAAAATTTCAAATATTCACCCCAATTTTTTCACGAAACTTCTCGAAAATTTTTTATTCCCGAAGCTGCGGGTGTGTTTCAAGTTCGAGTTAAATTGCCAAGGCTGGACAAAAACTAAGTAAACCCGGACATTTGGGTGAAATTGAGTTTTTTCCCCGGACACCCATTTTTGTTTTAAATTTAACGACAGTGATCGTGAATGATCGAGTCGATAACCAACTATATATTCGACTACCAGCGACGGGCTAGCAACCTTTTTGGCGTTAGTTTCTTTTTATGGAACCTAGGACACAACCCCGGACAGAACCGCAACTTGAGAAACTTAGGGCAACTATGGGTGTTACCACAGAGTACTTAACATACAGAGGGAACAACAGGAACAATGGGTTACGACGTCCAAAATGGGTCACAAGACGTAACCCATCCGAGCTTTTTGTTTTCTTTGAGAGCGGAACTCATCATGACTCTCTCTTCAAGTTTTTCACTGCTAAGCAGGATGTGTGTGCGCAATAACTTTTTGGTGTGGTAGTATAGTAATGAACTGAAATAGAATCTTTGGAAAGGAAAAGAATATTTTTCTACCTGCGATTGTGATAATAAAATGAAATGGGTCTTATATTGTTTTTAACTAACTTTTTTTCGTAAACCAACGATTAGGCTGGCGCACTAAAAATATAAAAAACAATTAAAATATTAAAATTGCTAATAAGATTTTTTGGAAAATTGATGATTGGAAAATTTTTAATTTTTAAAGATTAATGTGTATTTAAATTATTAACTTTACGAAAAAAAGTTATATTACATTTCTAGTTCTAAATCCGTCCAAAAATATTACAAAATTGTTACAATTTTAATTTTCGTTTTGTTATAAAATAACTGTTTATAATAATATATCCCTTATGGTACCAGGATATACCTTGGTAACTCAACGTTTCCTAACACAATTATAAAAATACTATCCTAATATAGAAAATTTATCCTGTGACGCGATGACGCGGTCGAAAGTTCCTTTGCTGCCTGCTCTAATAGTGGAACCAGGTGGTTTATTTATTAAATTTACACGTTATATCAAAAACAAATATGTTTCCACTTTGTTTGAAACTCCTAATTTTTCAATTTTTTTGGGAGTTACTTGGAATATTTGACATTTTTGTTAGTTGCATCGTATTCATGCATTTTAAACACACTTTTCTTTGAACTGGCCTGATGTTTTGAACACAACTTGGGAGCCGTGACACCACTTGCTGTCAAAATTTGGGGGACTCGTTCCCAAAGTGCTTACTGGAACAAAAATACATCTAGTCCAATCTATCTAAACTTACTTTACAAAATTTTCCAAGATCCAACATTCAAAAACAAATATCTCTTAAATGGTAGGTTTTATCGCAAAAACAATTACAATAACAACTGTAGATCATGCAATTTTTTCACAAACGATGGTATATACTCCTTCGAATTTATATTTTGCGAGTTTATATTTTGCATAGTATATAACACCACCGTAGGCGCATTTTAAAACGTAGGCACAACCCACGATTTGTTGTGATCAAACAAGCACAACTATATTTGCATATACGGCAAGAACAAAGAGGATAAGAGGGAAATATGGAGGGCATACAGTACACCAAGCTATTTATTAATCGTTATTAGCAATGTTTCTGTCTTTTCTGGTATAGCACTTTTGCATAGGTTTTGATTTAATGGAATTTCTTGCGACCGTTCACTAAACCCCTTCCCAAAAATTTTGATATGAGCTTTACCCAAATCAAAAAGAAGTTGTCAAGGCGAATGTAAGACCCCGGATTAGTACTGTTTATGTAATTTTTACTATTTAAAAGGGACTCATTTTTAAGTCCAAGCCATTCTCCTTGTTTTAATAAATATTCTTGCAATTATTACAATGTTCAACCTTTGTTTTGAATATATATTAGTTTATAGAAGCCTCATCTGAGAAATTATTTTTTAACACTATTTCTACCACGATTTTGTGTGTACCTATTTTGACCAAACGGTGTCTTTTCAATCTTTGTAACAAGAAAAAACAGTAATCATAAAAACAGCACTGTAATGAAACTTTTTCCTTATTTAATATCACAGTTTTTACAAATCAATGGTTTCTCTACTAAGCATTTTCCACACGCATACTTTGAAAAGTGTTTTTCGACACCTCTTGGTAGAAACAGTGCTTAAACAACGGTATCAAGTGCCTTTTCTAAATACCAGTACTTTCATTAAAATTTTCATTATCGACTTACAAAGAAAGTAAGTCCTTGACAAGAACACCCCCTACGTTTGTTTAACATTGATTATAATTCACAGCATCTAACAAAGTAAAATCTTCATCTTCATTGCATGTCATTCGGCTGGAAAATTTTAAATGACATTATCTGCGATAAGGATTTAAACGTCCGGACCACTGTCCTTATAGGTCTGGTCTATAATGGACTCCGACCGGCTTGTCCTTTTCAACTTAGTGTTGGAGAAAATAATCCAGGGGTGACATTAAAGGGCAGAATCCTCCACAAATACTGATGGCTTATGACACTGACATCATCGGAAGACCATCAAGAACAGTACAAGTAACTTTCACCCAGATTGAACCGGCGGCACGAAAGCTGGGACTGCAAATCAACGAAAGCTAAACAAAGTACATATATGGTGGCCTCGTCTGCAAGAACACCTAACATTGGTCCCACAATCAAGGTAGAGGAATACGATTTTGAAGTGGTAAAAGTATTTACCTACCTTGAGTCAATAGTAGCAGCCCACTATAGCATGGTACTAGAAATACGCGCACGGCTTCTAAAAGCCAACAAAACCTACTGCAGTGTGTCAAGACACTTCAAATCCAAGCACTCTAACCTCTTAACCTTGTTCGACAGTAACTTCCTTCGGAAAATTGTTGTGAAGAAGATACAACCCCAAATTGTACTAAATATATAAAGAACCTGCCACAACCATAGATATATCACGCCTACGCAGAAGTGCCCCAAACTTCCTGTTCCTCCAAAGGCCGGAGCGATTAGGGTTACAAGACCTAGGAAGAGATATAAAGGTGACATAAAAATGAACTTACAATTGGGTTACCAACCAGAACACAGAGATACAGGACCAAGATCATTGAACGAAAGTTCTTGAGGAGGCCTAGGCTCACAGACGGCTGTAGTGCCAATGATGATGGAGATAAAGGACAATTCCGAAAATTTTACAACGACGAGAAATACGAGCGTTATAGCGGCATAGATGTTGTGGAGAAATCAAAGCGCGGTAAGTCCCGGTGGACAGGGTATCTAGCTCTTATGAGTGAAGATGGACAGGATCGGAAAGTTCTCTACGGTAACATCTATGAGGGCGATAGCGAGGGAAACCCAACGTTCGCTGGAAGGATGGCTGGATAGAATCGGGATTGGTGGCGAGAATAGTTACGAGAGGGCGGGACGGTAAAGCGATTGTAGAGCCGTTAAATAAGAAGAAGTCATTAATGGATGTATGCATACATCGCATAAACCGTATTCACTTAACGACCTCGTATTAACCACATATGAACGACCATCTACCAGAGAAAGTCATAAGCTTCAACCAATTCAATTTACAGGACCATATCAAATCAAAAATGTTTTGGTAACGACCTGCTGCTGATGAGCTTGCAGACAGGGAAACGAAGTGAAATTTTTATATAAAGCACACCCCACTTAACCCGGATGGGAATGCCCTTGCCTCCTACAAACAAGCTGTGAGGAAAATCAGCTTGGTTCGAGCTGGGTTGAGTTGGATCACAGCAACGGTGTGCCGCATTCTTCATGCAATGTGGCCAACTTTGGACGCAAAGCGTTCAACATCTCTTGTTCAGTTGAACCAAAAATGAGGTAAGCCATATAGTAAAGGTGCTGACCGGTCACTGTACCTTTGCCCCGCACGCCGAAAGATTACAACTTCCCCACAACGACTTATGAAGAAGTTGTGGTAATGAATAAGAAGAAGAAACTGTCTCCCATATTCTCTGTACATGTCCCGCCCTCGGAAGAAAAAGAGGACCTTCCTTGGCTCACCCTTCCTTAATGGATTAAGCGAGCTGCAAAATATTGGTGCTCCTAACCTCTGTCGCTTTATCAAAAGCTCAAAATGGCTTAAAATGGCCTGAACTTTGTTCCAACACTACATAGGATGGCATCACAATGTGCCCAATGTCGGGCTTAAGTGGGCAGCCATTTTAACCTGACCTAACGACCACTTCAGTGCCGGGATGGCGAGCGCTGTCTCCAAACAAGAAGACAACTTACTTTGTATGAATCATCGTTGCTGGTTGGTCAGCTGATGGGATTCATCAAAATAATAAAACTGGTATCGCAATTTTTGCAATTAGGTTTGATAGTAAGTTAGTTAGTCATCTTTAGCCCTGGTTTTAAAAATCCGCACCATATAATTGTAGGTCTTTGACGGTTAAAAATGTATGCTACAATAGTTTCCTTCCATTTCTTGTGAACATTTAATGAAGTTTAATTTTTATAAAAATTATATATCTCAAAAATCAATAGTTTTCGAGCTAATCATGAAAAACTAAATTTTATCCCTTTTAACCCCCCTAAAAAACCACACCAGGTGAAATTTACATTACATAGCCTGTCGTACATCATAACAAAGATGCCCACAACAATTCTTCTTTATCAGTTATAAATAAAACAAACTAAGTACTCTCACATTTTACAATAATAACAATAAAAAGCCAATATCCCAGAGAATATTCCTTGGTTAAACCAGAAAGGTAGATTTCTTATGCTATCCACCAAAATTTAATTTTGTTCATGGGCAGAAAACTTTGTTTTTTTTCTTCGTACGTGCATAAATGAAAAAAAAAAAACACTCATAGCAGATGTTTGGGACTAGAAAAAACCTCCCCCCCTTTCGAATTTCCCTTACCGCACCGGAATGTTCCTATCAACTTTCTCCATAATAATATGCTGGCACATTATTTATATGTATGTGTGTAAGGTAAGACCCTCTGCCCGGCGCTTGTTGCTGCGCCAACGAAGTCGTGAGAAAAAGTTAAATTGGACAGAATTTTCTCTCTTCAAATTTGATATTGTCTCTCACAAAAGCTTGCCAAAAGCTTTACTTCAAAATAATTTGATAACACATTTTGTTCTTCGTTGTTCCCTCTGTATATTAAGTACTCTGTGGTGTTACTAATGCATACTTGCCTGCGCAACATGCGTACTTGATTGTCAACTTCACATGCGCCTGCGCTCGGCAAATTTACTTGCGCATGCATACAAACTTGCATTTATAAACATGATCCTGATCCACCATTTTTGGAAATGTGATTATCATTTGAGTCAAAATTTGTACTGCCACTGTTTTTTTAACAGCAAATAACACTTTTTTTTTCTTCTCCGTCCCACAAAGTTCTCTTCTAAATCAAGCCTGCTTCGAATTAATAATTTTATATTATCTGGGCTACAGATGACATACTTTTCACTGCTCATTAAATTTATTAACAATAAATAATAACTATAATAATTATAAATTTAAAATTTACTTACTGAAATCCAGTCATCTTTAAAGCTATTGGCACCGCAGGTTGCGACGTTAGGTCTTCTTCTTCATAAGAAACAGCGCAAACTTCCGAAAGTACTTGCAGCCTTTGCTTTCATGTGCTTTGCATGTCTATGCGCAGGCAAGTTTTTTTTTCATTTACTTTAATGAAGTCTGTGCGCACGCAAGTATGCGTGAAATCTATCGAAACACTGCATGAAATAACAGTGTAAATCTGCAGACGAAAAGAAATACCTGATGAATGGAACGAGGATCGTAGTGTGCCCCGTGCAGAGGGAACACACTATTATGGAGTAACTACGGAGGCGTAACGCTATTGAACAGAGCGCACAAAGTATTTTCATACGAGAAAAGAATACTAGTAGAGTTTCAATGTGGTTTTGGTCCAGGAAGATCTACAACAGCACAAAATTCTATATAGAGAGCCATGCTCATGCGATGTTCACACACACATGTAAGCAATTCGGTGGTCCGGGTGCAATATTCAGTTTCTGTCAAATCGTATGGAAAAATGTATTTTAGAATTTTTTTTTTATTGTTTAGTGAAATAATTATGTTAAAAGAAAGTTATTTAGTCGATATGCCTGACAACAGTTGAATTAAAACGTTGGCATGGAAATGAAAGAAATTAAGAAGTTTATTTCGATTTTAGTGTTTTTTAGTGTCTTACAGTGAAACTATTATATTCATATAAAACTCATATGATCTGGGGCCGGTTCGTGTATGTCGAAAACGAAAATTTTTTTTCGTCTCGGGTTCGCGTAAGTCGAAAAAATTGAAAATTTTCGTCTGAAGCCGACGAAAGGCACTCGAAAGCTCTTGGGTTATCGAGTTTTTGCATTAGGACACATTAATTGCATTAATACACGAACCCGCCCCTGATTATAGTCCGGTCAAATTAGACCAAAAAATAGGTATGAAGGTACATAAATTCGCACCTAGCTGAAAATTGGTAGGATTGTTCAAAACACCAAATGAAATCTAAAAAGTCCCCATCGATCCGGCACCTGGAACCTGGATTTACTCGGAGTCAAAGGTCAGAAAAACGGGTTTTTTGCGATTTTCAGCAAAACGGTAACTTTTATCATAAAATAGTGTTTACAAAGTTTGTAGATCATGCGATTACCTACAAAAAAGGATCTTATACATTTTCCCGTACGAATTGTCATTCATGAGATATCGCCGCTTTAAAGATTTACATAAGGCACTCATATCCCCTCACTTGCAACTTGTATGGCCGAATTGCCATTTACTTAAACTTTAATAACTTCTAGACCGATTATAGTAGAGCAACGTAATTAGGCTCATCTTTTATGTAAATGTGTATTCTTTTATGTGAAAGAAATAACAGAAATCTGAGTGACTCCGTTTAGAAGATATGTAGGTTCAAAGTATGGGCAAACTGCTGAAAAACGGCATATTGGCATTGTATAGTACTAAAAAACACTAAAATTTAACTAAAATTCATAATTTTTGGTTATTACTTCCATGCCAACGTTTTAATTTAATTGTTGTCAGGCATATCAACTAAATAACTTTCTTTTAACATAATTAGTTCACCGAACAAACAAAAAATAATAATTCTCATTTCCTCTTTTCTATACAATTTGACAGTAAACGAATATGCCACCCGGACCACCAACTAACACATGCACAACTGGTATTCATGGCTTGTAATATAGAAGGTTGTGACAACAGACCAGCCGTCTGTTCACAAGGAAACCCAGGATCCTTATTCTCTATTACAATACTCAAATGCTTTTCACTCGAAACTGTTATCCGAAACTAAAATGCTTCTGTACTCCCTATTACAATATTGCTTCCTCTTGTAGAAATGTCCCCGAAAGAAAAGAAAATGAGAGCAAGAGCTTTCAATTGTATCGCCCACAGTGTATGTGGGCGGAGCTAAAGGAATGACAGCATGAGGGACAGTGGATTCTGTTGCTGTCAATCATTTCGTTATTCCGAGTGTGAATTTCGTAGTGGCAGGGTGTATTTAAAAACGGAAACAAAATTAAAAACGGAAAATGGCGAGTTCAGTAAATAAAGATTTTTGAATTTTGGATTTTCGTAAACAGTGTCTTCTACATAGCCTTCACCCCTTTTTTTACTCAGGTAGTTATGCAGGTAGCAACATGTTAAAACAATGGTAGTACATTTCTCTGGAGACAGATTAATTGCGCTTTGTAGCACACGGAGTCTCGCAGACAATATGCCAAAAAAAATTTCAACAATACGTCGTGCTCTTGAAAATCTGTAATTGCATATTTCTTGCTCAGGTGTAAGATTAGTACGACTAAATGGCTTCATTATATTTGTTCTCAGAGGAAAGGCATCATCCGCTATTAAAACAAATGACATTTATTCTGGGAAATTGGGTAATTCTTCTGGAGCCGGAATATTTAATTCATTATCTTCCATTTTTCTGTTAAATTTACAGGTGCTAAATATTCCTCCATCCATTTAATTATTTATTTAATTTGCTTATAACTTTATGTCTCACTGTAGAGTGTGTAACTTTTCACTGCCACTTCTCCCTTAAAAGTGATGATTGACAGTATGCATGATAATGGATGGGAAAATGAATTTCTTGCATGACATTCATGCACGACACGCAAAACTGATAGTGGATGGGGGCCTTATTGTTACAGTTTCGAGTCAGTTTTGTAATACAGAATACCATTTTGGCAGTTTCGAAAAAAAATCTCACAATATTGTAATAGAGAATAAATCCCTTGGAGAAAACTGTTTAATTTAAGTTTAGCTTCCATGTATATTCATCGACTACAAATATGAGTTTTAAGTCGGTTGGGCTAAGGCTTACCAACCCGCTCCCATAGAAAACACCATTGCTACGAATTGGCAAACAATGCCTCGGAACCGGATGGATAACACGACGACGACCTTTGCTTTTCGAACAATTACTTAGCGAGACCAGATGGCCTGATGCGGGTGAACATATCTGCCCAAACGGTGAGTCCTTCTGGGAGAAATGAAACTGAAAGCGGTAGGAGTGCCGTTGGCGTCACACTCACCAAAGAAGCCAGGTCCAGCCTCATTAGCTGGTCACTAGTTTCTGAGAGGATTATTACCGTCCGCCTGCGTACCAGACTAAGAAGTACTACGGTAGTCCAATGCTATGCTCGAACTGAAGACGCAGAAGATGACATCAAGGACGAGTTCTATATGCGACTGCATGAGGGTTTTCGCTCTATTCCAAGGGGAGACATCGTTGTATTAATGGGTGACAACACCGGCCTAGAGCAAACAATTGGGAAGCAAGGCCTAAGCCAAGTTACCAATAACAATGGTAGGTGGAACTTACTTTTGTCACAAGAAGATACACAAAGAGACCTGGGTATCGCCCTTTACCTTGCTTTCGTAGACTATCAGAAAGCGTTCCACTCGGTTAATAGGAGCTTCATTTGGCAGGCACTACGGCGACGTGGTCTGCCTGATAAAATAATAGAATTGATAAAAGTCCTATATAACAATTCTAAATTCAGGGTTCTCCATAATGGAAAATTATCCAACTGCTTTCAGGTGAGGTCAGGAGTACGACAAGGATGTCTACTTTCGCCATTACTATTTCTTATAGTAATAAATGACATCCTTGTCGGCGCTCTAGATAGTAGAAGAGGCGGCATACAATGGGGTTTGCTAGACCGCCTTAAGGATCTCGACTACGCGGATGATATCTGTTTGCTGGCCCACAGACACCAGGACCTCAAAAACATGCTAAACAATTTGGCAACAGAAAGTAGTCCAGCAGGCTTAAGGCTAAATCCGACTAAAACTAAGGAAATGCGGATAAATGCAAACACCACTGATCGGACTGCGCTGAATAACCGTGACATGGAGCTGGTAAATAAATTCTGCTACCTCGGTAGCATTATTACCGAAAATGGTGGGGCATAAGAAGGCGTCAGATCCAAAATAAATAAAGCACGAATCGCATATGCGTGCCTGTCCGCATATAGAGATCAACGGAGATCTCCACTACCACCAAATTGCGGCTGTTCCACTCCAACGTTAAGGCAGTTCTTTGGTACTGTTGCGAAACATGGAAAGTCACCCAATTCATCACAGGGCGCCTATAAGTCTTCATAACAGATGCCTGCGTCGTATCCTAAAAATCGGCTGGCTAGATAGAATTTCAAACGAAGAACTATGGCGCCGAGCCGGCCAAGAAAGGATAGGCGACCAAATCAGGCGAAGGAAATGGAATTGGGTTGGCCACACCTTGCGACGCGAAGACGAAAATCTAGCCAAACAGGCCCTTAACTGGAATCCGCAAGGATCCCGTCAAGTAGGAAGACCGAGAACAACGTGGAGGAGAACCCTACTAGCAGAAGCCGCAACAACTGGGAGATCCTGGTCGGAGCTGAGAGCTGTCGCGCAAAACAGGGTCCGCTGGAGGGCAACTGTTTCAGCCCTACATACGTCCCGAGAGGAATTAAAGGAGCTTAAAGAAGAAGAAGAAGACAAATATGCTTACGATGGAATACCAAACACCTAGTAGAACTGACGAAAATTTCGATGAAAAAAGCAAGGTGTAAAATCATTTTTATGTGTAAAGAAATTGGTTTCACACTGAGTCGTTTGACAACTAAAAACTTGGCTTCCTTGAACGACTGGATTAAGTCCTATTTTCGTTTCGGATCGGTGTACGTTTGATAATTGAATTGGCACTGGAACTTTCAAATAAAACGAGAGCATTTTTGCTACCCTGAAGTTTGCTTGGATACCTGTCAATTTTTTTGTTTGGGTCTAAAGGCTCAAACAGAACCAAACCGTTCCGTCCATTTTTAAAAGTTGGAAATTTGCCTTTCCATGTAGTTTTCTTGACAATCTAAAGTGACAATTTTGTAAAAAAATAAAGATGGCGGTTTCAATATGGCCATAGATTTTTGCATTTGTGTTCCTCGACCCCGACATGGGTATCAAATGAAAGGATATGACAGGTAGAATCCAATTAGCGGTGTAGCGTCATCCAAATGCAAAATAGCGGAGACCTAGATCTTTGACCCTCCATAACTTGATTCAGTTGACATAAAAAAAAGAGAATCTCGCTGGAAAATCTCCAGTTGCTTTTTTTTTAGAGGTTTATGTGTAACATACAGATGCGAACAGTAGAATTACAATGTTTCTTTGCGTATGGCTCTTGTCGGAGACCGCCGGGTGTCATTTCGATGTCGAGGATATAACCATTGAACCGGAGCTGAACGATGATGACGCCGACCACATTTCGTTATTTGCCTTTGAGATGAGTTTTGATGAAGATGACAATATTAAAGAAGTGGAAATAGAAGAGATTGAGAGATTATCAACATAATTATTTCATAACTTGTAACCTACCGACCAAGCCTAACGGGGATACCATGTAAAAAGCTGCTTGCATTCTACTACAAAGGTGGTGCTGAAACGAATTTAGAGCGATATGGAGTTTCCTCAGCCCCATATCTCGAAAAATATTGATTATACGTAAATTCTGCATAGGACATTTTTATACAGATTCATCTCACGAACAAGCTTTACTTAAGCCGCATCTCCACCAACCGAACATGTTTGCCGATCAGTGTTCGTGAACATAAAAACGGACAAACATTCCACATTTGGTTCCCAAACATGTTCGGCCAACATTTTCAATAGCCCACAAATCAATGTTCGTTACAACACCGAACAATGTTCGGCGGACATGACAAATGTCTGTCGAACACTGTTTGGCGAACATGTTCGGTTGGTGGAGACGCGGCTTTAGCCAAAAATTATATAAAGCCGATCATTTATGAGATATTTAAGAATAAATTGATTTTGCTTTGACTCTCCGTAATTTGAGTGGCCAGTCAGTTGGCTTTATGGACTTCTGGAAAATTATTTATTACCCCAAAAATAAAGAGAATCCCGCTGGAAAATCTTCAATTGCACTTTTTTTCGAGGTTCGTGTATAAAGTTTCCGCCCTATGTCCCATGAGGGATTAAAGGAGCATAAAGAAGAAGAAGATGTATAAAGTGACTGGTACCGGAGTTACATGACAAACCGAAAGCAAATCGAACTTAACTCGATCTGAGTTTGCATATTCGGTCGAGTGTTATATGACATACTGAACATGGATTTTTAGTTGTCATTTCGGTTTGGTTAAATGTCAGTTCGTCGTATTTCACTCTTAAATATTTTATATATGTGTTTATTTGTATATTTATTGCCATCTAACAGTTTTAACACGTTCTTTTCTTTAATAATGTCCTAATAAAACCCTTTATTTCAATCTCTATTTTGGGTTCATTTTACAGTCGTTAGTTATATGATACTCCGACCGAAAATTGTACTCAACCAAGCAAAAACTTGTGAACCCACTCAGAACACGTTCGGCACAATTTTTGCGGTCGGTCGCTGGTTAGATGACACAAACCGAACCGAAAATTGAACTCAGTTCGTGTTGAGTGTGTCATGTAACCTCGGTATGGGCTACTAACAAACTCAACTCAAAAAAATTATTCTTTACAGAAATGTTATTTTGTTTTAGTTTATTTATTTTACTTATTTATTTAAACCAAGATGTAGGGCCTTTTCTAAAATGTCAAAGATTAACGACTTCAGAGAATCATCAAGAGTGCAGTGCGACTGTGTAATCAAATTGTCAACGTTTTCGAACACTCAGTTGATTATTTTCGCTGAAAACAAAAATAAATAATTTCCCTATTGCGAATGTCGATTAACGATTGACTCGACTATAGTCGATGGTGTCGATTAATTTCCTTTTTATTATATTATAACTCAATCGATAAATATTTCGACTAGTCTAAAGAGCAGCTTTTTGTTAAAATTCCGGGCAAATTTTGTCGTGAGTAGAATAGCAATTGAAAAAAGTCCAGTATCAAATCGACAGTTTGCGATTATAATCGACGTTCGCAATATCAAAATTAATAATCTACAGGAGCAGAGGAGTACAGGTGAAATTTTTTCTCTTCCCGAAGATACCAAAGACCTGAAGTCATTAAGGACTCTATTTAGAACATCAAAAACGAAACTATTTTCATGATTTTTTTTGTTCTAATAAATAATGGAATTTGTTTAAAAATTTTAGAGTTCTCGTTGAGTAAACAGAAAGATACTCAGCTTAATCAGACTAGTTTCGTCGAGTTATCTTGGATTTAAAAAACGCACCATTATATTTCATTTTCAGAATATTTATACTTGCCTCCAGCTTTTCTCCCTGTTTTGTTATAAATTTTGCTTTTAAATAAATGGTTTAATTTTATCCTCGCTTTAAAAATATTCTTTGTTTGTTCATGCGAAACAAAAAAAAAATTCAAATGAAGGTTTTGTTTAATAATTAAATAAATTTGCTTGATCCATTTCTCTTAAACTGATTATTTTCACTTACGTATTTTTGTGTATTTCCTTTTATCCATTATCATTTTTCATCTTTTAAATTTTTGCGGTTTACGATTAAATTAATTACGAAAAAAATTAAATGATTTCAACTGTCAACGAATTCGGTTCCTTTTTCGATCTAGGTTTGAATACATCAATCAAGATTAACCAGCAGCTTCATTTAAAAACGAGAAGATTATAAAGTTCAAAACAAAAGTATAGTTATTCACCTTCATAATCAAATCATATAAAGAAATATATTCCTTTATTTAAAAATTTTAATATAAAAATAAAAAAAAAAATTTAATTCTCAACTCAGGTAACAATTTGTTATTAAACGCGCTTTTAAATTTGTCTCCAATTTAAGCCGCTGCAAATAAAAAGCAGACTTCAGTGAGCCGTCAAAAATTTCTTCTCGAGTGGAGAGAAAATTGGGCTCATAACAAAACAGTCATTTTGTCCGCAATTTTCCTTTTAGTTCAGAAATTTCACGTAAAAATAGTTATTATTAAAAAGAATTAAATAGACGGATTATTATTTAATTTAAATGTGTTGTTAGTTCTATTAAAATCCCTAAACCCACTTTGGAACAAATTAAATACAGAGCTCGAAATGGTACGTGAAATCTTGTCTGCTCATTCGTTGCATTTCTCTGAACTTTGACCGACTGTCAAAATTATAACATAACCAAGAAATAAAAAAATAGATCCGAAATTAATCACAAAATCCCAAGAAATTAGTACATTAATTATAATTGTTTTTATGATTTTCAGGACGTGTTTCTAATGATTCGACGACACAAAACTACCATCTTTACGGATGCCAAAGAGAATACGACAGTTAGTGAACTTAAGAAAATGATCGAAGGTATGTTATTAACGGAGCGCTAGCAAATACTTTCCAAAAACGTGCCTCTAGTATGAGACTCCTATAGGCAATATAACGGCAATGATAATTAGATAAAGTAACATTGTTGCAGTCGCTAGAGAATGTTCCTTGTTAATAAATTTTGAAGACAACAAAAAGCTGTCTGAAGATTTCAACTAGTAAGACGTGTGGAGCGCATGTTTGCTACTAATAATTGGCCTGTTGTATAAGTTTAAATATTCATATGTTTATGTTGGAAGGAACAGCACGAGTATCTCCACGTGTTCTCGCAATCTACAATCAATCTATGAAAACAAAGTTGATGGTTTTATGCTTGGCTTGATTCTTCGATCATCTTCAGTCTAATTAGATAATCTGATATCTGAAACTACTTAATTACACTGTTGCATCAAAAAGCTCCTAAATAATATACTCTGGATAAAGTAAAAATAAGCTATGTACAAGGTTGCTATTTCCTAAATCTACCTCGACTTTACAATCTATAAAAATCAATATGGCGTCTTACTCAAATCGGATTTCACGTATAGTTGGTCCTGTTGTTCCATTCATTAAACTTCCTGTCATGATTCATTCAATAATTAGATTTAAAATGCACAATCCCAACTTGGTGCCAGTAGAATTAATTAGCTAAGTTATAAGGCACTCCTTGTCGGATCATAAATGTGTGCGCGGTTTTTTTCACAGGAGTACTTAAGGAATATACAAGATTTCACCATTTGTACTCCGCAAAACACTTTTCTTGATTATAAAAAGCAATCACCAAATATAAGGAGACGATTATGTTCAAAGTAATCTGTATTGTCCGAAATCATTGGGTAATGAAGTATTTAGACTTGAAGGGTTTTTTCCACCGGGATGGTAGTAGTGCTTTTGGTTTCGTTTTCCTCTCTTCTTTCGTATTAATAGGCATAAACTGAAATGGCGTACAATCCCCTTGTTAATGAAAAATCTCTTACAAGAAGGTCTTGGCGTTCACTACTATTCGTTCAATGGCGCTACGATCCAAATCGGGCCTTAACCTTCAAAAATTGTTATCTATTCTTCATCTACCTCGCGGCTTGTCGCTTAAACTTGACTGTTCGAGCTATCACGGGGCACTCAGAGAACATCAAGGGCAGACCCATCCTTCTCAAGCCAACGTCTACAGTTGGGGTCTACCGCCCTTTCTAACCTCCGTAAGTGTCAAGCCAACAATTGTCCTAACATCCTTTCTACTCGGTCCCAAAAATTCCTTAGCCTCGTTAAGAGACGTCTCAGGAAGAAACCGTTGCCGAGTTGCCAATCTCCAGCGTTCCATGTATTTTATCCAAGTTTGATCGGCTGGGGGATGCCCCGATAGCTGGCTCCGGACTGATAAATGCCATGTAATTGGTCCCATGAGTGTGGTAAGAAAACGATGGTCCCTCCAGACAGCCTCAGTAGCAGGATAAAGTATTATACAAAACGCACTATGTGATTTTATTTTTAATCCACTGAAAATTTACATTGTTTTTGTAATTCTCATTTTCGTGTTGAGGCAAATTTTGAACACCAGATGATTGTAAAGTTTTGTAAAATATTAAATTGTCTTGATAACTAGTTTGGTACTCGAAAGTTACAAAGGTACAGAGTCAGTTTGTTCCTGAGATATTTATTTCGATAATCATTTTTCTATAGTCGCAGTTATTTACTTGAGGGCTATTTTAAGAGAAAAGAGTCTCCCACAGATTTATATTGCGAAGGCAAAATATTTAATAGTTTGATATATTTAATACTGGAATCAATTATTTAGGAATATGGCTTTTATTGATCTTACAAAAATCATCACTACGAGTGTGAGGTTACTATCGTATAGGCCATAGACCCTATGATGAAACTCGCGTCGTTTCTGTCGAATTACAACTTTCAGCGCAGAGACCATAAACTCACTTTGACACGACCCCTGTGTTGAAAGTTTTAATTCGCCTGAACGTTCACTTTCTGCAACTAAAACGACTTATCACCCCAGACGACTTGACTTTCGGGATCCAGAGTTAGAGACTCGGCGAGGCATCTTTCACTTTCTCGCCTTGATATCGTTCCTACTTGCGCAAACATATACTGCTCCTGTGTGATTGCCAAGGGCAGCGTACATTCGCGATTATTTTGGAAAGGAGAAGATGGAGTTAAACTCTCTTCTCTGAACTTTCTTACTACCTGATTTTTTCAGTTAGAACTTGCTGTCCGACGTTGCACTCCACATTACGAGGATAAAAAGGCACGTTTCTGAGCTCTGGTCTTCCATTAAATAAACGAAAGCTTTATAGGTTAATGTTAGGACGTCCACCCACCACCTAGATCGAGTTTTTTAGAACAAGATGTAGCCAAGCTCATTATCATTTTTATTATGTTAATTTTCGTTAATTCCAATTCTATTGTTAAGATGTGCATATGAGGACATCATCGTCAGTTCTTGCTTTTATCCTGTATGTTTTACTTACATCATTTTAAATTAAATCAAACAAATATTATTATTAGTGCACTATTTTAAAATTTGGAGCTTTATTCTTAGATTTTAAAACCATATCGACTTTAGAGCACAAAAGGGAGTTCCACAAATATAAACAGTAAATATAGTGGATTACCACGTGAAAAATTTGCAAAATTGTAATTTATTGGTTTTCTGTCTAACTCGCTATCGAACCGGCAAACAATCGGACAATTTTTTAAGAAATTGATAACACATGGTGAAATGTGGAGCACATGCATTATATATAGATCGTGGTTGAAAAATAGCGATTGATAGAGGCCAACGATTAGTAGAAAAATACATTTGATAATTCTGTAAAAATGTATCAAGCTTGGTAGGTAAATTTTGATAAGCTTAATACCAAACGTTGTACAATCAGATCAGAAATATCTGAAAATCTTTTAGGGCAATATTCCAGTCAAAAACACTACAAGTTTTCCAATGGTGTATGGCGTAGTCAGAAACATAACAAAAACTCGTTAATCAAAACGTTACATGGCCAGTTTACTAGTTTACCTAAAATATGCAGAAATGCATCGATACTTTATAGACCTTAAGAACAATATTGACTTGAAGACTTTCGAAAAGCAAAGAAAAATAAAGATGAAGTAATTTGTTCAGCAAATTGCATCATTTTAGATGACCAAGGCCCATAGTAAAATTGACCTCTGAGTTTAATTTATATTTCAAAATTCAATTATATTAGCTTGAACTCAAGGTCTGGAGAAGTCGAATAATTTGATAAGGGTGTGAGAATCATAGTAATAAACAATGCGAGTGATGTTGCGACAAAAAATATTTAAACTTATCAAATTAATATTAAGGTAAATTAAGATAGATAAAAACCAAATAACCTTTTCAATGCCCAATTATCGTTATTTCTTTGCCGTGTTTCAAAGCCATATTACCACCAGATCTTGCTATAATCTTGTTATTAAGATTTCTTTTAACATAGAGAGCTACTCCACCTCCACTTCGAGAAATTTGGTCAATACGACCAACTGTTCCTTTGTCAGCCTTTAAGCTTAACTGAATCCTATCGTTTACTTCAATGTATTAGCTCTTGTTTTTCTCATGGTGGCATTCTGGCTCTAAATTTAGTTTATAATGGGTAGTAATATATTGTTGTCATTCTCCTATATAACTTCCCACAGGATTTCCCACATCTCTTCAGCAAATTGCAATGTGGTTGATCTGGTTCGAAAAATTTCCGCTTGATGCTTGGTTATGAATATTTTTGCGAGCTAAAGTGCTAGAACAATATATTTTTGCTTGGTAAGCGCAGCCCGTTTATCTTACATGCATACTATGACTGCCAATGGTAAGTTGGAATACGATTTTATTTCTAATTTGAGCAGTTATGTCTCTTAGAAGAATTATTGTTCGGTATTAAGTATAGGTATCATCAACGCATTCGGCCACCACTTCTTTAATACTAGATTGTTATAGTTAATAGAATAATCTCCAACATTTGCTTTTATAGGTATCCTAAAAATAAAACCAAGAGATCAGTTGCTATTTAATAAGGACAATTTGGCAATGGATGATGAAAAGCCCTTACAAGACTATGGAATCACTATGTCATCAGCTAAAGCTCAAGCTCCTGCACAACTTGGACTTGCTCTGCGGTAAAAAAAAATGTTTAATAATATTCTTTAATTAGCTATAATTAATACGTTTTCAGCGTGGAAACTGGAGAATTCGAACCACTTGAAATAACCCCATACTCATCGCCACCAGAACTTCCAGACGTTATGAAAACTCAAGAAGCCGCAAATGGACAGGAGCCTGTGGCCTAGATTTTTTTAAATATAATAATTATTTAAGATCTGAATTAAAATAAAAATACTAAAACTGTTGCCGTTTCCTGTCCACATTCTCCCGGAGGTTTGCGATTTAATTTCTCACACAGTGTTTAAATAGCATCGTCGTGTATAGCTTGAGGAAGGTATGTTGATTTGTGTTTTTTATACTGAAGCGACTCTTTCACAACACAAACATCATAATAAAAAATAAATTCAATTTAAAAAAAAATAATATAATATGAAATAAATTATTTAGACTGGTTTTTCTATGTTAAAATTCCTTTTCTATTTTATTTTTGTTTTATTCCATTATTTTTATTGTTACCGTAAAAATAATGTAAAAAGTTAGGATGTTATCGTGGGGGCTCTCGAAACGAACAGGAATCAGTAGTAATAAGGATATTTAAAAATTAAGAAATTTTGGGGTAATATTCTCTAGAAAATTTCAAATTGAATGTTCTGTTAAAATATTGAAGCAATATTCACGATCTTTTTTCATTTATCAATTAAATTTTTTTTTACAATAAATAAATTATGAAATGTTTATATAAATTTTAAATTTAATTTATTTCCGATAATTAAATTTCAATAGAAAATATGTGGTTTTTTATGATGAAAGCGAATATAATTAAAATCTTTTTTTAAGCTGAAATATATTTTTGGAATTATTTTTATGTGTAGTTGAGTAATTTTATGTATACAATATTTTTTAGGTTTTGAAATTGGAAAAAAGGCAGCAAGTATAGTTTAGGTATGGCCACTGATATATAATTTCTCTTTTTAGAGTTATTTTAATTTGTTTTTAACAAGTATATTGTATTTCCCTCGCTGAAAAACCTTTTTTATATGGAAGTGCTAAACTCAGGAATAACCGTTTGTACTTATGTCGTTTGTCACGTCATGATGCAATGTTTATCAGGAAACTTAGTACGGGGGGGGGAGAATCGGTTAAGGACTATGAGGGTTCAAAGGGGTGTTGCATTTTAACTCTTGGATGAACTCGGGAATACCGACTGCGAAAGATTGTTCCACAGTCGTGTAGTTAAATTTATAAACGAATTGCTATGTTGTTGAGTGCGCGAAAACACGGACTGCAAGTGGTAGAATTGAGAAGAACGGGCTAGTCTGGTATTGCGGGTATAAGATTACCAGGAGAGCGTTTATTTTGATAGAACTATGATAGTAGCGATAAAATTGTGTCAGTTCATACGATGGCTCAAAGGGTCGATGGTGGAGCAAACGGTGCCGTCATCAATTAATTTAAGGACCCTTTTTTGCACCTTATCTAACCATCCGAACGTGGCTATCGAAGCGCCGCCGAGGGAGTTGTATTCGAGAAGAGGCGGGATATTGGTAGGATATTGTATATAACAGCACGGGCCGATGGCTGGAGGAAGAACTTGCACCTCTTAAGAAATCCAAAGCACAATAAGCGTGCACTGATATAGAATTTATAAGGTACATGACTAACATGTGTACTA
This sequence comes from Thereva unica, assembly GCA_949987705.1. Lineage (NCBI taxonomy): Eukaryota > Metazoa > Arthropoda > Insecta > Diptera > Therevidae > Thereva > Thereva unica. The sequence continues at coordinate 69,551,360 of OX465283.1, read as the reverse complement.
GGGTCTTAAGGAAAAGGATGATGCGCTTATCACCATATAATCATTTACAATGCCGAACTACTTGCCCAATTATAAATTGAAGAAAAAATGCAACCTATTGCTGGGAGACGGCATAGCCTCAGTCAAGGGGAACGCTGCTCGAATTTGGGTCTGACTTGGATCGCCGGACACTCCTACACCGCCCACAACTATGCCATATTTAGAGCTTATTACATATTCCTAGCCAAAAAAAATCGAAATAATTTCTAAATAGCCAGCAGCAATGTTGAAATATTTTCGTTCCATCAGCAACATGCCGGCCAGTAGTTGCAATATGGCTAGTTTCGTAGTTGTTTTCTAAGGATATCAGTTCCGAATCAGTGGAGGGAGCTGTTGCGAGAAGCCGTAGATGGTGGTTTGGGAAGCCCATATCTACAGTACACAGCCAGAAGTGCTTAAGTGCAAAATATGCATTTCGAGAAAATCGCGCTCAAAGATTTTTTTAGATACAGAATTGTGCACAAAACCACTTTTGCCGGGCGAATAACTCAGCAACCACAGCTCAGTTTAAGATAATAATTATAGCAATGATTAAGACTAAAATACTGAATACAAAAATGCAATAAAGTCAAAATCGTCAAATTTGCACTTAGACACTTCTGGCTTTTTACTGTAGATATGTTCTTAGATGGTGAACAGTGTATAACGAAATCTGCAGAATTTTAATTAAATTAGTTTTTTAATATAGTAAATTGTCGTTACAACGCGATTAGTTCGCACTACTGTATCCCAACCCAATATAGGGCCTGATTATGGTTCGAGCTTGAACTGACAAATGGCGCGGAAACTGAAAAACGGAATCGTTATCGGAAAAAAGTGACATTTATTCATTTTTCAGTGGAATATGCACTCGAAATCGAAATTAGACGTTCCACATTTCGATCAATTCCATTTACGTTAAATTATATCAAATTCGAGTGAAATATAATTTCGATTTCATTCCACTTGAATTGTGGAACACGTCTGAATATCCCAAATATTTAAATTTGCCACGAATCCAGGGCGAGTATCCCCTCGATACTCTTCGAAGGGCTGGGGATCCAAAAATGTCCACTGGTTTACCTACAGGTCAAAGATGGGTCATGGTGCAGGGGCTGGTCTCGCAGGATCCAGCACCTAGGTCTCGATTGCGATGGATAAGTGGCTTTCTGTTTTCTAGACTAAAATTCATGCCATTGAGACCTACACTAGGCTCAACCTTCACAAAGGTTTGAAAAGCGCCAGCATTAAAATCTTTTCTGACGAGCAAGCTGCCATCAAGGCACTCTCAACGTGGAAGTTTTCCTCCAAAATAGTTGCAGGACGTTTTGATGTACTCCAAAGCCTGACTAGAAGAAATAGAGTCTCGCTCTGCTGGGTCTCCGGACACTGGGGTATCGAGGGAATGAGGCTGTAGACAGGATCGCGCGGGAGGAGTCTGAGACATTGGTCTAGAGCCCAGGGGTGGTAGCACGTAAGTTGTTTCAATCGACCTCTTCATACAAAAATTCAAGTGTTACAAAATTTTTTGTATGGAGAGGTCGATTGAAACAACTTACGAGCTACCACTCCAGAACTCTTCTGTAAACCTCATGGTCCACTTCGCAAGTCCCTGATTTATCAGTTTATTGGAAATTAGTCCCAAGTCTTAGACTGGCTAAAGATATTATAAGGTACTTTGCCTTAAGGGCATCATCACTTTAAACAGAGCAGATCTAAGGCTGTTTGTGCGATGTCTAACTGATCGGGTAAGGCCGCGGTATCCTCTCCATAACCTAGGACTTTCTCAAAAGACAGAATGCCGACTCTGCGTGGAAGACGACGAGACTTTGTGAATATTTCTGATCTGGCTAAAAACTTTTATCAGAGAACTTACGCCCCGCTCAAGTGCGGTCTTCTTCAACTAAAAGCCTGCTTGCCTTCGTGCGTTAGTAGAGTACGTTCACAATAGGCCTAACTTGGCCGCAGTGTTGTCCATCCATATATGGGTTGCCCCTCATTCCTTAAAAAATGCTTTTAGGATACATCCTATGGGCTCCCAATGTGATGTCGTTGGCAAGTCATGTTGCGATGTGTAAATAGAAAGGTTACTGTAAGGTTTTAGCTTATAAGGAGTCAGGAGGAGGAGTCATACACATTGCAAGAGGGAAGTACTGTCTATTTATGTATTAAAAAACTTTTCCCCTGTAGTTTTTAAGAAAAGGGCCACAATAGATACTAGGAATAAGCCAGGCGGGCTAATCTGGCCATGTGGGTATAACTTTGACGTTGAGTCGGCAGCGCGTTTATTTCGATATAGCTTACAAGAGTTCTTTTTCATGATCTAAGGCAGGGGTTCCCAACCTTGTGCCCGCGGGCGCATATGTGCCCACGAAGATATTTAATTGTGCCCGCGACAAAGTGCTAAAATACGGAAAAAAACAAATCTTAAAAAAAAAATTTAAAAGTTACTTTAATTTTAAAAATCTTGCTAGATGTAGTAAGAAATTCGCTAAATTGGCTACACTAACATCTGTCTAATCCACCACGGGAATTAGACCTCCAGACCCTAACTTTGTCGGTTAGGTCCCACGATTTGGTTGCATTTTTATTGTTTTTCTCGCTCCGTAGCTTTGAGTAAAACTGACTTACTTAGTACGAAAAGCAATAAAATCGCGGCCAAACCAGTGGCGGATCCAGGGGGGGGCCATTGGGGCCATGGCCCCCCCCAAACCAACAAGTATCACTATTGTTTAAAAAAAAAATAAAAAAAAATTGTTCCACTTTTCCACATTCTGTTCACACCAAGTGTGACAAACAGGTAAAAAGATTCGTGGGTCATCAGCATTTGAATCAGTAGCATTGGTTGGTATTATATGACAAGGATCAAGGACTCTATTGCAAGTATTGCGTCATTTTTGCGGCCGGCGAATATGGCGGGCATCAGGCAAGCGCACGTATGGGTAATCTTGTGAAAACGCCACTGAAATCATTTGCAAAACTGACTGGAATACGAGGTCATCTTGAAAGCCACTTGAAAAATCAGTATCACAGAGATGCTGTAGAGGTCGGGCAGGAATTTCTTCGCCGCTACCACTCAAAAGATCCTGATGTTGTAAATATGATTACTACTCAACACAAAAAAACAGTTGAAGAAAACAGAGTCAAATTGCGCAGCATTGTTGAAACAATAATCTTTTGTGGACGTCAGAATATCCCACTTAGAGGCCACAGAGATGATGGTAGGATTGCGAGCTGTGACGATGTGGATGTTTCTTTTTCGACGAATGAAGGTAATTTCAAAGCTTTGCTTCAACTTCGAATGCTTGCTGGAGATGCCGTTTTACAAGAACATCTGGAAAACGCATCATCTAATGCTTTGTATACTAGCAAGACCAACAAAATGAAATCATTGACTGTTGCAAAAATGAAGTGCAAGAGCAGCTAATCAATCAGGTGCTTCAATCAGGAATTTATAGCATCATATTTGATGAGACTACTGATACGTCGCATACCGAACAACTTAGCCTTTCTTTACGGTATTTTTACGAGGGCCAAATCAGAGAAGATTTCTTATCTTTTGTCGATTGTTACGAATCTATTCGCAAGGAGGACGTTGCTGAGCACGGAGAGAAACGACTTTCTGGCGAGGCTCTAGGTCATATAGTGCTGGATATTGTCAAGTCTTTTACTTTGGATACCTCAAAATGTGTCGGGATCGGAACGGACAACTGCAGCGTAATGATTTCTGGAAACCAAAAGAATCTGGGAGCTGTTGCAACAATCCAGCTTGAAGCAACGAATGCCAAAAGATGCCCATGCTACAACCATTCTTTGAATAATTATCTTGCAAAGACTTGCAGTGTGGCGTCCTGCAGAAATGCTATGGGAACAATGAAAAAAGTGACTCAGTTCGCTAATGCTTCAGCCAAACGGGCTCACTTATTTCGACAAGAACTCGGTATAGCTTTCAGAGGGCTTTGTGAAACTAGATGGGCGGAAAGACACGATGGCGTTCGAACATCGATCTAATCCACCGGCAGATAACGTGGAAGAGTTATACTTGAGGTCAGTTTATATCCCGGTCTTAGACTACGTTATTGCAGATTTGAAAGAACGTTTACCTAAAGATACCTTAAATTCTTTTAATCTGGCCATATTCATTCCGAGCCGTATAACTGATAGCAGCGAAGATGTCAATAAAGCATTGTCATTGGCAATCCAATATAAGGATTTTCTTGAAGATGTAAGGGGAGCTGTATCCTTTAAAATGAAAAAGGAGTATGAATCCTGGAGACAAAAATGGAACCGAGAGAAGGAAAAGGGAAGTTCCATACCCGAAACTGCTGTTGCGACATTCAGTTATTGTAACAAGGATCAGTATCCTATCATCAGCACAATGATACAGATATTGCTTACGCTTCCATCAAGTGTTGCGACACCTGAATGGTCCTTTGCAACATTACGTCGTATTAAAACATGGCTGAGGACCTGCATGGGTGAAGACAGGCTTACGGGTCTAGCCCTGCTAAATATTCACCATGATATCCATATGAATATTGACAATATTATCGAAAGATTTGCTAAACAAAAAGCAAGAAGACTTAATTTTATTATTTAAATAAATAAAAGTTAAGTTAAGTTATTTCAATAACTAAAAACAAAATCTTTGTGTTTTTATTTATATTTGTGAAGCTCTACAACCCTTCGTCAAAAGCTTAAAAAATTCGCCAATGGATGAGGATGGCCCCCCCCAAAATGAATTTCTAGATCCGCCACTGGGCCAAACCGCCATCCAATATGAAAGAAGCCTTACCATCATGTCTTTCTCGGCATCTTTATTGTATTATTATAGTAGTATAATATTAGTTGTCACAGCGAGCGGTCGTTGTAAACTCTTACTGTTATCATCAGGTGCTACCAATGTGTTGTGTTGTTTTTAAATCCGACTTGCGCCCGCTAGTTTGTTTTGCAATCTCAAATGCGCCCGCACCACAGAAAGGCTGGGAACCCCTGATCTAAGGAGTCTTCTGTAGGCGCGTCAACGTTTATAAGGCTTCTTCTTAAATGGCGCTACAGTGCTTGTATGGCTCGAGCCTTTTGAAATCTTTTCTTCCAGGCGTCTCTCTCTACGTCTTGCTTGTTCTCTCTAGTTATTTATGCGTATATCTGCTAGCATGTCATCTACCTCCCTACTTCTTTGTCGTCCTACGCTTCATTTTCCTGATGTTACATTGAAAATTCTGGCTTGCATTCTTTCTTTAGAAGCTCGTACACCCTCTTCGAACTTTTGTAGTCGACTCAAGTTTATGTGTTATGAGGTTGCTTATTTTCTTAAATTCAAGTTTCATGCTTCTCTGTCCTCATCATAAAACCTAATGCGAGCAAATGGTTGTATAAAAATACTTATCTTACACCAGGGACGGAGCATTTCGGTAATGACCGGCCCAAATTATATACTAGGTTTTTTAAAAAAAATTGACATTTTCCAGTAGAGAATCTTGATTTTCTTCAAAATTTGCCCACCCACAACTTCTTATCATTATCCCGTGGTGCAAAATTATTGATCGGTTTTTATCACGAGTCACAATTATTGTTCGGGTCAACTATAACTGTTGATTTCTGCTGCTCGGCTGCAAGAATTTCTTCACCATTTCCCTCACCCAAGACTGTTCGATACGTATCACTTGGATGAGTGGTTCTTTGTTGGTTAGATTATCAGTACGTCTCTTGTCAGGTGTTCGTGGATTCAATGGAATAATAATCAATATTAGGTGGCTGTGAGAACATCTCAATTTTTGGCCAATTGGTCAATTTTTTACATGCCTTTCCATCTTTCTTCAAACGTTTAAGATTTTTATCTCTTAATTTTTCTGCTTCTCCCTTTACTCTCTTTTTCTTCCTCTGTATCACCTTTTCATTTTCCTCAGATTCCATTGCGGACCTGAAAAATAAATGGAGCTCGTATGCTGTTTAATTTTGAGCACGAAAAACACCGGCTTTCGATCTCCATCACCTTTCGGGTTTACTTACTTGAGCAAAGAATCTGGATTCGATACGTTTTCAAGCACTAGTATGAGGTATTCACACTGTGGCAAAGATCAACCTCAAACACATCGATTTACTTTCACATGAATTCTCGAATGAATAAATCCGCGTTTACATCCCAGTCAACGCGAAAATGCACTTTGAAACTCTATTGCACCGGCCGGTACAGGGTCCATAGGAAATATAAATTTTGGAGCAAATACTACACAGTCCGTGAAACAATCGCCCTGCCCCCGCCGTGCGTCTATATCACGGTCAGCAGTGCAGTTCATTCTCGAGTCTATGCTAATGTGCATGGACCATGCAATTCGATCAGTATGAGCACTCTCGAGAATAGCTACCGCTCGAATCAGAAATTAATTTACCATGCTCGAAAACTGACTAATTACCATAAGTCATCACTCACCATGTTCTAATATTCAAGAATAAGGTAACCAAAGTCACAATAGGATAAGTGGGTGAATAATCAATGGTAGATTAACTTCTGGTTCGACCGACAGCTACCATAGTGAAAGTGTTTCGACAGTGCCCTATAGAAAATTTGAGGCATGCCATCCATCATCAATCTAGTAAAACTTCAATAGTGTAAATTATAATTTATACTTATATTTTAACATTGCATATCAATTTAATAGTCTTACAAATATAATAAAAACATTTATTTATTCATAGTAGTCAACAATTGTTTCTGCATTCTCTGGGTTTCTTAAAATACTATGCATAATTTCAAAGAAATTTATGTAAGTAGGCTTTTCTTTTGCTGTTGCTGGACAGTAATGTCCCCCTGGATGTTTCAATATTGTTGGATCTGAAAAATTCTTTGCCAACAGTTCACTCATATCCCCAGGAATAATATCGTCGCTTTCCCCATATACATGTAATGAAGGAATCAGTACCGATTCTTCCTCTTGGAAATTATTATGAACTAAACTACCAGATTGAAATCCTGATATGAGTATGACAAAATTCGGTTTAATAGTTGTAACTACAAAAAAGGTTATATGAAAAAGTTAGAAGACATGTAATTATAGTTTTCGTTACAATTCTTTGAGCTTATGCTGCATATTAGTGCAACAAAACAAGCGCCCTGAGAAAATCCCAGTAGACCATCGAAGGGTCCTTGTTCATCCCAAGCCTTTTCGACTAATTTAAGGCTTTCTTGGAAGCCAATAGCAGGACCACCAACGTTGGTCCCTTTAAATGTGCCGTCATCTTTATTAAACCACCAGCTTCGTTGGTCGCCGTTTTCTTCTTCCTTTGAGCTACCTTCTAAAGGAGGGGCTTTATGTGGGGCACTAATAAATGTAAAATCTGCATACTTTTTTACATGTTTTCTAAAGGCTCCTAGTTTTGATTTGAATGTATCTGCATTTTGCCTATATCCGTGTAAACACAGAATTTTTAACTTGCCCTCAATCGCAGGGTCTTGTATGATATTAGAGCTTCCTGCTTGATCCCCACTCATTAATGCAAGTTTCCTATTTAAAAATTTGTAAAAATTATTTCAAATCTGCTTTATTTGACTGATAACCTCAATTTTATCTTGAAGACTGTCAAAATCACAAGTGGAGTCGGATTCTAGTGTTATCTAAACATTTTAAGCCGGCTAATTACAGTGGAGACTTTTTAAAGGGACGATGATGACTGATTTTTTATGGGTTTGAAACTCAAATTTATTATTATAATTTATTATTTATCTCATAAATATTTTTGTTAAGAAACATGCTTCTAGATTTTTGAAGAATCATCGAATATTCAGATGCAAATAGTAGGTTTATAAACGGCACCTTGTAGTGACAGAACATTTGTATTTTTGTACTGAAGTTGTTTGCGTTTTAAAGTTTGTTTAATAATTATAGAAAAAAAAAACATAAAAAAAGTTATGGCAATAGTTAAGATATTTTTGTTTTATTACCCCATAAAATATAAAAATCAAATAATATTTGTATTTTTAATTTTAATATATGCAAAAATATTTTTCATCCGCCATCATGGAAAATTGAGACCCGCCATTTTCGACGTCGGCTTTCGAAGCAGCTTTGGTTTCGGCATATAGTTCGCGTGTGCGGCTGTAATTAAAAATCTGTTTTTAGATTAAAATTTTTAATTAAAATTATAAAAAAGGTATGTAAATTAAAGCATTTGTTAATATGTTTATCTTACATATATTAATATTATTGAAACATTGGAGGTTTTTGTTTAAAATTGCTTTAGAAGTAAAGTAATAAAATGTGTCCAATATGGTGGCCGGTTGTACAGCTTGGCTTTTTATTGGTGTGCACAGTTGAGAGGAATTATTTTTTCATTTGTTTCCTGACAATATTTCTTATTTCACTAGTTTTTTATATTTATTTCGATTTTCATAGAAAAAATTGAAGTAAGATTAAGATATTTTGATGTTTACTTAGGCTGAGATTTGTGGCGTCATGTACATTACATACATTTTGGTTTAATATTGCATTTTTAATTTCATAGGGAAATGTCGCGATACATCCGCTTGCGTGGTCTACCCTGGTCAGTAACTCATCAGGAAATTATAGATTTCCTTTCTGGTTGTAATGTCGTAAATGGCACTAAGGGTATTCATCTTGTTACCAATCGATGGGACGGTAAGAACACCGGAGAGGCTTTCGTTGAACTTGAAAATGAACAGGATGAAGAACAGGCTTTTAAGCACAATAAGGAGACGTTAGGACATCGATACATCGAAAGTACGTGTTTTTTTTAAATTTAAACCGAATACGTGATCTGCATTAAATTTATTCTTCAGTTTTCAGTGCCTCAAATGAGGAAGCTGAGCATGCCATTAGAAAGCCGGGCTCCCCAAGCATAGTTGTAAAGCTGCGGGGACTTCCATATGCTATCACTGAAGAAATGATCGAGGAATTCTTTAATGGTAAGTAAACAGGTGGTAAGGATTTATGGTCATTTAAACTTGTTTTTTTGGGCACTAAACGAATGGCGGGGAGTATAATGGAAGGGATTTTTAATATAATATAAAAAAAAATTGGGTTGGTTCACCCGGGATTAGATTTTGTTATTTAGAATCTATGGAGAACAATTTTTATTGCTTCGATTATATCCTTTTCATAACCTAAATTTTAATTGCTTACAAAACTTGATACATTTGATGATTTAATCCTTTCTTATTACTTTTGTTTAATATCTATTTTAATCCCGATATGAATTCTATTCCATTATGGAAAAGAAAGTAATGTTGCGAAGTAATTTTTTTTATATTATTCATGCTTTATAAGTTTCGAATTTAAATAGAATTTGCAGCGACGCTCAACAGACATTACGTTATTTTTATTTGAGCAAAGCGTTGTTATGTTTTGATTTTAAAATGATCTAATTCAATTTTCCTAGGGTACATTATTTTGTTTATTTGAGAGCCTTCTCATATTTTTCGAGTTTGTAATAAGACAGAAAACCGATGTTTAAAATTAATACATTTGTACATTTCTTCTAGAAGAAATGCATTTGAAAATATTTCGGTTCTTATACTAATGTCCCCTTTTCACCTTTTTGCAGAGGTTAATGGTGAGTCTCACTTAATTGATGGGTCATTATGGCCTGGTAGATACTCTCGCCAACATTGGGTCTGCATTGCTAGTTCAGGGGCCTATTTCTCTACTGCAATACTTAAGTACATTTTAATCGAAAATGTTTCATTATACCCTGTTACATTATTGTTTCCTCTAATAGAAATGTCTCAGACAGAAAAAAAATGACGATTGTGTCGTCCATACCTAATATTGCATAAATTGAGTGTTTACACCCTCGAATAAAAACCAGAGACTCCCAATCCTTTTCGGCTGGTTTGCGGTTTCCTAAATAATCGGATTTTTTTCCGCAGTGCCCTGATTTTTTCTAACCTTTCGACTTTCTATAAAAATTGGAAAACTGTAAGCTTTTTAAAAGCGATTAACTATTTAACTGCAAAAAATTGCAAACAGATACTTAGATACTTTCCTTGGGGATAATATCTAATAAACTGTTTCGGTGATATACATATTGACCCATTTTAAATTCACAAACAATTTTTTGAACGTCCATTGATATTATTAAAATTATTAATAGGATGAACGGGCTTGATGTCCACTACACCAGTGCTATTCACTATTTTTTTTTCATGTACCATTTCATATTTTATATAGAGTAAGTCGTGAGTAGTGTACCACCTACTAAAGTATTTTTTTAGAAAAACAATAATCTTCTATAATATTCTAGTATAATAATACTAGATAAAAAATGTTTATTAAAAAAACAAAATAAAATTTAAATTCACAAACAAAACAAAATAAAATTCAACTTCATCACAATTAGTTACAAACAAGTCTCTACCAGTCAAATATACACCCCTATCATGAATTCCACTGGAGTGGAAATGTGCTCCAGTGGAAATTTAGGTATCATGATTTCCACCGGAATGTCAAATTAACACCTTTTCTTTCAAAGAAGTGGAAGTGTAAATTTGACATTCCGGTGGAAATCATGATACCTAAATTTCCACTGGAGCACATTTCAAAATTCAATTTCCACTCCAGTGGAATTCATGATAGGGGTGAAAATGAAAATATTAATTATTATTGCATTGACGAGTACGGGAAACAATTCCTAAAATATTTGGCGTTATTTTTGTTAAAGCCATTATTAATGGCGGCTCAGGATCCACACAATTTTTAACTGCAGTTTTTATTTGAGTTAGAACAGAAAAGCCTTGCTCACATAAATATGTGCTAGGAAAAGGCAATAATATTATAATAGCCTGATTAAAAATAAGTTTGTAATCATTTTTAACATATTGCCAAAACTCTTGTATAGTCTTTTCATTAAAAATATTCTTTGCAACTCCATCAGTCTGTAGCTCAATTAACTCTTCTGTCAGCTCTGCAGATAGCTTGCAAGACTCAATTGCTTCCTTTCCAAATGGATTTAAAACCCATGACAATTCTTTTTTTTCTAATTTAATATCTGGAAAATATGACTCCATCGACGTTGATAAATTTTGTAAATGATTAATTATTATATCTTTAACGTCTTGTTTCGCAATGTAATTATTATTTTCAATAAATCCTTTCATCGAAGTGAATGTTGATAGATCATCATTTTTGAAACAATCGGTCCAGAAATTCAATTTATTGTAAAACGATCTCATTTTCATATGGGTATTGACAACATTGGCGTTGAATCCTTGTAAGTCAAGATTAACTTTGTTTAGTTTTTGAAAAATGTCAGTTAAATATGCCAATAAATATAAATTGTTATTATTTTCAAAAACACTCATTAAATTTTTCATGTTGTGTTTCTTTTTAATATCATCGCAATCCATAAAGGCTATGACTTCGTGTATTAATTCGAAAAATCTGGATAGAATTTTGCCCCGCGACAACCATCGGACTTCAGTATGTAACAAAAGTGTCACATGATCTGATCCCATGTCCTGACATAAAAGTTTAAAAAGTCTAGAATTCAGGGCTCTTGACTTGATAAAGTTTATTACCTTTATGACTGCCGATAAAATATCCATTAGAACCGAAGGCATTTTTTTGGTTACTAAAGCATATTTATGAATAGTGCAATGGATAAACTGCAATTTCGGATTTATTCTTTTCAATCTTGCTATCAATCCACTTTGCATACCTGTTAAGGCCGCTGCTCCGTCAGTTGATATGCTTAAGCACCAATTCCAATCGAACCCACATTCTTCTTGGATAAAACTGTTCAACGTATGAAAAATTTCTTCACCCGTTGTCCTCCCTGATAAACTTTTACACCCAGCCACTTCTTCACAGATTCCGACGTCTTGGTCATAATATCGCAAAAATACGATTAATTGTGCATTATTTGTGATATCTGTCGTCTCATCAATTTGAATAGTAAATTGTCGAGTTGTTTTCACATTTCTAATAATTTGCTTTTGTACGTCTTTTGCCATATCTTTTATTCGACGAGCTATGGTTGTGTCTGATTTTGGAATACTGTTTATAAAGGCAATGTTGGATTTATCCATCATTTTTTTAGCAATTAAAATTGCTCCTGGAATAATTATTTTTTCCGCAGTGTTGTAAGGCTTCTTTTCTTTGGCTATAAGAAGCGCTAACTCATATGATGTTTCTGTAGCAATTTTAGAAGAATTCGCAAAACGTTTCAAACATTTGACACTCTTTTTCTGCTCTGCATATATGGCTAAAAAAAAATCTGACGTTTTGTTTTGAAGCTCTGGATGTTTTTTGATTAAATGTCTTTTTAATAAAGAAGGCTTCATAGAGTCATTGGTTAAATTCTCCTGGCACACCACACAAAAAGGAAGCGATGGATCCTGTTCGTTAGCAGAAAACCCAAATTTAATATATTCATCTTGATACTTTCTAGTTACTTTCACTTTTGGCTTGCGGTTTCCTGTTTTTGGTTTCTGTGGTTCATTTCTATTACCGACAGCAGCAAGTAAATTTTGATTGGCGTCTTCTTCTATTGATGGCGGGTTATTTTGGATTTTCAAAATCGCATCACTGTTGCTGGAATTTTTTTTAATCAAATATTGTTCCATTAGGGCTAAAAAAATGTATTAAAAGTTTAAGACTCGTCCTAATTTCAATATATTTACATTTCTGGTCCAAACCTTTTGTAAGTTACAAATCATCAAGCATCTAACAAATTGCTTCCAATTTCAAAGTAAAAACAAAACGTCAAAATTAATTCTTGGGCAGTACTGCCAAGCAAACAAACCTCACAAGATTCTTGGACAGCATTGCCAATTGAACAAAACTTATACATTCCCGAGCAAAACTCTCGGAATAAAAAAAATATAAAAAAATCTTAAAAAAAAAATAAATATAAAATAAAATCAATGTACCATTCAGGCGTTAGAAATGTACCACTAGTGGTACATGTACCACCATTTGAATAGCACTGCACTACACAACTTATTAAATATCGGAATAGAATATAGCGACCCAGCTCAACGTTAATTTTCGGCGATATTTACTTTTTATTACCGCGACCACCGAAAAGCCAGCTTCGCGCAAATAGGATGTTGCAAATGGAATTAATATTCATAGAGCTTTACCAATAAGTAGTGAATATTCCTCTTTTACTGATATTCAAAAATCGTATTATCGGAAGACAAGTTAATAAGAGACTCTTCTTCTAAGGGCCGGTATCACAGTATAAAAATTTAACTTAAGTATAAGTATAAAAAATTAAGTATAAAAAATTAACTTAAGTTATACTTAAGTATGGATGCCTGTTTCACAGTCGCCACTTAAAATTTACTTAAGTGTAACTTAAGTAGCAATTTCTCTAGACTTAAGTTTTTCTTAAATCAGAATGCATAGAAAATTCAAATTTCAGTTGATTCCAGTACATTTCAAGGAAAACGCGATTGAAAGATAATTTTACATGTAAAGTTCGGCTATTGTAAGTTCACAATTTACAATATTGAAGTGCCGCCGTAAGAAACAAATATAATAGTAAGAAGAAAAAATTGCACTGTGAAAACGAATTTGACTTAAGTTACACTTAAGTGAAGAAATTTACTTAAGTTTAAGTAAAACTTAAGTTCGCACTGTGAAACCGGCCCTAAGTGAATTTATCACTGCGATTGTCCAATCCGCAGCCGCGGATCTTTGACATTTTCCGCACTGTAAAAGTGTGACCCGCAACAAATTTTCCGCGGATGTCTTCAGTCCGAATTTTTGATTTAATTGAATCCGCGACTTTGAGAATCGAAGTGTCAAATCCGCACTCACTTCCGATCCGCCGGATCTGGGACTTAAGGAAAATAGCTGTATTTTTTAAAGCTGAAATCTTTTCTGTCTGCTTTAAAATGTATATATTTATTACTTGTAAGGAGAGATTCAGCGCATTTAACTTTTCAAAAATATCACATAGGTATCCGAGTTTAATCAAAAAGTCTGTTTCCACAAAGTGTTTGGCATTCTCATGTCTTTCTTCTTCAAGGAAAGCGTATATATAAGCGACATCGAACGACCACAGTCAGTACAAACACCAACGCACTTTGTCCATTCTCAATTATTTGCAACCATATATATATTCAGGATCTCCAGTAATACTTTTACAAAAGAGAAGGTCCTCAAAAATTTAATTACCATCTAAGAACCGTACGTAACAAATCAAGGGTGCGTCATTATTATCTGGGGCCTCATCGAGTTGCAATCCAAATTCACTTCCTTTTAAATTTTCAATTATATATTGAGATCCTCCTCATGTGTTGAATTCTGCGACTAATGGTATTGTTAGACAAAGGGATTTTTGAAACCAGTTTCACTAAATCTACAGCAGCCGGTAGAACGAGTTGCTCTGCGATGGTAAGGCCTTTTTACACTTAGCAACTCTATGTGCAACTTTAAATGATGCTACTAGCAAAGCATTATTTTGTATTGACACTTGTTTATAAATGCTGTCTTTTCTTTGCTTTAATTCAACTAACTTTTTAGTAAAAAAGTCGAGTCGTTGGTTTCTAAAGGTCGTTTTAACTAACTTGGAAGCATACATTCTGGTGCCAAAACTTTCATACACAATGCACACTGTCTCTTTTTATCATTTTCGTTTATTGATGTAAAGCCAAAATCCAAATAACTGCCGTCATATTTACGACGTTTTCGCTTCTCGAAACCTTTGCTACTTGTTGGTGAAACGTCCTCTCTAGATTCAGCACTATATTTATTATTCAATTTTAATAGGAATTTGTCCATTTTTAGGATGATAAGAAAAATTAATTTGGAAATTAAATCACCACATTATTAAGGGCTCATACACGGTCGAACAATTTGTGCAATGAAGCCCGTTGTGCAAACATTTGCACCTTGTATGGGGCGGTTTGATATGTTGCGCAACTGTTTGATATAATTTCTGAAGTATTGTGCTCAAATTAAGTGAGAAAATGGCAGTGAGGAAAGCGGATAAACTGTTCTGGAGGGAATTCATCGAAATGCATAGTCTCACTTTCTGCAAAACTTGCAATTATAATAGCCAAACCAGTAGCTTCAGACATGTTTTTCCATGAAAACATAAACGCAACTGAAGTTTGCGCAACTCGTTGCGTAGTGTGTGGGCAATCTCATATTTTTGGCAAACACAAATTGGGGCAAAGTGTTAAAAATAAGGTTAAAATTAAGGTTCACCTTGATCTGCAGATGGCGAGATATGTATTATTATATTTTATTTATTCACTGTACACACATTTCGGGAGGATTTGAGACTCCCACTGCGCATCAAAACAGCGATTTTGAGTTTATTTTTTGGTGCGGGTCTATCATACCAGAGGCCATGGATGGTTCCAGTTCCTCTTTGCGACACGATCCTACAGGTCTGGATTCTTTCCATCTAGATCTGGATTGTTTTTAAGTATATCCTTTGTGAGTCTGTTATATCAATTTATTTTTAAAACATTACAAACTTGGCTTATAAAATATTCTCTTTAACACCAAACTATAAAAGCAACTCAACTCTCGTCTTCTCGCTAACTTCTCCTTGTCTTCTTCTTCTTTTTCAGCAACGCCATACAGACTTTATTTTTCCGTACAACATTACCTAACTAAACTTTGAATCTCCTTACAGTTCGGCCATCCTGCAATTGATTCGGCCTCGAATCTAACATAACATTAAATTCTTGCTCTAGCAATTTCTCTTAAAATTATCATAACATTATTTTGTTCCTTTTGGATACAATTTAATTATTGTTCATAACTTGATTATAAGTTGCTAATTAGACATAATTTGGAATTTGGACATAATAGTACATAATTATCATAATTTCCATAAATAGTACATAAAATTCATAATTTCCATAATGGTAATTCATCGTAATTCTCTAAAGCACTCAATTTTTTCATACAAAGTCCATATAAGTCTACCTTACAGTTTCTATTTTATTTTATTTTTTTAAGTTTACGATTATTTAGCCAGTCTAGTTAAACATTTAAGACAAATCTGAGTTGCTTTCTCTTTTTAGCCATTTTACAGGAAATTAACATAATAAAGTCACAATACATTATAATAACATAATTGAAATTCAATTCATTACTTCTTACAGGATCAAAAATAATTAAGTAACTTAACTTAAGCTTCAAATTTTTATCAAAATTTCTTTTTCTTGTTAACAAACAACATGAAATCAAAACAAAATTATTATAATTCTTGTCTTCTTAAATTTTTAGTAAAATATAGTGTTTAATAGAACCATGGTTTCATACGAGAAACATCAAAAATACCTTCAAAGGGTCTTTGCGTAATTTGAAAACCTTCGACGTCTTTTAGCAAATATCGATCTCTGTCCAAAACTTTGTGAACTACATATGGCCCTCTATATCGTGGAATAAATTTTTTATTAACCGCTGGGGTTGTATCAACATTACTAATCATTACTAAATCTCCTTGTTTATACTCGAGTGGAGATTTTCTTTTCCGATTAAAATATTCTACATTTTGCTCCTGAGCTCGTTTAATATTTTTTTGCTGCTTTGTCTCTTATTTCTTCTAAGTCGTTACTATCATCCTCATAAACGAAGCTTTCCAGATATTCTTTAATGTTATCGTTGACTTCCCCTCGTTGGTTTACACCAAAAAGTAATCTACTAGGAGTTTCTTTCGTACTTTTCTGAACTGAATTATTGATCGCATGCTCTACTCTAACCAATGTATCATCCCAATGAATATTCTTTTCAAAGTTAATCAATTTGGATATCAATGGACGAATAATTCTATTAACCCTTTCCACTTGTCCATTGGCTCTTGGACATCCGCTAGCTACTAATGTATGCTGTATATTCTGACTCCTCATATATTCGGAAAATTTCGAAGAGGTGAAACATGTACCTCTATCGCTCACTAACCTAACTGGACGACTATAATAACTGAAATAGTGATCTAAGCATTTAATTGTTTCTTCTGTAGTTTGTGTTTTAGTAGCATAGAGTTTGATAAATTTACTAAACGCATCTATTATGACTAGAATGAATTTCTTTTTGGATCTAGTTGGTTCTAATGGTCCGAAAAAATCTATGTGAACACACTCGAACGGTTTGTCACCCTTAGGGATGGGATGCAAAAATCCTTCCAACTTTCCAGTGGGTATATTAAATGAAGCACATTTAGGACATGTCTGTATATATTCCTTTACTTTTCTTGTCATTTCAGGGAACCAATATGTTCGATTTATAATATCTATAGTTTTGTCCTTACCAAAATGACCGTAATCATCATGACAAACTTTTAAAATCTGTTTTTCCATACTTTGTGGCACATAAAACCTAATCCTACCTTTATCGATTTTTCTATATATCAGTCCGTTTCGTAACTCGAAAAACTTGTCTTCCGCTTTTTCAAGTTTAGATCGTAATTTATTAAGTGTTGGATCGGTGTTTTGACAAATTGCGAGATTTTGTTCAAATGTATTTTCTTCCAATATTAGAATAGGTAATGACCTACTTAACGCGTCGACATGCTGCATTCGATTACCTGGTCTATGTTCAATCTCATAATCATATTCAGACATCTCTAATACCCATCTACTAATTCGTGGATTAATGATTTGTTTCTTTAATGTCAAGGCCAATGCATTACAGTCAGTAACTATTTTAAATTTCCTTCCTAAAAGATAAATTCTAAATCTACGTAACGCATGTACTATTGCCAGTGTCTCTAGCTCATAAGAATGATATTTACTCTCCTGTTCTGATGTTCTTTTCGAGAAGAAAAATATAGGATGTAATTTTTTATCCTCCTTACTCTGTAATAGTATAGCACCGAAGCCAACGGCACTACCATCACAATGCAATTAAGTATGAGCATTAGGTGAAAATATGGATAGAACTGGTCTCTCTAGTAATTTGTTTTTCAAGTTTTCGAAAGCTAATAACTGTTCCCTACCGAATTTAAACTCCGTTCCTTTCTTTAACATATCTTGAAGTGGTTTAGTCAAATAGACAAAGTCTACAATAAATTTCCGAAAGTATGAGCACATTCCTATAAATCTTTGTAATTCCCTCAAATTCTTCGGAATCGGATAGTCAATAATTGCTTTAATATTATTTGAGCTGGGCCTAACTCCTTCATAATTAATTTTGTACCCTAAGAATTCTATATCCGTATAAAAGAACTTGCATTTACTCAAATTCATCTCTAATTTATTTTCAGACAAGGTTTTTAGAACTAGTTTAAAAGTTTGTTTATGTTCCTCAACTGTACTACTCATGATCAATATATCGTCAATATAAATGACCACTTTATTACGAGCAATTAGATCCTTAAATATAGTTTCTACATACCTTTGAAAAACACCTGGGGCATTTTTTAGACCGAAAGGCATTTTCTGATATTCGTATTGACCTAATGATGTAATAAAACTTGTATATTTTATAGACTCCTCAGCCATAAACACATGGTGAAAACCGGACTTTAAGTCAATGAGTGTATAGAAACATTTATTAGATAATTTATCAATTATATCTTCGATTACTGGAAGAGGGTAATTATCTCGTAAAGTTATTCCGTTTAACTTTCTAAAATCAACGCATAATCTGTAGCCCGTATTATTTTTCTTTCTAACAAGCACTATTGGAGAACAAAATGGAGAATTACTATGTCTGATTATGTTTTTTTCAATTAACTCATTCAAAATTTTTGACAGTTCATCTCTTTCGCCATAAGACAATCTACGGGGTTTTGATGTAAAATATTCTTCCTTTTCTAACACTATCTTCATCTCGCATCGAATCCTTGGTTCTCTAATCTCTTTAACCTCTTTAACATAATTTGTAATTTCAAACTTAATATCTTTTTCTAATTGATAATTGAGCCGTTTATTTTGAAAGTGGTTTAAGTCCATTTTTTCTTATATTGAGATATTTAAGGGTTTGCGTTTGAATTGTTTCAAAAATATTGTTAACCGGTATTAAGTTGTTTTTATGGCTTTGTGACCTTAGACATGTTAGAATATATAACGAAATATGTTTTGTAAACTTTAATAGAAAAATAAACGGCGTTTCAGAACCTAAAATGGACTTAAACCACTTTCAAAATTAATAAAATTACTTTTTTGTTTGTGAAAAGGAATAAGTCCACTTGGTGTTCTTTGTTTAATATTATTTTAAATACTTTAGTTTCACAATAATATTGAAGAAATTATCCAAAAGAATTGTATACCTAGTGATTCTTCTAAATAGTTATATTTTTAAGGTAAGCTCTTGAAATTATTATTTTAAAGAAATTACATAATAGAAACTGTAAATATTTTATTTTTGATGTAGATGAATGTAATAGCTTTAAAATAAATAGGGAAGCTTTCAATTTAGATACAGATTTTTATTTATGTAATTAGAAAACCATGTATTTAAAAATAAATATTAATTCATTTATTAAAAAATTAAACCAGCATTCATTTATTAAGAATAATATTAGATTTTGCCATATTATTTCTCCCCATTTAGATTATGTGTGAGGTTGTTAAAATATTCATGGTGCATAGGTGGTATATACCTTAGTAACTCCATCATATCCTTATACTTAGGAGTTGAAATGGGACGTACATTTTTGTATAATGGTGTTAATTTTATGTTGTTGAAGTTCTTTGGTCTTCCCCGACAAGGTAATAAATCAAGTATTTTGAACTCTGTATCCACTTCCATAGATTCTTTATAAAACATTTTATAGGGTTTACTTTTTATAAATCGCATCCAACATATCCTTAGCCATTTTACAGGTTCGCCACTAGTGTTTTTTAATCTTTTATGAATAGCCTTTTCCAGAGGTTTTGTAGAAAAAAAATCTTCACGTTTCATTTCAGTTAATATAAATTTGTTACTCTTTCGACATGTTTTTATGGTTTCATAGTAATCCTGGGGGACATACATTAAATTATTTTTCCTCAAAGCCATTTCTATCACTCCAAAATCACTATCATTTGGCAAAAATGAATGTCCTGATAGTAAAAACTTATGGTCAATAATATCTGCATTATTTTCTGCCGATTGCACAATTTTCAACCATGCTACTGCCAATTTTATATTCCTGTTCTGCCCAGTGCACATATCGCTGTAAGCTATGATATGTTTCTGATTTCTAAGATTTTTGAGGTGTTTTAATATACAAGATACTACTTCTTGAGAACCTCTCGATGCCACAGTTTCATCCCAGGCATACATGCAAACTTCATTATCGTGAAAATTATGACAACCTAGGTTTAAAATGTACATGTTACGTTTGTAATAGGCGATGGAAACAGACAATTTTGGAAAAGGTAACGCCTTTTCTAAGTCGAATGAAAAAGCGAAATATACATTTGGATTATTTCGGGCCAAATATTGATCTTCTTTTAATGATTTTCTGGCCAATTCAGCACATCTTAAATGAATATTATGTTCTTCCGTGAGGTTTTCCTTTTCTTCCGTATTACAAGATGCTTTAATTTTAATATTCAATTGATCACATTTTTGGCAAGTATCTTTTTGTGGGTGATGAAAATGCAAATTAAATTCGTTTTTAAAAATTTTTCGGTATGTCCACTCATTAACATTGCTTAATTTTTTTTGTTTACACTCTTCCAGGTATAGATTAAACATTTTAGTAACAGTTAATTCAGGGTGTAAGTACCTTCTACTTGGATTATGAGACCTTGTGTAATGAGATTCATATTGAGGAAAAGATTTAATATGATTCTTTACGGCTTCTCTATCCTCTTCGTTAATTTTCCTAAAAGATCCTGGCATACGTCCACGCAAATCATTTCCAATATTCTTACATTTTAAAATACGTTGTAATAGGCCTGCTGATATATTAAAAGTACTCAAAAAGTATTTTTTACATACTGAAACATTTCCGTGAGTAGTTTTTAAGTAATATTTGTAAGTGTAATTTCTTGGCGAACCTTTGCCGTTTCTCAAGCGTTTACGTTTCACAATATGCTGCTCGGTGGCTCCATGTAAATATAAATTTTGTTTATTGAAATTCCCCAAATTCCAAAAGTTATCAAAAATATTTTTCCTTCTACATTAATCAGATTTATGCAATTCTTTAAACAATGACAGTCTTTGTCTTGGAATATTTTTTCCCGGATAATTTTTCCAGCTGCAGTGTAATATTTCTTTCCCGTATTCCTATAAGATTTTCTTAATTTTTGAGCGTATTTATCACCATTTTTTTCTGGTAACTCATTCACTTTTAGAGAATTTGTGCTGAATGGTGCTGGCACTCCATCATCATCATCTGATGACAAATAATTTTCTACAATTCTTCTTCTCTTTATAGTACTATTAGAATTATTGTTTTTTAAATCATCTTCACTTTCGGAATCCAAAATTCTTGAATTTTTATTTCTTTGCACAGGGTATATTTCTATTGAAAATAATAACCGATAATTACACAAGTTATTTTAATTATAAACCTATAAGTAAATTATTTTTTGTTACCTGTGTCACTATCTGAGGTAATTCCAGTGTAATCTTTGTCAGACATATTAAAGTTTATAATTAGAACTTCAGAAACTATTTAAAATATAATTAATAAACACAACTATTCTTACTCTTAAAGAATACTAGAAATTTACTTACTAAAAACACTTTCATATTACCGAAGAAACGCCATTTTATAATTTTTTCCCGTTATAAATTTTACTCCTTCGTAGTGAATTTCATTGCTATACTGCGCAATAATGGATTTCTTCGGAATTTTGTAACATAAGACATTCCCTATCAAAATTATTTCTTTCAGTGGACTTAAACCAGTTTCAAAATAAATTTTTTTGCATTTCGTTAACTAGCTAATTTTCAAGTGCCCCAAATCATAGCGATTTTAATGAAACTAGACTTAAATAGTTTATAAAAAAAAAGATTATATAGGATTGTGATTATTGTTATCATTAACTAAATTTTTTTTAAAAATGGACTTAAACCACTTTCAAAATAAACGGCTCAATTATCTTTTTGTCCAAAATTTATTTCTAAAACATCTTCATTTACAACATCAATATTTAAGATTTCACTTTGGAAATCGTCCTCTTCGTCAATAATCATTTTTACTTTTAATTTGTTCAAAATATCTCTACCAATAATAATGTCACTGTTCTTTGTATCATCGTGAACTACAACAAATTTAAATAATCTCACTCTATTAAAAATATTAATATGTAAATGTGTCTGGCCTAAGATTACAAGTTTTGATTTATTTATGCCTGAAAATAGTCTATTATCTGTTGCCTTTTCATAATCCCGAACAAATTTTTCTTTTATTAACGATATTGGACTACCACTATCTATTGTAGAATCTAAATAATTTTCAATAAGTGTGT
The DNA here is from genome assembly GCA_949987705.1 of Thereva unica. Lineage (NCBI taxonomy): Eukaryota > Metazoa > Arthropoda > Insecta > Diptera > Therevidae > Thereva > Thereva unica. The sequence goes on along the minus strand of OX465283.1, from coordinate 69,529,006 downwards.
TGGAATTGTTAAGTAGGTAGACACCTACCTTTCGTATAAACTCAGTCGAATCATCTTCCTTTTCTATTGTGTTGATTGCTGCTGATGACATCGTTGGTCGATGATCTTGTCTGCTATGATTGGGACAGTTAGAAATTATGTGATCCTCACTGCCACACCTATAACATGAGCCTGGTTTCCTCTTAGGTCTTCTGCATTCATTAGTGATGTGTCCACGTAAACCGCAATTAAAACATCTTTTATCATTTGTAATATTGTTGTAAGTGTTATGATTCACTTTTTGCTTTAATGTATTTACCCTATTGACGTTAGGTTTTACCTTTGAAATTGAAGCAAATGCTTTTAATAAATCGTTGGTTTTTGTAAAGTTCATGATTTTTGCTTGGTCTTCCAATCTTTTATCTTTAAACCCATCTATCAAAGCTTCGATGATTTCCTCATCTTCGTATTTTAATCCATTCGCTAAACATAATTTGTCGTGGAAGTATTCGGCAAATGGTTCATCAAATTTCCATATTCTTTCTTCAAAGATTTTACGTATTCGATACTTGCTTGGCTTACAGTCATACATCTTTGCTAATTCGCTTAAAAGTGATTGTAAATTAATTGAAATATGAATGGACTTACTATGGAACCAACGTGCTGCCTTTCCCTTCAACTTGTTAATTACTATTAGCTTCATCTCCATTTCCGGGATTTGATCAATTCTTTGAATTTCCGTAATTTGTTCAATAAACAGCTGGACATTTTCGTGTATTTCTCCATGAAATTCATTTAGGATCTCAAGGATGTACCTTCTATCGTATGACGGAACCACATCGCTTGAAGGCGCTACCACGTTTGAAGCGCTGGGCATATCCTCCCTTTCTTCGTTCGGCATCAGGAAATTGCGTAATCTATTGTATTTCTTTTGCTTACAGCCAGAAGTTGGCAAGCCGTATTCCCGTAATTTTATTGTTAATTCGCTCGTTTTGTACGAGGTTATTGAAAACAACGTGTTTCCCGCAATGATGAATCGAGGCAAGAACAATCTTAAAATATCTGAGCAATCCTCACCTTCCACACTATTAATAATATTTTTTCTTAAAAGTTCCTAATCCCACTTCTGATTTCTGTGAGTCTGTTATATCAATTTATTTTTAAAACATTACAAACTTGGCTTATAAAATATTCTCTCTAACACCAAACTATAAAAGCAACTCAACTCTCGTCTTCTCGCTAACTTCTCCTTGTCTTCTTCTTCTTTTTCAGCAACGCCATACAGACTTTATTTTTCCGTACAACATTACCTAACTAAACTTTGAATCTCCTTACACCTTTGTTGTTTTTTCGCTTATAAGTATATTGAGGAAGCGTGGCTCTTGTTCAGTATGTAAAGGTGTTACATGACTACTGGGAGTATAACGTGTCGGTGTTTCCATTCTTTCCGTCTCCTTTCTGCTATTTTCCGATTAGAATTTACTTCCAGATCAAACTGCTGCCTCCAGCATGCTTAACAGTGCATGCGACATATGGCGTATAGTATTTTTCATCTTCATAACTTTATTTACGTAGATAACGTCACTGGAGGTTCTATGTATCAAAGACAAATCATCCACGGTCGACCGTACTAGGCTCAATTCTAGCATGTTTTCTTAATTTTGCTTAAAATCCCGGTTTCCTTCTACTGTTGAAGCATTTTAGCTTTAGTAAGTCGTCTCATATTGGACTTCTCATTGATTTCTATCAGTCTTTCGATAAAATAACGATGCTCAGACAGAAGGCATATTGTAATACACCAGTTATTGCCTTATCAATAAGGTCTCAGCTAATAAAAGTTTTATGAGCTTCAGTTTACTTGACAGACAACACTACTTTTAGCATAGGGGCCTAAGCGATCTTCTTGACTTGATGTTATTCGCTTTCTTCTTGGGTGGTAGCACGTAAGTTGATTCAATCGACCTCTTCATGCAAAAATCTTGAATTTTTGTATGAAGAGGTCGATTGAAACAACTTACAATTTCGTTTCCTTGATTGGAGTCACTCTTCTTAAAAATCTTACTAATATTGCTCGATGTGATTCATTATATTAGGGTTTTCGATAGATGGATGGAATGCAGCGTTTAATAGATACAGCGTTATTCTTTACTTACAAACAATTGTATATGCATATGTAATTTATGAAAGGATTAAATCGATCATTATTAAATGTATAATAGTATTTATTAATTATTTTGATTAATGCTTTATTTATGTAAGCTTTAATGAATAATTAACGAGGAGAACATAACCATCTTCCACATATAAACCGCTTTTATTATCCCAACAGCAACCCACATAAAGTTTTGCCAAAAAAAAAATTAAACAAAAAATATAATTGCATTTTTTTCTAGTGGCATAATGTTTTTCATAATTTAGTTATTAAATTTTTTTAAAAATACAAATGTAATTTATTTAAAACAATTAAAAATCAAATTCGAAATATAAATCCAAAAAAACACTACTATGTTGTCGTGGGCAGGGTTGGAAATCAAACCGGACCGGGAGGGAATTCTTATTGTTATGGATCGAAGGGGTCGTGCAACTGGGGAAGCATATGTTCAGTTTGAAACACAGGATGATACTGAACAAGCCTTAAAACGTAATCGGGAAAAGATTGGGCACAGGTGGGTTGGTTTATGAATTTTATTTACAAAATGTTAATTTTTAATTTATATATATATTTTTTAAATTTTTTTTTATTTACAACATAAAAAATTCAAAATTATTTGGGGTTTGTTTATTTTTCTTTGTTACTAATTTTAATTAAATATTACACAAATTACAAGTTTTTTTGCGTGTCAATTGTTACAGTTTTATTTTTAAATTTATATTAAATTTGATTAAGATGAAATAGAATATTTTCTGAATTTAATTTCAATATTGGAGTAGTAATTTATCAGTAACGTTAAGTCTAAAAAATCAAATTTATTACTTTTTCTTTATCTATTTTTCCTGATTTTTAAAAGGCAAAAACTAAAAGTTTTTTTTGTACAGCTTATATGTTAACTATAGGATGTATTCATAATTGTTTTTGTTTCGATACAACTTACTCATTAATTTTAAAACTATTGTTAATTTATACAATTTTTCAACATTCGTCCAGATCAGTTGTAAAAATGTTCGCGTGCAAGCAATTCTGAATATATTCTACTATTATCGTGTGTAGATCTAAATAATTCAATTTTTCAAAGGAAGGGCACTCCTTATTAAATTCGTATCTTCTCAACTCCTAAAAATAATTTCTTCGTGTTTAGATAAGCAAAACAGTAGGATTATCATAAAGGCTTTTAACTAAATATTATGTGTTGTATTTTAATGGCTTCTAAGGTTTATTTTATTGAACTATATATATAATTGATTATTTGTATAATTGTGTTAATTGAAGTCGAGTTTTTAATCCAAATGAAAGTATAAGTATTATTAATCTTCATAACTTATCGTTCTACGTCGTGCCCCAAAAGCACTGCAACAAAAAAGGGAACAAATGCAAGTTTCGCCGTTATATGTGTTTTATTGAAAAGAATACATTTGTACAACTTTCTTTTAACATAATTTTCAAATGGTAGCTACGCACTGTTTTTTGTTCATTTTAATAAATTATATTAAAAGAAATTTTTTAAATAAATAACTTTTATAAATAAAACGCACTCAAAGGCAAACAAATAATTGTAATTAATTATACACAAGAAAATTTCATTGCAAAATAAGAAATGCTAGAACTAGAAAATTTAGCTACATTGTGTAACACGTCATAACTGTCTTAGGAACCCTTTCAGTGGACAATCTCACTCTAGAACTCATTATTTGAAATATTCTTTTTAATTGTCCAAGTACCCGTTCAATGATAACTCTTACACGATCATGTAAACTTTGTAGCATTTTCGTCGCACATTGGTAGTTGCATTTTCAAAAAGTGTCCTAATCCTTGGTGTCGGGCCATAATCCTCATCTCCTAGCCAAAGGGCCCCGATAGAATTTTCATTAAGAAGACTGGATATTGCAGATTTTCGCTAAATTCGTGGGTCGTGGTCAGATCCCGGCCACTGAACGGCTACACTTGTAAATTGCTCTTGGCTTTAATATCTGAATATGAGTGCAACCTAAAACACAGTTAAATTTAAATTTCCACTCGTCTTTCTCTCTCTTACCAAAGGTAGACATACATACTTTAAAAAAAATAGAAATTGCTGCTCTGTAAACGCCAATATCATACCCGACTCCAGCTTGAAATCCGGGGTCTCCGGGGATCGGATAAGCAATGATTGCTTACCCATTGTACGTTAACGAATTCAAATCGGTACAATGATTCACTTCACGTGTTCACTCTTAACGAGTCACTTCACTCAGGAGTATTCACTTTAAGTGTACACTTAGTTTTTATTCACTCCACTCAATTTGATCAATATTCCAAAATTCTAAACGTTGTATCTTGAGAAGAGGAAATGTCTCTTTAAAAAATCAAAAGATTGCATGGAATTTTAGATCGTGTGAAAAGTAATACTCCTTTATATTGGAATATAGAATGGTTGAATCTAACAAAATTTATTTAGGATAGAGTTGATGACTCGCATAAGTCAAAAGCTATTTAAGATTAGAATATTGTGGTTGACGTGATTATTTTTACAGTTATAATTATTAAAAATGAATTGTGAATTTTTTATTTGCGGTCGAATGAATGTTAATTTCAGGAAGACATCTTCAATTTCAAAATTACATTTGTAATCTTATGCTTCATGCAATTTTTATCCAAATACAACTTTTTTTATTTTTGTTTGTTTGTATAATCTAAAACTCTTCTGCAACTCACATAAATCTTAAGCAGGTATATTTAGTTTATTTTGAATTTTTATTTTTTATAAATCAGCTTTAAATGATGACTGGTTCAGATATACATACATGAATGCTCCTCAACAACCTGAATGCACCGCTTCGGCAAGTCTTATCTAGTTGCTCTAGATATCTCCGCTTTGATAAAATTTCAAACTATAGGTATTAAAATGAGCTTCGTTTCTGGTTTTAGTAACTGCCACAAAGATTAATTCTATTTTTAAAAGGTTTGAAATTCAAGCCCGCACCAAACCTTTTCTTTTTCATTAACTCCCATTTAATCAAGCTCTAGAAGTTACATATTTCATAATTGGCACCACAAGAATTTCTTCTATTAATAATACTATTGTATGTTCCATTGAATTGAGATTTTTGCACAATCGCGCATTTTCGCCGCCAACAGCAATCGTTTTCCGGCCAGCTTGAATCTAGAATATTAATCGAAAATAAGTTTTGCTTAATTCTCAGACCGCCAAGATTCAAACGAACTATATTCTTAAGCTCCACCCGGACTTAGTCTATTCTATTCTCGAACCTTGCGGTTGAGCTATAATCAATACCATGGTCTGGTAGTACAATTGAAGACATTTGACAATGTACACCCACGTTAATGGCATTTGTATCATTTCGGCGGGAAGTGTATTAAGGTCGAGTCATTTGTATGCTCATGCTCATGATGCATTTTAATTCGATTGTTTTAATTTCGATTTTCAATTAAGAAAGATTCAGTGGTTTGTAGTACGATTCCTTTCATAACCTACCAAACACACAATCAGCCTTATTCTTGTTGTCGAGTGACGTGACAGCGGTCATTCGTCAGCCTTTTACGTTTTAAAGTTTTCAATAGTTTTCTTTTTTCTTAGAATGATCGAAAATCTTAAGTCCTTATACGAGCCCAGAAACAAGAAAGGTTCTTTGATTAGTAAAATTTACCTCAAAATAGTTAGTTCAACTTCCTATATGAACTATTTAGAAACAAATTTACGTTTCAAATAAGTATAATAGAATATTCAGGCTTCAAAAACTATTTTCTGTAATTTAGATTTTGATTGTAACGTAATAGCATCGATTTAGGTTAAAAATACTATAGCTATCGGTCCTTTTGATATAAGAATTATTTTAAGTAATAGTTTTTAGGAGCTTTTAGTTTTAATGTGACATTTTTAATTTATTTGTATGTCATATATTCTCTAAAAGAATTTCAAATCAAAATGCCTTGGTGGCTCTGTATCCACTTGAACTTAAATATTGTACGAGAATATCAAGTATCGTTAGTTTTATATACAAATATTTGCAGTTATAAAAGTAAACCCCTAAATTATATTTAAAAGTTATTATGCGTTAAGTAGGATTTTCCTTTCTTATTCTATATTCTTTTCAGTATTTTATGTTACACAATAAACATTTTAGTTTTTTTCTTCAGACATAGAATTTATCAGGAATTTTAAATGTTAAAGTTGAATAATTAAAAGCATTTCAAATTACAGACCCCGAAAATAATATTATTATGATATATTAATATCGAATTTGGTAAAATTTCTGCAGATATATTGAAATATTTCGGAGTTCTGTTGCTGAAATGAGGCGACAATCGTCCGGAAGTCGTCCAGGGCCATACGACAAGAAGGACCGGGGTGGTTCACGTGGCGGCGGCCGCAACGATTTCGGCGGCAGAGGAGGACGTGGAAACTCCAGAGGAAATGGTAAAAATTAATAACTAAATTTTTACTAAAAAAAATCACGACCTGCTTTTTAAAGACATATGGGCAAACAATAGCTTCAGTGGGAATGGTGGAAGTAACTTCGGTGGTGGTGGAGGTGGCGGCGGCGGCGGTGGCAGCATGAGTGGTGGAAGCGGTTTTAACAATGGTGGAAGTGGACGATTTAATGGCGGTGGAGGCGGATTCGGAAATGGAAGTGGAAACGGCGGTAGCGGAGGCGGTGGCGGCGGAGGCTTCGGGGATTTTAACAATTTTGGAAATAATCGTGGAAGCAGCTTCGATGGTAATAATCCGTTTGATGGGCCGTTCAATTCTAATCGCAATAGCGGAGGAGGCGGTGGTGGCGGCGGCAACGGTAACTTTGGGAATAACAACTTCTTTGGAGGTGGTGGTAGCGGTGGAGGTTTGAGTGACACCCGCAACAGCTCCGGAGGAGGTGGATTCGGTCCTATCGGAGGTGGAAGAAACGAAAATGACACATTTTGTGTCCACATGCGAGGCTTGCCGTATTACTGCTTCGAAAACGACGTTAACAGAGTAATTATATTCATTTATTTAAAACAAAAACTAAATCATATTCATTATTTTTTTTCTCTTTCATTCTAAGTTTTTCGAGCCGGTTCGTCCGGTAAATGTGAAGATTATCTACAATAATAAGGGATTGCACAGTGGTTCAGCAGATGCATATTTTGATACATATGAAGAAGCCATGCAGGCGATGAAAAAGCACAGAGAACAAATGGGTAACAGATATATTGAATTGTTCTTCGATGGAAAACAAAAGGGTAATAACTCCAGAAGAATCTAAAATTTCTGTATTCGCTTACACGATTTAAATCCACACAAATAAGTAGAAATTAAATTTATTGCAAATTAATTATAAGTTACTTAAATATTCAGTAGCTAAAAGTGCAAATTTCATCTTTGTCGACACATAGGATATATTTGCTGTCTTCACTAAAATCCTATTACATAAGTTTTAAAATATTGTCAGAAAACTGAAAAATACTTAAATTTTCGAAAATATTTTATTTTCACATTAAAAGCTGATTGATTTTAAATAATTATTGTATTACGTGAGTGGGATAAATAAAATTTTTAGAATTCTATTAATGGTTTTTTGGAGATATTGACAACTGTTGAAATTATTATTAATTTTTCAGGTGCTTTTGAGATAGTATAGTGGAATATTAATGAATGAGTAAAGTATTACCTGCATTCTGATATACTATACTCTATATTTATTTTAATGCAACTGTTCTGGTGTTTTGTTAAGTTTTTTAACCGTAATATAGCTACTGAAGATGCACGTCCGTTGTCGGTATTGGCAAGTAAAGTTGCTTGGGTTGTTGGAAACTAATTTTGATCCAAGAGCTGCAAAGAATCGAATTTTGTTCATTTTATACAGAAATATCAGAAGGCTAGATTAATTGAAACTAAAACTAAGTTTGATGAGATGCATTGCGAATAAAATATCGCTGTTAAGGGGTTGCTCTGATTTTTGGTTTAAAAAAAAACGAAATTTTTTTTTGCCTTTTTATATTTATTAATATGTGTAGAATACGTTCCTAAAATATTAGTACGAATTTTTTTTTCGTTAAAAAGTTATATGCAGTATTGTAAGTGCAAAAAAACTGATTTTCTGTCGGACGTTCAGCGCGTGGTAGTGCTACTGTTATAGTTTATATACATAGTACCTGATGTTATTGTTATTTACACGAATGTAAAATATACATACGCATTCGTGCAAATAACAACATCAGCCACTATATGTATATAGTAACGCAAACATACGTTTGAATTTACATACATTATTTCGGTTAGTTCGGCTACAGTGAAACGTAAAAAAACTTTAAACGCGTTTTTCTCAAAATGCCATTTTTCAAAACGGTTCCAGCGATTCAGAAGAAACTATTTAATATATTGACTTACCACTTATGTCAATTTATCGAAAATGATGTTGTCGAGTTCGCCTGTGTAAAATTTTTTTTCAAAATCTTACTATTAGTATTTTATCCTCCCATTTTGGGCCAGAAAAGTTGCATTTTTACGTTTTTTCACTAAAATGTCCTTAAAAAATTTTTTTTGATGCAATTTTTACTAATGTTGACATAAGCGAACTAAAGGACATAATTTTTAACAAAACCGTTTTTCACTTTTCTGGTTCTAACCAATGGGGACGGAGCTATCGATGGAACCGTTTTCCATGTTATTTTTGAGGTGTCAACTTCAGCGCGTGCTACATATTTATTTATGACGGCAAAAAAAAAATAAAATTTTTTTTTGTGATCTCTAAAAGTAATCTAATACTATGAAAAAATTTTGTATATAAAAATAATAAGGGTTTTCTGTAAAAAAAAATCCAAAAATAGTCAATTTTTTGCCTCAAAAATCAGAGCAACCCCTTAATAAAAAATTAAACTACAAAAAATTTTAACGCTCTCACATATACTTCTAGCTTGCGTTTGTTGCGTCTAGGGGGTGTTAGATCCTTCGGATTGCTCTGGCTATTTAAATTCTGTCAAAAATAGTTTAAATACTGTATATAAATTTCAGCTTTTATACTTTAACGTAAAGGTGTTCAGTTCTTGCACACCTATCGGCCCAAAGCACCACTAGTCAAGATTGGTAAACCCTAAGCGTTTTTATCTATACAAGTGACAATACACAGAAAAAATTTCAGCCTCTATGCTTTGACGCAGGTCTAGGAGGCCCTGGCTCTTAGTCTAAAACGTTATACTTACGAAATATGAATGGTAATATATGGGGTGAGTGACGGCGACCTCCTAGTATGCGTGACCTGTCCATCACGCGGGTTCACTCCGGGCAATGCGTTTCAGACACGTAGCTGACAGTCGTCTTCCTAACCCTGTCTTCCCATCCTAAATATAGTCCTTACTTCCCATCCTCACTCCTCCCTCGTCAGTCTTTGGGTGGGTAGACTCGAAAGAACACCCAAAAAAAGCAATGGAAAAAACAAAAGGAATTTGTACCCCAGGTGGTAAACCTGCAAGCCAGGGAAATCCACCCTCTACGGAGGTCGGCCTCATGGATTCTGGGGGAGGCCATCAATTGCTTACTAGGAACAGGGAAGTGGACGATTCGCATGTCAACGCAGTCACGCAGGAAAGCGTAGAAGCGGCGGCGAGCGAGCTAGTGAAGGCATCCTCAGAGAAGGTGGACAATGCGACGCAGCAATGTGTCAAGAGGTCAGCCGGCTCTGGGCCTACGTTAGCGCAGGAATCCGACTCGGAAAAGGGGCTGCGAAAGCAGCTGAAGCAGAAGAGGAAGAGGGAGCGCAAAAGACAGAAGAAGGCAACTTCCTCTGTTGGGGGATCGGCCGAGTCCACTCCGGAGGAGGTGGGACCCACGAAGAGGTTTAGAGGTGAAAGTCTCTGCACCTCAGCTGTGGGTTCTACTGTCGAAGGTGAGGACAAGGCCAGGGAGAGGAAGGGTGGACAACCTCAACATGTAAAACAGGGAGGAGTCAACTCTTCTGTCTCGGGGGTCGTGCATGCGGAGCCTGGGGCGGAGAATACCTACGCAGGCATAGCAAGCAGTGACCTCCGTTTGGGTGTGGCCGACGATGGAAGGGAGGAGGGTTTGGGCACGAAGCAGGTAACCGTTTTTAAAGCGGCCTTGCTTAAGGCACTAGACTCTCTGCCTGACAACGCTGGCGATATCGGTATTACCGAGGTAGACTTGGAGGGCGGGGTCATTGCACTCAGGTGCGTGAACCAAAAATCCAAGGCCTGGCTGTACGAAGCTGTCGGAAAGATGACTGACCTATGGGAAGGAGTCAATCTGAGAGTGGAGCGCCTTCACCACATCCTTAAGGATGTGAGGAGGATGATCATCCGAGTTCCCGGTTCGCCGGAGAGCAAGGAAACCATCCTAGCCAGATTACGTCGTCAAAATGCCTGTGTGACGGACACTTCTAAGTGGAGGGTCAGTCGCATAGGTAGATATGGTGACGCGAAAAACGGCAGTACCATTCTCACCGTATGGTGTCCGAAGGAGGAGGCGGAGGCGGTCAGGCATGCAGGGGGGAAACTCAACTGCGGGCTGGACCTTGCCTACGTGCGATTCCAGAAGGACAAGCCGGAGGAAATGGTAGAGCCGGCCGGAAAGGCAGCTGAACAAGGGGACCAGTGAAATGGAATCCTCGTCAGCTGGGCGGGAGGTGGGCCAGTTCCGGCAATTAAAGGTTTGCCAGTTGAATCTACACCATAGCAGAGCAGCATCAGCAATGATGACGCGAGGCTTCGGTGAGATGAAGCTGGATATTGCTCTCATACAGGAACCCTGGATCTACAAGGGTAGGATTAGGGGACTATCTGGGAGCTTTGACACTGTACGTTCCCAATGCGAATGAAAGAGTGAGGACGTGTGTGCTGGTGAAACACGGAGTGCAGGCGGTTTTACTGCCGCACTTGTGCACACCAGATCTCACAGCAGTACGCGTAGGTACTGGAAGTGGGGCTTTCATTCTAGCCTCAGCCTACCTTCCGTACGATTCGCCAGATCCTCCGCCCACCAGGGAGTTGGAAATTCTGGTTATTACCTGTGGCGCAAAGGGCACAGGGTTAATAGTTGATTGCGACGCAAATGCACACAACACGGTGTGGGGAAGCACCAACGACAACCATAAAGGAGAGGCTTTGCTCGAATTTGTGGAATGCAACAATCTAGTTATTGCAAATAGAGGGGCAGAACCAACCTTCGTCGATGCTAGACGAAGGGAAGTCATAGATATAACTCTATGCAGCAAACGGATGTTGACAAGACTGACCAACTGGGAGGTGATGGATCGGACGACTATGTCAGATCACAGAGCCATTTCATTTAAGATAGCGTACGGAACCCCGGGCAGGGGAGACGGAATTAGAACAACGAGAATTCCCCGCAACACGGACACGTCTAGATATACTGAAATGTTGCGCAGGAATCTCGGGGAGCGCGTGCCAAGGGCACCGAAAACCACAAGAGAAGCAGAGTCTCAGTTGCATGTCCTGCAGACAGCGATAGAGAACGCTTTTCGAGTGGCGTGCCCTCTTACGTCAGTGGATGACCATGATCCCACACCCTGGTGGTGTAGAGAACTGGGGCCAGTTCACGCAATTCGACGTCGACTGAAAACGACGCATTAAATGTCGTTTTGGGTTCACGCAAGTCGACGTTTTATGTTTGTCGTTTTAAAAGTGACGTTAATTTTCTCGACGCCAGATTTGGCGTCGAATTCATTTATTGTTGTATTAAAAACGAGTTGTGGTGCCAATTAGAGCAGAGCAGAAATAATTTTACACAAAACTTTTTACAGTTCTGAACAAGCAAAATGCAATAGAAAAAGAAAAACTTTTAGTTGAAAAATAACAATTATAACTACTCCAAGAAGAGTTAGATGTACAAAAATAAATTCAGAGTTGAGATTTTCCAATACTATTATGAATTTGTTTAATTAATTAATTTAATTACTCACATTATTGAAGTTTCAGTATTATTTGCAGCTTGTCCCCCTTGTGGATAATGTGAAAAGTGCAGCGGTTTCATTGGATTTTGCATACCTTTAGGAGAAATTATTTTGGGAAAATGACATTCGACACGTCGACTTACGTGAACCCAAATTCAACGTTGTAGGAATTAATGTCGTTTTCATAAAGCGTCGATGTCGACGTCGAGTGTCGAATTGCGTGAACTGGCCCCTGGAGAAACTGAAGAAAGAGGTCAGAAGGGCTTTCAACCAAGCGATGAGGTGCAATGAATATTTTATGTTAACTATTTAACTTTATATATACAATAATACTATCTCCCTTTATCTATTTTTAAGTACATACGCTTTTAGCGTTATAAGATTATTGTAATCTTGATGTACAATATCACAATAAAGTAAAATGAAATGAAAAATGAAATGAAATGAAATGACCCGGTTGCCTGGGAGAATTACAAGGCCAAGAAAAGAGAAATGAAACAAACTCTGCGACGACGGAAAAGGGAGTCGTGGAGGGACTTCTGCTCGAGCATGGAGAGCATATCTGAGGCCAGCAGACTTCAGAAAATGACCTCCAGGGACCCGGTCTCCAAAGTCGGACTCGTTCGTGTCTCGTCGGGGAGGATGGCGGAGACGCTGGAGGAAACCAACAAGATCCTGATGGAAGTTCACTTTCCTGGCAGCTATATCTCGGGTAAATCTTGGGCTATTCGTAACAGAATGGCTACAAGGATGAACCGAGAGGAGGCTAACGGGGTGGTGACAGAGGAAGGGGTGAGACGTGCAATAGACACATTCTCTCCCTTCAAGACATCGGGGCGTGACGGAATATTCCCTGCGCTGCTCCAATGGGGCAAAGAAATCATTGCACCCAAGCTTAGGGGAATATTCGTTACCTGTCTAGCAACAGGATATATTCCGGCGGTGTGGAGGGAAACCAAAGTGGTATTTCTCCCTAAGCCAGGCAAGAAGGACTACACCGAGGCGAAGTCCTCCAGGCCGGTCAGCCTAACATCCTTTCTGTTGAAAACAATGGAAAGAGTGGTGGCAGACCACCTGGAGAGTACTATGCTAAGGAGGCACCCTTTAAGTAGAAGCCAGCACGCTTACCAGGCTGGCGGATCTACAGAAACGGCACTTCACCAATTGGTGCGAGTAGCCGAGGGGGAACGGCATACCGGAGGCATAGCGATGGCCGTAATTATGGATATCGAAGGCGCCTTCGACAAGATACAGTTCAACAAACTCAAAGACGCTCTGGTGAGGCGCGAGGTCAGCCCCATGATTGTAAGGTGGGTGGACAGCATGCTGAAAAACAGAGCGGTAAGGATTCAGACAGGAGACTCGCGGCTTCGAGGGAGAGTCAGCAAGGGATGCCCACAGGGCGGGGTCCTATCGCCCCTCCTGTGGAACATCACTGTGGACACTGCTCAGGCGGCTAGAGGTAATGGGCGTGCATACCGTTGGGTATGCAGATGATGTAGTGATTGTGGCACGTGGCAAGTTTATGAGCACTACGGCAGATATCATGAGGAATGCACTCCAAGTGGTTGAGCAGTGGTGTACGGAACAGGGCCTCACCATAAATGCCAATAAGACAGACGCGATAATCTTCACTAGGAAGATTAAAGATCTGGATTTTCAGCCCCTCATGCTTTTTGGATCGAGGATCAAGGTGTCTGGGATGGTCAAGTATCTGGGTGTATACTTGGACTCGCGACTAACCTGGAAATACCACGTTGAAGAGAAGATTAAGAAGGCGACAAGGGTGCTTCACCAGTGCAGAAGAGTATGTGGACTAAGGTGGGGTATCTCACCAAGGTTAGCATACTGGACATATACCATGATGGTGAGACCCATCATAACTTATGCCTCGGTGATCTGGTGGACTAAAATCACACAGAAAACCGTCAAGAGGCATTTGGACAAGGTGCAAAGAATGGCCAGCGTAGGTGTGAGCGGTGCTTTCCGTACCACACCCGCCGCGGCATTGGAACCGCTGTTAGGTCTGCTGCCGTTAGATCTCCAGGTGATGAAGATTGCGGCAGCCTCAGCGATTCGGATGGGACGGGATGCCGCATGGCAGGCGTCAAGAGCCTTATATGGGCACATGAAGATTCTGGATCGCATCAAAGGGACTAGGGAGCTCATGATGCCCAAGGAAGGGATCACAAAAATGAGGGTGACCGAAAGGTATCATAAAACCCTCATATGGAACGGAACGCTCCCGGAAGGGAGACCGGAAGACATATATATCTTCACGGATGGATCCATGATTGACGGCTGAGCAGGTGCGGGAGTCTTCTCAGAGGACTTAAATCTGACCTGCTCTCTGGCTTTGGGGAATTACACCTCAGTCTACCAGGCAGAAATGCTTGCTCTGCTGCACGCGCTGGATCACATAAATGATGGTCAGGTGCAGGGAAGAAGTATCCTTATAGCACTGGACAATCAGGCTGTGATTAAGCGCATGAATCAGACAGAGATTAATGCGTCTCTGGCGTTGGAATGTGTCCAAAAACTGAACAGGTGTGCGAAACAAAACAACGTGACGCTAGCTTGGGTTAGAGGACATACAGGCATCTATGGGAACGAAAAGGCTGACAACCTGGCAAAACAGGGGTCAACCTCGGAATTTTGGGGACCGGAGCCATACTCTGCCATTGGCAGAGGGTTAGTAAGGAACTGCATCGAGAAATGGGTCGCTGAGGAACACCGGAGGCGGTGGGACGCTATGACTACGTGTAGGCAGGCTAAGATGGTGCTTACGTAGCCGATTACCGCAGCCAGAAGAAGGATCCTGCATATGCAAAGGAGAACCCTCAGATGGTTGGTGGCACTGATTACAGGACACGGATGTTTCAGGTATCACCTAAAAACAATGGGAATTCTGGAGGATGACACCTGTCGGATGTGCCTGGAGGAACCTGAGACGGCCACACACATAGTGTGTCACTGTCCGGCGGTGGCGAGAAAAAGGGCTGCCATAACTGGACTCCATTGGATGGAGGACATGCGGCAGACTCCCTTCAATCAGCTGCTTGCGATAACTAGGGGAGTCGAAGCAAGGGAGCAATGGGACAACCCACTGCACCCACTGAGTTTGGGCTAGGACAGCAAAGTGTACGGGCGTGTGCTGTTCCGGTCCCCGAAAAACGCGCTGAATATTTTCACTGTGAACTGTGATAAACAAAAAAATTGTGGAAAAATTAAAACTAAAAATCGTGCACAAAAAAAACACACAATCAAAAAAAACAGTGACAAAAAAAAACGAGCGCAGTCTAACGCGAAGGCCCATCACCCTTCACTAGACTCAACGACCGACCGGACCGACGAACGGCGCAAGTAAGTACCCTTGCTCCCTACCCTCTCTCGCATCTCGGTCCTGCAGGTGCCGCGGCTAAAATCTGTCGGTCGATGAAATTTGCCCCGTTTCAAAAGGCATAACACTTTGACGAGGACAAATTTTATTGACTCTGATGGTTGCGGCAAATGTAATGCCGGGAAATATCCCCGAGAAGGTGGCGATTGAGCCTGCGCAACCGAAGTCCCGCTACAGGTCAAATTTTTGTATTGACTTTTGTAACATTCGTGGACTTCATGCGAATTTCTCTTTTGTTGAGTGCCACTTATCTAATTATAAACCCCCAATCTTAGCACTTAGTGAAACCCAAATATCACCCGATAATGACTTAGGCCATTACCAGGTGTCGGGATACACTTTAGTGCACAATCTCTCCCCCCATAGGGGTATTGCCATTTATGTTAGGGACGACGTGGCTTATTATAAAATTTATTCAAGCGCGACTTCAGATTTTAATTATCTTTGGATTAAAATCATTTTCCAAAGCCACGTCTTATTCTTCTGCTTCCTATACAGAAGTCCTAACATAAGTAACGAAGCCACCTCTTCATCATTTGATACTATTTCCGAACAGATCTCGGGTTTTTTGTCGTCCAATCCTGAGTGTGAAATCATTGCTGCGGGTGATTTCAATGTTCACAACGTTAAATGGCTGACTTACTCAAATGGCACCAGTATTTCTGGCAAGGACGTTGAGCTCTTTGCAGACATCAATAATTTGCATCAAATTGTGGATCATCCCACAAGAGTCCCTGATGTTGCTGATCAAGGAAGATATCTCCTTGATCTTTTTCTAACTTCTCATCTAGCGCGTTACACCGTCGAAGTTGATTCACCCCTCGGCAATTCAGACCACTGCCTAATCAGTGCTAACTTCCCATTCGAATTTCTCACCCCTCCCAAACCAGTTCGAAGAACTGTATGGCATTATGGGAAGGCCAATTGGCTGGGGCTTATTAATTTCTTCCAGTCTACAGACTGGAACCTGTGTTTCCGGAATAGAAACGCCAACTCTGCCGCTATCCGTATCACCAGGATCATACAGGCAGGAATGCATTTGTTCATTCCCCATTCTACCAAATCTGTGAAGCCTAGGCCCAACAGATGGTTTAATCGGGAGTGTATGAATGCAATCAAAACTAAAGAAGCCGCCTTCCGAGCGTACAAAAGCTTCCCGAGTGAATCGCTCCGTTTAGAATACGTACAACAAAGAAATTCTTGTAAAACCGCCATCAAAAAAGTCAAAACCTTATTTGACAACAAATTGAGAAGTAAACTCCTAAATGCAACCTCCGGTAGCAAAAACTTCTGGTCCTTGGTAAGTTCCATCAAGAAGAATTTCACTACAACTTCAACCCCTTCCTTTATTCACAATGAGAAGGTAATAACAGACAGAAAATCCAAGGCCAATTTATTAGCATCTATGTTCTTCGAATTCTTCTTTACTCGAAACTGATGTGCTACCCCCTGTTTCCGAGCGTAACGCCCATTCAATGGACAGGGTTTTTTTCAGGACTCGAGAGGTGTACAGGTGCCTCAAAGAGCTCGATGCCAACAAATCCACTGGACCCGATAATATACCCCCTATCGTCCTAAAACAATGCGCCTCACATTTGGCTAAACCTCTGCGCAAATTATTTTCCCTGTCGTATTTCTCCGGAGTTTATCCCGACTCTTGGAAACTTGCCCATGTTCAGCCCATACCGAAAAAAGGTGACTCCAGCAATCCCTCCAATTACCGCCCAATAGCAATTACTTATATTCTCTCCAAAACCATGGAGACGATAATCAACAAAAAGCTTATGGGATATCTAGAATCCAACCTACTCATAAACGACAGACAGTATGGCTTCCGACAAAAAAGATCCACTGGCGATCTTTTAGTCCTTCTTACAGAACACCTCAGCGGTAGTCTGCATGTATCCGGTGAGTCTAGTCTGGTAGCTCTGGATATCTCCAAGGCTTTCGATAGAGTTCGGCACCCAGCCCTGTTAGCTAAACTCAAAGCTATTGGAGTTGACTCACTTCTACAGAGAGTTTCCTTTCCGGCCGTTCAATCAAAGTAGGTAGTATTGGATGGCGTCAAATCCTCATCCCACCCGATCTCTGCGGGGGTCCCCCAGGGGTCAATTTTATCACCGGCCCTATTTCTCATCTTTATAAATGTCCTTATTTCAATCCCTTCCAACCCAATTCTCAGCTTCGCTGACGACGGTACTCTACGTTACTCGTACAGCTTCGATACAAGACAGACTCATGCCAGATCCTGTCTTGATGATCGCGAACTAATGTCCAACTCGATTAATAACGACATTAAGCTGATTCTAGAGTGGGGAAAGAAGAATCGTGTTGAATTCAACCCCACCAAAACCAAGTACTGTCTTATCTCCAAAAAGAAGTTCAACACCTCTCCACCTTTGACAGTGGGTGAAGTTCAACTAATGGCCGACCCATCCCTACACATCTTAGGCGTGACATTAGCCAAAGACTTGCGATGGAATGACCACATATTCCAAATCGCCAAACAAGCATCCCAGTGCTTGGGATTTCTTAAGAGGTGCAAGTTCCTCCTCCAGCCATCGGTCCGTGCTGTTATTTATAAATCCTACATTCGGCCTCTTCTCGAATATAACTCCCTCGTTTGGGGCGGCGCCACCTTGGCATGGCTAGATAATGTGCAAAAAAGGGCACTCAAGTTAATTGATGACGACACCGCCTGCTCCACCATCGACCCCCTGAGCCACAGTAGGAATGTAGCAGCACTGACAAAATTTTATCGCTACTACCACAGTGACTGTTCCTCCGAGTTAAACGCTCTCCTGCCTCCACGGCAATCTTATACCCGCAACACCAGATTAGCCCACTCGTCTCATTCCCTTCACCTGCAACTACCCTTTTCACGCACTCAACAAGATATGAATTCGTTTGTTAATAGAACAACTCGACTGTGGAATAATCTCTCGCAGTCAGTATTTCCGAGCTCCTATAACATCCAAGAGTTCAAACGCAGGGTTCATCACCACCTTCTTCAATACCCCCCGTACCTTTTAACCCTTAACCTATACCCCCCCCCTCATCCCTCCCCCGTACTAAGCTTACTGCTAGACATTGCACCATGACGTGACAAATGACATGACGGACTAGTAGTACAAAGGGTGACTCCTGAGCTTAGCACTGCCACATAAAAAAACCCCCAATAAGATGACTCTAGGCAGAGGGACGAAAAGGGACCCGCAAATAGTGGTCTGATTCGGTATCCCTCGAAAATCTATATATATATATATATATATATATGGGCAATTCTCCGGAACTTTTAACCTGCTTGTCGCTTCAAAATTTTTATGAATTACAATTTTTGTAGGAAGATTAAAAATAAAAGAAGCTATCGATAATGTTAAGAAATCATTAATGAGCAATGAGGTATAAGTACGAAGTCATTTAAAACGATATTTTGCAATGAAATTTGAAAAAATGTTCCGTTACCTATCACTTTTCGGCCTGTCTTTAGCGCTAATCTGAATGAAAAACTATTTATATTTGTGATAGGAAGCGTTGACACAAATAGTGAAAAGTGAAAAATTGTAGTTTAACTCTTAAGGAAAAATGCAGTTGTGTTCGGTGCAGTGTCAAATCGCTATATTTTCCAAAAAACAACTCTGAAGTTTGTCCCTAGGTTTTGACGTCAAAGTTGTAACCCGCATGGTAAGTCGAAGAACTCCGAATTGTCTCATTTTATCATAAAATTTTTTAAACGCACTTATTGTTCAGACACTAACGAACATGTGCATACATTTTGTGACAACAATAAGTTGAAATTGGTTGACTTTTGGGCAAAACTGGCTAACGGGAACGTAGGTTACATTTAAATGTCAAAGTTGTAACCGCAATTAATTTGCTCATATTACATTAAATTCATCCCCGTAAAATTTCTTATGACGTATTGTAACTAGTTAAATCATATGTAACGTTTTTTTCGCTTAAGTTGTTTCATGAATCTTAAAAAAAAGTAATTTTAGCGAATGTCAAAATTGTAACCATGTCAAATTTGATGTCAAAATTGTAACCATGTCAATATAACCATGTCATAAAAAAAATATGCGCATTGAATTTTTTAATGTTCTACATCAGAAAACATTTATTTATGAAATAAGAAACACAAAAAATATCATGGCACGGTTGTGCTATCAATTTGAAATTTCATTTTTCCAATTAGCTCAGGTTAAAGGTTCTGGAGAATCGCCCATATATATATATATATATATACTAGCTGGGACCCGGTGCGCCTACGCTGCACCCATAAGTCAATAGTAAACAATAAAATCCATCCATTGACTTAATATTTTTCGAGATATGAATTTTACACAGATGAAATGCCTCAAAGAACATGGGTCTTGCGTCGGCCGCCATGAATCGGTATATTGAGTCTACTACATTGCTTATTGTATTCTACTTATCATACTCTTTAATTTGATTCCCATGTTGAGGGGTTGTGAAGAAAGTGGTAATCCGGCTTCTTTAGACGGCCGCCATGGATCTAAAGATATATTTTGTATACTACATTGCTTATTGTATTCTACTTATCATACCCTTTCATTTGATACCCATGTTGAGGTGGTTGTGAAGAAAGTGGTAATCCGGCCTCTTGAGACGGCCGCCATGGATCTGAAGATATATTTTGTATACTACATTGCTTATTGTATTCTACTTATCATACCCTTTCATTTGATACCCATGTCGAGGTGGTTGTGAAGAAAGTGGTAATTCGGCCACTTGAGACGGCCGCCATGGATCTAAAGATATATTTTGCTTATTGTATTCTACTTATCATACCCTTTCATTTGATACCCATGTCGAGGTGGTTGTGAAGAAAGTGGTAATTCGGCCACTTGAGACGGCAGCCATGGATCTAAAGATATATTTTGCTTATTGTATTCTACTTATCATACCCTTTCATTTGATACCCATGTCGAGGTGGTTGTGAAGAAAGTGGTACCCCGCCCTCTTGAGACGGCCGCCATGGATCTAAAGATATATTTTGTATACTACATTGCATATTGTATTCTACTTAACATACCCTTTCATTTGATACCCATGTTGAGGTGGTTGTGAAGAAAGTGGTAATCCGGCCCCTTGAGACGGCCGCCATGGATTTAAAGATATATTTTATATACTACATTGCTTATTGTATTCTACTTATCATACCCTTTCATTTTATACCCATGTCGAGGTGGTTGTGAAGAAAGTGGTACCCCGCCCTCTTGAGACGGCCGCCATGGATCTAAAGATATATTTTGTATACTACATTGCTTATTGTATTCTACTTAACATACCCTTTCATTTGATACCCATGTTGAGGTGGTTGTGAAGAAAGTGGTAATCCGGCCTCTTGAGACGGCCGCCATGGATCTAAAGATATATTTTGTATACTACATTGCTTATTGTATTCTACTTATCATACCCTTTCATTTGATACCCATGTCGAGGTGGTTGTGAAGAAAGTGGTACCCCGCCCTCTTGAGACGGCCGCCATGGATCTAAAGATATATTTTGTATACTACATTGCTTATTGTACTTAACATACCCTTTCATTTGATACCCATGTTGAGGTGGTTGTGAAGAAAGTGGTAATCCGGCCTCTTGAGACGGCCGCCATGGATCTAAAGATATATTTTGTATACTACATTGCTTATTGTATTCTACTTATTATACCCTTTCATTTGATACCCATGTCGAGGTGGTTGTGAAGAAAGTGGTACCCCGCTCTCTTGAGACGGCCGCCATGGATCTAAAGATATATTTTGTATACTACATTGCTTATTGTATTGTACTTAACATACCCTTTCATTTGATACCCATGTTGAGGTGGTTGTGAAGAAAGTGGTAATCCGGCCTCTTGAGCCGGCCGCCATGGATCTAAAGATATATTTTGTATACTACATTGCTTATTGTATTCTACTTATCATACCCTTTCATTTGATACCCATGTCGAGGTGGTTGTGAAGAAAGTGGTACACCGCCCTCTTGAGACGGCCGCCATGATTCATTTTAGTTTCAATAGCGTCATGGCCTACCTATTGTTTGACAGCTGCGTAAATTTGAAATTTTCATTAAATGTAATGATTCAATTTTACATTTGTCAAACAATAGGTAGGCCATATAGGCCATATATATATATATATATATATATATATATATATATATATATATATATATATATATATATATCTTGAGCAGGCAAAGAAGAGAAGACGCAGAGCACGTCTTCTTTGCCTGCTCAAGATACGCCGAGGAAAGGGCGACATTAGAAGAAACGGCCCAGGCGCCACTAACGCCGGAAAACATCGTAGAGCATATGATGAGATCCGAGGAAATGTGGAAGAAAGTGGAAGAAACCCTGAAGGCCATTCACAGAAAGTTAAGGCAAGAAGAGGCCAGAAGAAACAGAGAAAGGCGAAGAAATGCCGAGAGCAGTAGCAACCCCCATGGGTAAGGACCAGAGGGACACCTAAAGGGTCATGGTGGTGGCGCCCGCCCGAAGTAATGCCTCGCGGCGGTCCCGGGCGGGGTAAGCGTCACACAAAGGGGTGGTGAGTTTATTCAGTAGGAGTCTGAAACTCGGTCTGAGTGCGGGAACCTCAGAAGTGTCTATGTAGAGTCTCACCATCCCCCGTAAAAAAAAAAAAAAAAAAAAAATATATATATATATATATATATATATATATATATATATATATATATATATATATAAATAAATGGTAATATAAACGAGGATCGACCAAATAATATAGTTTACAGTACAGGGCGCCTTTTTTGATGATTAGTAATAGGTGGGAATTTCGCGATTAGCTTCCTTTTGACGAGAAGAACAACTTTTATATTTGCGAAAACTCGATAGTGCTTCCTAATGAAGCGCGGGGATGTTAAAAATGTCGGTTTGGTGATGGCCAAAATTTTATTAGTAGTAACTACAGTAGATTGCATTTATAGCGACCTCCTTTATGACGACATTTCGTTTATAACGTCGAAAATATGAAGTAAAAAATGATTCTTAATCTATTTTAATAGAAAAATATTTGCTTATAACGACTTCGGATTTTAGGACGAATTCGTTTAAAACGACGTATTTGTT
Source organism: Thereva unica (assembly GCA_949987705.1). Classification (NCBI taxonomy): domain Eukaryota; kingdom Metazoa; phylum Arthropoda; class Insecta; order Diptera; family Therevidae; genus Thereva; species Thereva unica. The sequence continues at coordinate 69,506,456 of OX465283.1, read as the reverse complement.
GGGCAGCGTAAGTAGAATCGTCGTTATAATTCCGTGGTTCTACATTTCGAGGAATCACCAGAATATATGTATTTCGGTATTGCCATGAACAATTACTAGTAACAAGCTGATTTTTGCACTGATGGTTAGTATATGTGCGTACAATAAGAGGCACTTTCGAGAATTCTCCAGTAGTAGCTTTTTGGAGACGCTACCATATTGGTAAGCTGATCAGGGTTAGTGTGGTTAGTTTTTACCGAGTGGTAGATGTGGTGAGGTGGTTAATTTTCGAACAAAAATTTGACATTTGTGTTTTTCCATGTACAAGCGTTTGTATTTTATTCTTAAAACAATTTTTTTTTATTAAAATCTAAAATTTACTGAATGCATTTTTCTATACTTTACATTTAAACGGCAGTTTACTACGAATTCTGTATATCTGCAGAAAAAGTATTTAATTGCTCCATTTATATCACACATCTTATAAAATACCCACCCTAAAAAAATCCGAAATCTAAAAAAAACTTACGAACACTATCGTAACGTTAAAACGGTAAATAATTTTCAAAGTACCACCAACCATAAAAGAAATATGGTTCCTGTGGTTAAACTGTGGTTACTATACCGTTGAATACTCGAACATTGCGATTGGTAACTTATCAATTTTTGAAGGTGGTAAATTCACTGCTGGTTCTATCAGCAACTACCATGGTGAATTATCGAAAGTGCCCAAGATGGCCACGTTGACCTACGGCCCCTGTGCCGAAAGTCGAGTCATATGACAGTTGCATGTATATGTCGGCTCGTTTTTTAGTTGGTGTGCTGAGAGTCGGGTGGTGTGACAAGTCGCTTGAGTTGAAGAAATTGTCGTTTCAGTAAAATTACGACTGTCAGAGAGTGTATGTGCTAAATTTTAGTGTTTCGGGAAGAGTAAACATTTTTAGTTTGAAGAATAAACATTTTTGAGTTTGTGCTTCGCGAAAATTTTATAAATATTTTGAGATTAAAGATTTTAAATTCTGCTGGGTTGTGGTTTAGTAGTTTGGAAAATGAAGATAGCAAAGGCGAAGAATTAAAAATTTTATGTTAATATTTCTTCCCAAACATTTGTGTAATTTATCAGCATATCCCTGCCCTTTAGCAGCATCTGGGGCCGTATTTGGTTTCTCGAGTCGACATTCTCGTCTGTCGATAAATAAAAATTGGCATTTGGCGACACGATATCGTTTCTTTACTTGTCGATAGAGACGTTTAACGATTATTAAAAAGCTCAATTTATGCATGCAATAAACTTTTAACAATTTCTATTTTAATTAAATGAGGAGTGGGCGAACAAAACGGCACATGTCCAGTTTTGCAAATTGTTCAGAAATCGCAAAAAACTGTTTCTGCCTCTGAACTGATCACATTAACTATTTATGAGTATGGTAGGTTGTGCTACTATTTGAACTCATTCAGACGGAAAAAATTTTTTTTAAATATGTTTAATACTTTAAGAGAAAAAATTAAAACAAAAATGGACATGTGCCCTTTTGCGGGGACAGAACTGGACATGTACCGTTTTGTCAAACCCTTGAATGGACATGTGCCCTTTTGCAGGAACCCAACTGGACATTTTTTTTGTTTTTAGCCTTTTAGGGAGCTCCCTGGCCCCCTTAGAGGCAAGGGGAGATTTTTCTGGTATTTTTTCCTAATAGTAGGGTCTGTTACGCAAATTTTAAGGGGTCATAGTGCCCCACGGCTTGTTTTGGGGCCGTGGGAGGCAAAAGTGAGGTAAATTTTAGTGCATTTTTAGTGCAGTTTATGATGCACATACAAATCGATGTAATTAGAGCCCCAGGTGAGGTGCAATGAACTTCCATTGTTGATTAAAAACTTTTTTGTATGAAATACGTGCCCTTTTGAAAATCCACATTAACGAATGGTTAAAAAATATGAATATTCGTAGGACATGTGCCTTTCTGCAGGGAAACCGTTACTTTGCTAACAAAAAAATATTACATGAAAGTGATTTTTGAAGTGTCTGAAATTGAAATTAGTTGCAGTTTAGTGTAATGAACACGATTCCGTCAAAAAACTTAAAACGGCCAACCATGGACATGTGCCGTTTTGTTCGCCCACTCCTCAAATATACGTGATTTGCTGCCTTGGAGTAATACCACCCAATTTGATGGTTTTGTATAGCTACGCTTATCTGTCGATTTGGTCGTGAAACCAAATATGAAACTTAAAGAAAATCGAGAATTTTTTTTGTCGAGTCGATCCATCGATAGAGTCCAAAAATACAATCTATTTAGAAATTGCTGACGCGCCAAGCTATTGGTAATATTGAAATATTTAATAACGATGCAACGGTATATTTTTTGAATAAGAGATTTATCAAGTGAGGTTATGAGGACCAGGCCCGCCACATAACTCTTCGGGCGCGGGGCTAAAATATGATTGGGGTCCCCTTAAGGAGCTCCAAAAAATCTTGAACTAGATACAAAATAATTTAATTCTTTTTGAAACCTGTGGTAAGAGTAATACCGGAGACAGACTTGCGGTATAGCAATTGAGATCGGGATATTGCAATATTGCCATATTGCAATATAAAAATGTGAAGACACACTTGCATTAGTATACTGAGTTATTTGGTTGTCATTTATCTGTCAGATTTGCAAATCGAAAAAAATTATTGTGCTGCAGTTAAATTGAAGTTAAATATGAATAGAATTATTGTGAAATTATTATTAATTTATATTAAAAATAAAAGTGAAATAGAAAATTGAAGAATTAAAATTCTGTTCGAAATTATCATTTTGGGTTATGCCCAGACTATTCTTCGGTTTAAATCTAGGGTATACTGAGCTATACCACGAAGTTTTTCTCAATTGGGATATTGAGTTTCAATGTTGAGTATACTGAGTGTATACCGAGATTTTTTCTCAGTATATAGAGACACACCTGAAGCATATTGCAATATTGCTCATATTGTAATTACTATACCACAAGTGTGTCTCCGGTATAAGTTTATTTAGAACTTCAGAACGAGTGCATACTACAACGGAACAGGTCTTTGGTTAGTGCCTACTTGCCGTTTAGAACGCAGTGATATAGGGATTTCAACATTTTGGTTTACCATCTACGAGGCCCGGGTCAGTTCTTCCCAGTTGTCTCCATTGCAGCGGGCCTGATAGGACGATGGCTCGTTTGTTTATTAACTTCTCAGTTTATAGGGGAGCTTTTGTAATCGGCTCGAAAATCGAAATCGTAAAAATAAATTTGAGAAGAGATATGTTTTGTGTGTGTGTGCGTGCGTATGTACTCCTTTTTTCCTGCATCATCGCGCGAACTAAAAAAAGATATCGACTTCTTTGAGGTGCTGTTCGGAGCGTACTAACGGAAATATGCAGACGTGTTCCACAATTCGAGTAGAATAGAATCGGAATTTAATCTCACTCTCATTAAAAAATTTAGCTACCCCCTTTTTTGTTCACACGACTACTTTCGCTTCGAGAACTTCACGGCTGTGGTCGTTGCCGTAGTTGTCGCCCCAATTGTGGTAGTCAATATCACTCAGCACGAATTCGACTAGGCGCTCTAGTGTAGCGTAAAATTAACGAAGGAAATGTCAGGAAAAACAAATTCTCTAGAAAATCTTGTGGATATACACCACTATCGTTATTTGAGCTATGTTCCGAAATATAACCGTCATTAATTAATGTCATATTTTACTTGTGTGAAACGATGGGACGCACTGCTAATCACAAAAATATAAGAGATTAGAGGCTGAAACAGTTTCAAGTTGTAACCCTTTCATGTGTGCTGCTGTTAATAACAGCGTAAACGCTTGAATTTACCCTTTCTTTCTGGTGAGTATGCTGGGTGATATTACAGAACACGGCCTTGAACTAGCTTCTCTCGATTGCTTTGGCGTCAGTTCTGGCACTAGTCAATTTTCCACTAGTACTAAAGCTGTTACTATTTTCTAAGTAGACGGCATTAGTATTATATTAAATAGAACCTACATATCTTTTAAATGACGTAACTCAACTTTATCTATCTATATATAAATATAATTGGATGTCTGTCTGTGATTTCAAAATGATTGTGTTTTTTTAATTTTATATGGTTATTTACATGATTTTAAAACGAAATCATCCATTTTTAAAATTTTTGTCTGTCTGTCTGTTTGTTCGGGCTAATCTCGGAAACTGCTAATCCGATTGGGATGGGACTTTCACTGGAAGATTCAGTGTTTTGGCGGGCATGTTTTAGGCTATTTATATACACTATATTAGCTCTACCTGTATGTATATATGGATGTATGTATGTAGACAAATCTTGAAAATTGTTTTTGACCCACTTCCATATAACCCATCAGCTTCAAATTTTGCACACATGTACAGTTCAAGTGACAATGCAATCTGACCATTTTATAAAAAAATCAAGATGGCCGTTTCAAGATGGCGGCCGAATTTCGCAATTGTGCTCGCTGACTGCCGACATGGGTATTGTAGTGACCGCGTAAAGTTTAATTACCAAACTTTACGCAATGTCACACAACAACTTCCGACACGATCAAAACGATCAGTCGGAACACTCAATCGATCACCGAACGCAAAGTTCAGTGATCTTGCCGTTTTCCCCCGTCCATAGTGATCTAGCCAATTTCCGGCATCCCGGTCACACTTTCTCGTACTACGGTTCCTCTAGACGGTCCACTTAGCGCGCGTGCTTACAAATCCATAAACAAACAGTGTATTATCTATATCTATAAAAATCTCGTGTCACAGTGTTTGTTACCGTACTCCTCCGAAACGGGTTGACCAATTTGCAAGAAATTTTTTGTGTATATTGGGTAGGTCTGAGAATAGGTCGTAGGCTATTTTTTATACCTTTAACCAAAAAAACAGCTGCAAAATCCAAAAAAAATGGTAATTTTAGGAATTTTCACTTCAATTTAGTTTCAATAGCTTCATGGCCTACCTATTGTTTGACAAATGTAAAATTGTCATTAAATTGAATCATTACATTTAATGAAAATTTCAAATTTACGCAGCTGTCAAACAATAGGTAGGCCATGACGCTATTGAAACTAAAATGATCCATGGCGGCCGTCTCAAGAAGGCGGTTTATCACTTTCTTCACAACCACCTCGACATGGGTATCAAATGAAAGGGTATGATAAGTAGAATACAATAAGCAATGTAGTATACAAAATATATCTTTAGATCCATGGCGGCCGTCTCAAGAGGCCGGATTACCACTTTCTTCACAACCACCTCAACATGGGTATCAAATGAAAGGGTATGTTAAGTACAATACAATAAGCAATGTAGTATACAAAATATATCTTTAAATCCATGGCGGCCGTCTCAAGAGGGCGGGGTACCACTTTCTTCACAACCACCTCGACATGGGTATCAAACGAAAGGGTACGATAAGTAGAATACAATAAGCAATGTAGTATACAAAATATATCTTTAGATCCATGGCGGCCGTCTCAAGAGGCCGGATTACCACTTTCTTCACAACCACCTCAACATGGGTATCAAATGAAAGGGTATGTTAAGTAGAATACAATAAGCAATGTAGTATACAAAATATATCTTTAGATCCATGGCGGCCATCTCAAGAGGGCGGGGTACCACTTTCTTCACAGCAACCTCGACATGGGTATCAAATGAAAGGGAATGATAAGTAGAATACAATAAGCAATGTAGTATACAAAATATATCTTTAGATCCATGGCGGCCGTCTCAAGAGGGCGGGGTACCACTTTCTTCACAACCACCTCGACATGGGTATCAAATGAAAGGGTATGATAAGTAGAATACAATAAGCAATGTTGTATACAAAAGTATATATCTTTAGTAGTATATATCTTTAGATCCAAGGCGGCCGTCTCAAGGGGCCGGATTACCACTTTCTTCACAACCACCTCAACATGGGTATCAAATAAAAGGGTATGTTAAGTAGAATACAATAAGCAATGTAGTATACAAAATATATCTTTAGATCCATGGCGGCCGTCTCAAGAGGGCGGGGCACCACTTTCTTCACAACCCCCTCGACATGGGTATCAAATGAAAGGGTATGATAAGTAGAATACAATAAGCAAAATGTATCTTTAGATCCATGGCGGCCGTCTCAAGTGGCCGAATTACCACTTTCTTCACAACCACCTCGACATGGGTATCAAATGAAAGGGTATGATAAGTAGAATACAATAAGCAAAATATATCTTTAGATCCATGGCGGCCGTCTCAAGTGGCCGAATTACCACTTTCTTCACAACCACCTCGACATGGGTATCAAATGAAAGGGTATGATAAGTAGAATACAATAAGCAATGTAGTATACAAAATATATTTTTAGATCCATGGCGGCCGTCTCAAGAGGCCGGATTACCACTTTCTTCACAACCACCTCAACATGGGTATCAAATGAAAGGGTATGATAAGTAGAATACAATAAGGAATGTAGTATACAAAATATATCTTTAGATCCATGGCGGCCGTCTAAAGAGGCCGGATTACCACTTTCTTCACAACCCCCTTAACATGGGTATCAAATTAAAGAGTATGATAAGTAGAATGCAATAAGCAATGTAGTAGATTCAATATACCGATTCATGGCGGCCGACGCAAGACCCATGTTCTTTGAGGCATTTCATCTGTGTAAAATTCATATCTCGACAAATATTAAGTCAATGGATGGTTTTTATTGTTTACTATTGACTTATGGGTGCAGCGTAGGCGCACCGGGTCCCAGCTAGTAAGCTTATAAATATCAAAGTATATACTATGTATATAAATAAAATCAACATTTTTTATATAATTTATAGTGACTTTTATTTACTTAAACACACAATAGCATCAAATGAAAGGGAATGATAAGTATAATATAATTACCTATTTGGTAATATATAATATATGGGGCGCTAGCGAAAAGTTGCAGTAATAATAAAATAAGAATATAGGTAAAGTCCCACGCTTTTTAACATTTCGAAAGGAAGGCTATTTGGCCAATATGACAGGAGCAATATGATCAGGACAGTAGCAGAGATTTCGGCAACTTTACTCACATCAGGAAGAACAGCTCAATCTATGCTAAAGATACCGATCGAAGAGGATCATATAGAAAATCCTGCGTGGAACAAATCTAAAAACCTGCGTGGAAAAAATCTAAAGTTTTACAAGACTGCATGATGGTTGTCTGGCAATGCGATGAGTGTACTATGGCAAATAAAGTATCTATTAACAGAACACCGCGAGATTTAAGATGTAAAAACTAATTATTTTGGGCAGTAACTGTTTTATTGGCATAGATTCCGGGCAAATGTTGCCAGCTGACCGGACAAATATGTGGGCCGATGATATTGATGCATGTCTGAATGATCACTCATTTAGGGACATATTGGAAAACGTCATTTAAAGCAAAAGATGAGAACGCAATCGGAAAACTCAGAATACAGTACTATTCTCCTCAACATAGGATATATGGGCAAAAACGCGAAAAAAGGCATATTTGCACATTCAAAACCCAGCAAAAAAAGTTTACCGACCGAGTTTCTTGTGGGTTCTCCCCCCATATGGCCCCAAAACAAGCCCGTTTCTGCTACAGGGGTTACTTTTTTACTTTATTGAAGGGGTTACTTTTTATTGAAGATTTCAAGAAAAAGCTGCCACGGAGGGGACTATTTGACTTAAAATCGCTTTTTTGAGTTCAGGAAGGATCCTGAGTGAATTTCCGCTTACCGGTGACCACAGCTTCTTAGAACAACTTGAACTTTCCACTTCTGACGCGTTTTTTTCGGTTTGAAGTTGAAACCGCGACTGCCACGATGGGGACTTGTTTGAATATGCGTTTGCAATTTGAATTTTAGAGCAAGCGAATTTTACAGTTAGGGAATCGAACGCGCCGAATGGGTTTTCGAATTGTTGCAGGTTCATGAAACATCCCCCGAGCAGAGGGTGCCACAACAGAACATTCGAACGCATGCAGGCTCTAGCGGGACTGCGGTTAGCAATTTTAACGGAAAATTTCGGACAAAATTTGAATACGTGTAAGTTCTGTATTCTGGCGTTCCGGTTTGCGATAAAAGAGAAAAAATCAAAGTTTTAGGCCCCAAAAACCATTCGTGAACGTCCTACCCCGAATCGCACAAGGTGGTCCATTTAATATGCGCAATTAATCTTGATTTTTGTAGTTGGGACATGCCACGGAGCGGACATTTTGCACGGTGTCTGGGGCCTGCCGGGCTTTATGGCTGGCTAGATGGCCGTTTTTTGTGTGGAAAAATGTTGTCTAGGTCGGTATCTACCGAAAACATTTTTTGGGTATTCATTTCCGACTCTAACGTCCGGGTACTCATGCCGGATTCATCGTTGCGGATGAGTCGCGTCGCACAAATTTCCCAAAAAGAGAGTCAGCTGAACTTCGATTCATTGTTGTAGTCATAGTGTGCCGCACATTTTGTATGATTTGACAGTTTTTCAGACAATTTTCATCAAAAACATATGATTTTTTTGACAATTTTTTAAATCCGCCGCACAAAAGTTGAAGTTGGTTCAACTTTTTTTGAGAGAGAAAAAAAAATCCCAAAAATTTCCCAAAATTGAGAAAGGTACTATTTTTCATACAAAAAGTATGCGCGCACATAAGTGCGGCGCGAATCATCCGCAACGATGAATCCGGCATCACATTTCCGATTCTAAAACGGTCATCGGCTCCGGACACGCATATGTCTTTTTCCGCGTTATTGCCCATATGTCAGTGGGTATAACCAAAGACATGACGGACTGGTGTTACAACATGTGCTACCTAAATGTGGAATTGCCACTTTAAAAAATTGTTTTTGGAATTAAACGTCATTTTTCTGCATTTGAGTAATTATTTTAAATTAATAAGGGTATTCATTTCACTTTTCAGATGTTCGTAGTTTTGTAGTTTCGTAGTGTCGTAGTTCAATTGATATGAACGACTATATTGAATATTTTTCGTAGGTAATTTCTTTTATTTTTCGTAATGTTGAAGGTGTCATTTTTACCTTGTTTTTGAGAAAATGCCCAGAAAAAGTGAAAAACAAACATTATTGGAAGCATTAAAGCTGTTCTCAATGTTTCGCTAGGCATCTTTTAAATTCACAACAATTGGGTGGTTTCAGACGTTGAGTCATTCAGCTGTTGTTACAACGTTCCACCGTCTCACACGGTTCCTGTTGCAATGGGAACATTTTTTCTATCTTTACAAGGGGTTGTTGATGTGTGTGTATTCCTGTCGATATTCTTCTTCTTTACTATTTTAAATTCTCCTAATAATTTTTCCTGTTTTTTGTTTCTTTTTAAATAATTAGGGTGTTGTACATTGTATAAGCTCTCGCACTGTCTATATAGATCTATTAAACAACGAGTTTGCTGTCGTGTCCAATTGTCTGCCATTTTTATTTCAAATTAAATAACAGAAATCGCTTTTTTTAAAATTAACGAAGGACATTTCATTGGAAAAAATGAAGAAGAAGATAAAAATGGTCATGTGCAAGTGTTAGTGTTCAAAAGTTTTCAACCAAAAATTTTTGTGGGAAAAGGTTACAACACCTCCTTCCCTTTCCTTCACCTCTCTCTCCTAAAAATTCGATTTTACAACGTTGTTACCACATCAGGTCTGAAACCCCCCATTAAATTCAATTAAATAATTCAAAACAGCTGATAAATGTCAACATCAACTACGACAATTTAAAATTACGAAGTCGTTTTAGAAACTCAGTAACTTCGTACTTCACACAAAATGTCGTAGTTAAAAAATATATGGAAATGAACTACAAAAACTACGAAGTACGACAAGTACGACGACAAATACGAAGAAATTACGAAGTGAAATAAATGAATACCCTTAATAATTATTTTCATTGCATTAATGGTGTAAATGGTGTAAAGAAATGTTTGTCCTGAAAACGTAATAAAATCAGTTTCCACTATAAAAAAAATTAAAACCTTGCCAGTGCAACCCCCTCGGAATTTCTACCTTAAGAATGTTGCCTCCAAAGTGTTATAAATAAGCTGGGCTTATTTGGTAGGTAGTAAATCCGTCTTAAAGGTTCTTGTGTATGTAAATGCTGTTAGTAGGGTCTCTCACCCGAGAAGTTACTTATAAAAATCTATTTTTAAGAATGACCTTTGCGAATTATTGAGTTTTCGTAAATTGTAAATAAATTCAATAATAAATGATAATACAGACTGGACAGTTTATTCATCTCCAAGGATAATAAACCTGATAATGACTATTATCGACCGCATATCTAAAGTAATGAAACTCGGACTGAATTCGATCATCTGTATTGGAAAGATAAAAATTAATATAGACAATAATACAGCTGTTCTCTGAAATCTTCTATAAGCAGTTTTGTCATCTAGGAGTGGAATCATCCTATCTGAAGGCAATGAAAGTCACTAACAGAACTTCACTTTTGGTCCTCCTAATCTAGGTTCGGAGAACCTTCACGTTCAAAAAATATCACTCATCGATCCCATCTCTCCATATTTACCACCAATGCACTTGCCTCAAAGGAACATTAAAAAATTTAGAACAGTGCGGTCAGCAGATGAATGTTAACAGGTCCGTACAGATTGGAGTTAAATAGTAGTAACGGCCTCAGGGACCTTTGGTGGTGTCGGTACACCAAAGAGATAAATGCCATCTTCGATCTAAGATCTACCGCTATGCTACCAAATCTTAACTCCACTTCGGCGAAGATGTTGACTTCACTTTGGGGGACTCCTGGATACTCTTGGGTATACAAGAGTATTAGAGGGAGGAGGCTGAAAGGTGAGTGTTTCGCGCCTCAAAACGAGGAAAACACTGGGTTGGTCCTCCAGGTCGGGGTTGGGCGGCAAGCTGACAACCTACCACTGTAAAACCCCACCCATAATGAATCGTCAAGGCAGGACTTGGACAGGACGGACTTAATGGCAACGACCCAGGCAACGGAACATGGAATTTGATTTTGGAATTTGGAAGGTCAGAGCGCTCAATGCTGTTATTATCACTAAAATATACCACAGAGGGATCACCGCTTTACAGTAAACTAAATGGATTTACAATTGCATAATGGATCTCAGAACCCCCACAGTGGTTCATCGAATGAAAGAAGAGAGTTTGGAGTACCATTTATTGTAAAAAGAAAATGACATCACTGATTCTGGACTTCAAGCCAGTAAATAATAGAATATGCACGCTTCGCATCAAAACAAGTCTACATTAACAGTAGTTTCAGAAACCTCCGTGCTCCCACAGAAAACAAGCCGGATGAAGAGAAAGAGGAGCTAACAAACGCCATCAGGTTAATACCAAAAATTACCCACAAAGATACGACACTCTCAAAATTTCCCATAAGCTCCCTTGCGAGTGAATATATCAATCGGCAAGGTGCAAGCGAGATAAAATTCAATTTAAAAACAAAACAAAAATCGAAGAAAGAAAGGGTAAATAAAGAAATGTTATTTCACGAAGTGCGAAAGAGACGCACTGATTTCTCTTCTCCGCAATTTTTTGTGCCGTCTGGACTTTTATTTTGCTTGTGTGAATTCATGTACCATTTTCGTGTACTTCCTGCTCTGCATGTGTTTGTGTAGTTTGCCGTTGCTCCGCCCTCTCGCCATTCCGGAGCGCGTATATGAATAGATTAGAATGAATAGATTTTTACTTTCCTTTTTCTTCGCACAGAAAGGATTACATTGTCGTATCTTTCTGAGTAATTTTTGTTAATACCGTCAAACGATACTTAAAGCAAAAATTACTCAGAAAGATACGACAATGTAATCCTTTCTGTGCGAAGAAAAAGGAAAGTAAAAATCTATTCATTCTAATCTATTCATATACGCGCTCCGGAATGGCGAGATGGCGGAGCAACGGCAAACTACACAAACACATGCAGAGCAGGAAGTACACGAAGATGGTACATGAATTCACACAAGCAAAATAAAAGTCCAGACGGCACAAAAAATTGCGGAGAAGAGAAATCAGTGCGTCTCTTTCGCACTTCGTGAAATAACATTTCTTTATTTACCCTCTCTTTCTTCGATTTTTGTTTTGTTTTTAAATTGAATTTTGTCTCGCTTGCACCTTGTCGATTGATATATTCACTCGCAAGGGAGCTTATGGGAAATTTTGAGAGCGTCGTATCTTTGTGGGTAATTTTTGCTTAAAGAGTGGCTTGGTGATATGAACGCCAAAGTAGGAAAGGAATAAGAAGAGTCATAGGAAAGCATAGGGTGCGTTTCAAGTTCCACCACAGATATTAGTGATGGAAATTAACCCTAGTCATTGATGGACAATTGTTCGAATTCGACAAAAAATGATGGAATATGGGACATACATATGTGATGTTGACAAGATGGATGGAGATTGCAATCATTGATGGAACTTGAAACACACCCATAGCCTAGGCAACGCTATTAATGTTAGTATATTGGTCGATTTTGCGGGGCAGTCCCCCAGGTCATACAACCTATAGAAACCGAGATACGAGGAAAACTCGGGAAAAGCGCGATATCTCCGGCGGCCATGTTCTTGTTAAAAAGTCGCAAAGAAAGTGGTGATTGCTTTTAGTGAATTAAAACCCGATAAATAGAATTTAATAGTGTAAGATGTTAAATTGCAAGATATAAAAGTGAGATAGGTTTTTTTTAATGACTAAAAACAATTTTTTTTATGTGACACACTAGAGACTTAGGGAAGGCCCCTTTGTACTGTCGACCATGTTTTTTTTTTATTTTTAAATGTCGAACAGCAGCTCTAGTCGGAAGATAGAGAGAGAAGTGAAGGAAAGAACTGCCACAACCTAGCTGCGGTATTTTTATTTCACCTACTCCCAACCATTTCGCGACTCTGACATCGGGGCATCGAGAACAACTGTAGGACAAGAGGATGGAATATGGCGAAGGAGCTACAACAGTGAGTTGTGTGAAAGTTTTGATAACCAGAACTCTCAACGTTTATAAAAAACAACAGACTAAGATAAGCCGGCCACGTATTCAGGATGGCGCATAATCGTATCCTAAAACGGTTAATGATAGCTTCAATTTCGGGAAATATACCAGTAGGCAGGTCTAGGAGCAGATGTAGACTGCTACGGCTCACGCAGAGGCAAGGATTTAACATACGGAACTGCAAGACTGCAACCGGCCCGCACCTAACATATAGCAGGCAGGCATGTCAATTGACACGAGCGAGTCTTATTTTTAATTATTCAGGCTAGTGCATACCTGGTACATGGTAGGTGCGAGCTAGTTTTATTTTTACTCGGGAATAAAACTAGCCCCTACTAGCATGCACGTCCCCGCCACAGGCACGCACTTTTTTACGCCAATATCATACTCAGTAAAACGATTCTTGTTCGATTGCGTAGGTCAAGTAGCATTGGACGTAGTTAGCTGGGGGACTGCAAAGTCTAGTAATAACAAGTCTTTCATCTTCATAAAAAATTTTCACCCGGTTGGTTGTGTGCGTGCATATAAACATCACTGCTGAGCAAAACTCAACGCATAATTCGTGAATTCAGCGAGACAAAGCCAGATTCTGTCTTTACGGTAAAGTATGCAGAACAGAAAAGGAAAGAAAATTGAATCAGCTGTCAAAATTGAAATCATCAAAACAAACGAGCAAATATGCACCAATACATTAAGTTTATTCCCATATAAACTCATAAAAGTTTAGCCGTTTAGTTGTATGCAAACGCGTATAAAAATGTTGCATTCTCTCTCTCTCTGATAGCCTGACATCGTCATTTGAAGAACTTATGCATGTAGCTGTTCGTCTTTCACTCATTAACCATATGAAGATGAAAGACTTGTTAATTTCTAGACTTTGGGGGACTGCTGCTAAAACAACACTAGCATTTGTAGTCCAGTAAATAGGTCGAAAAAAAGACCTTCGTAATGTAAAAATACTGCACGCGATTTTTTTTACCAAATGTTTTTACATATTTTTATGAGCTTAAATTCAAAATGGCTTCATCCCCACCCTTATGCTTCACTTACAATGAAGGGAAACGCGTTTAATTCTATATCTCAGAAACTATGCGTTTTACGACAAAAATGTATATAATCTTTTTTGTAGATAAATAAGTGATTTAACTTTTTTGTTCAGAATTTTTTTTGTAAAGTCAATATGTTCGGAGTTATAGTGCTTCAAACTTTATATAGCACTTTATTTGCACTATATTTCGTTAACGGTTAGCCCGCCATAAAAAAGACTTATAGAACACACGATTATCTATGATTTTTGCTTTTATCGTTTTTAGATAGGGCTAATATTTCACGAGTTATAGCGCTTTAAATGTCGGAAAATGTAAATTCAAAAAACAAAATTTCCTAATACCTTTTTCTTTCCCCGTTTCATTTCAAAACTGATTATATACATTTTTGTCGTAAAACGTTCTGAGATAGAATTAAACCCGTTTCCCTTCATTGTAAGTGGAGCATAAGGGTGGGGATGACGCCATTTTGAATTTAAGCTCATAAAAATATGTAAAAACATATTGGTAAAAAAAATCGCGTGCGGTATTTTTCGCAAAGAAAAAGTACCTATTTACTGGACTATTGGAATCATCTATGCCGTTGCGGATGTATGTATTTACATATAAATAGTTTTTCGTGCCTGTGGCGGGATAGTTAATACTTTTGTGACATGCCTATTTGTTCGTTATGCGTGCTAGCTGCGGGCACATGTGTGCTAGTAAGAAAATTAGCCACTAAATAATTTTTAATCGTTTTGGTAGCAGTTTGCAGATGTATGTACAAACATTACAAGCCTGTACGTGGGTAATTTTTTTTTTATTTTCATGTGGAATACCATTTGTCCATAATACCTGTTATATCTTTACAACTTTATTGAAAGACGTTATAATAAGTAATATAGTAAGAAGTAATATAAGAATATAGGTATTCTGGGTTAACCACACCAGTCCGAAACACACGCCTTGACAGCTCGCTCCAAACAAAGTCTAGAAATTAACAAGTCTTTCATCTTCATATAGTTATTGAGTGGAAGGCGAACAGCTATATGCAAAAGTTCTTCAAATGACGATGTCTGGCTATCAGAGAGAGAGAGTGCAACATTTTTATACGCGTTTGCATACAACTAAATGGCTAAACTTTTATGAGTTTATATGGGAATAAACTTAATGTATTGGTGCATACATATTTGCTCGTTTGTTTTGATGATTTCAATTTTGACAGCTGATTCAATTTTCTTTCCTTTTCTGTTCTGCATACTTTATCGTAAAGAGAGAATCTGGCTTTGTCTCGCTGAATTCACGAAGTATGCGTTGAGTTTTGCTCAGCAGTGATGTTCATATATGCACGCACACAACTAACGGGGGGAAAATTTTGTATGAAGATGAAAGACTTGTTATTACTAGACTTTGGCTCCAAACTGCTGGCTAACAAAATGGCCGGTTGAACCTGGGCTGCCACCAAGCCTTTTTTTTTATGTGAAAGACTAGAGTCACAGGAAACGCCCTTTATACTGCGTCGACAATCTATTTTCTTCATATAGAGTGCAATGTCGAACAGCAAGCTCTAGTCGGGGAAGAAAGGAACTGTCACAACCTACCAGCGATATTTTGCAGTCCACCTACTCCCACCATTACTGGCGACTTTGTCGTCGGGGCATCGAGAAACAACTCGCTGGAGTGTTATGCCTCCTGAAACGAGTTGAATCTCATCAACCAACCGATGACATGCGCTTTGGTGAAGCGGGGAAGGGCTAACTAAGGCTATGACAGAAGGAATCAGGAATGTAAAGAGGGAAGAAGAAAGAACGAAAGTTATGTAGGTGGGAAAGTGGAAAAGGCGAAGGACCGTGGGGCTGGCCGGGATTCGAACCCGGGACCTCTGGGATAGTAGCCAGACGCCTTACTCCCTAGGCTACGGAGGCCCCCATACCTGTATGGAGCCTGTATCGACTACAACAATACCATAGACAAATTATTCCATAGATGGGAAAAATATCTGTAAACTGTTTTACTTTCCTTTACGAACTAGCGCTTAATGCTGCCTGTTCTTACCATTACCATATTTCCTGTGTAACATAATTGCGTGCAATTTGGTCGACGAAGAGGGTTCTTGTAATAACTTTTTCGAGTAAAACACGAAGCACACAGAGCCTGATTGAAACATAGTCGTCGGACATGTGCCGACCATCAGAAGGTCGTACAACACACACACGGGCCTGCGCTTTTTTTAAAGGGCCGAACAAAAAGTTTTCTTAATTACTACCGACACCCGGCAAAACTACACGTGCATACTATATTACCTCAATTTAACTACTCAAAAAAGAAATCACTTTGGGGAAAGTGTAACTTCGCTCCCCAACAAAATTCAAAACTCACCGGTGCTCATATCTTCGAATTCGAACATTTCAATATTTTTATCAACGCCCTGCAATTAAATGTTTTATTTTTTTCAATCGCTTTTTTTTCTTCGAGCGCTTAAATAACAAAATTTCTCACTATTATAGAAATCAACATCTACACGCACCGCACACTGCCGGAAAAACAAACCGACGACTGGCGAGCTTGTTTCTCTTGTGCATCGATAGTCTGTAAGTATAATAATCAAAGGACGATTGTATATAACGAAAATCATCAGGCACATGTAACAATTCATTTGGTGCAGATCCTTTTACAAGATTCACATTTGCCGTCGTAAGCCCGTGTGTACAGCTCAGTACTCGGCTATTTAAATCTTTTGGACAAATTTGATCCTAGTGAGCCCGTATCTGCCCTCAAGCGGACGGTTTTCGCGGGTTTTGAGACCATCTTTTATTTTTACTCGGGTTATTGTATAATTTGTGCATAATAACATATGTAATCTAATAGAAATGTCTTTTAAACTTTAAGGACGCATAAAAATATCTCGCACGGGCCGCCAAAATACCTAAAGCCGGCCCTGCAAACTACCTTCCTCAGTCTCGAGAGAATAGCAATTTCACTTACCGCTTCGTCTAACGACACTTCTTCAAATTAGACTCACCCAGACCGAAAACCGCCTTCAGGGTATGAGCCATCCCCACATGGCATTTTGCGGAAGAGTCACGCTTAGCGGGCCAAAGAGCCACATAAAGCCTAGCCGCAGTTTGCCGATCATTGTCCTAGACAAAAGAACTTAATTTCAATCTGCATTATGTTAATATTACTACTGCTAGGCCATGTCTAGGCTACAGAATAACACTCTACCCCAAGGGTGGTCAACCCGCGGTCCTTCGCAGGAAATTGTGCGGCCTGCGAGATTCAACAAGATTTAACAAAATATTTTTTACTAGAAGGCTCCAACATGTGAAAGACAAAAAGAGCCAGCAATGAGCATGATTAAAACTCACAGCCTGCCATAGAGAATTTGCTCCCGGGGTGCACCGAGTGATCGCGTTGATGGAAAAAAATCCAAACAATTGCCTTTCTCTATAATTTAAAATAAAGATCGCATACGCAACCTGGAGGACCCGGTAGTAGAGAAAACAAGCTAATTACAAGCAAGCACACTTCTTCGTCAACATCAAGCTAGTGTGTTATGAATGCAGGATTTTTTCTTCCGCTTCTTTAATCCCGCAACGACATATTGCGGAAACCGTTGTCCTTGTTGTGGCCTCTTTTGGCAGAGTTCTCCTCCACGTCGTTCTAGGTCTACCAACTCGACGGGTTCCTTGCGGATTCCAATCAAGTGCCTGTTTGGCAAGATGCTCGTTTGCACCTCGTAAGATGTGGCCATTCCATTTCCTTTGCATGATTTCGTCATTTATCTGTTCTAGGCCGGCACGTCGCAATAGCTCTTCATTTGTAATTCTATCTTTTCAGCGGATATTTAGGATGAAAACTTGGAGGCGCCTTGTGCTGAAATGGGCGACTTTTCATGTTTCGCAAAAGAATTGCATTAACAGCCTATGTAAGTTTTGTATTTGTGATGTCTGGGACAGAAAGTTGTGAAACTAGGTTCATTTTTCAACTGCGAATCGTTTCTTTACGAAAACGGAATGCTTACACCTCGTCTATTGCTCACGGGACCAAAGATTCCCTGGATTTGGAAGCATCTTTTAATCATACCAATTCCCAAGATCCCTTGCAGTCCCTGTGATTTTCAGACTTTCAGTATTCTTCCATTTCTGGCAAAGCTTCTTTGAAAATCTGATGGCTACTCAAATAATTGCGTGTTGTGAGCGTCGGAAACTTATAAATATAAATCTGGAAATCTGGCTTTCGTAAACATCACAGCCTTCAATCACGTCCTGCTTCTGCGAAAACTGGCCTCACAAGCACATTTTGTCCTTTCTGCTCTGAATTTTTTGCCTTACTACACACTGGAGTCCCCCAAGGCTCCATTCTTGGGCCACTTTTATTCAGTATTTTTACTAACGATATTCTAAGATTCATATGTATGCAGAAGATGTGCAGCTTTATATCCTTGAGTCTACAAATGTGTGTGTGTGAAGAAGCTTGTTGTTGACTGGCGTCATCTGTCCTACTGGTCGACATTAAATATGTTGCTAAATCCTTCGAAATCCCAGTGTATTTTTATCTCTCTCACTCTACTATTGTTCGCCCTGACATTTCTGCTCTCGCGTTAACTCTTCGAGGCACGAAAGTTTAGGAAATAAAAATACTCATGTTGCACAGAAATTTTATATCGTTTTATATTGAACAAAATTGGGGTTGCACCACTAAAAATTTTCGGTTTCAAACCTTGCCAACGCAATCGAATATATTTCTAACAATTGCTAATGGTGCTGCCAACTACTTTAAATAAGAAGGATCAGAAAAAAATGTATGAGCGCACAGGTATTCCAATGTAAATGTATGAGCGCACAGGTAATTTGAGGTGGGTCCAAAAATGTAGGCATGAAAAAGGCGGGACAGTTTTAATACCACCGTGCCTCAAAGAGTAAAACGCGGTTCCTCTTGTTTGCGCTAATAAGGCAAGAAATCTTGGGGTGGTACTGAATAGCAGCATTACCTGCTGCGATCACATTGGTTTCATTGTTAGTAAAACCAACGGATTCCTGTATAAACTACGTTATCACTGTGGCTTGTTGAAAAGGGCTGTGCGTATGAATGTGCTTATAGCCTTCCTATTATTATTATTATAAGGAATGAGGGGGCAACCCATATGGTGAACACTGCGGCCAAGCTAGGCCTATTGTGTACGTACCCCACTAGCGAAACAGACTATCGGCCTGCCGAATGAAGGCAAGAAGGTCTTTAATTGATGAAGACCGGACTTGGGCAGGGCTCAAGAACTCTCTGATAAACGTTCTTCTTCTAAACCAGATCAGAGCAGGACATTCACAAAGAATATGTGTGGAAGTTTCATCGCCTTCCAAGCAGAGTCGGCATTCTGTCTCTTGAGACAGTCCTAGGTTGTGGAGGTGGTACCGTAGTCCTACATGGCCAGTGAGATAACCTACCAGCAGCCTTAGGTCCGCTCTGTTTAGAGTAATAAGGCAAAGGGTCTTATAAGATCTTTAGTCTGTCTAAGACCTGGGACTGACTCCCAATAGGCTAGGTTTATTCTCTTAATCCACTCCTCTATCAAGGACTTGGAGGTGGACCAAGAGATGCCACAGAAGGGTTCTGGGCCCTGGAACAAAGTCTCAGACCCCTCCCACGCGAGGCTGTCTGCAGCCTCATTTCCATCGATACCCAGGTGTCTGGGGACCCAGCAGAGCGAGACCTCGTTTCTTCTGGTCAGGCTCTGGAGTACGTCAAAACACCCTGCTACTATTTTGGAAGAAAACTTCCACGTTGAGAGTGCCTCGATGGCAGCTTGGCTTTCAGAAAAGATCTTAATGTTGGCGCCTTTCAGACCTTTCTCAAGGTTGAGCCTAGCGCAGGTCGTAATGGCATGTATTTCAGTCTGGAAAACAGAGGGCCACTTACCCATTGCAATCAAGACCTTGGAGTTGGGTCCTGCGACACCAGCCCCTGTGCCATGTTCCATCTTTGACCCGTCAGGAAACCAGTAGAGATGGTTTGCATCCCTAGGAAGAATAATTTCCTCCCACTCAGAGCGATCCGGGATAATCGCTCTGAATTTCCTTTGGAACCGCAGTTGACTAACCATATGGTCGGATACGCGGCAGATGGAAATGCTTGGGATATTTTTGTGTCCTTTGATATCCATGTGTCCTTTGACCGTATGGGACAGTTGGATGAGATCTGAAGTCTCAAGGCACTTATGGCGGCAGATTTCCATATGAAGAGATGCAAAGGGGTCAATGCAATGATTGCTTCCATTGCAGCTGTGGGGCAAGTCCGCATAGCTCCGGTAATGGAGAGGGAAGCAAGCCGTTGCAGCTTGCTGCACTTGAGGATCGAAGTAACCTGTTTAGTCTTGGGCCACCACACTATAGCAGCATAGGTGACAACAGGTTTAACGATCGTATTGTACATCCAGTACATCATTTGTGGTGTAAGACCCCATGTCTTACCCAGAAGCCTTTTGCAAGCCCATATGGCCCTTGTGGCTTTGCTGATGACGTGGTCAAGTTGAGCGCTGCAGCTCAGCCTCTTGTCTAAGTTTACTCCCAAATATTTGACTGAGTTGGAGTACTCAACTGTGGTATCCTGGATACAGATAGAACCTAGGTCCACTTTGTAGCGTTTGGAAAAAGGTGCCAGGACAGCCTTATTTGGGTTGATTGACAGACCCTCCTTGGTACACCTTCTTTGAACTTCTCGCAGTGCCGTTCTCATGACCTCTGTAATGGTCAAGTCAAACTTCCCAGAGACAATGATGGCAAGATCATCTGCATAACCGATGACATCGAAACCAGATTCAGATAGTTTGATCAAGAGTTCATCCACAACTAGTGACCAGAGTAACGGGGATAAGACTCCACCTTGAGGGCACCCCTTAATAGCCTTAACACTAATGGTGGAGACACCTAGGGTAGAAGAAATGTCACGATCTGCAAGCATGACATTTATCCACTCAATTGTGGGAGGATCCAGATTTCTAAGAGCCAGTGCTCTAGAGATAGAATCATAGCCAGTGTTATAGAAAACACCTTCGATGTCAAGGAACGCGCATAGGGCAGTTTCTTTAGCGAGGAAGGCTTTTTCGACTGACCAGGTGGTGTAAAGCAACCTCTGTTGATTTACCTTTAGAGTAAGCGAACTGGGAGCTATGTAGAGGGAGGGAGAGCTCCAGTTTGCACCTAATATGAAGGTCAAATGCCTTCCTATGTACTACCTATTCTAATGCATGACCTTTCCATCTATCCCTCTATCGATTCATCATGCGCCCATAAACTTGAAGTAGTGTTTAATTTATTTTTATTTTTTTATGCGGTAGTCTAAGCTTAGGTGTCACCCTTTGTACTACTGTAGTCCATCATGTCGTACACGTCATGGTACAATGTCTAGTAGTAAGCTTAGCTCGAAGGATAGGAAGAAAGATAGGATAGATTAGGGGGAGTCGAATGGGTGTTGGAGGAGATGGTGGTGAACCTTGCGTTTGAGCTCTTGGGTGTTATATCAGTTCGAGAATACTGACTGAGGTAAGTTGTTCCACAGTCGCGATGTTCTTGTTATAAACGAATTTGTAAATCGGAGTGTGCGCGAAGATAAGGGCTGTAGACAATAAGGGTGAGCCGAGCAGGCAAGTCATTTGTTGCAGGAGAAACTACTTATTTCAGTGGAGCAGTCGTTGTGGTGAAAACGGTAAAATTTTTTCAGGAGCTGCTACATTCCTACGGTGGATTAATGAGTCAATTGACAAGCAAATGACGCTATCGCCAATAAGTTTGAGAGCGCGACTTTGCACCTTTTCCGGCCAGGCTAAGGTGGTTCTCGGGGCCCCAGCCCAAATATACGAGTTGTATTCGAAGCGGGGATGAATGTAGGAGTTGTAGATTGTGGCTCTGGCCGACGGCTGAAGGAGGGATTTGCATCTTTTAAGGAATCCCAAGCATTGTGATGCTTGTTTAGCAATTTGGAATACTCGTCGTATATGGTTATTCCAGCGCAGATCTTCGGCTAGTGTTACGCCTAGGATGTTTAAAGACGGTTCTGCCATTAGGTTTTTATTGACCACTGAAATAGAAGGACGGTAGGTTTTATTGGAGATGAGACAGTATTTCGTTTTTAATGCATTAAATTCGACACGGTTCTTGCGGCCCCAGTCAAGCTTTCGTTCGACGTCCCTGTTGATTGAAATGGACATGAGTTTGCGGTAATGCAGACAAGGCCTGGCGCGTGCTTGTCCTACAGCATTGAAGCCATAGGAGCAACGTAGTGTACTGTCGTCGGCAAAGCTGTGGAGTGAGCTGGAGGGGATTGAGAGCAGGTCATTAGGAAGAGAGCTGGTCATAGAATTGAGCCCTGGGGAACACATGCCGAGATAGTATGGGGGTCGGATTCAAAGCCATCCAATACTACCTGGATTGAGCAGCTAGAAAGGAAGCTCTTAATCCAGTTCTTTAGAATGAAGTCACTGCCAATAGCTTGGCGTTTAGTTAACAAAGCGGGGTGCCACACTCTGTCAAAAGCCTTGGAGTTATCTAGAGCAACCAGGCCAGATTCACCAAATCGGTGTATACTGCATCGGGTAAGGAGGAGTTTGCGGCGAACAGAGATGAAAGTAAGTCGGCCTTGGGTTTGCTTTCTGTTATCACCTGCCTATTGTAGATGAATGGAGGCGTTGTATGTAAGGTAAAATTCCTCTTGATGGCGGCTACCAAGGACCAAAAGTTTTTACTGCCAGCAGTGGAATTAATGCGTTTATCTCTCAGCCTGACAACGTATAATTCCTTGACTTTCCTGATGGTGGATTTACAGGAATTTATCAACCTAATGTACTCAGGTCTAGATAGCTCACTAGGAGAATGTCGGTATTGCGTTCATGCATTTCCGATTAAACCAACCATGCTGCTTAGGCTTTATGGATTTGGAGGAATGAGGAATGAATAAATGCATACCAGCCAATATAATGTTGGTAATACAGAGGGCGGCAAAGTTGACATCTCGGTTCTGGAAACACAGATCCCAGTCAGTAGATTGAAAAAAGCTGGATTTCCTATAATGCCAAGCGGTTTTCCTAGGAGCTGGCGTAGTTGGGGTAGGAGATCGATATGAGAAGTGGGCGATGATTAGACCGTGATCTGAGTTGCTCAGAGGAGAGTCGATTTCGACGGAGTATTTTGTCGGGGGCGAGGTAAGAAAAAAATCAAGAAGGTGCCGTCCTTGACCTGCAGTGTCAGGAACACGCGTAGGACCGTTATTTGTCTCAGCAAAGAGCTCAGCACCCCTGCCAGAAACACTGGTGACATTTGAGTAATTCAGCCAATTTACGTTGTGAGCGTTGAACTCACCCGCAACAATGATCTCACAGTCCGGATGGGAGGATAAAAAACCGGAAATACGTTCAGAGATAGCGTCAAATGCTAAAGAGGAAGCTTCATTACTGATATTAGGATTCTTGTATAAAAAACAGAAGAAAATGATGTGCTTTGGAAGTAAAATTTTAAGACCGAAGTTTTTTTTTATGTGAAAGTCTAAGCTCAGGTGTCACCCTTTGTACTACCAGTCCATCATGTCTTACACGTCAACGTCAGGAGTCTGGTAGTAAGCTTAGCTCGAAGGATAGAGAATGAATAAAACAGATTAAAGGGAGTCTGGGGGTACATGAGGAGGTGGAGATGAACCTTGCGTTTGTAACGGTCGGAATTATCATTTATTTGGGTTGGGAAATTTATTTTGGGAATCACCTTGTAAAGGGAAATTTTGGGGAAAATCACTTTGCGGGAACAGGAAAATTTTAAAGACAGAATAGGCGAGGAAAAAAATGAATGATGAAAGGAGTTTTGTTTTGGAAGAAAAAATGTGGGCTCAGGACAAAACAGTCATTTTGGTCAGCAATTTTGCTTTTAGTTCAGAAATTTCACAAAAAAAATAGTTATTATTAAAAAGAATTAAGTAGTCGGATTATTATTTAATTTAAATGAGTCGTTAGTTCTATTCAAATCCCTAGACCCACTTGGAGAGGAAAGAAAAGAAGTTTCGAACTAGGACGTGAGGAGATTTGGTCCGTTTTTGCACACATACGACTGGCTGGAAGGAAAAAGAAACCCGCAGTATTCAGTTCATTGGAAGAAAATAACAATTTCTTTTCCGAAGTAGCAACAATCAGGACTATTTTAGGAAATAGGAGTTTGGAGAGGTACCGAAGGGGATACCAGCAATAAAAAAAAAATTGTTTTTTTGCCCAGGGCAATGTGCGGATTGGTGTTAATCTGTACAAACTGTTTTATGTAGTTAAGGGGCAATACCCCGTGTTTATAATACTTTTCGTTTATCTGTCACCAGAATTTCCGAAGAAAGGTGAAAAACGTGTATAGATGCGGAAGGCAACGGAGATTTGGTGGACGAAGGAACAGGTTTGAAAGCAGAAGAACGAGGGGGTCTGGAGAACAGACCGAATTATATCCAAAATTACTCAAATCTGGTTTAAATAGAGGAAACAATTGGCGTAAAATTAGATGATATTTCTCAAACAGGCGACCCTAGTATAAAGGGAGGAACTTCAGGTAATTAATCAATATCTATAGTGCATCCACCCCCCAGATGGGTCAGGGATAGCAAAAAAAATCTACCCGAACAACAAGACACAAAATAGAATTACAAAAAATTTGCCTTTTTTTTGCTTTAACTTAAAAAAAAACAAAAAAACCAAGAAATAATTTATTCTAAAATAATAATTTTAATAGTAGTTAGTATTACTTAGTATTACTTTTATATCTTTGATAAGTATTTGTGAATGTGTGTTGCTCCTTGTCGGATATAGTTTATTCTTTGGTGGTACCGGGAAATTTGTCGTTCTTATCAGGGATTCTGTTGATTGTGATCTCGTTTGTACAAAGCGAGGAGTATTGGCCAATACTGCGCGCTTTATTGTTGTCATTCCTACAATGTTCCCTAAAAGTAACGTACCACTTATGTTTGTAATTGGATCAGGTAATTGTTAATATTTGGCACGGGCAACTAATCCGTGACGTTGTTGTTAAGGTTCTAATATAACGTGTATGTTGATGGTTATAAATATATTAAAGCATAGTAACTATTAAAATGTCCCGGCGTTAAAAATTTTTTTTCTTGTGGAATGGTTGAGGGGGGGTTGGTCATTCCTTTTCAGGGTTGGACGCGGCACAGGCGATGACCGGAGAGTGACGGACGGAAGTTAAAGTTGCACAGACACAGGTAAGTGGTGAACCAGCCGCGGTAAGTCCCGGCCACACACCCCACGACCCCTCCGGCGAGCTAGATAACTCCGTGTGGCCGGCGTAGGAGTTCCGGATTTTCTTTTCATTTCTTATGTATGGTATTGGCTCCTTGGTCATGCTCTTCCGGGCTTGTGGCTAAGGGGGTAATACCTCGCATAAGTGGCGCCCACTATTTTATCGCGCCATTATGCTAATACACGTTTAAACTCTTGGGTGTTATATGAGTTTGGGAAAACTGACTGTAGAAGGTTTTTCCACAGTCGAGTTGTTCTCGAAAAGGACGAATTACTAAACTGATGTGTGCGCGAAAATAAGGGCTGTAGATAGTGAGGATGAGCCGAATGGGCAAGTCTTGTGTTGCGGGAAAAACATCGCCGTGAAGGCAGGAGATTATATATTTCGGTGGAACAGTCGTTATGGCAGATGCGGTAGAATTTTACCAGAGCTGCTACATTCCTGCGGTGACTAAGTGAGTCAATTTTGGAACAAATGACGGCGTCGCCAATGAGTTGGAGAACGCGGTTCTGCACCTTGTCCAGCCATGCTAAGGTGGTACTCGGTGCCCCTGCCCAGAGATATGAGTTGAATTCGAGGCGGGGCCGAATGTAGGATTTGTATATTATAGCCCTGGCCGACGGCGACGGAGGAAGGAGAAATTTGCATCTTTTAAGGAATCCCAAGCATTGTGATGCTTGTTTAGCGATTTGGAATATGTGATTACTCCATCGCAGATCTACAGTTAAAGTTATGCCCAGGATATTGAGGGATGGTTCAGCCATCAGTTCTAGACTGTCCACTTTAATGGGAGGGATTGGGGAGCGCGTTTTCATAGAGAAGAGACAGTATTTTGTTTTCTGTGCGTTGAATTCTACTTGATTCATGAGGCCCCAATCAAGAATCAATCTTATGTCCCTGTTGATTGAAGTGGACATAAGTTCACGATCAAACAGACAAGGTCTGGCCCGTGCTTGTCTTGCTTTATCAAAGCTATACGA
Organism: Thereva unica; assembly: GCA_949987705.1. Taxonomy (NCBI): domain Eukaryota; kingdom Metazoa; phylum Arthropoda; class Insecta; order Diptera; family Therevidae; genus Thereva; species Thereva unica. The sequence continues at coordinate 69,480,225 of OX465283.1, read as the reverse complement.
GTTGGATGAATTTGAGAGCAGGTCATTTATAAAAACTAGGAAGAAAGCTGGTGATAGAATAGAGCCATGGGGAACGCCTGCAGAGATGGAGTGGGCATTAGATTCAACGCCGTCCAATACTACTTTGATTGAACGGTCGGAAAGGAAACTCTCAATCCAATTCTTTAGAAGAAAGTTGATGCCAATAGCATGGAGTATACTCAATAGAGCGGGGTGCCATACTCTATCAAAGGCATTGGAGATATCGAGAGCTACCAGGCCGGATTCACCAAAGCGGTGAATGTTTTGGTAGAGGTGTTCAGTTACGCATACAACGAGGTCGCCAGTAGATCTTTTCGATCTAAAGCTGTACTGCTTGTCATCCAATATTTGGTTGCGTTCAAGATATTTCATAAGCCTACTGTTTATTAATGTCTCCATGATTTTGGAGAGGATAGAAGTGATTGCTATTGGGCGGTAGTTAGAGGGGTCGCTGGAATCACCTTTTTACGGTATAGGCTGAACATGAGCCAGTTTCCAGGAGTCAGGGAAAACTGCAGAGAAGTAAGAAAGGGCGAAGAGTTTGCGCAGAGGTTTAGCCAAAGGTGAAGCGCATTTTTTAAGAACCATAGGGGGAATTTTATCAGGGCCAGTGGATTTATTGGGATCGAGCTCCTTGAGACACTTAGAATGGGGAATGAATAAACGCATTCCTGCCAATATGATTTTTGAGATACAGAGAGCGGAAAAGTTGGCATCGCGATTCTCAAAACACAGATCCCAGTCAGCAACTTGGAAGAAGCGAATAAGCCCCAGCCAATTGGCTTTCCCATAGTGCCACACAGTTCTTCTAGGAGCTGGTATGGTTGAGACGGATGATTGGTATGGGAAGCTTGCGCTGACCAGGCAGTGGTCTGAGCTGCCTAGAGGTGAATGAACTTCGATGGAGGTTGTTGAAATCAGAAGTTGTACTATTGTACACCTTCTGGAAGGCTACGTCTTTCCTAATATAAATGGCGATTCCCCTATGTTTGGAGAGGTTGCGCACTAATGTGTACCCTGAAACCTGGAAACGATCTAAATCGTCATTAGGTAATCATGCCGATTATACAACTCGCCGGATCGTCCGCGGAGGGAATTTTATTCGGATTTGACGTTTGGCGTATTATAGAATCCGTCGAATAAAAAATAACCAAATGACGGTAATGCAGTGTGAAAAATTTATATTGTAGAATCCGCTCGTGAATCACACTCTATACAAAAATTTTCATTACAAATCCGCATCAAATTTACTGCGGAAGTGAAAAATTTCGGCGTAGTTTTTTCAATGGAGACTTATAAAATATGAATTTAAATGTTTTTGATTATACTGTCAATTATGAACAAAATAAGTTTACAAATAAAATTCTTTACGCACAACGAACCGAGTTCAGTTTGAAGAAATGGTTCGAATGATGAAAACGCATCCGGATATTATCTGTGAGAGGAAAGCAGTTGGTGTTTTTATTGTAAACTACACATGTCCGAGGGTCGAGGTCCACATCACTGCATGCAATGCTGTAGCCGGCTGCCCGCAAGCCCTGTATATGTAGCACCGTTATTTACCCATGGCTTCTGTACAAGAGCCACGTCAATAGGCACTGTACCACCCGCACCCTGGGGTTGTTCCTGCCGCTGTGAGCCAGCAGGAGGATCCTTTTTTGAGCCAATCTCCTTGACTCTAATTCGGCCGAAGCCCTAGAATAGGGACATGCCCTGCTCTTTAAGCTGTATGAGCGACCTCTCGCCAATGCTAAGGGCAAGAGTTTGACTATTCTGATCCACCTTCCTACCCTTCTCTTGCCAAGAGGTCACCTCAATTGGCTGGTTCTGAATTTCCAGCCTGCAGAGCACATGTTCTGGTTCCCTAACATCGTTAGGAGCCCAGAATGCGATCCGCTTGCATTTGGGAAGGTTCACTTCAGGCAGGATGGCATCGCAGATAGAGGAGGATTGCTCCTCCGTCCAAAAAGGCTATAAGGCAAACTATGGATGAATGACCTCTCACAAGAAAATAAGAGCTATCATTTAAAAATGGAGTAAGCTTGGTTTTGAAAAAATAAATTAAAACAGTAATGCTTAGAAATTAAGTTAAAAATCAGAATTACATGTAAGGAGTAATTTTAGGAATTTTTAGTCATTACTCATGAAGGCTGATTAATTCTGTGACTAATAGTCACGAAGGCTGTATTTTTTTGTGATATTTCTTACGAAGAAAACTGACTAATTTTTATAATGAATAAAACATTTTTATAAGTTAAAAACAATGAAATTTTTATACCACAAAAGACAAAACCCAAATAATTACCTACGTACTCTTAAGCTTTTGCACTTAAATATTTATTTTTCTAAGGATTCGCAAAAATATCGTGGAAAATTTGAAAGCTAGTGGTGAAAATGCAGTTTCAGTGCAGATCGATAATGCAGAATTCCGTCGGATTCTATAATGCAAATATTTTCAAATGCGGATCGGATATTCTCCCGTCGCAGAAAATCCGGCGAGTTCCGCATGATTATTTGGGTTTCACTTAGTGAGAAGATAGGGGGAGAAAACCCACAAATATGGCACATCACCGAATAGAAATTGATTGTTGACGATTGTGTACGCCGTTTCGACCGCATATCACCCTACTTGAACTCCGTTTTAAGCTGCTCTCTAAAGGCTCGGTTACATTGTGCGAGTTTACAAGCTACTAGCCGGCGAATACCCTACCTGCTGATCGACTAGCCCATTCTCATCAAGTTCACTAGATAGCTTGTAAACAATCTGCTGAGAAAGTCGAAAGCCGGGCTATTTTACTCGCTACTCTCTGACGTGTGGGTTTGTTAGCTAGTAAACTAGCCGTGTATCATCATCACTAGCTGCGAGTATCTCATTTGGTTTCATTGGCTACAAAATGGCGGAATTAGTTCGCGCTAGCTAGTTGAGCGAATTGAAAGTTTCGAGTGTCATCGTCACTATCGCACTAGCTGACTCGCCGGCTATTAGCTTGTAAGCTCGCTCAATGTAATTGAGCTTTAAGTGACTGTCGTGAGTAAAGGCTTACGCGACTATATCCTAAAGGAGCGCAAACCGGTTTGTGCATCTTTCGCAATTCCTCAGAAATAATAATTTAATAATTCCGCGTTTCCGCACGTTAATTGGTCATGGTTTTTTCTTTGTCTTTACCGCACAATCTTGGAACTCTCTCCCTAAATTATATTAAATTAAATTTGAATCACCCCGGCCCGCGGGATTATTATAATTCATTTTCAAAGTGGCCCTCGATACCTTTTGGGTTGGCCACCCATGCTCTACCCAATATGTATTTCAGTAACAGGATTAAATTAAATTCAGAAGAATTTTTTTCTTTGTGCTATGAGACGTCTAGACGATCCGCGTTACATCGCTTAAGTGTTCCTTGTTTATCGGATAAATAAATAAATAAAATTTGTAAAATAAAATATTTAGCGAAAATTAAATGAAAGTTGGAACTCTTAAGCCACACAAAAGACGATATTGGGCCATCGTGTCACCAGTATTGTATTCTCTGAAGAAACCACATCAAAGAAGCATTCTTAATGTTGATATGTTTTCAAAGCTGGCTTTCCACTTAGCCGGTTTAGTTGCTTTCGTAAATTCATCATCGAACTTGTAAACCGGTTCCTTCCATAAGAGTGTAATTCACCTGTGTTTTTTGTTTTCACCGTGAGTGAGTGATAAGCTGCAAAGAATTTTTGATTCTCTTATGAATGAACGCTTTCAATTGTGGACGAAATCTATGAAATATTGATGTCTATGCGGCGATGGAGCTAACGGTGCGATTGTTTGTATATTAAGTATAACGTTAAATCGCATGCTTATAGCATTAGAGAACGCTTCATTGGCGCTGAATTCTGCGTTATAGTAAAGAAATCAATTTTCTGGTGTCCAAAATAACTTATGAAATTGGCGCGTGCCCCAGTATTGATTGCGCGTTGTCAAATCAATCGGTATATTGCAAAATAGCCGATAACCACTGGCCGGCGGCGGTCAGTTATTTGCGGCTGTATCGATTTGCGGTTTCTGTTAGTAATCCACTGAGGCTTGGGTAGTGTTCATCGATCGAATTAAGTTTCATACCACCAAGCTACCTGGCTAGTCAGTTCATGATATTCGCCCGTTCGAGCGGCTGCTCTAGTAAAATCGTCCCTCTGTGCCAGACAGTAGAACACCGTTGCAGGTACGAAATTTCGAGGTTTTCCGTTGAGCCTTGTACAGTTTATAAAGTACACAGCGAAAAAAGAAACCACCCAAGAAAACGATCAATGTCTACCGCTTTCAGTAGACCCTGCAAGAGAGGTAGCAGTTCGTTAGTTTAAGCCGTCGTCGTTCAAGTGTGGTTAGCACAAAGTTAAATAGCGAGGATCATTTTGATCATGCAGTTAGTGCATCGCCGATCGTGGTGAGTGTACGTCCGGGGTTTTCTTATAACGAAATTCTATTACTTTTCATGTCGTAACATTCCAAAGAAAGTGTCATCCGGTCAAAGTGCGTTCTTATCGGTCAGCTCTCGTTCTTAAGCTATTGTGTGTCATATGTGCATCGAGTGTGTGCTTCTTGTATGATAAATGTCTGCATTGTAAATAGCTGTGATTTTTTTTTCGATTGAAGAAATACAAGTGATTTTCTCATCTGTCCTATCTATGCATAATGAAACGAGGAAATATGCCCTAGGCAATTCCTTCCGGCTGCTTTAGAAGACGTCTGTCTAATTGTGGATCAACTGCTGCAGTGTGACTAGCTTCTTGCTTTATTAAGTGGAACTCACTACTTGCCTTTTGGGGTACGTAAACCTGATTAAATATGCGCATTTATTAACATTATTTCGATATTGAAATGGATTTTGAAATAAATTCGAGTACTCGGTGCTAATTGCCTTCAATGCGCGCTCGTATATGTTGACACTTTTTCTCGTCTGTGATTACAATTCCCGCATCTCTTATCAATATTTATTCACAACAAGATTTCACAGTCACAAGGCGAGAGATGGCTTCCATTATCATCAGTTTTCTAGAAAATAAATCTCAGTCCGCATATCACAGACGAGAATATTATTTTTTATTATTTCGTGTTCGCAATTTGTAAATTTTAAATATTTTTATTAATGTCGGTTTTTTGGTTATTTTTTGTCAAAATGTTCAAGGTGTTGTCTGATGAAAAATTAAATTAAGTCAATGCGGATTTTTTCCCTGTTTGTGTGATTCTTCATTGTTATTCCAGTGCAGTGTAAAAGTTTATAAAATTCCCAATGGTATTCCCTAAATGCCGAGTATTGACCGCCGGATTGCTTATCAGATTTATGTGATTTACTCGCGCTCTCTCGATAACAATTCCGGCATTGATGAAATGAAAAATTGTTTTTAAGTGCACTTTGCAGCAGTGTGATGAATATGCGCTTTTTGCCTTTGAAATTCATGTTTTCTCCTTAAATTTAAATTTTACTTAAAAATTGAGTTTTTCTTGAGTTTTAAATAAAACAATTTCTTTCGTACTACGAAGGCTGTTTATTAATCCAAAAATAAACCACGAGACATCTTTTTTTGGTAAGCGGACATACCTCAGACGTAATTTCATGAAAAAGAGATTTAGATATTTTTTCACACACGGATTTTATCTTTTTCAAACAGACTATTAAAAATGTATCGACGTCTTATTTTGATCGAGTATTTTTAGATAAAAGTGCGTTTTAATGGAAATTTTTTGTGCACCTTTAATTTAAATTAAAAAAAAAAATAAAAATGATGACGTTCGCAGTCAAATCTCAGTGAAAGTTCAGTGGGGGATCCAAGGGGAAAATGAGAGATCTCCCTAAGAGCTCGTTTGATTTATGAATTACTTTAGTTCTGAATAAAATGTCGGTGAAAGTAATTGAACAGGGAAATTTACCTCTATATGTTTATGTACCTAATCATAAAAATTACTTTATTTTTAATGAAAAACAAATCTTCAAAAAATGCTAAAACTTGAAGCTCTGCTCTTAGTTTGAAATGTTATCTAATCAAAACAGGTCTGTACCAGAAATTGTTGAACTTGGAAAAAGCAGGTTAATAGAAAACTAATTTTAGAACCTACATCCAGCTGCAATAGCTCTGCGGTGATCTATTTGATTAACACATTCCCTACGGTTAGACTTGAGCAGGACTTATGTGAAGCAGTACATTTGTCCCTTACACAACGGTAAATTGTACTGAGGCCTCAAGTTTTTTAAAGGCTCCAATGTTGTGGTCTATCTACTGTTTGACCTGAATAAAAAATCTCCCAGATCAATATAAGTTCGCAAGCATAGAATTATAGGGATGGACATGTACAATTTCTATCGCCGTTTCATTCCACACGCAGAAGAAAATCAGTTGGCTGTACAGAAGCTCTTCGGCCAGTCAAAGAATAATGATAGAACTGAGATCAGCTGGGACGCTGACTCGAATCGCGTTCAAAAATAGTCAAGCAGTCTGTCGAAAACAACAATCTTAGTGGCACTAGCAAACAAATTATCTTTTTATAAAAAAAGTCTAAGTTGTTGTCTGAAGTTGTTCTAGGTCTTCCAGCTCGACGGGATCCTTGCGGATTCCACTCAATGGCCCGTTTGTTCTATATTCTCGTTTTCACGTCGCAGGGTGTGGCCAACCTAATTCCATTTCCTTCGCCTGATTTGGTCGTCTATCCTTTCTTGGACGGCACGGCGCCATAGCTCTTCGTTTGAAATTCTATCTTGCCAGCGAATTTTTAGGATACGACGCAGGCATCTGTTGATGAAGACTTGTAGGCGCCCGGTGATGAATTGTGTGACTTTCCATCCTTGTCGTACTCCTGAGCTCACCTCAAAGCTGCCGGATAATTTTCCATTATGGAGAACTCTGCATTTGGAATTGTTATATAGGGCTATTATCAATTCTATTATTTAATCGGGCAGTCCGTCGCCATAGTGCCTACCATATAATCTATGAAAACAAGGTAAAGGGGGGGGGGGGGGGGGGGATTGGAATTCAGTAGACTGCTTCACTATTATTTTCAAGGTGTTAATATGATCAATACAGTAGCGGCCCTTCCTGAATCCAGCCTGCTGCCTTCTAAGCGTTCGGTCGACTGCCTCGCTTATCCTAGATAGTAATATATGGGACAAAATTTTGCCCACAGTAGATAATAAACAGATACCTCTCCCGTTGTCGAGTATTGTTAGGTCCCCCTTTTTTGGTATTTTGACTATGAAACCTTCCGTCCAATCCTCCGGAAAGGTACAGGTGCTCCATGCTATTTCCAGGATTGGTTGAAGCACATCTGCTATGAGGCTTGAATCGGCTTTCAACAATTCTGGCGGAGTACCATCTTTTCCAGCTGCTTTACCATTGGCCATCGCATGAATTGCGGTTACTATTTCCGTCTTGCATGGGGCCCGGGTGGTGATTCTTATTGGCTGTGCATTGTTGCTGGTTTCCTGAGGTTCCTGTACAAGTGAGCCATTCAGGGCGGCGAAAAAGTAATCTTTGGAGTTGCTCCTCGTCGCTGTACAGTAGCCTTCCATCCGCACTCTTAACGGCATGCTTTTTAGTAGAGTGCTTTCCCGAGAGCTGTTTAGTGATTTGGTACAGCACCTTACTGTTGCCTGTGTTTGCCGCGTTTTCTGCTTTTTCTGCGAGCTCATTTATCTGCTGCCTTTTATCACGCCGGACATTTATCTTTACCGCCCGGTGTAAGTATTGCCGTACAAGTTGGTAACGTCTTTCCGGGTCGCTTGTAGAGTTTACGTAATTTTTGAGGGCCCTTCTGCGTTCTATTGTTTGCAAGGTTGTGTCCGAGATCCAGTTTTGTTGGTTTCTTTGGACTTAACCGATGCTTGTTTCCGCAGCCGTCAATACAGCGCCCTTTGTCGTACTCCACAGCTCATCAATATTTGTGTCGTCGGAAACGATTTGCTGGTTTAATATTTGTTGCAGGTTTCCTGCGAATTCTTCCTTTTTAACGGTCTCCCGCAGAAGGTCTACGTTAAATCATCTACGGTTTATAGCATCGTGTTGAACGTTTCTGATTACTGCGATTTTAAGGTGAATAGTTGCTACAACTAAATGGTGGTCGCTTCCAGTGTCTGCTTCCCTGAAACTGCTGACATCCTCCAGAATAGTTCTCCGCCTGCGGCTGACAGCCACGTGATCTATCTGATTTCTCGTTCTACTATCGGGCGATACCTACCCAGGTCTCTTTGTGTATCTTCTTGTGACAAAAGTAAGTTCCACCTACCATGAGTTGGTGGGAACTACAAAAGTCAACGAAAAGCTCGCTATTGTTATTGGTAACTTGGCTTAGGCCTTGCTTTCCCATTGTTTGCTCAAGGCCGGTGTTGTCACCCATTAATACAATGATGTCTTCCCTTGGAATAGAGCGAAAAACCTCATTCAGTCGCATATAGAACTCGTCTTTGATGTCATCTTCTGCGTCTTCAGTTGGAGCGTAGCATTGGACTACCGTAGTAATTCTTAATATGGTACGCAGGCGCAGAAACTGGTGACCAGCTAATGAGGCTGGACCTGGCTTCTTTGGTGAGTGTGACGCCAACGGCACTCCTACGGCTTTCAGTTTCGTTTCTCCCAGAATATAAGAAGGACTCACCGTTTGGGCAGATATGTTCGCCCGTATCGGGCCATCTGGTATCGCTAAGACCCATGATCTTGATTTTATATCGATTCATCTCGTTGAGGACTTCATCCAGCCGTCCATCAGCAAGCAGTGTTCTCACATTCCATGATCCGATACCTGTCCTTGTTCGAAAAGCAAAGGTCGTCGCCGTTTCCGAGGCATTGTTTGCCGATTCGTAGCAATGGTATTTTTTATGGGAGCGGGTTGCTAACCCTCAGCCCAACCGACTTAAAACTCTGTTTTGTGGCGCAGAGAACTCGCCATTCGCCCGTCTCCCGTTAGCTGCTTCCGAAGAAGTACTCCAGGGGGCACCACGGGGAGGTGGAATTAGGACTTGCTAACAGGTCTGCTAGTTGTTTGTCTGCAGTGACTTTTCTCGGGTTTTGACAGAAGTGACAAATCGTGTGCCACCACCTTCCGAGGTCTTTGTTAGCCGTTCGACCCCAGTCTCAGTTCTACCATCCAACAGTATAAAGTTTTTTTGACGTGAATCCTGCTTCGCGAAAGCTCTGTCTGTTCTGTTTAGGGGACCTCAACTAACACCAAATTGCGACGATCTGCAAGGATCCCGTCGAGTCGGAAGACCTAGAACAAGGTGAAGGAGAACCATACTAGCAGAGGCCGCAACAACTGGGAGGTCCTGGTCAGAGCTGCGCCTGGACGACACGCAAAGGAAGTGTTTGGTCGCTGCGTGTATATGGCTAGCAGTTTGCGATATAATCCAGAGGAATTCTATTGTGTTGGTGACAGCTTTTTGGAATAAAGAGCTAGAGGTTGCCACATATGATCGTTGAATTATTCAAGTACGCCGTCGTGTGCACCATCAGAGGCGTCAGTCGACAGAAGGGTTGCTTCAACTTGCGGTATGTGACTTGACTGGCCAGTTAAACACTTTATTGGCATTCGACTAGTTAAGGAGATATCTCAAAAGCTCATTAATCGGCACAAAGATCTGGTATGGTAAATTTTATCGCATATCTAGCTAAAACTAACCTACAAGTGATCGTTTGTGAGAGATCGAGATTTTTATTAATGTACACTTATATGCGGTCTGTACGCCTAAACCTACCTTTGAGCTTGAATCACGTGCCTGATTGATGGAGACTTTTGATATTTAAATTGTAACGACGTTTTTAGGTATGTAATAATTTTCAGGGTGGTGGGCATAATAGGGTGAGTAAATCTTTCAAAGTTGAAGGTCTATCTCAACAGTGTTAGTGGAGTATCCTGATTTAGCTCAGACTCTAAAGTTTCTAAAGTTATAGAATCCTGGCATGGTCGAATAGGCATACTTTTCATCTAAATCTGTACCGGAGAAATCCCCATCACTATTTATTCATCCGTTGCTTACACTTAACTCTCTTTCACTATTGATTCCCAGCCATTAATTTTTAATAATAATTTTGTTTATTCCTCAACTGTAAATGGAAACTAAATTTTTTGATTAAAGATCAAAGAAGCAGACCCGCTTCAATCTGATTTTTTGGTGTCTGTTACCAAACGTCGAAGGAATATTTAAACATTTATTTAGCGGCTTTCGTGAAATTCTGTATGTCAATAATAAAAAATTCACAAATTACCATCAAAGATAGGTAATCAGCTCAAACTTGGCGTTTAAAAAAATAAACATGCTTTAAGAACCCAATGGTGAAATTGCAGACTGACTTCAAAGTACCAATAAAGCAATTTATTAACCAAATATTAAATATGGCATGGACTAGCATCTACCTGCCGGTGGAAAACCGTCCAGACTGGCGGCTCCGCGACTCGATCGTAGCAGCCATATTTAGACTTCATTCGAGCTGCAAATCATTCAGCAATAATCAGAAATAAAAGTTTATTTCGCGGAAAGAATCGATTTGTCGGATATTATTCTCTAATTATGCGCATCTAATGGCCGACGTGAATAACGATGATTGCCTTAGAATTATTTTTTTCGCTTCGATCGCGGAACGCCGGAGGTTGTTCTCAGTGCATGCGTTGACGGAAAATGTTGTAAATGCAAAACTGAGATCGTAATGAGGCTGACCTTAGCGGAATGCGATCGGGACAAGTGACATAACGCCATTAACGTAACCACGAGAAAATATGGATCGAGTAGAACAAGCGGCAGAAAAATTGGCATTTAAGTTGGAACACGAATCAGATTCGATTTACAATCGGTGACTAATTGGTCTGCATGTGAACTTTTAAAAAATTGCTGCTCAATATTGGTAATTGGGTTTACTTTCTCGATCATGGCGCGATATCTACCTTGACATGATCAGGGTTCGATGGGTATGAAAATTATGGTGACACTGAAGACAAGTTCAGGGATTAACTTTGGTACTAAAAGTCTGGTTACAGTGCAGCAATAAGCTTAGCTTAAACAGAAGAGTTGTACCTAGTGTTCCAGGAGGGGATAGTGATAAACCTTGTGTTAGAACTGAAGGGTGTTGTAGGATTTTTAAAATACTCCAATGAATTTAAATGAGACTACCCAGTTCTTGTAGGACTGGGCTTCTTGGAGTCTCTTATTTCTTATCGCTATGTTTCGCTAGCTCTCTCCTGGAGCAAAATGACAAAATGGTATTCTCTATTACAATTGGCATTAATTTTACTTGAAAATGTAACAATTGTTGTTGTAATTTTTGTTATACAAATTTTTCGTATATCATCTAGGTCTTCATCCACTCGACTATTCCTTGGTCATCTCTAGTTCATTGGTCCTGTGCCATTTCTGAGGTTGCTGCCGTAAATCCAGACGGTTCCGCGGTTGACTTCTTTATTTGATATCAAGAATTATGACCAGGCCCACCAAGCCAAGATGTAAAGTAATCGTCGTGCATAGGAATATGCAGTTTTTGAACTGTCGTTTAACGATCACATCTGCATGCCGGGGCATCCTGTTGTAGAATGACATCCTGTTGTAGAATGACATCCTGTCCTTTTTTACGGCATTCGAAGCTGTCGGTCTTGTTTACGTTACCTTGTTTCTGTATATTGTGATATGTAAGCTCTGTCAGGATGGGCTTTCCCCTTCCTACCATACTCAAGGGACATTTATGGATCAATTAGCCCCGCGAGATGTTGAAGGCACGGAATGAAATTCCGGAACCCCACGAACCAACCGAACCTTTTCAAGCCTTTTGTCATAAAAATATGAGCTATAGGAATGTAGTACAATAGGCCAAACGTTTGGTCGCGATGCTTTTGGATCGAAAACCTCACCAAAAGAAGAAGAAGAAACAGAAGCGTTATCTTCAACTAGATTGCTGTCGTTATTTTAACTATATCCATCACTTGCTTATGGATGTAGTTCTGAAGTTTATGTCACATGAGGCCCTGTACTTGCGACTATTTAGAATTGGTTAAAATAGTTTTAATGTGGCGGTACATCCACAAATGATGAACATTATTCGCAACGTTCAGTGGTAATGACTTCTTCCTAAAGGGTGCATCGGTAGTCTAGGGGTAAGGCGCCTGACTACTATCCCAGAGGTTCCAGGTTCGAATCCCGGCCAGCCCCACGGTCCCTCGCCTTTTACACTTTCCCACCCACATAACTTTCCTTCTTTCTTCTTCCCTCTTTACATTCCTGATTCCTCCTGTCATAGCCTTCGCTAGTCTTTCCCCGCTCCACCAAGCGCATGTCATCGGTTGGCTGATGAGATTCAACTCGTTTCAGGAGGCATAACACTCCAGCGAGTTGTTTTTCAAATGCCCCGATGCCAGTGCCGCGAAATGGTTGGAGAGATGGAATAAAATATCGCGGCTAGGTTGTGGCAGTTCCCTCCTACTTCTCTCTCTTTCTACACTCTATCTTCCGGCTAGAGCTGCTGTTCGACATCCTATAAGAAAAAAAAAATATATTGTCGAACAGTACAAAGGGGCTTTCCCTCAGCCTCTAGTCTATCACATAAAAAAATGACTAACAAAATTCATGTCATGGTTTTGAGTGATCGACGAATAAAAATGCGCGAAACCATTTTTCACCAATGGCTATAAGACGTTTCAGGAATGGGTATTTTAGTAGTACATCGTAGATGTTAATTGCGTCTACCATGATTTTCGCAATCAACTTGGCCATTTAAATCTTTTGGTCAAGTTTGATCGCTGTGAGGCCGTATGTGCTCCCACTAAAAATGCTTAAAAATTCTGCGGCCATTATATGCCCATTAAAAAGCCAAGAGGTCGGTATTCGCCTGTTGTAAGAGCATTTTTTATTTCAACTCGTATTTATGTAAATGGTTCGAAATGGTTTTTATGAACAATTGATAGCCTCATCCTCATTTTGCTGGACTTTTAAGAATTTCATAATTTTTTTAAAGTAGAGGTATAAGCTCAGCTGTCACCTTTTGTACTACCAGTCCAGCAATGCAGGGACGACGGAGTATACTTATTGTGGGTGTGGAGCACGTGAACAGATCTAAAAAGTTAATCGGTCAATTTATTTACTAGTTGTCCGTTAAGTTTGGGAGGGCAGGTAGGGCTTCTTTGTGGTTAGCGGCACTGCCTCATGTGGATCCCGTGTGAATTGTCCTAAAAGACCTACACAAGGCATCTAACGCATTTAGTGTTGGGTAGGACACAATTATAAAATGAGTTTGTAAGAGGTGCCTCTTTTTTCTTTTGAGTCAGTACAATGCCAAAATGACAAACACAAGAAAATAAGTAGTTACCAATGAAGAACTTTTTTTTACGAGTTTGATTCTAATATGCATTAAACTGCCTCAGAGCAGGCAAGAAAGTTATGCCTTCACAACGTATATTTACATTTTGCAATCCCACCTCGCCTAGTTTCAAGTTGGGAATTTTTCTGCCGCAAAATAAGTAAGAAATGTCTCTCCGTTCGTATTTACAATCTCACCCCGACTTATGTGAAGTTGGATTTTACTCCCCAAAAAAAAGTAACAAAGAAGAAATCCATGCCCCTCCATTACGTATTTCCAATCACACCTCGCCTCTTTTATCTCGATACACTCTCATACTTATATCGATTAGAACAATAACAATAGAACATTATTTTTCAACCGAGTCATATAAAAAAATGGAGGCCTCATCGTGTAAGCGGCAAATGTCGTGTATGTCCAGCTCAACTCTAAACGCCTTGCAGAATTTCATGCACGCAATCCAGTCCCTCAACTGAGTACTAAACACATCCAATGGAGCCTATAAAATTGAACTAGAACCGGTCTATTCAAAATGCTTAATGGCACCCTTCACCGTCACCGACATAAATTTGAAATAATGCAACAACAAAAAGTGGAAGCAAGGGACACCTTGCTCCTCTTACAATTTCTTAAGAAATAAAAGTAAAAATCTAAAATTGATCAATTTTTATATTTTTTTTTATTTTAGCAATCTCAGATTAACATTTATCTGATTACTTAGCGTTTTTTCTAGCCCAGACTGTCAACGTTTCGAAATGAAAAACTATATGAGAGCAATATTTAATACTAGGTGTGTTCGATGAAATCAGCAAATTGCGTTCTTTGAGACAGATCTTTTCTGCTCCCATTTGCCTTGCTCTGTGTTTTTTGAGCCTGCTCTGAGTTGAGAATTCGGACTTTTTCTGCTCCACCAAATTTGTAGGACCAGGCAGAGTAGCCAAAGTTTTCTTCTTCTTTTTCTTTTGACAACTGTCAAAACTGTTAAACAAGAAAAATCGGAGAATTGATATATGAATGACTCATTCGGAAAATACTTGGAAATATTAAAAAATAAACATTAATTTTTATAAAAATAACGTTTCGACGCTGCGCAATTGGTTTTATTGGTAAATATTTCTTCTTTTAAAATTGACATTCCTATCTAACCTCTTAAAGCGGAATTTAGAGCCAAGTTGATCAGAAGAGTGTTTTTTGAGATTTTTGCTATTTTCTGTTTTTTTCTGCTGTGACATCAATTTGCTGCTCCCAATTGAGCTGCTCTGCTCTGATTTTTTTAAGCAGTCATTGAACACACTTGTTATGTTTATCAGCCTAAGTTCTCCTCTGCTTCTCTCCAAATTTAAATACGAAGAAAACTACTCTTAGCACACAAAGAAGCATTGCAACGATATTCGAATTTGAAGAATTTGATTTGCTTCCCTTGACTAGTACAGATATTAGAAACGCAGTTCTGTCGAACTTATGGATGAACTTCTCAACAAATGTTTATTCTTGCAACTGAAATTTTGCATCCAAGCGAAGTTCTCTTTCTCCCTCGTGATCAGCGTCGGCCCTGGGGTAGAACGAGTGGAGCGGTCGCTCCAGGCGCCAGGTGGTAAGGGGCGCCAAAATGAATGCGAAAAACCATTTCGAGCAAAAAATTAAATTTTGCTGGCACTTTTTGAGGGCATTGTTTGTAGTTAGCCAAGTCTTATACTCATCAATATGACTTGAGGCACAAGCAGGGAGCACTGAATCAAAGACCGATCGTGCATCGCCGAGGCCACATCCTGCTCGAGGTCCATGGAGCAGACTGAAGACGGCGGATCTAAACTCGATAAGAACCGAAATCCTAATGTGTAAACAATCCTCCTGAAGTTATGAATGGTACTGGGTGAATGTACTACTAACGATGGACTTCGGATACCAGGCGAACTTCGGTTTGAATTAGCCTTCCAATTAGCCGTCCAGCTCGTGGTATCAATATACAAATACCTTAAAAAAAACTTTTTGGAGCACTTTTTAACGGTTCAAACATTTGTGGGGCTGCCACAGCTCCCAAAAGGACGACCTACAAGGCCAGTTAGATATTTTTTCGATCCATGCATCGAGGTGTCGAATGCCTCCTTCACTGGGAGAGTTTTCGGGACTCTTCTTCAGCTAGGGGAGTCTGAGCCCGTAAACCCAGGGATGGAGTACGTTGAGATCACTCCTTCATTGGGAGATTTTCTTAGATCTCTTGCGAAAGTAAGGGCCCCTAATAGAAGAGGCGACTCGAAAAAACGACCGCTTTCAGAAGACGGGTTTCAGAAGACGTTTTACGCGATATTTACGTCGATTTTCTTAATAAGAAGAGGGTTAGATCCTCTGGATGTTCTACAGGGTATAATAACCCGGCGAAAAGGGCGAAGGCAGGAATAGCCCAGGTCCCTGGCATGGCCGTCGGTGCGCCCTCTATGATGGGCCGCTTTAAGCCCTAGAAGGAGCAAGCCTTGTTGCTGCAGACGGGAACAAGCTGCCTCGCAGCCTTTTTGTAATCGGGTACTTCTCGGCAACAACAGGAGACCCCACTGGCATTATGTTAAAAAGGATAGGGGTCCGAAAAGGACCCTAAGGGTGTAGGAGTGGAGAATACTCTACAAAGTGCACTGCATAAAATTCACAAAGATGACGTTATCAAGATGGTGAACACTGCAAATTTGGGTTGATGGTAGGAGAAGCCTCTTTTAATGGTAAGGTGACTCTCTCTACCATCTCAACCTTACTGGCTGGGGCAAGCCTTAATGCCCAACCATGCAATACAAACAACCAGTGGTGCTGTTGGAGAAACGTCGGGGAAGCAACTCTGAGAAGACATTCTTCCTCTATTGCCGCTACAGGCGGGGCTGTGACCCTAAAAACCACCATCGAAATCTTTATGCGGCCCCCAGCCCATAAAGGCTTGCAAAAGGGGAGATATAGTCCCTTAAGGAAATGGCAGGCAGGCAGTGCACAGTGGTTCCTCCCATACGGCAAAAATCAAAAAAAAATTCTTTAGTCTCGTAAAATGACTACTCGTTTTATTATCTATTATGTCCGAACTACCTAAAAAATATAAATTGAAGGACACAAACAATTAGTCTCATTATCAAATCGTACTTCAAAGTGTAAGCTTCTCATGCGCTCTTCAGGTATCATTAACCCATTTGTTGTTTGCTGCGCCGAATCATTAGTGTTTCTCGGAAACGTTGCATTGTTGTGATTGTGTTTGTGATGGATTTTCAAGGCAAGGGTATGTATATTTTAATGTATTAATTTGTTTATTGTTCATAACTTTGGTATTTATGTTACGAGCATGCTACGGCATAGTCATTTTCTTGTATTTTTTAAATATATCTTTGGAAACATCTAAACTTTTAACTGTTAAGTTAATCTTAGTTAATGCTATGGTTTGTGTCAAAATTACGAGGAGACCTTCTACTTTGCGGTCTTACTAATTTTCTATCCCATTTTATCCCATTTTTAGAGATATTTGGCCTTTTGTAGATCGGCCTACTGTGTTTCGTAGCAATTTACTATTCCATTTAAAATATTTTATTTCATCAAAATGTTTAATTTCACGATTTATTTTTTTTTCTTTTGTTTTAGGTGCCGAACGGCTCTATGTCTTTAAAAGGCAGTATATATTTGAGATTTGGTACAAGTTCAACAAACAAAAGTTGTCATGTACTGAGCGAGCTGAGCTTGTATTTAATGAAGTACATATAGTTCTGTGTCAATCGAAGACAAAGAGAATTATTCTTTTGAAACATTGCACAAGCGTGTTTCTTACATCTGTAAGAGAATACAAATCCTGTGGAGGAAACATCACTACGACAAGGATTTGTTTCAAGCTAAACAAATCGATTGGCTTGAAGCAGCTGAATCTGTAGGCTTGGGAGATTCTCAGCCAATGAACCTGCCAGAGACATCTTCGAAGAAGCGTGGGCGACCGAAGAAAGACTATGCTGATTGTAGTAAGCGTACACGACAGCGGAGGAGAAGTGAGGTGTGCCAGCTTAACGAGTCGCTACGATCAGCTTTTAGTGATGAAGCTGGAGTTTCGGCTAGATTTACTGAACCCTCAGTCAGCGACGTCGTTTCCCTTATTGTGGAAGCAAAATTGACGAAACACCAGTATTTGTTAATAAGAAGTTTTGTTAACGATAAGTTACTATTAAATTTTTTGCCTAGTTATAAGTCTGTATTGAATGAAAAGCAAAATTGTTATCCAATTGCGGATCAAATTACTGTCACCGAATCAAGCGCTGAAGTCGAGTTACAAGCTCTACTAGATCAGCGGCTTCAAGACTATTGGAGTCACAAAAAGAAGTGCTTGAATCTCATTCCGTTGCTGACTCCGATAACTCTCTTGTTTTAATGGGCAAATGGGGGTTTGATGGAAGTTCAGGTCACAGTGAGTACAAGCAATCTTTTAGTGACTCTGAAACGATTGATGATAGTAATTTGTTCGTAACTTCATATGTTCCCTTACAGCTTCTGCAACGAGATGTAGTCATTTGGAAAAATCCTCGTCCCTCTTCAACTCGATATACTCGGCCTTTTAGATTCAGATTTGTAAAAGAAACAACTGAAGTTTCGGTTGAAGAGGAACGGTATTTTTCAGAGAAAATCAATGCATTGCAAGCCACAAAAATCACCATGGGTAATAGAGATTGGAATGTACGCCACAATCTTCAATTAACCATGGTCGATGGAAAGGTTTGCAATGCATTAACTGCAACCTCTTCAACAAAGTGTTACATTTGCGAGGCCACTCCAAAAGAGATGAATAATATCGACCTATGTTTGCAGAAGGCGGTATCTCAAGAGAGTCTTGCCTTTGGACTGTCACCACTTCACGCCTGGATTAGATTTTTTGAGTTCTTCCTGCACGTTTCCTATCGCCTGGATGTCCAAAGTTGGCAAGTCCGTGGCGAGAAACAAAAAGAAAATGTGGCAGAAATAAAAAAACTCATCCAATCTTTATTTAGAGAGAAGATGGGTTTGATAGTCGACAAACCTAAGCCAGGGGGAAGTGGGACGTCGAATGATGGCAACACGGCCAGGAAATTTTTTGAAAATCCTGTACTTTCAGCTGAAATTACAGGAATTGATGAAAATTTGATTAGTCGTTGTGCCACCATTCTCCAGGCCTTAGGTTCTGGCTATAAAATAAACGCGGATAAATTTCAAGAATTTGCTATGACTACTGCCAGGCAAATTGTTGAAATTTATCCGTGGTACTATATGCCAGCTTCTGTCCATAAGATATTAATTCATGGGTCTAACGTCATAGAACATGCTTTATTATCTATTGGAGAGTTGTCGGAAGAAGCCGCAGAAGCTAGCTCTGATCCCTTAATATCAGGGCTCAGAAAGCTGCCTAGGAAAAAGAAGACACTTTTATCTAAAGCTGTTTTAGAATTATGTTGTTAGTTTAAGTTAGGTTTAAGTATTTATAAAAATAAATATTTTTTCCCATTTTTGTTTTTGTATATATATTTAGAGATGTTTATTTAGTATCTTAATTTTATTTTTAAATAATATATTTAAGGAAATAATGTAAAAAAATATACCTGCCTTGTGTAAAATTGTTTTAGGACAATTAGTTATATTTTTGTATTTAATTTAGATAAATTTATTTATTTTATTAATATACACACCCTTAAAGTAGACTTTTTTTATCAATAAATATTCATTTAACATATTCAAGTTAGTTTTATTGCTCAAAACCAAAAATTTTAGATGTTATTATTTTTGTCGCACCTTAGTATGGACGGGGAACCACTGTGCAGTGCTCGAAAAAAGTTTATCTAGTACAACTGGAAATACAATTTATGTGAAGTGAAAGGGTCGACCAAAGGGCGCCGAAAGACAATCTCGCTCCACCCTCAACAAGGACTAGGGCCGTCGCTGCTCGTGATGGACATAATATTAAATATTGCTCTCATATAACTTTTCATTTCGACACGATGACAGTATGGACTAGAAAAAATCCTAAGCAATAATTTAAATGGTAATCTGAGAATAATAAAAAAAATGTTTGTAAAACAAAAGAATAGTTAAATAATTGATCATTTTTAAGAATTAAAAATAGTGCAAGTAATTTTAAACAGTGATTTTTAAAAGAGAATTCACAGTACATAATTTAAAGTCATATATAATTTGTGCTAGCTCTTTGTTTTGTTTTTGATTTATTTAATATTATGGGTGAGGTTGATGATGGTTAACATTTTTGCACTATTGAAGATTTATTGAAGCAATCTATAAGCTCGTGTTCATGAGACCGGAACCAATATTTCAAATTGGTATGTTTGCCACTTGGCATTGCACTAAATTTACCTGCTGAAGAATGGCAAAATGAAATGGAGCAATGGTAATATGTATTGTGCAGAATAAAAGGTATAGCTGAAGTCTTTATATATGTACTATAAAAGTGAAACTAGACTAGATATCTTCGATAACCAAACACCTTGAAAGTATCCGTTTATTTAATTTGTCTGGCACCTTTACGATAAAGTGTAAAGAATTAAATGATTATGATTGTGCTAGACTGCGATTAATTGTCATATGAGACTAATGATAAAGCATTTATACGGGCATAATCGTATCTTCAACAACCAACGGGGTTTATCGTAATCGGAAAAATAGTTTCAGAACAAAGATCAAGCAAACGAACTAGCCCAAAAAATTTACTACGATGAATCAATTTTATTACATGCTTGATTATTGCATATTTCCGGCTAAATTAATTCCGGGACAAAGTGGTGACTATGGTGATTATGAAAACCCACCAAAAAATTTAACAAAAAATTCCACAAAGATTAATCCAGTGATTGTCGATACTCGTGCGGTTAAACGAATAACGTACAAACTTTAGTGTAGCTTCCAAAATAATAATTTCATTCTTTCTAAAAGACAAAGGAAAGGGTTATAAGGACGCGACTTACACGAAAGCACAATGTCAAACAACCCGACTAAGCTTGAAAGATTAAATCCATTTTGAATACGATTAAATAAATCACTTTAAGTAATCTCAAATTGATTTCCTTCACGTATGCACACTAAGGTTTGTTGTTATTTCTCATTAAACCGCACAATACCGGTATAAAAAAGTGTCTTCAATAAACTTCTTATCACAGTTCGTTTATCTCACAAAATATTTTTTTTTGCATTTTGAAGAAAGTTGAAGATTGTACATAGTTTCATCACACTAAATACAATCCGGATTGGAGTCCATCCTTGTTGATAATTGTACGTATTGTTTAATTATTTTCTTACTTTTTTTTACTAGAATTATTTACTTGTGAAGCTCTATGCAGTTGGTGCTCTTCTTCCTCGTCTTATTTTCTGTGGCTAAAAGATTACGTTTTATCGTAGGAATATGATAATCTTATCTTTGAAAAGTTTCAATTTCTTAATAAACCTTTTTTGGAAGTAATGATTTCACACGGAGAGGACTGCGAAATTTATCAAACATTTATTTCATGTCGAATGTCGCTTAGTTAAGATTATAGAATCTTAATTTCCGTCCCGCTGATAGTATAGTGACTTACACAGTTGATTTACAATTAGCTTTTCCATAAATTTTCTTTGTTTAAGAAGCAAAACGTTAATGGTGCACCGGGTGGGGCAAAAGTTGCACATGAGTTTCGATGTCAATGTAAATTGCGTTTTTTGAGATTAATGAAATTTGCAAATGCCGACGCAAATTTTAAAAAAATTACTTCTCGTGGCTAGTTCCAGCTATCTAGCATCCATCCATACACATTTTTCTAGGTAATCTTTTACGTCTTTTTCCTGTTGGTCTACCATTGATTATTCGTGCTAGCATTCTTTGCTCCGAGGATCGTACAACATGTCACCCTTTTTACTAACAGTCTATCATGTAGAGACGTAGAACATGAAAGTGATGTGAGCCAACGCACGAAACGCACTTCCCGATAGGTTCGACTCGATTAATAGGAGCTTCATTTGGCAGGCATTATGGCGACGTGGACTGCCTGATAAAATAATAGAATTCATAAAAGCCCTATATAACAGTTCCAAATGCAGAGTTCTCCATAATGAAAATTATGCGACAGATTTCAGGTGAGCTCAGGAGTACGGCAAGGATGCGCCGTATCCTAAAAATCCGCTGGCAAGATAGAGTTTCAAACGAAGGACTATGGTGCCATGCCGGCCAAGAAAGGATAGACGACCAAATCAGGGGAAAGAAATGGAATTGGGTTGGCCACACTTTGCGACGCGAAAACGAAAATCTAGTCAAACAGGCCCTTGACTGGAATCCGCAAGGATCCCGTCGAGTAGGAAGACCTAGAACAACGTGGAGGAGAACCCTACTAGTAGACGACGCCGCAACAACTGGGAGATCCTGGTCGGAGCTGAGAGCTGTCGCGTAAAACAGAGTCCACTGGAGGGCAACTGTTTCCGCCCTATGTCCCATGAGGGATAAAAGAGCTTAAAGAAGAAGAAGAAGAAGATACCGATAGTGATACTGGTTCTGCTAATGAAAGTGAAGTGCCAGCAATGAACGATGTACAAGAAGCTATGACGACCTTTAAAAACAATAAAGCCCCAGGAAAAGATAGAATATAACAACTGAGATGTGGAAATAAGGGGGCCAAGAATTAAGGATTGGCTTCTGAAAAAGATCCCACTTGAATGGACGGAATGTGCCATACGTCCCCTGTATGTGGAACTATAGAGGTATAACCCTCCTCAATCGAGGGTATAAAATACTATCCACTATTTTATACAAAAAAATATCCCTCGCAGAAGGCATAATAGGCAATGTGACTTTCGTCATGGGAATATGGGTTTAAGCAAGAATGTGGCAGCGTTAGGTTAAATAGCTCCTAACGTGATGGAGTGCTTCCGATTTTCAAAACACCTAATCGAAGTTACAAAAGCTACAAGTAATACCATGTAGAGTAAGAGCTGAATGAGACCTCTCAGAAACATCACAGAGGGGCCCGAGACAAGGTGACGCGCTGTCAGACCTCCTATTTAACATAGTGCCCTTTTTTAGAGTTGCTTTTTGACCTTTTACTCCTAAATAATCTCTGGCTGTGCAATAGTGGAAACGAACCTAACTTCGCTACAGGGGTAAGACAGGGAGTCTTGGACATTACTCCTGTTTCCCAGACTTGTTTAATTGTGTAGAAAACTGGAGAGTATCCAGTGATTCCTCCTATTCTGACCACAGAGTCATTATTTTTAACATTAATGCGCAACTGTGAAGAAGGCCCCTGACTATACAAGTGATGGAAAGATCACTTCACAATGATGTCCCCACCTATTTGTTGAACGCTGAAGATCTCGAACATCAGGCGAGGAATCTCAGCAGCCTCCTGAATAATGCATTGGAAGCAGCCTGTCCCATTAGGAAGTGCAGGGGTAAAACCAAACCTCCTTGGTGGAACAGTAAGCTTCTCAAACTAAGGTCTGAAAGCAGAAAGTCCTTCAATAAGTCCAAACGGTCTAACTTGGATTCGGGACAACTCTAAAGGGAGTCTCAGGAAGTTCAAGTACGAATTCCTTAAGTCAAAAAGTGGAGAATCCTGGAAGATGTTTTGTGAGATAATAGAAGATTTTTCGGACACCGCAAGACTTGAAAAAGTTCTCTCTAGAAGCCCAATGTGCCAAGAATTGTTGCAACAAGCAGACGATACATGGACAGAAGCAGTCAGGTAGCTTTTATTCGGAAGCGGGTAAAATCTCCTACCAACCCACAAGCCAAAGAACTTGACCTATTTGTCTCACAACCTTTCTCTTCAAGATCCTCGAAAGACTCGTCGAGATTCACATTAAGCAAAGCGCTGGCAGAAAACTGCTTTCTCCTTCGCAGCATGCCTACACAAAAGGTAAATCGGTACACACTGCTCTCAACTTCTTGGTAGCGGTCATTAAAAAGTTCTTTGAATTCAAGGTGTCTTTGGCTGCTTTCTTAAATATTGAATCTTAGGTGAAGGGGCACTCCATCGTCTAGGTGTTGACGGATGCTCCAGGTCCTTTATTGATCAGCTGGACGTGCAGGATCATAAAGTCTGGTCTGGGATTTTCGGAAGAAGTCAGACGGGTTGGAAGGACCACACCAGGGTGGGTCCTATCGCCGTTCCTTTTGAATGTAACGGTCAACGTAGGGTTGATAGCCCTAATGGAGTCTGGGTGCACCACGGTGGCCTATGCTGATGATATTGTGCTGGTGATGACCGGCAAGTACATTTCAACAACAAGAGATATAATTCAACGAGCTTTGGACACTCTTGTTAATTGGGCTACTACAAAGGATATAAGCGTTAACCCAGCTAAAACTGAAGTAGTGCTCTTTACAAGGAAGCATAGACTTCCCGATTTTCCTTCGCAAAGACTCTGCAATGAATGACTGCAACTTCAGGAGAATGCGAAATTTTGAGGTCTCATACTGGATAGGAAACAAACGTGGAGGCCAGCTCTCTTCTTATGCCAAAGAGCGATCGGCGTGAATTGGGGCCTGAAACCCCGCCTCGCCCACTGGCTGTATGCAGTCGTAATCAGAACTATACTTATGCATGGCATATCGGTATGTTGGATTGCATTACAGAAGGTTATCTATAGTAAGATACTGGAAAGGGTCAAAAGAACAGCTGAGCTGTGTCTTAGTGGTGCAATCAGAAGCACCCCAACAGCTGCGCTGAATGTCTTATTGTATCTTATTCTTTTGGATATACATGCTAAGCAAATGGGAGCCTGGATGGCCGCCAGGACATAGGCTTCTCTTGGGTCGGCTCCATATTTATATGGTCACTCATCCATCCTTGGGATATTCGCCATCGCTGCGGGCAACCTATATTACACTACACCTAGGTGGATATTGGAGAAAGGTTTCAATACCATCACTCGGGCCAGAGATGACTGGACTGTAAATATGTGTTCTATCGGATAGCCAGGCGGCCCTCAAGGCTCTTAATTCTGTTATTATCGTTACAACATCCACGATTGTTTTGAATTGCCGCAGGTTCCCGGACACAGGGGAATTAGGGGAAACTGCAGGGTAGATGAGCTTGCTAGACAGGGAACCGAAGTGGAAAGGACACTCACACTTAACAGAGATGGAAATGCCCTTAGCCACCTATAAACTGGCTGTGAGAAATATCAGCTTAGTTCGAGCCGGGCTGACGGGCCATGGCGTTATTGAAACTAAATTGAAACACAATAGCAGTATAGTATACTCAATATACCGTTAGATCCATGGCGACCATCTCAAGACCCATGTACCCGTCTTTTGAGGGACTTCATCTGTCTAAAATTCATATCTCGAAAAATACCAAGTCAATGGATGTTTTTTATTGGCTTATGGGTGCAGCGAGGCGTACCGGGTCCCAGCTAGTATATTATACATATTAGAGCTATTAAGAACTTATAACAGTATAGCCAAAGCTTTTTAATCTCCACCCGACTAGCATTTAAACGGGGATTGCCTCAGGCACCCGAAAGAAAGCCCCAGAGAATTTCCTCATAGGCTCCACATGAGGACCACATGTGGCAAATGAGGGCTTCTCCCTTAGTTTCCTATTGAACAACAGGCCAAAAATAATCAGCGATACTTAGGTGAGGTGAAATGAAATGGGGCAATCACAATACCTGCAATTTATACAAAGCTTTTAATACCCATAAGCAATTTTTGGTTCAATTGGTGACCGTGAATGGTGTCATTTAGCATACTAAATAAACCGGCTCTAAGTCGATTGCAGAGGTCAAGCAGCATTGGATGTGATTAGTACTCAGTTGGGGGACCGCATCAGTAAACTGAGCTTCGTGTTCAAAAAATAGGCTTTCGACATCGATTACTTAAACTTGCCTCTAGCCTCATAGGGGCACTATCAAAAACCCTCCCCCTTTGCCCTATAGCTCAAAAGACAGCTGACCGATTAGCTCCCCACCTACATTATGCTCCTCTCCGTCCCTGATAAAGTGTAAAACACTAATCCAAGAGCTATGTTAAGCCTGATCCGAAACCTCTTGAATTAGCAACTCTTGAAGGGGATTTGCAAAAGATCGATTATAGATCGAAGTGTTCGAAGTGCACTGGTTGCTTTTCGCCCCGAAACTTACAAATACACTAAGGCTATCATGAGATTTATGTTGCTGGTGTATCTACTATGCATTATATTTTCCAAGCTCTACAAGTAATTGCTGCAATGTTCCACTTCCATATAGAGATCCAACCTTTAAAAGTCCTTAAATGAAAATCCTTTTTACGTATGTGTGTATGTCAGTTCGTTGTCTTGCCTGGAATGGTGAAATGGTTTCACCTTGCTACCTTAATACCTGACCATTTTTCACTTAGATTTCGTTATTCATCATGATTATCGCTTGTTCAGCAGTTGCTCATCACCACATTAAATATTTCGTTCTATAACTTGTAAAACTGCACCTAACTCCCGACTTGATCGTATTTAAAGCGGCTTTTCGTTCCGAACACGCCATAAGAATAGCCGAGAGCTGGTCTTCTAGAACTCCCGATAAGACTCCCTTGTCAATATGTTGATCGACATCAGCGCTGCTCGACTTAACTAGCGTTAAACCTGCAAATTGACATTATTTTTTCTGTTTTTATTAAGTAATCATCATCTTATCTACCTTTGTGTATGCATTCAGGTGCACTGCATGACCTGTTAATTCGACTCAATTTTTTGATAACGCCACCAAGGACCGGTTTTTTAAAGTTGTTAACCACTTGAACAATGGGCAGTATTGTCTTAAACCTGAGTTAAAGAACACAGAGTGCAAGTGAGTTCTCCTGGATTTTTAAAATAATGTATAAATCAATCAGTGCAGATTATTGTTCTTGAGATCGACAGGTAGTTCTTATGTAAATCTTTTGACATCAGATTTGGTTTTATTTGTGAATTTTGGGGATTTCATGTTGCTGCTGCTACCGAAAAAATTTACCTGAAACAAGTTCTTTTGTCCCTTTAGTAATCGAAGGAGTCGTCGAAAGCCGGTTTTCAGGGGTTCCTTTCTTATGGACGTTTATGATGAGAGCGAATGTGATGATCAAGTATTATTGCACCTGTTATTCTTTAAGATTGCTATTAACCAGGTAGATATGTGTTACCCATCATTCTTCCTGGTTGGCTTCTTACGAAATTTGGCAAGAGTGTATTATAGCGCCAGTCTTTAAGTCATTGCTTGAGGCATTCTGTTAACAGAATGAATCGATATTTCTTTAGAGAGTAGGTGATTCTAGTTTGTGTTATTCGTTTACCTGGCAGGTAATTCTGGTTATATAGAAAACATTTATAAGGTATTGAAGCAAATAAAAATCACCGGGGACAATATTTTAGTATAGCCCGAAGCGACGGCGGATATATTACGAAGAAATATTAATTGTTTTTGACAATTGATTGCTGAATACTACTAGCGCCTTTTAAATGAGGCTGGTGTGAGATTGTTAACCTCACTCACTTTTAAAAGCCTGCTATTACGGGACGAACAAAAGCCTCGAAAACCGGATTACACGATGACGATCAACTGCTTCTAACTTTCGACATGATGGTATGAATGTGCGGAGCTGCAAACGTTGACTCGATCACTATTTTATTGGTATGGCCCTCCCTAAGCTGCATTATTCAAAAAACAAATAATTCATAGGAGTTTTGGTTGATAAGAATGTTGGTAGCTTGCTGTCAGAGGACCAAATATTAGCTGCGTTCCATTGGGCGAAATTTTCTACTCCCGAGTACTCTGGACTACTTAAATTAAATTTAAACATTATCTCTTCTATATCTATAAAAATCTCGTGTCACAGTGTTTGTTACCGTACTCCTCCGAAACGGGTTGACCAATTTGCATGAAATTTTTTGTGTATATTTGGTAGGTCTGAGAATAGGTCGTAGGCTATTTTTTATACCTTTAACCAAAAAAACAGATCCAAAATCCAAAAAAAAATGGTAATTTTAGGAATTTTCACTTCATTTTAGTTTCAATAGCTTCATGGCCTACCTATTGTTTGACAAATGTAAAATTGTCATTAAATTGAATCATTACATTTAATGAAAATTTCAAATTTACGCAGCTGTGAAACAATAGGTAGGCCATGACGCTATTGAAACTAAAATGATCCATGGCGGCCGTCTCAAGAAGGCGGTGTACCACTTTCTTCACAACCACCTCGACATGGGTATCAAATGAAAGGGTATGTTAAGTACAATACAATAAGCAATGTAGTATACAAAATATATCTTTAGATCCATGGCGGCCGTCTCAAGAGGCCGGATTACCACTTTCTTCACAACCACCTCAACATGGGTATCAAATGAAAGGGTATGTTAAGTACAATACAATAAGCAATGTAGTATACAAAATATATCTTTAGATCCATGGCGGCCGTCTCAAGAGGGCGGGGTACCACTTTCTTCACAACCACCTCGACATGGGTATCAAATGAAAGGTTATGATAAGTAGAATACAATAAGCAATGTAGTATACAAAATATATCTTTAGATCCATGGCGGCCGTCTCAAGAGGCCGGATTAACACTTTCTTCACAACCACCTCAACATGGGTATCAAATGAAAGGGTATGTTAAGTACAATACAATAAGCAATGTAGTATACAAAATATATCTTTAGATCCATGGCGGCCGTCTCAAGAGGGCGGGGTACCACTTTCTTCACAACCACCTCGACATGGGTATCAAATGAAAGGGTATGATAAGTAGAATACAATAAGCAATGTAGTATACAAAATATATCTTTAGATCCATGGCGGCCGTTTCAAGAGGCCGGATTACCACTTTCTTCACAACCACCTCAACATGGGTATCACATGAAAGGGTATGTTAAGAAGAATACAATAAGCAATGTAGTATACAAAATATATCTTTAGATCCATGGCGGCCGTCTCAAGAGGGCGGGGTACCACTTTCTTCACAACCACCTCGACATGGGTATCAAATGAAAGGGTATGATAAGTAGAATACAATAAGCAATGTAGTA
This sequence comes from Thereva unica, assembly GCA_949987705.1. Lineage (NCBI taxonomy): Eukaryota > Metazoa > Arthropoda > Insecta > Diptera > Therevidae > Thereva > Thereva unica. The sequence goes on along the minus strand of OX465283.1, from coordinate 69,451,921 downwards.
TACAAAATATATCTTTAGATCCATGGCGGCCGTCTCAAGAGGCCGGATTACCACTTTCTTCACAACCACCTCGACATGGGTATCAAATGAAAGGGTATGATAAGTAGAATACAATAAGCAATGTAGTATACAAAATATATCTTTAGATCCATGGCAGCCGTCTCAAGAGGCCGGATTACCACTTTCTTCACAACCACCTCAACATGGGTATCAAATGAAAGGGTATGTTAAGTAGAATACAATAAGCAATGTAGTATTCAAAATATATCTTTAGATCCATGGCGGCCGTCTCAAGAGGGCGGGGTACCACTTTCTTCACAACCACCTCGACATGGGTATCAAATGAAAGGGTATGATAAGTAGAATACAATAAGCAATGTAGTATACAAAATATATCTTTAGATCCATGGCGGCCGTCTCAAGAGGCCGGATTACCACTTTCTTCACAACCACCTCGACATGGGTATCAAATGAAAGGGTATGATAAGTAGAATACAATAAGCAATGTAGTATACAAAATATATCTTTAGATCCATGGCGGCCGTCTCAAGAGGCCGGATTACCACTTTCTTCACAACCACCTCAACATGGGTATCAAATGAAAGGGTATGTTAAGTACAATACAATAAGCAATGTAGTATACAAAATATATCTTTAGATTCATGGCGGCCGTCTCAAGAGGGCGGGGTACCACTTTCTTCACAACCACCTCGACATGGGTATCAAATGAAAGGGTATGATAAGTAGAATACAATAAGCAATGTAGTATACAAAATATATCTTTACATCCATGGCGGCCGTCTCAAGAGGCCGGATTACCACTTTCTTCACAACCACCTCGACATGGGTATCAAATGAAAGGGTATGATAAGTAGAATACAATAAGCAATGTAGTATACAAAATATATCTTTAGATCCATGGCGGCCGTCTCAAGAGGCCGGATTACCACTTTCTTCACAACCACCTCGACATGGGTATCAAATGAAAGGGTATGTTAAGTACAATACAATAAGCAATGTAGTATACAAAATATATCTTTAGATCCATGGCGGCCGTCTCAAGAGGGCGGGGTACCACTTTCTTCACAACCACCTCGACATGGGTATCAAATGAAAGGGTATGATAAGTAGAATACAATAAGCAATGTAGTATACAAAATATATCTTTAGATCCATGGCGGCCGTCTCAAGAGGCCGGATTACCATTTTCTTCACAACCACCTCAACATGGGTATCAAATGAAAGGGTATGTTAAGTACAATACAATAAGCAATGTAGTATACAAAATATATCTTTAGATCCATGGCGGCCGTCTCAAGAGGGCGGGGTACCACTTTCTTCACAACCACCTCGACATGGGTATCAAATGAAAGGGTATGATAAGTAGAATACAATAAGCAATGTAGTATACAAAATATATCTTTAGATCCATGGCGGCCGTCTCAAGAGGCCGGATTACCACTTTCTTCACAACCACCTCGACATGGGTATCAAATGAAAGGGTATGTTAAGTACAATACAATAAGCAATGTAGTATACAAAATATATCTTTAGATCCATGGCGGCCGTCTCAAGAGGCCGAATTACCACTTTCTTCACAACCACCTCGACATGGGTATTAAATGAAAGGGTATGATAAGTAGAATACAATAAGCAATGTAGTTACAAAATATATCTTTAGATCCATGGCGGCCGTCTAAAGAGGCCGGATTACCACTTTCTTCACAACCCCGTCAACATGGGTATCAAATTTAAGGGTATGATAAGTAGAATACAATAAGCAATGTAGTAGACTCAATATACCGATTCATGGCGGCCGACGCAAGGCTCATGTTCTTTGAGGCATTTCATCTGTGTAAAATTCATATCTCGAAAAATATTAAGTCAATGGATGGTTTTTATTGTTTGCTATTGACTTATGGGTGCAGCGTAGGCGCACCGGGTCCCAGCTAGTATAACTATAATTAAACAGGTGCCTACGATTCGGAGAATCCTTAAAAAAATCAACACCAACGCGATATAAAACTGTCTTCCTCTTTTTTCAACGTTAAGTGTTTAACTTATTATTCGTTTGACAAAAGTGTTTTCAATTTTCATTCTATTATCGTCTCTGGTGATGTTTCGCCGTAATCGTTGTCTCCTTTTGATACAATCAGATATGTTGTTTTCGTGTCAGTTACTCTTTAAGTTGAACTTTGTTGATCAGGTTTTCTTTATGTCTTGCCATTGCCGCAACAGCTACCAATTGGATCTTCTCAAATCTTTGTTATAATTAATACCAGCGAGCAATAATAACAAGAGTGATTAGGTAGAGCTCAAGGCCAAGTAAAAGAGTTAAACATATGAAAGAAGAGATAAACCATAATATTAAGTAAAAATTCTCAAAAAAAAAAAAAAAAAACGCGAGATGGTCATACACTAAAAGCAAAAAGCACTGGAGTATGAAAGAAACGGAAGATGTTCCTTTTTTCCCCTATTGGAATGTTTACATTCAAATGGAAGTAACATTGGAACAGAGCACGTGTAGTCGGTATAAATGTTGAGAATGTATGCGTTAAAATTTCGTGTTGGTACAGCATTTCTGTTATTTCACTTACAGTTGTATTGTCAGTAAAAAAAGCGGAGCACGTGTAGTCGGTATAAATGTTGAGAATGTGTGCGTTAAAATTTCGTGTTGGTACAGCATTTTTGTTATTTCACTTACAGTTGTATTGTCAGTAAAAAAAGCGGGAGTCGTGCGATTTTTCGAAATTTTATCGGCAATTTTAGTTAATTTATAGTTATCCAGTGTACTTATAAAGTGCATATTTAAAAACGTCTTTATTAAGACGATTTATAAAAGTGATTTAAATTAACATAGAGAGTGACTTACATTATCATATAGAAGTGAACTAATTAAATTTGAGTGAGAGTAGATTTAAAAACGTGAATTAACGTTTTAATTAAAATAACAATATTAATAATATTTATAACAATTGTGAGTATTAAAATATTGGAAAATGTGTTTATTAAGAAGACGTACAATGAGTGTCATAAGTGAGTTAACATCAAAAATGTTATACTTCAACTTCAATATCTCAAGATTACAAACTCATGGAAGAACGTACACCTTGATTTGAAATCTTCCGATGTCATTAACCAAAAGATTTATAAACAAATATGAAAAAGTCCGTTTTTAGTGTTGAGGTATTGAAGTTGAAATATTAAATTTTTAAGTGTTGACACAGTTTTAACGCTCACTGTTCATATTATAATTCTAAAAATTGTGTAAAATAATTGTGCGGTCAAGTCAGCATATAATGTTTTCTCAAAATTTCTCTGCAAAACTTGGTGTCGGGCTGCACGGTGCTAATAATGTTGTATATGGTGTTGCAAATGGTAAATTTAATGCAATGAAATGTTCATGACTACATATGATTCGTAAAAAATCAATTTTATAATGTAAAATATCGGGAATCGATGACTTATAAACTTGCATCCGATTTCGATGGCATTAAAATGAGAACTGTCAAAATATTTCCAGTTCACATTCCAGTCACTTCCCCGTCATTTTTTATCTTGCTTTCACACACTTTGCGTATTGTGTGAAAGTAGTTCCGCCTCCTTTTATCATAGATATTACATCTTTGATATTTTGACTTTTTCACTCCTACTGAAATTTTTATCAGCTGATCTCAAGGGCATTGAAATATTTTTGAAAATTTGTTCTAGCTCATCACTCTTATTATTATTGCTCGCTGTTAATACCTTAGCCCTATTAGGCTGCTCGCACACTGCGTCAGAATTTGTACGATTTTGTGCGAATTCTGATGAAATTGTATGCTATTTCATCGGAATTCGCACAAATTCGTACAAATTCTGATCCAGTGTGCGAGCAGCCTTAAACAATTTTTGGACTTCTCTCCTTTGCCTGCACAGATAATTTTTATACCACGCAACCCTTCGGTGGATCTGCTCAACCGTGTGGAAAACTGGAGAGTATCCAGTGAACACTCCTTTTCTGACCACAGAGTCATCCTTTTTAATATCAATATGTGCTCAACTGTGAAGAAGGCCCCTGGTTACAGGAATGTCCGGAACACAGACTGGGCCATATACAGACAAGTAGTGGAAAGATCCCTCCCTGAGGATGTTCCCACCCACCCTTGGAATGCTGAAGATCTCGAACATCAAGTGACAAATCTCAGTAACCTCCTGAATAACGCATTAGAAGCAGCCTGTCCCATTAGAAAATATGGAGGTAAAGCCAAACCCCCTTGGTGGAACAGCAGACTTCTCAAACTAAGGTCTGAAAGCAGAAAGGCCTTCAATAAGGCCAAATGGTCTAATTTGGCTTCGGACTGGGACAACTACAAGAGTCGTCTCCGGGAGTTCAAATACGAACTGCGAAACTCAAAAAGGGAATCCTGGAAGACCTTTTGTGCGACAATAGAAGGTTTTTCGGATGCCGCAAGAATGAGAAAAGTTCTCTCGAAAAGCCCAATGTGCCAAGAAATGCTGCAACAAGCAGACGGTACATGGACCACAAGCAGTCAGGAGTCATTGAAACTCTTACTCGATACTCACTTTCCTGGCTCAACATCTCTTGCTGCATCTGCAGAAACAGGTTTTGAGGGCCCAGCTAACACACATAATTTAGGCACCATTGACAAATTGATAAACAGGGATTTACTCCTGTGGTCCATAGAAGGTTTCATGCCTTATAAAACACCGGGACCAGATGGAATTTATCCCATTGAAATTCAGAAAGTCAGTGACCTAATTCTGAATTGGCTCGCAGCCATCTATAGGAGCTCCCTTAGCCTAAGCTACATTCCAACATCCTGGAGAGTAGCGAAGGTAGCTTTCATTCCGAAAGCGGGTAAAATCTCCTACCACAATCCAAAAGACTTGAGACCTATATGTCTCACATCCTTTCTCCTCAAGATACTAGAAAGACTTGTGGAGATCCATGTTAAGCAAAGCATTGATAAAAAACTGCTTTCTCCCTCGCAGCATGCCTACACGAAAGGTAAATCAGTAGACACTGCTCTCCACTCCTTGGTAGCGGTCATCGAAAGATCCCTTGAATACAAGGAATTCACGCTGGCTGCTTTCTTAGATATTGAAGGTGCGTTCAACAACGTTGAACCTTCTGCGGTCACGAGGGCACTCCAGCGTCTGAATGTTGATGGGTGCTCCAGGTCCTTTATTGATCAGCTGCTAGGGTGCAGGGTCATAAAGTCTAGCCTGGGGCTTTCGGAAGAAGTCAGACGGGTCAAAAGAGGCACACCACAAGGTGGGGTCTTATCGCCGCTCCTTTGGAACATGACAGTCAATGAAGTACTGATAACTTTGAAGGAGTCTGGGTGCACCACGGTGGCCTATGCTGATGATATTGTGCTGGTGGTGACCGGCAAGTACATCTCAACTATAAGAGATATAATGCAACAAGCATTGAATACTCTTTCTCATTGGGCCACTACAAAGGGTCTAGGCGTCAACCCAGCCAAGACTGAAGTAGTGCTCTTTACAAAGAAGCATAGACTTCCCAATTTTCCTTCTTTAAGACTTTGCAACGAAACACTGCATCTAAAGGAGGATGCGAAATTTTTAGGTCTCATACTCGATAGGAAACTAACGTGGAGGCCGAATCTTTTAGAAAGAGCAAATAAGGCCAAAACAGCTCTCTTCTTATGCCAGAGATCGGAGTCAACTGGGGCCTTAAACCCCGCATCGTTCACTGGCTCTACACAGCCGTAATCAGACCTATACTTATGCATGGCATATCGGTATGGTGGACTGCATTACAGAAGATTACGTATCGTAAGATACTGGAAAGGGTCCAAAGAACAGCTGAGCTGTGTATCAGTGGTGCAATGAGAAGCACCCCTACAGCTGCGCTGGATGTCTTATTGCATCTTACCCCTTTGGATATACACGCCGAGCAAATGGCAGCCTGGACGGCTGCCAGGACAAAGGCTTCTCTTGGATGGACTCCATACTCATATGGCCATTCATCCATCCTTAGGAAGTTCGCCACCACTGCGAACAACCTAGATTATACTACACCTACGTGGACCTTGGAGAAAGGTTTCAATACCATCATCCCGGCCAGAGATGACTGGACAGATGGTGTTATCCCAACTGGGTCATTATCTATCTTCACAGATGGCTCAAAAATTGGAATAATGTAGGCTCTGGTATCTTTTCCGAGGCATTAAATATAAATACCTCTCTTCGTCTACCCGACCACTGCAGCGTCTTCCAAGCGGAAGTCACTGCGATCTGGGAGGCTCTCGAATGGTTGAAGATAAATAATATATCTCATAATAATATATGTATTCTATCGGATAGCCAGGCGGCCCTCAAGGCTCTTAATTCTGTCGTCACAACATCCACGACTCTTCTGAACTGCCGCAGGTCTCTGTGTGAGACTGCCACTCAGTTTGATATAACACTGTGTTGGGTTCCTGGACACAGTGGGATTAGGGGAAACTGTAGGGCAGATGAGCTTGCTAGACAGGGAACCGAAGTGGAAAGGACACCCCACTTAACCCGAATGGGAATGCCCTTAGCCACCTATAAACTAGCTGTGAGAAAAATCAGCTTAGCTCGAGCCGGGCTGAGATGGACCACAGCAACTGTTAGTCGCACTCTTCATGCAATGTGGCCAACTTTGGACGCAAAGCGTTCAAAATCTCTGGTTCAGTTGAACAAAAAAGAGATAAGCCACGTGGTAAGGGTGCTGACTGGTCACTGTCCCTTCGGCCCACATGCCGAAAGATTAGGACTCCCCCACAACGACTTATGTAGAAGTTGTGGTAATGAAGAAGAGGAAGAAACTGTCTCCCATCTTCTCTGTACATGTCCCGCCCTAGCAAGGAAAAGAGGGACCTTACTTGGCTCACCTTTCCTTGATGGATTGAGCGAGCTGCAAAATATTGGTGTCTCTAGACTCGGTCGCTTTATTAAAAGCTCGAAATGGCTTGAAATGGCCTGAACTATGTCCCAATACCAGAATGGCATCACAATGGGCCCAATGGTGTGCCTAAGTGGGCCCCTGGTGGGGGCAGCCATTTCAACCTAACCTAACCTAACCCTTCGGTGAGTACTTCGTGGTACTTCGCAGACCAGCTACTTTCAAAGGCTATGATGATCGTTTCCTGCAGATTGGCAGAGACCGAGATCGGCCTCATTGATGGGACTATTACTAACGTGGCTGACTCCTAACCTGAGGGCTGTACGATAGGCCTCCCAGTCAGTTTGCCGTGTAACCCTAAGGCCATTCATACACGAGGGATCATGGTTCTGGAACCGAAAGCTTGCTCCAAGTTTCCTCAAAATACACGGAGCAATAGCAAAGGAAGCAGCTTTTGTGTTGCTACGCAATGATTGTTTGTATTAGTGAGATGTCAAATATTTTGACTCTGGTCGGGCATTTCTTTAAATCAGTTCATTACTAATAATTAATAATTAGATAATGGGTCATAATGGATAAAAATAGTAGTGCGTTGGTGATTTCAGCTGCAGCGGTAGCATATTTTTTAGTTTTAATTGTTGACATTTTGGAAGTTTATTATTTTTAACTCCATGGCAACGTATTTATTCTTATTTGTGTGAGTGCGTGCTTTCCGTGTTCGCAGGTCGAAAGCAGGAGCACAAAAGTCTCCACCGGAGCACGAAACTCTCCACATATTTCATCTCCGCACGCCTCCCTTTCCCAAAAAAAGCTTTTGCTCCGGAACCATGCTCCCTCGTGTATGAGTGGCCTAAATGCTTCCGAGAATATTTCAGAAGCTCTCAAGTTAAACCTTGTCTATGATCAGATATTGATGCCTTACTTAAAATGTGCCAGTTCAGTATTCTGTAACTGGCGTATGTGCTGGCAAGAGGCAGGTCAATCACCTCTTGCCTAGGCACATTAGAAAAGGTAGGTTCGTGCCCATTGTTCATAACCTGTAAATTGTAGGTAGCGGAGATCCTTAAGGCAGTCTAGCAATCCCCCATATTAGAGTGGGTCTTACAGGTGCCCCACTTCATTGTCTGCAATTTCTCTACCGGCCAGACAGATCTACAGAGACTGCCATTCATGTGCTAGTGAAAGACACCGAGTGGTCTCTCCGGGCTAAGGAAATCTTTCTCTATGCCTTTGCAGACATTAAGGGTGCATCTGACAACGTTAGCGTTCGACGCGATCAATGAAGCAGCAGTAAAAAAAGACATTCAGATCCCCACTACGAGATGGATTACGTCGCTTCTTAACAGCATATTAGCAGGTTGATAACTGCTGCGATGAATGGCGAATCGATTGCCTCGGGCCTTTTATGGTCGACGAACGTCTTGCCGACCTGAAAAGCCGGGTCGGACGATATCGTCATAACGATGTGGGTATTAACCACTGTCATTGCACCGTTTACTAATGAAGGAAGCTAAAATTAAAAGCTCCATCTTTGGGTAGTAAAGAAATGGTTTTCTCAAATGAGGCTAAATCTTAGTATAATACTGGCTGATCTGGAGTGTCTCCTATCTCGGAAATGCCTCAGCAAGAACAGCAATGTTACGCTGATGTAGATTGGATGTAGAGTAGGGGCATACTCATCACTTGTCGGCCCGGAAGCTTTCAGTTCGATCAGTATCCAATATATGTATATAGAGATATTGTTTGCTATTGCCGTTTCATTGATTGCTGCTTGGTCATCGGTAAACTGAGTTCAATAGATGCTTTGTGGCACAAGGCTGATGAGTTGTCGATGATGGATGCTGCTAACATGAAACAATCGTATGAGCTAATGTTTATATTTCTTATGTTTATAGATCTTATCAATTACTGGTCAATTTTCTCACAGCTCAAAATGACAGCCAAGATATACAATAAGGGTACACAAGATTGTCAACTCGATTGCACCTGTTACTAAGGTGCGTCGCAAAAGTCGCAGGAAAAATCGAAATCGCCAAGCCATCATTGGGGACGGTGTCATTTTGAGTTCCTTGCCCCGTGTTCCGGAGATGGAGTCGACTTCTAGGCCGGTCTCAGTATCAACCTCTTCGCCCTTAATAGTGGCCAACCCCCCGGTCACGGCAGCTACAGTTCCCCTACAACCGTGCACCCCTCTGGTTACGATACCGAGACCTTTAGATATCTTTATATCACGATTCTCTCCTGAAACTATGACGGAGTCTGTCTGTGAATATTTAAGGAAGAAATCTATAGACCCTGGAACTGTCTCCTGCAGAAAAGTCAGCAAGGCTTCCAAGCCTGTTGCTTCTTTTGTTTTGTCTGCACCGCCCGTTATTGCCGAGACTCTTTTAGATCCCGGTTTCTGGCCTGCTGGTGCCCTTACCAAGCTTTTTGTTCCGCGTACCCGTACTCAAGCGCATCGTGCAAACGCTTCTACTCCGAGCACTATACAGATGCCAAAAAACTCGAGACGCTTTCCCTCTACTATCAGAATGTAAGAGGGACTAGGTCAAAAACTAACGACATCCTTCAGGCATCGATGGCTAGCGGGTTCGATGTCATAGCTTTTACTGAAACCTGGCTTCATGAAGGTATTCTTAATGCGGAACTCTTTGATTCCTCTTACCAAGTGTTTCGGAGGGATCGTTACACTGACTCGGATGCTCGTGGAGGTGGCGTACTTCTTGCTTGTAGTAGCCATCTGTCTTGTAATCCAATTTCTCTTCCTAGTTTTTCTATCCACCTTGACATTGAGCTTGTCGCTCTTAAAATTACCTTATCAAAAATTAATCTCTTTCTGCTGTGCTGCTATATCCCACCAGATATGTTAAGCACTCTTGACGATAGAGGTAAAAATCTCTATGATATTCTCATCTCTGGTGTTGATTATATCTCGAGTATGATGGACACTGGCGATGAATTACTTCTCCTTGGAGACTTTAATTTACCCAATATTCAGTGGGTAACGGATGTAGATGACGATAACTACCTTCCTGAAGGCAACCTGAATTCTAAGGAATCCTGTTTTCTTAATTCCTTATTCTCACTTGGCTTGAATCAAATGAGCGGTGTATCTAACGTTTTGGGGAGGCAGTTAGATCTTGTATTCTTTACTGACGCAGTCAATATGACTGTCGAACTCAGTCCAACAGTCATGACGTCTGTTGACAGTTACCATCCTCCGCTTCTGCTTAATTATTGCTTCAATTCAGAGAATAAGCCTTGTCCGGAGGAGGTAACCCATTCCTTTAACTTTAGAAAGGCTAACTTTGGGGAGCTGTCATCTAAGCTTGCCTCGATCGATTTTAACAGTTTGCTTTCCGCAAATGAGCTGGATGACGACGTGGCACTGTTTTATAACGTACTATACGAGGCCCTCGTTTCTTGCGTACCTTATGAGCCCCAAAAACTGCCCAGTTCTTCTCCACCTTGGTTTAATAATGAACTCAGGCATTTAAAAAATCAGAAGAATAGACTTTGGAAAACCTATTTAAAGAGAAAGGACTCTCCTAGTCGCAATTCATTTATCAATTGCTATAACAGATTTCGTTCACTCTCTTTTACTCTGTATCGTGAACACCTTAGCAGCATGAGTGATAAAGTGTTTACTGATCCTAGGAACTTCTTTAAATTTGTCAACTCTAAGAAAAGAGTTGATAACTACCCTAATACTATGCAGCACACGAACTGGTCTAGTTCTGAGTCACTTGCGATTTGCAACATGTTTGCATCATTCTTTCATCAATCTTTTTACCTTCTGACTTTCAGCCTAATGACAATAATTTTCGTCACATTACCCCTAACCGAGAGCCTCATTTTTTACCTCTCTCAATTACCCTTGCTGATATCGTGAAACATATTGATGAACTCCCTTTCGACTTCACTTCGGGCCCTGACGGTATTCCACCTGCTGTCCTGAAGTCCTGTGCGGAGGTTCTCCAGTCTCCACTGAAAACCCTGTTTCAGAAATCCCTGGATAAAGGGTGCTTCCCTACGCTTTGGAAGAATTCGTTTATAATTCCTATTCACAAAAGTGGTAGCAAAAACGAAATATCGAATTATAGACCAACTAGCATAAAACCCGCGTGCCTTGCAACGCCTTTAAAATCTGTTTATTATGTGCAATGTTTTCCTTAAAAAAAACCAACAAAAAAGTCAGCTGTTATTATCCCTAAAAAGGGTTAATTATAGTGCATTTTTTTAATAAATATGGTAAACAAATTGCTGCGAATATCCCCTCTGCTCAACAAATCTGCAAGTTTTGAAGCAGAGATTGGCATGTATATGTCATCAAGAAAAGTGACATTTTAGGGTTTGACGAACGTTCGTTAAGTTTGTTCGCCTATTTATGTGGATGTACGAAATTATGAAGCAATCACAAATGAATATTAAATAAAGTGAATTTCGAGTCATTCATTTCTACGTGATTATAGGGATGCACTGTAAAAATTTCAGCTCTTCAGCTTCAGAGGTTTGGGTTAACCCCTTTTCATCCCCTTAGGAGATGCATTTCGAGTAATCGCCTCTTAGTGGATGTCCACGTCATTATAGGGATGCACTGTCCAAATTTCAACCCTGTAGCTCCAGTAGTTTGGTAGCCCCATTTCACCCCTTTAGGGGATGAATTTCGAAAAATCGCTTCTTAGTAAATGTCCACTTCATTATAGAGATGCACTGTCAAAATTTCAGCCGTTTAGCTCCAGCGGTTTGGCTTAACCCCATTTCACCCCCATAGGGGATAAATTTCGAAAAATCGCCTTATAGTGGATGTCCACGCCATTATAGGGATGCACTGTTACAATTTCAGCCCTATAACTTTAGCGGTTTGGATAAAACCCGTTTCACCCCCTTAGGGGATGAATTTTGAAAAATCGCTTCTTAGTGGATGTTCACGCCATTATAGGGATGCACTGTCAAAATTTCAGCCCTATAGCTATAGCGGTTTGTAAAAACCCTATTTCACACCCTTAGGGGATGAATTTCGAAAAATCGCTCTTTAGTGGATGTAAACGTCTTTATAGGGATGCACTGTCAAAATTTCAGCCCTATAGCTTTAGCGGTTTGTAAAAACCCCATTTCACACCCTTAGGGGATGAATTTCGAAAAATCGCTCTTTAGTGGATGTCCACGTCATTATAGGGATGCACTGTTAAAATTTCAACCCTATAGCTCCAGCGGTTTGGATAAACCCTATTTCACCCCCCTTAAGGGATGAATTTCGAAAAATCGCTTTATAGTGGAAGTCCACTCCATTATAGGGATGCACTGTCCAAATTTCAGCCCTATAGATTTAGCAGTTTGTAAAAACCCTATTTCACACCCTTAGGGGATGAATTTCGAAAAATCGCTCTTTAGTGGATGTAAACGTCATTATAGGGATGCACTGTCAAAATTTCAGCCCTATCGCTTTAGCGGTTTGTAAAAACCCCATTTCACACCCTTAGGGGGTGAATTTCTAAAAATCGCTCTTTAGTGGATGTCCACGTCATTATAGGGATGCACTGTTAAAATTTCAACCCTATAGCTCCAGCGGTTTGGATAAACCCTATTTCACCCCCTTAAGGGATGAATTTCGAAAAATCGCTTTATAGTGGATATCCACTCCATTATAGGGATGCACTGTCCAAATTTCAGTCCTATAGCTTTAGCGGTTTGTAAAAACCCCATTTCACACCCTTAGGGGATGAATTTCGAAAAATCGCTCTTTAGTGGATGTCCACGTCATTAAAGGGATCCACTGTTAAAATTTCAACCCTATAGCTCCAGCGGTTTGGATAAACCCCATTTCACCCCCTTAAGGGATGAATTTCGAAAAATCGCTTTATAGTGGATGTCCACGCCATTATAGGGATGCACTGTCAAAATTTCAGCCCTATAACTTTAGCCGTTTGGATAAAAGCCATTTCAACCCCTTAGGGGATGAATTTCGAAAAATCGCTTTTTACTGGATGTAAACGTCATTATAGGGATGCACTGTCAAAATTTCAGCCCTATAGCTCCAGCGGTTTGGGTAAACCCTATTTCACCCCCTTAGGGGATGAATTTCGAAAAATCGCTTCTTAGCGGATGTCCACGCCATTATAGGGATGCACTGTCAAAATTTCAGCCCTATAGCTCCAACGCACAGTGGGGCCCGCTCATAGAAGGTTCTGCTCAAAACTCAATTTTCAAAATGTAGAAATTTTTCAAAAAAATTGTATCATCGTAGTTGTAATAATGTATCAGATCACGTGTAAAAATATTAAGTCGTTGACTGCTAAGAGTCATCGAGCGCATGAGCAGAAAGTTCATAGTTTAGGCAAAATAATACTTCTGCGAAAAAAGGAATGACAGTTTATGCGCGACATAAAATCATTAATTTCTAACGTTTAACGATAAAATCTATGGAAGTGTATTATGTCGGTGATCAAGCAAGGTATGTTAATTCTTATTTAATTTTGTGTTTTATGATAAGTTCATTGGTTTGTGATACAGGGCTTTAAATTTGTGGTAGTGTATATTTTTTCGTAGGAGGTTCTTTAAATGAAATTTTCTCGAAAACGCGCAAAGTTCTATTGCTAATTTTTTCGATTAACTAATATACAAAGCCTTCCTTTTATAATAAAAAAAGAATCAAAAATAGAACTTTGCGCATTTTAGAGAAAATGTCATTTAAAGAACCTCCTACGAAAAAATATACACTACCACAAATTTTAAGCCCTGTATCACAAACCAATGAACTTATCATAAAATACAAAATTAAATAAGAATTAACATACCTTGCTTGATCACCGACATAATACACTTCCATAGATTTTATCGTTAAACGTTAGAAATTAATGATTTTATGTCGCGCATAAACTGACATTCCTTATTCGCAGAAGTATTATTTTGCCTAAACTATGAACTTTCTGCTCATGCGCTCGATGACTCTTAGCAGTCAACGACTTAATATTTTTACACGTGATCTGATACATTATTACAACTACGATGATACAATTTTTTTGAAAAATTTCTACATTTTGAAAATTGAGTTTTGAGCAGAACCTTCTATGAGCGGGCCCCACTGTGCAACGGTTTGATTAAACCCCATTTCACCCCCTTAGGGGATGAATTTGGAAAAATCGCTTTATAGTGGATGTCCACTCCATTACAGGGATGCACTGTCCAAATTTCAGCCCTATAGCTCCAGCGGTTTGGATAAACCCCATTTCACCCCCTTAGGGGATGAATTTCGAAAAATCGCATTTTAGTGGATGTCCACGCCATTATAGGGATGCACTGTCAAAATTTCAGCCCTTTAGCTCCAGCGGTTTAGGTTGTGCGTTGTCTGTCAGTCAGTTACTTTTTATACAATAGAAAAAAAAGTAAAGATAAAAAATCTCCTTACAACTTATTGAACCCCATTTCACCCCCTTCAACCCTTTTTTTCTCCATAAAAAGTAGCCTATGTCCGTCTCCAAGGTCTAAACTATGTCTGTAGCAAATTTCATCAAAATCGGTTTAGTGGTTTAGGCGTGAAAGCGTAACAGACAGACAGACAGACAGACAGACAGACAGAGTTACTTTCGCATTTATAATATTAGTAAGGATTGCGAAGTTGTCTGTTATACCGAAGCTCTTCGAATCAATTATCTATTCTGCGATCGCTCCGATCTGCAAGAGGCTTGTCTCAACGAATCAACATGGTTTTCTTGCAGGTCGTTCCACTACCACCAATCTTCTTGAGTTCACTTCTCATGCTGTCGAGGGCTTCGTTTCTGGTTGTCAAACTGATTGCGTTTACACTGATTTTAGCAAGGCATTTGACAAGCTCTCCCATTCTATTATAATTCTCAAATTAAGAAGGCTTGGCTTTCCGCAAGCACTTCTGGTGTGGTTCCAGTCTTACTTAGCTGACCGGACCTACCAAGTTATTTTTCGAGGATCTAAATCAGTACCCATTGAAGCATCATCCGGTGTCCCTCAAGGAAGTCATCTTGGCCCTCTTCTCTTCATTTTATCAATTGATGACATTGTTTCCTTGTTAAGACACTGTAGAATATTAATTTACGCTGATGACATCAAGTTATACCGTCACATTAAGAGTATTGAGGATTGCAAACTTTTTCAAGCTGATCTTGACACCTTTTACTCTTGGTGTACTTATAACAACCTGGTTCTTAATATTAGAAAATTTGAAGTCATGACTTTTAGTAGGAAACGTGATCCTATAATTTTTAACTACACCTTTCTTAATGAAGGTGTCCCTCGTGTAAACTTTGTTAAAGATCTCGGGATTAGATTTGATAGTAAGCTGGATTTTTCCACTCACATCAACTATATCTCTTCTAGAGGTAGTTTAGTCCTGGGTTTTATAAAAAGGTGGTCCAAAGAATTTAACAACCCCTTGATTACTAAACACCTTTATATTTCTCTTGTCAGACCATTACTCGAATATGCGTCCCAGGTTTGGTCTCCTCACTACTCTGTGCATGTTAGAACTATTGAATCGGTCCAACGAAGGTTCGTTCGATTCGCACTGAATCATCTTCCTTGGGAAAACCCATTAGTTCTTCCATCTTATGAATCTCGGCTTAAGTTACTTAACTTAAGCTCTCTACACAAGCGCCGTGAGGTGGCCGATGTTGTTTTTGTTCATCAGCTCCTTAATGGAAAGGTTGACTCAGGTTTTCTAGATCACCGTGCATCGTTTAGAGTGAGTCGTTACAATCTAAGAGGACCACCTCTCTTACAAATCAACTCTTCTAATACGAATTACGGCAGATTCGAACCTGTCAATCGCATGTTCATTAACGTGAACAACAATATTAATGTGTTTGACGTGAGTATTGGTAAAGATGCCCTTAAAAGGAGTTTTTTTAATCTGACGTGATTGCGTACATTTTATGTTGTCTGGTGGGTTACATGTTGGATGCCCTTACTTTTTATTTTAATCTATGTTCAATCTCTACTAATATTTACTAATATTTTATGTTTGCATGTCTCAGCTGAGCCACGGCAGTGGTTAATATTTCTCAGCCCTGCTGGGAAGTGACAGAAGGCACACTAGAAGGGAATGTATATATATATGTATGTATGTGTATGCATATATAGATTTTCATGCTTAGCTGAAAAGTGCGCCTTCTGTGCTAGAAGGGTTAACTCTTACTAATTAAGAGCTATGTATATCTTTGTAAAAGAGACGGTTGACCAGTCAAAATCATTTTACCCGTAAAGATCGGTTGGACTGAATAAACTCTATAGCGAATCAAAATATTTGATTCCATTTAAATTGCCGTAAGCACTTATGCCGATTGACCAGAACTAGATATTTGCCATCAAGCAGTTTTTTATGTAGACATAACCAAACTTAGGAACAACTCAATTACTCTTAACAAATGACTGTGTCAAATGGGGCGAATCAACACTGCTGTAAACTAGTATTGATTCGTATGGCGTTGCTCAATCAGAAAAGTTATGCCCAATTAGGAAAATGCTAGACGCCATGTACTTGACATAGTTGCAAAAAATTTTACAATCGGTCCCGCTTTTACCTGTTCATGATTCCAAGAAATTTTCTAAATAGTGAAAACTTTATTTGGTTCGACACGGCATGCGCCAGTTTCATGTTAGTAAACGTTAAAAGCTTTAGATGAAGGCAAATTCAAATTGTTAATCAACGTGTAAAATCGGTACCTTTGAATTTACATATGCATATGTACAAAAACAATAAGTAGAAAATGTAGATTGAATTGTACAACGCACTTTCTTTCTTTCTTTTCTTTCTTCCTTCCTTTCAGTGAGGCATTGAGCCCACTGAGGTTTGAGACGGGAGCGTATTGTATCAAAAACATCCCCACTACTTCAGATGTGTAGACCAGACTGCTTGAAATATTTAGCGACCTGCGTAAACAGTCCTTAATTCGAATTATTTGATCATGCAAATATTTATTGGACAATTGGACTCGGCTCATCGCCGTCGCTGGACAGTAATAGTGAACGAGCGGGGCAGACTCATCTACCTCGCGACAGAGCTTACAGGTCGGGTCCTTTGCCCTACCGATCATCCAAAGGTGGTAATTTATGGTGGAGTGTCCTGTGACCAGTGTCCTTCCTGCTTCACCTAAATATTACCGAGAACCGGGCGTAGCAGGCGGATAACATGGGTATGGTGAGTTGCAGTTCCTACCCACCCGGAAAACTCCAGGTTTGTAAAATACCCACCTGGAATTTGTGAGTAACCAAGCGTGTGACATGAGACATTTATTTTTCAAATTTTACAATTATTGAATAGCTCACTTCAAGTTTCATTAACTCAATTTATATAAAATCCAGTATTCCTAGAAGATATAAGGCTACGATTTTTACCCTCTATTCTGAAATTGTGACCAGGGTTTGAAAGCAAAGTAAACTTAAAGCAAGCACATATTTTTAAACTTACTTTGCTGTAAACTGTGAAAGCTTTTTGTTTCTTTCTGCTGCAAATGCTGTTGCTTTCAAATTACATAAGAGCTTTCAGGAGCATTTTGGTCCGGCTGCAAATGCTTCGGCTCTAAAATACTTTGTTGTGAAATGCTTTCTGTTTGCTTACAGTTTTTCAAAGCTTGAAAATATGATTGCTGTAAAGCAAAGCAAAGTAAATTGATGTGGTCTTCTTGGCAGCAAAACAAAGTTAACAGCAACAGTATTAAAATTGCTGCAGCGATCTAAACCCTGATTGTGACCAGTCGTAAGTCAAAAGCTTTGGCGACTCGCACTTCTTATTTCCCTTTCTATGTCATTGTGGGCTGAAGTTTCCTCTACTGTTCATTTAGTATATGCCTTCACGTTGAGACTCATCGCACACTTGTGATGCATTGTGACTTGTGACTGCTTTTAGAATGCGGGGATAACCCCCGCCCAGTTAACTTCGAACATGGCCTCTAGTATCGAACTTTTCTGAACTTCGCTCAACCAACGAAGACGTGCTTTACTTTATCCTGGATACCTGAACATGCCAGGCGTAGCGATACGTGCTTAACACGATGGAGGTATTTGCTATATCCTTCCATATCCACTCAAGAACTGAGTGAAGTGGTAATTCTCTTTTCCATTCTCCTTCGTAATCCACCTCCCCACGTTTGGGATAAGTGTGTGGCTCAACCGACCCTAAATAGACTTGCCCCACTAACCGTCCGTTACTGACTCGCCGTATGTCATCTGCCGCTATAATGTATTTGGCTCCCCTTTAACATAGATACCAATGTCTTCTCTTGCTATTAGGTTATTGAGATCTTCCGCGTTATCACACACGCTACATCGTTACACATGGTCCTATTGTTACCTGTCCTGTTCTACTGCTAACTAACACTGGTGCTGCGTATAGTAGGGCTGAGCTAATACCATATCCTTTCTCATGAAGCGACGACTCGGTCTAGAGCCCCCACGTTAGGCAGCAATCTTGAGAGTGCGGCTCAATTAGCGGACGCTTTAAAAATTAGCCTCCGGACAATCATCACTCCAAGGTACCCTAGGGCGGGTTGTGGCTGAATGATCTGATTCCATACCTGGATCCTTGCGGACAATAGTTCTCTCCGTTATCACAGCTTCAGTTTTGTGCTCAGCAAGCGTTATACAACCGCTTTCAGGCCACACTTTAATCTCCTAGATAACTTGGATCACCCATAATTCCATCTCATGGAGATGTCGTCCCACGACCACTATCCCATGTCATCTGCGATCATCGCAACTGCTCTTTTTAGGAGTCGTAGCCTCAGAACATCATTATCACTGTGATAGCCAGGAGACGAACCAGGACAGATCCCTGCAGAACTCCGCATGTTGTTCTGTTCGCCGTTGGCCCATCTTCCGAGTCAAACCTACTTTCCCTTTTAGGTAAAATACTAACTTGCAGTTTCGTAGGGGGTGTCTTTATCTTACTACCCACCCGGGGCCTTCACGATTCGCCGGCACTGGAACCAGGTATATTCTTTGAGCTTCTCTCTATCATATGCACATTCATACAGACATCCTCAAATAGAAACAACCCACAGCACACAAAGCACTGATTTAAAGTATTCTCAACTTTTTTCTGTTTTTATGCATACCTCGCAAAAACATGCTTTTACAATCCACTACTTTTGTTTAAGCAAATTTCCATTGTATAAATTGAAGATATTATTACAATGCAGTCTCAATGTTTGATCAGCTGGAATCTTGCATACCACCTTTATTTATTCTAATCGAAAAATTTTTCCTTAGAATTTTGCGCAACACTTCTGTAAAGGCTTTTCGTTATTATGATATCACCACTTCGTCATTCTTCTTTCTCTAGATTCTTCTTCTAGAGTCTAGAAAATCATGTTTTGTAGGAAACGGTTCAATATTACGATAAAGTGATTTGTAGTTCAGTCGGCACTTGTAAGGCGTCGATATAATATACAACTGAGGAATGCGTAACGGCTCACCAATTTAATTCAGTGAGGGTTACGTAAAAGAGTTAATTTCACTAAAGATGTTCTATTATAAGTTGTCTTCATGAACATTTGTTTTAGTCTGTCGTAATTGGGTCATATTTGATATGAAAATATTTGAATTAAAAATTCTTGAATATTTACGGAAACAATCGATGAAATATTTTTAGAAATACATTTTACATATAACATATTCTTAAATGCAATTATTTTGTTGTGTGAATATATTTTATTTAGTTACGAAGAACAGTACAAAGTGTTTCTCGGCAATGACCTTTTGTGGGAGTCGTTTTACATCTTGTATATTTTCCGGCCCGTATATTCAGGTTCTTGATTACAATCCCACAGGTACACGATCCATCTCCTGTTAGATCGCCAAGGGCAGCGTGCTGAGGAGCTAGTTTTCGAAGGGAGCCAATGTTATGAAATCGGTAGTTCATTCATTCGAGTCTCTAATATCTATCCGATTGCAGCTTGTTCGACAGGGGTCATTCGTAGGCTCTAGTTTTAACACGAAAAATACGATTTCTACTTTCAATTGATGGACGATGGTTGGCCTATCTCAATACGATAACTTCTTATGTCCTATTTTGGATCTATAGCTGAATTGAGTGCTATACATCGAAGATAGGACAAGACAGAACAATAGTGCCGTTAAGCAGATCTTGGGCAAAAGATGGGCCTTAAAACTTGACTTGATGCCTTAGCCATATACCTATAAACCAGTGACACCAGAACGACATATGGTTCTAGCGTGTGGTGGTGCACTCTTTCAAAAGAATGTAAAAAACTCAGCCTAGAGCAGTGGTTTCCAAACTTTATGATACTGCGGCATCCCTTAAAAAACCCTTGGGGCCTTTCACTAATTACATACATATAAGGTGGGCTGCGCCATCTAGACCTTCGGTATTTCAACACGGAATAACTCCGACAATTTTTAGCCGATTTTGGCAAATGAGCAAAATATATCTAGTACAGCTCCTAGAGATTTCTTCTGCAAAAAAAATTGTAGTAGAATGAAATTTGGAATGGTGGGAGTTTAGCAATTGGAGAAAAGGTAACCGTTGAGTTCCGGGCCGTACTTCGTGAAAATCACGAGAAAATCCGATTGAAAGAATTTTCCGACGCTTTCCCGACCGTAGCTCGGAAAAACGTCGAAATTGGAAAAATGTTAAGAAGACAAAATTAAAGCTATGAAAATTCTCAACAAAAAGAGTTATATAAGCTTTTCCGGGAAAACCTCACGTTTGGTCGGAAAATGGAGGCTAATGAAAAAAAAATGAAAAATTATTTTGTTTTTATATTGTTTTCTTTATGCAGGGTGTCCCACCTCAAGTTACAAAGTGGCGGGCTGTAGATAGGCTTTGGATAGACGAACAAAAAATCATATGGGAGGGGGGCGGAAATCGTAACGGTTTGGTCACTAGGGCGTTTTGAAATTTTTTTGATAGATGTTTACATATCTCCCTGTATTTTGGTAACCCGATGACCTACTTCCATGAATTAGGTAGCAGTATACGCAGAATACTCCCGCCTATCTAAACTGTAAAAGCGAAGGTTCTACACCACCAACTTCCAGAGTTATGAGTCAAAATATCATTTTTTTCACAGAAAAACTATTTCGAATATACATTAGTATATTAGAAAAATTGACAAAGTTCTTCGGAAATAACTGGAGATAGATCATGACTCATAACTCTCTTTTCATAGCTTTAATTTTGTCTTCTTAACATTTTTCCAATTTCGACGTTTTTCCGAGCTACGGTCGGGAAAGCGTCGGAAAATTCTTTCAATCGGATTTTCTCGTGATTTTCACGAAGTACGGCCCAGAACTCAACGGTTACCTTTTCTCCAATTGCTAAACTCCCACCATTCCAAATTTCATTCTACTACAATTTTTTTTGCAGTTTTAGCGATTTTTTTACTCTGGAAACTGTACTAATCTAGGAGATTTTGCTGTTAGACATTGCACTCTATACGAAAAAAATAGCTTGTGGTGCTTTCCACGAGCCTCTAGTCTCACAAAAATAATTAATGTTTGGGGTAGTGGAGGGCCTCCATATTTAATCAATTCCGTCAGGATGTGATTTGCAGCCCAACCTTGCTATTTCTGAGCTCGTCTAACTTTTTCTAAGCTTGATGTTTAGCATAGGATTATTATCAGTCATTGGAGGGGCATCCAATTCCTCAATTAACTTGCCATTTAGAAATTCCGTTCGTCCCAAGATACATTTCGATGGTCAAATTACCAGAGATGCCACGAATAGTGATTTGGCCGGATACTGAATACCGAATATTCGGCCACGCTCTCGGCCGAAGCGCGAGTGCAAGTTTTTCGAGCATAGACAAATTTTCCCATCTATGTAATAATTTCAAATACTACAGATGGTAGTTGTTCCGAGGCGAATTATTACCCATTTTAACCATTTTGGTATAGTATTGCAAAAGCTGAAATCCATTCAACGAGAGCTTAACTTGCCAAACCACCAAATTGTACAAGATGTAAGGACATGCTGGAACTCTACATATTATTTAATGGAGCGATTATTAGAACAAAAGCGAGCTGTCTCTTTGTACATAACAGATCGCGAACCTTTAAAGAACTTAACACATTCTCAGTGGGAGTTAATGGAACAATGCGTCAAAATCCTCAAACCTTTCGAATAAATTACTAAAATAACCAGCTCAGGTATATCATGCATCCCGGAAGTGATTGCACATGCTGTTACATTGTTGAAATATCTGGGAAAGACAGAGACTGCAGAGAGAGCACCAAATTTAGTGAGAATGAGATTGCCACTACAAGCTGAGCTTGAAAACCGGTTCAACTTTTATGAAAATGACAGATATGTCTTGACCCGCGTTTCAAAACAAGTTTCCTGGGATTAGTTCAAACTGAAAGAGCAAGACAAAAAATTATTCTAGAAGCTCTGAAAATAAGTTGTGATGAATCTAGCAGTACCGATGATGATTCTTCTCCACTTTGTAAGAAAAGACACACCAATGAAAACGATAAGACCATTAAAATTCATGTTTTTGGAATTGCTTTGAGGCAGTCGCAATGGACAATACGGATGGTAATAATGAAGATGTGGAGAAGAGTGCTACTGCAAATGAGATGGATTTTTGTTCAAAAACAATTCGCCTAGATCGGACGGCAGACCCTTACAAGTGGTGGTCAGCAAACACAAAACAATATCCAATTTTCTCAAGCAGGACTTATTTACGAGGAAACGCGTTATCGTTTGCTATCAACAAACGCAGAAAAACTTGTTTTTATACATAACAACTTACGCGTTTTTTCATGATTATTCGGTATTCGGCCGAATAATGAGGATTATTCGGCCGAATACCGAATATTCAAAAAAGTAGCCGAATACCGAATACCAGCCGAATATTCGTGGCATCTCTACAAATTACCTTCTTTGTCCGTGCATTGCGTCATTGCGTGACGTGAATTGCGTCATACCATGGACTCTTAGGTTGAACTCCCGCACCTCTTACGGCTTTCTCTCTCTATGCTGTTCGTGTTCACAAATGAGATTTTTCTCAAAGGCATCTTGTTTTCTTATGTGAACTAAGTTTTCTTCTCTTAGTCCGAGAGCCGACCGCTGAAAACCCTACGGTAGTATTAGTGTCGGTTTTTTATGCAACCCTATGTTACCGATAAGAAGTATTAGTTTTTTTTTTGTTTAAATTGAAGTATGAACCTAATAATTACTAAATTGCATGGAGTGCCCCGTTCTGTCTGTGACCTAACCTCTAGCAGACTAGTATTTATATAATTTTTTGAATGGAGAACCTAGGACTGTCTCAAGAGACAGAATACTGACTCTGCTTGTTTATAGCCCTAACTATGTATATAGTGAATAGCCCTAACTACAATGGCCTTAAGACGGCTTAAGATGTCTTGTCAAATTCTTTTAAGACTGGCTAATTTTCTGTCAAAACGTAATGAATATTTAGCTCTATGGCATATCGAGGGTTTCCTGCCAGAAGGGCGTATCCACAAAATCGCGATTTCTTAGAGCCGTATATTTTTCGTGCCAGAAGGTCGTATCCATCAGACTGGTCGTATCCATCAAGTGAATAAAAGTATCCAAAACATACGCCTAAAAACATTTATTTTCGATGATAAGCAATATGAAAAAAAAATGCACCGATTTTTGAAATGTTTTTATTGAATCCTCTAAATCCATGTTTTGGTTGATACGACCTTTTGGCAGGAAACCCTCGATATGTAATGAATCTTAAACGAAAAAGCATCTTAAGCCCTCATAAGACCATTGTAGTTACACCTGATCTACAGTACACAGCCGAAATTGCTTAAGTGCAAAATATGAGTCGCTCAGAGGCCAATGCCCATTTTTGATACTTCCAGATTTTTGCAAATTTAAATGCAATAAATGGGTTTCTTCATTGTTATTAAAGGATTCACTTGTTACTACTTTTTTTCAGTGTCAAGTAGTAACAAGTGAATCCTTAATTAACAATGAAGAATACCATTTATTGCATTTAATTTTGCAAAAATCTGGAAATATCAAAAAATGGACTTAACCGCATTGGCCTCTGAGTGACTCATATGTGTTTCGAGAAAATCGCATTCAAAGATTTTTTAAGATACAGAATTGTGCACAACAGCACTTTTGCTGGTCTGATAACTAAGAGAACACATCTCAGTTTAATACAAGAGTTGCAATAAACTCAAAAACACCAAACCTGCACTTAAGCACTTCTGGCTGTGTACTGTAGTAATGTCCTGCTCTGATCTGGCTTAAGCTATGCTTAAGTTCGTTCTTCTTCAGCTATAAAAACCTTCTTGTCTTCGCCCGATATGCTGATCTTCTGTTAGTGGGGTTCGTACATAATAGGCCCTGCAACGCCATCTTTTGACATAGGGGTAAAATATATAAATTATTTTTCCGCGATAATTATACTTCTAAAAACTAAGCGAATTCCATATAGTGGAAAAATTGCTAACACAATGTAACGGTTCGTTTTTAACAAATTCACTAGAGTGTATTTGCATTTCTCGTTCAGAATCACTATCGTTGTAGGCTGATTTTCAATAACTGAGACTCAAGAGTGCTTTCAGTAATGCATACTTGCATGCGCAAAATGCGCAAGCTGGACCCGCATCTACTTGCGGGAAAATCATTTGCGCATGCATGCAAGTATGCATTAGTGAACTTGTTTTGCCATAGCTAAATATGGCGCTGACTAATTGTCATTTTTAATGTTCTTTATTATATTTAACGCACCCTATCAATATTCTCCTCATCCATTTTATGTTGTCAACCAATACTTTGACATTTGACATCGATATCTTCTCTTGTGCTTTGTAACTTGTTTGCAGGGCCATCGAAATACTTGAAAAGCTTGCGCGCATTTGCTTCGCATGTTTGCATTTATGAACTCTGTACAAACGCTGAGTGAAACTAATGCAAAAGCAAATATGCGTAAATTGTATTACTGAAAGCGCACCAATTTTTTTAAATTTTTGACTTAGACCACTTTCATAATTATGACCACATTTCAGGCTTAGGAATCACCTTTTGTACTACATGTCTGTCATGTCGTTCAAGGCATGGTGAGTATCTAGTAGTAAGCTTAATTTGAAGGATAGAGGAGAAAGGATAGCTTAAGAATATGGAGGGTGCGTGAGTAGATGTCGATGAACCTTGCGTTGGAACTCTGAGATATTATATGAGTTCGGAAACACCGACTGCGGAAGCGAGTTCCACAATCGAGTTGTTCTATGTATAAACGAACTACTAAATCGTAATGTGCCCGAAGAGGAGAGCTGTAGCGTATAGGGGTGAGCCGAGTTGGCT
Source organism: Thereva unica (assembly GCA_949987705.1). Taxonomy (NCBI): domain Eukaryota; kingdom Metazoa; phylum Arthropoda; class Insecta; order Diptera; family Therevidae; genus Thereva; species Thereva unica. The sequence continues at coordinate 69,426,734 of OX465283.1, read as the reverse complement.
AATCTTGTGTTGCGGGAAAAAAGTTGCCGTGTAGGCAGGAGGATTCTGATTTCAGTGGAGCAGTCGCTATGGTAATAGCGATAAAATTTGCTAAGGGCTGCTAGATTCCTACGGTGGCTTAAAGGGTCGATGGAGGAGCAAAGGGTGCTATCGCCAACGAGTTTGATGGCGCGATTATGCACCTTGTCCAGCCAAGCCAAGGTGGTTTTTGGAGCACCCGCCCAGATATACGAGTTGTACTCAAGGCGGGGCCGAATGTAGGACTTGTAGATTGTGGCCAGGGCAGTTGGCTGAAGAAGGAACTTGCATCTCTTGAGGAAACCCAGGCATTGGGAAGCTTGTTTTGCGATTTGGAATATGTGATTATTCCATCGCAGATCTGAAGATAGGGCTACGCCTAGGATGTTAAGAGATGGGTCAGCCATTACATTCTTTTTGCCCACTGAGATAGAGGGACGGGTGTTGCAGGTTTTTGTTGATTCCCATATGTATGTTTGGGAATATTTTGAGTGACCTTAAAGTAAAAACAAATAAGCTATTTCATTGTAAGGTCATTAACTAATTGAGCAACGCTCATCATTCATAAATTTTAGAATTTGTTATTAATTTTTTTGGCCTATGAATTGTGATATCAGACATTTAATTAAATGCGTAATATTCCGGTAAAAAAAGTAGATATTCCAAAAAAAAAAACATAAGCCATGACAAATTGTCGAAGCTCGTAAATATCAAAATGTTTAAAAAAACCATGATTTGCATAATTCTAAAATTTAATCTTTACGACAAAAAAGCACATAATTAGAGAATTGTAATGGAACTGTTCTACTGAAAATTCGTTTATTTTTTTTAGTAGAAAATTTAATATCCAAAAGCGTCTGCGCACGGTGTTCAATTGCTAACCAAGTGCTGAACATGTGAAAATTTGTGACATAACTTTGCGCGTTTGTGTAAAAAAATTCTTATCAAAAATAATAATTGTGAAAAAATAAAATAAAAAAAAAATGAAAATTAATTTGTATTAATACAATAAAAGAAAACGTTCATGTATATTAATTTATGTATTTATTATCAACAGATCTTTGCCACTGCAATCCGCCAATATCAGACTCAAGATCGGCATTCGTCAGAGTCATATGAACGCCAGCACAGGTTTCCAGTCAATCTCTAGAATCTAGTCAAGAGTCTAAATCCGCAACAGTTGCTTCGGCGCCTCCGGCAGACAGACAGAGAGTCAGCTATTTGGACGTTCCGGAGTTTTCATATCGCTTTGGGATTTTCACATCCGAAAGGAAAACTTTTCCGCTCTGTGGCGGCAGCACCAGCAGCAGCAACCGCGACTGTAGCGGCTACAACATCACGTTTAGAAAATCCGCTCCATCGCCGCCGCGTAGCTTTGCACGTGTTTTTTTTTGTTATTTTTTATCATTATTTTTTCAAACTTAAATTTAGTGCTAAACTGTGATAAATATCCACCGTAATCCGTGATATGTGTTAATGTCTTCTCTTCGGCCGCGTTTATTTGATGAATTTCCACCGAACTTCGTATTTTAGATAAAAGTAAAAAAAGTTAAAAGTCACCAAAAAGTTAAGAGTCAAAAAATAACAATAATTTATCAAGATATTAAACTGTTCGCAAAAAAATAAAAATATAAAAAAAGAAATTATCAATTCCACCACGGTGCCATCTTTCGAAAGTGAATGGAATTTTTTATCTCTAAATAATAATATTTATCGCACGGTTGTGATTTGTGTGCTGTGTTTGTAGTGTGCTGAAAATAAAGTGATTTACAAATAAATTAAGAGAAAATAATAAAAAAAAATAAATCTTAACCATTAATCTTGCGTGTAAGTTTTCGAGGTTTTTAATTTTATACATTAACTAAAGGCAACAATCATGCTCGACTCACCGAAAATGGAGAGACTGACTGTACCTGATAGGGTGCAGTTCACAAAATCACCGATCGTTGTTGATCGTGATGATGAAGAAGAAGGATTAGGATACCATCATACGTTGGTGAGTCATGATTTAGAATAATTTTTGGTTGTCTATTTTTTTTTTTCGCGTAATTTCACTTCATACATATTAGCAACTAATTTTTATTGTCTATATGCACTTGAAAGGTAATTACTATATTTTACTCTGCTGCTGTTGTTTTGTTATTTTTGATGAATATTCAGACTTACTATAAAATGTTCACGAGCCTCTGTGAAGGCAGCTCTTTATTGTTATTCGAAAACAAACATTTTTTGGTTCATGAATTTTAAATATTTTTATTCGATTCTCATTTAAATTTTTGTGTATTAATTTAAATTTCAATACTGAAGAACATAATAAACTGTGCAATCGCACAAAATCTAAGAAAATGGAAATTGTAAATCTATATCCATATGTGCACTTGAATATTATATAGAAATGTAGTTATTATGGTGTTTAGAGATATGTAAAGGTTCATTAGGAGTCTGTTTTACACCATTATAGGTTAGGTGTTATACAGAGATTCTTCCATTATTTTTTTAATTAGATATCGGGTCCACAATTAACACGATCATCAAACGAAGGTTATACAAAGCCTTCTGCCATGAAGAAGACAAACTTGCAGCCTCCATGAGGTTACACAAAGTCTGGTTTAAGGACCATTCCAATGGTATTTTCTCTGTTATGATTCCCGAAGGGTCCTTTACAGAGAACACTAGGGATACCATGGAGCTATTAATGAGCAGTAATTTCCCGGGTTCTCTAGTAACTGACCCTGGATTGGCCGTAGGACCTAATACTTGATCGAAGGTAGTACTTGCCCGCCGTTCGTACAATAGGAACAAAGGCTTGGCAAACAGGATTTTCACTGCGGTAAGATCGAATGAAACAAGGAGTCCTTCAAGGCTGAATGGAAAGACCACATCTTCCCGGCTCAGTTTCAAAACCGATAATGTTGTAGGATTGGGCGTATCTTACCCAAGTAGCAAAATATATATGGACCTTGTCACTACCCCCACTTGGTTTTTAAGCTATGGTACATCCCCATCCAGGTGTGCTTCTAGGCTTTTATTAATAGAGCTCCAAATAGCTCAGTTTCCCGATACTGAACCGACAATTATCGAGGTGAAGACGGTAATAAAATCGCTAAAAAATGGAAAATCGCCGGGAATTGACCAAGTAACCGCCGAGATGACCAAAGCCGGAGGTGATGTCTTATCACAAAAATTCCACGTCCTCATAACACACATATGGCATACGGATCGTGTCCCGTCGGCGTGGAAGAAAGCGATCGTTGTCCCAATTTTGAAGAAAGGCGACAGTCAGGAATTTTTTTTTTTTTTTTTTTTTTTTTATGTGGCAGACTAGAGGCTTAGGGAAAGTCCCTTTGTACTGTCGACAATCTATTTTTTTTCCATATACACCGTCGAACAGCAGCTCTAGCCGGAAGATAGAGAGAAGAGAGAGAGAAAGAAGAGAGGAAGGAGCTGTCACAACCTGACTGCGATATTTTTATTCCACCAACTCTCAACCATTTCGCAACTCTGACATCGGGGCATCGAGAACAACTCGCTGGAGTGTTATGCCTCCTGAAACGAGTTGAATCTCTTCAACCAACCGATGGCATGCGCTTGGTGGAGCGTGGAAGAGAACTAGTGAAGGCTATGACAGGAGGAGTCAGGAATGTAAAGAGGGAAGAAGAAAGAAGGAAAGTTATGTAGGCGGGAAATTGGGAAAGGCTAGGACCGTGGCACCACCGGGATTCGAACCCGGGACCTCTTGGGATAGTAGTCAGGCGCCTTACCCCTAGACTACCGAGGCCCCAGCAAGAATTATCGCGGTATTAGCCTCCTTTCGATCGTCGGCAAAATATTTACGGAAATCTTACAATCGAGAGTAAAGGAGCCGGGAAGAACAAGCGGAATTAAGACTACATCGTGGATGCATTGATCAAATGTTCGCTCTCCGACAGCTAATGGAAGAAAGAAGAGAGAGCCTTGGAAACCGAACACGTGCAATTGAAAATCATCCAACTTCTCCAAGCGTCGTACGATGGTTCAACGAGCAGTGTTCGTATTCGAAGCGACTTATCTGCGTGAAACATTCGATGGACGACTCGCAGTTCGATACCACGACAACTTCGTAACCGAATTGATGTTCGCCGACGATAGCGCCGTCTTCGCCGACACGGATGCCAAAGCAAGGGACATCTTATACGACATTTCCCACAACCTTCAGTCGTATAGGTTAAAAATCAATGCGGAAAAGACCAAAGTGCTCACAACGGACGGGTCGAGTGCTAGTGTTCACCTCGGAACCCAAATCAAGCTAACCCCGGCGGGGGTGTCCACTTTCAATCCCCTCCAACCCACTTCTCAGCTTCGCTGACGACGGTACCCTGCGTTACTCTTACGGTTTCGACAAAGCAAGACAAAGATGCGCCAGATTCTGTCTTGATGATCGTGAACATTCGTTCGGCCAACTCCATAAATAAGACATTGAACTCAATCTAGAGTGAGGAAGCAAGAATCGTGTCGGATTCAACCCCACCAAAACCAAGTACTGTCTTATCTTCAATAAAAAGTGCAACCCCTTTAATTCCGTGTTAGTGGGTTGTGTTGAACTAATGGCCGACCCATTCCTTAACATCCTAGGTGTGACATTAGCCAAAGACTTACGTTGGAATGACATACCAAATCGCCAAACCAGCATCCCAGTGCTAGGGGATTTGTCAAGAGATGCAAATTCCTTCTCCAACCATCGGCCCCTGCTGTTATATACAAGTCCTACCTTCGGCCACTTCTCGAATGCAACTCTCTCATTTGGGGCGGCGCTCCGGACACCACCCTGGCGTGGTTAGATAAAGTACAAAAAACTGCCCTCAAACTTATCGGTGACGACGCCGGTTGCTTCACCATCGACCCCTTGCGCCACCGTAGGAATGTAGTAGCACTGGCAAAATTATATCGCTACTATCATACCGACTGTTCCTCCGAAATAAACGCTTTCCTGCCTCCACGGTAATCTTATGCCCGCAACACCAGATTGACCCACTCGTCTCATTCCCTCTACCTTCAACTCCCCCGTTCACGCACTCTACAAACTAGTAACCCATTTCTAAATATAACAACTTGACTGTGGAACAACTTTTCGCAGTCGGTATTCCTGAACACCTACAATATCCAAGAGTTCAAATACCGGGTTTATCGCCATCTTATTCAACACCCTCCCGAACCCTCATAACCCTTAACCTATTTCTTTCTCTTTCTTGTTAAGCGTAGACAACGCCTGCTAGACATTGCACCATGACCTGACAAATGACATAACAGACTGGTAGTACAAAGGGTGACTCCTAAGTTTAGAACTGACACATAAAAAACACAAAGAAGTGCCTTTGCCCCCTGTAGCTGCGTCCTACTGATTCTATTGGCCAGTCCAGGGAGTAAAGCACCTGGTTGCCATCCCATATGTCCCGGTTCGAATCCCGGCAGCACCACGGTACTTCGCCTTTCCCCACCTACATAACTTTCCTTTTTTCTTCGTCCCTCTTTAAATTCCTGATCCCTCCTGCCTTGCCTTCCCTAGTTCGTTAAAGAAGCGTCTAGCAATATGGGAGAGCCGACTAGCTGGAGCTTATCCGCTTTTTCTAAGACTGGGATTTCTCTGTTCTGTAGTTCCAATTTAAACTCTGTTGTGCTCTGAGTCACTAATATTACACGGACGAAAATGCGTAATATTACGGTTCCATTATCGGGTACAATGTCGGATAGCAATTTCTAATTGGAAAGAGAGAAGAGTGAACGAACTGTCAACGCTAGGGCAGTGAATTTTTCGTAAAGCGGGATGACAAGAAAGACGGAAAGTTATGTAGGTGGGACAAATGGTAGATAAGGGTCATACCACGAAGTGGATTCGAACCACGAACTTCTGGGCCTTTACCCCTGGACTATCAAGTCAGGCATGTTGGGTTGAATCTTTTATTTCTAGGCGTTCCTTCAAGGGACATGGACCTTGATTGGGGCCGCAAGATGAATTCACGGTTTCCAAAACAATATACTCTCTTATCTCTAGTAAAACCTTTACCGACCTTCGTCAGTGGAGCTTGTGAATCGCTGACTATTCCTTAACAATCTGAACTAATAATAACTAAGGATTTGCGGTGTAATGAATAAATTTTAAAAATTATCAAGCGACCATCTGCAATGCCTAGGTTTCTTTAAAGGATGCAAGTGCGTCGTTCAGCAAGCAGCCTGAGCTACAATCTCTAAGTCCTACATATAGCGCCGCACAGTGGGAGATTTTGTTTTTTTTTTACTCAAAATCTAATATCTCAAGAAAGAACTAGTGGGATGTTGTGCCTAGAGACTAGCCACTAATTACGCTTTTTCATGGTATTCTTTCTGTTGAATAACACTTCAGACTGGATGACAATATACATATTAAGTGGAGATTGTGAATATTCACGAAAACAATCCAACAACTACAACACATACAAATACAACTACATATAATATTGTTAAAAATTCGGCTAACCGCACCTTTTGTTAACCGACTTCAAAAAAAGAGGTGGTTACTCAATTCGACGTGTAGGTATTTTGTAGTCCTGTTCACGCATAACTTTGTAACCCAATGACTTTTTTGCCTTTTTTTGGTTCATTTGAAGGGGGAGTTTCCCACGGTGGTCCCGTTAAATTTTTTCGAAATTCTGATAAAGGAGTTCGAAGCTAGGCATAAAAAACTGTTAAAATTAGTTTAACCTAAACATTTCATAGGCACCGAACAAATTACTTTATTGTAGTAAATCTGGCAGCAGGCCGATGGTGGAGCGGGTAGAGCGTCGGATCCTCGGTTCAGCGGCGTGTAGCGTTGAAGGTTCGAGCCTGGTCGGGGCAGCATTTTTGTTTTCTTTTTCTCTTTTTCTTCTTTCTGAAATGATTTATTAGCATATTAGTCAACCACCGGTAGTATCTGCCATGGCGCAAGGGCTACGGAGAGGTCCTTCGTCTGTGGGGCTGCGGGTTCGATTCTTCGGCTCGCGGTGCTTTTTTTCGTCATAATAATTTATTTTTTATAATTTCCTTCGGGGAATTTTGTTTCATTTTTTTTATGGCATATAGTGTAGTATAGTATAAACTATTGTATATTAAATAAAGAAATACACCATGACGTGGGCGAAGAATCAAAAAATTGTATTGTTTACATTTGATTTCTCCGATATCAATGGCAATTAAGCTTATATTTCCTAGATTTGTATGTGTGTGCAGTGTAAACAAATCTTGCAACTTGATTTTGACCCACTTCCATATAAGCGATCAGCTGCAAATTTTACACATGCGCATAATGACGAGTATAGTACAGTAGATAAGTAATTTCTTTTAATTTTCCCCAGAGAATTTTGTTTCATATTAAATAAGTTTTTTTTTTAAATTTGTCCGAAAATATGCAAAGACTTTACTGCAAAAACTATTTAGCTGCTGTTTCGATTTTTTCAATGGCGCAGCGTCGGTTATACTTCTCAGAATGGATTTAAAAAGAAGAATCATTCTCGCAATACGTACGCTGCGTCGTCGATTAAACGATACTACGGCAGCGTGTTATACTTATCGTAAAGCTAGGTTTATACGCAACGATTTAGTTTTTTAAATTGTCTGGCGCAAGTCGAATTGTGTAAATAAGCTGAGTGCAAAAGACGAGTGAAAATTGCCTCCATTAGTTATTGCTCATTATATTTATACTTATCTACGCGTTATATTATGTTACATTGATTGTGATAAGGTCGGAGGAGCAAGTGGTCGAACATCACCGAGATACATATATTTGGTACAATCCAAACATTTTAAATTGTCCAAGCCAAACAGTTGAGTTCACACACAACGTTCTATTTGTGCCGTGTAGACCTACCTTAATAATTTTTTTTATATTGCCCCCGAAAAAAATGAATGGACTAAAAAGTACGAAATAAAAAAAAAATTTAAAAACGGCCTTCAGAAAAAAAACCAATCCCGCGATGCACAAAAAAGGATGAAATAATTATTTGTAATTCTTAACAACATTAATCCAATCAGAATGGATCTAGAAAGAAGAATGGGTATTTTCATAAACGCAGAACTGCCGCAGTACTGCAAAATTCAGCAATTGGCAGTCTGTAGCTGAATTCTGCAGTACTGCGGCAGTTCTGCGTTTATGAAAATACCCAATCACTTTTGAAGACGGTGCCAGGTAGTAGTTGACTTTGATTGCACTAACTCTTGCTTGGGGAATTGTTTTCATTTCTTTGTTAGGCTTATGCCCTTAATACATCACTCACAGATGTTAGCACCGTCTTCCAAAGTGATTCTTCTTTTTAAATCCATTCTGAGAAGTATAACACGCCGTCGCGCCATTGAAAAAAATCGAAGCAGCAGCTAAATAGTAAAGTCTTTGCATATTTTCGGACAAAAACTTATTTAATATGAAACAAAATTCTCCGGGGAAAATTAAAAGAAATAGCTTATCTACTGTACTATACTCGTCATTATGCGCATGTGTAAAATTTGCAGCTGATCGCTTATATGGAAGTGGGTCAAAATCAAGTTGCAAGATTTGTTTACACTGCACACACATACAAATCTAGGAAATATAAGCTTAATTGCCATTGATATCGGAGAAATCAAATGTAAACAATAAAATTTTTTGATTCTTCGCCCACGTCATGGTGTATTTCTTTATTTAATATACAATAGTTTATACTATACTACACTATATGCCATAAAAAAAATGAAACAAAATTCCCCGAAGGAAATTATAAAAAATAAATTATTATGACGAAAAAAAGCACCGCGAGCCGAAGAATCGAACCCGCAGCCCCACAGACGAAGGACCTCTCCGTAGCCCTTGCGCCATGGCAGATACTACCGGTGGTTGACTAATATGCTAATAAATCATTTCAGAAAGAAGAAAAAGAGAAAAAGAAAACAAAAATGTTGCCCGACCAGGCTCGAACCTTCAACGCTACACGCCGCTGAACCGAGGATCCGACGCTCTACCCACTCCACCATCGGCCTGCTGCCAGATTTACAACAATAAAGTAATTTGTTCGGTGCCTATGAAATGTTTATCAAGAAAATGATATTTTTGCACTTTTAATTAAGTAAATGTTTATGTTCTCCTGAGTCTCATTATTAAATAATATAATTTAGTGAGAAATAGAATCAAAACATGTTACACCGAAGTAAAAAAAATTGTATTTCACCATTTTGCGGCCGAGGATTGAACTTGGTTCTGCTGGGATAAGACTACAGCGCCTTACCTCTAGGCTACCGATATATGGACTTTAGTAGAAATCTCTTTTTTGTTGTTAAATATACTTCTGGTTGAAATTTCCAGACCATTTTCTCAGTTTTTGGTCTTTTGACCAAGAGCTACATTTTGAGATATTTTCCAAGTCTGTAGCTGCAGTACTTTCAGAGATGAAAGTAGGCTTCAGACGGACAGACGGACAGACGGACAGAGCCTCTGTATAAGCTTTTTTTTTTTTTGAAAAAGCTAAAAAAGATAGAGCACTCATTTTTTTTATTTTCTTTGTAATTGAATAGGGAATTAAGGAAAACTATTGAGAACGTGAGAGAATGAAAATCTAACCTGCAAATTGTTGTTAAACCTGAATTTTCTAAATAGCCAAAACTGTTAAAGGATAAAAAATTAATTTTTTTTTACATTTCGTTTCTTATTCAATAGGCAATAAAGGTAGAGTATCGCAATGGCCCAGAACGAAAACCTAACCTACAAATTTGGAAGATTTTGCTTTTTTCTACTTTTTAAATCTAATATCTTAAGAAAGATAAAAGATAGAGCACTCATTTTTTTATTTTCTATGTAATTGGATAGGGAATTAAGGAAAAATACTGAGAACGTAAAAAATGAAAACCTAACCTGCAAATTGTTGTTAAACCTCAATTTTCAACATATCCCAAACTGTTAAAGGATAAAAAATTAATTTTTTTTTACCTACTGTTTCTTATGTAGTAGGCAATAAATGTGGAGTACTTAAATAGCCCAAAACGAAAACTCAGGTTTAACAACAATTTGCAGGTTAGGTTTTCATTCTCTCACGTTCTCAATAGTTTTCCTTAATTCCCTATTCAATTACAAAGAAAATAAAAAAAATGAGTGCTCTATCTTTTTTCTTTCTTGAGATATTAGATTTTGAGTAAAAAAACAAAATCTCCCATTGTGCGCCGGTTCGAGTTGCATTTTATCTAGTTAAGACCCTCGAAAACTTGGGAAAGTGCAAAATCCGTCATTCGATGGTACCTTTCGCTCCTCCCTAGAATCTTGGAGCCATCCCTGACAAAAATTTGTATCTCTACTACCATAACGACAGAAATTACCGTACTCCTCCTTGCAGGGTAATATTCTCCCCGCAATACTGGCCCTCTCGGCTGAAAGCCCTCCATTTTTACTAATGTAACATGGTAGAGTCCAAACATAAGGTCCATCGACATCGGAGCCTTGTCATTGAACCATGACCCGATGGACTGGTAGAAAGAACAAAGAGCCAAGGCTGAACTTGATGTTCGTATAAAAACTGGATTGCTCCTCCATCAGCATGGCCATCTTCAACCAAGCTACCCGACACGACTAGCATCGTCATCGCAGCCAACTTCTCCCAGTAGAATGGCCCCTTCTGCTTGATTTTCTTAGATTCTTGCCCTCTTTAGCACAGTCGTTTACCTTGGAGGATGTGAAAGCTTTCTTACTTTGGGATGTCCCGGAATCTGGGGCAGGCATGCTGCAAGCCAGATCAATTCTTTGGAGCTTCCTTATTTCCTAATTAGTATCCTTGACACACAATAACGTCTTTAGAGGGTGCTTCTTCTTTACGCTCCTTTAATCCCTCATGGGACATAGGGCGGAAACAGTTGCCCTCCAGCGGATACTCTGTTTTGCGCGACAGCTCTCAGTTCCGACCAGGATCTCCCGGCTGTTGCGGCTTCTGCTAGTAGGGTTCTCCTCCACGTTGTTCTAGGTCTTCCGACTCGACGGGATCCTTGCGGATTCCAGTCAAGGGCCTGTTTGACTAGAGTCTCGTTTTCTCGTCGCAAGGTGTGGCCAACCCAATTTCATTTCCCTCGCCTGATTTGGTTGTCTCTATACTTTCTTGGCCGGCACGGCGTCATAGTTCTTTGATTGAAATTCTATCTTGCCAGCGGATTTTTAGAATAGGACGCAAGAATCTGTTGATGAAGACTTGTAGGCGCCCTGTGATGAATTGGATAACTTTATATGTTTCGCAACCGTACAAAAGAACTGCCTTAACGTTGGCAGTTTGGGGTTAGTTGAGATCTGTGTTGATCTCTATATGCGGAACAGGCATGCATATGCGCCTCGTGCTTTATTTATTCTGGAATTGAAATCTTCTTCTGCACCACCCGTAATAACACTACCGAGGTAGCAGAACTTATCTACTAGTTCCATGTCACGGTTATTTAGCGCTGAATAACAAAAGCGCTGAATAAAATTCGTCGATGGATTTTTATGGAAGAATGCCATTGTATGAAAATTTAAAAAAATTGATTTACTTTACGTTGTCTACCGGCCGGTGCCTAAATCGGCTTCTCTGAAAACCATTAGTATTTTTTCTTAATTTTTAAATAATAATATTAAAATTAAAATCGACAGCTGATACCACATCGACTGACAGATGGCTCTGTATTTGAGTTTTCGTCTTTACTACCTAAAATCTGCATCGTTGGTTTTCGTCTTTACGATGATGAATATTTGTCGTAATGACAAATTTTCGTGGTATCAACGTTCGCATGTCCAGAGTATAATATTCTGTTGAGCTTAACTACACAGCCTGCATTTGAATTATCAAGTTAGCATGTGACGATCCTAATAGAACATTGGGAGTGAGAACTCTTGGGCATTATTGTTCCGGCGACACTGAAAAACTAAAAACCGAAAGGGAATATTAAATAAAACCACAAAATTCACTATTTTCTTCATTTATTTTTAAAAATCAAAAACCTGCAAAAAACCCTGAAAACGAAATAAAATAAGGGAAAAAACAAGTAAAAACACAAATTCTTCTATTTCTGGTATTTTATTAACAAACCAAAACTACATGGAAATACATAAAAATAAAAACAAAAACACACATGAAAGGACGTCACTACACAACAAAAAAACAACAAGAAATTCATACCTGGAAATAGAAAATAGTTAGTAAAGTACAAATATTAAATCTACAAATACTTACCTTTTTTAGACGTTGAAAATTAAAATCCAAGGCGATGAAAAATCCATCCAAAGAAGATGCCGAAATGCCGTCGGCAAATCGACATTCTGTAAACAAAAAAAGATTAGTGAAAATTACAAACAGGTTCCACAAAAAACACTCACCTGTCAACCCCAATGGAATGATCGCCGGCTCCTCCTCTCTTCATCCCCCACTAGAAACCTGAAAATATAGAATAAAATTAGTAAATAAACTAAAATTAGAAGAAAATACTTACCAAAACTAACAACTCCATTTGACGTCTACGAGTGAAACAAGAACAGCTGATCGGACATCGCACGCAGATCTAGTACATAAACACGAAATTATGTACTTCGAGAACGAAGCCCCCTACTACAGAATAGCCTCAACCATTATTCAAAGAGAAATAAATACCGACGCACAGACGGCGTTAAATCAGATTGCTTTTAATCTTTCTAGAGTCTTGAACTAGAAGATAAAATCTGTATTGAGGTTTTAGCAATAAAGCAATTTCAAAGCCTAAGTATCGAACTTAGCATTCTGGAAAGACAGAATTGAGGTCTTTTCCCAGTAAAGCCCGAATTAAAGACAGTTTTGAAGTCTTTAATACAGCAGTAACTTAATCACCAAAATTGATTTCAGCAGTTACTCTAACCAACCACAGAGGGACGAATTTGCGAAGAAACAAGGCAAAGCAGTCCAGCAAGCCACAACCAGGGCAGCAAGCAGCAACCAGGCAGCAAACAACAAGCAAATCCCAAGCGATTCCCAAGAAACGAAACCAGAGTGCAGCAACACAAAGGTTATTCCTGGCTGTTCTAATTGCAGAACACATCAGGCGAAACATCGATCGTCATCTGACAGATAGGTGGCGTTATCAATTAAGCTATCAGAGCAAGCAATATTTTGGTAATTCTTATTTACAAAACAAATAAAGAATAATTTACGAATTTTCAAGTACTAAATCACGAAATAATAACGAATTTAAGACTGAATTGAAATATTTTGGCAATTTGTTGAATTTTTATTGAATTTATATTTAAGAAAATCTAATAATTAATTGCGAATAAATAGTAATTTGGTTATTGGAAAAAGTTATCTTTTTATTGAATCGCACCCTTCCGGCACCTTTTTATTGAGTCAGAAATTAAATTGCTAATTCTGAACATTGGTCCTTCGAGCCGGATAGTGATTCAATAAGATAACTCAAGCCGCAATACAAGTATGGATGCTTTAATAATTCAACAGAGCGAAGTACGAGAGAGACTCGAACGGTCTTTCAGAAACTATCTCAAGGATGGCCCATCTAGGAAGACAGCGCAGTATTTTCAAAAAAGGCTCAAGATGCTCGACGATGACTGGACGGAATTCAAGAACAATCATCGACAGATTACATCAATCAAGACGAAGAAGGACGAGAAAGAACAGCTATACTTCAAAGAGGACTGGTATGCCGACACAGAACACGCCTATGTCGAGATGTACTGCAAAATCGATGAAGACTATCACAAAACGCTGTCAGTCACAGAACCAGTCGCACGAGCGGAGCAGTCATCAGCCGATTTAAGCAGCAGCTGCATTTCGCAACACAACAACAATGTGAAACTACCAAGGATCTCGATACCCACATTTGCAGGGGATTACGAGTCGTGGCCATCATTCCTGGATTTATTTTCCAGCCTTGTGCATAACAAAATATCGTTAACAGGAGCACAAAAACTCCAATATCTAAAGGCTCATCTTTCTGGAGAAGCTGCACGACTACTCAGCAACACGCTCATTAGTGACGCCAATTATGAACCAGCATGGCAACTTCTCGTCGATAACTACGACAACAAGAGAGCATTGTTGAAAACCCAGCTCGACATTCTGCTCAATCAACCTAAACTAACCCGAGATACAGCTCAAGGCATCAAGGAGCTAAAAACGTGGACACACGAATGCCTCACTGCCATTGAGAATCTGGAGGTCTCAACAAAAAATTGGGATCCCATTCTCATCCACTTGCTGGTCCAAAAACTACCAAGCGAAACTCACGAACATTGGGAACAGTCGCAGAGTACCAAATCAAGGCAATCCATTCCAACATGGGTGGAACTACGCGAATTCTTGGAAACCAGGTTCAGAACCTTGGAAGCTGTCAGCAAACCAACAATCCACAAGAATGAACCTCACGAAAGCAAGTCCAGAGAGCACCCAAGAAGAAGAAGCCAAGCCTTCCACGTCGCAAATCAAAGCGTATGCATCCTGTGCAAAGGCGCACATGCCATAGGGAAATGCCCCAAATATGTGCAGTTCAGCATTGATGAGAAATATAAAACAATTAAATCAAAGGATCTATGCATCAATTGCCTGAGAGCAGGCCATCGCTCATCACAGTGTCCCAGTAAAGGTAGATGTTTCCAATGCGGAAAGACTCACCATACAACCTTACACAGAATCCAGTCAGCGAGTCAAACCAACAGCAGCGTGTCACCGCCCTCAAGTTCAAACGATGAATTACCATCCAACCAAACACAAACATACTTCGCTCAGGCAGCACCCTACGACTGCCGACAAGTACTATTAGCCACAGCCCTGGTCACCGTAGTATCTCCAACTGGACGAGAGCAGGTCTGCAGAGCACTCATTGATCCCGGATCTCAATCCTCATTCGTACGTGAGGCAGTGGTTCAAAATCTACAACTCAAAAAGGAGCCAATACAAACAGCATTAAGCGTAATCGGTAACATGCCAGCCGGGAAAATCACAAAATGGGCCTCGCTGCAACTAAAGACACGAAACCAACAGGCGAAGAACATCCAGGTCCAGGCAATGGTAATTAACAAAATAACTAATCCATTACCAAATAGTGAATGTTCTAGCAAGGATTGGGCGCACTTAAAGGGTCTCGAATTAGCGGATCCAACGTTCCACAAGCCGGGCCACATCGACATCCTTTTGGGAGCAGATGTATTCCCCATGATCATCTTGGCCGGCCTAAGGAAAGGCAACGAGGAAGCCCCAGTGGGACAAAACACGGTGTTTGGGTGGATCATCTCTGGGAAGACCACTTCAGCTGCACGAGCAAACACACATATGAAAACATTCTTCACTCAGGCGACTCCTAACGATGAGCTAAAGAGATTCTGGGAACAAGAAGAACTTCCATCAAGATCCAAATGGACAACAGAAGAAACCCGTTGCGAAAACCACTTCAAACACAACGTCACTAGATGCAGCAACGGACGTTACCAGGTACGGCTTCCATTTGTAGCTGATAAAATACAACTTGGCGCATCAAGACACATCGCCATTCGAACATTGATGCAAATGGAGAAACGATTCCAACAAGATCCCGATTTGAAAGCGGACTACGTCAAATGCATACAAGAATATTTGACGTTAGGTCACATGGTGCCTGCCACCACCCCCGAATCAGCACTTCAAAACCAACTGCCTAACGGCACGACAACATATCGATGTTGTTACCTGCCTCACCATGCTGTCATCAAACCGAGTAGCACGACCACCAAACTGAGAGTAGTTTTCGACGCATCCCGTCCGACTGCCAACGGAAACTCACTCAATAGCGTATTATTGAATGGTCCAGTGATACAAGACTCTTTGATGTCCACACTCATGCGATGGAGAAAATACCGCATTGCTCACATGGCCGATATAGAAAAGATGTATCGCCAAATACGAGTTCATCCAGACGATGCCGATTATCAACGAATTGTTTGGAGGGAATCACCAGATCAGCCTATACGAGACTACACACTCTTAACCGTGACGTTCGGAACAAAGAGCGCTCCTTTCCTTGCCATCCGAACCATGCACCAATTGGCAAAAGATGAAGCAGAATCATTCCAAATCGGCTCTAACGCCGTACTCAACGATTTTTACGTTTTGATGACTGGCGCAGATAACATAGAAGAAGCAAGACAAAAACAAAGGCAACTAAGTCAGCTTCTCCGAGCTGGAGGGCTAGAGCTCCGAAAATGGGCCGCGAATCACAACACCATCTTGGAAGAAGTTCCGGCAACCGATCGAGAGGTCTCATTTCCACTCGCAGTGAATGCAGAAGAAGTCAAAGCTCTTGGCTTATTATGGAATCCGGCCAGCGATACACTATCTTACAAGGTCAGCATGGAGTCAGCACCAGAGACATACACAAAACGGAAAATACTGTCCGAGATTGCGAAGCGGTTCGACCCCATCGGCTGGCTTACACCAGTAACTATTAATGCCAAAATACTCATACAAAGTCTTTGGCTGACAAAACTCGACTGGGATGAAATAGTCCCGATCAACATCGATCAACAATGGCGAAAGTTCCGAGCAGACCTCCAAGTCATCCAAACTATTCAAATCCCGCGATGGATTGAAGCTCACAACAAAATCCAGAACATCGAAATCCATGGATTTTGCGACGCATCCATCAAAGCATATGCAGCAGCCGTATACATTCGGACACAGGACGAAGACGGCAACTGCCATTGTCACTTAATCGCTGCCAAAAGCAAAGTGGCACCCATCAAGACCATCTCCCTACCAAAGCTAGAGTTATGCGGGGCGCACTTATTGGCCAAACTACTGGCACAAGTGAAGGATGACATGAAATTCGAGCAGGTATCAACACACGCTTGGACTGACTCTACAATTGTCATCGCATGGCTAAGAAAGCACCCATCATCATGGGAAACATTTGTGGCGAACAGGGTCTCACAAATATATCAGCTGCTAGATCAAAGTAGCTGGAATCATGTTAGAACAGAAGACAACCCTGCCGACTGCGCCACAAGAGGACTATCACCGAGTGAATTGAAACCACATAAGTTATGGTGGACAGGTCCTCACTGGCTCCAACAGACAAAGGAACACTGGCCCAAACGGAAGAAAATCAAAGACACCACGATAGGATTCCGAAAAACCATCACCAGTATGCAGGTCGAAGTAGATTCCTCTAATAACGACCAGATCAAAAGATACTCTTCATTGACGAAATCGCAACGAGTGACAGCATATTGTCGACACTGGCTAAAGGCATCGAAATCAACATCCTGCCATACCCAAACCAGCTACGCAGAGTCCTTAAAAATACAAGCAGCCCTAAAGTGGTGGAAATTAATAAACGCACGAAACGCAGTAAGACGTCCCAATCACAAATGTATGCAGTGTTTTCGCCAACCAGCAACGAACCCTAAAGAAAAAAATACCACAATGGCATTTCCGCCGGAAAACAAAATACCTCAATCAGCTTCCTCGAAACACTTTTTTTGAAGCTTAACGCTTCAAGGCGGGGAGAATGTTCCGGCGACACTGAAAAACTAAAAACCGAAAGGGAATATTAAATAAAACCACAAAATTCACTATTTTCTTCATTTATTTTTAAAAATCAAAAACCTGCAAAAAACCCTGAAAACGAAATAAAATAAGGGAAAAAACAAGTAAAAACACAAATTCTTCTATTTCTGGTATTTTATTAACAAACCAAAACTACATGGAAATACATAAAAATAAAAACAAAAACACACATGAAAGGACGTCACTACACAACAAAAAAACAACAAGAAATTCATACCTGGAAATAGAAAATAGTTAGTAAAGTACAAATATTAAATCTACAAATACTTACCTTTTTTAGACGTTGAAAATTAAAATCCAAGGCGATGAAAAATCCATCCAAAGAAGATGCCGAAATGCCGTCGGCAAATCGACATTCTGTAAACAAAAAAAGATTAGTGAAAATTACAAACAGGTTCCACAAAAAACACTCACCTGTCAACCCCAATGGAATGATCGCCGGCTCCTCCTCTCTTCATCCCCCACTAGAAACCTGAAAATATAGAATAAAATTAGTAAATAAACTAAAATTAGAAGAAAATACTTACCAAAACTAACAACTCCATTTGACGTCTACGAGTGAAACAAGAACAGCTGATCGGACATCGCACGCAGATCTAGTACATAAACACGAAATTATGTACTTCGAGAACGAAGCCCCCTACTACAGAATAGCCTCAACCATTATTCAAAGAGAAATAAATACCGACGCACAGACGGCGTTAAATCAGATTGCTTTTAATCTTTCTAGAGTCTTGAACTAGAAGATAAAATCTGTATTGAGGTTTTAGCAATAAAGCAATTTCAAAGCCTAAGTATCGAACTTAGCATTCTGGAAAGACAGAATTGAGGTCTTTTCCCAGTAAAGCCCGAATTAAAGACAGTTTTGAAGTCTTTAATACAGCAGTAACTTAATCACCAAAATTGATTTCAGCAGTTACTCTAACCAACCACAGAGGGACGAATTTGCGAAGAAACAAGGCAAAGCAGTCCAGCAAGCCACAACCAGGGCAGCAAGCAGCAACCAGGCAGCAAACAACAAGCAAATCCCAAGCGATTCCCAAGAAACGAAACCAGAGTGCAGCAACACAAAGGTTATTCCTGGCTGTTCTAATTGCAGAACACATCAGGCGAAACATCGATCGTCATCTGACAGATAGGTGGCGTTATCAATTAAGCTATCAGAGCAAGCAATATTTTGGTAATTCTTATTTACAAAACAAATAAAGAATAATTTACGAATTTTCAAGTACTAAATCACGAAATAATAACGAATTTAAGACTGAATTGAAATATTTTGGCAATTTGTTGAATTTTTATTGAATTTATATTTAAGAAAATCTAATAATTAATTGCGAATAAATAGTAATTTGGTTATTGGAAAAAGTTATCTTTTTATTGAATCGCACCCTTCCGGCACCTTTTTATTGAGTCAGAAATTAAATTGCTAATTCTGAACAATTATATCCGAGGATATTACATCAGGTTTCACATATCTCCTAATTTTGAAAGTCATTGCAATATTACTAGACTTGTCATAATTACCGGTTAGACTGACGCAATCCAATCAATAATTCATGATCCAGTAGAATTTCTCTTTATGGCTGCACATACCAACTGCAGTTTTATCTTTTGCAAATGCTAAACTAAATTCCGACCTTAAAACGTTAAACCACGTGCATAACTCCGCGGTAAACAAAAAGCTCAACATATTTACTTTTAATGGAGCAAGCATAAACAAACTCGACAGAAAAACATGAACTTTTTATCAAAAGCAAAAAAACGCGGATGTAGCATGTACTTGGAGCCGTGTTACCACCTTTGGCGCAAGCCATTTCACCTTGAACTTGACACCGACTCCAACATCTGCGCCGATGCCGACAAAGACCTTCCCTCTCATTACGTTCGCATTAAGTTGTTCATGCGTTGCGCGCTCATTGAGAGCATATAATGCTCGTACTCAGGTTGGACTGTTGGAGGATCGATCGATCATGCGATCAGTGCAGGTATAGCGAATCTTTGTTGTAGAATCTGGTTTTAGTTGAGTTTTACCTGTGGCGATCGTATTTCATTTCAGGTAGGCCAAAATCAAAAATGAAGAAAACTCACACCTGAATAATGCAAAATCTTCAAAATGCATTTCTGTTTACAAAGGATTGAGCAAAATTGATAGCGAATGTTGTGTTATGTCTATTTAATTAGGGTCATTGTTTCGAGAAAAAAAGTCCTTAAGATAACGAGAAAGCCCCGCTGTTGGCCTTTGATCCTCTTGTTTTGAGAGATAGCTGCAACAAACCCAAAGATTACGCCAAGATCACTTCTCTTATCGCTTACTTAATATCATCAAAAGTGTTTATATAACCGAGAGGGTTGCTACTTAATTAGCAGATGTGTTCCTAACGCAGCGCGAATCTTATCGCGGTTATTTTGCGGTTGTTTGTGGCTTGGGTGCTTATTGCTGAATGAGCACCTCTCTTCGAGAAACCTGTATTATCGCCGTCAGGTGTTAACAACATCGATCATTCCACAATTGGTGATTAAATCAGTATACGTGTTTTCGAATTATAAATTTGACAGGAATTAGTATCAATAACGACTGGAAAATTTATTTTATTAGGGTCAGACTTTTATCGCCTTATCGCCACATCGGACCACCGCGCAGATTGGGGGGATCTGCTTAAAGATTTTGATTGGGGAATTATAAAAACGAGATTGTATTTTGCTTTGCTGGCTCTCTGATTTTTTAAATTTCAAATTTTGATTTCATTCGCATGGCAGTGCTTCTTTTCACACCTCTAGCCACTGATTGGTTTTGTTAATTCATAAAATTAGACAGGCTCCCAATGGCAATGCATTGTTTTAGCACTTTCTTGAAGGTTATTTATTAGCTACATCTTGACTTTTTGTGAACATAATCTTCGAGTCATAGGTTATATAGGTTGATATCTATTAGTAAGGATAATTTTACAACTTGTTAAAACAATAAGTGGGGCTATTTCAAGTATAATGTATTTTTGGTCTTATCTCCGTCTTAGCTTGTGCTAGCTTCCTATATAAATTCCCCAAACCTAACCAAAGCAACGAAGGGAACTGTTCTGTATTGGGAAGGCCAAAATCGTGGGGCACTCACAGAAAACATGAAAAGTGGACTTTTCCTCCTCAAGGCAAAGCCTACAAGTGGGGTCCTCCGCCCTTGCTGTCTTCCATAAATGGAAATTTAGAATTCCAGCACAGATTCCACTTATCAAGCCATCAAGTGTCTTGATATTATTTCCACTGCACCCCAACAACTCCTTGGCCGCATTAGGAAACGACACAGGAACGGTGCCTTAGTTTAGTATGTCCAGTCCTGGTTAGTATTCTTACTCTACTCCACGCATCATGTTGAGCGTTCGCATCACATCCTAAGATGGTTTGCAGACCTGTTATCTAGTTAGAATAACCAACGATATCGATGAGTTTTTTGGACGGTGGTGGGTTCCTGGAGTGGTAAGGAAGGTATGTTGGCCATAATATAATCATGCTGTTTCTGCTCCCCTCTTAATCTGTCACCACTGTCAGGTCTATCGACGTTTTATTTGTGAGTGGAAAGCAGGTAGTGCTCAGAGGATCGCCGCCGCCGCACAGCTCAGAGGGTCGCCGCCCAGATCACTGCTTGTGACCAGCTATCCGCAAGCCCTGATTGGTGCCAGAAATACGGAATCGGTACTAGATTCTTTACTCATATGAGTGTTTGGCTTTCCATACTTTTGATCTACTTTCATCATATTATTACTTCTAGGGTGGAACCGAGTACTGCGTACAATTCACATTCGAAACCGAATCCAAACTAACTGCAAGTTTATTGCAGTCTTGAATAATTTCCATACGCTTTAGACATAATGTATTTATCTGCCAAAATTAAGGAGAGTTTAGCCACGTCACAATATATATCAACGGTGGGCAACCTCCGGCCAGCGGACCAACTGCGGCCCGCGAAAAGTTTCTATCCGGTCCGCGAGATCTTTAGAAGAAATCATAAATTAATATTTTTCGGTGTAATTCGTCTAGTTTAAATTGACGCACATAGCAATATGTATGTTCATAATTTAGTACTAAAGCTCAAACTTACATCCATTGGGGTTAGTTCTTTTATTCTCTCCATACACAAACCGGTTTTTTTGGACAAGAGGTCGCAGGGAAATTTGTTTTTTCCTCACTTTGACTCACCCATCCATCACACTAACAGAATTGTAACATTGCTCTGGGAGTCTGCGAAGACTATGAGGCATCACAATCGTTACACGAAAAAGAGACTGAAAAATGAATATTTAGTGTAATTCCTACATTATACACAAACCGGTTTGAGTTGAGGACCGAACGATGGATAGTATGATTTACCCCATTAAAAGGGGTTACATGGGTTTACTCGGGGGAAAAAAGGTCTATTTTCAACAATTTTTTTTTTATATAAAAAAGGACATATTTTATTCAAACTTTTTACTGTCTTAAAAATATATGTTTGGAAAAGATTTTCTGAAATTTTCAAAACAAAATATTCAAAACTCCGCTATTGTGACGTCATTTCCGGTGACCCCTCGGAAAAAATGTGCGTTCGCGTTGACAGTACAACTCATGACAGGATCATCAGAATTGAAAAAAAAAAAAAATCCTGTTTTAGTTAAGACCATAAACTAGAATCTGAACGAAGGAAAAACAAAAAAAGTGAAAATTGGATTTTAGGCAGACCTTTTTACAAAAAAATGCAAATTTTGGTAAAATTTTCTCAACATTTCTTTTTTTTTAAATAGTTGTGTTTGAAAAAAAAAAAAAAATCCTTCGTTCAAGTCCTCGTGAATTGTATCTCGAAGACCTGTGTAAAATTTCATCACGATCGGTTGAGTAGTTTTCGAGAACTTTTGACAACCGACTTTGAAAACACAGTTTCGAGAAAAACGCGTTTAAAGTTTTGAGTAGCAGTGGGCTGAGCCTTGAACGCGCAACTTCCCAAGGCTGTATCTCCGAAACTTTTATTCGGATCGACTTGAAATTTTAGGATAATATTCTCGAGATGTTTTAGATATTAATAAGACAATAAAAAAAAGTCGATTTTTTGACCCATGTAACCCCTTAAAGCATCTTTCACTTCAAAACTAGACTAAAAATTTAGTGTGGGACACAATTATAAAATGAGTTTTGTTAGAGGTGCCTCTTTTTTCTTTTGAGCTAATATAATGCCGTCCTGCAAATGAGGCGAGGTGGCATTGTAAATTACAAAAATTAGCAGCGTACGGTGTGCGAGAATATGAAATGAATTGCAACATTGAAACGCAGCCCCTCACACCTCCGTAGCTATTTTGCTTCGCACACCGTAGAATTATAGCAGTTGTTTGTGGCTGGAGCTCGACCAAAAGTTACTATGCTCCAGCCAGCTATATGGTTGCAACGCTTTCGGCCATGCCCTAGCCAGCTACATGGCTACAAGTGCCCAGAAAATGGTGCGCAACAAAAATGCGCGTGACGCGAATTTCTCTTTTTACCCCAGCCCAAAAAGTGCCAGTCGTGCCTAAAGAAGTATTCACTTCAAAAAATCGTCTTTCATTAATGTGGTTTCCTTACTGAAAAGGATAAATTTTCTTTCGATTTACGTGAACGCTCAATTTTTGCTTGACATTTTTTTTTTGAAATTCGATTATCGAGATTCGAGATATGCGAACCCGACCCAGATTCGCGTAATTTGATCAAAGGTTCATCCACAACCAGTGATGGGGAAAGGACTCTACTTTGACGGCAGCCCTTGACAACCTTGGCGCTAACCGTGGAGCACCCAGAGTAAAAGAAATTTGACGCCCTACCAGCATGGTATTTATTTGCTGATTCTGTGGGGATCAAGGGTCCGGGTATCTCCAACGTCGATAATCGTTCGAAACAAATTACATTACGAAAAACATCGTTCTCGTAGCTCGAAAGAAAATTTTTCATTTTCTGTCAGGAAACCATAATAATAAAACTCTCGAGAAACTTCTATTGATTTACCCTTTAAGTAGGCGAATTTAGAGCTATGTAGAGGAAGGAAAAACTGCAGGTTAGACTTGATGTGATCGTCAAGTAGCTTTTTCATCCTTTTCAAAAGAAAAGAGGTTAACCTGATAGGTCTAACTAGGGATAAAAACCACTACGACAATCTCCAGATGTTTGGAATGTATCCCGAATTGAAGCTGGCTCGAAAGGCACAGACGAGGTTGTCGAGAATCTAATGGAGGCACTTCTAAAAGACCCCCGAGACGGTTCGACGGCAAACCTTACGTGTTTGTGCAAACCGTTTGAAGTCGAAGTCGAATTGGGTCAAACTAGAAGCGAAGTTTAAATATCATTTCATACCAGAAGGATCTATTTGCCAACGCCGCAGTTAGTGACGCTTCGACTATGCATAAAGATTTTCTCGCTTTTCTGGTGATGTTTAATCAAACGTCGCGAACACGATCAAACGGCACTTAAACCTGTCAAACCAACCGGGTAAACGGTCAAATTGGTGTGACTCAAATCAAAATCTAACTCAAAATTTGAGTTAAACGATTTGAACGTCTCGGGGACCATCTCCTTCTGGGGATTTTTTTCAGTTGGAAAGAGTCCACCTCCCTTAAAACCCTGTCCCAGTTGAAGATGCTCCCAGAGAGGCCCCGGAAAAATCGATCTTTTTTTTTATGTGAAAGATTAGAGTCACAGGAAAGGTCCTTTATACTGTTGACAATCTCTATTTTCTTCTTATAGAGTGCAATGTCGAACAACATCTCAAGTCGGGGAGGAAAGAACTGCCACAACATTCCCGCCATATTTTTAGTCCACATACTCTCAGCCATTAATATCGCGACTTTGACATCGGGGCATCGAGAACCAACTCGCTGGAGTGTTATGCCTCCTGAAACGAGTTGAATTTCATCAACCAACCGATGACATGCGCTTTGGTGGAGCGGGGAAAGGCTAAATAAGACTATGACAGAAGGAATCAGGAATGTAAAGAGGGAAGAAGAAAGAAGGAAAGTTATGTAG
This sequence comes from Thereva unica, assembly GCA_949987705.1. Lineage (NCBI taxonomy): Eukaryota > Metazoa > Arthropoda > Insecta > Diptera > Therevidae > Thereva > Thereva unica. The sequence goes on along the minus strand of OX465283.1, from coordinate 69,402,162 downwards.
GTGGGAAAGTGGAAAAGGCGAAGGACCGTGGGGCTGGCCGGGATTCGAACCCGGGACCTCTGGGATAGCAGTCAGGCGCCTTACCCCCTAGACTACCGAGGCCCCCTATCTGGAATGAACAGTCATAGCCAGCATCCAGCGGAAAGCAGTTTGAAGGGTTGACCCTGGAAGTCTTTGGAGGAGAGATTTTGGAGTATAGTTGCCTCTTGTAGTCTCCAGGCTCTCGCCACCGTTTTTTTTGTGGTAAGATGAAACTTGGAGTCATCCTTGGTACTACTAGTCCCTCATGCCTTTTAGGTCATGGTGCAATGTATAGTAGTAAGCTTGATCTGAAGGATAGATGAGAAAGGATAGTTTAGGAGTCTGGAGGGTACATGAGTAGCCCCAAATCTCCTTCTTTTTTCGGCTTAGAACTGGGAGAATATCCGGTATATTATAAAATATTTTAATAATAAATATCTCTTTTTGAGGTGGTGGCCATTTCGCCATTAATGGACAATGATTTGAGGTTCGCTTCTTTACTAATCTATGACATAACTATCAACTAAAACTACAAATATTTAAAATTAAGTAAATCATCATCCGATCGTATGAAAACAAAATCATGACTTAATCTCATCGAATTACTGAAATACAGAAAAAATCACGTGATTATTTCCAAATTAAAAATCAATTACAGATAGACAATTCATTTTAATTACAAAATCAGTAAGGATGAGCACAAATTGCTTATTCGAGTCGAACACATAAAATATAATTAATGCTGTGAAATCACGTAACTCTACAACTACAGATGATCTGCGACAGATGCCAGTTCTTAGCCACACCTCAGGTCTTGCCATTTTTTTACTACTTAATTGCAAGTTTGCTCGCAACAATAAATCTGCGCAATAAGCTACATACCTGCGCAGGTTATGGAATTATCTCCATAATAAGTGCTGATTAATGGCATTTATAATTATTATTTCTGTTGTCATTTCAGGTCTATAAAAATCATTTTAGAATTTGATCTATAAATTGATGTAAAATTCTAATTTTACTAAATAAAAATTCATCCAAGATTTAAATCAACAGGTGAAATGCGGAATGCCCAATAAATTATTTACTAAATGCTATCAAGGTAATAAATTTTTATTATTTTCGAAATTTTTATCGCCGTCGTTGAAATCGCTGTGATTGAAGCAATTTTTATCGCTCTAGTGAAATCTTTTATATTGGGGCCAATAATCTTTTCAATTGCCATATTTTATCACTGCTTAAATGACATAAGATCACCTTATCTGTTACCTGATAGTGGGTGCTACACAATATGTCTTGTACAACTGGCGCTAAGTATACCGATTGTCTTTAATGTTCTTTACAAAATTTTCTCACCTTTAATAACTTGTTAAATTTACATTTCATTACTTCACGTGATATGGTAATTTTACGACATTGTTTTATCAGTAGAAAACAATTTCTCTTTAACCTTTAAATACCTTTATTTATCGCATTTTCGGAATTCATACATAATACGCCTGATTACCTTTGAAATGCATTTCGTAACTTTCTTACTATCAGTTCTGAAAAAGCATAAATCGAGACGTAATTAGCTGCCAACTTTTCGAGCCAGAAATTGTTAGGTAACGTGGTTTTTACCGGTCAGGTATTTTGGATAACCTGCAACTTGTCCAATTATCTTGAAAGCAATTTCAAGTCGGAATACCTTCATAGTGGTGCAAATTCATGGAAAATTCAATAACTAGTATTTAATGTGAATTTTTGAATCCTATCCGCAATTAAGTATGTTTCTCTTGAAGTTACAATACTTTGAAGTTCAGCGGTAAAATACAGGGGAATACTCCCACTACTAGGCGGTGGCATTGAATAAATTGTTTGAAGTACGTTTAAATTCAAGTCACGTAAAGTGTTTAAAAACTCTGTATAATTTTTTTTGTTTATAACTTTTTTAAGAGTTGTTAAGATCAAACTTCAAAGGACTTGAATCGGTTTACCGCACAGGTGCACAATCCTTTCATAAGTTTTAATTAATTGCATCCAATGAACTAATCCATCACGTGAAAATTAAAATTTTGTGGTGGTGTTGGAGGTGCCTTGGTTGTTTGCATCTGCACCAACTTACAACTTTGCGGAGAGGCACCTTACCCTTGCTCTCATTCAGGAGCCTTGGGTAACCGATGGTAAAGTCAGAGGACTTACCACTGGCTCAAGTAAACTAGTATATGATCGGAGATGCGGGGCGCCTCGCGCTGCCCTTTTAATTGACAATCGTGTCACTCATCTCTCCATTACTAACTTTATTTCCAGAGATCTAGTGGCGATCTCGATTGCGGTTCCCACCGCCAACGGATTCCAAGAAATCGTTCTTGCGTCCGCTTACTTTCCGGGGGATGTAGCAGTAGTGCCACCCCAGGAGGTTCAAGATCTCATTGAGTTCTGTCGCAAGACGAACCGGCAATTCGTCATCGGCTGTGATGCAAATGCTCACCACTCCATCTGGGGGAGTACCGATGTAAACCAAAGGGGTGAGTGTCTTCTAGAATTGCTTGTTATGAATAACATAGATATTGCAAATAGAAGATGCATACCCACTTTTATCACTGCTAGTAGAAAGGAGGTGCTGGACCTCACCTTCACGAGCAGGCTTTTATCCGACAGGATTGAAAACTGGCGTGTTCTGGACGAGGCCTCACTGTCCGATCATCTGCACATTAGATTTGACATTGTGGGCCTTCCACATATCCGCGCCTCCTCTTTGGTTCCTAAGAAAACCAACTGGTGTAAGTTTCAGGGGCTTGTGGCCTCGAAATCAGACCAGCTTGCGGCTTCTATCAGCTCAGTGTATGAACTGGAGAATGCGGCCACGCAGCTTACTGATGTGCTGATCTCTTCCTACCATGACAGCAACACTGTCTCTTCCTTTCAGTCGTCGCGAAAAGTGCCCTGGTGGAATGACAGGTTAGCTGCAATGCGTAGAGATGTTAGGAGATTGTTCAATAGGGCAAAACATACCGGGCATTGGGATGAATATAGGTTCACCCTAACAGCCTACAACAAGGAGTTGAGACGTTCCAAAAGGATTGCCTGGCGGAAACACTGTTCAGACTCTACCAGAGGCGACTAGACTCCAAAAGCTACTTTCTAAAGACTCCTTCAACGGAGTGGGCCTTCTCAAAAAGGAGGATGGCTCCTACACCTCTAACCATGAGGAAACCTTAAGGTACCTGCTCAGAGAGTACTTTCCAGGGTCAATCCTCCAGACCGCTTATCCATTGGATGCTGGGTGTAGTCATAGGACTATCCCAGACCGCTATTCCCGCAGTCTTTCAGGGAATATCTTCGACCGTGACAAGGTTAAATGGGCAGTGGCCTCTTTTCAACCCTATAAGTCCCCCGGAGGAGACGGAATTTTTCCGGCACTTCTTCAGAAGGGCCTTGACCTGATCCTCAACAACCGGGTCTGCCTCTTTAGAGCCAGCTTCAATTGGGGATACATTCCAACCATCTGGAGGAAAGTCGTGGTGGTTTTTATCCCGAAACAGGGCAACAGACCCCTCAAGCTGCCTAAATCGTACAGACCTATCAGCTTAACCTCTTTTCTTTTGAAAACAATGGAAAGGCTGCTAGACCTTCATATTAGGTGCAAACTGGAGCTCACTCTCCCTCTACATAGCTCCCAGTTCGCTTACTCTAAGGGTAAATCAACAGAGGTTGCTTTACACCACCTGGTCAGTAAAATCGAAAAAGCCTTCCTCGCTAAAGAAACTGCCCTATGCGCGTTCCTTGACATCGAAGGTGCTTTCGATAACACTGGCTATGATTCTATCTCTAGAGCACTGGCTCTCAGAAATTTGGATCCTCACACGATTGAGTGGATAAATGCCATGCTTGCAGATCGTGACATTTCTTCTACCCTAGGTGTCTCCACCATTAGTGTTAAGGCTATTAAGGGTTGCCCTCAAGGTGGAGTCTTATCCCCGTTACTCTGGTCACTAGTTGTGGATGAACTTTTGATCAAACTATCTGAATCTGGTTTCGATGTCATCGGTTATGCAGATGATCTTGCCATCATTGTCTCTGGGAAGTTTGACTTGACCATTACAGAGGTCATGAGAACGGCACTGCGAGAAGTTCAAAGATGGTGTACCAAGGAGGGTCTGTCAATCAACCCAAATAAGGCTGTCCTGGTACCTTTTTCCAAACGCTACAAAGTGGACCTAGGTTCTATCTGTATCCAGGATACCACAGTTGAGTATTCAGACTCAGTCAAATATTTGGGAGTAATTTTAGATAAGAGGCTGAACTGGAACGCTCAACTTGACTACGTCATCAGCAAAGCCACAAGGGCCACTTGGGCCTGCAAAAGGCTTCTGGGTAAGACATGGGGTCTTACACCACAAATGATGTACTGGATGTACAATAGGATCGTTAAACCTGTTGTCACTTATGCTGCTATAGTTTGGTGGCCCAAGACTAAACAGGTTACGTCGATCCTCAAGTGCAGCAAGCTGCAACGGCTTGCTTGCCTCTCCATTACCGGAGCTATGCGGACCTGTCCCACAGCTGCAATGGAAGCAATCATTGGATTGACCCCATTGCATCTTTTCATATGGAAATCCGCCGCCATAAGTGCCTTGAGACTTCAGATCTCATCCAACTGGCCCCATACGGTCAAAGGACACATGGATATCCTTAAAAATATCCCAAGCATTTCCATCTGCCGTGTATCCGACCATATGGTTAGTCAACTGCGATTCCAAAGAAAATTCAGAGCGATTATCCCGGATCGCTCTGAGTGGGAGGAAACTATTCTTCCTGGGGATCCAAAACATCTCCACTGGTTTACTGACGGGTCAAAGATGGAACATGACACAGGGGCTGGTGTCGCAGGACCCAACTCCAAGGTCTCGATTGCGATGGTTAAGTGGCCCTCTGTTTTCCAGACTGAAATACATGCCATTGCGACCTGCGCTAGGCTCAACCTTGAGAAAGGTCTGAAAGGCGCCAACATTAAGATCTTTTCTGACAGCCAAGCTGCCATCTAGGCACTCTCAACGTGGAAGTTTTCTTCCAAAATAGTAGCAGGGTGTTTTGACGTACTCCAGAGCCTGACCAGAAGAAACGAGGTCTCGCTCTGCTGGGTCCCCGGACACTGGGGTATCGAGGGAAATGAGGCTGCAGACAGCCTCGCGAGGGAGGAGTCTGAGACTTTGTTCCAGGGTCCAGAACCCTTCTGTGGCATCTCTTGGTCCACCTCCAAGTCCTTGATAGAAGAGTGGATTAATAGAATGAACCTAGTCTATTGGGAGTCAGTCCCCGGTCTTAGACAGGCTAAAGATCTTATAAGACCCTTTGCCTTAAGAGGCACTATTACTCTAAACAGAGTGGATCTAAGGCTGCTGGTGGGATATCTCACTGGCCATGTAGGACTGCGGTACCACCTCCACAACCTAGGACTGTCTCAAGAGACAGAATGCTGACTCTGCTTGGAAGGCGACGAGACTTCCACACATATTCTTTGTGAATGTCCTGCTCTGATCTGGCTTAGAAGAAGAACGTTTATCAGAGAGTTCTTGAGCCTTGCCCAAGTTCGGTCTTCATCAATTAAAGACCTTCTTGCCTTCATTCGGAAGGCCGATAGTCTGTTCCGCTCTTGGGGTACGTACACAATAGGCCTAACTTGGCCGCAGTGTTCACCGCATGGGTTGCCCCCTCACTCCTTATAATAATAAAATAATAATTTACAAACTATTTCTAATAATGAAACACGAGGTTAGGTTTAATTACTTTCTTTATTGTTTTTCGTTCGAACTTCTATCTTCGGAGTTCAATAGATGACTGTCTGGGTCATTCCATATCAAATCAACCAATTTTTAATTAATTTTGGAACTTATGGACTTCTTCAAATTACCTAATTTTTTTATATTTGTTCTTCTACTGAGGGAAATGTGATCATAACCTCCTAGCGAGGCCACTGGTAACTATTCGATGAGAGAGGATAGTCTAATTAGATCGGGCTAGTCCTTCCAAGTAAGGTTGGCGTGAGGCTAATAACTTCACCCGGAAAAAAATATTATTACGGAACGAGCAATATGCCTCGGATACTGGCGTGTTAATTACTGAAGACAAAATTAGGATATAAAGGATGTTTTTTTAATCGTGAAAAATAACACAAAAAATTCACGTTTAACCGAAGAAAATTTTTTATTCGAAAAATCAATTCATGACATTATAATTTGAAAATGGTTTCGGGCATATGACAACAGCGGCTATTCTTGACGAAGCACATTCTAGACCTCCAAATTGGGTCACTCTTTCGAGTACAGTTTTTTCACATTAAATTCACCCTTTTGCCAAGATAAATAGAAACTAAGGTATGGGACAACGAACAGATCAGCCCTAACCTTAAAATTTAGTTACGTCACAATGTTCAGTTGACTTGAAATTGTAATATAAACAATGCTCGTGTTCACACCATTTTAGCGAAAATGATTGGATGTTAGAGAACACATCCTACTAAAAGTACCGCTTTTAAAACGACGGCTTATAAAAGGTGCTATACCTATAAGAAATTTAAGTGAAAAAGAATATGTGTTAAACCCCCGTGCGAAACGTTTTACAGTACGAGAAAGAACAAAACAAGTAGAAGAAATTAAATAAAACCATAACATAATATATAGTATTATTTTTATTCACTTTTAAATTCAATTTTAAAATTTTGTTGAGTTATGTATGTGAAAATTTTACATTTCTTCTACTGAATACTGAACAATGTGACGTCATTATCAACTGTCAAAATTTTTGTCCCATACCTTAGTTTCTATTTATCTTGCCCTTTTGCAAATCAAATTAGTAATCCCTTTGCAAATTAAATTCACCTTTTTGCAAATCAAGTTCACCTTTTTGCAATTTAAATTCATCCTTTTGAAAACTAAGTATTTCTACAATATACATATCGTGGGCTTAAAAGCAGAAATCACTAAGTCAAAAACTATAGTTTTTAGTAAATCGATATTTAAGATGTTTGTGTCTCTGAAAATTTTGTAATGGCATATAATAGTAATCGGCTCAGTATACATTGTTTTTTAGATTTCTTAGTTTAGTTTACAAAAGAATTGAAATAATTATTTAATTCTATACTGGATTTTTAGATTAAAATAAAAAAAAACGCAACAAATTAATGAGTTTTGGCAGAAATGATTTTGTAGTTTTGTGTCATTATGGACAAGGTAAATCCGAAACTAACCCCCTAAAAACCTTAACAATATTAGTTTGCGGGCTATAAGGTATTGCCAGTATAAAGTTGGCATTATAAGACTTACTTTAGTATAAAAAACTGAAAACTTGAAAAATTGTACTTAGTGAATTCTGCTTGTAAACCAACGATATATCATATTTAAAAAACATTAAATAATGTTAGTAAAGCAAGGAATCGGTCAAGTTCGAAACGCCATAATAATATTACTATTCATACATTTTGTTGGTCCGAAAAGCCACACTACTTTTTCTACCATTACATTCTCCAAGGCTGAAGCCCATCGAGGAAGTCTTCCCCAAATCAAGTTTAGTGCAAGAAATATGTCCTTTAAATTGTGAAAATTTGGTAGATTTAATTTATATCTCTTTTGGAACTGTTACCTTTACAAATTGTTATAATTATTATGAATAGGTATATATGTTGAGTTACCAGGTGATTATGAAGAGAGCCGTTATTGTTGGAGATCGCACATAAAGTTGGAGTTCGTCTGAATGTGGGAGATCGCACCTTACAGGGTTTGAAGTCCATCGAGCCCTAACATCCACCCGCATAAAAATTCGATAGGATGGGCAAACCGTGCATGGATCACAATTGCCCCACCAGCCAACAACGGCTTCATGGAACGAGACTCCAATACCCAAAATTAATTGTAGTTTGGAGATCGAGGGTCATTAAGGAAACACAAAAACGACACTCCAGACGAACCGAATAGGAGCCTCCCGCACATATACTTTTAAATTTAGTCATTGAATTGTGTGCCGAAATTTTGATTTGCAATAAAAACGGCTGTCTGTATCTGTAACCGTAAATGAGGAATTGAAGTTAGGTGTGCAACGAGATCTTTCCTTCAACGGCCAGAGAATTTCAAGCAACATAGCTGATCCACCAACAGTTATAGACTAGACTCTGCATACAATCTTCATACATTTCTTCACCTCCTTAATTATGTATTTATATGAATTATAATTTTGTTGGTTGCTTAATAATTAATATTATTTGTTGTTATTTTGAATATAATATATAATGTAGAAGTACTTAGTTTTCAAACGGGTGAATTTGATTTGCAAAAGGGTGAATTTGATTGCACAAGAAATAATCGAGAGGTGTTAAATCACACGACCTAAGGGGCGCAATTGACGGGTCCATTTCCCGAAATCAACTTATCGCCAAATTTTGATTTCAATAAGTCGATGGTTACAGTTTTATTCACATCACTTTCATTTTTAAGTCTACTTTTCGTGTTGGCTAATTTTTTTTCAAATGTTTTTTTGAAATATCGTTAAAATAATAATAATTTGCTTTATTGCTTCCTTATTTTGTGATTTAATGAATGGCAGTTGTGTTTTCTTCAACAATATTGGGTATTTTTTTTTAAATTGTTTTACCACAAAAATACTCATTTTTTAATTTTCTTTGTTGCCTTGACATGTTAAGCTTGTTAAGCTTTTGCAATAATCTCAGTTAGTTGAGAATATTCTTATAAGCAGATTATCAGCTTGAGATTGAGATCAGAGTTTTTGCTCGATCTCATAAATAGAGTAAAAGGTCCACACCTCAGTCTCCGAGATTGATCTCAATTTTTTGCATACGACCCAATGTGTTGCTAATGACACTCTTTATGGTCACCAAGATAATTGCCCGTTTTCTTCGTCCTATACAATTTCTTAAAGCTCCAATTATGCATCCTTTGAACTATTTGGTGCGTCTTTTATTGATTGAAAGTTTACTTAGGCGTTCTGTGTCTCATTTGGGTGCGGTACAGAGGGTTTGACGTTGGGCTTGCCTGGTTCAGGTTAAAAACAGGCGAGTCCTATTCTTATTCAGGCGGCCTATAGATCTTTGTAGAACCATTTCCTTTATTCCCGCTTGATCGATGAAGACAATTGCTTCCGCTCACGTGAAAGTAACCATGACATACGTAGCTCTTGAATGAGACCACCACCCATGGCATTACTAAATGTGGCCACCTCCAACATTTCTTGTAGTATACCATCTGCCCGGGTGCTTTAAAGAGAAAGAAGTTTTTATTTGTGATAATTGCGGAAATCTTCAACCAGGAGTGCATATGTTCTTCTGGACAGCTTCGGATAAAACTTAAATGAGAGCCCTAGTAAGTAGACCCGAAAAAAAAATTGTTTGCCTTTTTTAGCCAAGCCCGAGAGTTGGTTCCCCAAAGCAGTCCCCCAACTGAATTCTAACCACTTCCAAAAGCTGCTTGTCCTTCGCATCGAAAGAGAACTGGGCTATTGGTTATGCTAATGTCACATTTTATGGTCACGAGGATAATTTCCGGTTTTTTTTTGTTGTATAAAATTTATGAAAACTCCAGTAAAGGGAGAGTGCTCCAAATAAACTCTCCTGTGCATCGCTCCCAATTTTCCCCACTCGTTGGTTAAAGTACTTACCCTGTATAGTATTAATTCCGTGACAATAAAACAATTTGTTCGCTGCCAATGAAAGGTTCAAGGCTTGCAAATTTTAATACTATTTTATGCCTAACTTCTTTTCAGAAAGGCGGTAAAGTAGCTTTTTAATTCAAAGGATAATACTCGTACAGCTTACTGTACTATACTCGTCATACAGGGCGAGTTTCAAAATGGATCACTACGGTATCACTGCAATATTCAGCTACAGACTTCCAATTGAAGTCTGTAGCTGAATACCGCAGTAACACCGTAGTGATGCATTTCGAAACTCGCCCACACTTTCATTTGATACCCATACCAAGGGCGTTGTAAAGAAAAAGGTAAGCCGCCATTTTGTGTTGGCCGCATTTTGGGGTTTGAAAGACGCCAGCCACATAGAGAAGTGTATTCTACTTGTCACACCTTTTCATTTGATACCCATGTCTGGGGTCGGGGAGTGCAATTGCAAAATTTGATTGCAGATTGTATTGTCATGCGAACTATACGTATGTGCAAAATTTGCAGTTGATCGGTTATATGGAACTGGGTCAAAATCAAGTTGCAAGATTTGTTTACACTACACACACATACAGATCAAGATAATATAAGGCATATAAAAAGTTAAGTTGCCATTGATATCGGGGAAATTAAATGTAAACAATAAAATTCTTTGATTCTTCATCCACGCCATGGTATATTTCTTTATTCGATATAAACAATAGTTTTTTGAGCTGCAAATTTCGCCATAATTTCGTTCTCATCTTTTGTTCTGGAAGCAAATTTACAGACGAATTTACGTCGAAAACTTGTTTAATATGGAACAAAATTCCCCGAAGGAAATTAAAAAATAATTATTTTGTCGATATATATACATAAAAAAAAAACACCGCGAGCCCAAGGATCGAACTCGCACCCCACAGATAAGAATACTTCTCTCTAGCCCTTTGCGCTATGTCAAGTACTATTAGTCCAGTAAATAGGTCGAAAAAAAGGCCTTCGTAATGCGAAAAATACCGCATTGTTTCGTTTTCTTGTGGATTGGGCCTACTGGGGAAACCACAATAAAAAACGCGCCAAAAACTCGACCTCCAGGGTGGTGTGGAAAAGGGTTTGTACGCCAACGAAATTTCTTAATTATATGTATGAACATTAATGTGTATCTATATGAAACAATCGGCGCTGAATTGCGGCTAAAGTATAAATGCTAGAAAAAAATGTTTAAAGTAAAATTTCAACGGAATTTTATAACAAACATATTAGTTGGTATAACTTGTCGTCGTAAATAAATAGTTGACTAGATATTTGCAAAAAACATTTTAATAAACTTTTGAGGTGTAATAAATCCATAAATATAAACTTTATAGAAAAAAGTAAAGGCAGCAAATGTGGGCAATGATGAGCTCAACACTCGATATAATAGTTTCTGAGATATAGAATTAAACGCGTTTCCCTTCATTGTAAGTGAAGCATAAGGGTGGGGATGACGCCATTTTGAATTTAAGCTCATAAAAATATGTAAAAACATTTGGTAAAAAAAATCGCGTGCGGAATTTTTCGCAAAGAAAAAGTACCTATTTACTGGACTATATAGGCCGCTGACCAATATGTTAATAAATCATTTCAGAAAGAAGAAAAAGAGAAAAAGAAAACAACCGGTCTGCCCCGACCAGGGATCGAACCACTGACATATAGTAATGGACTGCTGATTGACGATTCTGAATGGCACCATTTTTCTCCAGAAATAGAAAACCTTTTTCATGCAAACAAAAAAAATTTCTTCGAATTTAGGAGAAAATAAGTGATAAGATGTTTGTTATAATTAACGGAAACAAATTTCCATCACTCATTTTTATTTATTAGCAGTTTTTTCATTAAATAAATGTACATATTTATTCCAAAACCGTGACGGTTATTTCCCCTGTTTAATGAAGTTTTCAAAATAGCGCAAGAGTGAGACAGAAGAACGAAAACTATACCTGTCTATTTTTTTCTAATAATGTTTATATCGCTGACATGCGCTGACGATTACAGTTCATTGGGATTTAACGTGGGAGCGAGGCAGGAATAGTTTTTGGTGCCATTTTTTTGTATGGGATTTTGCTCATTTAGCAGTCCATTACTATATGTCAGTGGATCGAACCTACAAACGCCACACTACGCTGAATGGCTGAATCGAGGATCCGTCGCTCTACCCACTCCCCCATCGGCCTGCTGCCAGATTTACAACAATAAAGTAATTTGTTCGGTGCCTATGAAATGTTTAGGTTGAACCAATTTTAACAGTTTTTTATGCCTAACTTCGAACTCCGTTATCAGAATTTAGAAAAAATTTAACGGGACCACCGTGGGAAGCTCCCCTTTAAATGAACCAAAAAAAAGCAAAAAAGTTATTGGGTTACAAAGTTATGCGTGAACAGGACCACAAAATACCTACACGTCGAATTGAGTAACCTCCTCTTTTTTTGAAGTCGGTTAAAAAATTGATGCACATTCTATCGAGGTGCTATTGAAATACCGCATTACTAAGAAAACGTCTTTTTATGAAGACTGGAGAACTTTTTTGTTATTAATTAGAGGTTAAACTTTTGATATTAATTTTCATATTATTTTTCCAACCCCAGCGACTTTTGCTCATTACCTAGAAACGCTAACATTCTTAAAATCCTTTCTGAATATCTACAATAAACAGAGGTTTCCTCCCTGCAATCGAAACAAGGTCGCTAGTTTCTACAAAACTCTTGAAAATCATTCAAAACACGGACATTACAAAACTCTTTTACAATTTCTAGGAATCAATTTATTGTATTATAAGTGGTGACGTTTTTGTTGAAATTCACACCGGATCCGTCATATTTAGTGTAAACAAGATGAACATCTCGCGAAGGTCGTCATTCTTCGCCGTTTTATGACACAAGCAACCAATCTTGTAAATTCCTTCCCAGATAAGGTGCTTCCCCGATCATGACCGGATTGCTGCCAGTTTTTAAGTGACGTTGTTACTTTCATTTTTCGGTAATACCTCTACGTATTTGTAATAACGTCATCCCCCTTAATAGGATGCTGTAAACCGGCATTTTCATTAATATATTGCTCGTAATTCTTTAACCAAAGTACACAGTTTAACAGTGTTAATGGTTTTTGTTTGATAACTACAGGAGTTGTATAGAAAACTTTGTACATTAATTATAATTATAGAAATTAATGAGGCATATAATTACGTTACGACAGAACTCTCCGCAATTTTCATTTGTAGTTTTTTCAGCTACCATATTTTTTTTAAAACTGTAAATATTCTAAAAACATCCTCATACAAATAACTAAATGTCTCCACTACCCACTTTCGCTCTTAATACCTTTTGCTGTAGATCAAACATATAGTAGTGAAATAGGGCACGTCTGTCTGGAATGTAAGGTGGACTTTCAAGAGGTTGAAAATGTTATTTAATAAGTTCACCGCGAGCTAGAGTTTCCGTGTGCAGCCCCGGCCCTAGGGTAGAGCGAGTGGAGCGGTCGCTCTAGGCGCCAGGCGGTAAGGGGTGCCAACATGAATGCGAAAAACAATTATGAGTCTATGTACTCATCAATATGACTCGAACACGGCACAGGCAAGGAGCACTGACTTCAACACCGATCGTACATGGCCTTATACCCAGGGCACACCAGCACTCTTAATCTTGATTATGACGTCAGAATTACGTAGACTGCATTTTATTTCCATATCTTTTGTATGGGGCTACGTCATTTTGACGTCATAATCAAGATTAAGAGTGCTGGTGTGTCCTAGGTATTAGGCCACATCCTGCTAGAGAATACGGCGGATCTAAACTCGATAAAAACGGCAATCCTAATGTGTAAAAAATCGTGCTAAAGTTATGAATTGTACTGCGAGAATGTACTACTAACGACGGACTGCGGATACCAGACGAATTTCGGTTCGAATTAGCCTTCCATTGGTTATACCGAGCTCTGCCATGGGCGACCGTCCTTTCTCGCCGAGCTCGTGGCATCAATATAAAATTACCTTAAAAAAACTTTGGAGCACTTCTTAACGCTCCAAATATTTCTGGGGTTCCCACAGCTCTCAAAAGGAGGACCTACAAGGCCAGTTAGATATTTTTGGATCCATGCTTCAAGGTGCCGATTGTGGTCCCAGTGAAGGAAAGTTTTCGGGATTCTTCTTCAGGGAGGGCAGACTGAGCCCGTAAACCCAGGGATGGACTACGTTGAGATCACTCCTTCATTGGGAGATCTCCTGCGGAAGTAAGGCCACCTAATCGGAGAGGCGACTGCTTTCAGAAGACGGGGTGGCGCAGCCCGAAAAGTTTTATGCGATATCTGGAAGTTGGCTATTCCCGTGTAGAGGCTGGTAAAGTCTACGTGGCCCACGAGGAAGAAAGGGATACCGATTTTCTTAATAAGAAGGGGGATAGATCATCTGGATGTTCTCTAGGGCATAATAACACGCATCCATAATGAAGTCTAGAACGACTCCAAAGACGGCTTTCTGTCAAATATCGGAAAATGTCAGAATTGGCGTGCTTGCGACTAACAGACGGAGACTCTTCTGACCACGAAACAACTAGTAACCGGGCAAGGAAGTCTTTTGGAGGCGATAGCTAAATTGGCTCAGGGCTCAGAACAGCCCGGGTCAGTAGGAGTCGGTGCGCCCTCTATGATGGGCCGCCTTAAGCTTTGAAAGGAGCAAGCCTTGCTGCTGTAGACGGGAACAAGCTGCCGCGCCATGCAATACAAATAGCATCCAAAGAAGGTCGTGCTGTTGGCGAAACGTCGGGGAGGCAACTCTGAGAAAACATACTTCCTCTATTGCCGCTACAGGCGGAATTGTGACCCTAAAACCACCATCGAAATTCTTATGGGACCCCAGCCCATAAAGGCTTGCAAAAGCGGTGATATAATCCCGTAAGGAAATGGCAGGCAGGCAGTACTCGAAAAAAGTTTTACCTAGGACAACTGGAAATTCAATTTATGTGAAGTGAAAGCGTCCAACAAAGGGCGCCGAAAGACAATCTCGTTCCACCCTCAACAAGGACTAGGGCCGGCGCTATCCGTGTGCGATCTACTGAAGTCGTGCAGAAGGAGGACATTGCGAGTAGGCTGCTGAGTAGTTTGTTGCTATTCGCAAACTCGGCCTCATTCATCGGCTGGCAGTAGTAGGCCGTAGGCACTTTCCGTCGCTCATGTTATTCGTTGCTTTCATCCATGTAATTTGTTACAATTATTTTTCGGATATTTTACCAATCACGCGCGGTGTTCCGCAAGGATTTGTACTAGGACCGTTGCTATTTTCTATCGATCATAACGTCAACACTAAAAAACCGAGTTTCAGGACAGAGAGGCAAAAGCAAGACAGAAAGTTGTGGTAACTTTTTGAGCAGGAATTTTTGGCGTAAAAACTAACACATGCATAAATGTATTTTCTTATCTTCTCCTTTTTCGAGTCTGATGTTGACATTAACTTGACTTAAGGCCATTGTTGTTTGGTCTATTGATTACGAAATCCGTGCAGCAGCAGGGGGTGTCTTAGACGGTCACTTATGGTACTTGTCTGATAAGTTAATTGCCTCTGTCTTGTTTTCCGACAAGTTGTCTTACGGCGAGAAAATTGCCATTGTTCAAATAGTGGACGTTGACAGCGGTTCTTGTTTAGTACGAGGTGACTCTGCAATACTATCCACGGAAGCCTTAGAAGCAATGCATCGCAAATAATATTTGAAACGCTCTCAGTACTAGATATCAGGAACTCATTTTTGCAATTACCTCCTGAGACTTGGGTGACAATGTAGAATACTTCAAGGCAAAAGTTGCATAGGAAATTTGCATGTGGTCAACGACACTGCGGAGAGGAGTGTAAAATTATTTGAAGATTACAATACGAAAACTTTGGTGTGCTTAAATACTATTTTTGAATAAAGAAACTCACTTTTGATACATAGAGCTTTTTTATCTAATATCTCAACAACCTTTATTTAAGGACTTTTTCATAAAATTCAGATACATATTTCAAAGTTGATGAACACCCCTTCTCTATAAGATACGGAGCCGAAATATTAAACATATACTAGGAATGGTAGGGTGGCGTGACTTCTACTTGAAATTTTTTTTCGCCATATAACCATGGACCACCCTACTGTACACTCTGATAAAGAATGTTTACGATACTACATTTTGAAAAACTTTAATAACTCTTGTACCGGTTATCGTAGAGCGGCGTGGTTAGGCTTGTTTTTTTAGGTAATAATATTTTCTTCATTTCATATTTTCGGTATAAACAAAAGAAACAGTAGTGGCTACGATATGTAGGTTTAAAACTGATATAATCATGGGAACCATCTAAATTCTTGGTTTTTTTTGCATTTTTTCAGAAGAAACTTCGTGTATTACAAAAAACTTCCTATCGACCCCTGGCTCCTGGGGTATTTCTCCCTACTTTGCTTTTGGTTCCTTGGAATCTATGACGCACCTACCAGTGCATCATAGGTGCGGTATATTTTCATAACATTGTTTTTGATTGAAATTGAACTTAGCATATTTTCCTCATTCCCTTGCTTTCACGCATATAAATTCGGGGAGTCCCCCTTGTAGAGAAAGGCCATGGTTAACCTTTCAGACTTATGTACGTCAGAGAAAACTCTGGCGGCAATCATAAATTCGAAATCAATTTTAAAGCATAAACATTAATTTCAGAAAAAGAAACCTTCGTCATGAATATTTCAGTCGGGATTCCTTGGTGTTTACCTAACTGATCGCGTGACTTTTGAGTTTACAGCGCGGCACAAGATCGACGGTTTATGAACTTTATTTACACATTTCCATCATTTTCTTTGACAATTTTCTCAATCGAAAATTTCTACGGAGCCCGCCGCAAATATGGGATTCCCCTGGTTCAGCAACTGGTTTTATAAGATATTTTCCTACTATTTCACCTGGGTGGACTTGTGGATTCGTATTAATTTGTGTTTTATAAAAATAAAATTTAATGTCGATTTAAAAAGTGGTAAATTTCCGAGCTAGTATAAATTTGCAAATTTAATGTAATAAAAAAAAGATACAAAATGTCTTTTTAACAGTCATAAAATATTTATTATTATTTCTCTGAAGTTGTTTCTAGTCTGGGATGCATTATATCGTAGGCAGGTGCTTGCCCCTAATCTGCATCGTCTTCGTGTGGCCAGGTAGGTGAGGTCACTACGAAACTGGCTGCAAAAAGTCCACAAATTAAACCTGGCACAGGAATGAAATTATTTCAAACGAGATTTTATAATTGTGAAAAACAAAAAAAAAACTTCTGAAGTATTCTCAGAAATCGTATTAACTATTTTGCGTGAACATTGAGAACGGTTTAGGATAGTAGAAATCGCTTGTAATCACCTGGCGAATAACCTTTCGTGGATCTTATTCGAATATCACGCAGCTTGTTATGGTTATGGACACCTTGGATTTTGATCAGTTGTTTTTAGAATTAGTTTTGCATATTGAACTTTTATTAAACTGGAAGGAACCGGTTGTATTTTTGCGCAATATTGCATTATCCAGCATTCGTATGCGTATTTGTATCAAAATATGGTTATCACAAACACGCAGAATTAAAAGTGTCTCAGGTACATGCGTACGAAAAACAAATCGTAAAGTGGCATTTCGACTGCTTGTTACTAATATATGTTAAATATATGGAATTATCGAGGCTATTTATTTTCTGTTTTGAGGTAGATTTTATATTTTATCGATAATTTGTTTCAATTACAATAAAATTCACAATGACGCCAATTGCATATAGAAAGACTTTTACTATAATGCATTAATGTTTCGCGGTGTTTGAGAGTAAGTAAAGCGCCTACAACTTATCAAGGTGGATATTAAAGGTGAACCATAAAAGATCTAGGTCAGCTCTTTCGTTTGATCTTCATATCTGATAATGGCTAGTTAATCCTTAGAATCGCATTACAACTGCGTTCGGCTGCTTTTGGGCAAACAAATTCCGCGTCGGTGGATTTATTGTGCAAACAATTCCTATTTGCCACAATTGCCACATCGTGAGAACGCTTTTCCCCGTGAACAAATTCAATAATTGGCTAGATGAAAAAAGACAACCTATAATCTACCAATGTATAGAACACTTTCAGAATCGGTAGCAGTGCACGACAATAAGCCTGATAACAAGATTAATTCTCTGATATGTGCTTCTTATTAGTATTCAAGAATACTTTAAGTAGGTACGCAGGATACAGGGTTCTGTGGTTTTTTTTTGGGTTTTAGTATAAAAAAAGTGTTTGATTAATTTTATTAAAGTTATTAATTGATTTTGAGAATGCGGAAAGTTGAGTTTTTCCAGGGAACAGGCATGGCTTGTCCTGAAACTCTAATTCATCCTTACAGGAAAGTTTCGATCAAGGTAAATGAAGTTGGTTAATAGTAAGGAGTTTTGTGTTGTGAAACCTTTAATTGGGTTGATTCTTTATATTTTTGCATTTTCTTATTAACACATTATCTGCGGTAATATCGTGATCTTAATTAAGTCATACGTCTACTGGGCGAAAATTAGCGAAGAACGAAAAAATGCATTTGTTAGAAAATCGTCATAGCTTTCAAACTAATACTAATATTTCTATGAAATTTGGAAAATAGGTAGTGCGGGTACACAAAAGTTTACGTACAGCGATTAATTTTTGAAAAAAAAAAAAAAAAAAAAAAAAACAAAAAAAAAAAACGCTCATATTACCAATGATACATTTTTCAAAAAATTATATTTAACTAGAACAATATTCAATTTATTAGATTTAAAAATTATTTTCATTTGTAATAAAAAAATCAAAACAAATCCATGATGATGACACCACAATAGTCTACGTACACCTGTATACGAAAATGAAACAACATTAAGTTATTAAGTTATGTATTATAAACGAATAAATTACTGTGTTCTTGTATTTTCTATATTTGGTTGGATATACCATTCAGTTTTATAAATGCCTTTAGGCCGTTTTGCATGGAGCCTACACAGGGGCGGATCTAGAATTTTGTTTTGGAGGGGGTCACGGAATTAAAAGTGAACCCAGAAAGCGAACCATTGAAAGCATTCGCTGATTTACTTGGACAGTTGTATTTGATGAGATGACCGGCAATTCCCATACAAAACAACTTAGCTTAACCAATCGCTATTACTGCAACAGAGCAATCAGAGAAGATTTCATCACATATTGCGATTCATACCAAGCAATTCGTTCCGAGGATGTCTTCTTCTTTTTCTTTAAACTCCTTTAATCCCTCATGGGACATAGGGCGGAAACAGTCGCCCTCCAGCGGACTCTGTTTTGCGCGACAGCTCTAAGCTCCGACCAGGATCTCCCAGTTGTTGCGGCTTCTTCTAGTAGGGTTCTCCTCCAAGTTGTTCTAGGTCTTCCTACTCGACGGGAACCTTGCGGATTCCAGTCAAGGGCCTGTTTGGCTAGATTTTCGTTTTCGCGTCGCAAGGTGTGGCCAACCCAATTCCATTTCCTTCGCCTGATTTGGTCGTCTATCCTTTCTTGGCCGGCACGGCGCCATAGTTCTTCGTTTGAAATTCTATCTTACCAGCGGATTTTTAGGATACGACGAAGGCATCTGTTGATGAAGACAACGCGCTACAACGCCCTGTGATGAATTGGGTGACTTTCCATGTTTCGCAACCGTACAAAAGAACTGCCTTAACGTTGGAGTTGAACAGCCGCAATTTGGTGTTAGTTGAGATCTCCGTTGATCTCCATATGCGGGACAGGCATGCATATGCGCCTCGTGCTTTATTTATTCTGGAACTGACGTCTTCTTCTGCCCCACCATTTTTCGGTAATAATGCTACCGAGGTAGAAGAATTTATTTACCAGTTCCACGTCACGGTTATTCAGCGCTGTCCGTTCAATGGTGTTTGCATTTATCCGCATTTCTTTGGTTTTAGTCGGATTTAGCCTTAAGCCTGCTGGAATACTTTCTGTTGCCAAATTGTTCAACATGTTTTTGAGGTCCTGGTGTCTGTGGGCCAGCAAACAGATATCATCGGCGTAGTCGAGGTCCTTAAGGCGGTCTACCAAACCCCATTGTATGCCGCCTGTTCGATTATCTAGAGCGCCGACAAGGATGTCATTTATTACTATAAGAAATAGTAATGGCGAAAGTAGGCATCCTTGTCGTACTCCTGAGCTCACCTCAAAGCTGTCGGATAATTTTCCATTACGGAGAACTCTGCATTTGGAATTGTTATATAGGGCTTTTATCAATTCTATTATTTTATCAGGCAATCCACGTCGCCGTAGTGCCTGCCATATAAAGCTCCTATTGACCGAGTCGAACGCTTTCTCATAATCTACGAAAGCAAGGTAAAGGGGGGATCGGAATTCAGTAGACTGCTCCACTATTATTCTCAAGGTGTTGATATGATCAATACAGGAGCGGCCCTTCCTGAATCCGGCCTGCTGCCTCCTAAGCGTTCGGTCAACTGCCTCACTTATCCTAGATAGTAATATATGGGACAAAATTTTGCCCACAGTAGATAGTAAACAGATGCCTCTCCAGTTGTCGCATATTGTTAGGTCCCCCTTTTTTGGTATTTTGACTATGATACCTTCCGTCCAATCCTCCGGAAAGGTACAGGTGTTCCATGCTATATTTAGGATTGGCTGAAGCGCATCTGCTATGAGGCTTGAGTCGGCTTTCAAAAATTCTGGCGGGATGCCATCTTTCCCAGCTGCTTTACCAGTGGCCATCGCATGAATTGCGGTTACTATTTCCGTCTTGGATGGGGCCCGGGTGGTGATTCTTATTGGCTGTGCATTGTTGTTGTTTTCCTGAGGTTCCTGTGTAAGTGTACCATTCAGGGCGGCGAAGAAGTAATGTCTCCATCTTTGGAGTTGCTCCTCGTCGCTGCACAGCAGCCTTCCATCCGCACTCTTAACGGCCTGCTTTTTAGTAGAGTGCTTTCCCGAGAGCTGTTTAGTGATTTTGTACAGCACCTTACTGTTGCCTGTGTTTGCCGCGTTTTCCGCTTTTTCTGCGAGCTCATTTATCTGCTGCCTTTTATCACGCCGGACACTTCTCTTAACCTCCCGATGTAATTGGGAGTATTCCCGTTCTAGTTGGTGACGTCTTTCCGGGTCGTTTCTAGAGTTTACGTTATTTTTGAGGGCCCTTCTGCGTTCTATTTTTTGCCAGGTTGTGTCCGAGATCCAGTGTTGCTGGTTTCTTGGGACATAACCGATGCTCGTTTCCGCAGCCGTCAATATCGCGCCTTTTGTCGTACTCCACAATTCTTCAATATTTGTGCCGTCAGAAACGGTTTGCTGGTTTAATAATTCTTGTAGGTTTCCAGCAAATTCCCGCTTTTTAACGCTCTCCCGCAGAAGGTCTACGTTAAACCGTCTACGGGTTCTAGCATCATGTTCCACGTTTCTGATTGCGGCGATTTTAAGGCGAATAGTTGCTACAACCAAATGGTGGTCGCTTCCAGTATCCGCTCCCCTGAAACTCCTGACATCCTCAAGAATAATTCTCCGTCTGCGGCTGACGGCCACGTGATCTATCTGATTTCTCGTTCTACCATCGGGCGATACCCAGATCTCTTTGTGTATCTTCTTGTGACAAAAGTAAGTTCCACCTACCATGAGTTGGTGGGAACTACAAAAGTCAACGAAAAGCTCACCACTGTTATTGGTAACTTGGCTTAGGCCTTGATTTCCAATTGTGTGTTCAAGGCCGGTGTTGTCACGGCCGATCTATGCGTTTAAGTCACCCATTAAAACAATGATGTCTCCCCTTGGAATAGAGCGAAAAACCTCATTCAGTCGCATATAGAACTCGTCCTTGATGTCATCTTCCGCGTCTTCAGTTGGAGCATAGCATTGGACTACCGTAGTACTTCTTAGTCTGGTACGCAGGCGCACGGTAATAATCCTCTCAGAAACTGGTGACCAGCTAATGAGGCTGATTTTATATCGATTCATCTCCTTGAGGACTTCATCCAGCCGTCCCTCAGCAAGCAGTGTTCTCACATTCCATGATCCGATTCGTGTCCTTGTTCGAAAGGCAAAGGTCGTCGTCGTGTTGTCCATCCGGTTCCGAGGCATTGTTTTCCGATTCGTAGAAATGGTGTTTTTTATGGGAGCGGGTTGCTAACCCTCAGCCCAACCGACTTAAAACTCTGTTTTGTGGCGCAGAGAGCTCGCCATTCGCCCGTCTCCCGTCAGCTCCTTCCGAAGAAGTACCCCAGGGGGCACCGCGGGGAGGTGGGATTAGGGCTTGCTAACAGGTCTGCTAGGTGTTCGTCTGCAGTGACTTTTCTCGGGTCTTGACAGAAGTGACAAATCGGGTGCCACCACTTTCCGAGGTCTTTGTTAGCCGTTCGCCCCCCGCAGGACAAACAAATTTCTTGGCTTTTCGCTTTCTTGAACTATTTTCGAAAGAAAACTTGTCGAGAATCATTCGAGAGCCAATCGTTAAAATGACCTCTAAATCTTTTACGCTCTTTCCATGATTTTGTTTCTTTCTGCCTTACAATTGCTTTAAAATTTGAGATTTTGGAGGGGTTTGCTATCGGAAGATGAGTGCACATGACTATGCAGGAAACGCAGGCGTCATGGGAAGCGTCGTTTAACTGAAGTGGCCGTGGCACATATCGTCATTGATCTGTGCGAGAAATTCGATTTGGACCTCAAATAATTGGTTGGACTTAGAACAGATAGTTGCTCGATGATCGTGTCTGACTTGAAAGGGGCATGCCATGAGTTGACGAAAGTAGCAATTC
This sequence comes from Thereva unica, assembly GCA_949987705.1. Lineage (NCBI taxonomy): Eukaryota > Metazoa > Arthropoda > Insecta > Diptera > Therevidae > Thereva > Thereva unica. The sequence continues at coordinate 69,379,712 of OX465283.1, read as the reverse complement.
ACGCAAAACGTTTTGCTTGCAGTAATCCTACAATTATTTATTAAAATCTTCCGAAGTCACAAATTGCCGCAATGCTTCAGGAACAATGAGAACAGTTTTGGCTTTTGCTAACGCTTCTGCAAAAAAACCCGACTTTTTTAAAAAAAACATCTTGGTGCCAAATCGCTTAAGGACTTTGCGAGACACGTTTGCTAGAAAATCACGTCTTCATTACGATGACGTGATGTAGATTCTGTTTTTCGACGGTTATTTACTGAAGCCTAACATCTCGCTGCACAATTGGATGTGGAATTCAAAGAAGCACGGGTTGTTTATCGTCAAAAACACCGTGACAATCATTAAAAAAAATCAAACTCCAGAAGAATATTACAGAATATTATTCCTTTATTGGACAACTTTGTTACCGAATTTAATGAGACTTTCAAGATGATCTTCAAGTAGCAGGAGCGTATCAGCAGCTTTTGGATTCTCCCATTAGTCCAATAAATAGGTCGAAAAAAAAGCCTTCGTAATGCGAAAAATACGCACGCGATTTTTTTTACCAAATGTTTTTACATATTTTTATGAGCTTAAATTCAAAATGGCGTCATCCCCACCCTTATGCTTCACTTACAATGAAGGGAAACGCGTTTGATTCTATATCTCAGAAACTATGCGTTTTACGACAAAAATGTATATAATCTTTTTTGTAGATAAATAAGTGATTTAACTTTTTTGTTCAGAATTTTTTTTGTAAAGTCAATATGTTCGGAGTTATAGTGCTTCAAACTTTATACATTACTTTCTTTGCACTATATTTCGTTAACGGTTAGCTCGCCATAAAAAGGTCCTTCCTAAGACTTATAGAACACACGATTATCTATAATTTTTGCTTTTATCATTTTTAGATAGGGCTAATATTTCACGAGTTATAGCGCTTTAAAAGTCGGAAAATGTAAATTCAAAAAAAAATTTCCTAATATCTTTTTCTTTCCCCGTTACATTTCAAAACTGATTATATCGTGTGTTGAGCTCATCATTGCCCACATTTGCTGCCTTTACTTTTTTCTATAAAGTTGATATTTATATGGATTTATTACACCTCAAAAGCTTATTAAAAATGGTTTTTTGCAAATATCTAATCAACTATTTACATATTTACGATGACAAGTTATACTAACAAATATGTTTGTTTGGGGCGAGCTTTGGGGGGGGGGGGGTCATGACCCCCATGACCCCCTCCTCAAATCGGCGCCTGAGTCTACAAGTTTTTCCGTAAAAAATTGTCTATCTTCCTTGGCCCATTCAGACAATAAAGCTTCTTTTAACTGTTAGCTGGTTTTGATTTCATGCTTTCGGATACCTTTCTCCTGCTTATCCCACAGGTGATCGATGGGATTAATATTCGGACTTTGTGGCGGGGTTAATAAGAAGTGTCGGGTGTTAAACGCTATCCACATACGTACATTATAGGCTGTATGTTTCGGGCCATTGTCTTGCTGGAAATAAAAATTGCCCAAGATGCCTAGCAAAATATCCATGTAGACATACTGATCTAACGTTTCTTCTATGACTTCTAGCTTGCCAACGCCCGACGCGGAGACACAGCCCCGTGCCATAATCCCTCCACCACCATGCTTTAACGTCTTAATTGTACATTTCGGATTAAAGGTACAAATAGATTGGCACGGAGGCGGTGGCCGCGTCAGTTGACCATATTAATTTGTTAGACAGTAATACCCCAGCTTCACCGGCCGCACTGCGCAAGTTCGAGCAAAGTAGTGTACTGAACTTCAATTTTTGCCTAAGTTCCCATACATTTGCACATATTGAACTCAGGAAAAATAAAGCCAACAGAACATGAAATTGAGATTAAACGTAAAAGCTCACTTAAAAGATAGTAATCAACTGGAATAATGGAATATCATTCCAGTGAACTTTTGCATTTATAACTTCTGGCGAAAAAGCAATAACAATTTCAAGCATGAACTGAACATGCCGAACGGCCGGCGGATTGAATTAGACGATGTTTGAAAACATCGATGATTTGGTGCTAAAATCAAACATTTTTAAAATGGTAAATGTGTTGCCTTACTTTGTTGAGTCAAGAAATAATTCTGGTCATTCACAAGTTTATAATGATCCTTATATCTTCAGTGTTTTCTTGAGTAGTGCGTTTTGCATCAAGCGATTGTTTAAATCAGTATTCAGTATGTTGGTATTACTGAAAGTAAATCTTTGGCGCTTGTAATTGCTTTTGAACATGCTAGTGCATCTTGGAAGTGTATATTTTTAAATCTAGGGTTTAAGAGAGTAGCGACAGCTAGGATATTGATATTTTAAGTATTCGTAGTCCTGTTTACATTCACTTTCTCGAAGCAGGCATTTAGATCGAGGGTTTGAGAATAATATTATAAGATAGCAACATTTTTTATATACATACCTATACTATCTGCAAAATCTAGCTTGGCAAAAGAAATGGAACATTAAAATGAAGAACTACTTCGCCAAGTTCGAAGTGTTCATTGATTGGTTGACATTTTATAAGTCGTTTGGAACTTTTATTTTAAGCATAAGCTCAATTTAATTTTTACAACAAACGAATGTGGAAACATCGATTTTCGATGTTCTTGTTCACATCATCGATGGATCGATGTTTTAGAGGTCCTAGTATCGATGTTAAAATATCGATGTTTTTACGCTCAACATCGATGTTTCGATAACATCGATGAATATTGATCATCCCTAAATTCCAGTCATTGGCTATTCGCCTTTCCATTTTCTCCATTTGACTAGCCTTGTTCGCAAGATTTTTATTTTCGGCGAAATTCTCTAGGTTTTCCCTGCTGCGATCGTTTATGCCAGTGCTGGGCAAGAGTTGACTTAGTTGAGGGCTTCTGTTTATACTTACATTGAACCATAAGTAGATGGCTTTGGAATTTCTGGGAGCTCGTGGGCTATCTTCTAACTCCGGCTTATGCCATAATGAAGTAGTCGGCTCTTGCTAATCAACTTCAGCAGCGTGCAAAACTTGTGTGGAATGTGCTTACGAAAATCGCGCAATAGTGTTCGTAAGTGCGACATTGCATTTCATTATGTGATGGAACCATCTAAGCTCTAGTATTCCTCACCAAAAAATTTGTTCATCTTTTGAGCAGAAGTGCACAGACGCAATATGTAAGAGTAAACAAAAATATTTACTTGCATATTCCCAATTGCGTTCTCCACGGCAACCCAAAAACTCGGTCCATACTCCGATCTGCAATCAAGGCGATACATTTTCTCTAGCCATTGTGGTCCCACTGCAAAACACATAAATCACACGAAGTGAATGTACTCTATCCATTGGCGAAGTCTCTCAGCAAGATGGAGCGCTCAGTCGCGATTGTAGTAAAAGTGATAATGCAAATTCTGATTGAGAGCCACTAGGTCCAGGCTGATGCTGGCATCAATGGCATCTGCTAGCCTCGGCCAGAAATATGCGTTCTTAACTCATCTTAACGAGGCATAATCATGAATTAATCAAATCAGGAAGGGGGCATCTTCCAGCTCACAGTAGCCGATGTCGATCATCCGCAAAATCTCTAGATCAGTCCTCAGCCGTGTCGTCGTGCCGATCGTCGCGTCAGAAAATCAGAACAATTCGCAACATTTTTCACACCGGTTCTTAGCATGAGTTCAGTTCTACTTTTTGTGGATTTCGTGCTAAATAATTTATTTTTCGGAATTATTTTGACGATTGTTGTCTTTACTTGATCACCGCTACTATTTTCGTCTGTTGCTGTGTCGCGCCACCAAGTTAATTGCTAATTAATTTTTTTTTCGACTAGCAGCTGCCATTGAACTTTATGGCAGACTTGCTTGCAAATTAACGAACTGCAGTCGTTTTATGTTGCGTGTGGGGTTCATGATTCATGTTCTGTAAAAGTTAACGAAAGACGGAAAAGAATTTTTTAAGTGATCTTTCCGAAGGGTGAATTTTGGATATTGCGGGTCTTGTCATCTATATGTCATTGGCGATTTTGAAAAGGTTCAGCAAAGTTTCATTAATATTTTTAATGACGTTGTCGCAAAAGGGGCGGAAATACCATAAACTCAGACTTAGCCATGATGTAATTAAATTCAGGACTGCTACTAGCCAGTCTCTAATCCTTCCAACTTGCCTTTATTTTAAAATAATCGAAATGAGCTTTACTAATTATATACTTTACTAATTATATACACCAAAGTATGTGCTTCTGATATCGATAAATTGTTCTATTTTTGGAGAAACTAGTGAGCTTGCGTAATAATTGGACAATGCAAATCGCCCAGCTTTTCGTTAGTTAAGATTGGCGTATATTAGTTCCGTGTCCAAGTTGCTCGTTATTTTCACGGCTCTTGGAAACGTTGCTCCTCCTGGCAAAACTTTCAAATGATGATTTCCAGGGTCGTTTTACATAGTGTATGTTTTTACTGATAATATACTGCCCTGTACTTCTCCAGAGTTTCAGTACAACCAGCAAAAAAATATGGCTTCAAAAGTCCATCTAATTACCTCCCAGTAGCAATCATTTTTATTCTCTCCAAAATCAGGGAGACGATAATTAATAAAAAAGCGGGTAGGATATCTTTAATCTAACAAATACTATATGACTACTTGTATGGCCTTAGATCGAAAGATTGATTGACTACCTCTTTACAGGTTTAACGTTGAGTCAGGTCTGGTTGCTGCAAGACTTTTGACAGATTATGGAACCTGTTGCTTAAATACCGAGCTATTGGCATCGGACCTATAACTGGATTGAGAACTTCTTTTCTAGCCGCTCAACGAAGGTGGAATTGAGTGGCTTTGAGTTGAAACCCCACATAATATGTGCTGCTGTCCCCAGGGCTCAACTATGTCACCCGCTTCTCTTCCAATCTTTATAAATGATCTCCTTCCACTCCAGCTTTTTTTATGACTGTACTTTGCGTTACCAATTGCATGGTTATGGCTTTACTCAATTCAATAAACAGCGACATCGATTCAGTGTCGGTAAAATACCCTTCCGCAATTTGTGACCAGTCACAAGTCACAAGCTTTGGCGATTAAGAAGGAGACTTAAGAAGCGCCGTAGATTTACAAGAAGCAAAATCGCAAATCCCCGGTGATGGAATATTTTGCGGTAACATGGACTCATTGAGCCATTGCAAAAAATGTTATAGCTTTGTCAAAGAAATTCATTATTGCCATGGCGCGATTGTACTAACGAAATTAACATTTTACTACACACCAGTATTTTTCCCACAATACAAACTAAACCAGCCTGGATTTCACACCAATTCAATTCAACCAGTTCACACAGTCTGCAATCCTTATTTGCGCGCACCGTACTGTATACAAACTCGTTCCACGTTATTTCTGAACTCGTATAACCGTAAGGTTAATCAGCTTGTGCTCGAGCACGTTCCTGATTTCCTTTTCACCTGTCATATCATATTCTATCGTTCAAACTGAACTTACTAATAGATCACCATGACCTGAACGACATGACAAACTGATAGAATCGAGTATCGAGTTCAATTTACATTTAAGTCAGAATTCAGAGTTTAGGGCCGTTTACATTCCAAACGCAAAGTAGAAAAGCAATTTGAAATTGTTATAGCGCATAGAAGTTTGTATGCTCCGCTCTGTATTCACCCACGTAGAATCCACGTTTATGTAACAGAGATAAAAGTATACAGATTGCTGTGCGATAAAAACCACTGCAATTTGCGTTTCCATTTTGCGTTTTGAGTGTAAAAGGATCTTCATAGGTTTGAATTTATATTTATATTAAGATATATAAGTATTTGCAATCTAACCCACGCGGAACCCGAGTAATGCCTACGCTGAGGCAGGTCGCAACTTTGGAAAAATTCTTCGCTTGTCAAGGCAAGAATTGGTAGATTTGTCCAAATTTTTGTTCCATACACCCGAAATAAATTCTTTCGTTAGAAAGTAGAGACATGTGTCAGAAGAAGTACTTTTAACAAGTAAAAAGTACTTAGTAATTTTCTTTCGATTTTGCTTATGAGTATTTACTGAAGTACATACTTGCAACTGAATCCGCATCCCTACTGGCTACTTGACGTTTAGAGCGCAGGGATAAAGGGATTTTAACTTTCTGGCTCTTAATCTTTTTCGGGGCTCCCTCTGATCTGGGGCCCGGGGCAATTCGTCCCAGTTGCGCCCCGTGGGGCGGGCCTGAATACAGAGGGTGATTCCTAAACTTTAAATTTAAAAAAATACTTCTCTTACAGTGGGTTTATTTACTGAAAGACAAGCGGTTTTGATTCTGTTGTGTCCAACCTAAACCTTCTTGGACTGTGTACATTTGCAAATTTGATTTCTGAAATCAACTTGCTCAAATTTGTTTTCAAGATTATTCTGCACCTTAATGACATCTAAAAAGAGTTTTTTTTTGATTTAGTGTCTTAGTCCACAGTGGGTTACAGAATTATAATTTTCTTAATATCATAAAAATGTTATTTTGAATTTGTTTATATTTTGAAATGAACCCAAACAGGCCCCACTTATAGAACCTACGATTTGCCGGTTATTTGCGAATGTTGCTTACTCATGTTGTTTTACTACACATGTTTAATTAGATTGTACGACTTGCCTAATTCTAGTGTGTTCTAGTGTAAAGGGGTGCCAGAAATCCAATATAAAATTCTTTACAATATAATTGAGCACAAGCCCCTGAAACTTAAACCACGGTCCGATCTAGTTAACAGATAAATCGTATCGGTATCATATGTCAATTTCCTTAAGGACAAATGTACCGAGACTGCAAACAATTACGCCAACTCCAATTGGCACAACCTGGAAAATTTAAAGAGCCCATGTGTTCTAATTTGTGAAACAGTAGACCGCTGAGTTTTTCACATGCATATAAATGCGATATCTCTCTTTATCCGACCACCATCTAAGACGTTGAATTGGTACCTGCTTCAACTAACGTACAATAAGTGATTTTGTTAATTTAATCAGAAGAATCAGAAATAATTTAATATTTCCTTTGCTAATGAAGTGACGGCGAGGCAGCGATGTGTCAGCTCATTTCTTACGCCATCGGAATTTGAGTTGTGGGTGCTCGCGTCGTCTGTGAGAAAATTGCATCTCTATCATCTGCCGTGAACTTGTCGCTCTACTTCCAGCTTATAATACCACAAATCTTGATCGGAACCAAGTTAAGTAGTCAATGCCAGAGTAATAATGTTTCTTTATGTAACTAAGTCATAAAGGCGAGTCCAATTAAAATTTTCTGAGTTTAGCATTTCCCCCTATTCCATAGAGCATCTTCAATCACAGTCAGGCTATTTTCACCTTAATTTGCCCAAGATCTGATAAAATAATATCACAACAGTCCAATTAGCCAATATTTGCTGCAATTCTGCTTAATTCTTTTTTTTATACTTTCAAAAATCTTGATCTGTGTGCGCAGCAATCAGTTGATTCTAGATCTTCTCCACAGCCGCAAGTGTTTTCTAGGGGCTTAAGAAGTAAACAATTCCTGCATCATAGGCTTATATGCTTCTATAACTACTTAACAATCCCAGACACATACAACCGGCTCGCATGAGGCATCTTCAACGTGCGGCAGCGAAATTTCAGTTTGACCCCTTCTAAGAAGACTTCAATTGGATAATAGCGATTTAAAAGAAAGAACAGTGGACCAACAACTGATCTCGATTGCTCTGCTCGGCAGTAGTGTGAAGATCGCCTCGTTTTAATGCGGATGCTGCATCCAGATTTCGAGATCAGTGGATCGACTTTACTTTGATGTAATTTCACATAAAAATCATGGTTTCTGAACACGATCGAGGGCGTGATATCGGCCGTAAAGTTGTCGAACGGATTATTCACGATGAGGAATTTGGCGAGGAGAACGTCGAAATGGTCGACTCGGAATGGGCCGATTTCGAGAAATTCCTTAGGTTAGAAATGATTTGTGATTTGTTGAATTGAGTGTAAATTATTGTTATTGCAAAAAAAAAAAATGCAGGGAATTTCGACAGAGGAGGAGTAGTACGACTTCTATGGAAGAGGAACTTCATCGATCTCGAAGACAACGAAAAGTAAAGGCACAGGCATTTTATCCCTGTCCTCCACCGAGCGCTTCAGAACATGGAAGGGACTCAGATTCATCATCTGACGAGGATGATCCATTCGGATATATTGATACTCTTGTAAGAATTTACTTTTGTACTATTATTAGTTTTTTTAATTGTTTTGCATGAAGCATGCGTTTTCGCATTGTTAATTTTAATTATAATTTCACGGTGTTGCGCTGTTGTTAAATGTACATACATACATATGTTGCGACAGCCCTACATAAACATTTTAGCCGAGATGAAACGTTGAAACGAAAATGTATGTATGTACCTACATATGTATGTATGTACATTCTTTAAGTTTGAAGCATGTTTGAGTGATCTTAACTGCCAAACTTCGCTGAAGGTGACAAGCTATAAAACCATTCTGCCAAGCAAAAATTATTCATCAACAAACCTAATCGCAGTGAGCAGCACGTGGTGATTTCGTTTTTACTGAGTCTGGCACGCACAGTAGTCCCATGGTTTTATCACTTTCTTATGCTAAAACTATATATGTATGGAACTTGAACTTTTCAATTCCCAATAACGTCTAAACTTACTTTTATTGTGATTTATTGGAAAAAATGTTTTTCTTATTTTATTAGGTATTTATTTTATTTATGTAGCCGGCCCTGGAAAATCGCATATCTACCGTGTGCTATTGAAAACGTATTTGAGTAAGGACAGTTGGATTACGCATTCTTATGGTTTAATATGTCAGATTAGCACCTAAATCGCAAAGCGCTCCCCTTTTCGAGGGGTGCTTCTTTGAAAGCCGACCCTAAGTATACTTCCTTTTTCAGGCTTTTCAAAATAACTCAAAAACAAAGCGAAATTCGAGATTTTTACAAGAATATTTTTTTGCCATCGAAATGTGTTCTTTAATTCTTTTTTCTTCTTCGATGGCTCTATTGCCCAATTTGAGCCTTGGCCTCTATCAGCTTCTTCCTCCAGACGTCTCTCTGCTCCGCAGCTTGTCTCCAATTTCTTATATTAAGCAGTTTTGCTGCATCGACCTCAACATTGTCCTCCCACCTTGACCGTGGTTTGCCAGCTAGTCTTCTGCCATCTGGTAGTAGGTACAGGACTTTTTTTGGTATCCTTGAGTCATCCTTTCTTTGGACCTAACCGGTCCAACGTAAACGTACGTAGTAGCTAGCATGTGTCGACAGGTTACACTCTTTGTATAGATCGTACAATTCGTGATTGTAGCGTATTCTCCATGCATTGTCTTCATTGATTGGGCCCTATATCCTTCGGAGAACCTTCCTCTTAAATATATCCATCTTATCTGCGGATTTCTGGGAGATCCTCCATGCTCCCCATCCACACGTAACTACTGTGCGTATGATGGTTTTGGAGATTCTTATTTTGGTTTTTCTGTGGATGTCTCTGGATTTCATGACTGGCAGTAGTGAGAAGTATGTTCTGTTCGCAGCGTTTATTCTTCTTTGTACGTCTATCATTTCATCGTTGTCTTACCTGACGGGGGACCCTAGGTAGTTAAATTGGTCTAACCGTTCGAAGTTATGTTCCCCAAGGTGGTGTTGTGGTTTCTTCTTCTTCTTTCCACCCTTGACTGAATTAGAATTTTACTTTTTCTGCATTTATTTGCAACTCTATATCTTTGACTCCATTTTCTAAGTCCCTGAATATTTCTTTAAGTTATGACAGTGATCTGCCAAAGCAGTTTATATCCTTGGCATATCCTGCCAGTTGTGTTGATTTATTAAGCAGGGTTGCGTTCGCATCAATGTTTACTTTGCGAATTACTCCTTCTAGGCAGAGATTAAATAGCATGGGTGCTAACCCATCGCCCTGCTTTAGGCCTTGCTTGGCTGGGAAGGATTCCGTCAATTCTCCATGTATTCTTACTACACACCTTGTATTTTCCATTGTCATTTTTGTTAATTTTATTATTTTTAGGGGGATGTTTAGGTCCAGCATTGTTGCATACATTTGCTCCCCGTCGATGCTTGTTTGAAGTCGATGAAAAATTGATACACGTCAATGTTGTATTCCCAGCATTTTCGGAGGATTTGCCTTATTGAAAATAGTTGATCCATTATTGACCTATTTCTCCTGAATCCTGCTTGGTATTCAATTATTGCGGCTTAATTCTTTTTTACTATTTGTAATTTAAAAAATAACCAAAAAACAAAACAAAAATTTTACGAAAAATCACGTTTTTTGCTTTTTTTATTAATTCGGTTATAACTTTTTCTACGGCATGCTGGGTATGCATAAATGTTCAGGAAAAAAAAGGTTAAATGAAGAAATTGCTTTTTTTAAAATCTGATCTGAAATTTAATCCACCAGAAAGAAAATCCTTTAGAACAGGGGTGGCCAACCTTTTTAGAAGCCATGAAAAAAATCCATAAACGTTGCGAGCTTAACTATAGTACAACTACATGTCTCAGTACTAGTGAAAGATCAAAGTGAACCTTATTTCGAGGCCAGTTAGACGACAAGGGATGATTATTGTCATCAAGACTCTAGGGCGCAAGCTAGACCTGTACCTCCGAAATTCTATATAGCACCATATAAGCAATATGCATATGCAAGAGAAAATCGAATGACAACGCCCTGCATGAAGTAGTGCGCACCGTAGAATACTCCCTAGAATACAAATAATTTACCTTGGCAACCTTCCTGGACAAAGAAGGCGCTTTCAAACATGTGGACATTGAATCATCTTCATCCTAAAAACTAGAACCTTCGACAGCAGCTAAGGCAGCAGTGGTAATGAGGCGTACTGTAGCGTACCTACAAATATGGGCGCGTTCTGAGCCTATTCCGATCAGCTCAGTACTTTGGCTTTATTTTGAACCCAAAGTTGTTTTGCAGGCTCAAAATTGAAGAAAAAACAAAGAACACCAGTATAGAGTTCTATGCCTATAAGCAGACCTTCTGGGAGAGACGAGACTTGAAGCTACACATGATTCGCTGGCAGGCTAGGGCGGAAACAGTTGCCAGATTTTCGTTTCCGCGTTGCACGGTGTGGCCAATCCAATTCCATATCCCTCTGGGCCGGCCTGGCGCCATAGTTCTTCATTTGAAATTCTATCTTGCTAGCGGACATTTAAGATACATCGTAGGCATCTGTTGCCCACAGTAGATAATAAACAGATGCCCCTTCAGTTCTTATATTGTCAGGACCCCCTTTTTGGGTATTTTGACTATGATATCTTCCGTCCAATCCTCCGGAAAGGTGCAGGGGTTCCAAGCTACAGTGGCTCACAGCCAAAATGATGTGGCCAGGTAACTTATGAAAAATGATAAATATCGGTCAGTTTCTGAATGAAATAAAGAAAAACAGTTAAGAGGAATTGCAAATATAATGTTTATTTATCATTTAAGTGAAAAAAATAAAAAAAAAATAATCCGTTACGGTGAAAATTAACAAAAATCCAGAAAAGAACTGATTTTGACCTCACAGCCAAAATGATGTGAAATGGTTTTTCCTAGAAAAAAAATTGTATCAAGTTTTAATCTATATCTATAAAAATCTCGTGTCACAGTGTTTGTTACCGTACTCCTCCGAAACGGGTTGACCAATTTGCATGAAATTTTTTGTGTATATTTGGTAGGTCTGAGAATAGGTCGTACGCTATTTTTTATACCTTTAACCAAAAAAACAGCTGCAAAATCCAAAAAAAATGGTAATTTTAGGAATTTTCAATTCATTGTAGTTTCAATAGCTTCATGGCCTACCTATTGTTTGACAAATGTAAAATTGAATCATTACATTTAATGAAAATTTCAAATTTACGCAGCTGTCAAACAATAGGTAGGCCATGACGCTATTGAAACTAAAATGATCCATGGCGGCCGTCTCAAGAGGGCGGTGTACCACTTTCTTCACAACCACCTCGACATGGGTATCAAATGAAAGGGAATGATAAGTAGAATACAATAAGCAATGTAGTTTACAAAATATATCTTTAGATCCATGGCGGCCGTCTCAAGAGGGCGGGGTACCACTTTCTTCACAACCACCTCAACATGGGTATCAAATGAAAGGGTATATTAAGGAGAATACAATAAGCAATGTAGTATACAAAATATATCTTTAGATCCATGGCGGCCGTCTCAAGAGGGCGGGGTGCCACTTTCTTCACAACCACCTCGACATGGGTATCAAATGAAAGGGTATGATAAGTAGAATACAATAAGCAATGTAGTATACAAAATATATCTTTAGATCCATATCGGCTGTCTCAAGAGGGCGGGGTACCACTTTCTTCACAACCACCTCGACATGGGTATCAAATGAAGGGGTGAATATAATAAGCAATGTAGTATACAAAATATATCTTTAGATCCATGGCGGCTGTCTCAAGAGGGCGGGGTACCACTTTCTTCACAACCACCTCGACATGGGTATCAAATGAAAGGGTATGATAAGTAGAATACAATAAGCAATGTAGTATACAAAATATATCTTTAGATCCATGGCGGCCGTCTCAAGAGGCCGGATTACCACTTTCTTCACAACCACCTCAACATGGGTATCAAATGAAAGGGTATGTTAAGTAGAATATAATAAGCAATGTAGTATACAAAATATATCTTTCGATCCATGGCGGCCGTCTCAAGAGGGCGGGGTACCACTTTCTTCACAACCACCTCGACATGGGTATCAAATGAAAGGGTATGATAAGTAGAATACAATAAGCAATGTAGTATACAAAATATATCTTTCGATCCATGGCGGCCGTCTCAAGAAGGCGGGGTACCACTTTCTTCACAACCACCTCGACATGGGTATCAAATGAAAGGGTATGATAAGTAGAATACAATAAGCAATGTAGTATACAAAATATATCTTTAGATCCATGGCGGCCGTCTAAAGAGGCCGGATTACCACTTTCTTCTCAATCCCTCGACATGGGTATCAAATGAAAGGGTATGATAAGTAGAATACAATAAGCAATGTAGTATACAAAATATATCTTTAGATCCATGGCGGCCGTCTCAAGAGGCCGGATTACCACTTTCTTCACAACCACCTTAACATGGGTATCAAATGAAAGGGTATGATAAGTAGAATACATTAAGCAATGTAGTATACAAAATATATCTTTAGATCCATGGCGGCCGTCTCAAGAGGGCGGGGTACCACTTTCTTCACAACCACCTCGACATGGGTTTCAAATGAAAGGGTATGATAAGTAGAATACAATAAGCAATGTAGTATACAAAATATATCTTTAGATCCATGGCGGCCGTCTCAAGAGGCCGAATTACCACTTTCTTCACAACCACCTCGACATGGGTATCCAATGAAAGGGTATGATAAGTAGAATAAAATAAGCAATGTACTATACAAAATATATCTTTAGATCCATGGCGGCCGTCTAAAGAGGCCGGATTACCACTTTCTTCACAATCCCCTCAACATGGGTATCAAATGAAAGGGTATGATAAGTAGAATACAATAAGCAATGTAGTAGACTCAATATACCGATTCATGGCGGCCGACGCAAGACCCATGTTCTCTGAGGCATTTCATCTGTGTAAAATGCATATCTCGAAAAATATTAAGTCAATGGATGGTTTTTATTGTTTACTATTGACTTATGGGTGCAGCGTAGGCGCACCGGGTCCCAGCTAGTATCTTATAAAATTATAAAATAATACTTCTAGTATCTCGTGGGATAGCCTTTCTGCTTGAGAACCGCGTCCAATCTTCGAGGGATCGATTCCACTAAAGACTTCGTGTACTCTGGCTGAATTTGATTCCACTCTTCCTGCAAAGCTCTTTTAAGGTCCTGTTTGTTGTTAATTGTGTGTTTGCTAATGCCTTTCTCCAACTCTGACCACAAATTCTCTATAACATTTAAGTCCGGAGACTGTGGAGGCGTTTGAATAACATGTGGGCAATTCCAAATGAGCCACGTTTGAACGATTTGGGAGGAATGCTTGGGATCATTGTCCTGATAAAATCGAAACTTATCCTTTATATTCAATTGTTCTGCACTTTGCAATAAGTTCTCTTTCAAAATATTCAGATACTTGTGTTTGTCCATGATACCATCGATAAAAGCCAGATTTCCGACCCCTGCTGACGACATACACGCCCATACCATAACATGTCCACCTCCATGTTTTACAGTGGCCCTTAAATGTTTTGGATTGAGCTCTGTATTTGGTTGCCTCCAGACGTATTTTTGCCCGTCAGATCCAAATAAATTAAACTTAGATTCATCTGCGAAAATTACGGTATCCCAAAAAGCAGTATCCTTTCTCTGATGTTCACGAGCGTAATCAATCCTGCGCAGTCTGTTTTTGCGATTGATGAAAGGTTTCTTCCGGGCAACTCTACCATTTAAATTAGCATTTCTGAGTATCCTCCTTATAGTTTCGGGGCTGCTCTTTTTACCGAGAGTCCTTTCAGCAATGTCTGCCAATTTCGGGGCACTCAATGTAGGATCCTTTTTTGACTGTCTCACGATCCAACGGCAATCCGTTTCAGAAAAAATTTTGTTGTGAGCTTTTTTGGCTCGATTTCTTACACGATTTTCTCGCACAAAACGTTCAATAATATGCTGCACTGTTGAAATACTCCTTTTAACAATTTCAGCGATTTTTTTTGAGATTTCCCGTCCTTAAAATGGCTTATTATTAACTCTCGTTCTTCAATAGAAGTGTGACGACCCATCGCGAATTAAGTATCGAATTGTTCTTTACAGAATAATGATTTCGTTCAAAAACCAAGGTCAGACTGATAATCATCATGCCTACAATGCGATATTCATTCCTTACAAACGGTATAATTGGAATTAGCGGTACTTTTTCTAGGAAAAACCATTCCACATCATTTTGGCTGTGAGGTCAAAATCAGCTCTTTTCTGGATTTTTGTTGATTTTCACCGTAACGGATTATTTTTTTTTTATTTTTTTCACTTAAATGATAAATAAACATTATATTTGCAATTCCTCTTAACTGTTTTTCTTTAATTCATTCAGAAACTGACAGATATTTATCATTTTTCATAAGTTACCTGGCCACATCATTTTGGCTGTGAGCCACTGTATTTCCAGGATTGGCTTTAGCGCATCTGCTATGAGGCTTGAGTCGCCTTTCAACAATTCTGGTGGGTTGCCATCTTTTCCAGCTGCTTTACCATTGGCCATCGCATGAATTGCGGTTACTATTTCCGTCTTGGATTGGGTCCGGGTGGTAATTCTTATTGGCTGTGCATTGTTGCTGTTTTCCTGAGGTTCCTGTGCAAGAGTTGTTCCTCGTCGCTGCTCAGCAGGCTTCCATCGGCGCTATTTACAGCATGCTTTTTGGAAGAGTGCTTTCCCGAGAGTTGTTTAGTAATTTAGTACAGAATCTTACTGTTGCCTGTGTGCCGCGTTTTCTGCTTTTTCTGCGAGCTCGTTTCTCTGCCTCCTTTTATCACTCCAGACCCTTCGCTTTACCCCTCGGTGTAATTGGGAGTATTCCCGTTCAAGTTAATGACGTTCTTCCGGGTCGCTTGTAGAGTTCACGTTATATTTGAGTCCTTTCTTCTGCATTCAATTTTTGCCAGGTTGTGTCCGAGATCCAATGTTGCATGTTTCTTTGGGCATAACCGATGTTTGTTTCGCTGCTCTCAATATAGCGCCCGTAGATGTCGTGTAGTAGATTCCCAACAAATTCTCCTTGTAATGCTCTCCCGCTGAAGGTCTACGTTAAACCGTCTACGGTTTATGGCATTGCGTTGGACGTTTCTGACAACGGCGAATAATTGCTACTACGATCCGATTCGTGTCCTCATTCGAAAAACAAATGTCGTCGTCGTGTTGTTCATACGGTTCCGAAGCATTGTTTGCCGATTCGTAGCAGTGGTATTTTTATGGGAGTGGGTTGCTAATCCTCAGCCCGATCGCCTGTTTTGTGTCGCAGACAACTTCCCATTCGACCGTCTCCCCTTAGCTCCTTGCGAAGAAGTACCCCAGGGGGCACCGTGTGGAGGGGGACTAGGAACAGAGTGGCTGGGGGTTAGTCTGTAGTGACTCTTCTCGGGTTTTGATCAAAGTTACAAATCGGTGCCACCACTTTCCGAGGTCTTTGTTAGACGTTCGCCGCCCATGGTAGGTTTGAATAAAAATTCTACTTTTCTACAGGCTTGAGCGGAATAGTCCAAACTAGGGAATCCAATCCCGCATGAAAATCTCAATCCCGCAAGCCTGCGGGATCGAGGTCAACAATCCCGCGGATCCGCTGGATTTGCGGGACTGGAAAAAAAATAGAGATTGTAGTTATGTGCATGAATTTATGAAGTATTATATGAAATAAAAGCGTAACAAAGTTCTGAGTCAGTCAAACAAAGTATTCAGGCCAATTCTGAACTACGCTGGAATTTGAATGCACTAGAATTTCCTTATAAAGTAGCATATTTTTTTATTTCGAAATTAAGCCGCGTTTACATCCCAAAGTCAACGCGAAAGTGCACTTTGAAGCTCTTTTATAGCACAGCAATTTGTATGCTCTTTTCACTGTTATTTTCGTGCAACCAAGAAAAAAACATACAAATTTTTGTGCGATAAAAGAGTTTCAAAGTGCACTTTCGCGTTGACTTTGGGATGTAAACGCGGCTTTACTCTCCCTTATAGCAGAGTTTATGCTACCGATGTAAAAAATTGGAATTGGAATCATTTCCAACGTAGTTTAGAAATGGCCTAAATGCTTAGTTTGACTGACTCAGTAGTTCGTTTGGCATACAATATAATTAGCCGAGAGAGTAATCCCCGTACGACCGCACGTGGGGAGTCCCCTGTCCTAGTGGAAGAGTAGCTTGACATTTACTGTGTTTTCATAAACCGGGGTAGAGTATTCCTTGAGTTTACAGAAAGCTTTTCCCTCAATTCAACTCCAGGACGGCTTGGTATGTGTGCAGTATACGCACTTAAACAAACCCATATGCAAAACCGGGCTTAATCGAACGTGTTTCGTGGAGTTTTCTCGGATTTAACGATACTTTACTCAACCCGCGTTTCTATGGGCGCTTACTCTTTGTTAACCGAGGGTAAACTCTGCATGGAAACCCAGTAATTGATCACGTTCGGATACACCTACATAAATACACTTAGGTAATTTTGTGTTATTGCTGTATTGCTTCGTAGGCAGATATCTTCAACTAATGAATTTAAATATTTTGTGGAGTGTAAAGCCTCAATTAAGGGCATTGCGTAGCTGCTGCCAAAATTAAAACTATGTAATTAAATTGGACTTGCCACATTGCGCGCAACGCAACACATGAGTTGAACATGGTTAAACTTTTACGCGAAACATAGCCTCAGTTGGCAATTTAACAAAGTTCCAAGTGCCAATTTGCTTGACACTTTACAGCACTTGACGGAACGCTAAGCTGTTATGTGACTAGGTTGTGAAAAGTCATGCTCAGCTAAGCTTTGCAACGCAACTTGTACCTACTTCCTAATTATTCCGCTAAAATTTTTAGTTTCAAATTTTTGAAATTTTAATCCGGTCTGTTCCATTTTGTTGCGTCCACTGTAAGCACTTCAATATAATTTCTCTGTATTGAAACTCATTTTAATATTTCAATCCGGTCCGTTGAGTTCCATTGCGTCCAGTATAGTTGAGGCTTAAGGCCCTCCGTTAAGTGAAGTGCAACCACAAAACTGGAAATGCCTCTGACCAGCAAGAAAAGTCGCACGTGAACAGTTCACACTAGTTTCAAATCGTTTCTGTCGACCCGGGTATGGATTCCCACTTCGGTACATGGGCAAGATCACGAAACAGTTGCGTGTTCAACTGGAATTGCAAATCAGTCGACTCGTGTTCGAAAGGGCCTAAATCTATCCTACTTTGAAATATTTCACTACTAAGTCCTGGTTCTTATAAGGTGATTCTGCTGCCCAAAATCCCGCGAATCCCGCGGATCCCGCATGCATGTCTAGTCCCACATTACTGATCCCGCAAAAATAGTGCGGGATCCCGCATTTGCGGGATCCCGTGATTGCAGGATTGGATTCCCTAGTCCAAACGAAGCACGGTACATTCACCCTTTTCTATACTAAACGGAGCTGAATTGGGGCTTTAAAAAATAAAGGGTGCCATATTCAGTAGACTACTTATCAAGTAGGTCAAGCAGTATTGGACGTGGTTAGCACTTAGTTGAGGGACCGTTTGATAAAACAACACTCGCGTTTAGAATGGTCAATAAATACATGCCTGTTTGCGACAGAGGCGTGCATATCCCTGGCGGACGCATTTTTATAATTTATTGCCTGCAGCGGGAGCCTGCATACCCGTGTTCACAAGCGTGCTTTTACTTGGGATGTAAGCTACCTTAGTACGAGTATTTATAATCTGTCGCAACCAAAAATCGAGTAATGCATACGCTAAGGCAGTTCACAGAAATATCAATAGAGTACTCATCGACTCTCAAGAGTCATTAAGTAATTTTATTTCAATTCTATTCACGAGTATTTAATCAAGTACTCTCCACCGGCTAAGATGCTCTCTCTGTTAGACATTGGTATGTTAATGGTTGCCTTAAGCCCTTCATTCTTTGGCTCGGCAGCATATCCTGGAGGAGCTCCCGGTGAAAGTTTTTTTTTTTTTTTATGTGGCAGTGCTAAACTCAGGAATCACCCTTTGTACTACCAGTCCGTCATGTCGTTTGTCACGTCATGGTGCAATGTCTAGCAGCAAGCTTAGTACGGGGGGGGAATAGGTTAAGGGTTATGGGGTAGTGGGGGGAATAGGTTAAGGGTTATGGGGGTGTTGAAGAAGGTGGCGATGAACCCCGCGTTTGAACTCTTGGATGTTATAGGAGCTCGGAAATACTGACTGAGAGAGATTATTCCACAGTCGAGTTGTTCTATTTACAAACGAATTCATATCTTGTTGAGTGCGTGAAAGGGGGAGTTGTAGGTAACGGGAATGAGACGAGTGGGCTAATCTGGTGTTGCGGTTATAGGATTGCCGTGGAGGCAGGAGAGCGTTTATTTCGGAGGAACAGTCGCTATAATAGTAGCGATAAAATTTTGTTAGTGCTGCTACATTCCTACGGTGGCTCAAGGGGTCGATGGTGGAGCAGGCGGTGTCGTCATCAATTAATTTAAGGGCCTTTTTTTGGACCTTATCTAACCATGCCAAGGTGGTTATCGACGCGCCGCCCCAGACGAGGGAGTTATATTCGAGAAGAGGCCGAATGTAGGATTTATAAATAACAGCACGGGCCGATGGCTGGAGGAGGAACTTGCACCTCTTAAGAAATCCCAAGCACTGGGATGCTTGTTTGGCGATTTGGAATATGTGGTCATTCCATCGCAAGTCTTTGGCTAATGTCACGCCTAAGATGTGTAGGGATGGGTCGGCCTTTAGTTCCACGCCATCCACTGACAAGGATGGTGAGGTGTTGATCTTCTTCTTGGATATAAGACAGTATTTGGTTTTGGAGGGGTTGAATTCGACACGATTCTTTGTTCCCCACTCTAGAATAAGTTCAATGTCGTTATTAATAGAGTTGAACATTACTTCACGATCATCAAGACAGGATCTGGCATGAGTCTGTCTTGTATCGTAGCTGTAAGAATAACGCAGGGTACCGTCGTCAGCGAAGCTGAGAAGTGGGTTGGAGGGGATTGAAAGTAGATCATTTATAAAGATAAGAAATAGGGCTGGTGATAAAATTGACCCTTGGGGGACCCCCGCAGAGATAGGGTGGGGTTCAGATTTGATGCCATCCAATACTACCTTAATTGAACGGCCGGAAAGGAAATTCTCAATCCATTTCTGTAAAAGTGAGTCGATTCCAATAGCTTTGAGTTTAGCTAACAAGGCTAAGTGCCAAACTCTATCAAAAGCCTTGGAGATATCCAAAGCAACCAGACTGGATTCACCTGACCCATGCAAACTTCGGCTGAGGTGTTCTGTAAGACAAACTAAAAGATCGCCAGTGGATCTTCTGTGTCGGAAGCCATACTGTCTGTCGTTTATGAGTAGATTGGATTCTAGATATCCCATAAGTTTTTTGTTGATTATCGTCTCCATTGTTTTGGAGAGAATAGAAGTAATTGCTATTGGGCGGTAGTTAGAGGGGTCGCTGGAGTCACCTTTTTTCGGTATTGGTTGTAAATGGGCAAGTTTCCAAGAGTCTGGATAGACTCCGGAAGAGTATGACAGGGCAAAAAGTTTGTACAGAGGTTTAGCCAAAGGTGAGGCGCATTGTTTTAAGACGATAGGGGGTATATTATCGGGTCCAGTGGATTTATTGATATCGAGCTCCTTGAGGCACCTGTACAGTACACCTCGCGAGTCCTGAAGAAAACCCTGTCCATTAAATGAGCGCTGTGCTCGAGAACCGGGGGTAGCATATCAATTTGGGGTAAAGAAGAATTGGAAGCAAACAGAGATGCTAATAAATCGGCCTTGGATTTTCTGTCTGTTATCACCTTCTTATCGTGGATGAATGAAGTAGTTGTAGATGAAGTGAAATTCTTCTTAATGGAGCTTACCAAGGACCAGAAGTTCTTGCTACCAGAGGTTGCATTAAAGAGTTTACTTCTCAACTTGTTGTCAAATGAATTTTTGACATTCCTGATGGTGGCTTTACAGGAATTTCTTAGTTTTATATACTCTACACGGAGCGATTCACTAGGGGAGCTCTTGTAAGCTCGAAAGGCGGCTTCTTTATTTCTGATTGCATTCATACACTCCTGATTAAACCATCTGTTGGGCCTAGCCTTCACAGATTTGGTAGAATGAGGAATGAACAAATGCATTCCTGCCTGTATGATCCTAGAGATACGGATAGCGGCAGAGTTGACGTTTTTGTTTCGGAAACACTGGTTCCAGTCAGTAGATTGGAAAAAATTAATAAGCCCCAGCCAATTGGCCTTCCCATAATGCCATACAGTTCTTTTAACTGGTTTGGGAGGGGTGGGAAATTTGAATGGGAAACTAGCGCTAACTAAGGAGTTAATTTACGGCATTATCTACTTTCGTAGTGGGCATAGGACTGCGAATGAATAACGCTGTATTGACTGCTTCTGCCAATATGCTGTATTTTTCAATATATTAAATCTAAACTCCAATCCGTTTTGTTTATGGCGCTTTGTCTTATTACCCTTTTATTACCTCTGATAACAACCATGTAAAAAATTTGTATTGCATTTTCCAATAAAAATGAAAATAATAAAAAAAAAATCAGCAGTTAGAAAAAATATTTTAAATTATTAACTACCTTCATCCAGCACTCGTCTGAGAGCGTGCTGCAAAAGACTAATCAGTGGCGACTAGTTCCACACAAGAGTCAATATAAAAGACTGGTTATTTATGAAACTAGCAACTTTTATTAAAAAAAAGTTACGGAATTCCTAGTTCGATGCTAACTATAATAATAAAAAATATAATACGGTATAAAAAAATGAAAAAATCTATGCTTGTGATAATTACCTGGATGTAAATTTTTCCATTAACACAGTAAAAAACCATTAAAGAAGTCTTGGATTCGTTTAGTTAAATAATTAGAAACTACTAAGCCGCGTCATCATTATTAAAAATAATTTGACTTCTCATTCGAGCAACCTGCTGTTCGCAGTTCATATAATTTATGAGAAGCATTATACACAAATTTGATTTAAGGCACATTTGCATTTATGTACGTATGTTTATTATTATCCGCTGAGATTTTGTTCAGGATCAATGTTTTTAGCCAAATCGTACCAACTTAATCTTTGGTTATGTATAAACGAAAAAAATGTCTTTACTGGCTAAAACCGAAATTAGTTAGAATAGTTAAAAATGAAATAGTGAATGAATTTGTTTGGAACTTTTACGTTATTTTATAAAAATAACAATTGATAAATATTTTCCTTCATGTTAACCCTGTATTAATGTCACATATTTTATATTACGATAAACACTTATCAAGGATTCCCCCGAAAAAAAAATATGTTTACAAATACCTGAAAGACAGCAAAAGTCTTTCAGAAATTCTTATTTTTATTTGCCCTCAACATTACAAGTTCATCATCTATTATTACCCGGTGGATTTGTGTTAAGTTCACGTTCAACTAAAAAAGAAAAATACACTAACAAAATGAAATTAAAATAAAATCTAAAAATAATAAAAGTCGCGCCAAACAAACATTTTTATCGCTTGTTGTAATAATGAGGTATAAACTAAACACTGCCTTACCCTCCGCCCCTCCCGGTCTGGCTGCACGTCGGCAATTGTACACAAATATCGAAATGCCCGTCGAAAATGTATTTTTTTTTGAAGTGCATTAGCCAAAAACAAAAACAGACGAAAAAATTGGGCTGCACTTTGAAAAATTCACGAGAGCGCCGAAAAAAATACTGCAAATGTTGCAACTGAGAGGATGCAGTCTGCAAATCTACAATAGTTTAGTTTGTTTTCCCCTTTGCAGTTGGAAAGGAAGAAGGAGGAAAATTGCGGATTTATCCCTTTTCACTGTATATATTTTGTTCGGCCTTGGTCGGTAATGCAGTGCGCGACAAATTTGGTAAAAACCTTTTCGTTTATTTGATTAAGTAAGAAAAATTTTTTATGATGGATAAAATTCGGATAAGCTTGAATCAATAACATATGTGATGTATTTATTATTACAAAAATAAACATGGTGCAGTGCTAGGCCTGGGGCAAGGATTTACTTCGGTTAATTATGCGTAATTCGGGGTAGGTTGGCCACAAAATACTGAGACGCATATCAGTAACTTTGTGAAGTAAAATGTGAAGTGTGAAAATTGTTAAATGTTACTACTACTAAGTTCTTTAGGACTAGTCTATCATTTTGGATAAATTAGTGTTTTTTGTTTTAAATATATCAGTTTACTTTTGAATGTACGAAGAGGAAGAGGAATTTGTAAGAGAATATGCATTCGAGCCGGAACTTCTATTAAGGAAAAAGGATTCAATTCGAGTGCATAAAGTTAAATATGAACAGCGTCAGGCTCATCGGGTCTGGAGTAAAAAATCTAGCGATAGCTTCGGAGATGATGACGATAAGAATCAAATCGAAGTCGAAATTGAATCCTTTTACTACGTAAGTGTTAAAGTAACCTTCAATCTATATAATGAATTTACTATATCCCGATTTGCTTGATTGCAAAATAAAAAACACTCAAAGAACTTTTTTAATCCTTCTTTTTTTAAGCTTAGCAACTTAAAATAAAAAAAAACGCATTAAAACTACGTCCCCGTCATTCTTCGTCTCTTTTTTTTGCCAGAGGAGACATTTGTGACAATTTTGCTACTTAGTTATTTTATTTCATTTTTGCTGATCTGCTGAATGCGAACAAATGATCGCATGTATGTAAAACGCTTTGTTAATGAATATGCTTATTTTTAGTTTAATTTTTATTTGAATTAATTTTATTTAACAGTTTACTCCTCTCTTTCTGCTCTTTTATGCTTATTTATAAATAAAACCAGTTCTGCGGATGTACATATATTTTGTGCGATTTGTCATTTTAAAAAAATGAAATTATTAATATCTTGTAAATTGATTATAAAATTCATATATAATATGCACATTTCAGCATAAATAAACTAGGAAAATATAGGAACTGTTTATATGAAGAAAACAATTATTTAGATATAGTTATTAGAGTATGTTGCGGCTGATTGTGTTGAATATGGTTTTTATATGAAATCACCGCATCGTATTGCACCAAATGCCATAAACGAGTTTCGACCAATCTATAAAATGTGTACGGCCATCATACAGAACGTTTAAAAGGCCCACCGGTCCTACAAAAGGAACCAAGACTTGGCCAAAAGGGCTAGCACCTTCAAACGGCTCAAGGCTGCTCTCCTTTAAAAGGAATTTGCAAGAAATCCTACCACTCCTGCTGCCACTTTTTCGGGGAATCTTTGGTTTGGCCCATATTCCGTGGTACTGAGGTGGTCTTTATCCCTAAATTGGTGAGAAGATTGTACAAGGAAGCCAAATCCTATCGACCCATCGGCCTCTCTTCCTCTTAGAACGGAAGAGAAGCTTTTAGAGAGACATTCGTCTTACTGCGAACCTACTTCATTGCTTGCCATTCGCCTATCGGCCAGGAAGATCTACAGAGACTGCCATTCACGTGCTAGGGAGAAATATCGAAAGATCTCTTCGGGTCTTCGAGGGAACGTTTGGCAACGTTGTCTTTGAAACGTTCTATATAACCGCAAGAATAAGGCATTGAACCCTCACTGCGATATGTATCAAATCTCTTCTCAATCACAGAATGATAACTGCCCGTCAAAATAAGATAACGGCATCCTGGAAACCCTAAATTGAGGGAGTAACTGCCACGGCAATTACATCTCTCCATATCCGTCGTCAATCTAGGGTTAATGATCTGGCTACGGTCATAAGGCCTATGGTCACGTAAGAATCTATTTCATGGTGGGTGAAGAAGGTCATACAAAAGGGCGATGTGAATACCCTGGCTAAGGTACAAAGCCTGGCCTGCCTCGGTATACGATAGCTAAAAGCACCTATTCTGTACTGACCTTCCCCTACCCCACCTAGTAGTTAAGAAGTGGGATCTGGCGGGCCGTTCCGTCTACTGGGGTGTTCTCCTTGAAAACAGCGGACCTAGTTGATCATACCTTATATATATATTAATTCTCAAGGAATGCTGTCATTGTCCGATACCACTCATGCCACTCTGGACTTAATTTAATTTTTTTTAATTTAATCATGCAATCAGTCAATCTTCTGTGTTGACAATTAAATCCCACAGCGTCCCTCTCTTTGCTCTCTAACTGTAAGCCTGCCACCGATATGCGTGCAAACTTCAGGCTTTAAATTCGCTAATTAAAGGAGTGCAAATTTTTGAAGAAAAAAAAATCTCCGCTCCAAAAAGCCGTAAAGATATAATTTTGGGAGGAAAATTGTTAGCTTCCCAGTATAGGGAAGTTATTGTAATCGGTCTGATTTCAAGGTCCCAATAGCATTTTAAGCAAAAATTTGAGAAGAAGTATATGTGTGCGTATGTACTCATTTTTTCCTGCACGATATCGCGCGAGCCAAAAAAGATATCGACTTACTTAAGGTGTAGTTCGAAGCGTATTAACAAAAATATAATCTGAAAAGATTTTTATAATATTCGGTCGAACCGTTTTTTTGTTTAAACGACTTTCGTGATTTTTGTATCTGCCCGATACCGAACCAAAATCTATATCGACTTCTTTAAGGTACCTAAAGAAGAAATTTAACGAAAAAATGTTCTGAAACAAATTTCGTAACATTCGGTCGTCTCTTTTTTTGTTTAAATGTGTCAGCTAAGTTTCAGAAAGACCTTAAATTGATAAGTTTTGCTAATATTTAATAAGCTCGATGTAATGACACCCACTCTAAACGAAGGGATCTTTTTTGGATTCTGCACAGCGATAGCTTTTCAACAAAACATCACTTGTCAAAACCCGACAACTTTTAAAATTCGTCCAAAAATTACGTTAAATCACGAATTTTTCAAACCTTGGATCAACACTTTTTTGATGGGAAATTGTTTTCTACGTCCTACAGTTTCAGGAAATTGCGGTTCATCCCGGGATTTCCAGTAGTTACCAAAAATTTGTTCTTTTTGGTCAAGTCTGACTAGTACTACGTCCGGAAAGCTTTGGAGTTTCCAAATGAAGTCATTCTTTGGAAAAACTATTTATTATTGAAGTTATTTTTAATCGGTCCGAAAATCTTAATCGTAATTTTCAACTTATTTTCATTTTTCAAGGTCTCAATAGCATTTTAAGCAAAAAATTAAGAAGAGGTATGTTTGTGTGTGTGCGTATGTATGTGGTCATTTTTTCCTGCACGATATCGTGAAAACCAAAGAGGATACCGATTTCGTGGAGGTGTCTTTCGAAGCAGATTAACAGAAATATAATCTGAAAAAATTTTCATACAATTCGATCGCCGTTTTTTTGTTTGGAACGACGTTCCTGATTTTGGTAAATTCACCGTATCGCGCGAACTTAAAACTACATCGACTTCGCCTATCGAAGAATATGTATGTTCTGAAAAAAATTCCATAAGATTCGGTCGAGCCCCTTTTTTGTTTAAACGAAAAGACTTCGGCTAAGGGTCACATGCACCTTAACATACTTAGTTGCTCTAATATCTAATAAACTCTTTGAAATCAAATTCGTTTTAAATGAAGGTATCTTTTCTGGATTGAAATTGATACCTTCCCAACTAAGGGGCATCGGTAGCCTAGGGTCTAAGGCGTCTGGCTACCAACCCAGAGACCCCGGGTTCGAATTCCGGCAGCCCCATGGTCATTCGCGTTTTACACTTTGCCATCTACATAACTTTCCTTCTTTCTTCTTCCCTCTTTATATTCCTGATTCCTACCGTCATAGCCTTCCTTTGCCCTTCTCCGCTCCACCAAAGCGCATGTCATCGGTTGGTTGATAAGATTCAACTCGTTTCGGGATGCATAACACTCCAGCAGCGAGTTGTTTCTCGATGACCCGATGTCAGAGTTGCGATATTAATGGTTGGGAGTAGGTGGAATAAAAATATCGCGCCAGTTGTGGCAGTTCCTTCTTTCCCGACACGAGCTTCTGTTCGACATTGCGCTCTATATAAAGAAAATAGATTGTCGACAGTCACTGATCAAAATTCAAGCACCATTAAAAATCGTGATTTTTATCTTGTCTTTGAGGAGGGTATCCACCGGCAAACGAACGTTTGCTCGCGGGCAAAATGATGTCACCAACAAAGTGCACATCACACATGTACATCTGAAACACCATCTTTTCACGTCATTTTGACGTCATATGGCCTCGAGAAAATGTTCGTTGCCTTGGTGGATACCTTCTTTTACAAATATCACGAATTTTTCAAACCTTAGATAAGCAAATTTTTGATAGGGTATTGTTTTTCGCGTCATAAAGTTTCTGGAAAATAAAGCTCATGCCGGAATTTCCAGTGGTTTCAAAACATTTAGTCTCTTCGGTCAAGTCCGACAAGTCCTTTACATTGATTAGTTTTACAGATGTCTCCTGAAATAGTTCAAATTTCCAAATGAAATCATTTGCTTCCCAGTTTATCAGCGAAGCTTCAACACACTCAATACGAATTTGACCTGAGAGCTCAAGTGCGGCTGCTAAAAAAATGAACTCCTACAGCATCCAAGAGCGCAAACGCGAATCTCACTGCTTCCTCCTCATGCATCCACCAGACAACCCTTAACCTTTCATATTATTTTTCTATGTTCAGGTCAAGCTTACTACTATACATTGCACCATGAATTGAACGACACTACTATACATTGCACCATGAATTGAACGATTGGTACAGAGGGTTATTTTTGAGTTTGACCATGCCACATAAAAAAAAGTGAAGCGAAAGAAGTACGAAGGAAATGTTCCTTTGCTAACGCTCAAGAAAAACAAATTCTCTAGAAAAATCTTGTAGACTTACCATTATTATGGTTATTTGAACTAGCTTCTCTCAGGATTACTTTGACACCAGTTCTGGTACCAGTAATTTTCCCACAAGCCAGTTTATTCCTTCTACCTGTTATACTGGGAAGTTGATCGTGTGGACCAAAAGGGTGAAACCCGAAACCCAACTAGTTTTAAAATCGTTTTATTGCTCTCGCCAAGGAATATACTTTCAGCGTTTTGTTTGTAAAAGATATGAGCATTTTAAAAAATGTTATTTTTAATGGGTTTAACGTTATTTGTTTATGCATTGATATCAAACCGACCTCATTTTGTTAGTATAAAAAGCTCTACAATTTCTACATTATGTATATAAACCTTTGTTTGTACAAAGTCTAGTTTTTTTAATGCGAAAAAGGGTTTTTGGTCCTTTTTTGAGATCCTTTTGTAAACTTTCAAAGGTCGAGTGCCAAAGGTTAGGTTAGGTTGAAATGGCTGCCCCCACCAGGGAGCCCACTTAGGCACGCCATTGGGCCCATTGTGATGCCATTCTGGTATTGGGACATAGTTCAGGCCATTTCAAGCCATTTCGAGCTTTTAATAAAGCGACAGAGTCTAGAGACACCAATATTTTGCAGCTCGCTCAATCCGTCAAGGAAAGGTGAGCCAAGTAGAGTCCCTCTTTTCCTTGCTAGGGCGGGACATGTACAGAGAAGATGGGAGACAGTTTCTTCCTCTTCTTCATTACCACAACTTCTACATAAGTCGTTGTGGGGGAGTCCTAATCTTTCGGCGTGTGGGCCGAAGGGACAGTGACCAGTCAGCACCCTTACCACGTGGCTTATCTCCTTTTTGTTCAACTGAACCAGAGATTTTGAACGCTTTGCGTCCAAAGTTGGCCACATTGCATGAAGAGTGCGACAAACCGTTGCTGTGGTCCATCTCAGCTCGGCTCGAGCTAAGCTGATTTTTCTCACAGCTAGTTTATAGGTGGCTAAGGACATTCCCATTCGGGTTAAGTGGGGTGTCCTTTCCACTTCGAGTGCCAAAAGTAATTCATCTAATTCCACCGAGTTTTTCCTATTTTTGACCTTTGGGATGACTTGGTTAGCACGAAAAAATCTAATTTGACTGGCTTAAAAGAGCCTTGGCCTCATCTGGCGCAGATCTCCAAGCTTGACAGTTCCTTACAGCATGTCTATCGGCAAAGCGCACAGGAAAGTGTTCAAAGTTGAAATACTGTGGAGAGAAATGTTTGCAAAACACTTCTTGCAGATTGCGAAAATATGTGTTCGAATGTGTTTTCAAAGCTTTCCAAAGTCTTCAAAAAAGTGTTTCGATTTTTGAAGCTATTATCTGGCGCTACACTACTCGCGAAGTTGATCGAAGTTGATCGAAGTGGAGAGTGTAGAGAGGCACTTCGATTCACTTTGTGTAACTTGACTTCGCTTTGGACGACTTCACATCTTTAGCTATTTTTGCGCCCGAGTCAAAGGACTCGAGGTGTGAGTTGCACGCGAGGTTGGGCGAGTGTGTAGTCGCGTACTTCAGACTTCGAGAAGTACTTCGCCGAAACAACTTCGCGAGTAGTGTAGTGCAGGCTTAAGGTTCTGCTAACAGGCTCTTATTTATGTCTCTGCAGATAGCCGTTCTTGGATGGAACTTATTGCTTATCACCTTTTCATGCTCGTCTAATTATCCCTTCAACATAGTGTTCCTGTACGATGATTCTGCTTAGATATTCTCTCTTATTTTGTCTGCCCAGCTTGCCTGCAATCTGCCGGCTTTGCGACGTACTCCCGGTGGCTATGGCTTCCTTCTTTAGTGGTCTACAGTCCTGATAAAACCAGTCCTTGTCCAGATTCTAGCCTGTCTTAATTCTCAGCCTAGGCTCTCTTCGCCTCCCCCTTTTTATGCTGCTTTTAATTTTTTCCCATCTGTCGTTGTTATACTGTTCTCCTAATCCTCCTCACTAGTTTTGTACAACAGTATTCTAGCAGGTGTCTTTTCTTGCTACAAGTGTTGGCTTATCTTGGTTGTGTTTGCCCTCTGTATTTTGGTCGTTATCCGCCCAGTAGGAAATGGAAGTACTTTAAAAAGTACCTCTGCAGAAGCAATCCAGTACTTCCACCCAGTACAAAAAAAAATTACATTAACACGGCGATGGCCTAGGCGGAAAAGTACTCCCTCTTTTCTTCCATAGAATGTGTTTTGAAAGTATATACTTATAAAACATTTATTATTGAACTCATAGACAAAGTGATTATATGTTAATTTCCGTAATGTTATTTAGTTGGGGGAGGGGTGGGGTTGGTGGTGGTAAAATTAAACGATTTATATATTTTTTTAAATTTAATAGATACAACAGAAGCAAAAGAAACATGAATTCAAATAAATGTTTATACATTAAAGTTAAAAAACGTAATGACTGAGATAGCTGAGATGATTTACAACGAAAACGACCATCTAAGTTTTTGAACACCCTTCTGCGCGAAATCAAACGCGTGGCCACCAAACCCATTCTTCTCTGCATTTCTAAGAAGTCATTGCAGAAGTTTCTACCTTCAATCTCTCCAGGTTGGAGGAGCATTTCTCACCTTATCCTCCACAGTGAAATTTATGGGTCCAATAATGGATCCTAAACTCAACTAGAAGACGGGCATCGACAAAAGGGTAAGAAAGCCTGTATAGCTTTCTACGCCTGTAAAAAGACTTTTGATAAAAGATGGGGTCTCAAGCCAAAGATGGTCCTGTGGATGTACACAGCTGTGGTACGCCCAATTCTCACGTATGGGTCGCTAGTATGGTGGCCAGCGCTGAGCAGGGGCTATAACGCCATAAAGTTGGAATGGTCCAGACAACGGCAAGAGTTGAGGCAACAAGGGCTATGAGGACATGCTCCACGAAAGCTCTCCACGTTCTTTTGCACCTACTCCCCTCAACTTTCACATCAAACATCTAGCCTCATGTAGTGCCCTCAGACTGAAGGAATTCGGGGTCTGAACCTCAAAACACTAAGGACATAGCAATACTTAGAATTTGCTACCTGAGATAGGGCCGCCACAACCACAGACTATATTCGCTCTAGATTGACTTTTAGGGGGGACTTCTCCATTGAACTGCCCTCAAGAAGAGAGTGGAGAAACGGAGAGGTTCTCGGAAAGTTCGATGTACGAATATTTACCTACGGCTCCAAAACGTCAGAGCCAGAGGGCGTCGGAGCAGAGGTTTATCTAGAGACCACTAATAGTTCACTGTCATGGTACCTCTCAGTGTACGCTAGTGTCTTTCAAGCTGAAGTTCTGGCGATCCGAAGGCCTGTGAGACAATGAGCTTAGAACCTACACAAGGATGAAGTATTGGAATAATAAAAAACTCAGGATTCAGTAATAATGCGCTCGAATTTAGTGGAGCGATGCAGAGATGAGATATAGGCTTGGTAGAAAGCACAACCTGACTATAGTCTGGGTCCCCGGTCGAAGGAAGATAGAGGGAAACGAGAAAGCCGACTACTTAGCCCAACAGGGAGTTTCTCTCCAGTGCTCGGAGACCGAGACGGTTAGCAGCCAAATCTGTGGAGTCAAAAATGCCACTTTTAACTACCACTTGCTACTAGCCAGCTAAAAGTGGAGAGCACTGGAGTACTCTCTAGGGCGACGGACATTGGCCATAGGAGACCATCCTGCCGAGTTGAGCATTCCGTTCAACGTCTGTTATCGTAGCTGTGGAGAGACTAACGAGAGAGAAGCACTTTTTCATTTCCTGTGACAGTTACGTTTTGGAAGACTTAAAAGAGATCTCATCAGTGTTAAGCTTCCTAAATTCCACAGAATTGTTTTAAGCATCCGTCACACCCAACCAAATAAGCATTTCACAATCAAGATACCCGATTTGTGGCAACAAAATGGCGCACCAAGCACTGGAGGTAGTTCTTCACTTACCTATGTACCTATGGACGTTTCTGAGACTAATGTTATGTAGTCTTGTTTTTATACGAATCGTGCATGTTCTATTACTTACTGTCTCGAAGTCCAGAACCAGTGATTTTAATTATTTTCCATAAGGAATGTTATTCCAGTTTCTCTCTTCTTCCGTTCGGTGATTCACTAGAGAGTACCATGTGGGTTCTGACATCCATAATGCCGCTGTGAGTCCATTTAGTTTCCTCAGAGCGATAATCGCTATATCACATGTTTTAGCGATGATGAAAGCGAACGCAGGGCCGTCGCCATGCTGTGCGTTTTGTCCGCTCTCTGCCTGGCATACCTTGAGGATTCGTGGCCGGTGGGTTTTTACGGTAGTAGGCTGTCAACCCGCCGTAAAAAGCACAACCTGGAGCACGGGAAATTATTATATTGGTGATCAGGAGTAAAACTAGCAAAGAAAGTTTGACGGTTACGTGGGACACTCTGTAGCATCATCTAAATTGAAGAACCAACTCTTAATGACTATGTAAGTAAAGTATTTCATCTTTGTAGAATTTGCTTATAGGCATTACAATAAGCAAAACCCCAGTTTAACTTGTCGATCCAACATTTCAGTATTTATTAGTTCAGCTGTTTTAAATACTTGTAATTTCCAATGGAATTTTCTTAAATTATTGATAACGTATATTGGAAAGTAAATAAAAAAAATAAATGTATTTTTTAGATCACTAGTACACTAATAAATTAGTCTTTAAACTGTTCTGTTAGAATGGCTGAGTGCATTACAATTTGTAGCATTCTTCAATGTAAGTTCGGGTAAGTACCACACATCAATCAAGTGCATATGGCATGATAGTTCGCTGCTTTATGTTTAGTAATTAAGGCTTAAATATCACACATTCACAAAAGAAACATTTGCTAACCGAAAACATTGTATCTTTGCTAGATGTATGGTCGCTACACAAAGGACCTAGGAGAGTATGCAAAAGATGAAGCCAGAAAACTCAAAATACTTGAAAAAAGAAGAAAGCAAGAAGACAAAGCAAGAAACAAGGTATTTGTTGAGAGAGTTCCTTTTTACATATTATCGAATTTTGTGTGCCATTCGTTAGTTCTTGAGATAAAAGAATAAATTAAAGTAAATCACCAAAATATAAAATAGCAGTTGTGGGAATTACTTTCAGGAACTATTAGGGAAGAGAACAAGTCGAATATTGAAAATTCTATCATGGATTTGGAAGTACACATTCGCCCGATTGGGGGAGGATTGGGTGTTTTTAGCATTATTAGGAGTAATTATGGCATTATTGTCCTATATTATGGACAAGGGTATATCAGTCTGCACAAATGGTAAGATCCTATGATTTTTAACTATAATAAATTTTACAATTTTCCAATGAATATTGCAGCCCGCGTGTGGCTATACAGAGATTTAACGTCACATCCTGCCGCACAATATTTTGCTTGGGTATCGCTGCCAGTGTGCTTGATACTATTCTCAGCTGGATTTGTGCATCTTATAGCACCTCAAAGTATAGGTATAACATTGAAATGAAGAATGGTTTTCAGAAAAGGTTCACATACAACATTTTATTTAGGTTCAGGGATTCCTGAAATGAAGACAATCCTGCGTGGAGTTGCCCTTAAGGAATATCTGACTTTTAAAACGTTAGTAGCTAAAGTTATAGGACTGACAGCTACACTTGGTAGCGGAATGCCACTGGGAAAAGAAGTAAGTTTTTTAGTTTTTTAAAAGAAAACGAATAATATCAAGGGTCGCGCAAGCGACCCGACCGTTGCAAGGTTAAAAAGGTTATATAAAATAATAAATTTTAAAATAATATAAAAACAAAAAAAATAAATCAATTTAAAATAATAAAAAAAATAAATCAAAAAAATAAATCAATAAAAAAAATAAAAAAAAGAAAAATAAAAAACAAAGAATCAAAGTCCAAGAAAGGACGCGCTGCGCGACTATACTTACGCGAGTTTGGCCCCGTTATTCGTTGTGTCTCTCTTTACCCTAAACCATTTTCAGTATTCAAGATAAGGAAAGAGAGAGGCTAGCGAGAAACGACTTTCGTCTCCGCGCCATAAGTGACACCTTGCGGTCGAACCGTGAGACGTAAAACGTTGTCAAGGGTAGCGGAATACTAGATTCTATGAAATTGACTTTTTTAAAACGTTTTTTGTATGTTTTTAGCTCGCTTTCTTGTCTGACTGTTTGTCCGGTACAAATCTTGCAATCGATTTTTTGACTACTTCCGGTTACCCGATCACCCTGAAATTTTGCACACAGCTTCAGCTCCGATGACAATACAATATGGTATACTCATTATACCGTTAGATCAATGGCGGAGGACTCTAGACGACGGATTACTGTTTTCTTCTCGGAACAAATTTTGCATTCGATTTTTCAAATACTTCCGGATATCCAATCATGGTGAAATTTTGCACACAGCTTTAGCTGTGATGACAATGCAATATAATACATACCTTTAGTCCATGGAGGCCGTCTCAGGAGGGCGGACTGAAATATTCTTCACAAACCCTTCGACATGGATATTAAATGAAATGGTATGATAAGTAGAACACCATAAGCAATATAGTATACTCAATTTATCGTTTGGTCCATGGCGGTCATCTCCAGAGGGCGGATTACCGTGATCCATGGCGGCCTCCTCACGAGGGTGGGTTACCATTCTCTTCAGAGCACTTTCGACATGGGTATCAAATGAAAGGGTATGATAATTAGAAAACAATAAGCAATATAGTATACTCAATATTTCGTTTGGTCCATGGCGGCCATCTCAAGGGGACCGATTAACATTTTCTTCACAACCCCCTCGACATGGGTATCAAACGAAAGGGCATCAAAAGTAATGCAATAAGCTATGTCTTTAGATCCATGGCCACCTCCTCAGGAGGGCCGGTTACCTTCTCTTCAGAACCCTTTCGACATGTGTATCAAATGAAAGGGTATGATAAGTAAAACACCATAAGCAATACAATATACTCAGAACATCATTAGGTCCATGGCGGCCTCCTCAGGAGGGTGGGTTACCATTCTCTTCAGAGCCCTTTCGACATGGGTATCAAATGAAAGGGTATGATAATTAGAAAACAATAAGCAATATAGTATACTCAATATTTCGTTTGGTCCATGGCGGCCATCTCAAGAGGACGGATTAACATTTTCTTCACAACCCCCTCGACATGGGTATCAAACGAAATCAAACGAAAGGCCATCAAAAGTAATGCAATAAACTATGTCTTTAGATCCATGGCCACCTCCTCAGGAGGGCCGGTTACCATTCTCTTCAGAACCCTTTCGACATGGGTATCAAATGAAAGGGTATGATAACTAATACACCATAAGCAATCCAATATACTCAGAACATCATTAGGTCCATGGCGGCCTCCTCAGGAGGGTTGGTTACCATTCTCTTCAGAACCCTTTCGACATGGGTATCAAATGAAAGGGTATGATAAGTAGAATACCATAACCAATATAGTATGCTCAACATTTCGTTTGGTCCATGGCGGCCATCTCAAGAGGACGGATTAACATTTCTTTCAGAACCCCCTAGACATGGGTATCAAACGAAAGGCCATCAAAAGTATTGCAATAAGCTATGTCTTTAGATCCATGGCGACCTCCTCAGGAGGGCCGGTTACCATTCTCTTCAGAACACTTTCGACATGGGTATAAAATGAAAGGGTATGATAAGTAAAACACCATAAGCAATACAATATACTCAGAACATCATTAGGTCCATGGCGGCCTCCTCAGGAGGGTGGGTTATCATTCTCTTCAGAACCCTTTCGACATGGGTATCGAATGAAAGGGTATGATAAGTAGAATACCATAACCAATATAGTATGCTCAATATTTCGTTTGGTCCATGGCGGCCATCTCAAGAGGACGGATTAACATTTCTTTCAGAACCCCCTCGACATGGGTATCAAACGAAAGGAAATCAAAAGTATTGCAATAAGCTATGTCCTTAGATCCATGGCGACCTCCTCAGAGGGGCCGGTTACCATTCTCTTCAGAACACTTTCGACATGGGTATAAAATGAAAGGGTATGATAAGTAAAACACCATAAGCAATACAATATACTCAGAACATCATTAGGTCCATGGCGGCCTCCTCAGGAGGGTCGGTTACCATTCTCTTCAGAACCCTTTCGACATGGGTATCAAATGAAAGGGTATGATAAGTAGAATACCATAACCAATATAGTATGCTCAACATTTCGTTTGGTCCATGGCGGCCATCTCAAGAGGACGGATTAACATTTCTTTCAGAACCCCCTAGACATGGGTATCAAACGAAAGGCCATCAAAAGTATTGCAATAAGCTATGTCTTTAGATCCATGGCCACCTCCTCAGGAGGGCCGGGTACCATTCTCTTCAGAACACTTTCGACATAGGTATCAAATGAAAGGGTATGATAAGTAAAACACCATAAGCAATACAATATACTCAGAACATCATTAGGTCCATGGCGGCCTCCTCAGGAGGGTCGGTTACCATTCTCTTCAGAACCCTTTCGACATGGGTATCAAATGAAAGGGTATGATAAGTAGAATACCATAACCAATATAGTATGCTCAACATTTCGTTTGGTCCATGGCGGCCATCTCAAGAGGACGGATTAACATTTCTTTCAGAACCCCCTAGACATGGGTATCAAACGAAAGGCCATCAAAAGTATTGCAATAAGCTATGTCTTTAGATCCATGGCCACCTCCTCAGGAGGGCCGGGTACCATTCTCTTCAGAACACTTTCGACATAGGTATCAAATGAAAGGGTATGATAAGTAAAACACCATAAGCAATACAATATACTCAGAACATCATTAGGTCCATGGCGGCCTCCTCAGGAGGGTCGGTTACCATTCTCTTCAGAACCCTTTCGACATGGGTATCAAATGAAAGGGTATGATAAGTAGAATACCATAACCAATATAGTATGCTCAATATTTCGTTTGGTCCATGGCGGCCATCTCAAGAGGACGGATTAACATTTCTTTCAGAACCCCCTCGACATGGGTATCAAACGAAAGGCCATCATAAGTAATGCAATAAGCTATGTCTTTAGATCCATGGCCACCTCCTCAGGAGGGCCGGATACCATTCTCTTCAGAACCCTTTCGACATAGGTATCAAATGAAAGGGTATGATAAGTAAAACACCATAAGCAATACAATATACTC
Source organism: Thereva unica (assembly GCA_949987705.1). Taxonomy (NCBI): domain Eukaryota; kingdom Metazoa; phylum Arthropoda; class Insecta; order Diptera; family Therevidae; genus Thereva; species Thereva unica. The sequence goes on along the minus strand of OX465283.1, from coordinate 69,343,110 downwards.
AGAACATCATTAGGTCCATGGCGGCCTCCTCAGGAGGGTCGGTTACCATTCTCTTCAGAACCCTTTCGACATGGGTATCAAATGAAAGGGTATGATAAGTAGAATACCATAACCAATATAGTATGCTCAACATTTCGTTTGGTCCATGGCGGCCATCTCAAGAGGACGGATTAACATTTCTTTCAGAACCCCCTAGACATGGGTATCAAACGAAAGGCCATCAAAAGTATTGCAATAAGCTATGTCTTTAGATCCATGGCCACCTCCTCAGGAGGGCCGGGTACCATTCTCTTCAGAACACTTTCGACATAGGTATCAAATGAAAGGGTATGATAAGTAAAACACCATAAGCAATACAATATACTCAGAACATCATTAGGTCCATGGCGGCCTCCTCAGGAGGGTCGGTTACCATTCTCTTCAGAACCCTTTCGACATGGGTATCAAATGAAAGGGTATGATAAGTAGAATACCATAACCAATATAGTATGCTCAACATTTCGTTTGGTCCATGGCGGCCATCTCAAGAGGACGGATTAACATTTCTTTCAGAACCCCCTAGACATGGGTATCAAACGAAAGGCCATCAAAAGTATTGCAATAAGCTATGTCTTTAGATCCATGGCGACCTCCTCAGGAGGGCCGGTTACCATTCTCTTCAGAACACTTTCGACATGGGTATAAAATGAAAGGGTATGATAAGTAAAACACCATAAGCAATACAATATACTCAGAACATCATTAGGTCCATGGCGGCCTCCTCAGGAGGGTGGGTTATCATTCTCTTCAGAACCCTTTCGACATGGGTATCGAATGAAAGGGTATGATAAGTAAAACACCATAAGCAATACAATATACTCAGAACATCATTAGGTCCATAGCGGCCTCCTCAGGAGGGTGGGTTACCATTCTCTTCAGAACCCTTTCGACATGGGTATCGAATGAAAGGGTATGATAAGTAGAATACCATAACCAATATAGTATGCTCAATATTTCGTTTGGTCCATGGCGGCCCTTCCAAGAGGACGGATTAACATTTTCTTCACAACCCCCTCGACATGGGTATCAAACGAAAAGGCATCATAAGTAATGCAATAAGCTATGTCTTTAGATCCATGGCCACCTCCTCAGGAGGGCCGGTTACCATTCTCTTCAGAACACTTTCGACATGGGTATCAAATGAAAGGGTATGATAAGTAAAACACCATAAGCAATACAATATACTCAGAACATCATTAGGTCCATAGCGGCCTCCTCAGGATGGTGGGTTACCATTCTCTTCAGAACCCTTTCGACATGGGTATCGAATGAAAGGGTATGATAAGTAGAATACCATAACCAATATAGTATGCTCAATATTTCGTTTGGTCCATGGCGGCCATTCCAAGAGGACGGATTAACATTTTCTTCACAACCCCCTCGACATGGGTATCAAACGAAAAGGCATCATAAGTAATGCAATAAGCTATGTCTTTAGATCCATGGCCACCTCCTCAGGAGGGCCGGTTACCATTCTCTTCAGAACACTTTCGACATGGGTATCAAATGAAAGGGTATGATAAGTAAAACACCATAAGCAATACAATATACTCAGAACATCATTAGGTCCATAGCGGCCTCCTCAGGAGGGTGGGTTACCATTCTCTTCAGAACCCTTTCGACAAGGGGATCGAATAAAAGGGTATGATAAGTAGAATACCATAACCAATATAGTATGCTCAATATTTCGTTTGGTCCATGGCGGCCATCTCAAGAGGACGGATTAACATTTCTTTCAGAACCCCCTCGACATGGGTATCAAACGAAAGGAAATCAAAAGTATTGCAATAAGCTATGTCCTTAGATCCATGGCGACCTCCTCAGAGGGGCCGGTTACCATTCTCTTCAGAACACTTTCGACATGGGTATAAAATGAAAGGGTATGATAAGTAAAACACCATAAGCAATACAATATACTCAGAACATCATTAGGTCCATGGCGGCCTCCTCAGGAGAGTGGGTTACCATTCTCTTCAGAACCCTTTCGACATGGGTATCAAATGAAAGGGTATGATAAGTAGAATACCATAAACAATATAGTATGCTCAATATTTCGTTTGGTCCATGGCGGCCATTCCAAGAGGACGGATTAACATTTTCTTCACAACCCCCTCGACATGGGTATCAAACGAAAAGGCATCATAAGTAATGCAATAAGCTATGTCTTTAGATCCATGGCCACCTCCTCAGGAGGGCCGGTTACCATTCTCTTCAGAACACTTTCGACATGGGTATCAAATGAAAGGGTATGATAAGTAAAACACCATAAGCAATACAATATACCATAAACAATATAATATACGCAATATTTCGTTTGGTCCATGGCGGCCATCTCAAGATTGCGGGTTACCATTTTCTTCTCAACGGGACGCGCTGCGCGACTCTACTTACTCGAGTTTGGCCCCGTTATTCGTTGTGTCTCTCTCTACCCTAAACCATTTCAGTATTCAAGATAAGGAAAGAGAGAGGCTAGCGAGAAACAACTTTCGTCTCCGCGCTATAAGTGACACCTTGCGGTCGAACCGTGAGACGTAAAATTGTACCGAGGGCGCCACTGCGCCGAGTGCAATATGGTATTACTAATTAATGTTGAATAAACTTCCAAAATTACCTCAAAGTTTCACGCTTTTCTGTCATCAATCTCCCTATTTCGATATTTCTATAATTATTGTCATTATTGTATTGTTATTGTTTTTAATTTTGCTTAAGCTTTCTTTTTTAAAAATTGAAATTATATTCAACAAAAGAAGTGAAATCAATTATTGCGTAACAAGTTGTTTGTTTTTTTTATATTATGTGCAACAAAAAAATCTGGGGCCTGTATTAAACAAGATTTAAAGGTTGTTAACAACTTACAGTTCTTACGCGGCGAGATATTTCTGTAGTTCATATTATCTAAATAATGTTGAATAAACTTCCAAAATTACCTCAAAAAGGTAAATGAATCACGTCGCAAGATTTCGCGCTTTTCTATCATCAATCTCCCTATTTCGATATTTCTATAATTATTGTCATTATTATATTGTTATTTTGTTTTTAATTTTGCTTAAGCTTTCTTTTTTAAAAATTGAAATTATTTTCAACAAAAGAAGCGAAATCAATTATTACGTAACAAATCGTTTGTTTTTTTATATTAGGTGCAACAAAAAAATCTGGGGCCTGTATTAAACAAGATTTAAAGGTTGTTAATTACTTATTGAGTTCGGCTTTGTTCATCAATGTTCAATGTTCATTTGCGATCAATCTTAATATGAACTTTGCACGAATCGACTGTTTACTTCCTTTGACGAAAAAAATCGAAACTCACGCTACCAGGGCCAATCTGCGCCGAGTCTCAGCGAAAGCTAACTCCAGCATTGAAAACTTACCCTTAACCTGCCTCCAGACGAAGATGCCTCTTCTAAAAAGTACTTTTGGAATTCGCTGGTACTGTCTAGGACAGTGGTCGGCAAACTCAATAGTCAACAGAGCCAAATATCAACAGAACAATGATTGAAATTTATTTTGAGAGCCAAATTTTTTAACCAACTACGTAGGATTAAGGTGCGCGCCTTATTATATGAACAAAGATTTATTGTTTAATTTTAAAAGTCCCAGCCTGTAACTTTGTTCCTTTTCATAAAGAAAAGTCCTCTGAAAATTTATACAAATCGGATAATATTTAGAGGTCGCTCCCGGTAACCAAATATTACACGATGCTCCATTAAATTATGAAATACGACCTAAACAAATTTTTAATGAGTTTTAATGGAAAGAATTATCAAAAATTACAATAAAGGTTTTACAAATTAGTTTTTATTTATTTATTCATGGTCTTCTTGTAAACAATATTTTAGGATATGACTTGCCGTATAAGAGATATTATCCAAAAACTGATTTTTCTGTTTTTGGGGGTTGTTTTTAGGGGTAGCGTATAACCAATCTTCCGAAACGTTTTTTAACATATACTACTCACGAAAAACTATTTTGTTACAAAATTTTTCGTGAGTTAACATTTAATTAGAGGTCTGCATTGGAATTTTGCTCTGACGACCGAACTATATTATCATTTGCAAATTAATAGCTGTGTTCCTTTTCTGCTAATTTTTACTATTTTTTACACTTGCGTACTAGCAACTACACTTGCTCTTATAAACGAGTACATAGCGCTTGCAATTACACAATTGAAATCCGCTAGGGGGCAAGAGGCCATTTCGAGTTTATTGTGAATTATTTTCACTTACGCCATTACCCGCTAGATGGCTTTTATTTGTGTCGAGCTGATTTACTCATATAAAAACATCCATAAATAAAACTTCAGTCGTATAATTATCAAAAATTATTATCTTTCGTTTTACTTTAGAAATTATCGCATTAATTTCTCCATTGTGTCACAAATTGTTCTTTTAAGAAGTTTTTATTTGTTAAGTTTAAAGTAACGTCAAAAATTTCAAGTGAGATTTTACTCAAATCAGAAAATTTTACGTTTCTTTTCTGCTCTGCTCACAAGTACTAAATAGTAGAAAAGGAACGCAGCTAATATTTCACACTATTATTTTCTATCAATCACTACTTTTCGTTTTTGGTCACTTTAGAACATTTTCATCGTTTTTCAAATAAAACTGACTTCCCAAACGTCGTTACAAGTCCTTTTTATATATCCAAGCCAAGTTTCAGAGCTGGAAATTACTCTTAACAAAGTCGTTATAAATAACCATTGTTTCAAATTTCTAACAGATGGCGCATAGTTCTTCATAATATCTTGAGAAAGTAGATAGTTTACGACATCTATCTAGCTCGGCGTAGTTCAGCTGGTACTTTGAAATGTACCTTTCTGAAGAACTCCTCCTAAGAACACCATTGCCTTTTCCAGAAGTTTGGAACTCTAATTCGAGGCTGAAACTCTAGCTGCTGAAATTTGGAAAAAATTATCTTTTTGTCAGATATAATAATAGCTGCAGCTGTGGCAAATTCATTAGACAAGGCTGTTTGGTAGTTTTTGCGATTAATATTAGTCCAGGATTTCTTAATCCATTTAAAAATCACAATATCTGGGCCTGTGGACGGTCCAAGTGATGTCATGACAACAGCTTCCAACACCATCTCGTATATGTTGTGACAGCATGCTAACCACATCATGTCCTTATCCATCTTTTGCTATAAAGGATAGCACGCCCCATTTCTTCCAGTATTGTCTGATGTCGTGCAAAATCATACACACTTCACTTTGTCGCTGATTCCTCATTCTACATCTTCTTCCTAATCTCCGGTTCTGCAGCAAAACCTGTAACAGACTTAACTTTTCTACTCCGAAAATTTGATTTATTCCTCTTCCAAAAACTATTTAGGCGGTCTACAATTCCGCTTCTAACGATATCCTTCAGTAAATTGCCGTCCCAGTGGATTGTTAATGGTGCTTAAAGGGTAAATTCCACTTTCAAGTTCTTAGCAATGTTTGTGAAATGATTTGTGTTGTTGCGTTGCGTTTGGATTGGTGGGTTGAAATAAAAGATATTCTCTTGCTTTATCAACCAAAAATCGTTCGACTGATGCATTATATTTCCAAAGTACGGTAGCTATCTCTAAATTTTGTCCGATATGGATAGTTGTTTTTTGTGCGACAGCTCTCAGCTCCGACCAGTTGTTGCGGCCTCTGCTAATACGTTTTTCCTTCACGTTGTTCTAGGTCTTCTGACTCGACGGGATCCTTGCGGATTCCAGACAAGGGCCCGTTTGGTTAGATTCTCGTTTTCGCGTCAAAAGGTATGACCAGTCCAATTCCATTTCCTTCGCCAGATTTGATCGTCTATCCTTTCTTGGCCGGCACGGCGCCATAGCAGTTCATTTGAAATTCTATCTTGCCACCGGATTTTTAGGATACTACGTTGGCATCTGTTGATAAGAACTTGCAGGCGCCCTGTGATGAATTGGGTGACTTGCCATGTTTCGTGCGCTTCGTGCTTAATTTATTCTGGAACTGACGTCTTCTTCTGCCCCGCCGTTTTCGGTAATAATACTACCGAGGTAGCAGAATTTATCTACCAATGCCATGTCAAGGTTATTCAGCGCTGTCTGTTCAATGGTGTTTGCATTTATCCGCATTTATTTTGTTTTAGTCGGATTTAGTCTTAAGCCTACTGAACTAGCTTTTGGTGCCAAATTGTTTAACAAGTTTTTAAGGTCCTGATGTCTGTGGGCCAGCAAACCGATATCATCCGCGTAGTCGAGATCTTTAAGACAGTCTAGTAAACCCCATTGTATACCGTCTGTGCTACTATCTAGAGCGCTGACAAGGATATCGGTTATTACTATAAGAAATAGTAATGGCGAAAAGGCATCCCGGTCGTACTCCGGAACTCACCTGAAAGCTGTCGGACAATTTTCCATTGTGAAGAACTCTGCATTTGGAATGTTTGTATAGGGCTATCAATATATCAAATATCAATTCTATTATTTTATCAGGCAGTCCATGTTGCCGTAGTGCTTCCCATATAAAGCTCCTATTGATCGAGTCGAACGCTTGCTCATAGTTTACGAAAACAAGGTAAAGGGGATCTTAATTCAGTAGACTGCTCCACTATGATTCGCAAGGTGTATCCGGCACTGAATTGTCACACGCTTTCATTTGATATCCATACCAAGCGCATTGTAAAGAAAAAGGAAATCCTCCGCTTTGTGTCGGCCGCCATTTTGATTTTGGAATGACGCCACGCAGGTAATAGTGTTCTAGTCGTTATACCCTTTCATTTAATACCCATGTCGGGGATCGGGAAACGCAATTGCAAAATTCGGCCGCCATATTGGAGCCGCCACCTTGATTTTTTTACATAAATGTCATACTGCGAACTATCCATATGGGGGTTGATCGCTTACATGAAAGTGGGTGAAAATCATGTTGCAAGAGGTGTAGAACGTAAAAAATTGTGAAAAATCGTACTAATGAATTAATTAAAAAAAAAAATTAAAATTTCGAAAAACGGAAACTTTTAGTTATAGATATTTTCAAACGTCGTGACATTCCGCGTCATACTACCCAGCTAAGCCCTTAAAAGTGTTCAAAAGTTCGGCCAAAGCTCCACTTAACTGCTTCTATCAAATCACTTGCTGCCATTTAATCAGTCGCGACTGCGTATTGCTGCAGGGAGGTGCATTTTTCTGGGACTTCAATGATAATTTAAAAAATTTACAAATTATGAATGAAAAACGCCCCTTTTTATACATTTTTTTATTTTAAGGTTTTTGTATTTTACACATTTGCTACAGAAATAATTTGTAGCAATTTCTACTAAATAAATAAGAAATTTCTGTTTTTATCACTTTGATTACTAGATTGTTGACGTTTTCCGCCAGTCGCATGAGCGCTTCTGCCTGGGGAGGTTGTGCCGCTTGCGACTGCGGAGAACTATCGTTTTACGAATGAAAAAGCTCATGCATTCGAAAGAAATTTTGTCAGAATTTTTATTAAATTATTTTAAATTTAGGGATGAGAAATATTTCGCATAATTTTAGTAAAATTATGCTTATTATGATGAATAAACTGGCTTGGTTAAGCAGGAGTTTTACATGTATTTAAAAGCTCTGCTCAACACATATAAAGATAAATTAACTTTATTCATTTCTCATGCGCGCATCCCTTCCCAAATTATTTTGTTTAGTTTTTTTCTGTGTTTGTTGCCGTTTTAACTAAAAAGAGGGGAAATGATAGAACAATATTTATAAAATTTGTCAACGAGGTGCGCAGAACTGCTCAAATTTTTTGTGTCACGGAGTTTGAAAAAATCTATACCTATTTCGAGTATCCATTCATCTTCTTCTTCTTTGATCCGTTAGCTGGCGGTCCGAACGGGACGTCCCCGCAACGGATACGTTGCTGTCGGTGCCGCTGGGTCTCGAACTCTATTCTCTTCTAGTTTGGCTCCAACGCGAGCCGGTACGCACAAGCAGACCAGTGGCGGTTCGTAAGGTTCAGGATAAGGGAAGCAAGGCGCAAGAGAACGATAAAAGTAAAAGTATCGAAGGCTTTAACTAAAAAAACTGAGAAATAACATATAGTGGAGTCAGATAAGAAAACATATGAAAATTTTTTTTGGAGCATGTTAGTTACATCAAATACAATACGAAATGGACATTTTCTACGTCTAGCAACCGCCGCTACGTAAGTTATCGGCCATTTTGTGAAAATTTTATCATTTTGGTCGTTCTGTCTAAATATAGATGCGTATATCTCGGAATATGTAGGTCCGAAAAATGCAAAAAAATAGAAGCTATGTCGTTATGATATTGGCTATCAGCGGTTACAATATCAAATTTTTATCTGTACACCTAAGGTCAAAAAAAGTCAAAAACCGTTAAATTTTAGCCTCTTCGGATTTTTTCATTCAACTTACATATGAACAATAACTGGTTAAAATTTCAGGTCAAAATATCTTATTCAAGTCTCAAAAATTGGCTTCAAATTTGAAAATTAATTGTCCTTTAATTTTTGTGCATCGCATCGATCGTATGGGGTTTTTCTTTTTTTTAATATGTAGTTTCTTTTATGATGGTGAACAAGAAAAATTTTTTAAACTTCAAAAAAGTGAAAAAAATCTAATCGCAGTTTTTCGTTAATTTTTTCGAAATATTTTCGCTGCTAGTGGGCCTTTTGCGCTTTTTTTTCAGATTCTATTGATAATTAAAGCCTCCAAAGAGAAAGCCGTTGAAAAAGTGCAACTAATACTTTCATCTTATTTAATTTTTCATACAAATGCCTAATTTTGGCCCAAACTCTAAAAAAATAGTAATAATAAAACCCTGCCATACCTCGCTTACATCCCCTACACCCACGCTTACAATCATTACATCCTCCTTGCTAAAAAAAGCACTTCCGGCACCCCGTTCTCATACAATTCATAAAAATATTCTTTATCCCTTTAAATCATCTTTAAAGAGAATCATAAAAAATATAATGGAAGCTACAAAGTTATCAGCTTATATTCGATAAACACCGCCTGCCACCCCACTAGAATAAACAATAGATAAAGAGAAACTTCAGCTATCCTCGATCTCTTTTTTCTTGACTCAATCTACAAACTAAAATTCATATTTTAAGAAGAGTCAAAAACAAAATTACGAAGCAAAATTTTAAGAGCAAATTTAATATTGCTCAAAGCCAGAACAGATTACCAGAAAACGAAACCAAGCTAACAGAGGTTTTGGTGGATACAGAAAATTTCTCTATCTTCCACTTCTCAATTCTCGCTTTTCGGTTCCGAAGAAGTTGCGTTTAGCTCAGCTTCTGAGGATACTGTATTAACGCAAACCTTTGCGTGAGTGTGAGTTCAATTAGAATGAATGGGTTGGAGTTTTCACGTTGATTTTCTGTGGCAAAGAAGCTGGAGATATTACAGCTTCCCCATGTTGAGTAAGGCCTCAGCCACGATAAGAGCGGCACCAGTAAAATTTAACGTCTCGAATTAATGGAAAGAGGCATTCTAGTATTGTCACTCTGCCGCTCACCGCTCACTGCTCATATCATATTCGAGGCCTAACACAGAGATGGGAAGCTGTAATATCTCCAGCTTTAGTGTTTACAGAGGAGGAAATATATTAAGATTTTTCTTGTGATTAATCTTGATATATTTTAAAATTTAAATTTATTTTTATGAAGTTGCCTATTTGGTCAAGGGAAGCAGTGCTTCCTTTGCTTCCAAAGAGGAACCGCCACTGAAGCAGACACACAGTCAAAAACGCTTGTTAATATAGATTATTCCATTAAAACTCCTATTTTTATTTTCGTCTTTGGGAAGTGAAAAGCTGCTTACGTTACCGTAACGCTCCTGCTTGTCATGCGGGCCATTTAGGACCTGAATCGACTAAAACACCTCCTGGTCTTCTACTTTCCCCACTTGACTAGCTTAGCGTAACGGCGATGGATTAGCTTTTATCAGCTTTTCTCTGCCGTTCTCTCTTCTCGGCTTCGGCTGTTCCAAACCTCAACTACCTATCTACGGCATTCAGCATCCCTTCTTATTCCCTTCACCTATCATCGTTCCTCACTATGTGTCCTAGAATAACACTTGATCTGTGTGAGCTGGGATACCTGGGTGAGTCAGATTGCTCGAAACGGTGGAGGTATTTCATATATCCTCCATGTCCATTCAAGAACTGGGTGAGGATTTGTAGTTCCTTTTAAGTTTTAATGAGTGCATGCCAGTATTATTATTATGTGAGTATAGGGGAAACCCATATGGTGAACAGCCAAGGTCAGGGTCTAAGTTAGACCTATTACGAACATATCCAACTATCGGGAGCGCGCGCATAAACCCTCTGATAAACATGCCAGATAAGAGCAGGACTTTCACAGATAACATGGGTAAAACTATCGTCGCCTTCCATGCAGAGTCGGCATTGTGCTCCCTGAATTATTAAAAAAATAACTGTATCAAGAATATTTATTTTTAAGTTATTTATGTTATTAATTTATTGAAGTTATACTTCTTTAGGCGCGTTTTGAAAATATTATAGAGAGTAAATTTTGAGGAATTCGCAACACAAGAATGCGCGACACAGGAATCCGAGAAGGCGCAGCACGGTGGATATGGGCGAAGGGGTGGAGGCAATGGAGGGCAAGCATTTCAACTCCTATTCTTCATGCGCACTGGGATTATCATTATTATGGGCATATGAAAATTCGTAGCCGATGTCGGTTCACGATGTCGATCGTTGAGGGGGTTTTTATCCTGAGGCTGTGAAATGAAATAAATTACATGTCCAAGTCTTCAGCTAAGCGAGAGTTTGGGTTTTTTGTGGGCATAGGAAGATTCGTAGTGTTTTAGGTACAAACAGATAGGCCACACCAAACTGCCTGTGCTATAATTTTTGTAGGCTGATGTTTTTGTGCGTTTCAAGTTTACTATTCATTTACATTTCGTTTGGCGGGAGTTTGCTCGCTTACTCTGCCACTTTTACAATGCCTTCACTGGCTATTTTTCTTAGCATTCCTTCGGGTGTATGATTACTTTGCGAAGTCTGGAGCATGTATGTCAGGGGCCGGTTCGTGTATGGCGAACGACGATAATCGTACGAAAAGAAATTGAAGTCGAAAAATTTTGTCGACGAAAATTTTAGCGTTCGCATAGGTCGAAAGAAATTTTTTCGTGTCTTCGATAGAAACCACAATATTGAAATACGAAAAATGTTACAACAACTGCTGTCAAAATATGCAACTATTTATTATTTGAAAATTATGAATCATAATAAGGCAAAAACTCGATAACCCAAGACCTTTCGAGGGCCTTTCGTCGGCTTCAGACGAAAATTTTCTATTTTTCGACCTACACGAACCCAAGACGAAACAAAATTTTCGTTTTCGACATACACAAACTGGCCCCTGTAATTCATCTGGATTCCAAGGTATTTCATAAAATATTTCGGTGTAATTGTGTGAGCATGCAAAGTTTTGACTCCGACGGCGCGTTTCTATGTCCTTCACCTGAGGGATCCCTGAAGCACGTTATTAAACTTTTCCCCTGATTAATTTCTATGTTCCATTTATCTAGGTAATCTTTTATTTTATTGACGTGTATTTGGAGTTCTTTCGTGGCTTCAATAGGTGAGAAACTTGCATCCCAAACAAGGGTATCGTCAGCGTATTGTATGCAGGTTGTGTTAAGGAGGGGAATTTTGTGGGGAAGACGTGTATAAATATATTGAAAAGCTTGGACCATGGAATGGAGCCTTGGGGAACCTCAATTTTGAACGGTTGAGAGGTTAGCTCTGTGAAGCAGTCTGAATTTTCAGGTTGTGATAGCAGTATACATCACTTAAAATAAAAAATCTAATTTTTGAAACAAGTACTATAGCCACACACAAAAGATTGCGGAGAATTTCTTGGCAGAGGCGAAGCTTCGGGTCCGTCTATTAACTTTCTCCAAGTCATGCAAATTTAAACATGAATAATGATCGATTGATTTCAAAAACACGACAAGGCACCACCATTGATGTTGTGTTTGCCCGAAACTCTTCGTATTATATTTCAGTTACTCCAACCCGCTCAATTCAATTGAGTAACCACTAGAAAAAGAAGGTAAGGAAGCGAGTATAATTTAGAAGTGACGTTTATTTCAGTAGTGGCAAAGGAAGTAGAATGAGTTTACCCACGGTCAATGAACCCACAGGCTCATAACTAACGTGAAGGGATGGGTCCCGAGAAATCATGGAGAGGTGAGTTACCAGGGTTACCGGTTCGGACAAGATGAGTTCACGCAATGCCCGGCACTCCTAAATGTGATAGAGGACACAGACCATATCCTTTTGGAATGCCGGAGATTAGCCGAGCAAACTGCTGCGCTGTAACCAACAGCTAAAGGCACGGCTAAGAGCAACGAACGTCATAGACTATAATGGTGCGATAGTGTGATCTATGGAATAAAGTGGAGGAGAAGCTAAATATCCTCAATCAGTAGCTAAGGCCGAAAGAAACCAAAGGAAGAGAGTAAGACTTAGAAATACCAGCAGTATTAACAGGTAAATAAAAGCTGATATAGCTGGCGACGAATGTAAGGCTTAACATTCATTACTTTTTGACAGAAAATTAGCCAGTCTTAGAAAATTTAATGAGGCATCTAAAGCCCGTCTTAAGACCATTGTAGGTACGCCTAATGCATCGACTAGTAGGTGATAACCGACTAGTAGGGCATAACCGACAGGCTGGAAAGGGTCGACATCATGAATCTTCCACCTAGCGCACGAAAATAAAAAGAATCCAATAAATTGTTTGTATATAAATTAAAAATTAGTCTTAAATCACGCCAAAGAAGTATTACTTCTAATGCGCGTAGATAAGTACACACACCCACTGTTTTTTTCTATTTATTTATTTATACTTTATATTATTTATACTATATATTATTATCTTACAAAAAATTTAAGAAAAAACTTCGAATTGGCATTTTAAGTCATGATATTTATAGTGCGTCATCACAATTTCCGTCATAATGTTGGTTACCTCTTCATTATTTTGTATTGTGTGTCAATATTATTATTTTGCGCAAGCTAACTTTTTTATATTATTCTTATTTAAACTCTTTACTGGATTCCGTTAAATGGCGTTATATGACGAAGATCCCAAGCGACAAACGGAATGTTAGATCATTTATTAATGATATTTCTGATGAATTCAGAATTCATTTTTCATATTTGCTCTTCTTTTCAATCAAATCCTTTCTTCTATCGCTGTCTGTGAAAGTCACAGGTGTTCTCCCGGTTTAATTCATAACAAAATTTTAAAAAATTCGCACTTCAACATCAAACGATTCGCAGTGCAAACAATATGTCATAATTGCTGTTGTGCCAGCGCAAAGTAACAACCCAGACACACGACCACAGCGTGAGTTGGAATCCACGGTTATTTAAGAAGAGACTTCCGACACCCAGTAGGACTGGAGATCGCAGCAAATTAAATAACGAGTTTCGCGCGTCATATGTCACTCGTTGCCGGTGACACTACGTACCTCCAGTCACTCGAGTGGAATTCAATTACTCGCCTCGACATCAAAAGTGTAGAATTTGCCGCTTTTGAAGACAGCCGCCAATCATAATTGCTCCTGCAGGCTTCCCCTAGCCACTTCGGCTGCTAGTAGTTCTCGGGTCAATTGGTTTATTAGATACAAATGAAATTAGTATCATTGAAAATCTATTAATCTCCGTGAGTAAGATGACAACGCCGATACTGAATTAACGAGCATTATTGAGCGTGAAATTGGATCTTAATCAGGGGCGATATTTATTTCTTGTCATACCCAATGGCATCCATTCAGGGTTTATAAAATATTAATGGGAATCTGGAAATGTTCTGCATAATCTTATCGGAAGACCCATGCTAGATCAAACAGGAGAAGGCCGATGTCACATGCTGCCACTAATCGGAAGTTAAACAAAGATTACAAAGTCTTACGGAACATGTAAATTTTATAGAGTGAAAAGGTAAAAAGTTTCGAAATTTAATGCATGCGGGTGGTGTGTGTTACATTCCCCTTGTGTACTTTGTCTCAAGGCGAATTTTCGATGGTGACATGTGATATACTACGAACTCGTATATGTACGAGCATACTCGTATATTTAATTTTATTTTATAGTTCTACTCCTTTTAACGAGAACCGCGGTTTGAATGAGAGTTTTTTATTCATATTTCATGTCTTTTCCAATAAATATATTTCATCGTAGCTCAAACTTTTCAAAGGTTCACAAACTAAGTTATGAGAGACCTCGACTTCGTTTATGGACTATATACTTATCGCCAATAGAATCTAGAATTTTTATACCAAAATGCTGTCACCAACAGAATGTAAGCTCTTTTCTCGCAATTTTTACAGCGATTACTTCATTGAAGGGTGCAATTTCTTCGTTTATACTGATCACTAATCACTGGTTCGTCCCCATCACACAAAAGACCAAAAGTTCCTTAGACAGACAAGACATTTGGATCTAATCTCCAAGTTTACCACAAAAATCAGACACGTCTCGTGTGAACAAAACGCTGTTGCAGGCTAAACGTTTTTTCGTCGTTTTCGATCTGCATACACTAGCTCAGACTCAACAAGGTGACACAGAGTTGAAGCAGAGATAACATAATACTCCGTATAAAGATGCGACAGCTAGAACAAAAAACCCGAACGCTTTTTGCCTCGGCAGGCCTCTGAGATTGCCTCCCCCTTAGCAACATGCAACAAATTCGAGTTTCTAGCTACACAAGGAGGCGAACGTGGTCATGGTCCGCAGCACAAGACATGCGGTGAGTTTGTGGATAAGGAAGCTGGAATTTTAGGGGGGCAAGGAAAGGAACTAACAACAGAATGTTTCTCGCAACATCTTTCTTTCTTTCTCATCTTTCAAACGTTTGCCTCTAGCGCTACATTGAAGGATTTCCCTGATGCTTTGTATTTTAACTATTTCTTAGAACATTCCGTGTATTTTTTTTAATGACTGTCTGAGATTCACTATCAATTTCACTTGATTTCAAATTTTTGGTGAGAGGATTTGCGATATTTTTAAAATAGGTACTTGGTTGAGGTTTTGGTTAGGACTTTTTTTTCTGGTATTTCGGTATTGACTAACTCGATTGATTTTAGAAACGAATTTAGGTAATTATTCTTTATTTTATTTTAGCTGAATTTTCGCTATTGGCTTAAAATGTTGGCTTTTGGCTTTTGTTGTAGGTATATTGTGGGTGTAGATTTTTGGAGACATTTTTTATAAAAAATGCCACAAACTCGCACAACCTGAAGAGTTGTTTGTATCACCCAAAGTTGCAAAGCGCATAAGTGCTTTTCATAAATGCTTGTACAATTAAATCCCCGCCCACAATAAAAAATCGTACGTCTGCTCAAAACAATTCGATCGTAATTGTTTTGGTAAAAACAAATTAAAAATAGGTTCAATACCTTCCTTGTTATTTGAAAACTCTTCAATTAATGAAAATGAGGAAAGGCTTCATGCCAAGTCAATTTTCAGGGAAAACGTATGACAGAAGGAATTCAGTCTCGGACTTGTAATTACAGGATTTATCCGTTTTAGAGTCCCCTTGTCAACAGTTAAATATTGAGCCGGTAAATATATACATATACTGCAAACAATGTTTGGAAGATGAAAAAAAAAAAGTATATTACAACCGGGTCATTCCATATCAAACCAACCAATGGTTTGGACATCACCACCTCCGATTGTTATAATTTTTTTATATTTGTTCTTCTGGTGGAAACTAAAAAAAACTAATTTTCAAATTTTTGGCCTTCTATTGTTTTAGTTATAAATTTTCAAAAAGTCGAAAACCTTAAATTTTCAACAAATTTTGAAATCTTTAAATTGATCTAGTTCAAAAACTATTTGACATAGAAAGCTGAAAGTAGCACCAGTTTCTTCTGCTTTAATTTGATATACATATGTTGTTACGAAATTAGCATTGGAAACACTCATCCCCTGTTACTGTAGATACATATAATAATTGAGTTGTCTGTTTCCCAGCTTATGATCTATTTACCTTAGCTTGAATTGCTAATATTTTGTTAATTATTTAAAATAAATTATCTGTGGTTAATTGCACCTACGCTCACGAGTTTTTATTTTCTACAATATACAACATAGTATTATTAGAAATAATAAAACTTTTTCCGGCATTTTGAAAATTTTGTTTTTGAAATATCTCAAAATAATGTTTTTTCAAATTTTTGAAAAAATTATATTTTGTACACACAATTTTAACGTACATATGTAGAATGCCAAAATTTAGGATGGGACGACATTGGGATCATTTAGAAATAATTTTTTTTAGGTTCTTGAAAAATTGAACGTTCAATGAACGCAATATAAGAAAACATTTAGTTGCGGAAGAGCTGATACCAACCGGTAATAATGTCGCCATTTACTAATTTGGGTATGGCGAATTCAATAGAAATAAAGTCAACCCTCTAACTTGATCAAAAACTACCCCCAGGACAACCTTTATTACTAAATTGGAGTGGTTCATACTTGCTTATGAAAACACCCCGCCAATTTTTTGTGTAGAAATAGCCCTTAGGATAAGCTACACCCACCCTACACCCACAATATACCTACAACAAAAGCCAAAAGCCAACATTTTAAGCCAATAGCGAAAATTCAGCTAAAATAAAATAAAGAATAATTACCTAAATTCGTTTCTAAAATCAATCGAGTTAGTCAATACCGAAATACCAGAAAAAAAAGTCCTAACCAAAACCTCAACCAAGTACCTATTTTAAAAATATCGCAAATCCTCTCACCAAAAATTTGAAATCAAGTGAAATTGATAGTGAATCTCAGACAGTCATTAAAAAAAATACACGGAATGTTCTAAGAAATAGTTAAAATACAAAGCATCAGGGAAATCCTTCAATGTAGCGCTAGAGGCAAACGTTTGAAAGATGAGAAAGAAAGAAAGATGTTGCGAGAAACATTCTGTTGTTAGTTCCTTTCCTTGCCCCCTAAAATTCTAGCTTCCTTATCCACAAACTCACCGCATGTCTTGTGCTGCGGACCATGACCACGTTCGCCTCCTTGTGTAGCTAGAAACTCGAATTTGTTGCATGTTGCTAAGGGGGAGGCAATCTCAGAGGCCTGCCGAGGCAAAAAGCGTTCGGGTCTTTTGTTCTAGCTGCCGCATCTTTATACGGAGTATTATGTTATCTCTGGTTGAAGTCTTTACAAGAGCACCCAGTAACGGCACACGGGTAATTCGTAGTTCTCACGCCAATTCGATTTACCGCGCATCAGGTCCTAGGCACTCCAATTCCGAACATGGTCTCTCATACTGGTATTCGTACTACAAGACGAACCGTTACCATACCTCTTGAGATCACCAAAGATCAAGATATGTACATAGTTCGAATCGAAATTATTCAATGAAGGTGTCAAAATACTCGACACTCTTCTAAACCAACCGCCAACCATCCACAGCCAAACAGGATGGCTGAACAGGCAACTAAAAACAGCCTTAATGCAAGGGACAACACTACTAAAAAATAGAAGAGGTGTCACGGGACTCCCGAAAGAAGCGGAGCATTTATCGATGCAAAGTATGTAACACTTATGTCATTAGCCGTGTTTTTTTAATGAACTATATAGTTCTTTCATCGAGTTCATTAAAAAAACGACAAGGGAAATTTCATGAAGCGCCTACTTCGAAGCTTAAATTTTCAAAATTAAGTTAAGAGTTAGTTAAGAGTTATTTTTTACACTGTTACACGAAATCCTCGCTCAAATTAATCAATTATTTGTTATAAATTTGCTCTCATCCTTTCCTGTTGTTTTTATTTTTAAATTACGTCTTACCGACCCCCGCCCGAAAGTATGCAGCATGCCAACCCCCGAAACAACATGCCAACCCCCGAAAGTATGGAATATGCAAATTAAGAAATTTCCCAAAACCTCGATAGAAACCCCGATAAAACCTGGGGTTTCAGATTTGTATGGGGAAGAACTATATAGTTCATTAAAAAAACACGGCTATTATAACATTCTTTGTCGCATCTTTTAATTCGACATTATACTTCTTTTGCAGTGAAGACGAACCGCTTATCTAAGTAATTGCACAGACTGTGTTGCAATTGATGCACTTATCTGGACTGACGTTTTCCTTGAACCCATTCTAGGGCCAGGTTAAAAAGTTTTAGGGCGAGTCCATTCCTTGTCTAGGCACTTGTGGTACTTCGAACTCTTCTTTTACTTTACTTTAGATCCTTACTTTCACCAATGAACTATTCGCCGAGCATTAGATCGTCGCACCAGCTTTGAAGCCACCTCAACTCAACTCATTTCATAATGCATCTCTAGTTGCGCCATATTTACATAACACTGAATATGTAGTAAAAATCTCATAGTAAATAATACATAGTACTACATAGAACATAGTACATAGTATACAATTCATAGTATATAGTACACAGTATATAGCACATAGTAAGTACACTGTACACACTGTACACTCAGTGCACTAATTCATAAGTTATCACTTTTAAAAATCGGAGTGCTTTGTTAAAGTAAACGGTGATGATTTTTCAAAGTTAACGGTGACGATTCTTCCAGGTTTACCTGCCATTACACGAGTCAGTTCTGCATACTGTCAGTACTGACTCTGTTTGCCAAATCCACTAACTCTGAGCGCTATATTCTTATTTGATTAGTACTGGAACTTTCCGTTTCCCCACGCTTTTTTACATTTACTGCAGCAATAAAAACTTTACATTCAAAATTATTCTTTACTTTTTGGTTCATTTTAAAATAAAAGCGTATTTTTTAGTTTTTTTTTAAACAATTTATTTTTTACTTTCTAGTTTTTAGTTTATTATGTCTTCCGCCATTTTGTGGTAGCGGCCATATTAGATTTAAAATTACGTCACACAGCTTACTGTATTATACCTGCAGTACTCTTTCATTTGATACCCATGTTGTGGGCTCGGTGCAAAAATCGGCCGCCATCTTAGAACCGCCTCTTCTTGATTTTTTACAAAATGGTTAGATTGCATTTAGTACTTATATATAAGGAGTTGAACTCAGGTTGAACCTGTGCAACTACATGTAGACGGGTGTCGAATAAGGGTCGGCTGAGCTCGATTCAGCTCTGCTATCTGGGTTCAGTTGAAATTATGCAAACAGGCGTGAGTTCCGTAGTTGAGTAGTTGTATTTAGGTGACGGCAGCATCTCTGTCTTTTGTTTGTGATTTTTTGTAACATGTAGTGCTTTTTTATTTTCAACTCAACCTCAACGCAAGTATTCAACTCATCATGTATACCTTCTAATTATCACTCAAGATTTGAAGTTGATCGGTTATATTTTTTTGCTTTTTAGTCTATTACAAGTAGTGATGAGCATAAATGGTCTTGTTCTTGCAGTCTTGTCTTGTTCTTGCACATTTAGCAAGGACAAGAACAAGACTTAGTTATGCGTGCAAGAACAAGAACAAGACAGACTGAACAAGAACAAGGCTAGACTAGTCTTGTCTTGTTCTTGCGTTTGCTCATCACTAATTACAAGTCTTCCGCAACTTTGTGTTGGCCGCCATTTTGAATTTGGAATGACACCACACAGCTTATTGTATTCTACCTGTCAAAGCCTTTCCTCATACCCATGTCAGGGGCCGCGGAGCACAATTGCAAAATCGGCCACCATTTGGGAACCGCCTTCTGGATTGTCAGATTGCATTGTCATCCAAACTAAACGTGTATACAAAATTTAAACTCAATCGGAAACCCGGGAAGTGGGTTAAATTTAATTTCCAAGATTTTATTACATTTACAAGTGAAGCTAATGAAAGCGTATTAAAAACGAAATGATCGCCAGAATCTGACAATTGATACATACAACATCGAAGGAGTAAACGAATTTATATACTTAAGGACGCTAATTTCAAAGGATAATGATACGGCAGCATAAGTCAAAAGAAGATTGGCGCTAGGAAATAGAAGCTACTTTGGGCTACGTAAACATTTCTTAACTAGGAACATTTCAAGGACGACCAAACTAACACTATACAGAACCCTTATAAGACCAATACTATTGTACGGATCCAAAGCCTGCACATAAAAATTTACGAGGAATACCTCCTATGGTGCCTTGAAAGAAAAATTGTTCGCACTATATATGGAGGAGTGAACGAAAATGGTGTGTTTGGAAGTAGCAGCGAAGATAGCAAAACAAAAATCATTATGAACAAAAGACCAGACGAACACAGCGAAACCGGACGCCCAAAAAAGATAGTGTAGAAAAAGATCTACGAACTCTATATAAGAAATTAGAGACTTCAAGCCAGGGATCGACAGTTCTGGAGGAGGATGTTGCAGGAAGCCAAGGCCAATAACAGGCTGTGGATTGATGATGATGATGATAATAGACAACCATAGAAGCCCTGGGAATATCGGCTGAAATGGTCGTATGCCTGTATCCAGCATCCGGTGGATAAGCGGTCTGGAGAATTGACCCTGGAAAGTGAAAGCTGAAAGTGAAAGCCTCTTTTTAAAGAAGGCCCATGCCGTTGAAAGAGTCTTTGGAAAAGAGCTTATGCAGTCCTGGTAAAGTCTGCAGGCTTTCATAATGCTTCCTCCAGGCAATTCTTTTGGAGCGTCTCAACTTTTTGTAGTAAATTTTTGGTTAACACACTCAGCTGATAGAGACGGCGAGCAGGTTTGATTTTGGCGCCACCGGTTTCAAGTTTCAGGGCATATTGGTTTTCTTAGGAACCCGGGAAGTGGCGCGGCAAGGGAGGAGGCCCACAGTGTCGAACCTGTTGTGCAGATGGTACGACAGTAGGGATTTTTCCAGAACACGCCAGCTACCGATTCTGTCGGAGAGCAGCCTGCTAGTGGTGGTGAGGTGCAGTACCTCCTCCCTTCCAGCAGTGACAAAGCTGGGTTTGGGCTCCCTATTTGAAAGATCTATGTTATTCATAACATGAAATTCTAGGAGACACTCACTTCTCTCAATTACATTGGTACTTCTCAAATATAGTGGGGGGCATTTGAATCACAAACGATGACGAATTGTCGGTTCGTATTTCGGCAGAACACTAACATTTCTTGAACCTCTTGCGGTGGCACTATTGCTACATCGGCAAATATATGGACGCAAGGATGGTATCTTGACAACCGCGGAGCCGTCATGATTCGCCACAAGGTCTCTAGAGAGAAAGTTAGTAAAGAGGTGAGTGACGTTTGTCACATATTGCACCAATGGTCACTTAACTTGTTACTAACATATCATTACTACATTCATATAAATTGTCTTCATAATAAAGAAAATCTTTGTTTTAGGGTCCATTTGTGCACATTGCCAGTATAGTAGCGCAGTTATTAAGCAAATTGGTGACATCATTCCAAGGAATTTATGAAAATGAATCCAGAAATTCCGAAATGTTGGCAGCTGCTTGTGCAGTGGGAGTTGGAGCATGTTTTGCGGCACCGATTGGAGGTAAAAAAAATTTACATCAATTCAGAAAATAAGAAATTAAAAAAACAATTTTTTCCCAGGTGTGTTATTCAGTATCGAGGTAACAACAACATATTTTGCTGTAAGAAATTATTGGCGAGGATTCTTCGCTGCCGTTTGTGGTGCAACAGTATTTCGTCTTTTGGCAGTTTGGTTTCAAAATGTTGACACCGTTCGAGCCTTCTTCTTGACGAATTTCACCACCGAATTCCCATTCGACCCGCAGGAGCTTTTTGTATATGCTTTAATGGGGTTAGTTTTAATAAAAAAATTGGGAAATGTTAATTAATATTAATAAAAATATTTAATTCATAGAGTCGTCTGCGGGTTGGGCGGTGCTTCTTATGTTTGGGTACATCGGCACTATGTGCTGTTCATGAGGTCGAACAAGAAGATGAACAAGTTTTTGCAAAAGAAGTTCGTACTGCCTTTATACTTTATTTAGCGTTTTACTATTTTTATTTTTTCTCTTCTTTAGTCGGTTCTTATATCCCGGAATTCTTGCACTTTTAGTATCGACAATCTCATTCCCTCTAGGCTCTGGACAGTTTATTGCAGGTGAATTGAGTACTCATGAGCAAGTCACAGATCTCTTTTCAAATTTCACATGGACACATCCGGATCTCACCGTAGAACAAGCAGCTATAGTTGCACATTGGGCCACGGCATATACTGATGTGTTCATCAATCTTGGGTGCTACATTATGTTCACGGTAGGCCATTTTAATTTATTTTGATTCAGTGCTTTTCTAATACACCAAAAAAATGTAGTTTTTATTTTCAATAGTTGCATCCACAATTCCAGTTCCATCTGGTATTTTTATTCCCGTATTCAAAATTGGAGCCGGTCTTGGTCGTGCTATTGGTGAAGGTATGCATCTGTGGTTCCCGAATGGTGTACGCTATGGTGGACGATTATCACCTATCATACCTGGTGGATATGCTGTAGTTGGTGCGGCTGCATTTTCTGGTGCTGTAACGCATACAGTGTCAGTCGCTGTGATAATATTTGAAATGACTGGCCAAATTACACACGTCGTACCAGTTATGATAGCTGTATTAATATCAAATGCAATTGCAGCATTGCTGCAGCCATCGATGTACGATAGTATTATTTTGATTAAGAAGTTGCCGTATCTGCCTGACTTGTTGCCATCTAGTTCGGGTAAGATATTGTCACATATTCTTAATCTTAAGCATTAATTAATTTTTAAATTCTATTTTAGGCATGTACAGTATTTATGTTGAAGATTTTATGGTTAGAGATGTGAAATATATTTGGCAAGGAATTAGTTATCAAAAACTTAAAGAAATACTGAAACAAAATAAAACACTACGAAGTCTTCCAGTAGTTGATAAGCCTGAGAATATGATACTTTTGGGATCTGTTCAACGTTACGAATTGATTAAGATGATTGAGAAACATATTGGCAGAGAGAAGCGGATGGAAGTTGCACAAAAATGGCAGAAGGAAGCCGAAGAAAGGTAATTTTGTTGTTTTCGAATTATTTTCAGTTGTTTCGTTTTCAAAAATCTCGTCGTTCGCGAGCACAATTCTCTCTTTATACTTTTACTATTTCCAACCATTCTCCTGTTTGTGCAAACCAATAATACAATAAGTTTGCGTAAAAGCTTAGAGTGAAGGTGTAGCACACTAAATTTCTTGGCGGACTTTTTTCGCACCCGCACGGGTACACGGGCACGGGTACACGGGCTCACGGGCACGGGTACACGGGCACGGGTACACGGGCACGGGTACACGTGTACACGGGCACAGGTACACGGGCACGGGCTCACGGGCACGGGTATATGGGCACGGGTACACGGGCTCACGGGCACAGGTACACGGGCACAGGCTCACAAGAACGGGTACACGGGCACGGGTACACGGGGACAGGTACACGGGCACGGGTACACGGGCACGGGTACTTTGACACGGGCTCACGGGCACGGGTACTTTGACGCGGGCTCACGGGCACCGCTACTTTGACACGGGCACGGGTACTTTGACACGGGCTCACGGGCACAGGCTCACGAGCACGGGTACACGGGGACAGGTACACGGGCAGGGGTACACGGGCACGGGTACTTTGACACGGGCTCACGGGCACGGGTACTTTGACGAGGGCTCACGGGCACCGCTACTTTGACACGGGCTCACGGGCACGGGTACATGTGCATGGGCTCACGGGCACGGGTATGGGTACTTTGAGACGGGCTCACTGGCACGGGTACGAGTACTTTGACACGGGCTCACGGGCTTTATTGTTGTTAAATGAAATTTTAAATAAGGAATTAGTGATCCCCTCTCACAAGGGACCAGGTCGTCCTCCAGGATCCGTTCTAAACCAAATGGGTCTGCGAAGACCAAAAAAACCAGCCGCGTTGCAGTCATTCCAAGAATACGACAAACAAACAAGAGTTTTGACTTGGCTGAAACTTCCAGCAGAAACAGTGATCAACGTGATGGATAAGGAATGGAAACTCAACATGGAAGATGTTGGACACATTACTCGTGACACACTGACAGATTTATTCAAGAATAAAAACGTCACAATCGATATCATCAAGGATTTTATGCACGCAGATGCATACGAGTTTTTGTCTGCAGCTGTGAAGTCGAAGAAGTTGAGTCGACTGAGTACCTGCGAGATTTGCCGGTCCAAAGCGAACGGCCTCGTCGTCCTGTGCGATTCGTGTTTCGTATGGTACCATTGTGATTGCGTCGGTATGACCAATCCTTCCCCCAAAAACGAACCGTGGGTCTGCGGTGACTGCGTAAAGCACGGCTTCAACTCCAAGTTCTAAAGTTGACCATTCTTAAAACAAGTTTTTTTCAAAGTTTTTTAAATTTAAGACACACATTTTGTTTCAGTTAACATTTTTTTAACATTGTATTCTTTCAAAAAGTGTAAAATTCAAATGTACTTAATAAACTGAAATTCTGAGTTGTACAACTTTTGGTAGGATGGCCTTTTCCTCAATGTGAATGACAAAATCGTAATTTCAACTTTCACGTTTTCATTTCGGATTTAAGCTGATTTTACCTAATCATAGTTTATTCGAAAATGTTTGTTTATTGACATTTTGATTCAACAAAATTTTTATTTTTAGATATATTTTTCAATAATGATGATGGCATTTTTTATTTAAAATTTCATTTAACAACAATAAAGCCCGTGAGCCCGTGTCAAAGTACCCGTGCCCGTGTACCCGTGCTCGTGAGCCTGTGCCCGTGTACCTGTGCCCGTGAGCCCGTTTACCCGTGCCCGTGTACCTGTGCCCGTGTACCCGTGCCCGTGAGCCCGTGTACCCGTGCCCGTGTACCCGTGCGGGTGCGAAAAAAGTCCGCCATAATGGTTTTTGTGATTTTAAATCGCTTATATTTATAATCTTTAGCCTTCGAGAAAATGAGGTAGTGGGTCTAAAGATACCTTGGTCACCCGCTTGCCCTATTGTACTACACCCATATACCTCACAGACTTTAATAGACTCAGTAGTCTGCTTAGACATCTTCCTTCGTTTTACTTTTTACTCTTCCTTCTCCCTGCCTACCTTTTATTCGTACCGTGGCTTCAATAATATCAATTTTGCTGATATCTATAATACAAACTCCGTTGACGCTAAAGTTGATCTGTTTAACCCTTTCAATCAGTCTCTATTTAATCAATTTGTCCCTTTAGTTGCCAACTTGCGCTTGGTTTTTTTACGAAATCTGCAATTTGATGGTTGAGCTTGAGTTCTTGTATGGAAGGTACCGCAGAACGAGGATCCCGACCTTCGTGAGTAACTTAGCAAAGTAAAACCGGCCAAGCGTGAATCCGAATTTCGCCCAAGCTCACATGAGGGACGGAGGGGGGGGGGGGGGGGCACGGCAAATCAATCACGTATTCTTTATTGCGAGAAAACTGGGTTAATAGACAGTGGCCTTTCAAACCAGGTCGGCCGGCACGACTAAGCTTAACTCAGTTTAACTGATGGATGATACTTCAGCTATCCGCCTGACAGACCGTGGCATGCAGGTGAAGTCATCATTCCCTACAGAAACCCAGGCGAAAACGTCAGTTTAGCATAGCAGGTTATTAATTCAAGTGCAAAAATGTTCATGGCCTCATGCCCTCAATGACCAAACACATAAAGATTTTTGTCAGCTTTCATGGCTCCGTACAGTTGGCGGCCGGTGAGTGCATGGTGATATTTGGCCTCAAGGCGAAAACTTTCATTCCATGGCCTGCCGACGACCTGTGTATACATTGGAGCCTTAAAATATGGCTAAATCGTACACAAAAATTTTTACGCGGTTATGCGAACTCCAGAAAGAAGAATAGTTCTTCGATTGTTTAGCCTCCACCGGCTAGCCAAACGCGCGACTTGGCGAAGGCTGCAGAGTACGAAATAAGTATCACTGACCCGCGAGAAGGCCCTTAGAACTCCAAGAAGGCGCACGCCGAATTTTAGCGTAATGAAATGCTTATTGATTGAGTGCTCACGTTTTGGTAGTTGTGTGTCAACTGTATGCGGAAAAAGTGAGTGGAAAAATGGAGGGTAAGGAGTCCAAATTTTCGGTTATCTCAAGTAAAATCTTGCTCTCAGCAAAGACCCAAATTGACAGTGGGCTGACCCAAATTTCTATAGGGATTTTATACGCGAAGGCCTTTCCTGCAGTTCTATATTCCAAGGAAAGGCCCGACTTGCTGTGGTTACGACCATAATTACGTATTTTTAGTGTAAATACTAACGATTTTTTTAAATTTGAAAAGTCTCACGTGTGCTAAGGGTGGGGGAGGGGGTCGAGCCAAATTTCACGACATCTGACGAAGTGGAAAGGGGGTCGAAAAATCGCAAAAATCGTTTTTAAGTTTCTCTGGTCGGAAATACGAAGGTGGGAGAGTTATCTTTATTACAAATATCCAAATTAGTGTCAACTATGTAATTAAACTCACACTCATCTCTTTCTTGCTCTTTGCTGTGTCATAATGTATGTCTTGCGTAGGCGATGCAGCCTTTAGGTGTTGAGCTTTCCTCTAGACCCTTTACTCTTTCTCGTGGGGCTGGTGATGCCTAATGATACTGTTAATGGCATATAAGATCCACTCTTGAACAAAATTCTTCGTAATATTCCTTTTTAAATAATTCTATATTTCAATTTTAGAGCACGTGAAGAGGAACGCCTTAAGAAGGAACAAGAACAAAAAATGCGTAGACCATCCCGTTTTGAAGTACTTCCGGCTCCAGATATTCTGTCACTACGTCAATTTGCCACTGATGAAATGCTACCGTCACAAGCTAAAAAGCAGCAAGACAGTTTAAGTCATCCAGCATTATGTACGCTGCCAAGAAAATCGATTTTGAAGAAGACGAACTCCTTCAATCTGAAAGGATTCAGCCCGCTTTCACCGCACAGTCCGGTTATTACTCCCTATACAACAATCACGGGTGCCGAGCATAGAATTCGGTCAGCATTTGAAGCCATATTCAAAAAAGCAGCTACTTTACAGGACGTCACACCTGACCCAGAACTTGGTTCCTTGTCTCCCAGTTTGGGTGGGAACGATTCTGCACCTCATACGCCTGGAATATCAAAGAAGGTTCAACTGGTTAGTAGTACACGATGGTGGAGAATAGCTTATCATGATTGTCCATTTATTATCCTATTGTTTTTAGCCAAGAGAACGTGTAATCGACATGTCAACTGAGGATCAAAAGTTGTGGGAAATGGAGGAAATGTCCAAGCCAATCGACCTAGATGCTTCTAATGTAAATATAGATCCATCTCCATTCCAGCTGGTAGAAAGGACATCAATTTTGAAGGTGCATTCACTGTTCTCAATGGTCGGCATAAACCATGCCTATGTGACAAAAATCGGAAGATTAGTTGGTGTTGTCGGGTTAAAGGAGGTTAATATTGAAATAATTCACAATTTTATAATTATTTTATCTTTTTTGTTTAACTTTGCAGCTCCGTAAAGCAATAGAAGATGTTAATAGCAATAATTTCACTGCTCAAGTACCAAACTCTCAGCCAGTAATGAAAGATGAAAAAAGCATACCAGTAATTGAAGTTAAGGAGCCGTTATTAAATAATAGTGATAAGCAAGTTAATTTAACAGTAACATCCATGGACTCTGCACTATCAAATTCTGAGACTTGTTCAGACATTGAACTAGATAGTATGAACACAAGAAATGCCAAAAATTAATAATTAATTTGGAAACTTAAGTGCTGAATTTAGCGAAAAATACCCTCGCGTTTTGTATTGAGTGCCTTCTAGTTGCAATCATGTTTTATACTACGAGAAAGAAGGAAGAAAGTTAAACAATATATTGTGATTTTAAATAGTTGTGAAAATGATTATTTTTTTAGAATTTATTTTATTATTATTATTATTACTTTTAAATTATGGGCACCACATAACGAATCCCCGTTAACACAACCAAATACGTATTATAATGTGTATGTTTTTATTTATAAGCTGCATAATTTCGTGTTTTATTTGTTATCATTCTATCATTGCTATGCTCCTACTTGTTTTTTTTTTTTAATTTATTTAAAACATTTTCTTTTTCAATAAGTTCTTATAGAATACTATATAATATTAAAAGATGTTAAAACTTTCTATATTGTAAGAACAAAAGACATTTTTTAGTCATTTATAAATTATAGGTTATATTTTTAAGTATTATACATACACATCTTGATAATTTCATTACGAAATTTCCTTTTAAAGAAAACAGAGAAAAGTGTTTTAATTCGAAGAGAGCTAGTTGAAGAAAGTTTACTACAGCATTAATCACAGCCTCCAAATTGCCGTGAGTGAGCAGACACGTTGCAGAGCGCCAGGAGGGGCATCTCAATGCATATTTTTCCTCAGTTAAACTTTATTGTTCGTTTGATCTTCCGCAAACCATCGCACAAACAGATTGGCGTGGGGCGGTTGGTGGAGGCGCGAAGGTGATGGACATCTTATTTTTATAACACTATCTTGGACATGTAGCCTTTCTGGCTCCGATATAAGAGTGTGTTTTTTACGAAATCGATTCCGAATTGCTAAAAAGACATGAATGCGCAATGAACTTCTTTATTCAAAATCTACAAAAATACAAAAATAAACAGCCTAGTCACTTTTTTGTGATTTTGACAATATGCTAGTTTAAGAGCTAACATAATTACTATATTGTTATTAACTTCCCAGTATAGGAAGTTATTGTAATCGGTCCGAAAATCGAAATCAAAAATTTCAACGTATTTTCATCTTTCAAGGTCCCAGGAGCATTTTAAGCAAAAAATTGGGAGGAAGTATGTGTGTGTGTGTATGTGCGTACGGATGTGGTCATTTTTTCCTGCACGATATCGCGCGGACCAAAACTGATATCGACTTCGTTGAGGTGTTGTTCGAAGCGTATTAACCGAAATATGATCTGAAAAGAATTTCATGAAATTCGGTCCAGCCGTTTTTTTGTTTGAGCGACGTAAGTGATTTTTGAACCTGCACGATATCGCCCGAACCACGAAAGATATTGACTTACTTGAGGTGCCGTTCGAAGCGTATTAGCGACAATATAATCTGAAAATATTTTTATAATATTCGGTCCAGCGGGTTTTTGGTTTAAATGACTTAAGTGATTTTTGTACCTGCACGATACCGCGCGAACTAAAAACTATATCGACTTCATTGAGGTGCCGAAAAACATTAATACATCAATTTTATATACATTTTCGTCATCCTAATCTTGTAAGTGCGCACATTTACTTTGACATTTTAGCGAAAATATTGATAAACAATTGCGACAAATTCTCGGTATTATGCATATATTCTATATTGTCTATTGTTCATTTATTATTAAAATATCCAATCATAATATTCAACGTCCATCATACTGGGAAGTTGATCGTGTGGACCGAAAGGGTCGAACCCACATCCCAACTAGTTTTAATTTTCAATTTCAACTAATTTAGCTTCCATTTTTCTTCTAAATACATTTCTGTCAATTGTGTTTATAATAATTACATTATTTTGATTTACAAGATTTGAGGTTGATTTCTTAAATAAAAACTATTATAAAATGGTTCATTAATTAATCGTGCTCCTCTTGTTACATGATAGTGATATCTTAAAACAAAGTTTGTACTAATATTTATATCATTTATATTGCCTTTAAGAATGTCAAATGAAAAAAGTGAATCAGCAATTTTTCTTCTTATATTAATGGTTGCAATTTTAATAATTTATATTGCATTTCTTCTACTATCTAGACAATACATCACAAATTGTTTTTGTATCGATTCAATATCATCAATGTAAATTGCTTAATACAGATTCCATATCACTGATGCAAATTCAAGTCTTGACCTTACATATGCTGAATACAATATTCGCTGAGTATCAAATTTGCCAATTGAATGTCGTTTGATGCACCAAATTAGTCTTGTGTAGTACATGTACTACGTACTAAAAAGAATTAGTTCCCAGCATTGTACTAGAACGAACTATTCCCCGAACAAATCGGTCTTCGCTGAGTTAGTTCACTGGTTTACGAGACCGAACCGAACGAACTAGAAGAGACTGAGCAGGGATTTTTATTAATTAACAAATTGCGAAGGCCTTTTTTGTGGCTCTTTTCGATATGTAAATATATATGTACCTGTAGTGCTCGTGAGATGCGACAAGTTAATGGCTGAATTTAGGGAAATGGATTTTGTTTTTGGAAAGTCAGCTCCATGGTTAAGGGCATTTTCTATTATTTCTAGATTATGGCAACAAAGGCAATTTATGAGATTATGTGATTTTTTCTTAATTTTTTTTCTTTAGCAATTTCAAATCAGAATGCGTTCTAGGTTTGTGCAGTGCAGATTGATTTATTTTTCTCAGTGCGTTTTGTTTTTTTTTTTTTAATATTTGTTAATTTAATTTACAATATTTTGAATTTTGATCACTTTTATGACATTAAACATTTTTAGATATATACAGAAAAAAATGTGTTTAGAATTATATTTCCTAAAAACTTAGACTTTTTGTGTGTTGGTGTGGTGTTGCTTTTTTTGTATCTTTCTTTGAACAGTACTGGGTTGCTTTTTACAATGGCGCCAAATAGAGTTAAGAAAAGTAATATATGGTGTCATTTCACGGAAGATCCCGGAAAATGTCGCGCAAAATGTAAATACTGCTCTTTATCAAAAGTGGCTCGTTAGGTAATTTAAATCGTCACATGAAAAATAAACATCCTACAATATCATTGTGCGTTCAAAGGCAACCTGTATCGGGTATCCAAGAATTATTGCCAAGTGTACAAGACAGTAGTCAAACTGAATCAACCAGTGAATCTATGTTACCATCTACGAGTTCTGCATTTCATTCCAATTTTGTTCGAGCAGCAACTACAGCAAGTCTCCATCACGGTACCCTACCGATTACTAGTTATATTCGTAAACCGCCTTCTGCACGCAAAGTTGAGCTGATAGATAGACAAGTAGTTACGATGATAGCTAAAGGTCACCATGCACTGCGCATAGTAGAAGAACCCGGCTTTAAAAAACTTTTCGAAATGGTTTCACATTGCCCAGGCTACCAACTTCCTACAAGGAAAACTTTGTCAAATACTTTATTGCCTAAAACATATGCTGAAGTTTTCGACGGTATTCAACAAAAATTAATGGAAGCGCATGCTGTGCGTTTAGGAATAGATGGATGGACATTAGGGTGGTCGTTAAAAATGCGAAGTTCGAATTTTTTTGTTCTCACCCCAAAATCTTGTTCAAAATGCTAAAAAAATAAACTTCTCAAAGTTTGGAGCCTCAAACGTGGAAATAAGCCGTGCCGGTAGAATTTTTTTTTGTTTTTACCCTTTTGGGGAGCTCCCTGGGCCCTTAGAGGCAAGGTGGGATTTTTCTGGTATTTTTTCCTAATAGTAGGGACTGTTACGCAAATTTTAAGGGGTCATACAGCCCCCTACGATTTTTTTGGGGCCGTGGGAGGCAAAAGTGAGGTAAATTTTAGTGCTAAGCTCAGGAGTCACCCTTTGTGCTACTAGTCCGTCATGTCATTTGTCACGTCATGGTGCAATGTTTAGCAGTAAGCTTAGTATGGGGGGATGGGGGGGTATAGGTTAAGGGTTAAAAGGTACGGGGGGGTATTGAAGAAGGTGGTGATGAACCCTGCGTTTGAACTCTTGGATGTTGTAGGAGCTCGGAAATACCGACTGCGAGAGATTATTCCACAGTCGAGTTGTTCTATTTACAAACGAATTCATATCTTGTTGAGTGCGTGAAAGGGGTAGTTGCAGGTGAAGGGAATGGGACGAGTGGGCTAATCTGGTGTTGCGGGTATAAGATTGCCGTGGAGGAGAGCATTTAACTTATAGGAACAGTCACTATGATAGTAGCGATAAAATTTTGTCAGTGCTGCTACATTCCTACGGTGGCTCAAGGGGTCGATGGTGGAGCAGGCGGTGTCGTCATCAATTAACTTGAGTGCCCTTTTTTGCACCTTATCTAACCATGCCAAGGTGGTTATTGGGGCGCCGCCCCAAACGAGGGAGTTCTATTCGAGAAGAGGCCGAATGTAGGATTTATAAATAACAGCACGGGCCGATGGCTGGAGGAGGAACTTGCACCTCTTAAGAAATCCCAAGCACTGGGATGCTTGTTTGGCGATTTGGAATATATGGTCATTCCATCGCAAGTCTTTGGCTAATGTCACGCCTAAGATGTGTAAGGATGGGTCGGCCATTAGTTGAACTTCATCCACTCTTAAGAGTGGAGGGGTGTTGAACTTCTTTCTGGAGATAAGACAGTACTTGGTTTTGTCGGAGTTGAATTCAACACGATTCTTCTTTCCCCACTCTAGAATCAGCTTAATGTCGTTATTAATCGACTTGGACATTAGTTCGCGATCATCAAGACAGGATCTGGCATGAGTCTATCTTGTATCGAAGCTGTACGAGTAACGTAGAGTACCGTCGTCAGCGAAGCTGAGAAGTGGGTTGGAGGGGATTGAAAGAAGGTCATTTATAAAGATGGGAAATAGGGCAGGTGATAAAATTGACCCCTGGGGAACCCCCGCAGAGATCGTGTGGGATGCGGATTTGACGCCGTCCAATAATACTACTTTGATTGAACGGCCGGAAAGGAAACTCTCGATCCACTTCTGTAGAAGTGAGTCAACTCCAATAGCTTTGAGTTTAGCTAACAGGGTTGAGTGCCAAACTCTATCGAAAGCCTTCGAGATATTTAGAGCAACCAGACTAGACTCACCGGATCCATGCAGACTACGGCTGAGGTGTTCTGTAAGATAGACTAAAAGATCGCCAGTGGATCTTTTTTTGTCGGAAGCCATACTGTCTGTCGTTTATGAGTAGGTTGGATTCTAGATATCCCATAAGCTTTTTGTTGATTATCGTCTCCATGGTTTTGGAGAGAATAGAAGTAATTGCTATTGGGCGGTAATTGGAGGGAAGGCTGGAATCACCTTTTTCGGTATGGGCTGAACATGGGCAAGTTTCCAAGAGTCGGGATAAACTCCGGAGAAATATGACAGGGAAAATAATTTGCGCAGAGGTTTAGCCAAAGGTGAGGCGCATTGTTTTAAGACGATAGGGAGTATATTATCGGGTCCAGTGGATTTGTTGGCATCGAGCTCTTTGAGGCACCTGTACACCTCGCGAGTCCTGAAAAAAACCCTGTCCATTGAATGGCCGTTACGCTCGGATACGGGGGTAACACATCAGTTTCGGGTAAAGAAGAATTCGAAGCGAACATAGATGCTAATAAATTGGCCTTGGATTTGCTGTCTGTTATTACCTTCTCATTGTGAATAAAGGAAGGGGTTGAAGTTGTAGTGAAATTCTTCTTGATGGAACTTACCAAGGACCAGAAGTTTTTGCTACCGGAGGTTGCATTTAGGAGTTAACTTCTCAATTTGTTGTCAAATAAGGTTTTGACTTTCTTGATGGCGGTTTTACAAGAATTTCTTTGTTGTATGTACTCTAAACGGAGCGATTCACTCGGGAAGCTCTTGTACGCTCGGAAGGCGGCTTCTTTAATTTTGATGGAAACACAGATTCCAGTCTGTAGACTGGAAAAAATTAATAAGCCCCAGCCAATTGGCCTTCCCATAATGCCATACAGTTCTTCGAACTGGTTTGGGAGGGGTGGGAAATTCGAATGGGAAGTTAGCGCTGATTAGGCAGTGGTCTGAATTGTCGAGAGGTGAATCAACTTCGACGGAGTAACGCGCTGGATGAGAAGTTAGAAAAAGAACAAGGAGATATTTTCCTTGATCAGCAACATCAGGGACTCTTGTGGGATGATCCACAATTTGATGCAAGTTATTGATGTCTGCAAAAAGCTCGACGTCCTTGCCAGAAATACTGGTGCCATTTGAGTAAGTCAGCCATTTAACGTTGTGAACATTGAAATCACCCGCAACGATGATTTCACACTCAGGATTGGACGACAAAAATCCCGAGATTTGTTCGGAAATAGTATCAAAAGATAAGGTGGAGGCTTCGTTACTTATGTTAGGACTTCTGTATAGGAAGCAGAAGAATATGACGTGGCTTTGGAAAATGATTTTAATCCAAAGATAATTAAAATCTGAAGTCGCGCTTGAATATATTTTATAATAAGCCACGTCGTCCCTAACATAAATGGCAATACCCCTATGGGGGGAGAGATTGTGCACTAAAGTGCACCCCGACACCTGGTAATGACCTAAGTCTGTATCGGGTGATATTTGGGTTTCACTAAGTGCGAAGATTGGGGGTTTATAATTAGATAAGTGGCACTCAACAAAAGAGAAATTCGTATGAAGTCCACGAATGTTACAAAAGTCAATACCAAAACTTGACTTGTAACGGGACTTCGGTTGGCCAGGCTCAATCGCCACGTTCTCGGGGATATTTCCCGGCATTACATTTGCCGCAACCATCAGAGTCAATAAAATTTGTCCTCGTCAAAGTGTTATGCCTTTTGAGACGGGGCAAATTTCATCGACCGACAGATTTTAGCCGCGGCACCTGCAGGACCGTGATTCGAGAGAGGGTAGGGAGCAAGGGTACTTACTTGTGCCGTTCGTCGGTCCGGTCGGTCGTTTAGTCTATTGAAGGGTGATGGGCCTTCGCGTTGGACTGCGCTCGTTATTTTTTTTGTCACTGTTTTTTATTAGTGTTTTTGTGCACTTTTTTATTAGTTTTGATTTCTCACTCGCACTATTTTTTTTTAACAGTTTTTTTTGTGTCGGCGCGTTTTTAGGGACCGGAACAGCACACGTCCGTTCTCTTCGCTGTCCTAGCCCAAACTCCATTGTATATAATATATACAACTCCATATATAAAATATATACAATCATACACAATTCCATCAATAACTTTTTAACTTTAGAGCGCAAAGAAAAGTCGCTATTCAAAGAGATTTCATGAAAGACGTATGAAACGTAAGCCCTAGACAATATCCTCATGCGTATCTTGACTGGATATTCACAAAACCAAACTTTGCATTGAAAATCACAAATGCCGACGGCGACAGTTGACGTTTCAGCTATATGTACGCTGAAGATAGATTCAGTTGATGTTTTGAAAAATTTCCCTTGCCGTTTTTTTTAATGAACTCAAAATCTCTCAAAACCCAGTTCATTAAAAAACACGTTATTGTTGGAGGTGAATTTTAGTTTTTGTGATGGTAAGAGATTTGCGAGTATTGTTAGAGTTTGTTTTTCGAAGGATGGGCTTGGCGCCGGGCGATGCTTCGCGCTCCAGAATGTGCTTGCAGGTACTCGACTTCATTCAAATATACCTTAAGGCCGTGACACAATGGCGACTTCGGCTTCGGCTTCGAAAGCGACGTTGAAGCGACGTTGAATTAAGAATCGACGCCGAAGCCGAAGCCAAGTATAACACAATAACGGCATTCGTCTTCGTCTTGCAAATCGCGGAAAATTTGTTACATTTTCTGGAAATATTTCAAAAAGATTTCAATTCTGTTTTATTAAAGTATGAAATAAATATAAACTTACCCGGAATACCTAAAATTCACGTAAAACACGTGTTAAATTTAAATTACCGGACAGCCCACTTCGATTTTCCAAATAAATTTTAACCGACGCCGCTTCGAATATCAAATATCATTTGATTGAGGCTTCGGCTTCGAAATCGAATCCGAAGCCGAAGCTCCCATTGTGTTAATAAGTATTGCAACGCTTACATTTGATTTTGATAGGCATCGGCTTCGAGATCGAAGCCGAAGCCGAAGCCACCATTGTGTCACGGCCTTTATTTAGGCGAGTGGTGGTGCAATAGCTCTTTAGGTGAATGGTGGTGCAATGGTACTGCCTTAGGCTGGTCGTCCACTTGAAGCGTATTCGAGCGGCTACGCGCTTCGGCTTTATGAGCGGTTACAGGGGGCTACAAGCGGCTTTGAGATATGCGGCTACACGCTACAGGGGTCGTCCACTGCAAGCTTTTCATGCTGCTCAGTTTGAAGTGAATTTGACATAATAATTTTGTGATTTGTAAATATAGAAGGCCTTTTGTTACAGTTAAATTAAGCCGAAAAAAGCGGAATAGCGGAAATGATTGGGTACAGGCTGTAAATTGACACAGAGCTTCCATTTAGGGTTCTCAATAAGGGGTTATAATACAAAATCACAATTTTATTCGTTTTTTAGCATTTTGCTCATGCTGTAAACCTACTATGTTCTAAATGGAGTCACTCAAGTTCCTGTTATTTATATCAAATAAAAGAATACGCATTCACCTAAAAGATGAGTCTAAGTATATTGCTTTACGATAATTAGTAAACTAGTTATTCAACTCTAAATAAATTAAAACAAAATACTTTTTTTTTTCGTAAACACCCTGTATTTTAGTAGTTAACCCCCTCTCTAGAGCAATATTTTCTCCAAATACATCCAGGAATCATTCCTAAATTAAATTAACAATGTAGTCCAACTTGAACGTCTGATAACCTATACAAGTCGTGAATGAGTGAGCATATGAGTATTTTAAATCTTTAAAACGGTGATATATCTTGAATGGCAATTCGTACAGGAAAATGTATAATAACTTTTTTAGTAGAGAATCGCATGATCTACAAACTTTGTGAACATTATTTTATTAAGGCTGAAGCACAACCAATCCGTTCCGTCCGCTCCGCACGTTTTTCCTTTGTTCTTTTTGACATTCCGTCCGCTTGATTGTGGCTACCGTTCCGTTCGTCTCATGGAAAGTTTATGGAAATGTCAAATTTCCAACTTTTAAAAACGGACGGAACGGATTGGTTCTGCTTGTACCTTTATAGGACTTACGGTTTTAGATGTATTTGCAAAAAACTGATATATTGACCCTAAAACCCCCTAAAAAATGAGCTTCCCGGGGTAGAAAATCGGTAGACTGTATAACCCCTTATTAAGAACCCTAAAAGGAAGCTCTGTGCCAATTTTCAGCTTGTACCCAATCATTTCCGCTATTTTTACAATTATTTCCTGATTCGAGCGGGTACTCGCGACCGATCCAAATTAATTTGGATTCGCGCGGCACGCACGTTCGAATACGTCTATAGCCGCCCGCTCAAAGCCGCTTGCAGTGGACGATGTTTGTATGAAATTCTTTTGCTGTAAACATGCTAAGGGCGAAAATAGTTTCCACAGCGACTGGCAAAAACGAATAGAACACACAGCTTTTCTATGAGTATGAAAGGTGCAGCACAATATGCAGATCACTCGACGACGAGGTCGCCGAGAGTGGCGACTCAATCAATCCAAGTTCTATTTCGTAGCCGTCGCCCCTCAAAGTTGCCTGGGCGGTGTGACATGGGATTGTGTTGCTATTCTCGTATGTTCCTGTGCGCGTGTGTAGCATTCGGATGTCGAAGATGATTATTCTTGTGTGTGCTTTTTAATTTGTGTGCACCGTCGCCGTCGCCCTTAGCATGTTTACAGCATCTTTATGTTGGATCTGTCGCGCATAGCCGCGTGTAGTCGCTCATGTGGCCGAAGCGCGTAGCCGCTCGAATACGCTTCCAGTGGACGACCAGCCTTAAAGGCCCAATTACAATGACCGGATCTACGCGGATTGAAATGTCAAAAGAACGCATCAGAACGGATAGGAAACTGCACTGATTACAATGAACGGATCAGTTCGCATTTAAACGTCAAAGTTTTTATATCCACTCTTTGCCTTGTTGTACAGTACTTCGTAATCTTTCACCTCTGCGATTAACTGCTCGTCCGAAAACATTTTTAAAAACATAACAAACCAAACAAAATAAAACCTTAAACATTCACAGCTTTTGTTTACCAAAATTTTGACAGCTCAATCCGGCGATTTCTAAACAAACTAAAACGAATCCGGCACAGATGCGATCAAATGCGTTTGAATCCGTTCATTGTAATCGGTTAAATGGAAAACGCATGCTTGGAAAACCACTTTGACAGTTCAATCCGATTCTGTTCCGCTCTAATCCGGTCATTGTAATTGGGCTTTAACTGTTTGCAGGTGGATGGGTTTTGGATTTTTTTGTCCAATTTTTGGTGTGTTTTGTGAAGGAATCGGAGGTTGGCTTCGTCGGGCAACTAGCCCTATGTCCTCAGCACATATATGTTTATATATGTTTAGCGATACTCTTGAGCGCCTATCCAGTGTGTATAAGAATATTTTGGTCGGTGGGGACTTTAACGTTAATCTATTAAACAAGTCTACCCTACAAAACTCATTTTTATTTATGATGAATTCTCTCGGTTTGAATGTTGTTAATGTCCTTCCCACACACTTTAAATGTAGGTCACCCTCCTTGCTCGACGTGTTTCTAACCAATGATATTAACGCTGTTTTATTTCAAAACCAAATCTCTCCTCCCAGTTATCTGGATCATGATATTTTGTTCATATGTCATAGTTTTAATGTTGATCCTCCACCTACTACCACCCGTACTTATCGGGATTTCTCTAATGTTGATCAAACACGTCTCATTCATAGGTGTGATTGTCTACCATGGTCTAACATCTTCACTATGACTGACGTCGATGAAAAAATTTCCGAATTTAATAGGTTATTTCATGATCTCTATGAGGAATTTGTTCCTCTGAGAAGCAAAACTATTCCAGCAAAATCTAAACCGTGGTTTACTGCGGAAATTAAATCGCTCATAGTTGAAAGGGAGTTTCTTTACCATTGGTTTCTTAAAGTGAAAAGTGAAGCTGCTAAAAGATCCTTTAAACGCATAAGAAATTTAGTTGTCGCAAAAATCAAGGAAGCCAAACGAAATTTCTACGCTCGTAAATTGGACCCCTCTCTTCCTTTAAAAACAGTCTGGAACAATTTGCGGCAATTGGGTGTTCATTCTAAGAATGAATCTGTGGCGCACAACATCTGTCCTGACACCCTTAATCGATTTTTTATATCTAACCAAATTGCGGACCAGGCTAATACCTCTTTTACAGCTTCTTCCGATGGCTTCTGCTTTCGTTGCGTTGACTACCTCGAAGTAATCACTGCTCTGAAGTCAATCAAATCAAATGCGACTGGTAGCGATTACATTTCGCCTAGATTCCTAAAAATGCTTCTACCTCGTCTATTGCCTACTTTAACTCACATTTTTAACTCCTGCCTCACTGCATCGAAGTTTCCTTCGACTTGGAAGCATGCCTTAATCATACCCATTCCCAAGTGCCCTTCTCCTACCAGTCCCTCTGATTTTCGGCCTATCAGTATTCTTCCATTTCTGGCAAAGGTCCTTGAAAAGCTAATAGCCACGCAAATAACAGCGTATTGTGAGCGTCTCAAACTTATAAATACATGGCAATCTGGCTTTCGAAAACACCACAGCTGTGAAACTGCGCTTCTTAAAGTCACTACAGATATACGCAACTCCCTTGACGAACGTAATATCTGTTGTTTATTGTTGCTTGACTTCTCAAAAGCTTTTGATAGCGTCAATCACGACCTGCTCCTGCGAAAACTGGCGTCACAAGCACATTTTTCTCTTTCTGCACTTAAACTTTTGCAAAGTTTCTTATCTAACCGCTCTCAAAAGGTTAAACTAGGTGGCTCTTGTTCCTCAAGTGCCCTTCTTCACGCTGGAGTCCCTCAAGGCTCCATTCTTGGACCTCTTTTATTCAGTATTTTTATTAACGACCTTCCCTTAGTAGTAAAATATTCTAAGATTCATATGTATGCAGACGATGTGCAGCTTTATCTCCCAGCCCCAAAAGATCAAATACATTTATGTGTGGAGAAGCTTGCTGCTGACTTGCGACATGTATCCTACTGGTCGACATTAAATTTACTACAGCTTCGAAGACTTCCTTCGAAGTCCCAGTGTATTTTTTTCTCTCACTCCGCTACTGTTCGTCCTGACCTCTCCGCTATCGCGTTAAACTCGGTTCCTCTTGTTTGCGTTGATAAAGCAAGAAATCTTGGGGTGGTACTGAATAGCAGCATGACCTGCTGCGATCACATTAGTTTTATTGTTGGTAAAACCTATGGACTCCTGTCAAGACTTCGTTACCATTGTGGCTTGCTAAAGAGGCCTGTACGTATGAATCTGCTTAAAGCCCTAATACTACCTCTTCTAATGCATGGCCTTTCCATCTTTCCCTCACTCGATTCTTCTTGCGCCCGTAAACTTGAAGTAGCGTTTAACGATTGTGTACGTTTTGTTTATAAGTTACGCCGTTTCGACCACATTTCACCCTTCACGAACACAGTTTTGGGCTGCTCTCTAAATGAATATCGTGAGTTTAGGCTTCTACGACTGTTTCACGATATCCTTCATGAGCGTAAACCTGCATACCTCAAGCAGTTTGTGCAGCTTTCGCAATCCCTCAGAAATAATAATTTAATAATCCCTCAATTTCGCACGTTAATTGGCCAGCGTTCTTTCTTTGTCTTCGTAGCTCAACTTTGGAACTCTCTCCCTGTTAATTTACAACGCATCGATTCATTGGGCATTTTTAAGAAGCAACTTTTTGAATTTATTTTAAATAGGGCGGATTAGAGCATGAATATACAACTATTTTGTTCTTATTTTTACTTTTTTTTATTTTTTTATTTTATTTCCTGTTTTATTTTCTTTCTGTTTTTGTATTTTACCAATTCTTTTTTTTCTTTCTTTTTATTTCTTTTTTTTTCCTTTAATTTTATTTCTTGCTTTATTTATTTTTGTTATCTTATTTCTTGTTCTTTTTAAGTTATTTTTTTTTATATTATTTTTTAAGTTTTTTCTTTTTTTATATTGTGTTTTTAAGCTTGTTATATCCAATTTGTTAATTAATGTACTAATTTATAAGATTTGAATCTTTGTACATGATTTTTTTAAATAAACAAATAATAATAATAATAATGTATTTATATAGAAGATATTATTTAATATTATAATTTTATAGGAGTTTAGTTAGTTTGAAGAGCCGGGTGTAAGAAATTGGTGTGATTTTTTCGTAAATT
Source organism: Thereva unica (assembly GCA_949987705.1). Taxonomy (NCBI): domain Eukaryota; kingdom Metazoa; phylum Arthropoda; class Insecta; order Diptera; family Therevidae; genus Thereva; species Thereva unica. The sequence continues at coordinate 69,302,184 of OX465283.1, read as the reverse complement.
TTTTTGTTATTGTCCATGTACATGATACTGCGAAGTTGACCGTGTGGACCGAAAGGGTGCGAAAAAGTATCGATAAGCAATCTTATTTGCATTATAATTTTTTAATTTTTTTACTATGCTTTGCTTTTCAACAATAAACTGTACAAGTTTGAAAGAAAACAAAAAATAAAGAACTACATTTTTTATTAATAATTACAATTATCTTCGTCAGATCTTTTCATAGCATCGATCACTTTGTCGTACACTACTTCTTTGGCATATTTCCCAAAAATATAGTCATGATGGGAAAATAGTTTGTCTTCCACTTCCATGTAGAATGGTTTTGTCGGCAGTGTTTGTATCAAGCGTTTTACATCTGTTAAGTTTGAGACGTAGTCATTGCCACTAGCATATAAGAATATTGCAGATGCCTTCACATTTTGTAGAGGATAATCTGGAGGCCGTTTCTGGCCATATTTTTTTATATTTTTCCTTTCTCCAAAATCGTACATCTGAAATCCTCCATTCCGAACGCCTTGTGAGTAGTGAAGCAGTTGAAACATTGATATACCGGCGGGGTATAAGTCAAATAGTTCGGGGAATATGGCCTGTTGGAATAAACTTTATAAATGGATTTTTGATGTTCGGTAGTAAGAGAAGTGTTTTCATGTATTTTAAGAAATGGGGATTAGTTTGGGAATCATGAAGATATCTTAAATAACATTGTGGCACTTGGTAGCTCAAACATAACTTTGAGAGGAGTAATTGATGGCTATGATGATATTGTAAAAAAATGAAAAGCAATAGTGTAAATCTGAGGCCTTCAGTGCAGATGATTATATTGGAGTCAACCAGGCGGGCTTGGAGACTTTCTTTGGACCCTATTAATAATTGAGAATAGTCATTGGTCTATGCATTTGAAAAATTCTTGTGAAGACCCACACAAATATATACTTGTGAATATATTTTGCATTCTTTTCCACTTGTGGTTTTGTATTTATTTTATTTTCTTCCAAGTTTTCTATAGATGCTGGGAGAGAAAATACTATAACTTTGTGATAACTTGTAATAATAATTGCTGTATTCGAAATGTGATTTAACTTATGAAATAAACGAGCTACTGGCACGAAAAACTACCAGGGATATACCAAAACCAATGGAAAAAGACAACAACCACTTAAAATACTAATAAAGAAGAGGAAAGGCTGTACAATATATGAAATGAGCGAAATGGATATAAGCTGTTATTACCGATTTTACCAACAATATGTCCCAACAGGAACATCCCGGAAATTTGTTCAATTCCAAAAAATAGAAACATCATAAATTAATATATAAATCCATCCTAGACAGGTGACAGTTTGTTGTAGCTTGAGACGGCTGTTGGTCGTTCCAACGGATCCCTGCCCCGACGACGCCCGCTGATGTTTTGGAGTCGTCAGTTTTTTTTTTTTTTTTTTATGTGATAGACTAGAGACTTAGGGAAAGCCCCCTTTGTACTGTTCGACAATCTATTTTTTCCTATAGAATGTCGAACAGCAGCTCTAGCCGGAAGATGAGAAGTAGAGAGAGAGAAGTACATAGGAAGGAGCTGCCACAACCTAGCCGCGATATATTTTTATTCCACCTTCCAACCATTTCGCGACTCTGGCATCGGGGCATTTGAGAAACAACTCGCTGGAGTGTTATGCCTCCTGAAACGAGTTGAATCTCTTCAACCAACCGATGACATGCGCTTGGTGGAGTAGGGAAGGACTAGCAAAGGCTATGACAGGAGGAATCAGGAATGTAAAGAGGGGAGAAGAAAGAAGGAAAGTTATGTGGGTGGAAAAGTGGAAAAGGCGAGGGACCGTGGGGCTGGCCGGGATTCGAACCCGGGACCTCTGGGATAGTAGTCAGGCGCCTTACCCCTAGGCTACCGAGTTAATATCCGTATATCAAACTTCTTCAAGATGTTTCTGTTTTTTCACTATCTTCTTGACTTGAAAATGTAGAAGTCCTTCCTGAAATTCGAATTCGGGGGATAATAGCCGGAGAATACAGTAGTATCAACCACAGTATCGGGTAACGGGTATGACTGCTTGAGCTCCGGGCCCCGGCCTTTGCAGCTTCAATGTTAACGTCAAGGTTGCCATGGAGTCGGAGCTAGAGTACATCGAGTGTGATGGGGCATGTTCTCATGGCCATTGTTGCTGCTACCACAGACTTAACTATCTGTAATAGACTATCTGTAACAGATAGTTAAGTCTGTGCTGCTACTGTTGGCGTGTTCTGGAGCCTTTATTTGACGTCTGTACTGTACTATTTGATAAAACCAAGCTTAGGAGTCACCCTTTGTACTACCAGTGTGTCCTGTTATTAATGGCATGGTGCAGTGTCTAGTAGCAAGCCTGGTTTGAAGAATACAGGAGACTAAGATATGTCTGGGGGTGCTCAAGGAAGTGTCGATGAACCTTACGTTTGAACTTTAAGATGTGGCACAAATTCGGAAATACTCATTGCGGGAAATTATTCCACAGTCTAGTTGCTCTATTCATGAACGAACTTCTAGACCGTATAGGGTGCTGAAGGGTAAGGCGGTTAGCCGAGTGGGCTAGTATTTTGTTGTAGGAGAAATATTGCCGCGCAGCAGGAGTGGAATAGACGCTATGGTAATAGCGATAGAGTATAAAGAGTGCTGCTACATTCTTACGGTGCCTTAAACGGTCTATAGAGGCGCGAAGGGTCTATAGAGGCACGATTTTGCACCTTGTTGAGGTAAGCCAAGTAGAATTTTATTCAAGGAGAGCCAAATGTAGTATATTTGTATATTATAGGCTAGAGGAGGCACTTCCATAACAGCAAGGCATTAGGAAGCTTGTTGAGCGATTAAAGTCACCCCCAGGATGTTAAGATTGGAGCAGCCGTTACAATCTCTTCTCCTTCTTCTTGAGCCAGGACGAATATTGGAGTTAGCTTTGGTGGAGATTAGGCAGTATTTCGTTTACGTGCTTGCCTTATATTGTTGAAGGAGTAAGAGTAACGCAAAGTACCGACCTCAGAGAAGCAGTGAAGTGATGGAGGGGATTGAGAGCAGATCATTAATGAATATTAGGAAAAGTGCGGGTGATAGAATTCACCCCTGGAGGCCACCGGAAGAAATGGCGCGGGGGTTGGATTCGACGCCGTCCAATACTACCTTGATTGAACGGCTAGAAAGGAAGCTCTTAATCCAGTTCCTTAAAATTGACCTTGGAGTTTGTTCAACAGAGCAGGGTGCCATACTTTGACAAAAGTCTTTGAAATATCTAGACCAACCAGACCGGACTCACCAAATCGGTAGATTCTTTAGTTGAGATGCTCGGTTAACCGCACAAGGATATCGCCAGTAGGCCGTTTTTGTCTAATGCCGTACTGCCTGTCGTGTATAATTTGGTTGAATTCTAGATATTTTAGCAGCCTTTTATTAATTATTGTCTTCCTGCTATTAAGCGGTAGTTTAAAGGGACTCTGGCTTCACCTTTTTTGGAATGGGCTGAACATGAGCTAGTTTCCAAGAGTCAAGACAAGGCAAAAAGTTTTCGCAGAGGTTTAGCCAAAGCTGAGACACATTTTTTAAGTACCAAAGGGGAATTTTGTCTCGTCCAGTGGATTTGTTGACGTCGAGCTGTTTGAGGCACCTAAATACTACGACGGTTTTACAATAAGGCAAATCCTCCGAAAATGCTGGGAATACAACATTGACGTGTATCAACTTTTCATCGACTTTAAACAAGCATACGACAGCATCGACAGGGAGCAAATGTATGCAACAATGCTGGACCTAAACTTCCCCCTGAAGATAATAAAATTGTAATAGCATAATGGCGCAATAAAATAATGGGCGCCACTTATGCGAGGTATTACCCCCTTAGCCATAAGCCCGGAAAACTATGACCAAGGAGCCAATACCATACATAAGAAAGGAAAATAACTTCCGGAACTCCTACGCCGGCCACACGGAGTTATGTAGCTCGCCGGAGGGGTCGTGGGGGTGTGTGGCCGGGCCTTACCGCGGTTGGTTCACCACTTACCTGTGACTATGAAAAATCTTATTCAATTCCCGTCGTCCTCGCCTGAGCCGTGTCATGGCTATCAGTTTCTTTCCCTGACAGCTCCTAGTATCGAAGACTATCAGCTTCAGGGAAAGTCACTATCTAAGAACCCTGAAAAGGAATACCACCCGTCCCAACCATTCCACAAACAAAATCTAATACACGGACATTACTATATTATAACCATTTAACATTTATGTTTATTACAGGTCAACACGCACAAGAATATAACAATTGGATAAAGAAACTCAATATTCACTAACCCTGTAAAACTAATAGTAGCAGATACTACAATCAACAATTTTCAACTACGCGAGAACGCAAATATATATTTAACTATAATTACACAAGTCTTGTCGACGGAAGGTGTTAAAAAAACGAAAAGTGTCGTACGGGTACCCCTACGTCGCTTTTGTACAGACAATATTACATTTATTAATTCCGTGTACAACTACCTGTAAAACACAAGAAGAAAAAAATATCTCCAATAAGGAGCAAAACAAATGTACAATCAATAATAAATAAAATTAAAATTAATATTACGGCATTTAAAATTATGGTATAAGAACAAATTAAAGCATTACCACCAGTTGACATATGTAAATAAAACGGTTTATTAAAAAAAATTGTTTGTGTTAAAATCTTTAACTCTCAGAGCTGTTGTACTACCGAGGAGTAGAAGCGCTGAAGATGGATGTTATTACATACCCTCATACAGCAAACTCAAGCCCAATATCTCCCCTCCTTCTGAATATCACCAATTCTTAAAACAATTCATGCAACTTCGATTATTTTTATTATTATAGAAACCCTAATAAAAATCCATAACTTGCTGTCCGTCCCACTCAATTTTTAATTAAAAGCAATGGTGTTGAATAACTTCAATGTAACATCCAATTTACACCTCCTGCATTAACTCGCAACCTCACGCTATATTGATATGGATGCTAATAGTTCTTATATAATAATCTCGTGATGCCAGTAATCTTTTTACCAGGGCCGTAACTTTACTAGATTGTACCTCCTAGCTCCTGCGGCAGGGTGCTTTCGTGGGTCACCTTCAATTACAGCGGTACGGCAGCGTTCATTAACATCCAATATATGATGCTCGGGAACCTGCTACGTCCTCAGGAAGTACGTCCACCAATATATAGGGTTTGGACCAGGGCACATTAATCGAACAAAACTCACCAGTACAAATTTTCAATAACAGCACCAAGATGTTTGTTTTCTTCCCAAAACTCCTTCCGGGGAGACTTCCAACGCCAATATTTCGCCAGGAAAATAGAAAGGTCGCCTGTCCAAAACTGCTACCCAGTGCATAAACTGGTTCAATCTTCTTCCACAGCCAAAATTAAAACCAATTGATCTTTAAACAACTTTCTCGCAATATTTCTACCCCCGAACTGACTTTTCTTTTCCCTTTTTTCAAAAAAAAAAACCTCCATTCCATTATTATTTTTTCCCTCGCCTATTATTTTTTAAAATTTTCCTGTTTCCGCAAAGTGATTTTTTCCAAAATTTCCCATTACAAGGTGATTACAAAATAAATTTCCCAACCCAAATAAATGATAATTCCGACCGTTACAAAATTAACAAAAATGACAATGGAAAATACAAGATGTGCAGTCAGAATACAAGGAGAATTGACGGAGTCCTTCCCAGTCAAGCAAGGCTTAAAGCAGGGCGATGGGCTGGCACCCATGCTATTTAATATCTGCCTAGAAGGAGTAATTCGCAAGGTTAACATTGATGCGAACGCAACCCTGCTTAACAAATCCAAACAGTTGGCAGGATATGCCGACGATATAAACTGCCTTGCAAGATCACTGTCATATCTTAGTAGAGAAACATTTACAGAATTAGAAGATGGAGCAAAACATATAGGGCTGCAAATAAACGGAGAGAAAAGTAAGATTCTAATTCAATCAAGGGTGGAAAGAAGAAGAAGAAACCACAATACCACCTGGGGGGAATATAACTTTGAACGGGTAAACCAATTTAACTACCTGGGGTTTACAGTCAGCGAAGACAACGATGAAACGATAGACGTACAAAGAAGAATAAACGCCGCGAACAGAACATACTTCTCACTACTGCCAGTCATGAAATCCAGAGACATCCACAGAAAAACTCAAATAAGAATCTGCAAAACCATCATACGTACAGTAGCTACGTATGGATGTGAAGCATGGAGTATCTCCCAGAAATCCGCAGACAAGCTGGATATATTTGAGAGGAAGGTTCTCCGAAGGATATACGGCAATCAACGAAGACAATGCATGGAGAATACGCTACAACCACGAATTGTACGACTTATACAAAGAATGTAAACTTTCGACCCATGCCAAGCTACTACGTTTACGTTGGGCCGGCCAAAAAAAGCCCTGTATCTACTACCAGATGGCAAAAGATCAGTTGGCAAACCACGGTTAAGGTGGGAAGATAATGTTAAGGCCGATGCAGCAAAACTGCTCAACACAAGAAACTGGAGACAAGCTGCGGAGCAGAGAGACGTCTGGAGGAAGAAGCTGATGGAGGCCAAGGCTCGAATTGGGCTGTAGAGCCATCGAAGAAGAAGAAATACTACGCCGGTCCTGAAGTGAACCCCGCCCATTGAGTGGGTGGTATTCTCGGGTGTGATAGCAGTATCGGGTAAAGAAGAATTTGAGGCGCACAAAGATGACAATAAGTCGGCCTTGGGTTTGCTTTCTGCTATCATTTCCTTTTTGTGAATGAAAGGAGATTTTGAGAAGGAAGTAAAATTATTTTTGATGGAAGCTACCAAGGACCAGCTACTACCTGCAGTGGATCTTGATTCTCCAGCTATCATCGAATGATGTTTTGACGTTCCTGTTAATGAAAAGGTTAGGACCTATCATGGCTGTGAACATCCACAGAATTATTTTGGGGTTGAGACCGCATCTCTTATCAAAGGTCGTTTTGCAAGGGTAGAAAGCTATGCAGGCTTCCTTTGCCGCTTCCTCGACGTTCGTCTTCACTTTGGAGTCCAGCAGGAATAAAAGCTGGGCATAGAGCCACTGAGTGTCCATTCTGTCTGGGGAGATGGGAGACCGATTTTATCGTTTTCCTAGTGAATGGTACAAGCTCAGTTTTGGCCTGGAATGACTGCAAGCCACCTTCTTTTTGAACCTACTTACCTCGTACGTATTTTTTAATTTTGCTTAACTGTTACGATAAGTCTTGCAACCGGTCTCGCAAGAAAAGGTCAAGACTTAGCTATGTGCGCAAGACCAAGCCCAAGAATAAACTTAGTTATTCTCGTAACTGAGCAAGGCCAAACGCAAGACAAAGACTGTGCTAGTTTTGCCTTCGGCTTGTGTTTGTTCATCACTACTGTGTAGAGCCGGCGCACCATCTCTTTGCCAAAGGTCTGCTTATAGACGGAGAGATAGGGACGAGCTTTGCAAACAATCTGTAACCCTTCCAATTTCTTTTTAATATGTAAAGGGGAAGTGGCGGGAGCTATTTTCGACGAAGGCGGATAAATTCCTTGGTGCAGGGGCTGGGAGTACGATGGTCAAAGCGAAAATCTGCTCGTGATCTTTCCACCTTTTCTAGCATATAATCTAGATCATCTAGGAAATCAAAATTCAAGTGGGCGGATAATTACGTCTTGCCAGAGGGCTGAAATACAGACTGATCTATCAATAAGTCGATAATTTATCGATATTTTACAAGCTTTATATTAACTTCGTTCTCTGTGGGAAATAAATTTGCAATCGATTTTTCGACCACTACCTCATATCCGCTGATGCTCAAATTGGGCACCCTTTTTTGGTTCTGAAGACACCACAATATTGTATATTCAATTTTATTGTACATCCAATATGGCGGCCACCATAAAATAGTGGAATACCCTTTTCTTTACTACGCCCCGATATGGGTATCAAATGAAAGAGTATGACGAGTAGGATACAGTAAGCTACGTGACGACGTTTAAAATCCAATATGGCGGAACCACAAAATGGCGGATTACCCTTCTCTTTACAACCCCCGACATTGGAGATACAGTATGTAAAGCATTTGTAAGCATTCATGTGTTTCTTGACTGACTAGAAGGACTAGACTAGACTAGGTCTGGACTTACCACAGTCTTATTTGTTTTAAAAATGTTGTATTGTACCCTTAATGGTCGATGATCTGGGCTAGGACTCCTGCACAAGAACTTTTTCGTACTTTGCGGAGAAAGATAAGATTTATTTGCTGCCACTTCAATATTTTGATTCCAATTATTGCTGACTCCTCCCTCTGCGGTGTTAAGAGGTGCCTTGCTTGTCGTTACACCCGTTGTCGGAGATCTACATTAACTGTGGAAATTCGGCATGTTGATGCAGGATTTACTTTTCATACAAGTCACACAACCCTACATCGATTCCGGAGAATGGGAAGTCTACAACAACTTTTTTTAGTTCCCTCCTCCTCTTCTGGAATAAGACGAGACAGTTGACTCGATCTCACACCGTGCAAGGAATACACGATGCTGATGTAATGTGGGATTCGGCTAGCCGGCAACCGGTTCGATCTAGGCCAGTATTCAGTGATCAATCTTGAACGATCGTGTCAAACGAATAGTAAGTAAAACACTTAACGTTATTACGATTGAGTGTTTCCTGAAGTAAAGAAGAAGATATTTTTTATATCGGGTAGCTGTTGATTTTAATTAAGGATTCTCCGAAACGTAGGCAGCCAGGAAAGACGTTTTGAGGACAACTTCTAGTTTTTGTTTAATTTTAATTATTTATGGAATTTTGAATAATTTAAATAAATTATTTTAATTCTAGCGTCGAGAATTTTAAATAGAAACCTTCGCCTTCTGAACTGTACGCGACAGATTATCAGAAGTGGGATAACACCTAAAGCCTTGTAGAGGACGAAATGCGAAACGGAGAACGATTGGAAGATCTGAAAGTAAAAGAATTGCAAAAGCTGTGTGACGACTACAATTTATCCAAAAAGGGTCGAAGACAAAGCTTAATTGAGAGACGAGATGTATTTTCTTGATAGGCAAGATCAGGAAAGTGAGGTTGCTTCAACCCCCAATATTGCTAGTTTTCCACCTACAACCACAATATGTTCAATGCCGCAATATACGAGTGCTCCTAATGCTGCAGTAGCTACAATGTGCTCGCAACATAATTATTGTCCTGGGCCAACAACAATTCCCAGTACACATGTTACACCGATTTCGAGTGCGATTCAATCCAGTAACTATGTCCCTGCACAACAAATTGTTACTTCACTACCGAGTCCAAGAATACATAACACATACGGCAGTGTTAGAGATATTATAGAGACACTTCCTGAGTTTCATCCATTCGAAAAGGATTCATTAAAATCCAGACAATTTATAGAAAAAGTATCGCAATTGAAAGATGTGTATGATTGGGATGATAGAGTGGTCCTGTTTGCAATGCATTTAAAATTAAAGGGACCTGCGAAGTTATGGATGGATAGCGCTCCTGCCTTCCATACATGGAAAGAGTTCACGGAACTGCTTCTAAGAGACTTCCCGTGCGAGTTTAATATGGCCGATATACATTTAGAAATGGCTGAAAATGTACAAAAATATAATGAGAGTATGGAAGAATTTTATTATAGACAACTAGCAATGAGTAGAAAAGGAAATTTACCGGATGCTGCGATTATCAAATACGTTTTGAGAGGAATAAGAGATAAAGAATTCGTTAGATCAATATTTACCATGCCAATTACCCAATGTACGAATTTACTAGCCTCCATGAGGAGATACACTGATTTTGTATGTATAGGAGGGAACGAATCAACAACGAATGGGAGAACGACAAATGGTATTCATTGGCAGAGTAGGAACTTTTCTAAAGTGTCGCCGAACAATAACAACAAAATTAGAGTTTCTCAACCGGATACATTAAGGTCTGGCTCACCTACCGGAAATGCTGATCAATTAGTCCAGTCAAAATAGACGAAAAAACGCCATAATTGGAAGATAATTCCGAAGTTGCTGAAAATTGGAACAGCCGTTAAAAACATTATTATACGTAAGCTGTAGAGACTGCCACGCGATTGGGCGACTGCAAACTTTTTTATTCAAGGTCAAAGGGTCAAAATATCAGTTTTTTGCAAATATATGCTAAACCGTACGTCTTATCAGAAAATTGTGTTTACAAAGTTTGTAGATTAGGCGATTATCTACAAAAAAATATATTATACATTTTCTCGTAGGAATTGCCATTTCTGAGATATTGTCGTTTTAATAAGTTAAAATACTCATATTCCCGACTTGTAAAGGTCATCAGAAGTTTAATAAATCCTTTGTTGAAGTACGCGGCTAATATTTTCAGGGGTGATTCCTGGATATATTTGGAGAAAAAAATTGTTCTACAGAGGGCGGCTATCTCCACTATCCACTAAGATACAGGGTGATTAGGGAAATTTTTTTTTAAATTTACTGAAATTTGAATAACTCCTAAAGTAATTATGATAGAGTAGCCTAATTAGGCTCATCTTTTAGGTAAATGTGTATTCTTTTATTTGGTACTAGCTGGGACCCGGTGCGCCTACGCTGCACCCATAAGTCAATAGTAAACAATAAAAACCATCCATTGACTTAATATTTTTCGAGATATGAATTTTACACAGATGAAATGCGTCAAAGAACAAGGGTCTTGCGTCGGCCGCCATGAATCGGTATATTGAGTCTACTACATTGCTTATTGTATTCTACTTATCATACCCTTTCATTTGATACCCATGTCGAGGTGGTTGTGAAGAAAGTGGTAATCCGGCCTCTTTAGATGGCCGCCATGGATCTAAAGATATATTTTGTATACTACATTGCTTATTGTATTCTACTTATCATACCCTTTCATTTGATACCCATGTCGAGGTGGTTGTGAAGAAAGTGGTACCCCGCCCTCTTGAGACGGCCGCCATGGATCTAAATATATATTTTGTATACTACATTGCTTATTGTATTCTACTTATCATACCCTTTCATTTGATACCCATGTTGAGGGGATTGTGAAGAAAGTGGTAATCCGGCCTCTTTAGATGGCCGCCATGGATCTAAAGATATATTTTGTATACTACATTGCTTATTGTATTCTACTTATCATACCCTTTCATTTGATACCCATGTCGAGGTGGTTGTGAAGAAAGTGGTACCCCGCCCTCTTGAGACGGCCGCCATGGATCTAAATATATATTTTGTATACTACATTGCTTATTGTATTCTACTTATCATACCCTTTCATTTGATACCCATGTCGAGGTGGTTGTGAAGAAAGTGGTACACCGCCCTCTTGAGACGGCCGCCATGGATCATTTTAGTTTCAATAGCGTCATGGCCTACCTATTGTTTGACAGCTGCGTAAATTTGAAATTTTCATTAAATGTAATGATTCAATTTAATGACAATTTTACATTTGTCAAACAATAGGTAGGCCATGAAGCTATTGAAACTAAAATGAAGTGAAAATTCCTAAAATTACCATTTTTGTTTGGATTTTGCAGCTGTTTTTTTGGTTAAAGGTATAAAAAATAGCCTACGACCTATTCTCAGACCTACCAAATATACACAAAAAATTTCATGCAAATTGGTCAACCCGTTTCGGAGGAGTACGGTAACAAACACTGTGACACGAGATTTTTATAGATATAGATAAAGCACAGCAACCTGAGTGACTCCGTTCAAAAAATATATAGGCTCAAACAATGCTTAGAATCTAGACCTGGCAGATTTCTTCGTTTTTCTCAGAAAATTCGTTACTAACAGTACATTTTTTTTTGCTTTTCTGATGCACCAAACTATTACCTACAATATTTCCATACACAATAAGTGTTTATTTTGGGTAGTTTTGTAGGTAGTAGTAGTAGTAGTAGTAGTTTTATCGTGTTTTATCGTGAACAAATAAAAAGTTACTCGTCTTTCAACTGCGGCATAATAGCATTGGTTTGAGCCTACATATTTTTTGAACGGAGTCACTCAGGCTGCTGTGCTTTACACCAAATTAAAGAATACATATTTACCTAAAAGATGAGCCTAATTAGGCTACCTTATGATAATTACTTTAGGAGTTATTCAAATTTCAGTAAATTAAAAAAAAAAAAAAAATTTCCCTAATCACCCTGTATCTTAGTGGATAGTGGAGATAGCCGCCCTCTGTAGAACAATTTTTTTCTCCAAATATATCCAGGAATCACCCCTGAAAATATTAGCCGCGTACTCCAACAAAGGATTTATTAAACTTCTGATGACCTTTACAAGTCGGGAGTACGAGTATTTTAACTTATTAAAACGACAATATCTCAGAAATGGCAATTCCTACGAGAAAATGTATAATATATTTTTTTGTAGATAATCGCCTAATCTACAAACTTTGTAAACACAATTTTCTGATAAGACGTACGGTTTAGCATATATTTGCAAAAAACTGATATTTTGACCCTTTGACCTTGAATAAAAAAGTTTGCAGTCGCCCAATCGCGTGGCAGTCTCTACAGCTTACGTATAATAATGTTTTTAACGGCTGTTCCAATTTTCAGCAACTTCGGAATTATCTTCCAGTCAAACCTCTAATTTGACTGGACTACAATTTATTAAGTTTAGAAGACAAAACGGAAATCAAGTTGTATGTTATAACTGTTTTAGGACTGGTCATGTATCATTACATTGCCCGGATCCTCCTCGTCGAGAACGTTGTACAATATGCCGTCGAACTGATCATTTGGCGAAAGATTGCACACATAAGAATAGAAATTCTGACCCGGCTTGGCAAAGAGCCAAGTTAACGAAATCGCTGATACTAGTAAAGAACATTAAAACCCTAATGATAAAATTATAAAGACAATTATTGAGATTGGGAAAAATAAATATAAGGCATTTATTGATCCAGGTAGTGCGTACTCATTGATAACAGGAACGATTGCTGAGAAACTTGGTCTTATAGAAGAAACTGATGTGAACTTGATCGGATTTGGCGGAGGTTCATTCTACTGCAAAGGAAAAATGAATCTAGATATTAAATTTGATGATAAAATTTTTAATATTAATGCTCTCGTTGTAGATGATGAACTGATAGGCTCAGATTTGGACTTGCTTTTGGGGCGAGATGTATTGTGCTATAAAGGGAAAAGGTTAATAACACTAGTTTACACCAAAAATGTACCTCGTAGAAAAAGTGTTTTTTAGACTAATTTGAGGTCACTGAAAACGAAAATGACACTCATTTATTTTTCCAAAGAACCGTTTTCGAGATATTAGCAAAAAACATGTTTTTCGACTTTCTTCCCAGATATGGCCAAAAATCTCTAGAACAATACATCTAACCAATATAAAATTTTTACTAAACGAAAGGTTTCTCTTTTCCCATTACGACGATGTATTGTTTGTGTCAATTGGAGTAGTACTTTTTGAGTGTGAGGCGCTGAAAGTCGGAAAAAAGTGAATTTTTTAAGCATTTTGGAAGCTTACACATGTTTATTTGTTGTATTAAGTTATACCAAAAATTTATTTACATATTTCAATCATTGAGGGTGAAAGATAATTTTGTTACGAAAATATAAAGCCTAACTTTAGCCGAATCGGACAAAAAATACAGGAGATATGACTAAAAATATAATGGCGCACAATTTCAGCTGTTTACTTTATAGTTCGGGGTTTGCATTTAAAGGAGACAAAATTCCAAAATGGTTGAAAATTGGTACACAGCTTCTTTGTGACATTTTAAGAAAAAAATTTTGAAATCTAAAAAAATAAAACATGGCCGCCGAAGATATCGCTTTTTTTTAGTTTTCCATGTATCTCGGTTTCTATTGGTCATACGTCCCCGTGCAAGGACCCAAAACATTGACAATGAAATTCTCTACAACTTAAGTTCTTAAATTTTTGTGACCCGATTAACCCTTCGAAAATCGATATTTTCGAATTTTTTATTCAATCAGTCAATACGAAACTTTATTGCCTACAAAAAGTTCTGTTGTCATTTTTTCGAAAACTTAACCCTTTCGAAGTTATTCAAGGTTAAAGTTTGCAAAAATCGTTTTTTGGCCAGACCAGTTTTTTGTTTTTTTTTCTTCGAAAATTGTATTTTGTAGGGCAAAAATTTTTTTCATCTACTTGTACAAAATATTATTGCCTAGAAAATGTAATTTTCGTAAAAAAAAAATTGTTTTTGAATGACTTTTTGGTCAAAAAGTGATTTTTGCAAACTTTGACCTTGATTAACGTCTAAAGGGTTAAGTTTTCGAAAAAATTACGATTTCGGTAATACGTGACTCGTTTCTCTGATTCCAAATATCCACATTCTTGTAAACGAGAGGCGAGAAATTCAGATTTTTCTTTTGTTAAATTGAGATCACGCCATAGATCGTTTAGGGTCATTTGGTTCATAAGCTCCAGTTTTGGATTTTCTGATTCCGGAGTGCTTGCGTATTTTTCCGGGGTTCGCTGGTGCTATGCGCGGTCGAAAAAAGGTTAAAAAGAAAACTATAATACCACACTAAAAAACTTCCTTACTGACCTCTTTCTACCTTTTTTTCTGAAAAATCATGAAAAGTTAAAGGCACAACCCCAATGAGTTTCTAGGATATTTGCGATCTAAAGTTTGAGTACGTAAATAGCTGAAACTGTGCGCCATTATATTTTTAGTCATATCTCCTGTATGTTTTGTCCGATTCGGCTAAAGTTAGGCTTTATATTTTCGTAACAAAATTATCTTTCACCCTCAATGATTGAAATATGTAAATAAATTTTTGGTATAACTTAATACAACAAATAAACATGTGTAAGTTTCCAAAATGCTTAAAAAATTCACTTTTTTCCGACTTTCAGCGCCTCACACTCAAAAAGTACTACTCCAATTGACACAAACAATACATCGTCGTAATGGGAAAAGAGAAACCTTTCGTTTAGTAAAAATTTTATATTGGTTAGATGTATTGTTCTAGAGATTTTTGGCCATATCTGGGAAGAAAGTCGAAAAACATGTTTTTTGCTAATATCTCGAAAACGGTTCTTTGGAAAAATAAATGAGTGTCATTTTCGTTTTCAGCGACCTCAAATTAGTCTAAAAAACACTTTTCCTATTAGGTACACGCAATTAAGCAAAAATTTGTAAACTAGTGAATTGAAGAAGGAAAGTGTTGGATTGAGAATAATGAAAATTTTAATACCGGCAATAATTTGTCTCCGGAAGAATTAAATGAACTGAAATTAATATTAACTGATTACCGTTCTTGTTTTGCCGAATCAATAGATGAATTAGGAAAGTGTCCAACCATAAAAATGAAAATTAACCTTATGTCCAAAGAGCAAATAAACGCTAAACCTTATCGCATTCCCTACTCAAAAAGGAAAATAGTAGAAGAAATGGTTGCCGATTTAATTAAAAATAAGATTGTCCGTCTGTCAGAATCAGAATACTCATCGCCTATTGTTCTCGTTGAAAAAGATAGTAAAAATCGTCTATGCGTTGATTAAACAGACGACTGAATAAAGTCACAGTTAGACAACCTTATCCCATGCCTAATTTAGAAGACCAATTTGCTTTACTGGCCGGATGCAAAATTTTCACAACACTGGACCTTAAGATGGGATACCATCAAATAGAAATGGAGGAATCTTTGAAGAAATACACGGCCTTTATAACGTATCATGGACATTTCGAGTATAACAGAATGCCCTTTGGACTAGTGAATGCCCCAGGATGCTTCCAAAAATTGATGAACCAAATTGTAACTGAATTTAAACCACATAAAGCGTTAGCCTATTTAGATGATATAATTTTACCGAGTCGAAATGTTAAGGAAGGGTTGGAGATACTGGCTGGTTTTTTTAAAATCTTGAAGAACCATAACCTTACTGCAAGTTTAAGTTTTTAGCGACAGAAATTACATATCTGGGACATATTGTGAACGAAGAAGGAATTAAACCAGGAAAAGGGAAAGTGAGTGCGGTCCCCGGGCGATGGTCGTACAGGGAGGACGCGAAACTGCGAAAGCAAATTAATTGTCTTTTTTTAACGAATTAATTTACCCTCGAGAAAAATAAAAACAATAATTTTACTCTAGTGAGTAAGTGCCGTGTTAATAAAATAGTGCCGGCCCAAAAAAATAAAAAAATAAAATTAAAAGAAAAAAAAAATAATAACTATTTAGAACTAAAAATAAATAAATTAAGTGAAAAGCGCAACGGACGCAAGGGAGTGGGCCATAAGTATGGACCCCCGTCCCTCTAATAGTGCAGTGCAAATAGGCACTACGAAAAAACGTAGAAAAACAATTAAAAAACGCCTGATTCCCAGGAAATCAAAAACATCGCCTGCGACTGAACCAGGAACCATAAATGGCAGCGTCATAGGTAGCGGTGAAGAGGAGAGCTCTTGCGAGAGCCTGCCATCTACACCAACAAAAAATATCACAAATAACGACACCACACAACAAGTGCAGCAGCAACAGCCGGCATATACTGGAGTAGGAAATACTTTCGCTCCGTTAATGTCAACTGAAGAGGAAGAAAAAGCGTCAGAAGAATTGATTAATCTGGTGAAGGAGAAAAATAACAAACAGCCTTCGCCAAAAAAAGTGCCCACAGAAAGCTCGACTGAAAATCAAGAAAAAACAACAACAACACCAACAGCAACAGCAGAAAAATGTATTAATTTTTCAAAAAAAGAAAAGGTACCGCCTATAAAAATATTTAACCAAAGTGTCACAGACACTGGCGTTAGCTTTAAGAGTGATTGGGAGGGAAGGGTATTCCGTTAAGAGACAATCTAACGGACACCACTCCCTAGTATGTATGAAAGTAGGAGACTATAAAAAAATGAAAAGTGTGCTTGAGCGTACTAACACTGAGTACTACTCTTATACCGCAAAAGCGGACAAAAAAAAAAATGTCCTTCTGAAGGGCCTTGACCCCGAAATGGATCCGCAAGAAATATTAGCCTTACTAAAGGAGAAAAAAGTTGAGAATTTAAATTTTTTATCGGTGAAGCCTTTCGCAACTCCGTACTCGCGCGCTAAGAAAAAAGTACCCCCTTTCTTTTTGGTCCAGCTTTCCCCGGAGAGTCGGCTAGACGCCCTTAAATTAATCGGCGATGTTGGCCGCCTCATAGTAAAGTGGGAAAAATTAAACAAAAAAGATGGCGTTCTACAATGTATGAGATGCCAAAGGTTCGGGCACGCTGCGCCTAACTGCCACATGGCATTTAGGTGTGTAAAGTGCGATAAGGACCACAAACCAGGGGAATGCGTGCTTGGTAAAGAACGTGTGGACGACTTGACAAAATTATACTGTGTGCTCTGCCGCTCAAACGGACACCCCGCCAATTATCGAGGATGCCCAAAGTACGCAGAGCTAAAAAAGCGTATACAAGCGAGAAAGAGCGCAATCGAGGAACATAAAAGGCAGAAAGCTGCCATGTTCCAAAATATAGTAAGACCAAATGTATCCTTTGCACAAATGGCAATGGGAGCACAAGCAGCGCCACAACAAGCCCCAAAATTGGCACAGGCCTCTATGGACACTGAAATAAAGGCAATCCTTCTGTCCATACAGGGGCAGCTGGCCAACATACAACGACAGGTAAATGAGCAAGGTGCCAGGTTGGACCTTGTTTACTCAATACTCTTCCCCGTAGACGGACCGTAAGCGCATAATGCCTGCACTGGGAGGGAACTCAATCAAAATCGTGGCAATAAATGCCAACTCAATTATTAGAATTGAGCGGATAGCAGACATCCTCTCATTGTTGCGACGTGAAGCCCCTGATGTGCTCCTGGTCAGCGAAACCAAGCTGTCTGCGAAGCACAAACTGGAGTACAAAGAATACGAAGTAGTCAGACGAGATCGTCCTGGAGCCGCTCAGGGCGGTGGAACGGCTATCTTCATCAAAAACGGAATAAAATTTCGGGTCAGGCAAAGCAGAGATATCGAACGGTTTCGGGTGCTTGAAGCCTGCGTCGTGTATTTCCCTCTCCAAAGTGGGCGAAGGATGTACGTGATCGCGGCCTATGCACCCGCAGCCCCTCATGCCGATTGTTTTGCCAGGGAGTTAGAACAACTTTTTCAAATACTCGATCTGGGATCAGAAGACAATTATTACTTGTTGGCCGGAGATTTAAATGCCAAACACGGAGCCTGGAGAAATCAAGCATCCAACACTAGAGGTAACCAACTACAAAGATGGCTGGAGGGTAACAGAATCATACAGAAGGCCACACTTCTCGCTACAGATATGCCGTCCTATCCCAGAGGCGGTTCGTACTTGGATCTATGCTTGCTCGACTCACGTCTTGACAGCGGCCGAACAAATGACGAGGAAGTGAACTGCCTACGAACGATTCCTTACGACAGCGACCACCACGGACTCTCGATCACGGTGAAAATGCCACGCGAGTCGATCGAGCTGGAACAATATGTTACAGTGCACCCCTACGCTTACCATAGGGCACACTGGCCACGTTTCTCCAGCACGATTGCCCGCACCATACAGACGGAGGGGCTACCACTGCCGACAGACAGAAATTTGACTAACGACGAAATTGACTCCATACTGAAGGATATGGATCGAATCATTGTACAAACGATGGATCGAACCATACCTAAGACTAAAAAACAAAACGGTACCGACTGCTACAGGAACTCCACAATTGACAGCCTGCAAAGAGAAAAGAGTATATTACTGTCGAGACTTAAGACACTGCACCGACAATTCAACGACCGCCAGAATCCAGAGATTGCAACATTAAAGTCGGTGATCCGAAACCTCCAACAATTAATCAAGGAGAATTACTCCAAGTCTATAAATCTGTATTGGAAAAATAAGATCCGGTCCATAAAACCCACTGGTCCAGGCATGTTTCCGCAGATAAATAAAATCTTTAGGAGGAGGACACATAACCGACTGGAGAAGTTGCAATTATCTAAGAATCTTGAAAATGAGGAACTGGTACGAAAAGCAGGATTAGATCCAGATACGCTCTACCGAGACGCCGACGATTGTTTTTGCGTGGAAGATGAGCAGGACAGAGTAGATTTAATAGGGGCTTTCTGCCAGGGAGTTTATACGGTGAACACTAGTGTTCGGCCGAATTTTGACCTGGAGAATCAGGCAATATTAAATCATTCCGTCCTTCAAAGCGAAATCAGAGCACAGAGATCTGAGAATCGACATGTAGTCGAATTCAGTGAAGATTGCCCAGCAGATAATATCTCAGAGGCCTCCGAACACTCAATCTTCGTGAGTAAGGACAACCTCCTGCGAATCTTCCAAACATTGAACAATAAAAAATCGGCGGGGATTGATGGCATCCCTAATGTGGTTCTGAAACACCTACCCCCATGTGCGGTCGACATTTATACCACGCTTTTCAACAATGCCCTGAACAATGCTTATTTCCCAGAACATTGGAAAATAGCTGTGATATATCCGATCCCAAAAAAAAATAAAGACAGATCAAACCCTGCTAATCTCCGACCAATAAGTTTACTCCCAAATATCAGTAAAGTATTTGAGGTTGTAATTAACCGTTCGCTGACAAGCTGGGCTGAGGAAAATAAAGTAATTCCGGACAACCAGTTCGGATTTCGAGCGGAACATGGCACTATCCATGCTTGCGCAAAATTGGTGTCCGACATACACTGGAACTTCAGTAAGAAACAGTGTACCGGAGCATGCCTTGTCGACTTGGAGAAGGCTTTCGACTCTGTGTGGGTCGAGGGGCTACTACTTAATCTGACAAGATATGGAATGGGCAATCCTCTGCTTCGCATGATCTGTGACATGATAACGGGGAAGAAGTTCCTGGTCAAAAGTGGGAACTTTACCTCACAGGTCTTTGAAATTAAAAACGGGTTGCAACAAGGAGCAGTGAATTCACCGCTGCTCTTTAACATTTATATAAGCGATCTGGTTGGATCCCTTCCTAGCGCATTGGCTTTCGCGGACGACCTCGTCATTTTGAAGGGAACGGAACAAGATGATCAAGTGAATCAATATCGCCGAGAATATATGCTAAAGAACCATCGATTATATCGAAAAAAAAAAATAATGAAAAGAAGCTAGTAATACCTAAGAACATTCGATGGAAAATTTTAGAATCTTGTCATGATCGACTTGGTCATTTCGGGTTAGAGAAGACGTTAGAGCGTATAAAAGCGTACTATTGGTTCCCAAGGATGCGTAAATACTGTAAAGAATATCTTAGTAGCTGCATAGACTGCTGTTATAATAAATTAAGGAAAGGGAAACCTGAAGGTCAACTACATCTCTATGACATTGAACCAGTTCCATTCAGAAGGCTACACTTAGGGGCCTATTGTGGATATCGTCAATTTGACGACTTTGAGTCGATGTTAAAATTTCTTTTTGCGAAAGTCGATTTTTGTCGAAATTAGTCGATAAAAGAATTAATATGAGTCGATCACACAATTGTCAAGTCGACGTCAAAAATGTAATCGACTCATATTTATGTTTTTATCGATAAAAATCGACTTTCTCAGTATGAAAATTTAACATCGACTCAAAGTCGTCAGATCGACTCGTTCCACAATAGGGACCTTAGATCATCTCGGTCCCTTCGTAAGAAGCAAATCAGGAAATGTCTATATTCTAGTTGTAACGGATGCCTTCAGTAAATATAATGTGATTAAAGCTACTGGAGTAATTAAGGTTGTTAATGAGCTGATTAGTTATTTTGGACTCCCAAAAGTAGTGATCACTGATAGAGGCACAGCCTTCACATCCAGGCCATTCGAACAATATTGTGACAGATATGAAATTAGACATATTAAAGTGGCTGTTAGAATGTCGCGGGCAAATGGTCAGGTGGAAAGAGTTCATCAAAGCATTTTGACTTACCTTCGTACTTCAGTGAAAGAAAGTAGAAATTGGGATGACAAAATTCATGAGCTGCAATGGATTCTGAATTCTCAAAAGAATCAAACAACGAAATTTTCACCAAATGAAATAGTTTTCAATTTTAATCTAAGAGATGTTGTATCAAACAAGTTGACTGCAGATATACAAGATGCCGAAATATCAATAGATTCTACGAACATCAATAAATCGGATATCGCTGCTGGAAATATAAGAAAGGAACAAGAAAGATGGAAGAAAAGATTTGATGGTAAACATAGGCAACCTAAAGTTTATCAACCTGGTGATTTGGTGGTAATCGAAGCAGAAGCGAGCAGCTACTGGTGAAAGCCGGAAACTATATCCTAAATTCAAAGGACCTTATGTCATAAGAAAAGCTTTGGATTTCGATCGCTATATGATTGAGGACCTGGATGGACTAGTGGTTACTGGAAGAAAATTTTCATCAGTGTATTCGTCAGAAAAGTTAAAACCATGGTGTCAGTCAGCTCCAATTTTAGAAGAAGGAAGTAGTATCGAAGACGATTCCGATAGTCAGGAAGGGCCGAGCTGTCAAACGAATAGTAAGTAAAACACTTAACGTTATTACGGTTGAGTGTTTCCTGAAGTAAAGAAGAAGATATTTAGATCGGGTAGCTGTTGATTTTAATTAAGGATTCTCCGAAACGTAGGCAGCCAGGAAAGACGTTTTGAGGACAACTTCTTGTTTTTGTTTAATTTTAATTATTTATGGAATTTTGAATAATTTAAATAAATTATTTTAATTCTAGCGTCGAGAATTTTAAATAGAAACCTTCGCCTTCTGAACTGTACGCGACAATCGGATGCCACCTTTCAATTAAATTATTAATATGTAAAATATAAATAAAGAAGGTACAAGAACTATAAAATTAACTGCACTTAATCCTTGCAAAAAGTGTGACCCGAACACCACAAATAAGCCTTATAATATACTGTCTCATCAGATCAGCATTTTACAACAGGTCTCTATATAATTTAAGATTCATACATGTTAGACTAAAAAACTAAGTGCACCAAAGGAATACAATTTGGAACTGGTTAAACATTATAAATTTGCAAACATTTACTAAACCAACCCTCGCTTAACAAAATGTATATTCTTCCTATTGTATCTAGTATATCGATAAATCGCCCGCTCTATTGTACACTATTAATAAAAAGCTTTTTAGAGAAATCGTTCCTCTCAAATCGATGCTAGTCTTTTCAAATATTGGCAGATAAAATATATAAAATAGTTATGTTTAATTTATTTTTCTATGGATTATTTAACTTCTAAAAAATTATAGTTAAAAAATTCAAGCTTTTAGCATCTTGCGCATATGTACTTTTGGAGCCATCCTATATCTAAGATTTCTTTAATCAAACTTTACTTAAACTGAGTTTTGATATGATGCGCTGAGGCTTAGCATTGATTCGCGGAATATCATAATTGTTATGTTTCAAAAATCGACTATTTTCCCAAGTTAGCCCACAATAATTAAAATTTCTATCTTCAAGATAACACCATTGATTTTCGAAATTGTGGGCACTAAAACCCACATTTTATCTTACTTCGTCATGCATCTTTGGATTGTATCCTACTATTGCACTAAATATTTCGAAGCACAAACTTGAGTTCTGCTTCGGGCAGAGTAAGGCTCCGAGTTTTCTCAGGAACCATGAATTGAGGAAAATTTCTGCAAATCCATAACTACGAGCTAAAACCTAGAAGCAAAATATAATTAAATATAAAAATATAAAAACAAGATGAAACTTACCTCCAATGGCTTTAATAGTAAAGCTGGAAGAGTAAAAAACGGACTAATCACATGCTTCATGTATACCACAGGAGACAAGGCATGCATGGTCTTTATCTTCGAACTATATTCAGGACGTAATGAGGCCATTACAAAAAACGAAGTACTACCCTGCGAATGTCCAATGTAATGCAATTTGGTTTGGTTTGTCGTACTTAAAATGTAGTCTATCACAGCTGGATGGTCGTATATCCCGATCTCATGCCACGAAAACTGCCAAAACTTGTAATCGTTTGGGTCAAGGGTTCGATGCCTCCGAGAGTGTCTTGTTCCTCTAGCGTTTGCAAACCAGGCATCATAGCCGGCATCTGATGCCACATAAGCTAAGCCCCTTCCTACACCATTTATGAACCACAATTCTGCATTTCCTGCCAAGCCATGAACTATTAAGACGGGGACTTTTCGCTTGCATGACGCTATTGGACTTGACGGTACACGGTGGACTTTTAAGATGTATCCGTCAGCTGTCGTTACCGTGTGCTGTTCGATCGGATATGCGTATTTCGATGTAGTTTTTAGCTAGAAATGGAAACTATGTTAGCAAATATTGTTATACTGAGTATCCACAAAGCTGAATGTCATAAAATATTTAGTTTAAAACCCCTAAAAAACATAAAATACTTAATTAAAAAATTAAAACCACGACGCCCTTGGGACAAATAGTGAACTAAAAAGTCAAAAACAAGCTTACTACTATACATTGCACCATGATTTGAACGACATGACAGCTAGTAGTACAAAGGGGGACTCCTAAGTTTCAGCTCTCTATGACTCTATCTCTACTCTATCGAAAATTGTAAAAGTCAAGATTTCAACCCTCCAACTTCCAGAGTTACGAGTTGACAAAGCCAAACTTTGTTTTTTTTTTCACTAAAATATCAACTTTAACCACCTTTTACGCATACGCAGTTAATCAATATATATTTTTTTTCTTCAAAACTGCAAAGCTTGGACAATTTCCTGTAAATAATGTATGGACAATTTTTATGCTACGGCCTTGACCTTTGAAGTTATAAGCAATTTTAATCTTAAAATTTGCCTTATTTGGTACTTAGGAATGACGTGAAGAGCCACCTGAAGTCAATTATGTGGGCACTATCGTGGACGGCCAGCGTTTTAGTAACAAGAACGGTGGCAGGAACAAAGGTGCCAGGACTGTCGGCCAATCTCCAAGATCCAATAAATCGAAGCAGGCAACCGGTGTAGAGAACTCTCTTTAAATTAAAATCATCTTCCGAAACCACGTTATATTCTTTTGCTTCCTATACAGATGTCTTCACATAAGTAACGAAGCCTCCACTTCGTCATTTCCGAACAGATCTCGGGATCTTTGCCGTCCAATCCTGAGCGTGAAATCATCGTTGCGGGTGATTTCAATATTCATAACGTAAACTGGTTGACTTACTCAAATAGCACCAGTGTTTCTGGAAAGGCCGTCGAGCTCTTTGCAGAAACCAATAATTCACCTCAACTTGTAGATCATCCCACGAGTCCCTGATGTTGCTGATCAAGGAATCTATCTCCGTGATATTTTTCTTACTTCTCATCCAGCGCGATACTCCTTCGAAATTGATTCACCTCTCGGCAATTTGGACCACTGCACAGTCAGCGCTAGCGTCCCATCCAAATTTCCCACCCCTCCCAAACCAGTTAGGGGAACTGTATGGCATTATGCGAAGGCCAATTGGTTGGGGCTCATTAATTTTATCCAGTCCACGGACAGCTACTTGTGTTTCCGAAACAAAAAGATTAACTATGCCGCTATCCGTACCACCAGGATCAATCAGGCAGAAATGGATTTATTTATTCCTAATTCTACCAAATCTGTGAAGCCTAGGACTAGGAATTTCACTACATCCACAAATCCTTCCTTCATCCACGATGAGAAAGCGATAACAGACAGCAAATATAAGGCTGATTTATTAGCATCTCTGTTTGCCTCAAATCCTTCTTTACCCAGAACTGGTACGCTACTCCCGGTTCTCAAGCACAACGCTCATTTAATAGACAGGGTATTTTTTAGGACCCGTGAAGGGTACAGATGCCTCAAGGAGCTCGATGCCAACAAATCCACTGGACCCGATAATATACCCCCTAAAGTCTTAAAACAATGCGCCTCACCTTTGGCTAAAGCTCTGCGCAAACTTTTTGTCCTAACCGACTACGGAGTTTACCCAGACTCTTGGGAACTTGCCCTTGTTCAGAACTCAAAGCTATTGGAATTGACTTACTTCTGTATGTGGGATTAAGAGTTTCCGTTCGTTGGATGGCGTCAAATCCGAATCTCACCCCATCTCTGCGGAGGTCCCCCAAGCGTTAATTTATCACCGGCCCTATTTCTTATTTTTATAAATGACCTACTTTCAACCCCCTCCAACCCACTTCTCAGCTTCACTGACGACGGTACTCTTCGTTACTCTTACGTCTTCGATACAAGACAGACACGTGTCAGATCCTGTCTTGATGATTGTGAACTAAATGTTCAACACTATTAATAACGATATTAAACTCATTCTAGAGTGGGAAAGCAAGAATCTTGTCGAATTCCACCCCACCAAAACCAAGTTCTATCTTATTTTAAAAAAGTTCAATACCTCTCCATCCGTGACAGTGGGTGAAGTTGAACTAATGGTCCACCCATTCCTACACATTAGGTGTGACACTAGCCAAAGACTTGCAATGGAATGACCACATATTCCAAATCCCCAAACAAGCATCCCAGTACTTGGGATTTCTTAAGAGGTGCAAGTTCCTCCTCCAGCCATCGGCCCGTGCTGGTATTTATAATCCTACATTCGGCTTCTTCTCGAATACAACTCCCTGCATGAAAATGGCGGCACGAAAACGGCACGAAAACCACCTTGCCATGTTTAGATAAGGTGCAAAAAGGGACCTTAAATTAATTGATGAAGACACCGTTTGCTTCACCATCGACCCCTTGAGCCACCGTAGCAATGTAGCAGTACTGACAAAATGCTATCGCTACTATCATAGTGACTGTTCCACCGAGATAAACGCTCTCCTGCCTCCGCTACACTATATTAGCCCCACTCTCACCACTTGCAGCCTGCCTTTTCGCGCACTCAACAAGTTAGCAATTCGTTTGTAAATAGAATAACTCGACTGTGGAATAACCTCTCGCCGTCAGTATTTCCGAGCTCCTACAACACCTAAGCGTTCAAACGCAGGGTTCATCACCACCTTCCTCAATTACCCCTTACTTTCATAACTCTTAAACTATCATCGCCCTCCCCTTCTGCTAAACATTGCACCATGACGTGACAAACGACATGACGGACTGGACGTACAAAGGGTGACTCTTGAGCTTAGCACTGCCACACACAAAAAAAAGTGGTACAGGGTGAAGGTCAACCAACCCAATTCTCCGAGCCGACGTCGATTCGTGACTTGTTGGAGTTTTCACCAACTGGGCCACTTTTTTATCTGGGTTTGGACATTCCTCGTACATTTCGGATTCTACTAGGGATGCAAACGATACATCGATGTTTTGGTGGACGATACTTCGCCGATACATCGTCGACAAAACTCTTAAACATCGACATCGTGGCTGCCATGTCACGTTGATCTCGTTTATTCACTTTGCTATCGCAGTGGTAGGTACGTGAATTACTATAGGCTTCATATTTGTCAGTAGTTTATTATTATTATATTTGTCACAAACACAATTAAGATACGTGTTTCAAATACTGCGTAATAATTCAGCCGACTGCAGCAGTCGGAGCAGTCAAATGCAAATGAAATGTTAAATATTATTCAAATGTTACATACCTACATGATTTAAAATGGGAATCTAGTTACTTTATGTTCATTAAAATGCGCTAACCACGTTTTAAATCGTGTGATGGATTAAAATATCGGGAAAACATCGATGTATCGTTGTTATAGCCGTTGTTTTTTAACATCGATGTTTGTCGTGGCACCATCGATGTTTTAAATTATCAATGTTTTTAAGAATGATGTTGCATCCCTAACTTCTAGTGCCATCAAATCATACATTCTACAAGATTTGGCCAGCTCATTACTCAATCATAGTCTATCGATTATGGCTTAAAAAACAGGGCATTAAGGAACTGAGACGTTCAGGGGGTTTTGTTGCAAGAATCGTTTAATGGGCCATTTAAAAAGAAGAAATTGGAGGGTAGAAATTGGAGATAGGGGTCAAAATGGACCCTTTTTAGTTTTTGCAATATATCTCGAAAATGAAGCAAAATTTCGATATATGTATTTTATATTAAACTTTTTGTAAAGATTTAGATCTCCCATGGAAATGGCTTATTGAAATTGAAATTTTTAACTTCCCAGTATAGGAAGTTATTGTAATCGGTCCGAAAATCGAAATCGAAAATTTCGGCGTATTTTCATCTTTCAAGATCCCAGGAGCATTTTAAGCAAAAAAATGGGAGGAAGTATGTGTGTGTGTGTGTGTGCGTACGTATGTGGTCATTTTTTCCTTCGTTGAGGTGTCGTTCGAAGCGTATTAACCGAAATATGATCTGAAAAGATTTTCATAAAATTCGGTCGAGCGGTTTTTTCGTTTAAATGACATAACTGATTTTTGTACCTGCACGATATCGCGCGAACTAAAAACTATATCGACTTCATTGAGGTTCCGAAAAAAAAAATATTAACGAAGAAATGATCTGAAAAAAATTTCATAATATTCGGTTGGCTAATTGTCAGAAAGATCTTAAATTGACAAGTTTTGCTAATATCTAATAAACTCGATGCAATGAGACCCGTTCTTAACGAAGTGATCTTTTTGGGGTTCTGCACAGCGATAGCCTTCCAACAAAACATCACTTGTCAAAATCCGACAAAATTTCGTTACCCTTTACAAACAGTGCGAATTTTTTAAACCTTGGATTAGCACTTTTTGAGGGGGAATTGTTTTCTACGCATGATACAGTTTCAGGAAATTGCGGTTTATCCCGGGATTTCCAGTAGTTACCACAAAATTTGTTCTTTTTGGTCAAGTCTGACAAGTACTTAACAGTTACAGTTTTGCTAATATCTCCGGAAAGCTTTGGAATTTCCAAATGAAGTCATTCGCTTCTCAGTTTGTCAACGGCGCTTCAGCACGCTCAATACGAATTTGAACACCCGCTTTAGTGCAGAACGAAATACGGAGGACATGTGGATTTACTACTATTATAGTTATTTGAACTAGCTTCTCTCGCGATTGCTTTGTCCTCAGTTCTGATACTAGCCAATTTTCCACTAGTGCTAAACGTATAACTATTTTGTAAGAAGTCAGTTTATTCCATCTTCGTTCATCATACTGGGAAGTTAATCGTGTGGACCGAAGGGGTCAAACCCACATACCCAACTAGTTCATACCCAACTAGTTTTTTATCTCTTTTATACAGATATTGTTTTCATTTTCATATTGTTGATAAGACTATTATTTTACTCATAATAATTTTTAAATGAAATAGTTTTGAATGTAAAGTTTTTATTGCTCCAGCCAGAATATAGGAACAGCCTCCCTTTGGGTATGTAAAAAAGCATGGGACTCTTTACCTATGTATATTCTTATTTTATTAACATTGGAACTTCCTCACCGATGTATCTACACCTTGACGTGGTGGTGAGGCTTGTGTGGTCCCGTTAGGACGCCCTGACTAAGATAGATACTTAAAAGCAATGGATACAACAATGGAAATTTGTACCCCAGGTGGTAAACCTGCAAGCCAGGGAAATCCACCCTCTACGGAGGCCGGCCTCATGGATTCTGGGGGAGGCCATCTATTGCTTACGAGGAACAGGGAAGTGGACGACTCGCATGTCAACGCAGTCACGCAGGAAAGCGTAGAAGCGGCGGCGAGCGAGCTAGTGAAGCTGAACCTGGAGGTATGCTCAGAGAAGGTGGACAATGCGATGCAGCAATGTGTCAAGAGGTCAGCCGGCTCTGGGCCTACGTTAGCGCAGGAATCCGACTCGGAAGTGAGGCTGCGAAAGCAGCTGAAGCAGAAGAGGAAGAGGGAGCGCAGAAGACAGAAGAAGGCAACTTCATCTGTTGGGGGATCACGTCGTCAAAATGCCTGTGTGACGGACACTTCTAAGTGGAGGGTCAGTCGCATAGGCAGATATGGTGACGCGAAAAACGGCGGTACCATTCTCACCGTATGGTGTCCGAAGGAGGAGGCGGAGGCGGTCAGGCGTGCAGGGGGGAAACTCAACTGCGGGCTGGACCTTGCCTACGTGCGATTCCAGAAGGACAAGCCGGAGGAAATGGTAGAGCCGGCCGGAAAGGCAGCTGAACAAGGGGACCAGTGAAATGGAATCCTCGTCAGCTGGGCGGGAGGTGGGCCAGTTCCGGCAATTAAAGGTTTGCCAGTTGAATCTACACCATAGCAGAGCAGCATCAGCAATGATGACGCGAGGCTTCGGTGAGATGAAGCTGGATATTGCTCTCATACAGGAACCCTGGATCTACAACGGTAGGATTAGGGGACTATCTGGGAGCTTTGACACTCTGTACGTTCCCAATGCGAATGAAAGAGTGAGGACGTGTGTGCTGGTGAAACACGGAGTGCAGGCGGTTTTACTGCCGCACTTGTGCACACCAGATCTCACAGCAGTACGCGTAGGTACTGGAAGTGGGGCTTTCATTCTAGCCTCAGCCTACCTTCCGTACGATTCGCCAGATCCTCCGCCCACCAGGGAGTTGGAAATTCTGGTTATTACCTGTGGCGAAAAAGGCACAGGGTTAATAGTTGGTTGCGACGCAAATGCACACAACACGGTGTGGGGAAGCACCAACGACAACCATAGAGGAGAGGCTTTGCTCGAATTTGTGGAATGCAACAATCTAGTTATTGCAAATAGAGGGGTAGAACCAACCTTCGTCGATGCTAGACGAAGGGAGGTCATAGATATAACCCTATGCAGCAACCGGATGTTGACAAGATTGACCAACTGGGAGGTGATGGATCGGACGACTATGTCAGATCACAGAGCCATTTCATTTGAGATAGAGTACGGAACCCCGGGCAGGGGAGACGGAATTAGAACAACGAGAATTCCCCGCAACACGGACACGTCTAGATATACTGAAATGTTGCGCAGGAATCTCGGGGAGCGCGTGCCAAGGGCACCGAAAACCACAAGAGAAGCAGAGTCTCAGTTGCATGTCCTGCAGACAGCGATAGAGAACGCTTTTCGAGTGGCGTGTCCTCTTACGTCAGTGGATGACCATGATCCCACACCCTGGTGGTGCAGGGAGCTGGAGAAACTGAAGAAAGAGGTCAGAAGGGCTTTCAACCAAGCGATGAGGTGCAATGACCCGGTTGCCTGGGAGAATTACAAAGCCAAGAAAAGAGAAATGAAACAAACTCTGCGACGACGGAAAAGGGAGTCGTGGAGGGATTTCTGCTCGAGCATGGAGAGCATATCTGAGGCCAGCAGACTTCAGAAAATGATCTCCAGGGACCCGGTCTCCAAAGTCGGACTCGTTCGTGACCCGTCGGGGAGGATGACGGAGACGCTGGAGGAAACCAACAAGATCCTGATGGAAGTTCACTTTCCTGGCAGCTATATCTCGGGTAAATCTTGGACTATTCGTAACAGAATGGCTACAAGGATGAACCGAGAGGAGGCTAACGGGGTGGTGACGGAGGAAGGGGTGAGACGTGCAATAGACACATTCTCTCCCTTCAAGACATCGGGGCGTGACGGAATATTCCCTGCGCTGCTTCAATGGGGCAAAGATATCATTGCACCCAGGCTTAGGGGAATATTCGTTACCTGTCTAGCAACAGGATACATTCCGGCGGTGTGGAGGGAAACCAAAGTGGTATTTCTCCCTAAGCCAGGCAAGAAGGACTACACCGAGGCGAAGTCCTCCAGGCCAGTCAGCCTAACATCCTTTCTGTTGAAAACAATGGAAAGAGTGGTGGCAGACCACCTGGAGAGTACTATGCTAAGGAGGCACCCTTTAAGTAGAAGCCAGCACGCTTACCAGGCTGGCAGATCTACAGAAACGGCACTTCACCAACTGGTGCGAGTAGCCGAGGGGGAACTGTATACCGGAGGCATAGCGATGGCCGTTATTATGGACATCGAAGGCGCCTTCGACAAGATACAGTTCAACAAACTCAAAGACGCTCTGGTGAGGCGCGAGGTCAGCCCCATGATTGTAAGGTGGGTGGACAGCATGCTGAAAAACAGAGCGGTAAGGATTCAGACAGGAGACTCGCGGCTTCGAGGGAGGGTCAGCAAGGGATGCCCACAGGGCGGGGTCCTATCGCCCCTCCTGTGGAACATCACTGTGGACACTCTGCTCAGGCGGCTAGAGGTAATGGGCGTGCATACCGTTGGGTATGCAGATGATGTAGCGATTGTGGCACGTGGCAAGTTTATGAGCACTACGGCAGATATCATGAGGAATGCACTCCAAGTGGTTGAGCAGTGGTGTACGGAACAGGGCCTCACCATAAATGCCAATAAGACAGACGCGATAATCTTCACTAGGAAGATTAAAGATCTGGATTTTCAGCCCCTCATGCTTTTTGGATCGAGGATCAAGGTGTCTGGGATGGTCAAGTATCTGGGTGTATACTTGGACTCGCGACTAACCTGGAAATACCACGTTGAAGAGAAGATTAAGAAGGCGACAAGGGTGCTTCACCAGTGCAGAAGAGTATGTGGACTAAGGTGGGGTATCTCACCAAGGTTAGCATACTGGACATATACCATGATGGTGAGACCCATCATAACTTATGCCTCGGTGGTCTGGTGGACTAAAGCCACACAGAAAACCGTCAAGAGGCATTTGGACAAGGTGCAAAGAATGGCCTGCGTAGGTGTGAGCGGTGCTTTCCGCACCACACCCGCCGCGGCATTGGAGGCGCTGTTAGGTCTGCTGCCGTTAGATCTCCAGGTGATGAAGACTGCGGCAGCCTCAGCGATTCGGATGAGACGTGATGCCGCATGGCAGGCGTCAGGAACCTTATATGGGCACATGAAGATCCTGGATCGCATTAAAGGGATTAGGGAGCTCATGATGCCCATGGAAGGGATCACAAAAATGAGGGTGACCGAAAGGTATCATAAAACCCTCATAGGGAACGGAACGCTCCCCGAA
Organism: Thereva unica; assembly: GCA_949987705.1. Lineage (NCBI taxonomy): Eukaryota > Metazoa > Arthropoda > Insecta > Diptera > Therevidae > Thereva > Thereva unica. Next base: position 69,270,326 of record OX465283.1, on the reverse strand, counting down.
GGGAGACCGGAAGACATATATATCTTCACGGACGGATCCAAGATTGACGGCAGAGCAGGTGCGGGAGTCTTCTCGGAGGACTTAAATCTGACCTGCTCTCTGGCTTTGGGGAATTACACCTCAGTCTACCAGGCGGAAATGCTTGCTCTGCTGCACGCGCTGGATCACATAAGTGAGGGTCAGGTGCAGGAAAGAAGTATCCTTATAGCACTGGACAATCAGGCTGTGATTAAGCGCATGAATCAGACAGAGATTAATGCGTCTCTGGCGTTGGAATGTGTCCAAAAACTGAACAGGTGTGCGAAACAAAACAACGTGACGCTAGCTTGGGTTAGAGGACATACAGGCATCGATGGGAACGAAAAGGCTGACAACCTGGCAAAACAGGGGTCAACCTCGGAATTCTGGGGACCGGAGCCATACTCTGCCATTGGCAGAGGATTGGTGAGGAACTGCATCGAGAAATGGGTCGCTGAGGAACACCGGAGACGGTGGGACGCTATGACCACGTGTAGGCAGGCTAAGATGGTGCTTACGTTGCCGATTACCGCAGCCAGAAGAAGGATCCTGCATATGCAAAGGAGAACCCTCAGATGGTTGGTGGCACTGATTACAGGACACGGATGTTTCAGGTATCACCTAAAAAGAATGGGAATTCTGGAGGATGACACCTGTCGGATGTGCCTGGAGGAACCTGAGACGGCCACACACATAGTGTGTCACTGTCCGGCGGTGGCGAGGAAAAGGGCTGCCATAACTGGACTCCATTGGATGGAGGACATGAGGCAGACTCCCTTCAATCAGCTGCTTGCGATAACTAGGGGAGTCGAAGTAAGGGAGCAATGGGACAACCCACTGCAACCCCAATAAGATGACTCTAGGCAGAGGGACGAAAAGGGACCCGCAGATAGTGGTCTGATTCGGTATCCCTCGAAAATCTATATATATAACATTGGAACTTTACGTCAGGGCCCCTACCAGGTTTTTTTATCTTTTAAAAGTAGGTTGTTTTCGCATAGTCTGGCTGGAGCAATAAAATTCCATGTCTTATGTCTTCCGCTATTTTGTGGTGGTTGACATATTAGATTTAAAATGACGACACACAGCTTCCTGTACTATACTCGTTATAAACTTGTAACGGCACAATGGCGCGAAGGTGCTGAGAAAAGCAATTTGAGGCGCCATTATGCCTGTGCATGCTCCCCCGAGCCAGAAGCCCTGAAGAACCTGACTATAGGAAAATGCACGTACATAAAAAAATTCCATGAAAATTTCACTCTCCCTAAACTACCGAAATAACTTTTAGGGAGAGGCTTTATGCCGGCCACACGATGGACGCTAGCTCGCCGGATGGGGGTCGTTAGGAGTGTGGCCGGGCCGATACCTCCATGATTCACCACTTACCTTAAATGTCGGTGTGACTGATTTCTTCCGTCACTCCATCTTTATCTGCGTGGTGCCGGTCGCGACATCACGATTCGCGGACCTGGAAAAACTCTAAAACAGCAGCAAAGCAAAGGAAAGAACCCCGGAGCGAAAACTCAGTTCAACCATCCTGGAAGCAATCTTGACACTTTAGGCCATCATGCCTATTAAAAAACTGGTGCCAATATTGTTATACATTAAGTTATATTCAATTCACACTAACAAAGGTGTTTAAAACAAATAACAAAAAAATATTGTTTATAAAGTGTGATAATACAAGTTAAGTATAATAACAAGTTAATAAGTTAGTGCCGATAAAGTCGGCACAACTGATAGAACCATCTATTAAAATAAGGAGAGGGAAAAACACGTCGACCTGGCCAGTTAGATGTCTTTGTTCAATACATTATTGTCCATTCAAAACGCGGGGGGGGGGTGTTCCAAAATAACACCGTTAAGAAAATCGAACCCTAAAGGTTTTTGGGGTCGCTGATCACGAAAATCGGGGTCAAGCGGTCCTAAAACATGGGCGTCACCCTTAAAAATGCAAAAAACACCCCTTTTTAGGGGGTTTTCGCGATTATTTCAATAATAATGAAAACTAATGCAATGAAATGCACTTTTTTTAATATTTATTTGCGAAGGTGGTTGATTTGTACTAAATTAAGGCGAACTTTATGATAAGGGGTAACCCTAAAGGGTTACCCCCACCCCTAAATCGGCTAAAAATAGAAAAATTGTAAAAATTACTTTTTTCAAGTTTATGCTTCAAATTCGATTGTGGGGGTACTGTTAGGCAAAAATAAGTTATTTTCAACCCTTAAGGGGTTAAAACTACCCCTACAAATATAAAAATCAATTTTATATAAAAAAAATGCATTTGCTTTTTTTTTCAATTACAATTTTAATGTAGGGGTAGTTTTACCCCCTTAAGGCTTGAAAATAATAAATTATTGGCTGATAATACCTATTAAACCAAATTTTAACCAAAAAGCAAAAAAAAACAATTTTTTGCAATTTTTTTATATAAAGCTGTTTTTTTATAATTGTAGGGGTAGTTTTAACCCCTTAAGGGTTGAAAATAACTTATTTTTGCCTAACAGTACCCCCACAATCGAATTTGAAGCATAAACTTGAAAAAAGTAATTTTTACAATTTTTCTATTTTGAGCCGATTTAGGGGTGGTTTCAACCCTTTAGGGTTACCCCTTATCATAAAGTTCGCCTTGATTTAATACAAATCAACCACCTTCGCAAATAAATATTAAAAAAAGTGTATTTCATTGCATTAGTTTTCATTATTATTGAAATAATCGCGAAAACCCCCTAAAAAGGTTTTTTTTTGCATTTTTAAGGGTGACGCCCATGTTTTAGGACCGCGGGACCTCGATTTTCGTGATCAGCGACCCCAAAACCCTTTAGGGTTCGATTTTCTTAACGGTGTTATTTTGGAACAACATAACGCGCGTTTTGAATGGACTATTAGGTATTTCTTGTATTTAAAGGTAATCGTAATGGGGTACTTACGTGATTAAAATCTGTAAATTATTAATCATGAATAATAAAAATATGAGCAATATAAGATAATATAGTTCATAAAAAAACAACAAACAAAATTTAATGTCTTAAAAAAATCTGCAACTCTGGGATCTGTGAGGTCAACGTCTCACCGCACGACACTAGCAAATACGGCAACTTCCCTCAATCTCAAAAGAAGAATTTGTGCAGCATGGCTTGACAGTACCAGATTGTTATTTCAATGTAGCAAATCCAATGAAAACAAGGTTCTGAAGTTCCACGGAATTTGCTAGGTCCAACCGACTTTTTCTTGGTTGAATTTCAGACTAAATATTCACCTGGGAGACAGGACCCTCTAACAAAACAATCAAAAACGGTTACTCGATTCAAGTTAAATATATGGTCCCTGAATGGTCCAAATAACGACCACTAATAGCATAAACCATTTAAAATTAAAATGGAACTAGAGGAAAACGTCGTTTTAGCAATTGTTATATACTCAAACAAAGTTGATTTTTTTCAACAACCAAACGTGGGTAAGTATGTATATTCTTCCAATTGAGCATCCTCTATAACGTAAATTTCTTCTACAAATTCCGATACACCAAGTACACTTTTTTATGGTGAAATCGATAGCTCACACGGCTCAACTCTCTTAACCTTTTCTTTTCCGACTAAATCTGCCCAATAGAATTTCATTTCCGCATTTTGGTGTTATTGTTTTCCACATTTCCATCTCCTTGAAATTTTTTTTCCATAAGCTCATACTACATTAGCTACCAGATTGAAATGGCTTTTTTATAGAATCCGCTAAAGGCTTCACGCTTTTGCATACTTATTAATTGTCAGTAAATAAACAGTAAATAAACTATATCACCACCAAACTATTATTCATATACAAAAACATGGAAAATTCCATGAAAAAATTATCTATACTCCCTTGTACAAAACTGACTCGGGTCTCACTGCCTAAATTTTTTCTCCATTGTTTTTTGTTTTTTTTTCTACGTATAGTTCGTTTAAATTTTCGAGTCGGATGCAAGGTGATTTCATTAAAAAAATTCCCAATTCCCGCGAGTGGGATACAAACTTTCATTTGACACCCATACCGAGGGCGTTGTAAAGAAATAGGTAAACCGCCATTTTGTGTTGGCCGCCATTTCGAATTTAGAATGACGCCACACAGCTAATTGTATTCTATTTGACATACCCTTTTATTTGTTACCCATATCGGGGGCTCGGGGGAAAAATTGCAAAATTCGGCCGCCATCTTGGAACCGCCATCTTTATTTTTTTTTATATAATGGTCAGATTGCATAGTCACTCAAACTTTACATAGTTACAAGTTTGTGAAGCTAATAAAAAGCGTATAAAATTAACGACGAACAGGAAATGTACATCCCACGCTAGAATCAAGATCTGAGAATCTGATGAATGGCAAGAATATTGTGAATTATGTAAATCAAGTCAACAATGTTGGGTTGGGCTGAGAATGCAAGAAATATGAATGATGATCGAGAAACTCACGCATAACCACGGCTAGTGAAATTGAAAAATCGAATAAATAAAAGATCCAAGGACGTTGTGAATCGGTAACTGGCCACCGACAACGATGGTCAAAGATCCGCAACAGGTAGAAGCAGATTGTTCGCAATCGAAGGCTTGTCGCTAGCTGTAAAGCTAAACGATGTTACTTGACTTCATACATCATGCGAGTAATCTGAACAAAAGATTTAGACTCATCTGAAGTAATCTTTGATCTGGAGTATTGATGGAGAATTCAAAACAAAACTGGATGTTATAACATAAGAACGTCATGTCCACATAAAACCCATTTGACTGGCCATTCAATTCCATGAGAACGACCACAGTTAAGACGTGAATAACCGGAGACTGGTGTAACGAACCGAAATAAAAGTGGAACGTTTTTTTCCCGCTAAAAAAATTAAGCTTTTAAGTAAGCTTCGGGGTAATGCAGCATTAAGCAGCCACAATTGGGATGCAAGACATGAATTTCCTGCAATTTTTTAATGTCATGATGAATAGCCTAAAAGAAGAAAAGGGCATACAGTAGTGCATAGTTTTTTTTTCGAGATTAAGAAAATACAAAGGGCTTTACAGAAAGGTAACTGATAGTGGCGTTCTGCCATTTCGGTGTAGGTTTATTTTGTGAATTGATGTTTTGGTATGCATGAAGTGAGGAAAGAAGCTGAAATTCTACAAATCCAAAATTTAGGTTGGGCGAAGTGCTGGTTGTGGGCGACATCCCGTCGATATTATGAAGAACCAGATTGCCGCATCCTAGTAGAGAGAAGAGGTGCAAACAATGTATTAGATGTCAGATCCTACCGGGGAGTGTGCTGTGGCTCTGACCATTTCATGGTTAAAATAGAGACACAAGGACGCGCACGATGGAAAAAATAAATGTGAAAAATTTAAAAATGGAAGAAACGCGAACGAGATATATGGAATTGACGCGAATAAGAATCTCCGAAAGCCTGATAGTATAAATGAAATATGGGAATGCATAAGAGACTGTTTAAGCCCCCTGTCGAAGACGTCATGGTCTTGGTACGAAGAAGAAACCGGAACGATTGGTTTGACGAAGAATGTAATGCAGCATTAGAAGAAAGGATAAAAGTCAGAGGAAGTATATCGCTAGACCGATCAAGACTAGAATGGAAACCTTTAAACCAAAACGAAGATATGCAGATCAAATGTTAAGGAAGAAGAAAAGGGAAAAACAAATTGCGAGAATCCTAGACGCTAGCTTGAATTTTAGCAACAAAAACATTAGGCGACCGTATAAGTATATAAGGTCGATTACTAACAAAGGAGGAAGCCAGTAGGGAGCGCAATCTCGGGATCCCGTATCCCTGGATCCCGGGATCCTGGTTTTTTTGCGGTCTTAAAAACCCGGGATTGACACGGCCTAGTCCCGGGATCCCGAAAAGGTTTTTTGAAGTAAAACTTCTTTAGGGACGTTTGCTTAAAAAAATTTACATGAGAGTGAATCAATTTCATTCGTGTAACGCTCTCACACATGAAAAATCGTCAGAACTTTCGTATAACGATGGGAAAAGGGGCGGACGGGGTACAAGAGACGATTACACTCGGGGCTGTGTGTGCAACAGTTAAAATACACTCTGCCTTACTGCATAGATTTTCTGGCATGTTAGCTACGTTGTCGCCCAGACTTTGCTTTATCTCATTATAGGAATACAAATTCACCATTCTGTAGAGGTGAATTATTTCAGATTTGTCTTGTGGTTTGGTCACTGGCCGGGCTTATGCCGCGGACACTTGACTGACATGTTGGAAGCGGCATATATACGAGAAGAATTTTCGGCGGTGGTTTGGGTGCTTAGAATACCAAAAGGGAGTGGTGAATTAAATGTGTGGGTGCTGTTGTTTAAAATTGTCACCCACTTCCCCTTTGGTGAGATGTGCTGGACCTTTCCCCTTTATAAATTACAATTTTTTAACTTGCACAAATCGACGAATCGTTTATGTCAAAACATTACACTGTTGTGAAAATCGTTCCTGATATGTTTTTTGGGTCGCTGATTACGAAAATCAGGCTCCCACAGTCTTAAAATGTGCATGTCACCTTTAAATATGCTTAAAAACTCCATTTTTTAAGGATTTTCGCAATACTTTTAATTATAATCAAAAACAATCCAATAAAATACATTTTTTGCAACATTTATATTCAAAAGTGGTTGATTTATAACAAAGCAAATTTTATGATAAGGGATAATAGGGCTGAAACTATCCCTACATCGACTGAAAATATAAAGGTTTGTAAAAAATGTTTTTTCAACTTTATGCTTCGAATTCGGTTTAATCAGCCAAAATAAATTATTTTCAACTACGCATAGAAAGAAGAATTTGAAAAAAGGTTGATTGCATATCTTTTTGCTCCCTTTAAAATTAATTGGCTCCCTAAAAGATTGTATGGGACGAAGTAATCAGGTAATTGGCTAGGTGGCCATAAAGGGTGCCAATACCATACAAGTAGACTGGCTCTCGTTCGCGTAGGTAAAGCGGCTCGCGTAGGAAAAACTTCATTGGATGTGGTTGGCGGAGTGCTTGGTAAAACAATACTTGGGTTTGGAATAGTCTACGCCGATGCGGATGCAATTATTAATGATCATGAATGTAGCGGGAGCGAAGCATGCATACAGCTGGTGACATATCCAAGCGTACATGCGTTCAATTCGTTGATAAATAATATAGAAGTGTGTGTATTCAAATGCGACCTGACGGAATGTTCCATGAATGGAATGCATGCCACGCAAAGGTCGGACTACTTTTAACTTTTTCTATAATGCCGCATTCGAAATAGCACACACACGTATGCACAACAAACACATGCACCTTGCATGCACTCGTTACTTAGATTTTCGGGCTATGTGTGAAAGCCGGGACGGAAAAAACCATGCAATTTTATGAACCTCTGAATGCAATGCATGTACGCTTGCATATGTCACCAGCTAACTTCCATGAGGTGAATGTTTAGATTTTCGTGCCTGTGGCGGTAGTATCCATGCCTGTGGCGGAAGCGTGCATACCCGTGTAGGATGCGCACTTATATGCTATACGTACTAGGTGCACCGCGTGTATGCTTTTAAGAAAATTAGCCAATAAAAATTATTTTTACTCGGTTACTTTTAGGTTTTAATGTAAATAGAAATTTATAAATATTGATGTTTTCAAATAGAATTTGTATCAAGTCCGTCAGTAGATTCGTCACTATTCTTCCTGCATCTGTCGTTGGCCTGAATTTTCTCAAGCGTACTATAGATCCGACCGACTTTCCACTATATCTATTGCATATTACTAGCCGTTGGGCACAAAAGTTTTACTTCTAAAGTGTGGTCTTAAGCACACTCATGTCAACTAAGAGTCTAATACTCAGGTATGAAGAATGTGGAAAAAGAAAAATCACCTAAGGCGGCGAAGTTTTGTTTTATTGGAAAAAATTAAAAATCGATTTAGAAAAGAATTGACATCTATCGTGGGAGAACATATTCGTTATTCGTTTGTTGATTATTATATACCAATTTAATAAAAATAAGAAATTAATGAGTTCTTTTTAATATTTCATGCCTATCCTGACACTCATATTTTTTTTTTCAACAAAAAACGTGATTTATTTAAAAAAAATTTCTGTGGGAAAATATTTTGAATATGAAACTTATAATCTTCAAACGCAACGAAAAATCCCATTTCTTTTTGCAGCTTCTATTTTGCTCGGCTGTGGAGACCATTGCTCTCTGTTTTTTTTCGTGTGTGCCTCTGCTTTTGCCGAATGAATGCGTATCGAGGTGAATGCGTATCATCCAAAGGGTGTAAAGCTTTGATTCGTTTTTCATTTTCCAAAAATAATAAAGACCACAGGTGGATCCACAAAAGGGCTTCATGCACACCTGAAAGCAATACACAGTATTGAAATAGGGAGGAAGGATGACACTGCTTCAGCATCCAACAGCATTTTTAAATTTTCTTGCAGCAATGGTTTCCCGACTAGTGGCATGAGATAAACTTCCTTATGCAATATTCATGACTTCCGATAATCTAAGAGATCATCGACCGCGAAAGGGTTTGATTTACCAAAGTCAGAGCATGGCTCCGGCAAAATGACTATGGAATATGCTAAGGCAATCCGATCGAAATGGAAATGTGGAAGAAATTGAAGGAGGCAAAAAGCAGGGACGGAAGTTCAGCATTTCGCTTGAAGAATAGACGTCAGTGCTTGGTCTTCGATACATGAACGTCAATATCCATGGAAATGAATCCAAACTTTGGAATTTGGGCTTTGTGCGTGTTTCTGGATCCATGCCTGCTGAAGTTTGTGTAGAAATACTTGAGAAAAGACTAAAGGGATATCATTTGTATCTCACTGACAACAACGTGTGCATCTCCACAGATGGCGTTAGCATATTGGCCAAACTTGAAAAAATTATTGCTGCGGAACAACTTGCCTTGCTCATAGAATACAGCTAAGAGTTTTGGACGTGTTATAAAAGAGAAAACTGCACGAAAATCAGGAGGTCAATGATTGCTTAGAAGCAGAAGCCAAGAACTTACGGGAATCAGACGATGAGGACAATGAAGAAGATTTCCCAAGTCAACATCAACAAGACTGTGGAAGTGGAATTACTGTGAAGAGGAAACTCATGTAGATCTCTTGGACAATATATCTCCTACCATCGCAAAAGTGCGGTAGATTGTTCGTATGTTTAAACGATTACCAGTTAAAAATGATTCACTACAAAAGTACATTCAGGAAGAACAAGGGAAAGAGCTGACTCTTCTTCTAGTCTGCAGAGCAAGGTGGAATATTCTGTTTATGATATTGGAACGATTTTGTCTTCTGACTGCTGTTCATAAATGTCTATTAGATCTTCAATCCACGGACGTTTTGCTAGAACAAGATTTCATCTGCATCACCGATCTCATTTCATCGTTGAATCCCGTCAAGTTCACTGTCAACGCATTGTGCCGTAAAGATTCTAATTTGTTGACCACAAAATTAGCATTACAGTTTTTTAATGAAGAAATTAGATTGCAGGATTTCAGGTAATATCTCCACAACCCTTGTGTTCCGGAAGATGATGAGCTTTTTAAAATACCATCGACAGCTGCAATATGTAAGGTTCTACATAATCTTCCAAAAAGAGTGTCAGTTATATAAATCCTGATGAGAGCGCTAAGGTAAATGACACACCTGGAACTGAATTAGTATCAATTTCAATGGAAGACCAATTGCAAATGGCGATTTCGATAGCGAAAAAATAAAATTTTCGGCAACCGGCATAGTCCAGGGGTATTGATGATTGATGAAAATTAATCCCGCAATTCCGTGATTGGGAAAAACTTCCGGGATTGCGTACCCAGAAAATGCCAGAAAATGTATCGGCTTTGGTACCACCTCCAATAGCTATGTGTAATATGTCGTTGGATAGGTATTTTTGAGCTGAATGTAAGTTACTATAGCACCTACTGCGAAATCTTTGTCCGTTTTGAATAATACGGTCAGAACTGTACAAAGATAAAGTTTTACATATCATCCTGTATTTTTGTAACCCTATAACCTATTTCCATGATTAAGGCTAGGAGCCATAGTAACTTATATTCAACTCAAAAATTCGAACGACATATTACATAGCTATTGGAGGTAGGTGGTTTTGTGCCCGAGTCAACTTTTAGGGATTTCATTAAGACAAAGCTGGTTCTGTAGGAAAAATTTGCCTTTGGGGATATATATTACCAAATTACAGAATTAGTGAAACTAGTCTCACCAGTTGTCATTAATAATGGTCAAACCAAAAATCTCAGAAAAAGCACGTTAAATATGTATGTATTCTTTTTCCATTTAATTTGATGGATGGCTAGTGCCCAGGGTATTAGTGCATAATGTGAATAAAAAAATTGTTCAGTATAGATAAAACTTTACCTGGCTTTCACACCTTTCCCTATGCACGTACCTGAACAAAATATATATGATGACCAGCTATTAAAAAATACCTTTCGTTTGATACATGCACCAGAAATAGGTTAAAAATGGAGAAGGTCCAGCTTTACTAAACAAAAGGTGCAGTGAAATGCCAATGATATTGAACGGTTATAATTTCAAAATATCTTAAAATCTCAAGATGAGCGATCAGTGTGGAGAATACTACAAGCTAGTTCATGGAAGAAAGTTAGTAATATACTCATGTTAACAACACAGAGAATTGTCAACAGATGAATCGCTTACACAGGCCTGCAAGGTTTTTTTCTTTTCAGTCCAATAGTCATATCCCCAAGTATTTTTTCGCGCTGAATCCGAATCCGTTGGCCAAATTGCCCTATCACGTCAGGATTTTGAGCAATCCTAACCTAAATGTGCCAAAAAGCGTGTTTTTTGCACTTTTGCGCGTTAAATATCTCAAAACTATGGAATGATAGGGCAAATCTGACAACGGGATCGTTTTCAGCATGCCAAAATCTACAGAAAACAATGTCGAAAGCGTGAAATTTGAAAAAAAAATTTTTGTAATACTGAAAAGAAAAACTTCTTGGCGCGAAATCGACGATTTTTATTAACACATGATATCATCGTTGCACCGAAGTTTTTCTTTTCAGTATTACAAAAAAAGTTTTTTCAAATTTCACGCTTTCGACATTGTTTTCTGTAGATTTTGGCATGCTGAAAACGATCCCGTTGTCAGATTTGCCCTACCATTCCATAGTTTTGAGATATTTAACGCGCAAAAGTGCAAAAAACACGCTTTTTGGCACTTTTAGGTTAGGATTGCTCAAAATCCTGACGTGATAGGGCAATTTGGTCAACGGATTCGGATTCAGCGCGAAAAAATACTTAGGATACGACTATTAAATTGAAAAGAAAAAAAAATGACCCGTTTTTTGCAGGCCTGTGTTATGAATTGACAAATAAATATGTCCTTTAATATTAGCAAGTCTCTTTTCCGAAAACATTTTTTCACAAGTTAAAAATACATTGACTTCTCTAACACACTATTATAAGACAGATATTTGTTAATGTCAAAACTTGAAATACCCAACATTTGAAAGTTTTAATTTTTGTTTAATAATCCAAAATTAATTTCATTTTCATCAGTTTTGATTCACTAAAGAAGCTTTCAGAATGAAAATTCATCCTTTCCTTCTTTTTCGTTTTATACAACTCACGAGTCGTTCCTATTAACTTGCATGCGCACGCGTGCGATAAGTACGTACTCAACTCAAAGTCTCGTGAGCAGTGTGCGATACGACCGCACTCATGCAAACGCACGCGCACACGAGTTTTATCTAAAGACTCGTGAGCGGTGAGTCATTAGAATGTGCGAGAGTCGTATACATGCGCACGCGAGCATGTGTTTCCGATCCCTGCTTTAAAATGAACTAAAAAGTAAAAAATAATTTCGAATGTAAAGTTTTACGTTACGGTTTAGCCACTAGGGCGTTTTGAAATTTTTTTGGTAGAAGTTTACATATCACCCTGTATTATTGTAACGCAGAATTCCTTCACCTGTGGTGGTAAAAACGATGTTTCTATCTTATCAACTTTTGGAGTTATGAGTCTTCAAAGTTAAAAATTTTTTTTAACAAAAAACCAACTTCAATCACCATTTTCCCCAAAAAATACGCCATTAACTAATATTTTTTTTTACAAAATTGGAAAGCTTGGACAATTTCCTGTGAATAATGTTTAACAATTATTATGCTACGACCTTCACTTTTGAAGTTATAAGCAATTTTAATGCGAAAATTTGCCAAAAGTTGATTAGATAGAAACATCGTTTTTACCACCACAGATAGGTGAAGGAATTCTGCGTTACAAAAATACAGGGTGATATGTAAACTTCTACCAAAAAAAATTCAAAACGCCCTAGCGGCTAAACCGTAACGATCCCCCCCGCCCCCCCATCAATACAGTTTTTTGTTCGTCTATCCAAGACCTATCCATAGCCAGGCGTTCCGACATACTCGTTAATTCACCCTGAATATAGAAGTAAATTTCTTAGTTCAATTTCACTCAACATATTTTTTCAAGCTCATAGAGCTCTTGGGGGGGAATGCCCTCCATTTCCCCGCTTTAATCCGCCACTGGCTTCTCCCATATTTTTCAAGACGAAAGGGTAACGCAAAGTACCATCATTAGAGCACCTATAAGGTGAGTTGGTGAAACTGAGAGCAGAAAATATTGATAGGAGAAGAATGGATACCCAGCGGGAAATATGGTCAGGTATTCTCAAGTGACACATCACAGATGCATCTTAGGGCCTAAAAGTTTCATGTCTCGATAATAATGCATCCCGGTATTATGACAGGGAATCTAGGCGGAAGGGGTACAGCATTTTTTCTGCACTTTCAGCTAACGTGAATCGGCCTGTTCGCGCTTGCGTTCCATTACCAACATTAAGAAGCGATCTTTGTTCCATCTTTCTTACATTCCCCATAAGGTATAAAAAGCTCTTTTATGAGACGCAATCGTACCCAATCATACATTCTAGACTGCTTCATGGTCCTCTTTGAGGAAGCACATGAAAAAGCTTTATATGCCTCCCTCCTGCGGACATGCTAATGTTAAAAAGAAATGGAGGTGGATACGAAGGGTCATGCATCGCATCTTCCAAGGGAGTGATCTAAGATTCATTATTGTATGATTCCATTTCCCGCTGGGTAGCTTCTATAGGACACTAGCAGATATACTTTGATTAAATGACTAGAAAAAAAGCTCTCAATCCAGTTGTTAAGAACAAAGCCGATAACAATAGCTTGAAGTTTAGCAAATAGAGCAGGAAGCCACACTATGTCAAATGCCGTGAAAATAACAAAAGCAATCCGTCCGCACTCACTAAAGCAATGGATGCTGTGATGGATGTGCTCTGTCAAACACACACGAATATCGACTCAATAGATTTTCTGGGCTAAAGTCGCATTACCTGTCTTGTAGAATTTTGTTGCATTCGAGTTATCGGGAAGCCCAACCCTCGCTGGAGATCTCTTTTATATTCCTGAGCATACAATTGCCTCATAAAAACCATAAGATACTATAAACGGGAAGTTATAAATCTAATGTATTAAATTTTATGTAACTTGATGATAGAACTCGTTTCATTCTTTATTGACATGAAAACAACCAATAGTGGAATTCATAAAATAAAGTGACAGTAATTAAAATCTGACGTAAAAAGCGTATACAATTATAAATAACTACGAAGTCTTATAGTAAACGCCATCGTAAAATTCAAAATAATTTTTTTTTTTAATATTTCAAAATTCTAAACAATAACTCCCCCACAATAAAACATGATTGGTCATAGTTCTATGCGTTTGCTTATTCTTCCCCAATTCTCCACTTTTTCTTTTTTGTGTTAAAAGCATTTTTTAATAAAAAACACGTACAAAAATCGAAGAAATTTATTATTATACTTTAAGAACACTCACAATATACGATTGTTGATAATTTTCCCGACTCCTTAAAAGGTTGTTTAGCTCAAAACCAAACTGTCTAAACGATTGTCCGGCGCTACTACAAGCGATAAGCATTGAATTAATTAAAATAATCAATTTAACATTATTACACGAATTTTTCATTTTATAAATTTGTTATATTTTCCGAGATTACAAGTAACGAGCACGAAAAATAACTTCCAATTCCCTTTCACTTCTGAGCTCTCAAGAAAATCCTTACCGTGCACGGGTTAACCCGGAGAGGCACTGAAGAACTGTTCTTCTTCAACCCCGTTCAGGCGCTTCGAAGCATTTCCAATCTTGGATCGGTTTCTCACTCCGTTCGACTAGACACTTAAGTTAATAGAGCCGGCAGGTGATTAGGGGCAGGTCTACCGGTTCAGGTTTCCATCCACGCTTTATGTTACCTATTCTACAACTTTCACATGTAAGCTAGATCGAAAAAGTTCTGCCAATTTTAATTACAAATAAATAAGCGAATAGATTGCGCAGAAGAATTGCTTAACAAAGAATTTTTACGCATAATCTTCTGTCAGTTCTCGCTTCTTATGATGTATTTATGTTTCACGCGTTTCACTAAAAATAACAATAACTTGGCCTTGGTACGTCAATCATGAAAGTCGATATAGTGACACTGATACGATAGTCGTTCTATGGCGGTTTAAATTTCAGGTACACTCTTTTTACTACGTGTCTGCCCTGTCGTTGGTCGAGCTTTGGTGCAATGTATAGTAGCCAGCTTAGCTTGAAGGAATGAATGAGTTTTATGCAAAAAGTGAAAAGGTTGAAGAGACACCAGTACCGGATCCTCGTTTTAGGGCCGTAAAAGAAGACAAAACCAAACTTTTCCATCGAAATACCACAAAAAAGAAGAAACCGATAGTTCTGAAAATGTTAGATCTACGAAGATTCTCTCACGACCCCAAAACATCGAAGGGTAGGGACCACCCAAAGACATTCATACATACTGACTGACTGACCCGCGCCTACCTGAGCAAAAATAAAAAATAGTATTACAATGGGCGAACACCGGCCGCTTGGATTTTTACGGGGCATAGAGTTTTGAACCATTTTTAATGCATATACGAGTCCAGAACGGCCAAGCTTAACCAAAATATTTAAATGGGCGAGTAATGAGCTGTACACAGGGGCATACGATGGGCATATAAAGGCCAAGTACGTAGCATTGGCCAATTGGCCTTTGTATTACCATACTACTTAAAAACTACCAATGTACAAGAGAAACAAGCTCGTCAGCTGTCGTTTTGTTTTTCGTGAAGTGTGTGGTGCGGAGCTTTTGTTATTTACCGCTTGTAGCAAATAAAACAATCGCAAAAAAATTAAAAATTTAATTGCAGTGATTTGATACACAATTTTTAAATGTTCGAATTAGAAGATATGAGCTCCGGATTTCATGATGTTTTTCTCGCCTTCTTATTTGATCCGTTTGCTGTCGATCCGAGCGGAACGTCCCCGCAATTGACACGCTGCTGTCGGTGCCGCTTTAAAAAATGTGGTTTCTTCCCTAGTTTCTTGGGTTTCCCAATTCTGGTCAATTCGGCAGGTCGACCAACAGTCTCCTTTCATACTCTGGAATTGGAACCAGGCGACGGCGGAGTTAATATGTGTACACGTATAGTTTTGCTAGGTATCCGCTTAGAATGTAAAGAGACAGGCCCGCCACAAGAAGCGGGGAAACTGGGACGAATTGCCTCGGGCACCAAGCCAGAAAGGGCTACGAGAATAGATTGAAGCCCAAAAATTGCAAACCCCATTGCGTACTATTCGTCTAGGGGCCTCGAAACTACCTTGAAACCCAAAAAGCCAAAACCGCCAATTTCCTGCGATCTAATTGTCAAGCTGGAACGTGAAATCGAAGCATGTAGCACTCTTATTAAAATGTTATGTTTGCATGAATTCTTCTACTCATACTATTTAAATAGTAAACACAATTTTTATTGCTTTCATTTCTGCAAAGTCATCCATGACATCGACATAGGCTATATTATTAGCCTGCTATCGTTATATTGATAATATCATACTAAGAATTAAACGTGACTGCCCCATACATGTATTTAGTATCTTTCAACTATATGTAGAAACGATTATAAACGCCTGACAGACGATGGACCCTGAACTTACATAAGGATATAACATTGAAGTTTTTATAAATACTCTAGCATCACTCTACGAGAGCGATAAAATGTATAATGTTACTCTCGTCTGGATTCTCGGACATAGAAACAAGAGGAAGTGAGAACGAAAAATCCTACTACCTAGCCAAGTTGAGAATCTTTCTCACGTGGTCAGAGATTGGTTTGGTTAACAGCTCAAAAGCGTCTTTCAAAAATCCTTTTAATGATTTCTACTTGCTGCTAGCCGGCCAATTTTGGAGCTCGATACTTGTTCACTTTCCGAGAAAGTATCCGGAGAAGCCCTAGGCCTAGGATATGTTTACCATCAAAACACTACACCTCTAATTGGACCACTGGTTGCTCTGGAGGCATCCCTATTCCCATCTGTATTCTTTACTAGCAAAAACCCGCGTGCGTGGAAAAGCCTTTCAATAAAAAAAGATAATGTGTGCCTGTGCATAGTCCGCGGTAGGAGAAATGTATAATGAAAAAAGGACAAATCTGCAAAAAATACTACAATTTCTTAGATTACAGATTCTTTAAAAAATTTAGAGTATATGTTACAGCTTTTTAAGATTCGATAATGAAAAGTTGTGTACTACATGCACAACAGACACCTAGCCAAACATATTCAGAATCGTCCGTATAGATTTTGCTATGCTGGGGATTAGAAGATCTCTGCAGAAAAAAAGTCCCAAAAAAGCAATCAATTTTGAATATTGGCACCTACCACTACTTTCTTTCTTACTTACTGTCATACACTTTCTATTAATATCGATACCGAGAGCGAAGTAAAGAAAAGGGTAAACCGCCATTTTGTATTGGCCACCATGCTGAATTTTAAATGAACCGACACAGATAATAGTATCCTAATTGTCACACCATTGCATTTGACAACCATACCGAGCGGGTGATAAAGAGAAAGGTAATCGACCGTTTTGTGTTGGCCGCCATTTTGTGTTTGAAGCCATTTTTAATTTGTAATGACGCTACACAGCTAATATTTTTCTACTTGTCACACTCTTTCATTTGATTCCTATGCCAAGCACGTTGTAAAGAAATAGATACCCCATTTTGTAATGGCCACCATTTTTCTTTGCCGCCATTTTCAATTTCGTGTGACGCCACACAGCTAATAGTATTCTACTTGTCATACCATAATATTTGATACCCATACTGAGTGGCCTCTAAAGAAAAAGGTAATTCGCATTTTGTGTTGGTCGCCATTTTGAATTTGGAAGAACGCCACACAGCTAACTGTATTCTACATGTCACGCTTTTTCATTTGACAACCATGTCGGGGATCGGAAAACACAATTGCAAAATTCGGCCACCATCTTAGAACCACCATCTTGATTTTTTTTACAAAAATGTCATATTGCATTGTCACGCAAACTATTCATATGGTCAAAATTGATCGGTTCTATGAAAGTGGGTCAAAATCAAGTTGCAAGAGGCGTAGAACGTAAAAATTGTGAAAAATCGTACTAAAAATTAATTACAAAAAAAAAATTTAAATTTCTAAAATCGAAAACCTTTAGTCACCCTGTTTGGGTATCCATGCATTATTATATGATTTCTATCTCTTCTAGTTTGGCTCCAACGCGTGACGGTACGCACAAGCAGACACACAGCCTGACAGACTCACAGACACTTTTTCTTATTAATATAGATTTGAAATCATAGACACTTTCTTTTACTAATATAGATTTAGTTGGTTAGCTAGAACTGTATTTTTTTTTGGTTGAAGATCTATACAACCGACGCGTCGCGACGGATCCCTTGTTAAAAACTTCGATTTTAATTTTTTGGGAATTTTTTCTTGTTCTCAATTTAGCTAGATTCACAGCACTGGTGCGCTTTTGTAATCCCAGCACTGCTTGACCTAGGTTGTTGTCTAAGCTTTTTCCTTAAAAGTTTCTCGGAGCTTTGTCCCAATTCAGTTATGCCAATATCTTGGCCTCAATTTGATCTTTAAAAAGCTTTAATATATTGATCAATGGTGAACTTTCAGTTCACCCTTGTTCGAAACCTTCGCGTGCTTCTACTTCTAGCTAATGTGGTGGAATAATCACTTGATTGCTATCAAGAGAAATAAAAGCCGAAGTGGCGGTTTTACAGAAACAACAAATATCATTTCACTTACGATTTACAGTTTCAAACACAACCGAAATTTCAGTACTTTCAGTTTACAAAGCGGGGCTGTGGATAGGTTGTGGATAGACGAACAAAAAAAGGAGGGGGGGAGATGGATCGAAGCAATTTATCCGCTAGGGTGTTTTGGAATTTTTATTAGAGTTTATAATATCATTAGAACTTTTGTAACGCTATAAATATAAACGATTTTCATGAAGGTATCAGTCTACGCAGAATACATCCACATAAGCTTAGGTGAAAAAGTGCTAAAACAGTAGAAAAGGAAAATAGTTGATTTTGACTACCACAACTCTGGAAGTTGGTAGAGTGGAATCGTAACTTTTACAATTTTAGATAGGTGGAAGTATTCTGCGTACACTGATAACCTCTTGGACGCATAATTACCTCAAAAAGCCCGACTATTTGCTTAACGATAATCGGTAAAGGAGTTATTAAACTTTGGGTTAATTAAAAACTTTGCAAAATGACTTTTCATAAACATCTTGTATCTAAGTGGATAGTGTTAATAGGCCCCCTCCCACTCTAAAACTTTTTTTTAAATATACCCAGTGCATATGGCCTCCTCCAAGGTAAAGAAAAAAAGGCATTTTTAATTAGAAAATAACATATATATTATAATGTGGGACATGATTGAACACATAACACCTTGCAATGTTATGGCAACAACAAGACCATTTTTGATCATCTATATAAATATAATTGGAGTGTCTGTCTGTGATTTCAAAATATTCGAGAGTAGGCATCCTTGTCGTACTCCTGAGCTCACCTCGAAGCTGTCGGATAATTTTCCATTATGGAGAACTCTGCATTTGGAATTGTTATATAGGGCTTTTATCAATTCTATTATTTTATCAGGCAGTCCACGTCGCCGTAGTGCCTGCCATATAAAGCTCCTATTGACCGAGTCGAACGCTTTCTCATAATCTACGAAAGCAAGGTAAAGGGAGGATCGGAATTCAGTAGACTGCTCCACTATTATTCGTAATGTGTTGATATGATCAATACATGAGCGGCCCTTCCTGAATCCGGCCTGCTGCCTCCTAAGCGTTCGGTCTACTGCCTCGCTTATCCTAGATAGTAATATATGGGACAAAATTTTGCCCACTGTAGATAGTAAACAGATGCCTCTCCAGTTGTCGCATATTGTTAGGTCCCCCTTTTTTGGTATTTTGACTATGATACCTTCCGTCCAATCCTCCGGAAAGGTACAGGTTTTCCATGCTATTTCCAGGATTGGCTGAAGCGCATCTGCTATGAGGCTTGAATCGGCTTTCAAAAATTCTGGCGGGATGCCATCTTTTCCAGCTGCTTTATCATTGGCCATCGCATGAATTGCGGTTACTATTTCCGTCTTGGATGGGGCCCGGATGGTGATTCTTATTGGCTGTGCATTGTTGCTGGTTTCCTGAGGTTCCTGTGTAAATGAACCATTCAGGGCAGCGAAGAAGTAATCTCTCCATCTTTGGAGCTGCTCCTCATCGCTGCAAAGCAGCCCTCCATCCGCACTCTTAACGTGATTTCCCGAGAGCTGTTTAGTGATTTTGTACAGCACCTTACTGTTGCCTGTGTTTGCCGCGTTTTCCGCTTTTTCTGCGAGCTCATTTATCTGCTGCCTTTTATCACGCCGGACACTTCTTTTTACCTCCCGATGTAACTGGAAGTATTCCCGTTCTAGTTGGTGACGTCTTTCCGGGTCGTTTGTAGAGTTTACGTTACTTTTGAGGGCCCTTCTGCGTTCTCTTTTTTCCCAGGTTGTGTCCGAGATCCAGTGTTGCTGGTTTCTTTGGACATAACCGATGCTCGTTTCCGCAGCCGTCAATAAAGCGCCCTTTGTCGTACTCCACAGCTCTTTAATATTTGCGTCATCAGAAACGGTTTGCTGCTTTAATAATTCTTGCAGGTTTCCAGCAAATTCTCGCTTTTTTAACGCTCTTCCGCAGAAGGTCTACGTTAAACCGTCTACGGGTTCTAGCATCATGTTGCACGTTTCTGATTGCGTCGATTTTAAGGCCAATAGTTGCTACAACTAAATGGTGGTCTCTTCCAGTATCTGCTCCCCTGAAACTCCTGACATCTTCAAGAATAGTTCTCCATCTGCGGCTGACGGCCACGTGATCTATCTGATTTCTCGTTCTACCTCGTTGTGTATCTCCTTGTGACATAAGTAAGTTCCACCTAACATGAGTTGGAGGGAGCTACAGAAGTCAACGAAAAGCTCACCATTGTTATTGGTAACTTCGCTTAGGTCTTTGTTATCCGTTCGCCCCTTTTTATTTGTAGTTGCTTTTTATTATTTAATAGCAGAAACAGAATGCTCGCCATAAGCTGTGGGCTATGAAAGCTCTATCGCTCTCAAATTATGCCATCGCTGTCAATCGTAAAATTAAAATTATAATAGAGCAAAGCGATACCGTAGGCGTTGAAAAAAATACATTACATGGTATGTAGTCCAGTGCAATTAGTCGAAAAAAGGGGAGGAAATTTCATTTCTTGATGTACGAAATTTTTTTTTTGAATTTGTTTGGGTACATCTGACAATGTTAAAACCAAGTTTGTGGAGTCGCAGTGTGTTGGGAAACGCGCCATCTTGAAAAAGAGGTAGAGGTCGTTTATACCAAATAACCAGTTTCCATGCATTAATAGCTGAAAATGATCATTGGCAAGGTGTTGGAGAATAAAATTATCTACAAAATGAGCCCTTAACGAGGTCTGTAAGTTGATTTGGCTCAAAGTTATTGCCGCTCAAAGCTCAACCTTGATCATGTGGTTGGGGTTGAATGCAGTTTTTTGCGATTAACTCGTAAGATATTAATTTGTGTGGGTTAATGCCGATTACCAAACTTAAAGTGCTAGTAATTACCTTTAGAATAAGCCCTTAGTCATCGTTCTCGCTTGTATAGTTTGCGAGTAATCCAACGCCAAAATTCGTACTGCACGTGCCTGAAATAACTGATATCGCCATTTTTTTTGAATATCTCCTTAACAGTTGCTCATTTATGATAACGTAGTAAACAGCAGAAATACGGGTATTAAAATCTCTTTCAAATGGGCTATTGACCGAAACTCTATGTCGTTTCATGTCCGCAACATAACGGGTGAAATGTCAACAGCGAAGGTTGTGACACTTCTCGAATAACTCGCTTCCAGCCAGTTTCGCGTGTCGGATGAATTAGAATTTTATGTAACACCCTGAATTATCTCTATTTTGGGTTATTTAACTACTTTGGAAAATTATAATAACGGGAAATATTGTAGTAGCTAAGAATCATCATCTTCGCGAAAACTAAAGCACTCCCTTTCAATATATCGTATATTTTTTATTTCGATAAATCTTTAATATAAACAGTACTGTGAGTACTTTTTTTGTGGGAGAATACCTTCATCTTTTGTCCAGTATCGAATGTAGCACCTCACATGAATGTTGGCTGTGGAGACATTTTTCAGAAATTTCCCACTTTCTTTGTCTTTTCTTGCAATGCTCCTTTTAAAAATGATTGCACCACCTTTTCTTAAACAGCTTTCACTTGACCTTCACTTAAGTTTCTTTACACACGTTCTGTTTCCCGGATTCCAAAGACAGTCTCGTCAGAAAGTTTTACCTTACATTTCACATTTTGTTATTTTCCGCTTATGAGGCAGTCTCATCAAAAACTTTACTTTTAGAACCTCGAAAATGATGATTCTTAGCTTTTCCCAACACACTGCGACCCCACAAACTTGGTTTTAACATTGTCAGATGTACCCAAACAAATTCCAAAAAAAAAAAAAATTTCGTACATCATGAAATGCAATTTCATTTACTAATTGCACTGGACTAATCTATCGAAAAGCTTTTATAGCCCACGGCTTATGGTGAGCATTGTGTTTCAACTATAAAGGTGGTGTCGCAACAGGCTTTTTCATAGGATCGATCATTTCGTCCTATATTTATATGAAGATTAGTCTTTTTGGTAAAATTTAGATATTTTGTCTAAACGATAATAAAATGAGATTTGTTAATATCCAGCTGGTCCAACTTTAGCATCAATCACTGCCTACAATCGAGTCGGAATAGATTCGATCAATCGATGTAGGCACCTACACCTGTAGGTTGAAAGAGAGGGTAGTTTTGGACCCCATTCCGTTAAATTGCTCAGATCGAAAGATACACTACGTGGCCAGCCAGCTTGATATCAAGCTAGCTTGCCCATTACCATTTAAACAATGAGATGAGCGACAAAATTATTTTTGACTGACTGATAGACTAAATATATTTGTATGAATTAATTAATATTTTGAAAAGACAATTCTAAAATGGAAAGTTTTTGAAGTATTAACAAATGGCTTTATTTTGTAGTACAATAATGGGCAACTATAATGCAGCTGATTTTTGTTCGTTTGAATTAATCTATTCAGGCCTATTCTGAACTTCGCTGGAATTTTCTTATTTCACCTTCACCGGCCGAAATGAGCAAGTTCGAGCAAATTGGTGTACTCAGCTTCAATTTTTCCAAGAGTTCCCAAAGTTGGCGAAAAACCAACATTTAAGGCACAAACTGAACATGCCAGCTGGTGAAGCCACTTATACGGATTGAAATGAACTTTATTAAACTGAGGCAGGTAAAGCCGTTGCATTACATCGGTAGCAAATTCCAGGAGAATTAAATCCAGCGAAGTTAAGAATAGATCTGAATATCGTGAACAATAAAAAGTTGTTAAGGCAATTATTTTAAATACATACCATAAATTTCTTCTAAAACATGTCATGTAGTACTGGATGTCAACAGTAAGCATTCATAGGATTGTATATGTAGTGCACGTAAGAGCTCACTAAGAAAAACACTGTAATACAAGTTGATTTTAATTATGACAGTTATAGTAAGCAACTATCTGCTACTGTATCACAGGTGGATTTAATTGGGGAATAATTATGTAAGTGGGATGATACACGAGTCAACGTGTCTCTGCAACACACTGTCAGTTTGTTGAGCGGAGGTGATACACGACTCAACCGGCTACACGCAACACTCTGTGTAATAACATTGCCATTTCATACATATGTGTGGGTGTGCATTCCAAATATTTTTCACCCAGAATCGCTTGACAGTTACGCATACATAAACATTTTTCAAGCAACTGGAGGAAAAATAGAAATCGTTTCTAGTTTCAGTCAACACCGCACACTTCACCCTGACCCTTCCCTTGGCCTACGAACTGCGCAGAAAAAGCTCGTGTTGCTCAACATGTTGACCCGTGTATCATCCCCCTACTTAAATTTCTTAATCGAAGTAGGATAAGTTAGGAGAATTTGGGGGTATAAATAGTTGTAAGGTTTTGTGAATATTTAGAAAATTCCCTGTACCCAGTCCGAGTAGGCGCAGCAATTAGTAGTAGTACATCTTAAAATATTAAAATTAATAAAAATAAAGATATAATTGTAATAGCAAATAACTTATTTTTATAGTCCCTACACTAAAGAAGGCGGCAATAGATGCCACACACAAATGCAGGTCTTCAGCCTGGGAAAACCAATAGATCCGTACATGTACATGTACAATAGATGCGTACCGTACTTTTTTATGTGTTGTGCAGTGACATATATTTTAATTTATATTTGATATATTGTTAAATTAAATAAAAAAAAACAAGTGCGTGTACCCAGTGCGGTTAATAGGAGCTTTATATGGCAGGCACTACGGCGACGTGGACTGCCGGATAAAATAATAGAATTGATAAAAGCGCTATATAACAATTCCAAATGCAAGGTTATCCATAATGGATAATCCTTTTATCCTTTTTTTATTATAATTATTATAGCTTTGAGGTGAGTTCAGCATTACGACAAGGATGCCTTCTTTCGCCTTGTCGGCGCTCTAGATAGTAGGACAGGTGGCATACAATGAGGTTTGCTAGATCGCCTTAAGGATCTCGACTAAGCGGATAATTCTTGTTTGCTGACCTCACAACCATGTTAAACAATTTGGCAACAGAAAGTAATCCAGCAGGTTTAAGGCTAAATCCGAATAAAACTAAAGAAATTCGGATAAATGCAAACACCATTGAACGAACAGCGCTGAATAACCGTGACGTGGAACTGGCAGATACATTCTGCTACCTCGGTAGCATTATTACCGAAAATGGCAGGGCACAAGAAAAAGTCAGTTCCAGAATAAATAAAGCACGAGGCGCATAAGCATGCCTGTTCCGCATATGAAGATCAACACAGATCTCAACTAACACCAAATTGCGGCTGTTCAACTCCAACGTTAAGGCAAAACATGAAAAGTCACCCAATTCATCATAGGGCGCGTATAAGTCTTCATCAACAGATGCCTGCGTCGTATCTTAAAACTCCGCTGGCAAGATAAAATTTCAAACTAAAAACTATGGCGCCGTGCCGGCCATGAAAGAATAGACGACCAAATCAGGCGAAGGAAATGGCATTGGATTGCCCTTACCTTGCGACGCAAAAACGAGAATCTAGCCAAACAGGCTCTTGACTGGAATCCGCAAGGAACCCGTCGAGTCGGAAGATCTAGAACAACGTGGAGGAGAACCCTACTAGCAGAAGCCGCAACAACTGGGAGATCCTGGTCTGAGCTGAGAGCTCTATGTCCCATGAGGGATTAAAGGAGCGAAAATAAGAAGAAGTACCCAGTGCGCATGTGAAACATCTTTGGCGATCTTTATCTTTCTTTAAATTGAAGCAAGAGTTAAGGCCATTTTACATCCCAAATGCAAAGTTTCTGTGCGATAAATGAGCTCGAAAGCCTAATTTCCACTTTCCCACTGCTGTACTGAAACACGAAGTTTATTTGATCTGGCGGGGCGAGCACTGCAAACGCGTTCATTGGGCCCGCATCTTTATACCCATTGGAACTCATAACAATTAGTGGCAGTAACCAAAATCTAAAGATATATGAATAATATAGCAGTGGCGGTTCGTAACGTTCAGGATAAATGAAGCAATGCGCAAGGTGAATGATAAAAGTAAAAGTATCGAAACCTTTAACTAAATAAACTGAAAAATAATATATAGTAACATATAGATAAGCAAAACATAAGGAATTGTTTGCAGTCTAAAAAATTTCGTTTGGAACATGTTAGTTACATCGAATACTATACGAAATGGCTAATTTCTAGCTCTAGCTACCAAGTTATTAACCATTTTATGAAAATTTTATCATTTTGGTCGTTCTTTCTAAATATAGATGCGTTTATCTCGGAATGTGTAGGTTCGAAAGAAGCAAAAACATAGAGGCTGTTCGTTATGATATTGGCTATCAGCGATAACAATATGAAATTTTTATCTGTACACATAACCTCAAAAAAAAAAAAAAAAAAAAAACTGCTAAATTTTAGTGTTTTGGTTCCGAAGTTATTTTTTCAGTGAACTTATATACTTTATAATGTAAACACTAACTGGTTAGAATTTCAGGTCAAAATATCTTATTCAAATACATACCAAAATTTGACCTTAAATTTGAAAATTAATTGCCCTTTAATTTTTGTGCATCGCATCGTATTTTCTTTTTTAAGATGTAATATTATTTTATGATGGTGAACCAGAAAATTTGTTTAAACTTCAAAAAGGTGAAAAAAAAGAAAACAAAAAAACTAATCGAATTTTTTCGTTAAATTTTTCGAAATATTTTCGCTGCTAGTGGGCGTTGAAAAGCTGTAACTAGTACTTTCATCTCATTTAGTTTTTCTTTCCACCGAGTAATTTTGGCTCAAAATCTAAAAAAATAGTAATAGTAAAACCCTCCATACCTCGCTTACACCGCCTACACCCACGCCCGCAATCATTACATTCTCCTTGCAAAAAAAAACACTTTAGTATTGTCACTCTGCCGCTCGCCGCTCATATAATGACCGTGGCTTTAGTGTTTCCAGAGGAGGCAATATATTAAAAATTTTCTTGTGATTAATCTTGATATCAAAAATTACCCATAAAGATACGGCGCTCTCAAAATTTCCCATAAGCTCCCTTGCGAGTGAATATATCAATCGACAAGGTGCAAGCGAGACAAAATTCAATTTAAAAACAAAACAAAAATCGAAGAAAGAGAGGGTAAATAAAGAAATGTTATTTCACGAAGTGCGAAAGAGACGCACTGATTTCTCTTCTCCGCAATTTTTTGTGCCGTCTGGACTTTTATTTTGCTTGTGTGAATTCATGTACCATCTTCGTGTACTTCCTGCTCTGCATGTGTTTGTGTAGTTTGCCGTTGCTCCGCCCTCTCGCCATTCCGGAGCGCGTATATGAATAGACAGAAGATCATAGATTTTTACTTTACTTTTTCTTCGCACAGAAAGGATTACATTGTCGTATCTTTCTGAGTAATTTTTGTTGATATATTTAAATTTATTTTTTTAGGAAGTTGCCTATTTGGTCAAGGGAAGCAGTGCTTCCTTTGCTTCCAAAGAGGAACCGCCACTGTAATATAGATGGAGTGTACAGCGCGATATTAGACATCAAGTGTGAAGCCATGAGACGGAAGAGCAATGCCTTGGCGGCTATCTTTGTAGGCTCCAAATGCCAAATAATATTGAAATAAAAACTGAAACTCAAACACAGGAGAAGAAAGTGGAGCCTGCCAAAACGGCGGACGCGAAACCTCCCTTGGCTTCAACAGTCACTCCCTCCCTTGGCTTCAACAGTCACTTTCCATTAGGTATTCATATCTTTGTTGAAATCTAATCTCGTCGTTCTAAAATCTAATGTAAGAAATCCTATGAAATTATGAAAGCTAAGTGGTCATATGGCGTCATCGTAAATTTCAAGGTCTTCTTTTTCCCAATTCACCACCTTTCCCCTTTATAATAATTGAATTGAATATAATTGTATTTATGTATTGTTCTCGAAACACATAATTGAAGGAAGGATTGAAATTATGTTCTGGCACAAATATTAACATCGAAAAAGTTAATTGCAATTCTATTTATAAACAATTAATGCTCCTGAGGTATTTATATGCAATTTTTAAGAAACCAGTTCGCGAAAAATTCGTGTTAACAAATTTTCTATAAACCTAGAACTTGTTGGAGTTGTGTAATAAGCAGTTTAATATAAAAAAAAACATGTATTACAACTAAGAAAACGTTTGAAGGCTTAATTATATTCTAAGAACACCCACAATAATATGACTGCTGATCATTTTCCGAACTTCTTAAAATGTTGTTTAGCTCAAGACCGAGATGTCTAAGCGATTGTCCGATATTACTAGCGATAAGCTGATATTATGGGCAACTCTACCGGTTACTTTGCAAGAGTTCAGGTTCTCAGCCACGCTTTCATTAAAAATTTTACAACTTTCACAGGTCCACTACATAGAAGAGCAAAATGTTCTGCCTGCTCCTGCTACCTGCTCTCAAAAGAATTTTTACGATCACAAAACTTTTTGCCAGTTTTCGCTTTTCATTGAATACTTTAAGTCCCAGGTAAGTTTGTTTCAAGTTTGTGACGAAAGGTGAAACTAAAATTAACATCCAGCTGGCCTTTGTGCATCAATGAGATTCATTTATCGTTATAGTAATACGTGAATCGTTATTTAATTTTTTTTTTATGTGACAGACTAGAGGCTTAGGGAAAGTCCACAAAAACCTATTTTTTCGTATTGAGTGAATTGAAGAATGAGCGGGCAACCCATATGGTGAGCACTGCTGCCAATTAGACCTATTTAGTCCAGTCAAATTAGAGGTTTGACTGGAAGATAATTCCGAAGTTGCTGAAAATTGGAACAGCCGTTAAAAACATTATTATACGTAAGCTGTAGAGACTGCCACGCGATTGGGCGGCTGCAAACTTTTTTATTCAAGGTCAAAGGGTCAAAATATCAATATATATATGCAAATATATGCTAAACCGTACGTCTTATCAGAAAATTGTGTTTACAAAGTTTGTAGATTAGGCGATTATCTACAAAAAAATATATTATACATTTTCTCGTAGGAATTGCCATTTCTGAGATATTGCCGTTTTAATAAGTTAAAATACTCATATTCTATCATTCCCGACTTGTAAAGGTCATCAGAAGTTTAATAAATCCTTTGTTGGAGTACGCGGCTAATATTTTCAGGGGTGATTCCTGGATATATTTGGAGAAAAAAATTGTTCTACAGAGGGCGGCTATCTCCACTATCCACTAAGATACAGGGTGATTAGGGAAAAAATTTTGTTTTTTTTTTAAATTTACTGAAATTTGAATAACTCCTAAAGTAATTATCATAAAGTAGCCTAATTAGGCTCATCTTTTAGGTAAATCTGTATTCTTTTATTTGGTATAAATCACAGCACCCTGAGTGGCTCCGTTCAAAAAATATGTAGGCTCAAACCAATGCTACTATGCCGCAGTTGAAAGACGAGTAACTTGTTAATTGTTCACGATAAAACTACTACTATTACTACTACCTACAAAACTACCCAAAATAAACACTTATTGTGTATGGAAATATTGTAGGTAATAGTTTGGTGCATCAGAAAAGCAAAAAAAATGTACTGTTACTAACGAATTTTCTGAGAAAAACGAAGAAATTTGCCAGATCTAGATGCAAAGCATTGGTTTGAACCTATATATTTTTTGAACGGAGCCACTCAGGGTGCTGTGATTTATACCAAATAAAAGAATACAGATTTACCTAAAAGATGAGCCTAATTAGGCTACTTTATGATAATTACTTTAGGAGTTATTCAAATTTCAGTAAATTTAAAAAAAAAACAAAATTTTTTCCCTAATCACCCTGTATCTTAGTGGATAGTGGAGATAGCCGCCCTCTGTAGAACAATTTTTTTCTCCAAATATATCCAGGAATCACCCCTGAAAATATTAGCCGCGTACTCCAACAAAGGATTTATTAAACTTCTGATGACCTTTACAAGTCGGGAATGATAGAATATGAGTATTTTAACTTATTAAAACGGCAATATCTCAGAAATGGCAATTCCTACGAGAAAATGTATAATATATTTTTTTGTAGATAATCGCCTAATCTACAAACTTTGTAAACACAATTTTCTGATAAGACGTACGGTTTAGCATATATTTGCAAAAAACTGATATTTTGACCCTTTGACCTTGAATAAAAAAGTTTGCAGCCGCCCAATCGCGTGGCAGTCTCTACAGCTTACGTATAATAATGTTTTTAACGGCTGTTCCAATTTTCAGCAACTTCGGAATTATCTTCCAATTATGGCGTTTTTTCGTCTATTTGGACTGGACTATATTGTGTACTTACCTCACTAACAGGACAGACCATTAGCCTTTCGGACGATTGCAAGGCCTTTATTTGAAGAAGTCTGGACTTGAGCGAGTCTCATAAGATCTCTGGAAAACGTTTATTTTAAGCCAGATCAGAGCAGAACATTCATAGAGAATATTTTCGGGCGAAAATATAAGACTGAAAGTAAACTGAAAATTTACTACATTTTTCAATGTTTAAGAGCAGTCGGAAAACGAAGTGAACAAGAGATAAGACGGAACTGAAAATGTACTGGAAATTGAACGCTGAATTGGTAATTGGACTGAAGTTTGTGGAAATCAGGCGGAATTTAGACGGAAACATTTGAATGGAAGGAGTGACAATTAGGAATTTCCAAAAAAATCTAAGTCCAAGAAATGCCGAGTTCTCCTTCCTAAGAATATTCCAAGTCTAAAAGTTTCCGCCTTGTGTCCGCCTCTTTTCAGTCTTTTGTTGATACTCGAGAAGTGTAACTGATCTCAGGTTTTAATGCAAATAATAATTCCTGCCTTATTTCAGACAGATTTCCGTCTATAGTTCATTTTCAGTTTCCTTTCAGTCGTTCTTCAGTCTTATATACTTTCACGCAGGAGAAAAAAATTGTTACAAAAAATAAAAACAAATAATATTATTTTGATAATGACATTTCACTTGAAAGACTTTACTGCCTGCTCCGGTCTTCATGATCAAATAAATCTGATTAATTCACTACTTCAGGGCGCTGTCACCTCCGCGCTGGTGCCTCCTGGATAACCAACCGACGACGGACGTACTCAATGCCCGGGGGTATAGCTGGGTCACCCTATCCGATGGGGTATATAATTCACGAATCCGGTTCTCCTGGTAGTGTGGTTAGGCGTTGGGCTAACTACCGGACCCTGTAAAAACACATCAGTTAAGAAACTCGAAACAAAGCCTCGGAACGGAAGAGAAAAACAGCAACGACTGCGGCAACAGCACCTTTAAATGATTTTCGGAACATGGAATACGCGCACTATGTACCGAACTGCAGCAATTAAGTCACTATTTGGAAGAGATAGCTGGCACAGACAAACCATCAAACGATAACGGACA
This sequence comes from Thereva unica, assembly GCA_949987705.1. Taxonomy (NCBI): domain Eukaryota; kingdom Metazoa; phylum Arthropoda; class Insecta; order Diptera; family Therevidae; genus Thereva; species Thereva unica. Next base: position 69,239,809 of record OX465283.1, on the reverse strand, counting down.
ACGTGTTATCGATTTTGCAATGAGCAAAAATATGATTGTCCGCTCAACATATTTTCCAAGAAAGGATACAAATAAACATGGCAATCTCCCAGCAAAAGATACTGCAATCAAATAGAGCATATTCTCATAGTAGTGCAACATCCGGTATAAGAAATATATACCCTCATCTGAAGGTGTTAAATAAAAGATATTGTAATTAATTTTTTTGGGCCAACTACCCTCATTTGTTAATCATAAAATTCGACCATTAACTGACAGAATATGACACAAAGAAGAGTAAAAATAGGGGTTGCCTGATTTCTACCGGGCCCAATTGTGGGGTTGCCAGGTATAAACAGGCAAGCAAGCGTAGATAATATACCCTCATCTGCTATTTAATCAATTTTTTTATGTAATGAAAGGTTATTTCATTTCCTATCCAACAGTATTAGGTTGCCTCAGCAAAAGTGTGGCACAACGAAGGTTGCCTAGATTTTAGAGTTCTTCTGTAAGAAGATTTTTTTGTTCTTTGTTTTTGTTCGTTCCATATGTTTTTTTGAAACATGCGATACATGACGGACTAGTGACACAAAGGGTGATTCTAGAGCAATTTTAATGTAGTCCCACAAGAATCGTGTTGAGTTAAACATTTCCGTATTTATAACTAGAGCTCGCGTATTATTTTACTATGTAGCAAGGGAATGCAGTATGCGATTTTTTCAGTATCGATTTCTTTTATAGAGAACCGCAGAGCTCAGTGATAAGCAACCTATGTACTATTGACTATTCCATCTATAGCCATGTCAAACAAACAGCAAGTTCTATTCGAAAATGTAGTGCAGAGAAGAATGAAAGAACTGTCAACGGGAACATACGGTTGATTACTCTACTCACTTTCATCCAATACTATCACGACAGAACGCTGCTTTTTGTAATTGAACTGCATATGGCTTAATCTCTTATTGTGCTTACAGGTGACGTCAGCAGAAAGGACAAGGAATGACAAGGTGAGGTAAATGTACCATATTCCGGCCTAGTACATAATTACGGTCTATTATTTTGTAAGCTATAAAATAAGGAAACCGTTGAATATTTTGGAATATAAAATAACCACAAATAATGAATGATATTCTAGGAGTAAAATAATTCACCTTAGTGAATCGTCTTTTTCATTTGGAGTACATAAACTCCTTTTCAATCAACCGGTCGACGCGAATACGTCATCCGAAGCAATTTCGTTATTTAAACTACGAAAGGGGCGGGTCCGTCATCTTAAGATTATAACAAGCATTAGGATGTATATTTTTGCAGTATTTTAATTTTTCCTATTAAATACAATAATATTTAAGAACTCGTAGTATTTTGAACCTGTTATTAGGTGTTTTTATAAATAAAAAAGGCAATAGTTTGATGGACGGAATTACGTTCATAATTTTAGTATGTATGTATGTTATTCCGTTCTTAGAACGGAATTGAGAACAAAATGTGTGGTGATGTGAAAGCTAATTCCATGCTAAGGAATTTAAACAAGTTTTAAGTAATTATAATATTTTCAAGCACTTTTTCCTCAAAGTATATAACAAACTCGTAATTTATTTGTGAAAAATTTATTCTTAGGAATAAACAATCTGTACCAGGGCCACCAATACTACCCTGACATGCATTAAAATACTTTTTTGGCGATTTGGAACATGTGATTATTCTATCGCAGATCCTCAGTTAAAGTTATGCCGAAGATTATAAGAAATGGATCAGTCATTAAATTCGCACCGTCCACAGACGGAAGGTTGGTAAAGGTTTTATTTGAAATGAGATAGTACTTTATTTTTAGAGCCCGGGAAACCCTCGGCAGAAATGGTGTGGTATCAGGTCTGAGGCCATCTAATATCGTCTTGATTGATTGGCCAGAGAGGAAATTCTCAGTCCAGTTCCTAAGTCGACACTTATAGCCTGAGGTTTACTCAGCAGAACGGAGTGCCATACTTTTGTCGAAAGCTTTGGAGATATCTAGAGCAACCAGACCAAACTTAACAAAACGATGAATACTCTGAGATGCTCCGACAGAACGACGAAAAACGCTTGTCGTTTATAATATAGTTAGATTATTGCCTCCATCACTTTGGAGATAACAGAAGTAATTGCTATTGGACGGTAGTGTCGTTAGATTCACGTTTTTTCTGTATGGGCTAAACTTGAGTTAGTTTCCGACGGCCTGGATCGATTTCGGAAAACTTTACAGGAGAAAAAGTTTGCGCAGAAGTTACGCACATTTCTTTTGAACCAAAGAGGGTATATTGTCCGAGCCAGTGCATTTACTGACATCAAGTTCGTTGAAACACCTGTTTCCCATGTAAAAATGACCAAGAAAATACACTGAAGAACAGTTTACAAAAGGTTTGGAGTCTATCCAGCGTGGAACTATCATAATATACAGGGCCTCTACATATAAAGGAAAACAACCTAGTTGGTTAATGGGCGACGCAATTGGCAGGAATTGGGTTTCCAATAACCAAAGATCAGCTGCTCATTCTTTTTTTTAAATTAGCTGAAAAGTCCAGCCAGGCACTGAAATGAGAGATTTTTAAAAAGAAATCCTAGTATTAGTCGGATGGCATTACAGACTATGGCAATGTCACTTAATTCTCTAAATAAATTAAATATTATTTGCAGAACGCTCATTTAAAATTAGGCCGGAATTAAGGACATATTAGCACGGAATTAGATACAGAGTTAAATTTTGTAGGACGGAATTAGAGACAAAAAAGTGGTTTCTAATTTTATCAATAAAAAACATAACCTGACATTTAATATACCTGAAATAAATAAAATTCTCAAAAGAACAGTTATATAATTATCATCAAACATTTTCACATGGCTACCTTCATTCCAACAGTTACAAACTATGTTGTTCAACACTGAATTAAAAACATTTCGTCTTTCTACTGAACGCACCCATTATGGTGCCGCTGATTAAACATCGCGAAAGCTATACTTTAGTCTCCTTAATTTCTAAGCTTTAATTACCGTTGTTTTGAACGATAAATCTAAATCTAATAACTTTTCCTTCTTCTCTTATCAGTCCTCGACGCGATCGGTCACATTTGTCTATCTCGTATACATATTGTGCACATTTTGAATTCTTAATTAAAAAGGTTTTTTTATATCATAAAAGTGTTCTTTCTTTTCTAAAATCTGGATTCCTTTCATTCTTAACATCTTCTCTTATCAGTCCTCGACGCGATCGGTCACATTTGTCTATCTCGTATACATTTGTCTATCTCGTATACATATTGTGCACATTTTGAATTCTTAATTAAAAAGGTTTTTTTATATCATAAAAGTGTTCTTTCTTTTCTAAAATCTGGATTCCTTTCATTCTTAACATTTTTTGGTGCCGAAACCCGGGAACCTGCTTCCCTCGTGCTTGTAAATTTTCGTGCACAATATATTACGGTATTCCTTTCAACCGAAGCGATCATCTCGTGTCGTAAATGTAAAAATTCGATAACAAAACTGATCAAATGTTCAAAGTGTCGTGCCGTCTGAACATACACATGTACATGATATTAAAAATGTAACAAAACGTGAGTTAATCACCTGAAAAGTGAGTGCAGTGAATTAACGGTACACCCATTAGAGGAACATAAGGACATGTGGCTATGCTGACTCAACTTATCTTGGAATCACCATCTGCCTACAATTACTGTACAACAAGGAGCATAATTAAATTTCAAGGCTAGAATCCGGTGAGTTCGTTCCAATTTCTCATTATCACTAACTAATCACTTACGTGCAATAATTCAAGTGAAAATCAAGCGGACGTGTAAAGTAAAAACTGAAAAAAGAACGGTCGTTATAATCCACAGTTAAGGTTCGCATGATATAAAAAGTTCATTCGCGCATTTCGCATTCATGTTCCTGTCTCTTAAAAATTTATTATCGTCTTATAGTACATATAATTGAATTCAACTTGCAATTTAACGGAATTTTATGTTGAACAGTGACGTAAGCGCAATCCTGATCAGCAGAAAGCTTTATATGCGTAGATAACTTGATTAAAAGCTTTATGTTTTTTTTTTTTTTTTTTTTTTTTTTATGTGAAAGACTAGAGTCACAGGAAACGCCCTTTATACTGTGTCGACAATCTATTTTCTTCATATAGAGTGCAATGTCGAACAGCAGCTCTAGTCGGGGAAGAAAGGAACTGTCACAACCTACCCGCGATATTTTTAGTCCACCTACTTCCAACCATTACTGTCGCGACTTTGACATCGGGGCATCGAGAAACAACTCGCTGGAGTGTTATGCCTCCTGAAACGAGTTGAATCTCATCAACCAACCGATGACATGCGCTTTTTGGTGAAGCGGGGAAGGGCTAAGGAAGGCTATGACAGGAGGGATCAGGAATGTAAAGAGGGAAGAAGAAAGAAGGAAAGTTATGTGGGTGGGAAAGTGGAAAAGGCTAGGACCTTGGCACCGCCGGGATTCGAACCCGGGACCTCTGGGATAGTAGCCAGGCGCCTTACTCCCTAGGCTACCGAGGCCCCCAATTTAACTTCACTGTGCGCAGCCAATTTAACTTCACTGCCGATCTATAAAAGCTTTCTATAAAAGCTTCTAATTTCTAATTTCTGATTTGCAGAAAGCTTCATGTGTCAAACAACTTAGTTCCACTCATGATCAATTAAGAGCTTTATATACTTAAATATTCTATTCATATACATATGTTAATCAAAATTTTATGATCTGCTTTCTGTGCGCAAGTGCTTTAAATTTACCTAGAATCGATAGAAAACTTAGCCACATTCACATTTAATAAAGACTGAACAGCCGTTTGTCTAATTTATTGAACAATGTAAACAAAACTCATTGATTGTGATAAAGTTCGCGTTATTTAAAATCCATTTAACAAAAAATTTATCAAAGAAGTGTTGAAGTTATGATGATAATAACCAATCAAAATACAGATAAACTATTATGAATTGACATTTCTAAATACGTTTGACATTTATTGACATTTTAAATTATGTGATGTGATGTGATGAATACCAAGCGTTAATACGTTAATATATAACTAACCTTTTTGTTGAATTCGTTTTGAATATTATCCATTTATTAACATTAATATCAAACTAACTTATTGAAATTGTTTTTGAGAAAATTTAATTACGTTACATAGTCATCAACTTATAATAAAGTCACACACACACTTTGACATTTCCATTAGTGACGTTAAGTGTTTACCAAACAATATTCTTTGAACCATTGTGATAACCTACTTAATTCGCATAATAAAAAAAAACTTATATCTTTTGAAATCGCTGGTATTATTAAATTATTAAATAATCCATTAGCTAATACTGGTATAAACAAACTGAACTAAATATTTCGGTGCGGTAATTGTCGGTAGTTACGTTTGTTGAGATATCGGGTATCGTAAATAAACAATTGTCCATCAAAATGGAAAAAGTAAAGGCCAAACTTAACCTCGTAAAAGATAGAATTGAGAAGTTCATGCTGAATTCCAACAAGACGGGTAAGGAAAAGCGAACCAAAGAGTTCTTGTCTACGCGCCTCCAATTACTAGAAAGTTACTGGTATCAATTCCAACTCGCATATGAAGAGCACTATGGATTAACCGCTTCTGACCTGCTAGCCCCAGGCTCGGAATTAGGAAAGGATGATATTGACATATTTTCTGATGTAGAATGCGCTTACGTAGATGTCGCGCAATGGTTAAAGGAGGAACTTAACGCTCTCAACCCTATAGTAGAGAACCCTATAATAGAGAATCCTGAACATGAACTTCTCCATTCAACTCTTCAGCCACGCTATCAAGGAACGTCACTGAAGCTACCAAAAATAAGCTTACCGTCATTCGGTGGATCCTACTTAGATTGGCCCTCCTTCCACGATACATATGTAGCCTTGATTCATAATAATGCAACATTGGCTGAGGTGCAAAAGCTCCATTACTTAAAGTCTGCTATTACGGGTGATGCTGCTAAGCTCCTGCGGCATTTCTCCATCACTAGCAATAATTACGCCTCAGCATGGAACACTCTTGTGGACAGGTACGCCAACACACGAGTTCTTGTGAACGTCAATCTACAATCGCTTATTAGTCTTCAACCCATGGCTTCTGAATCTCCATTGGAACTTCGACGTGTTCTTGATAACTTCAATCAAGCTGTAAGAGCCCTCGAAAACTTATCTCGTCCGGTAGACCAATGGAATGACTGGCTTATATATTTTTTGGCCAACAAGCTAGAACCTATCACTCGTAAGGATTGGGAGACTTCACTCAACTCCTCTACCGAGGTGCCTCCCTACAACTGCCTGACGGATTTCTTGGAGAAGAGGCTGCAAGCTCTAAGTGCAATCAAAAATACGCAGACACCTGAGCGCAGGAATCTTGCCGTTGCTGGACAAAACTACTCAAAACCCACCTCCAGAGTCCACCATTCAACTACTAGAGATCACAAGTGTTCGCATTGCTACGGGAAACATCTCTTGTTATTCTGCCCACAATTCAGGTCAATGACCATTGATAATCGAATCGACTTAGTACAGCGGAAACGACTCTGCAGCAATTGTCTGAACCCTAATCATATTGTTTCATCCTGTCCCTCAACAAACAGATGCAAACACTGCCACCAGAAGCATCACACCATGATACACCGGCAAGCTCAAGCAGTGGACACTACCGCTTTCAATACCTACAAACCAACTACCCCTGACGACATTCAAACCTCGTCAACACGAGCACATTTTTCAAATTCAAGGTGCAACGAACCAGTACTACTTGCGACCGCACTGTTATTGGCTGAGTCCCAGGATGGTCGAAAGCTGAAGGTACGCGCTCTTTTGGATCAAGGATCTGAATCCAATTTCATCACAGCATCGTTGGCGAACTTATTGAATTTACCCAAGAAACATACACACACTTCCATCTTTGGAGTGGGCCCATTTGAAACAGCCGTCGCAAACGCATTCGCGTCTCATGATGTCATCTCTTTACACAGTGGAGATCGGTATTCTATTCAGTCTCTTATACTACCAACGTTGTCAAACCTCATGCCTTCACAACAAATAACACCAAACGAGTGGCCACATCTCCTAGGACTCCCATTAGCTGACCCAGACTACGAGAAACCTGCACCGATAGATTTAATTTTGGGTGTCGAAGCTTATACAAGAGTACTATTAGATGGAGTACGCAAAGGTCCACCGGGAACGCCTATCGCACAACTAACTACACTCGGATGGATTATTTCGGGCCCAGTGACTAGCTCCATTCCTACTCCATGCTCCACGCTAACTCTTCACACAACAACGTCCGAAGTATGCACGCTACTCAAACGATTTTGGGAATCAGAAGAGCCACCCACTAAAACCATTCTTACTCCTGCTGAAGCATATTGTGAGGAGTTCTTCAAACAAACTCACATAAGAGAGTCGACAGGACGATACGTCGTTCGCTTACCAATGAAATCTCCAGCTAATTCACTAGGGTCGTCTAGAGGAACCGCCATGTCGTGTTTGTTACGACTGGAAAATAAACTTGCACGCGATACGGAGCTCCATGAGCTTTACTCCACTTTTATGAACGAATATATACAACTAGGACATATGGAGGAGGTCACGGATGAATACACCGATACTCCAAGTTACTATCTCCCTCATCACGGCGTACTCAAACCCAGTAGCAGCACGACTAAATTGCGCGTAGTCTTCAATGCGTCGCAGAAAACCAGTTCACAGTTGTCGCTGAATGATATACTTCATATAGGACCCAAATTGCAGAACGATTTAATCGCGGTATTACTGAAATGGCGCTTGTATCCCTGCGCACTTGCAGGTGACATCGAGAAAATGTACCGCCAAATTCGTGTAATGGGAGTCCTAGGAGATACTCAAGTTTGACGAAACTCATTCGAGTCACAGCCTACTGCCAACGATTCTTGCAGAACTGCAGGAACAAAACGTTGCGACACCATGGATTGCTAACGTTAGAAGAGCTACAGCGAGCTCTCACTAGCTTGATCAAATTAGTCCAATATGGGAACTTCCCTCACGAGCTAAGGTGTCTGAGAAAAGAAATTAACTTGCCCGAAAAAAGCAAACTACTGTGTGTCAACCCATTCCTAGACGATCAGGGCGTCCTACGAGTCGGCGGTCGGCTGAAAAGAGCACCTTTACCCTTTGACGAGAAATTTCCAGCCATTCTTCCAAAGAACAGTCCCTTCACACGATTAATAATACGACATTCACACCTCACCACATTACATGGAGGAGTCCAAGCTACCTTACATCATACACGGAATAGGTATTGGATATTGAACGGTCGCAGCATGGTGCGTCAATTGGTGAGAGGTTGTGTAGTTTGTTGCCGTCACAAGGCAACCACGAAGCAACAAATAATGGGAGATCTACCCGCTGATCGCCTTCATCCTACAAAACCGTTTCTAATCAGCGGAGTAGATTTCGCTGGACCATTCACTACCAAATTACTTAAAGGTCGAGGTAACAGGACAACAAAAACCTACGTTGCTGTTTTCATCTGCTTCGCAACTCGGGCAATTCACCTAGAGTTAGTTATGGATCTCACCTCTTCAGCTTTCATAGCCGCCTTTCGACGCTTCATCAGTCGTCGAGGGCGTTGCTCTAAGCTATATAGTGACAACGCAAGGAATTTTGTTGCCGCAGATAAAGAATTGACACAACACCTCAAGCAAGTAACGTCAGACTCATCATCAGCACAGCAAATTGTCACAACTTCGGGAACGGAATGGCATTTCATACCACCAGCCGCGCCGCACTTCGGTGGCTTGTGGGAAGCGGGGGTGAAATCGTTCAAACACCACTTCAAGAGAATTGTTGGACCACATACGTTGTCCTTGGAAGAAATGCTGACGCTAGTAGCACAGATTGAGGCCTGCCTCAACTCTCGGCCTCTCCACGTTCTCAATGACGATCCTGACGACTTAAATGCTCTAACTCCTGGGCACTTTCTGGTTGGTGAACCCTTGCTATCAGTGCCAACCCCAAGCACTATTGATACTTCAATCAACCGGCTTTCCCGTTGGCAGCTGGTCCAACATATGCAGGAGCAACTATGGCAACGATGGAGTAAGGACTACTTGTATAGCCTGCAGACGCGCTATAAATGGCAACAGAATGAGACTCCTGTGAAGCTTCATGACTTGGTGCTCATTAAGGATGAGCACACTCCGCCTGCAAAATGGCCATTAGGTCGCATTGTTCAACTACATCAGGGTGAGGATGGACGTGTTCGTGTGGTGACAGTCCGTCACCGAACAGGACTCTCTAAGCGACCTATCACAAAACTATGTGTGCTTCCAACTACGAACGATGACAACTAGTCACCTGTTAATAAGCTAATTCTTCATATATGTGTACGATTTTATTGCATCACTACATCATGGCGGGCGGATTATCTACTACTTCTACTCTTCTACTCGCATCTCCATCAGTCATGGCGGGCGGATCATCTACTACTTCTACTCTTCTACTCGCATCTCCATCAGTCATGGCGGGCGGATCATCTACTACTTCTACTCTTCTACTCGCATCTCCATCAGTCATGGCGGGCGGATCATCTACTACTTCTACTCTTCTACTCGCATCTCCATCAGTCATGGCGGGCGGATCATCTACTACTTCTACTCTTCTACTCGCATCTCCATCAGTCATGGCGGGCGGATCATCTACTACTTCTACACTACAGCAACTTATCGTGCTATCACACGAGGCGGGCGGAATGTTCAACACTGAATTAAAAACATTTCGTCTTTCTACTGAACGCACCCATTATGGTGCCGCTGATTAAACATCGCGAAAGCTATACTTTAGTCTCCTTAATTTCTAAGCTTTAATTACCGTTGTTTTGAACGATAAATCTAAATCTAATAACTTTTCCTTCTTCTCTTATCAGTCCTCGACGCGATCGGTCACATTTGTCTATCTCGTATACATTTGTCTATCTCGTATACATATTGTGCACATTTTGAATTCTTAATTAAAAAGGTTTTTTTATATCATAAAAGTGTTCTTTCTTTTCTAAAATCTGGATTCCTTTCATTCTTAACAATGTAATATACAATTTTCAAAACCCCTTAATAGCCCGGAATATGGTACATTTACCTTATTCCCTTCTTACAGGTAAGAAAACTTATAAAAATTTAGAAGTGGAAAGACGAAGGAACAGACAGCAGCGGGAACTTGAACTTTTGTCCTCTGTGATCCGTAGAGTTTTCGCATTTTTTCCGCTCTTCTTCCTTTTGTACGCACACTGGCTTTAGCAAAACTTGTACATGGACGACTAACAGCATCGCTTGATTCCATATTTCTTACGGAAACAATGATAATGCAACTCGAGCCTTAGTTGATTAATTTCACAAAAGCGGATTTTATTCAAAATGCGTCCTGAGGAATGCGGTTGGTTTTTTGATAACTATTTAAAGTGAACGTGGTTCGTAGGTGATCCAACGCCCTTACAAGTTGAGGATATTCTCAAAAAATTCAAAAAAAAAGAGAGCGATGAAGAAATGGAAATAGATTTTGAGATAGGCACTTCTGACGAGTCTGAGTCGGAATAAGTTTTTATATAGTTTGCATTCCATAATTTTGTTGTTGTTGCTGTTAAATTAATGTGTGAATAAAAAAAAATCATTATTAATATTTAATCTAATTTGAATCTAGCATTTGATCAATGCAGCTGCGCTCACACAATCGGAAAAAGAGCTCTTTCAGAAGAACTCTAAAATCTAGGCAACCTTCGTTGTGCCACACTTTTGCTGAGGCAACCTAAAACTGTTGGATAGGGAATGAAATAACCTTTCAATATATAAAAAAATTTATTAAATAACAGATGAGGGTATATTATCTACGCTTGCTTGCCTGTTTATACTTGGCAACCCCACAATTGGGCCCGGTAGAAATCAGACAACCCCTATTTTTCCTCTTCTTTGTGTCTTATTCTGTCAGTTAATGGTCGAATTTTATGATTAACAAATGAGGGTAGTTGGCCCAAAAAAATTAATTACAGTATCTTTTATTTAACACCTTCAGTACGCGATTTAGCTAGGCAACCCATGTGCGTTTTATCAATGTATATATTATCTATCATATAATAGTTGTCATCATCAAATAACAGATGAGGGTATATATTTCTTATACCGGATCTTAGACTATAGACAGAAGGGCAGCTCCAGTATCCTCCAAGTAAAAACCTGCAGAGGTGCGAATCGTGAATCGGACCACTTCCAAGTTAAAGCTAGATTTAGATATCGGCTGTCCACTCAAGAAAAAAGAAACAACAAACTAAATAAATCCAACGTTGATCGCTTCCACGAATAGCCCGTATTGGAAGATATCAGGCAACCCTAGCAGAAAGGATAGGTCCAAGTCTAAACATAAATAGTGCAGATACAGTTTAGGCGAAATGTACAAGAAAGTCAAAGCAGCTTTAGAAGCCAGAAATAAAAGTAGGAATAGAGAGATCGAGGAGAAGCAAGAAATTGAAATACGAGCAAACAAAAAGAACCGCAAAAAAACGAGTGTGCGTAGGACCACACTTTAGAAGTGTTAACTTCTATGGCTAGTCTAAATTTCCAAATCCATCTTAATGCAGGACGATAAGGATTAATATATTTTATTTTTGAATATTCTGTTAAAGTTTATTTAATTGTTACTTAATATGCACTCACTCCAAAATGTGTTGCAATGTTTTAGAAATTAAACTATTTTTCTTAAACTTATCACACAAAGATCGGACGATGGATGACTGGGATAATGTAGTTTTTAGTAAAAATAGTAGATAATATATAGTAATAAATACATAGTACATAGTTCATAGGAAATATGTAGTACATAGTACACAGTACTTATCGCCGGGTTGATGCAATAGTCACGAACCAGAAATTTTTGCTATTTTAAACATTGTGCAAATATGCAAAAAAGTCATATTATATTCAGCCAAAGTCACGGATCTAAATTTTTATGGGAATCTACTGGATTCAATTTGAATTTTTTCAGAACATAGTACATAATATGCAGTACATTGTATATAGTACGTAATAGATAATATATAATACATAGAAAATAATATAACATACCAGTAGGGAATGGAAGTACTGGAAAAACTACTTCTACAGAAGCAGTTCAGTACTTCCACCCAGTACAAAAAAGGCATTACATTAACACGGCGATGGCCTAGGCTGAGAAGTACTTATTTTTTCCCTTCCATAGAATGTGTTTTGGAAGTACTTATACTACATTTATTATTAAACTCATAATACAAAGTTATTATACCGTAAATTTTTGTAATGTAATTTAGTTGGGGTAGGCGTAAAGAGGTGGGGTAGCTTGAAGGAAAATTAAGCGATTTATATTTATATCATAAACATAAATTCAAATATATGTTTATACATTAAAGATAAAAAACTTAATGGCTGAGATAACTGAGACGATTAACAAAGAAAACGACCAGCTATGAAGCTTATCAACACGCTTTTTGCGCGAAATCAAACGCTTGGTCACCAAACCCATTCTCCTCTGCATTACTTATAAGTCATTACAGAAAACCCTAAATAAAGAAGTACTTCCAAATCGACTTCCCACAGTAAATACTTGCGATTTTCCCTACTGGGATACTACCCCAGTTATGTAAGTATTATTCCACAGACGCCCAGTCGAATAGGCGAAACGCCGAAATGTAATCCATGTCGCCGAAAGTGATTAAACCAAGCAAAATATTTAAATATTGCAGCCATTTAGCTGGCTAGAGCATGGCAACTTTTAGTCGAGGTCCAGCAACAGACAGCAGCGATGGTAACACGCGCACTTTGCTGCGCACCCGTTTCTGGCTACTTGTGCCTATGCAGCTGTCTAGAGCGTGGAAACTTTTGGTTGAGCTCCACTTACAAACAGCAGCGTATAATTCTATGTGTGCGAGGCAAAATAGCCCGCGCTTGATGGGAGGGATTGGGTTTGAATGTTGCAATGCAGAGGCTGCTCTCAGCATTCGTTTCATATTCTCGCAATGCAGACGCCGCTCTCAAAATTCATGTCATATTCCCAACCAAAAGTTTCCATGCTCTAGAAAGCTGCATAGGCACAAGTAGCCAGAAACGGGTGTGCAACAAAGTGCGCGTGTCGCGAATTCTTTGTTTTACCCCCAGCGAAAAAGTGCCAAACGCGCCTAAAGAAGTTAACACTTCAATAACCTCCGCAGGAAGAAGAAAACCCAATTCCTCAACAATTACATCCTGCGGGCAGAGGACAACTTTGCCCAAAACAAAGCACGGGAAGCATACAAGGAACTTCTTCAAGAGAGGCTTCAAAGCATCCTCCGGTATATGTAGAACAAAAGAAGGCACTATAGTCACAGGTTGAGAAGAAGTAAAGAAAAGATGGAAGAAATTAGTGAGCTGCTGAACTCAAAAAACCATCATGCGTGCAGTAGCTACAATGGTTGTGAAGCATGGAGTATCTCCCAGAAATCCGCCGACAAGATGGATATATGTATTTGAGAGGAAGGTTCTCCGAAGGATATACGGCCCAATCAATGAAGACAATGTATGGAGTATACGCTACAATCACGAACTGTACGACTTATAGAAAGAGTGTAAACATTCCACACATGCCAAGCCACTGCCTGTCATGTCCAAAGAAAGGATGACTCAAGGATACCAAAAAAAGCCCTGGGGCCATACTTGGTTTCTTGAGTCGACATCGTATTCTGTCGATAAATAAAAATTGGCATTTGGCGACACGATATCGGCAACCTTATCGTCTCTTTACTGTCGACAAAGACATCTGACGATTATTAACAAGCTCAGTTTATGCATGCAATAAACTTTTAACAACTTACATATATTTTAATTCAATATACGTGGTTTGCTACCCTTGGAGTAATACCACACAATGGCAGTGGCGGTTCCTCTTTGGAAGCAAAGGAAGCACTGCTTCCCTTGACCAAATAGGCAACTTCATAAAAATAAATTTATACCTATAAATAATAATAAATTTAAATTTATATCAAGATTAATCACAACTAAAGCTGGAGATATTACAGCTTTCCAGTGCTTCTCACCGCTAATTCGAGACGTTAAATTTTCCTGTACCTGGCTCTTATCGTGGCCGAGGCCTTAAGGCCGGGGAACACATATCCGCACCGCGTCCGCACCGCGTCCGGGCAAAAACAAAACTCAAGTAATTTGACCCGGTGCGGACACGGAAATGTGGGGACTTACTGGTAAAATTGTACTTGTTTACTTTCTCTCCGTGTGTTGTCCGACACACGGTGCGGATGCGATGCGGACACGGTGCGGGTATGTGTGTCCCGGCCTTTACACGACATGGGGAAGCTGTAATATATCCAGCTTCTTTGCCACAGAAAATCAACGTGAAAACTCCAACACATTCCGAAGCTGTTTCGCCCAATTTGACGCAAAATTTTATCGCGACGCGTTGTTCTTGATTTCGTTTTTCCATTTTCGTGACGAGCACCACGAACACACGTTTACTCAACACGACAGAGCAGGCGAACTAAACAAGCTAGAGCGATGTCAAATATATCAATGGATAAGGGAAGGATGCCGAGAGAAGGGAAAGGGAATTTCAAGGTCGCAGGGTTACCACAATCTCGGCAATATAATCAGTCTCATTACTTAATTGTCACACCTCGTATAGGACATAATTAAACTTATTCATTTTTTTATTAAGAAATTCGAGCGAGCAGTAGTTCTTCTGTCGCAATTCAAATTGAAATATCACTTATCTTCCTCTTGGTAGAAGAATTTAGAACAAATACACAATAGGAGGGAAAAGCACAATATGAAGTAGAGAATGCGTTCAATTCCTGTTTTTAGGAAATGGTTGGTTAATTTTCAGAAGTTGTTGCTCAAAAACTATTTCGAAGCTGAAAAGCGCTAAGAATTTTTTGAAAGCACTAAACTAGCGCTTACGCGCTAAAGGCTATTTTTAAGCGCTAAAGCCTCAATTATACTGGACGCAACGGAACGCAACGGACCGGATTGAAATGTCAAAATAAGTTTCATTATAGAGAAATTGTATTGAAGTAGTTAAACTAGACGCAACGCAACGGAACGGACCGGATTTAAGTTTCAAATTTTTGGAACTTGAAGGAACCGACGGATTGAAGTGTCAAAAGCACCATTAAAAACAGCTGATTTTGTCATTTAATATTTAGCCTAAAATATCGTCAGAGTTTGTTGATAAATTAATATATGAAGTGGAAGATAATGAATTTCTTTATAATAAAAAATTGCAGGGATATAAAAATATTGAGCATAAGTCCAAAATTTGGCGAGACATTGCTGAAAAAAGTGACATTTGCATACTTTCGATTCCGTCAGTATAACCAGCTAAATTCCATTCCGTTGACTTTCCATTCCGTTGCTTTCCGTTGCGCCCAGTATAATTGAGGCTTAAAACACATTGATTTATCACCAAATCTAGCGCCCAAAGCGCTAACTTGGCAACACTGGTTTCTAGTTTGAGCTCTTGGATGGCTCATTTTTTTAAGCAGGCGACTGAGTCACAACCGTTGAGGTTAGCAGAAGGGAGCCTCGTCGGAGTGTTACTTATTGACGTTCAATCCATATTTTGAATCTGCATATCTTTTAAAAGGATTCACTCAAGCTCCTATTCTTAATATCAAATAAAAGAATACATATTTATCTAAAAGCACCTAATTACGTTGCTCTACGATGATTAGTCTAGGAGTTGAGATTTTTTTCTTTTCTTTCCATCCTCTATATTAGTGGATAGTGGGTATAGTCCCCTCTTTAGAACAATTTTTTCTTATAATATATCCAGGAATCACCCTGAAAATATTAGCCACGTAGTCCAACAGAGGATTTATTGAACGTCTGATGGCCTGTACAAGTTGCTAATTAGGGGATATGAGTATTTGAAATCTTTAAAACGGCGATATCTCATGAAGGGCAACTCGTACGAGAAACTGTATAATATCATTTTTTGTAGATAGTCGCATGATCCTTGTAAACACTATTTTATCATAGGGCTTGCCGTTTAAGAGATATTAGTACAAAACGGAATTTTCTGTTTTTAGCGGGTTGTTTTTACGGGTTAGCGTACAACCAATTTTCCGAAACTTTCTTTTTTTGACATATTCTACTCACTAAAAACTATTTCTTTAAAAAAGTTTAGTGAGTTAACATTTCGTTAGAGGTCTGTATTCGAATTTTGGACGACTGGACTACAATTTAATAAATGTTATTCAATATACAGTTAAAGATCCTTAATTCAGGTGGCCATTACCTTGTTTAAATACTAAATAATTCTAAAACAATATCAATTAACCGTAATAATTCACAACTTTTCGCTATTTTACAGCTCCTTAAGTTTTCAATAGCAAAATTATAATCTATACACTTATTGCAATCGATCTGATTAAAAGATTTAATGAAACTGTTTATGGCTAGTCTGTTGTAATGACAAGTTCCTTGAGTTTTTTATTTATAGCAAATTAATGTGCCAATATTCACGAATATAAAACACCAAAAATCATTGGTGTACACTAAATTCGATAGCTATGCCAACGCCCATACAAAAATGGGCCATGTGCTTTGAAGTCAATTTTTGGGACTTGAATAAGACATTTTGACCTGAAATTGTAACCAGTTATTGTATAAATTGACTGAAGAAATCCGAAGAAGCTAAACTTTTTTTTTGACGTTACAGATAAAAATTTAATATTGTAACCGCTGATAGTCAAAATCATAACGAACAGCCTCTACTTTTTTGCAATTTAAGGACCTACACATTCCGAGATATATGCATCTATATTTAGAAAGAACGATCAAAATTATGAAATTTTCACAAAATGGCCGAAAAAAAAATTCCATATGTTTGTTTATCTGACTCCACTATGTTATTTTTCAGTTTTTTTTAGTTAATAAAGCCTTCGATACTTTTACTTTTATCGTTCGCTTTGCGCATTGCTTCCCTTATCCTGAACCTTACGAACCGCCACTGACAATGGGGCGATTTTGCCTTATCCAGGGAGTTGCACTCCAAACCACAGGCCGTGATATGGTATTAATAAACAATCTTCCTACTCCCTCAATCATATCTGCACTATCTTATCCAAATGTCGATGTGAACTGATTTATGGACTTCTTACCAAGTTTAACATTTTAAGACTGAATTGATTAAATACCAAATAAAACAAACAAAACAATAAACTTTATATTATATGAATTACAAAACACCCCATTAACAAGTATCTCCATCAGCCTCTTTCATAGCCTCGATCATTTTGTCGTACACTAGTTCTTTGGCATATCTCCCAATAGCATAGTCGTAATGGGCAAATAGTTTGTCTTCCATTTTTATGTAGACTGGTTTCTTCGGTAAAATTTTCATCAGGCGATCTACATCTGGCAGTCTCGACATTTGGTCGTTGACACTAACATAAAAGTATATTGAAGATGTATTGACGTTTTGTAGAGGATAATCTGGAGGCCGTTTCTGACAATATTTTATCATATTTCTTCTTTCGCCGAAATCGTACAACTTAAAACCTCCATGTAGTTGGCCTTGTGCATAATGAAGTAGTTGATATAATGACAGACCGGCTGGGTAGACGCTAAGTAGCTCGGGGAATATGGCCTGTTGGAATAAATTTCATATTTAGGTTCCTTGGCGATAGTTGAAGAATTGTTAACATACATTTTTAATATGGGGATTAGTCTTGAAGGTACATATGCAGTTTAACATTAAAATTAAAAATGCTATCCTCTTCGAGTTTGCTAGAATCACATTACCAGCCCAAATCTAGAAAAACTAATTTCATGTTGCAGTTCCAAGCTCAGAATCATCAGAACCATCCATTTCATAACCAGTCAGTCATGTCCTTCGGATGTCATGGTCCAATGTCAAGTAGTCCCTGCGATTTTTTGACGCTATAATTAAGAGGAAAATCGTAGAAAATCGTGTTTTGGGGAGCAGCTGAAACATTTTTTTATGCGATAGTCTAAGCTCAGGTGTCACCCTTTGTACTACTAGTACGTTATGTCGTATAAGTCATGGTGCAATGTCCAGTAGTAAGTTTAGCTCGAACGATAGAGAGAAGAATAGAATAGGTTAGGGGGAGTCAAGGGGGTGTTGGAGAAAATGGCGATGAACCTTGCGTTTGAGCTCTTGGGTGTTGTATGAGCTCGGAAATACTGTCTTTGGATGGTTGTTACAGACGAGTTGTTCTTGTTATAAACCAATTTCTAGATCCGAGTGTGCGCGAAGATAAAGGCTGTAAACTGTGGGGTGAGCCGAGCGGGCAAGTCCTGTGTTGCGGCAGATATGTTGCCGTGAAGGCATGAGGTTACTTATTTCATGGAGCAGTCATTATGATAAAAGCGATAAAATTTTACAAGAGCTCAAAAAAATTAATAGTAGTAGCGAAAACGCGTTTTTCACGTTTTTGGTGCGAAACATTTTTTTGATAAAAGCGAAAAATATGAGTTTTGGACAATTTATTGAATTCGGTCAAGAGGTTTTTACAACAAAGTGAGAAAATTTTGCGTTTTTTTTGTGTTTTTCGTTGTGAAGCTGACCTCCTATAAGGCAGCAAACTTGAAATTCTAATTCAGCACCCCAATAAACATATAAAACCGTTGAGAAAAAATGATGTTGCGTCAAAACTACCATCATTTTTCCATAAACAAGATGGCGGCTTCAAAATGGCGACTAAAAGTAGTAAAATATCCTTCAATTGCTACAAAACTTGGTATACGGGGGTCGCTGATTTCGATTCGATTTTGCGGCATTTTTTAATAAAAAAATATAAATTTTAAATAAAAACTTATAAGGAAATCAATCCTGTTCACGAGATAGCTTAGCATCTATTAAAACAGCCAGAGCATCTTCTCCTGATAAAACCAGTTGCGGCTCTAATAATTTATTGTACGAGGCATGTCCAGAAAGTAAGAGTACTAGGGCCCTCACGGGCAGAATGAATTTTTTTTTGCTATTATGGTAGCACAGCCGTGTAGCTTAGCTCCTCCACGAATGAACGAGCCCAAGATGGCGTCAGTATGATTAAAATTGTGGTTACAGCAACGTGTCTCGTGATCCATGTCGATAAAATCTGCCGCCAAGTGCGAAATTCGCAGCGTTATCCGTTATCTCGTTGTGAAGGGAAAATCTCCGTCTGAAGTTTTTAACGAGATCTCTCTGCACTCTATTGTTACAGGGGATTAAACTTGGGTTGCCCACTATACCCCTGAAACCAAACGACAATCCTCCCAATGGCGTCACACCTCATCACCCTCAGCCAAAAAATTCAAAACGACGATTTCGGCAACAACTTTTGGAGTCGTTCGGATGGGACGTTTTGAACCACCCTGCGTATTCCCCTGACCTGGCGCCTTCAGATTATCATCTGTTCACCTCCCTGAAGATGCACATGGGTGGGAAAAAAAATTCAACTGACGAGGAAGTGAAGGGGGAGGTAAACAAATGGGCAAAGCAGTTGGCGGCAAAGTTCTTTGACCAAGGCATCAAAAAATTGATTCCTCGTCTCACTACGTCCATCGAGAGGGATGGTGACTACGTGGAAAAATAGCTCACATATGTACTGATGTAACGATGTAAAAAGTTGTTTATAAATAAATTATTTGAAACCTATAAAAATCTAGTACTCTTAAGGCCCCCATACACGGTCAAATTGGCTGTACAACCAGATTTTCATCAAACCTATAAGCGCAATGTATTTTGATCGGCCGACCGGCCCACAATCGATAGTTTTGGTTGTACAACCGCACTTCGCTGTACAACCAATTGGACCGTGTATGGGGGCCTTTACTTTCTGGACATGCCTCGTAGTTTTGTTGATAAATTCTGGCCTCTTCTGGATTTTTGGCTATATTTTTTATAACTTTTGAGGCCTTAACCTGTCCTTCAGTAACTTCATACAACTAGCATCAATGATTCTGTAGGAACAGAATCACACAACTCTTTTGTCTTTGACCTTTTTGTTCGTTCAGAACATAATCCAAATGGAATAAGTTGTCGACCACGTTTTTTATTCGAAAGTTGTTTTGTGAAACGAGGGAAAGAAAGTGCAGTTTCCAGCCATTCTTTATTATTTTTTCGAAATTTGTCTTCAATCCTACATGATTTTGACCATCTTGTTCTATACTCATACTTAAACTTAGATAGAGTCTGTTTTAAAATACCAAAATTACTCTGATCACAACTAGTCTTATGTTGCAGCTCTTTCAGCATAAAATCATATTAGTCGCTAAAGCTATCCTTTCCAGAACACTTCATAATATTAAGAAGTTCTTTTCTGGTTATAAATAATGTATTAAGGCTCGTCCCTAAAATAAGTAATGAATATTACTGCATATTGAAATATTTAAGAAATAATTTTGGTTTCACAAATATCCATGAACATTCGCATAATTAATAAAGTAGCAAAAAGTAGCAACTTTTTTTTTTGTTTTTCTTTAAGTACATTGTATAAGGACCCTACCAATATTTAAGTTGATACTTGATATGCTTTGGTATCTAAAGAAAATCTCCATTTTTAATAGTTTTTGGTACAATTTTATACCTTTAATTGATAATTTTATTTTTGGATATTATGTGTACATAATTAAAAGTTAACAGTTAGGTACTAAAATATTGTTTCGTACCTGAAGTTGAAGCTTCCATGGTTGATTTGTATAAATAAATTATAAATGACACCTCAAAACTACTTTGAAACGGTTCAAAATAAATGGCCGCCCAAAATACGTGAGCAAATGACGAATAAGGCACACTTTTGTGGCCGTTAGGATAAGTTACGAAGCATTTAATTTCTGCGAAATCGTAGGTAGGTAAGTGTTATTTTGAAATAGTACAAGTGGGTATTTCTAAATAACATTTCATTTTATGAAATTCTGCCAGTCTTTGAGGGTATCTGCCCCAGTGTGCGTCGCTTAAACAAAAAAAAAGAATTGGACCGAATTTTATTAAAATCTTTTCAGATCATATTTTCGTTAATACGCTTCGAACGATACCTAAACGAGTCGTTAATATGGCGTTTTGAAATTTTTCGCTACAGTTTTACATGTCACCCTATATGTTTGAGTCCTATAACCTATTTGCATGAATAAGGTATCAGTTCCCACCTAGCTTAAAAAGTAAAGGCCATAGCATAAAAATTATTTGGAAATTAGTTAAAGGAAAATACTCCAAGTTGGAAAAAAGTTTAGTTGAATGAAGAAGTATGAAGCGCTAATAAAAGAAAAGAAGAATAAAAGTAACAAATTCAAAATCGAGAGTTAGAGCATTAAACACCATATTTTATCTTACTTGATCCTCCATTTTGGGGTCATGTCGTCCGCCCGAATTAAAAGTATCGTAGCAAAAACGCGGGTCTTCTCTTGGGCAAATATGTGGCCCGATCCTTCCCACTAACCATGTATTGGGGAAAATTTCCATAAATCCATACTTGCGAGCGAAATTCTAAAAATAGGCGCAAAAATTAACAAATATAAAACAACAAACTTAAAACAAATAAAAAATTTACCTCCAACGGCTTCATTGATGAAGCTACAGCTCTGAGAACCGGATTGGTCGCGTGCTTCACATATACAACCGGAGCAAAGGCATGCATCGTTTGTATTTTTGCATTATACTCAGGCAGCAAAGATGCCATCACAAAGAACACTGTGTTGCCTTGAGAATGACCAATGAAATGCAATTTGGGCTGAGCGGTCTTCTCTAAAACATAGTCTATCACGGCTGGAAGATCATAAATCCCGATCTCATGCCAAGAGAACTCCCAAAACTTGTAATCGTCTGGGTCTAGGGTTCGATGTTTCCGTGAAAATGTCGTTCCTCTGGCATTTGGATACCAGGCGTCATAGCCGGCATCTGATAAGACGTAAGCCAAGCCTCTTCTTGGACCATTTATGAAAAATGGTTCGGGATTTCCGGACATGCCATGAGCTATTACGATGGGAACTTTTCGCTTGCATGGCGATTTTGGACTTGGTGGTACACGGTGGACTGTTAAGATGTATCCGTCTGATGTTGTTACTGTGTGCTCCTCCATCGGGTATGAGTTTTTTGTTGTGGCTTTTATCTAGAAAATTAATATTCAGTAGTGTGACATTAGCAAATATCATTGAAAAGGGTAACTAAAAAACCAATAGTCTAATACGTATATTTACATTCGGACTTTAACGTCTATTGAATAATTGAATATTAAGCTAAAAGACTGGTCTGACCACCGGCGAGTTTCCACATTCGGATATAATTTTTTTTATCATTAGACTGACCGGCACTAAACACAAATAATTCATTCCGCTGGAGAGCGAGTTCTCGCTAGGGGTTTGGTGCTATTTTGATCTATGGGTTATAAAAAAATTTAAATATCGCCGGTGAACCACGAGTCAAAAACGAGACTCTTTTGCTCCATAGAAAATATGGTTAAAATTACCCTAGATGGTAAGTCGAAGAAACCAACAAGTCCACCTCTTGCAGACGCTGATCCTAAGGATTTTCTTGAGTTTTTGATTAAATCAACACCAAAGAAAAAACTTATCAGCGCTATCAGAAACTTTAACCTTGTAGTCGTAGTTGGCTCTTATCAGTCGTGCGCGTATTTCTGGTCCCATTCTATTGTCGGCTGCTACTATTAACTATTGGGTTTGTTAGACCGCCTTAAGGATATCGACTACGCAGATGATATCTGTTTGCTGGCCCACAGACACCAGGACCTCAAAAGCATACTTAACAATTTGGCAACAGAAAGTAGTCCAGCAGGCTTAAGGCTAAATCCGACTAAAACTAAAGAAATGCGGATAAATGTAAACACCATTGAACGGACAGCGCTGAATAACCGTGACGTGGAACTGGTAGATAAATTCTGCTACCTCGGTTCCTCGGTAGTATTATTACCGAAAATGGCGGTGCAGAAGAAGATGTCAACGGAGATCTCAACTAACACCAAATTGCGGCTGTTCAACTCCAACGTTAAGGCAGTACTTTTGTACGGTTGCGAAACATGTAAAGTCACCCAATTCTTCACAGAACCCTACTATCAGAAGCCGCAACAACTGGGAGATCCTGGTCGGAGCTGAGAGCTGTTGCGCAAAACAGAGTCCGCTGGAGGGCAACTGTTTCCGCCCTATGTCCCATGAGGGATTAAAAGAGTGCAATGACAATGACTATTGACCCAAAGTGTGGGACTAATGTTGGTTCTTCTTGTAGACGAGGCCCCCTTAGGTTGTTTTGCTTTCGGTAATGTGCAATCCAAGATTTCCTGCCGCCTGCTCAATCTGAGTGAAAGCTTCCTGTACAGCTGTTGTTGTTCTTCCAATGATGTCAATGTCGTCTGCATAAGCTAGTAATTGAGTAGACTTGTGGAGGATTGTGCCCTTGATGTCACGCCCGAATCTCTGATCAGTTTCTCTAACCATCCATCCATCCAATGGCGCTACAGCCCAAATCGAGCCTTGGCCTCCTCTAGGGCATTTCTCCAAGTTTGACGGTCCCTTGCAGCATGTCTCCAGTTCCGGATGTTGAGCATTGACTCTGCGTCAGCCGTCACAGAGTCTATCCATCTCCTCCTGGGTCTACCTACTGGCCTACTTCCCGAAATTTCTGATGCCATAAGCCGTTTTGGGATGCGATTGTCCTCCATCCTGATCACGTGGCCGGCTAGTCTCAATCTGTTGATTTTTATTAAAGTTGAGAGTTGTGGGTCGTCAAAAATTTCATACAACTCGTTGTTGTATCTTCTTCGCCATATTCCATCCTCTCTGATTGGGCCTATTATGCATCTGAGAATTTTCCTCTCGAACCTGTTGACTCGTTCCTCTATGTCCTGCCTGAGTCATAGTGCAAGTCTCGCTGCCATAACACAGTACTGGTCGTATTACTGTTTTGTAGAGTGAGAGTTTCGTTTTCCTGTGCACAAATCTTGAGTGCAGGATTTTTTTTGGGCATAAAAGGCTCTATTAGCCAGTAGTATTCGTCTGGTTATTTCTTCTTTTTCTTCGTTTCTTTTTGTGATAGTAGACCCAAGGTAGACTGTTTTATCGACTACTTCTAGGTTATGTTCGTCGATGGTTATATTTCTTCGACTTTCTCCAACGTCAGGTTGAAAATGAGGCAGGTCAGACCGTCCACTTGTCGAAGTCCATTATAGATGTTGATTGGTCTGGACAGTGCTCCGGATACCTTTACTTAGCTTGTCACATTGGTCATGGTCAACCTACATAGTCTTGTCAGTTTGTTGGGGATGCCAATTTCTCTCATGGCTTTGTAGAGTTCTACTCTGGCTATGCTATCATAGTGGCTTTAAAGTCTAAGAAGTAGTGATGAGCAAACGCAAGAAAAATAAGACTAATCTAGTCTTGCTCTTGTCTCGTTATTGTTCAGTCTGTCTTGTTTTTGTTCTTGCAAGCATAACTAAGTTTTGTTCTTGTTATTGGTCTTGCTAACTACTACTTCTTAGCTTGGTGGCGGCAGCATAGCATTATCATCAGATATTGGTGGAGCCTCCGAATCTAGCTCGCCATTTAGTAATTCATCAAAATGCTCTTCCCATCGCTTCAAGATGCCTTTAGGATCGGTGATCAGATTCCCTTCTTTGTCCTTGCAGTATGTGCAACGTCATACTGCGGACTCTTCGGTAGAACTCCCGCGCCTGGTCCGGCCGTCGCTCTCTGTACTGTTCTAGTTCACAGACGAAATTTTTCTTCCAGGCTTCCATTTTTCGTCTGTGAATTCTCTTCTCTTCTTTTCTGAGCTCTTTATAGTTCTCTTCGCGTGCCCGTGTTCTCTGAGACTGCTGCATTGCTCGGTACGCAGCATTCTTACATTCAGTTGCCTGCTTGCATTTATTACACTGTTCAACAGAATCGATTTTCATATTTCACCTTAGAAATCCCTTTATAACAAATATAAAGGGAATTAAGATGAGTCATAATCCAAAATTTTAAACAATTCCATGATAAAAATAAAGAGTTATTAACAAAAAATTGTTGAAATTGAAAATGAGAGACTTGAAGCTTCTATTCACATTTTTAACAAATTTCCGTATTCAAAACTTATTTAAATAATTTTTTTCGACATTAATCACAATTAATTATTCTCAATTAGTATACCAAAAACCAAGTAAATCGGACAATGATATTTTTTTTTGTTTCAAACTTTAAATATTAATAACTTTTTAATTCCATCACCGATTTGCATGAAAGTTGGAAAAATATCATATTTTAAGACCATGAATCCATTCCCCTTGGTCTCTACCTTAGGTGAAATTCGTTGTTGAATAGTGCTATCGAGCCAGTCGTTCCGATCTCTACGACTTCTACCTAAGATGGAACCAGCAGTACCAATGACAATATTTTTAATGCGGGTCCAGCCCTCGTCGACGCCGGCATCTTATCCCCAGGACTTAGTCTTCTGAGCGCGAGTTCTAACCCATGAACGTAGCTGTTTCGAGCCATTTCTGTGTTGACTCGAGCCTGATCAGCGGATGCAAAGACTTTCAGCGTTGTAATGCGCTATCGGAGCACCATACATGATAGTGATCCGAGTCTAAGTTGACACCTCGGTACGTTCGTTCGTTCAACAGACCCGAAAGGTGGCGACGGTGTGGTCTATTTGGTTGCGAGTGGCTCCATCAGGAGATTCCCAGGAAGCTTTATGTATATCTTTACGCGCAAATCTAGTACTTGCAAAGACCAAGTTCTTACTTACTCCCATCTCTACAACTCGTTGTCTATTGTCATTGGTGTTTTCATGCAAGCTGTGGGTGCCGACATATTGCCTGTATACGACGGGTTTTCCAGGTTTCTTTGGGTCGAATTTCCGTCGTATGCTCGTTTGTGCCGCTCAGTACTGGGGTATTTAAATCTTTTGGCCAAATTTGGTCTTCGTGAAGTCGTATGTGGTCCCATTAAAAATAGTTAAAACTTCTACGGCCATCATATGCCCCTCAAAAAGCCAAGCGGCCAGTATTCGGCCGTTGTAAGGTCATTTTTTAATTTTTAATCGGGTTCACACATAGATGTCGCATGCCTTTTGCCGCACTTTGAACGTTTCAGATATTTTATTTGATACTGCCTCGAATAATGTCCCTTACCGGTATATCTCTGTTACACTGGTTGGAGGGATGACCACTTTCATTACAAAAGAAGCACTTTCCACTTGTGTTTCTAGTGTCTAGGCGGACCACTGTTTTAAATTTTCTTGTTTCCGCCGCATTCCGATTTTTGATGCTTTTTCCAGTGATTCCACCTCCCGTTTTAAAAATTTAAACAATCGCTATACTTGATTATTGCCCTTGAAAATGGCGGTGTTACTCACGGAGATATTTGTAATTTCTTGCTCAGTGGAATTCATATCGCTAGAACTTTCTTCGACAGTCCTGAAGCAATCGACCATAAGCTCACTTTGTAGACACCTAAGCAAAACCGATTTTATCATAATAAAATATGTAGGATGCAGAAGGCACTCCAAGTATGGTGAGAGAACGTGTAATATTATTACCAAATTATATAATTTACGAACTAAATCGTATCCTACAAATTCGCTGGCAAGATAGAATTGCAAATGAAGAACTACAACGCCACCCAAGAAAAGATAGATGTCGAAATCAGCCAAATAAAACGCAATTGGATCCCACCGAGTTATAAACAGTGCTGCCAACTTATTGGTTTCACCACTAGAACCGGTGGTTTAGACTTCCCTTTAATGCGAAAAAAACTTATCCAGCGGCTAGTGGGTTTTCTGGTCGTAAGAGGAAAATACACAACTATATAAAATTAGTGTTGGCCATGCACTAAACCATAATAAGGCAAACGTTATTTCTGACCTAATGATTCACTTAAACAAAAACCTTGATTTTTTTGTCAAAGTTGATGAACAGTTCTGAAATGGAGTGAAATTGAAAATACCAACAAATTTTCAAATGCAGCTCTGCAGTTTAGAGAAAGATCAGGAGTAACTCGGTTTGAATAATTGTCCGGCCACTTTTGCTTTTTCATTACTAATTTTGCCACATTCAAACACCGATGTTAAAAAACTTAAGCAGCATAAACATTGCCAAGAATATGCATGAGTTGGTGGCGTGAACGTGCTAGTTTAAAATCTTGATGTATGAGTTCAGAGGTAACCGTCGAGGTTAGTGGAAGATATTTTCATTGGAGTCTTACGCCTTCTGAAAATGGTGGACCCCGCTAACCAGCTGACAAGCGCTGTAACGCCGGCAGTGCCAGATTACCAGACGGAAAACAGATGTATGCTATCCGCTAGGTAAAGACCCAACCTTAGTTGAAGTTTGTTGGTACCCAATTAACCAGCTAAGCCGCCAAGATGCGTTACGAGTGCCGGCTTGTTGTTCACCTACCTCAGTTCAATAATGTTTAGTTCAATCCACATAATTGGCCTCACCGACTAAAGTCCAGTTCATGTTTAGTTCGTGCTTGAAATGGTTGTTGCTTTTCCATCAGAAGTTAGAAATGCAAAATCTCGCTGGAATGGCATTCCATCATTCCAGTTGGTTACTCTCTTTTCAGCGAGCTTACGTTTAACTTCAGTTTTAGTCCAGTTGGGTAAACTAAGGTCTGTTTTATTCTCAATTGAATATGTGGAAAACATATGCGATCTGAAGTTATTCATCAATTTGCTCGAACATGTAATTGGACAAAGCAATAATTCTAATTATATTATTAAAATACTAGCTGGGACCCGGTGCGCCTACGCTGCACCCATAAGTCAATAGTAAACAATAAAAACCATCCATTGACTTAATATTTTTCGAGATATGAATTTTACACAGATGAAATGCCTCAAAGAACATGGGTCTTGCGTCGGCCGCCATGAATCGGTATATTGAGTCTACTACATTGCTTATTGTATTCTACTTATCATACCCTTTCATTTGATACCCATGTTGAGGGGATTGTGAAGAAAGTGGTAATCCGGCCTCTTTAGACGGCCGCCATGGATCTAAAGATATATTTTGTATACTACATTGCTTATTGTATTCTACTTATCATACCCTTTCATTTGATACCCATGTCGAGGTGGTTGTAAAGAAAGTGGTAATTCGGCCTCTTGAGACGGCCGCCATGGATCTAAAGATATATTTTGTATACTACATTGCTTATTGTATTCTACTTATCATACCCTTTCATTTGATACCCATATCGAGGTGGTTGTGAAGAAAGTGGTACCCCGCCCTCTTGAGACGGCCGCCATGGATCTAAAGATATATTTTGTATACTACATTGCTTATTGTATTCTACTTATCATACCCTTTCATTTGATACCCATGTCGAGGTGGTTGTGAAGAAAGTGGTACCCCGCCCTCTTGAGACGGCCGCCATGGATCTAAAGATATATTTTGTATACTACATTGCTTATTGTATTCTACTTATCATACCCTTTCATTTGATACCCATGTCGAGGTGGTTGTGAAGAAAGTGGTAACACCGCCCTCTTGAGACGGCCGCCATGGATCATTTTAGTTTCAATAGCGTCATGGCCTACCTATTGTTTGACAGCTGCGTAAATTTGAAATTTTCATTAAATGTAATGATTCAATTTAATGACAATTTTACATTTGTCAAACAATAGGTAGGCCATGAAGCTATTGAAACTAAAATGAAGTGAAAATTCCTAAAATTACCATTTTTGTTTGGATTTTGCAGCTGTTTTTTTGGTTAAAGGTATAAAAAATAGCCTACGACCTATTCTCAGACCTACCAAATATACACAAAAAATTTCATGCAAATTGGTCAACCCGTTTCAGAGGAGTACGGTAACAAACACTGTGACACGAGATTTTTATAGATATAGATTGACATTTTAGAGCATTTAGTAGAGTCATTATTTTTTCTTGATTATTGATTATTTTCGTTTAAATATCGCCTTTCAAACACTAAGTGTGGGGAATTTATGATTAAATGGAATAATATATTAGTTACTTTTGGCGAAAAGCAAAATATTTTACTGGGTTTCTTTCTGGTGGTTTTAAAAGTTGAATCTAGTGGTTTCTCTGGGAAAGAGTTGGCAACGCTGGTTGTGAAACCTAAAACAGTGTGAAGGAGAATCTTATTAGCGAAGGCCGCAATAGCTGGGAGATCTTTCCTGAGAGACGAAGCTGAGAGCGGTTACCAAAAACAGAGCCCGCTAGAAGGCAACTGTTTCCTTCCTCCGCTTGTGAATGCGGTGAGACATTTATCTACCTTCACTTCAGACTATTGATCTATAATGAACCGGGGTTGCATTTCGTCGGTGATCGAACAGAAGTTAGCTTTCTCGCTTACTATGCTTACAAACAGGTTATACAGCCAGCGCCAGCCCTAGGGTAGAGCGAGTGGAGCGCCAAAATGAATGCGAAAAACAATTTCGAGCAAAAAATAATCATCAATATGCACTGACTCCTAGACCGATCTTACATGGCCTAAGGTAGTGACGAGCAAAAATGGTCTTGTTCTTGCAGTCTTGTCTCGTTCTTGCACATTTAGCAAGAACAAGAAGAAGACTTAGTTATGCTTGCAAGAACAAGAACAAGACAGACTGCACAAGAACAAGGCCACATCCTGTTCGAGATCCATGGAGCAGACTGAATACGGCGGATCTAAACTCGATAAAACCCGTAATCCTAATGTGTAAACAATCATGCTGAAGTTATACTAACGATGGACTGCGGATACCAGGCGAACTTCGATTTGAATTAGCCTTCCATTGGTGATACGGAGCTCTGCCGCCGAGCTCGTGGTATCAATATAAAATAACCTTTTAAAAACTTTTGAAGATGGAGCACTTCTTAATGCCCCAAACATTTCTGGGGCTCCCACAGCTCCCAAAAGAACCACCTACAAGGCCAGTTAGATATGTTTGGATCCATGCTTCAAGGTGTTGAATGTGGTCCCAGTGAAGGAAAGTTTTCGGCATTCTTCTTCAGGGAGGGCTGTCTGAACCCGTATGGAGGGATGGAGTCATTCCTTCATTGGGAGATCTCCTTAGATAAGGGCGCCTAATCGGAGAGGCGACTCTGCGTGACCTCCGAGGAAGAAAGGGATACCGACTTTCTTAATAAGAAGAGGGTTAGATCATCTGGATGTTCTCTAGGGCATAATAACCCCACTGGCATTATGTTGAAAGGATAGGGGTCCAAAAGAAGACCCTAAGGGTTTTAGGGAGTGGAGAATACTCCACAAAGTGCACTGCATAAGATTCCAGGAATCTAGGAGCCCGGCTCCTAGACTGCTAGAACGCAATGCTTGTTATTATTTCCTTCACCAGCTCCCAAGCTCAACTTAGTCTTCCATTTTTTCTTGCGAACTATGACATAATGAACTGGTAGGACAAAGGTTATTCTCCATGAGACGTTTACGCAAAACCCCCCGAGTAACCACGTCAGAGAACAACGTAAATATTCCGAAAAATTCCGCAGAGGTTAGCAAAAAAATTTAAATTATTTGTTTTGATTGCCAAATTGAAAAAAACGTTTGCACAATACATTGATAATTGTTGTTGCTTTTTTTCACAAGAAACATGTTTTTATTTATGCTTCTATTTGTTTTAAAATCGCATTATTTGTCGTCTCACTTTAATTAATGCAAATGTGGGATTTATGGGAATATAATTCCATTTCCATTTTTACAACACCCAAAAATCTGGTTCTTCACTTTGGAAACGGTTGAGTGAACGAATGATAGAAATTATGTTCAGACAAAAATGGTACGGAAATAGCAAGAATAAATTAAAATTTCTATTTATAAACTATTAATTTTATTGCGTTTATTCACTATTGCAAAATTGTCTAGCACTAATATCAACTCAACTAGTTTTCAGTATTTTATATCATAAACATTTCCAAATTTTAAAAATAAAAAGTTATAAAACATTCAAAATATACCAAAAAATTCAATTATTATTTAATATATTTTTTACACACTCACAATGTATTTTTCCTTTGGCGAATTTCTGAAAATATTGTTTAGTCGAAAGCCAAGACGGCTTTGCTGTCCGCTAGTACAAGCGATAAGAACTAGATTAATTAATATAATTAATTTAACATTACTGCACAATTGTTTCATTTTATAAAATTATAAAAAGTTTTCACAAGAATACTAGAATCGTTTCCGAATTTCCTTTCACTTTCAAACTTCACAAAATCCTTATCGCTTACTCAAGCACTTGCTGAAGATTTGTTCTCCTGCAACCCTATTTAGGTGTTTTAAAGCAATCTCGGATCGATCATCTAAAAGCTTATATTACTAATACGCGAGCTACTCTCGAGCTAATATTACTCATTACAGGGTAACTTTACCGGTTCTTTTTGAAGCAGTCGGGTTTTCTGACGCGCTTTGATTAAGTATTCTGTAATCTGGACAGTAAACAAGACGTGAAAAACATTTTGTCATCTTTGATACAAACAAATGTTGCGGTAAGTTAAGAGCAGTGGATGATTGGATACGAAGCCGTCTACTGAAATAGCTTTACGGCTGCATAATTTGTGCAAAAGTTCACATAAAACATTTTTATAGCACAAGTTCTCGAAAGTCTGAACGGTGTTTTCGTTTCATGATTATGGCAAAAAATACGCATATATTTCTGTGACTCAGAAAACACCAAAATTTCCGATCTGGTTTCTTCCGTCTGGTAAACCACAACAACGTTCACTCTTACAGAAAATTTCAAGGTTGAGTCCAATGAATTGTTCGAAGTGCGAAGCCGTTGATCCATAGATGTGACGCAACCTAGAGTTATAGAGATTATTGCAAGTAAAAACTTGGTGAGTGGGTGTGCTAGGATGCACTGATGGAGCAGAGCAGCCTTTCAACTAGTTAAATGGACTTTCAAACCAAATGACAGTTCAAATGGTTCAAGGGCCCTACGTCGACTCAAATCACTAGAAAGATTGGAAACATAACGTATCTGACATAACGTAGTGATTTTATAGGAGGATTTAAATGAAGCTTTGTCCGAGCTTTTAAACATTTTTAGGAGCTTTACTCACTGGGGTACATGCGCGGAATATCACGACGTTTGAAAAAATCTATACATATGTAGTTTAAAATAGTTACAAATATAGTTATAGATTTTTTCAAACTCCGTGACACAAAAAATTTGAACAGTTCTGCGCACCTCATTGCCAAATTTTATAAATATTGTTCTATAATTTCCCCGCTTTTTAGTTAAAACGGAAACAAACGCAGAAAAAACTCAATAAAATAGTTTGGGAAGGGATGCGCGCATGCCGAATGAATAAAGTTATGCTGTTATGACACTTACTTTTTTTCAAAAGAATCTTACACTTTTTAGCAAGTTTAGAAAGGGATAAAAATTCTTTACGGAGATTTGGCATTAGTGCGAAGGACTAGCAATATGATAAAATTGAAGCTAATCTACGCGAAAAAGTTCAGCTAACTCGAAAAGTTCCAGAAAAAGTATGAACAAAGCATACTTTTTCGGGATCTTCATCTTAATTTTTGACATTTACAGACTTTTTTTGTCGACAAAATTAAAAATTTGTGGTTGCTAAAAGAAATTGAATTTTTAAATATATGCGATTATGATAACATTATATTGCTAAAGATACGAAAAAGTATTTACTATTTAAAATTATCTAATTAAGGTCGATTCGCACTATACGGAACGTCAACGTCACGTCACGGAACGGCAACGGCACGTCAATTTTGCTTTCAATTCGCACTTAAACGTCACGTCAACGTAAATTTTGGGTTCAGTCTAAAAAAATTAGATAGGGTATTGCCTTTATTCCGTATTGCTGATTTTAAATTATTATTTGGAATGCCAAAGTTTAATAATACCAAGTTAGCAATGATAGAGAATGTCGAAGTAGCAGTTTTATATACTTTTAATAAAAATTGAACATAACATTTAAAAAAACACATCTTTTCGAGAAGCTATTAGTGCTAAGCAAAAATTGATGGTTTGTTTAATACATACATATAATTAAAACAAGTCAACTTCGTTTAATATAGAAAGTAAAAATTAAATTATATTTCATTGGTGAAATGTGTGATGGGATAGCTTTCCTAAAATTCTTGTGCTGACGCGGAAGAGTTGAATTTTGAGATGGGGATAGTGTTGGTGTTGCCGTTTGAGCATATATTGAACATTGAACATATTGATTCCTGGGGATTTGAAGTTGATGATGATATGCAGGAAGAACTTGTTTTAATTTACATTGGTTGTGGACGTTGCATATCATATTGGTAGCTAATTTGCACCTGAGGTGAGCGTATCGGTCTTGTAATGCTGTACGTTAATGGTAATGTAGTAGAGGATATAAATCGTTCTTTTAATTTCTCTTCTTGCAACTTCGTCCATTGTAGTTTAGAAACTATTGCGAAAATTAAAACCTAACACTTACCTGGGGTCTTATTCTCTATTAGAATACTCGAAACTGTTATCCAAAACTAAAATGCTTCCGTATTCCCTATTACAATATTGCTTCCTTTAGTAGGAATGTCCCCGAAAGAAATGAAAATGAGTGCAAGAGGTTTCAATTGTCTCCCCCATACATAAAATGTTATAAATTGCTCGATTATCCTTGAGCTTTCGAGTAAAAATCTAACAATATAGTTACGGTTTCGAGCAGAATTTAATCAATTTGTAATACAGAATACCATTTTGGCATTTTCGAGAGAAATTCTCACAATATTGTAATTGAGAATAAGGCCCCTGGTGTATTTAATTCTTTGACAATATTTGACCAAATTTTCTCTTTGTGAGTATTGCCACTATACATTTTCTGCGAAAGATCATACAGCTTCTCCTATCGCCGAACCTTTTCAACCAATTTTTCATCTTCCATGATGAATTAGTTTCTTCAAAAAAGATTATTATTTGAAAAATTCGAAATGCTGCCGTTACTACGTTCGCATTCAACAGAATAGATCAGTCACGTCAAGGCACGGCACGTCAAAATATAGTTTGAAACTAATCTTGACTTGCCGTTACGTTGACGGTCCGTGACGTTGCCTATATGTATATGTGAACGTGTAGTGCAAAACTCATTGAAGAATATTTTGACGTGACGTTGCCGTTCCGTGACGTGACGTTGACGTTCCGTATAGTGCGAATCGACCTTTATACAAAACTGCACGAAATGCAAAGCCGCCTTCTCGCTTATATCAAGATGTCCTTGTCTTTTCATACTTGAAAATTATACGGTGAAAAAAAAGCAAGTATCATAACGGCATTAATTAATCTTTATATATGTTGAGCAGAGCTTTTAAATATGTATGTACATGCAAAACTCCTGCTCAACCAAGTCAGTTTATCCATCGTAATAAGCATAATTTTGCTAGAATTATGCCAAGTATTTTTCATCTCTAAATTTAAAATAATTTAAAAAAAATTCTGAAAAAAATACATGAGCCTTTTCATTCATAAAACTGAGAGATCCCTGCAGTCGCAAGCAATACAACCTCCCCAGCAGAAGCGCGCATGCGACTGGCGGAAAACGTCAACAATCTAGTAATCAAAGAGATAAAACCAAAAATTTCGTATTTTTCAGTAGAAATTGCTACAAATTATAAAATGACGTTTTTCATTCATAATTTGTAAATTTTTTAAATAATAGTTCAAGTGCCAGAAAAATACACCTCCTTCTAGCAATACGCAGTCGTGATTGATTAAATGGCAACAAGTGATTTTATAGGAGGAGTTAAATGAAGCTTTGTCCGAGCTTTTAAACATTTTTAGGAGCTTTACTGGGGTACATGCGCGGAATGTCACGACGTTTGAAAAAATCTATACATATGTAGTTTAAAATAGTTACAAATATAGTTATAGATTTTTTCAAACTCCGTGACACAAAAAATTTGAACAGTTCTGCGCACCTCGTTGCTAAATTTTATAAATATTGTTCTATAATTTCCCCGCTTTTTAGTTAAAACGGCAACAAACGCAGAAAAACTCAACAAAATTTTTTGCGAAGGGGTGCGGGATTCTTATTTTAATAATACTGGAATTTTTTGCTAGCGCCCACGCTCTTTTATATTTAAAATTGTTACCAATAACTTCATTAATTTCATTCTTAACTAGAGGTTTACATTCAAAATTATTTTTCACTTTTTGTTACAGGGTAAAAGCGTATTTCTCCTAGTTATTTAAAGTACATATTTTTATTTTCTACTTTTTAGTTTTTTTAATGTCTTCCGCCATTTTGTGCTGGCGGCAATTTTAAGCGGTCCGAGCAGGACGTCTCCGTAACGGAGATTTAAAAAAAAAATGCGGCTTACCTTCGGTTTCTCGATTTTGGTCTATTTGGTAGTTCGACCACCCTCCTCCTTTCACAATCTAGACTTCGGACCAGGCGGAGTTAAATTTAAAATAACGTCACACAGCTTATTGTATTGTACTTGTCTTTTCCTTTCATTTGATGCACATACCGAGGGCGTTGTAAAGAAAAAGGTAATCCCCCATTTTGGGAAGGCTGCCAGTTTGAATTTGGAATGACGCCACACACCTAATTGTATTCTACCTGACATACCTTTTCATTTGTTACCCATCGCGAGGGTAAGGAGGAGGGTCGCAAAATTGCAAAATTCGGCCGCCATCTTGGAACCTCTTTCTTGATTTTTTTACAAAATGATCAGATTGCGTTGTCACGTGAGCTATATATGTATATTAGGGTGGAGTGAAAAAACTGTTTTTTTTACAACGGCTAGGGCATACCTGCAGAAAGTTGTCATTTTAGCTTACAAATGAAGACAAAAAATATTATTCACCTCATTGCATGTTAAGAAAGAGGTGCCCCAGATGGTATAAAGATTTAAAAAAAATTACTGTTTAGGGCTCCGATAGCCTCTTTATAACAAACTCAGTGAATAAATGCGACGTTAGAGATAAAAGACTGCAAGGGTTCACTCAATACTTAACAATTTATTTCAATTATTACAATCTGCTTATTAACTAAAATTTATTGTTTTAATCCAATTTTTCGATTTTAATTGTACAACCTTTATACACAGCTTTTCTCCTGCTTCGAAGTTTTCCTCTACGTGGGGATGGTCTCGACTGTAGAACCTTTGTTGGTAACAAGCTTTCTCCGGGTATTTGGTACTCCTAGAACTTTGCGTGGTCACGATGGTAGATCTCCCTGACAATGGTGGTGCGGAACTTTGCTGAAAGTTAAATTGCGTTTAATAAAGATATTTGCATTAGCTTCAGGGCAACTAATGCAACCAAGAATTTATATTAGCCCAATACAGCTAATATAAAAAATTTAGAATTTATATTAGCCCAGTACAGCTAATATAATAAGAAATTCACATTAGCTTCAAAACGACTAATGTGACCGAGTTGAGATCGCTTCGATTTCTACCTCAAATTCGTATAGAAGATCAAGAGTGATCTGAAGCTTTGGGCAACGCGCTCCGGTATTTATTTGCTCCACTGTAATGCGTCAGTGGGACCTGGTGGGGAGCTTTA
The DNA here is from genome assembly GCA_949987705.1 of Thereva unica. Taxonomy (NCBI): domain Eukaryota; kingdom Metazoa; phylum Arthropoda; class Insecta; order Diptera; family Therevidae; genus Thereva; species Thereva unica. The sequence goes on along the minus strand of OX465283.1, from coordinate 69,203,329 downwards.
GAACTTGTTGTGGATCGTGTTTCCTTAGCGGAGCTTGGTGGGGAGCTTCAGAACTTGTTGTGGATCGTGTTTCCTATGTGTGCGTCAGTGTTGACACTTGGCTGTCAATTCTGTCGGCTCGGTAGGTTTTATAATTATTTTCATATATATATTTTAATTTAATTATTTTTTTCCTTTAGGGTTTTAATGGGAGCCTAGGAGTTATGTTGCGGTGGAGCGCTGGATTTTGCCTTTCTTGGTGTTGTCAGGTTAGTATTTTTCTGTAAGAATTATTTCTTTGTGGTAATTTGTTTTCATTTCAGGATGGATACTGCCGGCGGTTTATGTTTGACTAGAGGGACACGGGAACTATTGTAAGGTAAGTATGTTTGGAAATATCTATTTTATTATTTGCTAATTTATATATATTTTTTTTTTAGGGAAACTAAGACTGAACATCCTCCGGGGCCTTGAAGCGTTCGCTTCAATAGAAGACTATTGATGGATTTTTTTTTTTTTATATTTGATATATATTTTTTTGATGTTATTTAATAAAATACACAATTCACCTGATCTTGGTTGAATTTTATTTAATAAACAACAAGTTTGAATTCATTTGGTTGATTTAAAATTCAGTTCTTTGGTTTGTTGTTTTTTTTTGCTTCTTTTTCAGTCCGTTGGTGGAGTGCCCCTGCTGGAGGGGTTTCCCTGGGGGTGAAGTACCACCCGGCACGTTCGTTCCTTGTTTAGGGTGAATCGTAAGATTTTCCCTTCGAACTGGGTGCGATAGGATGTTTTGGCGTTCATAATTCTTGTCCATGGTAGTGGAAGGGCCTTAATTTTCTCCCATAAGGCGGGTTCCACTATTACATGGGGCGATGGTATTTGTATTGATCCTGCAATTCGTTTGTACTGTCCTGGATCTGTTGATACTTGGAGGTTTTCATATTGGTACTCAAAGTCAGATAGTGCATATTTTGCGTTATTTCTTGAGACTTTGTACTTGGCTTGTACTAGCTGAGACTCGATCTGCTTCCGTTCTACATTAACGGCATCAGTGGTCGAGTTTAGAAAGATAGTTCGTTCACGGAGTCTTGCGATTTCATGGGTCGACTTCTCTAAGGCTTGGCGGAGTTCATTTAGTTCTGAGTTCAATTCTTCTGGCGCATTTTTTAGTATATTTGAAAGTTTCCGTTCACGTTTCGTTGTTCCAGTATCGATAGATTGGCTAGATTTTCGAAATGGTAACTCTTGTAGTGTACCTATTTGAGGGCGAGAGTCTTCGAGTTTCTGAGTTTGATGGCATAGTGATTGAAAAGGGACATCTTTCTTCTCTAGAAGACGTTCATAGTATGATCGAAGTTCAGTGAGTTGCGACTGGAGGTCGGCCAGTTCTCGACGGGTTGTCTGTAGCTCTTCGTTTATCGAATAGTGGGTTTCTTCAATGGATTTGTACTGCAGACAGGCGACAGATATTTCAATACTTGATGAATGTTTATTCCAATCTGGAGTAACGCCTGGAGTTCCATCAGCTTCATGATTATTTGGAAGCGTTTTTGATGCTGATGCTGAGCTATGCAGCCGTTGAGAGTCCTGTTGGCGTTTCTTATTGGCCGAAAAAAGGGATTTGTCACGTAGTTGTATCATCTCTGATTGGCATTTTGATAATTCAACGATTTGGGCTTCAAGGGACATATTTACTAGTGTTAATCGTTCTGAGTGGGTTTGTAGTTCTTGCATCATAGACTGTTGCTGCTGCTGCTTCGTTGCATCTCTTTGTGGATAAAGGTTAATCTCGGTTAAATTCCTTTCAGCCGCTGGGTGACAAGTTACATCTCGTTGGTCGATTAGAGCGTTTTTCTTCCTAGGCTTTCGTACTGCAATAGAATCCAAGACCTTGTCCGAAATGCGCTTCTTCGAGCCCCGATCGGATTTATGTTTGGATGATTTACAATTTTGGTTCAATTTATCTGTAAATCCATATGTCCTTGCCTTCGTCTTTAAGCTGATTCCATCCAGTCTTGATACCGATGTAGAAGATTTCAGTGGCGAATGATGCCCAGATGTGCTTGGCTGTCCTGCGGCTGGAGGGTTTTTTGATCCCGAAGTGCCTAGCGTTTTGCGAGAGACTGCTACGGAGTTGAGACTGCGATGTGATGGGAACCTCTTCAGAATCGGAGAGGCTTTCGGAGTTCCTTTAGTAGTGGCGAAGTTCCTGCTGACAACCTTGCTGCTGTTGTTGTTGATGCTGTTGCCGGGGGGTTTGGTACTAGACGAAACTTTGCTTACCACTGGTGACACTAAATCTGGCAAACACTTTGGCTTTCTTAGGATTCCGCTACTGAGAGGTGTACGAATAGGTTTTGGCTTACGGAGCGGATTCTTTGCACTGGTTTCCGTTGTGGGCGTTGGATTCTGCGTGGGACTATTCTTTGGTATTGAGTATAGTTTTGATTGAGGATGAACAGGAGCAGCCTCGATGTGCTTCTGGCGAACTAATTGCTGACTAAATCCTGGCTTGTGTGTAGACGTTAGCCGATTTCTGATGTTGGACGGACTATCCGTGAGTGGAATGCCCTGTTGTTCACGTCTGAGTTCTGCTGTTGTGGGGACTTCTTCAACACGTCGAAATTTCTGGGCTTGTTGACTGAAACTGGTTAAAGACAATATTGATGTGAAAGAGTTGATCGGGGTCGAGTTGCTGTCTTCTTTAGATGCTTCTCCACTTAATATCCAGCCAAGGATCGTATTCTGCGCGGTAGGTTGACCTTTCAGACCTCTGCGAATGTCGGGTAGGAGGAGTGATCCATAAATATCTGCACCAAGAATGACGTCGATGCGGCCTGGAAGATTAAATGTAGGATCAGCCAGCTTGAGCCCTTGTACATGATTCCACTGGGTTGACGTGATAGGTTGAGATGGCAATGGATTGGTTAAGTTCTTGAACACTAACGCTGTCACATCCATCGTAAAGTTGTGTGATGGAACTACTAGAGCCGTTTCCACCATGGTCTCAGCTGTCCCAACTTCGGCTTGTCCTACTCCAAATATTGGTGCGGTGATACGCCTTTTAGGCAACGCTAATGTTTGAACGGCGTATTCAGTTATAAATGATGACTGTGAGCCTGGGTCAAGGAGTGCTCTGAAGGTTCGCTGTATGCCATGCGTTCCTTGCAATGTTATGAGGGCTGTGTAGAGAAGGACTTCTTTATGCGATGAAGAATGCAGCGCGTTTATCTGGCCTTGCGGTATAGCAGTTTGAGTAGTAGAATCAAGTGAATGGAGATTCGTATGGTTCGAGCTTGCCTCAGAGTTTGTGGGATTTGGATATGTCGGCGTGGTGGGATTAACATGTAGAAGAGAATGATGCCTTTTCTTGCAATGGATGCAGGTGTGTTTACTAGGACAGGTCGATGAGCGATGTCCGTGTCCTAGGCAATTGATGCACAGACCATTGCGTCGTACGATGTTGTCCTTTTCGGTGTAGGGAAGCGCGGTGAACTGTAGACAATTCCTCAATGAATGGTCCTTTCCGCAATGCACACATGTAGAAGTCTGATTAACGACGAATGACTGAATTCTCGAGATAGATTTGCTTTGCTGGATGCTTCTAATTGGATTTGATTTAGTTGAATCGATAGCCTCCAGTGTACGAAAGCGAGTTTCTAGGAATTGCTTTAGAGTGTCGAAAGAAGGTAGCTTATTATCGCTGGCGATTTGTTGTTCCCAGAGCTGCAGGGAGTCTCTAGGCAATTTCCTAGTCACGATATAAATTAACATTAGATCAAAGATATCTTGTATATCTAGATTTTGTAGATTTTGGACACTTTCCGTGGTAGTGTCGAGTAATTTTTTAACTGAATCGGCGTTTTCGCTAGCTTGGGCCTGGTTAAACAATTTATCGAGTTGAACGTGTACTAACATTCTTTTATTGTCAAACCGTTCCTTCAAAATATTCCAAGCTGTCTCATAATTGAGGTCGGTGATTGCGAAGCCTTGAATGAGTCGCGCAGCCTCACCATGGGTACTTGCCTTCAAGTAATGTAGTTTTTCGGCATTAGACAAGTTTCTTTTATTATGTATGAGGGCCACAAACAGATCGTGGAATGACGTCCACTCGGCATAGTTTCCGGAAAAGCTTGGTAATGAAATGCGAGGGAGTTTTAGCGAAGTTTCTACTCCTGGATCAATATTGGCGTTTGATCCAGGGGAACCCGATGGAGCACAATTTTGTATAGAAAGGGTGGTTTTCGAAGTTTCTGCTGATGATATCAGGTCTTCCAATTCACCCACGTGAAGCAGGTAGACTTCCTCTGTTTCCATAAAGGTTGGTCCTGATACATAGTCAGCTACGGCTTCGATGGGTTTTTCCTCTGCAGCCGCATCTAACAAGGTAGAATGATTAATTGAAATTTGTTCCCACAACGAATTCACGCGAGCAAGACGCCTTTTAAGATACTGGGTCGTCTTTCGTGTTTTCGAGTCCTTTCCATAATTTCTGAGGGAGTTTTGTAGATCCTCGACTAATAATTCTTGCTTTTTTATAAGTTTATCCATGATTGGATTCAGCGATAGTTCGACAATAAACTCTGATTAAGACCTTGACGATGCAGGCAGTTCTCTAAGTCACATTAAAATCACTGAGTATATTTATTATACCGGAATCTTGACTATATCCGGCTCGAAGGACCAAAATGTTTAGGGCTCCGATAGCCTCTTTATAACAAACTCAGTGAATAAATGCGACGTTAGAGATAAAAGACTGCAAGGGTTCACTCAATACTTAACAATTTATTTCAATTATTACAATCTGCTTATTAACTAAAATTTATTGTTTTAATCCAATTTTTCGATTTTAATTGTACAACCTTTATACACAGCTTTTCTCCTGCTTCGAAGTTTTCCTCTACGTGTGGATGGTCTCGACTGTAGAACCTTTGTTGGTAACAAGCTTTCTCCGGGTATTTGGTACTCCTAGAACTTTGCGTGGTCACGATGGTAGATCTCCCTGACAATGGTGGTGCGGAACTTTGCTGAAAGTTAAATTGCGTTTAATAAAGATATTTGCATTAGCTTCAGGGCAACTAATGCAACCAAGAATTTATATTAGCCCAATACAGCTAATATAAAAAATTTAGAATTTATATTAGCCCAGTACAGCTAATATAATAAGAAATTCACATTAGCTTCAAAACGACTAATGTGACCGAGTTGAGATCGCTTCGATTTCTACCTCAAATTCGTATAGAAGATCAAGAGTGATCTGAAGCTTTGGGCAACGCGCTCCGGTATTTATTTGCTCCACTGTAATGCGTCAGTGGGACCTGGTGGGGAGCTTTAGAACTTGTTGTGGATCGTGTTTCCTTAGCGGAGCTTGGTGGGGAGCTTCAGAACTTGTTGTGGATCGTGTTTCCTATGTGTGCGTCAGTGTTGACACTTGGCTGTCAATTCTGTCGGCTCGGTAGGTTTTATAATTATTTTCATATATATATTTTAATTTAATTATTTTTTTCCTTTAGGGTTTTAATGGGAGCCTAGGAGTTATGTTGCGGTGGAGCGCTGGATTTTGCCTTTCTTGGTGTTGTCAGGTTAGTATTTTTCTGTAAGAATTATTTCTTTGTGGTAATTTGTTTTCATTTCAGGATGGATACTGCCGGCGGTTTATGTTTGACTAGAGGGACACGGGAACTATTGTAAGGTAAGTATGTTTGGAAATATCTATTTTATTATTTGCTAATTTATATATATTTTTTTTTAGGGAAACTAAGACTGAACAATTACAAAATCAGCCTTTTGCCCACCTCGAAGATTGGTTTTTTTTATTTATGTTGTAGTCAAAATAAACATTACAATTCTTAATTTTGGCTCTTTTTAAACACAAACAAAACTATAACGCAAGTTTTAGAACAAAACTTATCATGCAAACTACAAACAAGATATTTTTTACCATTTTTACAAATTTTAAGAAAACCTCATATTTATGTATAAATGGGGCACTATATGTTTATAACTTTCATATTTGACCCTAAGATTTTAGATAATTTAGATTCCCGCACTCCCGCATTCCCGCATTCCCGCACTCCCGCACTCCCGCATTCCCGCATTCCCGCATTTCCGCACTCCCGCATTCCCGCACTCCCGCATTCCCGCACTCCCGCATTCCCGCATTCCCGCACTCCCGCATTCCCGCACTCCCGCATTCCCGCATTCCCGCACTCCCGCATTCCCGCATTCCCGCACTCCCGCATTCCCGCATTCCCGCACTCCCGCATTCCCGCACTCCCGCATTCCCGCATTCCCGCATTGCCGCATTCCCGCATTCCCGCACTCCCGCATTCCCGCACTCCCGCATTCCCGCATTCCCGCATTCCCGCATTCCCGCATTCCCGCACTCCCGCATTCCCGCACTCCCGCATTCCCGCACTCCCGCATTCCCGCACTCCCGCATTCCCGCATTCCCGCATTCCCGCACTCCCGCATTCCCGCACTCCCGCATTCCCGCATTCCCGCACTCCCGCATTCCCGCACTCCCGCACTCCCGCACTCCCGCATTCCCGCACTCCCGCATTCCCGCACTCCCGCATTCCCGCATTCAGGCACTCCCGCACTCCCGCATTCCCGCATTCCCGCACTCCCGCATTCCCGCACTCCCGCATTCCCGCATTCCCGCACTCCCGCATTCCCGCATTCCCGCACTCCCGCATTCCCGCACTCCCGCATTCCCGCACTGCCGCATTCCCGCACTCCCGCACTCCCGCATTCCCGCACTCCCGCACTCCCGCATTCCCGCATTCCCGCACTCCCGCACTCCCGCATTCCCGCATTCCCGCATTCCCGCACTCCCGCATTCCCGCATTCCCGCACTCCCGCATTCCCGCACTCCCGCATTCCCGCACTCCCGCATTCCCGCATTCCCGCATTCCCGCACTCCCGCATTCCCGCACTCCCGCACTCCCGCATTCCCGCATTCCCGCACTCCCGCATTCCCGCATTCCCGCATTCCCGCATTCCCGCACTCCCGCATTCCCGCATTCCCGCACTCCCGCATTCCCGTACTCCCGCATTCCCGCACTCCCGCATTCCCGCACTCCCGCATTCCCGCACTCCCGCATTCCCGCATTCCCGCACTCCCGCATTCCCGCATTCCCGCATTCCCGCACTCCCGCATTCCCGCATTCCCGCATTCCCGCACTCCCGCATTCCCGCACTCCCGCACTCCCGCACTCCCGCACTCCCGCATTCCCGCATTCCCGTACTCCCGCATTCCCGCACTCCCGCACTCCCGCATTCCCGCACTCCCGCATTCCCGCACTCCCGCACTCCCGCATTCCCGCACTCCCGCATTCCCGCACTCCCGCATTCCCGCACTCCCGCATTCCCGCATTCCCGCATTCCCGCACTCCCGCATTCCCGCATTCCCGCATTCCCGCACTCCCGCACTCCCGCATTCCCGCACTCCCGCACTCCCGCATTCCCGCATTCCCGCACTCCCGCACTCCCGCACACCCGCACTCCCGCACTCCCGCACTCCCGCATTCCCGCACTCCCGCACTCCCGCATTCCCGCATTCCCGCACTCCCGCATTCCCGAACTCCCGCATTCCCGCATTCCCGCACTCCCGCACTCCCGCACTCCCGCATTCCCGCATTCCCGCACTCCCGCACTCCCGCATCCCCGCACTCCCGCACTCCCGCACTCCCGCATTCCCGCACTCCCGCATTCCCGCATTCCCGCACTCCCGCACTCCCGCACTCCCGCACTCCCGCATTCCCGCACTCCCGCATTCCCGCACTCCCGCATTCCCGCATTCCCGCACTCCCGCATTCCCGCATTCCCGCATTCCCGCACTCCCGCATTCCCGCATTCCCGCACTCCCGCACTCCCGCATTCCCGCACTCCCGCATTCCCGCATTCCAGCACTCCCGCATTCCCGCATTCCCGCACTCCCGCATTCCCGCACTCCCGCATTCCCGCACTCCCGCATTCCCGCACTCCCGCATTCCCGCACTCCCGCATTCCCGCACTCCCGCATTCCCGCACTCCCGCACTCCCGCACTCCCGCACTCCCGCATTCCCGCACTCCCGCATTCCCGCACTCCCGCATTCCCGCATTCCCGCACTCCCGCACTCCCGCATTCCCGCATTCCCGCATTACCGCATTCCCGCATTCCCGCATTCCCGCACTCCCGCATTCCCGCACTCCCGCATTCCCGCACTCCCGCACTCCCGCATTCCCGCACTCCCGCATTCCCGCACTCCCGCACTCCCGCACTCCCGCACTCCCGCATTCCCGCACTCCCGCACTCCCGCATTCCCGCACTCCCGCATTCCCGCATTCCCGCACTCCCGCATTCCCGCACTCCCGCATTCCCGCACTCCCGCATTCCCGCTTTCCCGCATTCCCGCATTCCCGCACTCCCGCACTCCCGCATTCCCGCACTCCCGCATTCCCGCATTCCCGCACTCCCGCATTCCCGCACTCCCGCACTCCCGCATTCCCGCATTCCCGCACTCCCGCATTCCCGCATTCCCGCTTTCCCGCATTCCCGCACTCCCGCATTCCCGCATTCCCGCACTCCCGCATTCCCGTACTCCCGCATTCCCGCATTCCCGCATTCCCGCACTCCCGCATTCCCGCACTCCCGCATTTCCGCACTCCCGCATTCCCGCACTCCCGCATTCCCGCACTCCCGCATTCCCGCACTCCCGCATTCCTGCACTCCCGCATTCCCGCATTCCCGCACTCCCGCACTCCCGCATTCCCGCACTCCCGCATTCCCGCATTCCCGCATTACCGCATTCCCGCATTCCCGCACTCCCGCACTCCCGCATTCCCGCACTCCCGCATTCCCGCACTCCCGCATTCCCGCATTCCCGCACTCCCGCACTCGCGCATTCCCGCACTCCCGCATTCCCGCACTCCCGCATTCCCGCACTCCCGCACTCCCGCACTCCCGCATTCCCGCACTCCCGCATTCCCGCACTCCCGCATTCCCGCACTCCCGCACTCCCGCATTCCCGCATTCCCGCACTCCCGCACTCCCGCATTCCCGCACTCCCGCATTCCCGCACTCCCGCATTCCCGCACTCCCGCATTCCCGCACTCCCGCACTCACGCATTCCCGCACCCCCGCATTCCCGCACTCCCGCATTCCCGCACTCCCGCACTCCCGCACTCCCGCATTCCCGCATTCCCGCATTCCCGCATTCCCGCACTCCCGCATTCCCGCATTCCCGCATTCCCGCACTCCCGCATTCCCGCACTCCCGCATTCCCGCATTCCCGCACTCCCGCATTCCCGCACTCCCGCACTCCCGCATTCCCGCACTCCCGCATTCCCGCACTCCCGCATTCCCGCACTCCCGCACTCCCGCACTCCCGCATTCCCGCACTCCCGCATTCCCGCACTCCCGCATTCCCGCACTCCCGCATTCCCGCATTCCCGCACTCCCGCATTCCCGCACTCCCGCATTCCCGCACTCCCGCACTCCCGCATTCCCGCACTCCCGCTTTCCCGCACTCCCGCATTCCCGCACTCCCGCATTCCCGCACTCCCGCATTCCCGCACTCCCGCATTCCCGCACTCCCGCATTATATATATATATATATATGTATATATATATATATATATATATATATATATATATATATATATATATAGTGCCCCATTTATACATAAATATGAGGTTTTCTTAAAATTTGTAAAAATGGTAAAAAATATCTTGTTTGTAGTTTGCATGATAAGTTTTGTTCTAAAACTTGCGTTATAGTTTTGTTTGTGTTTAAAAAGAGCCAAAATTAAGAATTGTTATGTTTATTTTGACTACAACATAAATAAAAAACCAATCTTCGAGGTGGGCAAAAGGCTGATTTTGTAATTTTTTTTAAGTCTTTATACCATCTGGGGCACCTCTTAACATGCAATGAGGTGAATACTATTTTTTGTCTTCATTTGTAAGCTAAAATGACAACTTTCTGCAGGTATGTAAAAAAAACAGTTTTTTCACTCCACCCTAATGTATATGTGAAGCTCAATCGGAAACCGGGAAGTGGGTCAAATTTAACTTCCAAGATTTTCTTGCATAGTTACAAGTGAAACTAATAAAAGCGTTGAACAATAAAAAAAAAGTTATTAAATATGCGTTAATAAAAAGGATAAAATAAACCGGCGACAAAATCGCCTTTACGTAACTCTTCCAGCGACAAATTAGCGAAAAAAATACGCCGTAAACCCAATTCGGTTATCTCCTATTAAATGAAACATACGCATTTTGACCTGCCACGTTGACTGACCCCTCAAACAGGCGAGAAAACGACATTTCATGATTCTTTCAAATTTCGACAAACGACATTTCGTTATTGATTCAAATTTGCCTAAAATCCCGTTTCGTTATCTCCTTTTAAATGGGAGATACGTATGTTGGCCAGCCACCTTGATAGGCCGATTGGCAAAAATCGTCCTGCGGGTCGTAAAAAAACCGGGGACAAAATTGGTATTACATAATTCTTTCAGCGACAAATTAGCGACAAAATATGCCGCAAACCCCATTCCGTTATTTTACTCAAATCGAAAGATACACTGGGTGTAGTGAGTGATCGGCCTTGTTCTTGTTCTTGCAAGCATAACTAAGTCTTGTTCCTGTTCTTGGCATTGCTAAATGTGCAAGAACAAGACAAGACTGCGAGAACAAGACCATTTTGCTCATCACTAACTGGGTGGCCAGCCAATTTGATATCAGCATTTTCATCATTATTTACACAATGAGGTGGCCGACAAAATTATTTTTGACTTAACAATTAGCAACAAACTATCGACAAATTATAGACCTGCACCCCTGTGTGGCACGAGTCTTTGGCCAGCTAGCTTGATATACCTTAAAATAGGTAATTTTGGGAATTTTCACTTCAGTTTCAAGAACTTCAGTTCTTTGAGCAGTTCTGTGCACCTCGTTGCTAAATTTTATAAATATTGTTCTATCATTTCCCCTCTTTTTAGTTAAAACGGCAACAAACGCAGAAAAAACTCAACAAAATAATTTGGGAAGGGATGCGCGCATGTCGAGTGAATAAAGTTAATCTATCTTTATATGTATAGCTTTTAAATACATGTAAAGCCCTTGCTCATCTAAGCCAGTTTATGCATTCTGGCATCACTTCTGCTCCCATACTTGCACAATTAATTCATGAATCGCTTAGTGTAATGTAGGCCCTCCATATTTAACCAGCTCCGCTGCGATGCCGTCTGCACCGAGGCCTTGTTGTTTTTGAGCCGGCTGATGGCTCTGCTAACTTCTTCTATGCTTGGTGGCGACAGCATAGCATTATCATCAGATATTGGTGGAGCCTCCGAATCCAGCCAGCTTGCCATTTAGCAATTCATTCATTATTATCATCCGGGGACTCTTCTGTAGGTTCGAGAACGTTTACGAGGCTGATGTTCTTAAATGTACCTCGTACACGAAGTGTGCATAGCCTTTCGTTTATTGCTTTAAAGCCGATAATGGTAGGCTTCATTCTTTTGCTGTCCATAAAACCTAGTCCAAGAACATGGTGTTTTGTATGAAAGTGACAGAGTTGTCAGTAATCGCAATAATTTATAATATTTTTTTCATCCATTCTGAGGAAATTTTTTAAATCCCTCATGGATGTCTCTTGTAACTCTTTTAATAAGTTAACATGAGAATATTTTTGCTGTTTCAAGAGCCATTCTTTGGTCTATACACTTCTTCCTTTTCTTTTTTTTTTCTTCGGAGAAAATGTTTATCACCATCGTTGATAACACTAATTTTAGCGGCTGGTTATTATCAACCTTTTCGCGACCGCACATAAAATGAAGTTGCACAACCAAAAATCACAATTATGGGATATCACATTTTTCTTAGTACAGCAAGGATGTACATCCAATTTGACCGTGTATGGGGGGCTTGAGAAATTGAGTGTTATATAGTTATTTGAATCGTATTCTTATACAATTTGTACATTGAAAATGTAAAAGAACCCAATTACTGCCTAAAAATATTCATATATTTCTTAAATTTATTCTTGAAACAATTCTTGTTATTTAATTTTCTAAATCCTGCATTTACTATACTTAACGTTTATTAATATAGATGCACTGCAGCAAAAACAAATGTTTTGTCTTAATTTTGTATTATTTTCTTCTAAAAATATTCCTGAATAATCGCACATAACATAAAAATTCCAAATCCTCTTCCCAACAGCTTTTAATCAACGTCTCTCCACGACCAGCCGAACATAACCACACCCTGCGAACACAAGTCGTATAATTTATTACAAAAGCCATTTCCACCGAATGGGGTGCATACCATAACACCCTGAAAGGTGAATCGGCCTTACGCGAACACTCCTTAATCAATATCCACCGTGGCTTTATGTTTATACGTTCTCTATCACAAAAATGTATTCCATAGAATACCGAACAGTTTGCAATTTCCCTTCGAGGTTTCAACACTTCGTTAAAACTTACTATTCTTAATTTAAGGCTTTCGGTTAAACACAGTAATGGGCAACAAGGTGGTTACTTTCTCAGAACAACAACTTGATGATTATCAGGTATTTTTAGTAGCAGCAGCTAATTGTTGTCTCGTGTTATTCATGTTTTGTGGCTTCTTTATTGCAATGGATCACCGGGAATCCAATTTTCTAGGACTGCACTTTTTTCACAAGAAAGGAAATTTTACGGTAAGCCCTTTTACATACAAGGAAGCAATAACCCAAGTGAAACATCCCCCTTGAGTTATCTTTTCCTTTTATCACCACACGCTGTAAACTAAATTGAATCAACTATTTTTGTTGTATCCTTACAAGGGTGCACAAGCGTTTTCGAGAGCTACGACCCGATTTGGTTCCACGCCAAATGACCGAAACAGAAGCATCAAGTCTAAAGGTTCCACGCGAATTCATTGAAAAAATGCCAGAACTGAGAGAAAATCCATTCCGGACAAGAATTTGCGAAGCATTTTCCCGTGACGGTGAAGGTGACTTGTGTTTCGACGACTTTCTTGATTTTTTATCCGTTTTCAGTGAACAAGCTCCAAGGGATATCAAGGTTTTCTATGCCTTTAAAATTTACGGTGAGTTCACTTTACTGTTCTGTGGTGAATTGACCAATGTTAAATCTTACGTTTCTACAACCCACAAATAGATTTCGATAAGGACGGCTTTATTGGTGAGGCAGATTTGAAAGAAGTTCTTACAACCATGACCAAAAATGAACTGACCCCTGAGGAGCAGCAACAGATTGCTGATAAGGTTATCGAGGAAGCTGATGTAGATGGTGATGGTCAGTTGTCCTTTATTGAATTTGAACATGTAATACTTCGGGCACCAGAGTTTCTTGCAACTTTTCACATTCGTATATAAAATTTAAATGTTTTTATGTGAGTGATCTGTGAAATATTTTATTTTTATTAAAGAATTAATGAGAATTTGATCTAATGAAGTAAGTTTTAAAAAAGTCCTAGAACTTCCTATTGTTTGACAGCTTCGTAAATGCAAAATTGTCATTAAATTGAATCATTCTATTTAATGACAATTTCAAATTTACGCAGCCGCCAAACAATAGGTAGGCCATGACGCTATTGAAACTAAACCGAAATACAATAAGCAATATACATAGTATACTCAATAAATATACCGTTAAATCCATGGCGGCCGTCTCAAGAGGGCGGATTACCACTTTCATCACAACCCCCTCGACATGGGTATGAAATGCAAGGGTATGATAAGTAGAATACAATAAGCAATGTAGTATACTCAATATACCGTTAGACCAATGGCGACCGTCCCCATGTTCTTTGAGGCACTTCATCTGTGTAAAATTCATATCTCGAAAATTACCAAATCAATAGATGGTTTTTATTGGCTACTATTGGCTTATGGGTGCAGCAAGGCGTACTGGGTCCCAGCAAGTTTTCTAATAAATACTATTAACTTATAACTTTAATTTTTAGTGAAATGTTTGTATTTTTTCCACAAGGCATAGGATTTTTTTTTTTTTTTTTTTCCTGTGTGAGGTATTAGGTCCAAAGGTACTGCGGCCATTTAGTTGGCCTATTGTACTACACCCCTACACCTCATATTTGTAGGCCAGACCGCCTGAACAAGTTCAGCAGTCTGCCTAGTGGTTTGTCGCTTAGACTTGAGTGTTCGAGCAGGGACTTCCCGAACAAAGAGACCCTGCTCCTCGCTATTGCAGGGCACTCACAGAGAACATGGAGGGCAGACTCATCCTCTTCTAGGCAAAGCCTACATGTAGGGTCCTCTGCCCTTCCTATCTTCCATAAGTGGTAATTTAGGGCACAGTGTCCGGTAATTAGGCCAACAAGTGTCCTAACATCACTCCTGCTGCGCCGTAATAATTCCTTGGCCGTCTTAGGGGACGGCCCTGGAAGGAACCGCTTAGAGTTGGCCAGTCCAGGCGCGGACCTCCAGCGTTCAATATGTTTCATCAAGGTCCGATCGGCCAGGGCCCTTTGCAGCAAGCTGGACGGTGCCCCAATAGCCGGCTCTGGACCAATGAATTCTAAATCAGAGCCCTGTTTAGCCAGGGCATCCGCACTTTCATTGCCTTCGAAGCCCCGGTGACCTGGGACCCAGACAAGTGTGATTTGATTGAGAACGCCCAACTCATGAAGAGCACGTTGGCAGTCCCAAACTAATTTCGACTTGGTCCTACGGGACCTTATCGCTCTAATTGCCGCTTGGCTATCAGAGAAGATAAAAATCCGTTTATTTTGGTAGGCCCTTCTTAAGTTCTCATGAGTGCATGCCAGAATAGCGTACACCTCTGCTTGAAAGACAGTTGCCAGAGTGCCTAGACTTATAGCCTTGCTGAATCTGGGACTTTCACTCCAGATTCCTGCGCCTACACCTGTCTCCGTTTTAGAGCCATCCGTGTACCATACTAGCCCGCCCGGCATAGGATTAAAAACAATAAAATATCAGAGCCGGAGCTTGTGGTTGTGAAAAACTGAGGAAAAACAGGCGCCAAAGTAAGTTATTAAATTTATAGAAATTTATTTTTGTCAGATAAAAGTTGAAATAAAACCTGTTCAGGATCCAAGGTAGAGATAT
This sequence comes from Thereva unica, assembly GCA_949987705.1. Classification (NCBI taxonomy): domain Eukaryota; kingdom Metazoa; phylum Arthropoda; class Insecta; order Diptera; family Therevidae; genus Thereva; species Thereva unica. The sequence continues at coordinate 69,188,254 of OX465283.1, read as the reverse complement.
CAATGCTTGATATTTTAGGCGAAAACGCGTAAAGGTAAAAGGTATTTTTTATTTCTTTCTAATGATATAATATACATATTTTCAACTTTCAGGTTGTAAACCTTATAAGACCATCCAAGAGAGCAGGGGAATACATACGTCCTATAAAGTATGTACTGGGCTAGGTTTTAAAATAAAAGTGCTTGTTTAATAATTTTTTTTTTGATTGGGCTCTTTCGATTTTTTTGCAATTAGTCCATTCAAAACGCGCGTTAGGGTGTTCCAAAATAACACCGTTAAGAAAATCGAACCCTAAAGGTTTTCGCGATTATTTCAATAAAAATGAAAACTAATGCAATGAAATAGATACACTTTTTTTAATATTTATTTGCGAAGGTGGTTGATTTGTATTAAATCAAGGCGAACTTTATGATAAGGGGTAACCCTAAAGGGTTGAAACCACCCCTAAATCGGCTAAAAATAAAAAAATTGTAAAAATTACTTTTTTTCAAGTTTATGCTTCAAATTCGATTGTGGGGGGTACTGTTAGGCAAAAATAAGTTATTTTCAACCCTTAAGGGGTTAAAACTACCCCTACAATTATAAAAAACAGCTTCGCAAATAAATATTAAAAAAAGTGTATTTCATTGCATTAGTTTTCATTATTATTGAAATAATCGCGAAAACCCCTGTTCAAGAACAATAATATTAAATTTATATTTTTTACTGCAAATATTGATGCATAATTATAATTTGATACCTGCATGCGGCGGATATCCGCCAGGCGGAATTTATAAATTGATGGAAACTTGCGGGTGCAAATGGACACCATGCACGCGCAAATCAATTGTGCTAATCCAGCAAATTATGTGTAAAATATTTGTACCTAGATGTAAGTTAAAATTAAATTAAATATTTAGTACTTATTTAACATTCGAATTGGTCGGTCAAATAAATTGTTTTATTATAAAGTCTTTGTTTTCTTATGTTTTACCCGAACATAAAGTGGTCCTTCGAGCTTTTTTCTTTTTTGTTTTCATAAGTGAAGTTGAAACCAGCAAGAAAGTGCATTACAGTTGCTTAAAAAAAAAAAAAAACCTGAGATAATTTCTGTTTGGTCAAATTGTGGTCGTTAAAGTGTAAAATTAAGCGACAAAGTTAGAAATTTGTGCACTTCAAAAAGTTAACAGATTTATAAGTGTGTTTGTTTACATTTGGTCTACAGAGTTACCATTAATGTGAACTAATTAAAAATTTAAAAGCAAAATAAAGTGCGAATAATAAATGTTTAATAATTATCTCAATTACTGTAATACAAACCAGCAGCTGATCAGTGGGCAATCATTTTATTAAGGTGCCACCAAATCAACAAGTTACAACAGTTACAGAGGTCCACACAGGACAACAGTAAAGGCTACAGAATCCAGCAACAGAGGTCCACACAGGACAACAGTAAAGGCTACAGAATCCAGCAACAGAGGTCCACACAGGACAACAGTAAAGGCTACAGAATCAAGCAACAGAGATCCACACAGGACAACAGTAAAGGCTACAGAATCCAGCAACAGAGGTCCACACAGGACAGCAGGAAAAGTCTACAGACTCCAGCAACAGAAGTCTACACAGGACATCAAAAGGACATCAGTTCCACAAAACAAGATACCGAATATAAGATAAGTACTCAAAATATAAAAATTAAAAATTACATAATTTTCGAAAGATATATAAAAAATCAATCTCTACAAAAAATAATCATTAAAATAAAATAAAAATCTACAAATATATTGTTTTTTCATAACAAATTTTCAATACACATATTGCAAACGTTGTTATCATATTATATATTTTTTAATTTTTACTCTTTTTAACATTTATGATTAAAACCCAATAAAGTGTCGATTATTATCATTATTCCATTACTATACAAAATAAAAAACCCTAACGTAATCAAAAAGTTCTCTGTAAAGTGTTCATTTACACCGCGCAAGTTCCAAATAGTTTTTCATTTATCAAGGTTAAAACCGTTTATCGAGTTAAAGGGTTACGAAATTCGGTACAAGTTAAATTCGCACGCAAGTATTTAAACAAACATCCGCTCTCCCAGAGACTTACTTTAATCACTAATCAAGCCTACGGTTCTCAAAAAAAAAAACAAAATGAGTAATATTGCCCAAGATTTAGCGCAACAACAAGAGCTAGGTGAGTCAATTCAAAGGGTGGAAATTAATTATGGAAAGGATTCCGCGAAAAGGAAAAATAAAGAGTATTTTGAAAAAAAATTGCGCAAATTAGAAGAATTATGGACAGAGTTTCATTTAAAAGACGTTGATCTCCAAACATACAGGAATAAAGATCCGAACAACAAGTACTTTGTGAACAAATTTGCAGAACAGGTACACGCAGCATACATATCAGCTAGAGATTTGATATCCAAGGATTATAATGAGATGCTATGCAAAGAAATCGACAATTCAGATAAGGAACAAATAGAGGCCCAGGATAATCAAGCCCAACCAGGTGGCAGTCAAACCAATCAGAATCAGGAAGATTCACAGCAGCCTCGAGTTAAAACGGGGACATTTAACTTTAAAGGAAAGGAAGGAGAAATTTTCAACAGAGAACTCGAAAACACGCTAAAGGTACAAATAAGTAAAATGGCAGCTCTATTAAGAATAGTAGAAGTGATAGAGAACGAGGTGGACAATACAAAATCAACAGTTTATTATCAACAAAAAATCCAGACATTACAAAATTACTGGAATCAGATTGAACGGAATCACGACGAGTTAATCAAGTTGGCCGGCCCACATGAAATAAATCATGAATATTTCGAGCAGCAAAAATATGAACAAACAGAGGACATATACCAAACAATAATAATACAGTTACAAGAGTTGTCTGCCAGGACACGACAGGAGAACCAGAATATGGAAAATCAAACAGCTAATAGGGACAAGCCAAATGGGGCCAAGATTAAACTTCCTCCAATAATAATCCCAAGATTCAATGGAGACTATAACACATGGAGACAGTTCCATGATCTTTTTGAACAGCTAGTCCATACAAACGAAAATCTTAGTACGGTTCAAAAAATGCAGTATCTAAAGGCAAATTTAATTGATGAAGCAGCGCAGTTGGTAGGCCACCTACCAATAACAAATGACAATTACATTACAGCGTGGGGGCTACTAATTAACAGGTACGAGAATAAACGTTTATTAGTGCGAGCTCAATTAAATACATTACTAACGCAGGCAGATGCGAATGACTCAGCAAATTCAATTAAGAATTTGCATGATACAACTAATGAGTGCTTATTCGCATTAAAAAATTTAGGCCTAGAAGTGGAAAGTTGGGATGCAATTTTAATACATATTTTGTCTAAGAAATTAGACAAAGATACCCAAAAGTTATATGAACTCTCCTTAAAATCTCCCAGAGATTTACCAAAATTATCAGAATTTTTGTCCTTCTTAGAGGTAAGATTTCAAGCACTGGAAAATATTAAATCACATAGAGATCCATCAACGCAGTCCAATAATAGACAAGGAGGTATAAAAGCCAAACTATACAGTAAGTCGAACCTTAAGAACTATCATATAAAGGGATATAGTCGATGTGAAGCTTGTGGGGGAAATCATAAACTTTACGAATGTTCCAAGTTCGTAAATTCGAGTTATACCCAAAAACAAGAGCTCTTAAATAACTGCAATCTTTGCAAATTATGTTTAAGACCTCACCACATGTCTGAATGCAATAGCAAGAAAACGTGCAAAATATGTAATAGTGCAAAGCACAACACCCTATTACATATTGAAAGTCAAAACAAGCAACTTAATTTCCAATTAAGGAAAGGTGAAGACTCGAATAAAAACAAACCAACCTATAGGCCAAATCGAGGTGAAGTAAACAAACAAAAGAGCATCATAAATTATCCGAAACCTAGCACTTCAAGCAGCCATGGCCAAGAAGGTACTGACTCAAACCATACCATAAACGTTCAAACCTACAACTCGAGTTCTACTGAAGTTGGCGTAATGTTAGTAACAGCAATGGTTAAAGTAAGAAGCTCAGAAGGAAGAGAAGAAATTTTGAGAGCCCTAGTCGACCAAGGTTCTCAAGGTAGTTTCATAAGGGAAGATGCGGTACAAAGACTAAGATTGAAGAGGTCTAAGGTCTGTGCTGAAATAACAGTTGTTTCAGACATCAAAATTGGTAGTGCGAAAAGCAAGGTATCATTTCAAATAAGTTCCATATATCCCTCATCATTTCAATTATGGGTGTCCGCATTCGTTCTCAAATCGGTATCAAAACCCATTCCCGACACTGAAATAATTAGTAGAGAAATAGACACCCTGAAAAATCTGCCTCTGGCAGATCCTAACGCATTTAGTCCCGGACCTATTGACATTATATTAGGCGCGGAGGTATATGACGAAATTATGCTGGAAGGTATAAGAAAGGGAATCAAAGGTTATCCACTTGCCCAAAAAACAGAATTGGGATGGATATTGTCAGGTAAGGTTCCCGTCCCAACTACAGTAATCAAATGCCACGTATCCCAAATAGAGATAGACGAGTCTCTAAAGAGATTCTGGGATCTCGAGGAGCTAGCACCCAAGAGCGAAACTTCGAAAGAAGAAATCCTTGCTGAACAAATCTACACAGCAACTGTTGCTAGAGATCATGAAGGCAGATACATAGTTCATCTACCCTTCAATGAAAAAATAAACAATTTAGGATACTCCAAGGGGAGGGCTATGAGCAGATTAGTGCAGATGGAACGAAAGTTCCATCGAGATGACAAATTTAAAGACCAATATCAAGCGTTCATTAAGGAATATCAAAACCTTGGTCATATGAGACCAGCATTAAGCACACAAGATGCATGCTATCTACCCCATCACGCTGTTTTAAAAGCAGACAGCACCACAACAAAATTAAGAGTGGTCTTTGATGCGTCGTGTCCTACAAGTTCAGGAGTACGACTCAATGATGCCTTACTAAAAGGACCACAACTACAACAAGACTTAATGTCGATACTTATCAGGTGGAGGAAACATAAGTTTGTCATATCATCTGACATAGAAAAGATGTACAGACAAATTAAAATTGTAGACGCTCACCAGGATTACCAGAGAATCCTTTGGCGGGAAACTCCCCAAGCCCCTTTGCAACAATTCAACCTTACCACGGTAACTTATGGCACAAAACCTGCACCATTCCTAGCGATACGTACCTTGTATCAATTGGCCAACGATGAAGGACACAACTTCGTCAGAGCGGCAACAGCACTTAAACAAGATTTCTATGTTGACGACTTGTTAACAGGTGCAGACACCATCGCATCGGTCAAGGAATTGAGAATACAATTGGATGAGTTGTTAAGTAGGGGAGGGTTTAAGTTAAGAAAATGGGCTAGTAACAGCATGAACATCTTGGAAGGCGTTCATGAGTCAGACAAGGAACAAAATCTTTTAAGTCTATCAGGTGACACTAAGGTAAAAACCTTAGGAATATATTGGTGTCCACACAGAGATACCTTCACATTTAAAGTAAATACAAGTCAACAGACTATAACTCCAACCAAAAGAGTAGTATTATCAGAATGGTCACAATTGTTTGATCCACTAGGTTGGTTAGCTCCCTGCATCATTAAGGCCAAATTAATGTTTCAATCATTATGGAAAGCTAACTTATCATGGGATGAAGAATTACCAAATCCAATACATGGAGAATGGAGAACATTAAGAAACCAATTCGCTGATCTGGAAAAAATTGAAATTCCTAGGTGGGTTCACGTATCACGAACAAATTCGATTTTGGAACTCCAAGGATTCTGCGATGCCTCCGCAAAGGCATATGCAGCGGTTGTCTATACGAGAACAATAGACCATCAAGGGTCAGTACATGTCCAATTGCTTACAGCAAAAACAAAGGTAGCTCCTCTAAACAAAGAAGTGAGTCTACCACGTTTAGAACTTTGCGCAGCGGTTCTGTTGGCAAAACTATTGTCTCATACCGTGAAGGCCGTTAATATTGAAGGATTGCAGGTACACGCGTGGTCTGATTCCAAAGTTACACTAGCCTGGATACAAAATAACAATAAAAAATACAGTACTTTCGTGACCAATAGGACACGGGAAATTAACAATTTAATACCAATGGCGCAATGGCATTATGTCAAATCAAAACAGAATCCTGCGGATTGCGCCTCTCGTGGTTTAGATCCATCAAAATTAATAAACTTTACTCTATGGTGGAATGGACCAGAGTGGCTCAGACAAAAGGAAATTGAATATATCACCAACAGTGAACCGACCGATCAAGAATTAAAAAGTTACATCCAAGTAACATTTACTTTGAAAAACAATGGCACTTTAGAACAATTGTTTTCAAAAACAAACGATTTCCAAAAGTTATTGAGAATAATCGCGTATTGTCTACGCTTCCGTAAGCTCAAAGAGCGGAAGGTACTTTTAAGGACAAACTACATAAACATACAAGAGCTAAGAGAGGCTAGGAACCTCATAATCAAACTGGCTCAAGAACAAGAGTTCTCATGCGAAATAACTGACATCAAGTCGACTGGAAGAGCATCACAGAAAAGCAAGATCCTCTCATTAAATCCATTTTTAGACAAAAAAGGCATCCTTAGGGTAGGGGGAAGATTAAGGAATTCATCGCTCGGTGATGAAGCGAAATTCCCCATCATTATATCGCCCCAGAGCCCACTCTCTGCGTTAATCATCTCAGAGGCACATTTACACTCTTTACACGGTGGACCAACACTAACCTTATCACACATTCGTCAACGATATTGGATACTCAATGGAACTAATGCTGTTAAGAAACAGTTACACAAATGCATAACATGCCGTAAGCTAGTAGCCAAACCATTAACTCAACTGATGGGAGACTTGCCCAAACCACGGGTCGCAGTTAGCAAACCGTTTACACATTGCGGAATCGACTACGCGGGCCCTATCACATTAAAATTAATGAAGGGTAGAGGCAAAACGACATTTAAGGGATATATCGCCGTATTCATCTGTTTGGCAACCAAAGCAATTCATATAGAACTAGTAAGTGATCTCACCGCCGAGGCATTCGTCGCAGGCTACAAACGGTTTGCCGCCAGAAGAGGCAGAGCCTCTCACATTTACAGCGACAACGGTACAAACTTTGTGCTGGCAAACAAAATATTGAAGTTCCATAGCAAGGAAGAAAAAACTGAGTTCTTCGAAGTAATTCAAAGGGAACTTTTGAAGCAAGAAACTGAATGGCATTTTATACCGCCAGCCGCACCACACTTTGGGGGATTGTGGGAGGCTGGAGTACGCTCAATCAAATACCATTTAAAACGAGTGATTGGGAACTCAATCCTCAATTTTGAAGAAATGTATACCCTCCTTACACAAATCGAGGCTTGTTTGAATTCAAGGCCCTTATGTCCTCTTTCAGCAGATTCGGAAGATCTAGATGTTCTAACACCAGGACATTTTCTAGTTGGGATGCCATTGCTGTCTGTCCCAATGCAGACCTTGTCTGAGGCACCTATGAATCGTTTGAAACGATGGCAGGTGATTGAAAAAATGCATCAAACCTTCTGGAACAAGTGGAGGCATGAATATTTATCGAGGTTGCAGCAACGTCCCAAATGGATGACAAACCAGGAGAATATCAAGATAGGAGACATCGTCCTACTAACCGATGAACAAACTCCTCCAACACATTGGCCGCTAGCAAGGGTGGTAGAAACTCATCCTGGACCAGACAGCCAAGTCCGAGTCGCAACAGTAGCTACCGGTAAAGGCAAATTTAAAAGACCAATCACTAAATTGGCGCGTCTACCAGTTTCGCAGGACGAGGATGACTCAGCAGCATCGACAGAATTACCGGCAGAAGAGTCGCAAATGATCAACAGAAATGATCAGCAAGTACCGGAAACGAAGAGGTCACGAGGTCGATACTCAGCCCCACTTTTGTTACAGTCTCTACTAGTATTATTACTAGTAATAAGTCCATCATACGCCTTAAATAAATCCTTAGTAACTCATCCCTTGACAGCACGAGCAGGGGTATATTTTGAAGATTTAGGATACGTTAACTTAGTAAATAATGCATGGAAAATAATCGTTTACTATGACTTGGAGAGCTATTGGAAAAAATACGCGGGGATAAAAGGTAGCATCCAACAAATAGAAGGTCTCTGTAGCTCACACTTGACTGAGGTAAACTTCTGTCCAGTACTACTTGAGCAACTGCAACACTCCTTACAAGAGATAGAACATAAAAACGAACTTTTTACAGGCAAGGATTTAAACAATAAATTAAGGAATCGACGATCACCACTCAATATTGTCGGAAATGTTGCCCATGGATTATTTGGGATTCTTGATGACGAATTTGCCCGAAAATACGAAGAGCAAATCAACCTAGTAAAGGATAACGAGAACCATCTCCTTCAACTTATTCGTAATCAAACGTCTATTGCGGACTCAACAAGCAACATTATCAAGAAAAATAATAAGGCAATCTCGGACCAATTTCTGGCATTAAAGCATCAGTTGGCAGCGATTCAGCGTACTATCAATAACACAAATCAAGAAGTGGCCAAACGTGACAGGTATGAAGCGTTTACTACGGCGATGTTTCATACAACCTTGATGTTGCTAGCCTACCAAAATACTCAAGAAGCTCTGTTTCAACTTATAACAGATACTCAGCACGAGAAAGTCAGCCCGCTCTTACTTACCCCCGAACAACTCAGATCCCAATTAGCACTTATTCGAGAAAACATACCAGAAACAGTAACGATTCCTGGCAGCACAGACCAGAAGGGTATCTTACAGACCTACAATTTAATGAAAATAAGATCTAAGGTCATGGAGCGCTATATATTATTTGACATATCTCTACCTCTTCCTAACATTGAACGTCTCCAGCTATTTAAATTGATTCCTACTCCAATCCTAGACGACGGTAAATACATATACGTACACTCAGTAGCAGAGTATCTAGTGACTAGCTTGCACAGGGATTACTATGTCCCATTGAGTAAAGCACAGGTTGAATCCTGTGTTCCAACAGAGAATAACCGAAGACTTTGCCAACAGTCCTTTCCCTTATACAACCACAAATCTGTAGTTGGCCGATGTGAAATGAGTATTCTAACACGGCAACAGACTTTATCCGAATACTGCAAAATTGACACGATGGACCCAGTAAATCTGTGGATCTCGATGCAGTCCCCAAATCGGTGGATCTACTGCCTCAAGGATGATTACAATTTCGATGTGATCTGCGGCAGTGTAGTACATCCATACACACTCAATGGCTCGGGAATATTAGAATTGCAGCCGGGCTGCACACTCAAACAAGATTCCATGGTGATCACCTCATACCATATATTCGGAGGTAGCATAAGATCTTCCTACACGCCAACAGCACCAATTAACATGCCCATGAGTGACAGCGGTCCAAGCTTGAAAACATCCTCAGCGAACATTCCACTTATATTCAGTGACATGTCAGAATTGGAGCAAGCAATCAAATATCAGAAACAAAGGGAAGCACAAGGTCAACTGCATCAAATAAATGCGCATGACATTCATCACTATTCCATTTCTTATATTTTTATAGGAACATGCTTGACCATAGGGCTTATTTACCTCTATAGGAAACGGCAGCAGAGAATCCATCGAGTAGGCACTCCTGAATTCCAACTTCCTACAATTTCCAGAACAATGCATCCACAACCTACCCCAAGACGTTAACCCTTTCTGCAAACAACCTCTCGCGGGGAGCATGTTCAAGAACAATAATATTAAATTTATATTTTTTACTGCAAATATTGATGCATAATTATAATTTGATACCTGCATGCGGCGGATATCCGCCAGGCGGAATTTATAAATTGATGGAAACTTGCGGGTGCAAATGGACACCATGCACGCGCAAATCAATTGTGCTAATCCAGCAAATTATGTGTAAAATATTTGTACCTAGATGTAAGTTAAAATTAAATTAAATATTTAGTACTTATTTAACATTCGAATTGGTCGGTCAAATAAATTGTTTTATTATAAAGTCTTTGTTTTCTTATGTTTTACCCGAACAACCCCCTAAAAAGGGGTGTTTTTTGCATTTTTAAGGGTGACGCCCATGTTTTAGGACCGCGGGACTCCGATTTTCGTGATCAGCGACCCCAAAACCCTTTAGGGCTCGATTTTCTTAACGGTGTTATTTTGGAACACCCCTCCCCCGCGTTTTGAATGGACTAAATGGCTTCATGAGGTATGGTACACCAGGAGGTATTAAGCATACAAGAATAAGTTTTACAGAAAAGTCACGAAAGAATTTCCATCGAAAACTTCCCTGAATGAAAACTTACATATGCCCGTTTCTTTCTCTTCTTAACAAAAGAAAATCCTTCTCGGTGAAAAATTGTTACACACCTGTTTTATTTTCGCTATTTGCTAAAAGGAAAATTTGATTAAAAGTACCTGAACAAAGTTTCGCCTTGCTTTAGGATGTGATCAACAAAAAAAACTCCAAAAATAAGACCAATTAAAGAACTTCGGCGTGCCTTAGATTCGAACTCGCGATCGATTTTAGGCATTAATCCCCAAACTCTGCTTTAGCCGCTCGGCCACCTGACTCCTTGCTCCAAGTCTTCCGAATATGTAAAGATGTATCCACTGGGCTAACTTTGCTCATCAAATAAAAGAAACTAAACTTCGTTATAAAATTATAAGTTTATTCACAAAATTCAAAATTCGGATGAGTTTAAAAACACAATTTATGTATGATGATGAGTTCTATTTTTACGTATAATTACTCAGCTATTAAAAATTTAAAATAGAAATTATATCAAATGAATATAAATGATACTAAAATTTTAAGAATAGAAACTATCTCCAATGAGCAACTTGATATTTTGATTACCTACGCGCGACCGACCTCTCTGCTGGCTCAAAGGAAAGTGAAAAATCATGACTCCTAGTCCTCTGCCAAGGACCGGGTTGACCTTTTTGTCCTTGTAAAAAATTTGAGAGAGAAAACTATTTTTCTTTTTAGACCTCTATTTGTGAGTTTTAAAACTTTAAATTAGGTCGGTAAAACAGTCCCGGGTGTTAATGCCTTTGACACATAAGTTTGTTTACATGTTTGAAAGTGGAAGTGTCAAGGTTAGTTGGTGACTTTAAAATATCAAGATCTCCTTGCAGGTAATTTCTTTAACATTGCATTTACTATATAAATTAGTTACAAGTTTTTTAATATTATTGTAGATAAAAATTCATCGGTTTTAGGGGCTCGTCGGTTTTAGGGGCTCGTCCCTGAACACACCCATTCAGCCTCTTGTATCATAAAATAACGACACGGAAAAACCCTGGCGACCAGCTTCTTGAGTCTCCATTTTCATTCATACATATACCTACATATCAGTAATTTCTTTATTTGCTGAGTATACTCGTAATAAGGACTAAAAATTACCTGGAGGGCGTTCAAAAACCTTGCTATGGTAAACTACGAGGTAAGCTGTGGTTATGCTGCATCACTACGTTTACCACGAAAGTTTATGTTTAACCCTAGGGGGTTTTGAGCGCACCGTGATTAACTATGAGTTGAAGAAACATATTTTTTATTTCCATCAAATAGTCTCCGCTAATTGCTTCAATTATTTCACATGTGCTCATTAATTATTTATTTGCAATAATCTCACAAATCCAACTTTGATTTGTTCATGTGTTTAACATTAAAACAACTATCAGAGACTTATTTTTCTTATTCTTAACTATCGCTAACCATGCTCCCGAGCAGGGTTAAAATTTAACTACAAATGGAATTGTTTCCTCGCCCTGATGCTTACAGAATGGTAGAGGAAAGGATTTCGTACAAAGAAAGAAGGTAAGGTAGAAGGAATCTTATCTAGGTGAGACAAGTGGAAAAACGAAGGACAACGCCGCGGAATGGAATAGAATAAATGACCTCTACTGTAGTAGACTTTGGATTGTAGATCATCTAATACGAATTAGTACAGGAAAAATAGTAAAAATAGCGCAAATGATTGGGTACAGGCTGAAAATTGGCACGGAGCTTCCTTTTAGGGTTCTTAATAAGGGGTTATAAAGTCTACCGATTTTCTACCCCGGGAACCTTTCTTTCTAGGGGGTTTTAGGGTCAAAATATCTGTTTTTTGCAAATGCATCTGAAACCGTAAGTCCTATCATAAAAAAATGTTCACAAAGTTTGTAGCTCATACGATTTTCTACAAAAAATGTTATTATACATTTTCCCGTACGTATTGCCATTCATGAGATATCACCGTTTTAAAGATTTAAAATATTCATATGAACTCATTCACGACTTGTATAGGTTTTCCGACGTTCAAGTTGGACTACTTTTATAATTTTTTCAGGGGTCATTCCTGGATGTATTTGGAGGAAAATTGTGTTCGTAATTTCGTACTGGAGAGACATTACTTATTTTTTTCTCGAAATCAAAATTCCCCACTTCAAATTAGGCGAATTGAGATTGCGATATATAAATATGCAGTTTAATGCATATTAAAATCAAACTCGTAAAAACCCTCTTCATTGGTATTTATTTTCTTTCTATTTTTATTTTGGTTGTTTAAGATAGTTTTTTGAATGTCCGTCAACCGGCCGCATCACTTAAGATGAGAACAGAATGCAGCGGTTTTATCAGTCCATAAAGGCTGGTGTTTTGCAAAAACCTGAGTATGACGTATATTACAGCTGTCATACAAAACACCATGTTCTAGGAGTAGGTTTTATGGTTAGCAAAAGAATGAAGCCTACCATTATCGGCTTTAAAGCAATAAACGAAAGGCTATGCTCCCTTCGTGTGCGAGGTAAATTTAAGAACCTCAGCCTCACAAACTTTCACGCACCTACAGAAGAGTCCCCGGATGATGATAAAGAAGAATTCTTCGAATTAGTTGAACGGGAACTTAATGCCTGCCCCAGGTATGATGTAAAAATCATACTGGGAGATCTGAACGCCAAAGTAGGCCGGCAATATGTCGGCAACCACAGCTTGCATGAAAACACTAATGACAATGGACAGCGAGTTGTAGAGATGGCAGCAAGTAAGAACTTGGTCGTTGCAAGTACTAGATTTGCGCGTAAAGATATCCATAAAGCCACCTGGGTATCTCCTGATGGAGCCACTCGCAACCAAATAGATCATGTGTTGATAGACCGCCGCCACCTTTCGGGTCTGATGACGGTACGAACGTACCGAGGTGCCAACTTCGACTCGGATCACTATCTTGTTGGTATGGTGCTCCGAGAGCGCATTACAACGCTGAAAAGCTTTGTATCCGCTGATCAGGCTCGAATCAACACAGCTACACTACGAAATGAAATGGCCAGAAACAGCTACGGTCATGCATTAGAACTCGCCCTAATTCCTGGGGATGAGATGCCGGGCGTCGACGAGAACTGGACCCGCCTTAAAAATACTGTCATTAGTACTGCTGATTCCATCTTAGGCAGAAGTCGTAAAGATCGGAACGACTGGTTCGATAATGAATGCAAGCTGGCAACTGAACGTAAGAATGCTGCGTACCGAGCCATGCAGCGGTCTCAGAGAACACGGGCACGCGAAGAGAACTATAAAGAGCTCAGAAAAGAAGAAAAGAGAATTCACAGACGAAAAAAGGAAGCCTGGGAAAAAAATCTCGTCTGTGAGCTAGAGCAGTACAGAGAACGACAGCCGCACCAGGCGCGTGAGTTCTACCAAAGAGTCCGCAGTATGACGCAATACACACCACGTTGCACATACTGCAAGGACAAAGAAGGGAATCTGATCACCGATCCTAAAGGCATCTTGGAGCGATGGGAAGAGCACTTTCATGAATTGCTAAATGGCGAGCTAACTGAGGATTCGGAGGCTCCACCAATATCTGATGACAATGCTATGCTGCCGCCACCAAGCATAGAAGAAGTTAGCAGAGCCATCTGCCGGCTCAAAAACAACAAGGCCTCGGGTGCAAACGGCATCGCAGCGGAGCTGGTTAACTATGGAGGGCTACATTACACCAAGCGATTCATGAATTAATTGTGCAAGTATGGGAGCAGGAAGTGATGCCAGAAGACTGGAGAAAAGGCATCCTCTGTCCGGTACACAAAAAAGGAGATATCACAGCGTGCACTAATTATCGCGGTATAACGTTGTTGAGTACCGTGTATAAGATATTCTCCGCTATCCTACACAACAGGATGGCCCCATACGCCAGAAACATCATAGGCCATTACCAGTGTGGCTTCAGCCCAGGCAAATCAACGACTGATCAGATTTTCACCTTGAGGCAGGCAATGGAAAAATGTCTAGAGTTTCAAAACTCAATCCAACATCTCTTCATAGACTTTAAAGCCTCCTATGATAGCATAGCCAGGGTAGAACTCTATAAAGCCATGAGAGAATTCGGCATCCCCAACAAACTGACAAGACTATGTAGGTTGACCATGATCAATGTGTCAAGCCAAGTAAAGGTATCCAGAACACTGTCCAGACCAATCAACATCTATAATGGACTCCGACAAGGGGACGGTCTGGCCTGCCTCCTTTTCAACCTGGCGTTGGAGAAAGTAATCCGAGATTCGGGCGTGATATCAAGGGGTACAATCCTCCACAAGTCCACCCAATTACTGGCTTACGCAGACGACATTGACATCATTGGAAGAACAACAACAGCTGTACAAGAAGCTTTCACTCAGATTGAGCAAGCGGCAGGAAATCTGGGACTGCACATTAACGAAAGCAAAACAAAGTACATGGTGGCCTCGTCTGGAAGAACACCTAACATTGGTCCCACAATCAAGGTAGCGGAACACGAGTTTGACGTGGTAAAATCATTTACCTAACTTGGGTCAATAGTAGCAGCCGACAATAGCATGGAACCAGAAATACGCGCACGACTGCTAAAAGCCAACAAAGCCTACTATAGTCTGTCAAGGCTCTTCAAATCCAAATATCTAACCATAACGTCTAAACTTTTACTATATAAGACGATGGTCTTACCCGTTCTCACATATGCATCCGAAACGTGGGTGCTTAGCAAAAAGCACTCAAACCTCTTGGACTTCGGAGGATTGTTGGCCCCGTATGTGAGGAAGGACGATTCCGGAGACTCTACAATGACGAGATCTACGAGCGCTATCGCGACATAGATGTTGTGAAGAAAATAAAGCTCGGTAGGCTCCGGTGGGCAGGGCATCTAGCTCGTATGAGTGAAGATGAGCCTGCTCGGAAAGTTCTCTGCGGTAAGACCTATGGGGTGCGACAGCGAGGGAGGCCCAACCTTCGCTGGAAGGATGGCGTGGACCAGGACGCTCAGAGTTTAGGAATGCCAAACTGGATGACATCGGCTCAGAATCGGGACCGGTGGAGAGAACAGTTGCGCGAGGCCAGGACCGGATCCCGGTTGTAGAGCCGTTAAAGAAGAAGAAGAAAGGCCGAAACACATCCAGGCGTGCTTTGAACACATCCAATCCCAAAGCTGGCTGCAAGCATATCCAACCTATGCGTTCAAATGGGATTGAACACATTAAAGTTTATCTCGCAAATTCAGGCCTTGGCAAAGAAGGCCGTAAGGCTCGCCTCTGTCGGAATTCCGGCAATTTTGGAATTTGAATTCGGCCGAGGCTCTAGTTTGCTTTTGACAGTTGAACTTTGAGGTTGGCATATTGTTTGCGAGTTCATATTAAAAAATTAAACGAATTAAATAAAAAATGTTATAAAATTTCACTTTGAACAAATAAAAATTAAAAAAAAAACAGTGGGTGTGTGTACTTATGTACACGCATTACAAGTTACACTTCATTGGCGTGATTTTAAGACTAATTTTTAATTTGCATACAAATATTTTATTGGATTCTTTCTATTTTCGTGCGTTGGAAGGTGCAAGCATTATGATGCCGACACGCTCAAGGCTGTCGGTTATACCGTATTCTAATCCTAACTAAAATCACCAACTAGTTGGGTCATTAGGCCTAATTACAATTATCTTAAGATGGGCTTAAGATGCCTCATGAAATTCTCTTAAGACTGGCTAATTTTCTACCAAAACGTAATGAATGTTAAGCTTAATATGCGTCGCAAGCTGGATCGGCATTTATTTACCTCATTATACTACTGGTACTTCTATGCCTAACTCACTTCTCTTTTGTTCATTTCCGCCTTCGCTTCTGATTGAGGAATTTAGCTTCTCCTCCACTTTAGTCAGTAGATCGTACCATTATAGTCTAAGACGTTCGTTGCTCTTAGCCGTGCCTTTAGCTGTAGGTTACAGTGCAGCAGTTTGCTCGGCTAATCTCCGGCAATCCAAAAGGACATCGTCTGTGTCCTCTGTCACAATGAGGATTTCCAGGCGTTGCGTAGACTCATTTTGCCGGTATGCTCTCGTAACTCACCTGTGGGTTCATCGACCTTGGGTAGATTCATTCTACTTCCTTTGCCACTACTGAAATAAACGTCACTTCCAAATTCTGTTCACTTCCCTAGCTTCTTCTTTTAGTTGTTACTCCATTAAATTGAGTGGGTTAGGGTAATTGAAATATGATACGAAGAGTTTCATACTAAGGACATGAATGTATCGGCAAATACAGCATCAGCTCTTCCAACGTTTGACTGACAACACTCCGAACCTGTCCAAACACCATCGTTGGACGCTTGACATTGGACATTCGTAGTTCGAGTAGCGGCCACACAATGCATTCTACCATCAAACGTCCAACGTTGGAAAGTGCTCATAGCATCGTTTAGAGCCGGCTTTAGCTGAAAACTAGGATATGTAATTTATTTCCCTCCATAGCCTCTGGGTAAAAGCCTCCTCACCCATGGACATGGTGAACGGACTTTGGCTACGAATTTTCATATGCCCATATAATAATAAACTTAATAGCTAAAGGATTGGAGTTGCAATGCTTGCCCTCCATAGCCTCTACCTCTTCGCCTATATCGTCCGCAGGCCGTATCAGAACATCAAAATTGGCAGCGTGCAGCAAATTAGGGCATGAGATGAGAATGCAGCACGCTGCAAGCAAAAGTATTTCAATTGGCTGAGGCTGGTAAAATGACAAGCAAAGCAGCGTGCTGCATGTTCATAACAATGTCTTTAATTTGCAGTACGCTGCATATTTGAGGTTCTGATAGGGCCTCCAGCAAACCCATCGTAGCTACAGGCCTGGAAGCAGCCGGTGCCGATCCTACATTTGCTTGAACGGATGACATTTCTCGTGTAATAACATAGTGGAGCCAAGTTTTTAAGTTTATTTTAAGTTGTACAATATTGTATCACTTTTTTCTGCACCTGGATTACCAGTGATTAAAGTTTCAGTGATGGAATTAAAACAATTTCAAAAAATTTAGTGAATCAATATGTTTTAATGGTTTAATTGTGAAAGTGACCAATTTTGCATACATTCGCTGTGGTTTTGTCGAGTTATTTTAGGGCAAAAATGTTGAATTTGTGTGGTTATTGAGTTAAAAGTGAATTTAAAGTGATTAAAGCTTGTTAAAGAATAATTTTTAAAATATTAAAGCAGAAAAATGTGTAGGAAAAGGTTCAAAAGTTATTGTTATTCATGTTGTGTGGTGGTACTTGCACTTATGTTTTAATAACTATTCCGTAATTTTTAACCATTTTAAATTCACTTTTAATTTCATTACCACATAAATCCAACATTTTTTCCCTAAATTAAACGAAAAAACCACCATGAATGTAAACAAAACTGGTCACCTTATCAATTTCATTCAATTTATTCACTCGGATCACTAACTAACTTATCACCGGTAATGCACGTGGAGGAAAAAATACTAAAATACAATATTTTGCTACTTTTTACAGGTTAAAAACTAGGCGCGTCTAAGATATTACACTACGAGTGAGAGAAATTGCCTTCCATCCAGTAAAGCTCCTCACCCACAAACAGCACACAATAAACACTACGAATCTTCCTAGGCCCACGAAAACCCAAAATTACGCTTAGCTGATGACTCGAACATGAAATTTATTTCCCTCCATAGCCTCATGAACGTCAAGCTAGCGGCGAAGCTAGCGGCGGCGGTTGCACTGAAAAGCGGCGAAGTTAAAACTCAACTCTATTTAAAAATAAAAAGCTAATGTCGCTCATTTAATTATTTGTTTTATGTATCTGTAGGTGTGAGGAAGACTGTGTAAAAATTTCAGGATAGTAGTTCCATGGTTCATAAATAAAACATAAAACAAATAATTTAAATGAGGAACATTAGCTTTTTATTTTTAAATAGAGTTGAGTTTTAACTTCGCCGCTTTACAGTGCAACCGCCGCTAGCTTCGCCGTTAGCTTGACGTTCATAATCGATACCAGGTAATCGATTCCGGGTAATCGATTCCAGGTAATCGATTCCGGGTAATCGATTCCAGGTAATCGATTCCGGGTAATCGATTCCAGGTAATCGATTCCGGGTAATCGATTCCAAGTAATCGATTCCGGGTAATCGAATCCAGGTAATCGATTCCGGGTAATCGATTCCAGGTAATCGAATCCAGGTAATCGATTCCGGGTAATCGATTCCGGGTAATCGATTCCAGGTAATCGATTCCGGGTAATCGAATCCAGGTAATCGATTCCGGGTAATCGATTCCAGGTAATCGATTCCAGGTAATCGATTCCAGCTAATGAATTCCAAGGAATCGATTCTTTCATTGATTCCAGGCAATTGATTCTTTCATTGATTCCAAGGAATCGATTCTTTTATTGATTCCAAGGAATCGATTCTTTCATTGATTCCAGGGAATCCATTCTTTCATTGATTCCAAGGAATCGATTTTTTCATTGATTCCAAGGAATCGATTCTTTCATTGATTCCAGGGAATCGATTCTTTCATTGATTCCAAGGAATCGATTCATTCATTGATTCCAAGGAATCGATTCTTTCATTGATTCCAAGGAATCTATTCTTTCATTGATTCCAGGGAATCGATTCTTTCATTGATTCCAAGGAATCGATTCATTCATTGATTCCAAGGAATCGATTCTTTCATCGATTCCAGGGAATCGATTCTTTCATTGATTCCAGGGAATCGATTCTTTCATTGATTCCAAGGAATCGATTCTTTCATTGATTCCAAGGAAACGATTCTTTCATTGATTCCAGGGAATCGATTCTTTCATCAATTCCAGGGAATCGATTCTTTCATTGATTCCAGGGAATCGATTCTTTCATTGATTCCAAGGAATCGATTTTTTCATTGATTCCAAGGAATCGATTCTTTCATTGATTCCCTTTCATTGATTCCAGGGAATCGATTCTTTCATTGATTCCAAGGAATCGATTCATTCATTGATTCCAAGGAATCGATTCTTTCATCGATTCCAGGGAATCGATTCTTTCATTGATTCCAGGGAATCGATTCATTCATTGATTCCAAGGAATCGATTCTTTCATTGATTCCAAGGAATCGATTCTTTCATTGATTCCAGGGAATCGATTCTTTCATCAATTCCAGGGAATCGCTTCTTTCATTGATTCCAGGGAATCGATTCTTTCATTGATTCCAAGGAATCGATTTTTTCATTGATTCCAAGGAATCGATTCTTTCATTGATTACCAAGGAATCCATTCTTTCATTGATTCCAAGGAATCGATTCTTTCATTGATTCCAGGGAATCGATTCTTTCATTGATGCCAAGGAATCGATTCTTTCATTGATTCCAAGGAATCGTTTCTTTCATTGATTCCAGGGAATCGATTCTTTCATCGATTCCAGGGAATCGATTCTTTCATTGATTCCAGGGAATCGATTCTTTCATTGATTCCAAGGAATCGATTTTTTCATTGATTCCAAGGAATCGATTCTTTCATTGATTACCAAGGAATCCATTCTTTCATTGATTCGAAGGAATCGATTCGTTCATTGATTCCAGGGAATCGATTCCTTCATTGATTCCAAGGAATCGATTCTTTCATTGATTCCAAGGAATCGATTCTTTCATTGATTCCATGGAATCGATTCTTTCATCGATTCCAGGGAATCGATTCTTTCATTGATTCCAGGGAATCGATTCTTTCATTGATTCCCGGGGATCGATTCTTTCATTGATTCCAAGGAATCGATTCTTTCATTGATTCCAGGGAATCGATTCTTTCATGGATTCCAAGGAATCGATTCTTTCATTGATTCCAAGGAATCGATTCTTTCATTGATTCCAAGGAATCGATTCTTTCATTGATTACCAGGGAATCGATTCTTTCATTGATTCCAAGGAATCGATTCTTTCATTGATTCCAGGGAATCGATTCTTTCATTGATTCCAAGGAATCTATTCTTTCATTGATTCCAAGGAATCGATTCTTTCATTGATTCCAAGGAATCGATTCTTTCATTGATTCCAGGGAATCGATTCTTTCATCGATTCCAGGGAATCGATTCATTCATTGATTCCAGGGAATCGATTCATTCATTGATTCCAAGGAATCGATTCTTTCATTGATTCCAAGGAATCGATTCTTTCATTGATTCCAGGGAATCGATTCTTTCATCAATTCCAGGGAATCGCTTCTTTCATTGATTCCAGGGAATCGATTCTTTCATTGATTCCAAGGAATCTATTCTTTCATTGATCCCAAGGAATCGATTCTTTCATTGATTTCAAGGAATCGATTCTTTCATTGATTCCAGGGAATCGATTCTTTCATTGATTCCAGGGAATTGATTCTTTCATTGATTCCAAGGAATCGATTCTTTCATTGATTCCAAGGAATCGATTCTTTCATTGATTCCAGGGAATCGATTCTTTCATTGATTCCAGGGAATCGATTCTTTCATTGATTCCAGGGAATCGCTTCTTTCATTGATTCCAGGGAATCGATTCTTTCATTGATTCCAAGGAATCGATTTTTTCATTGATTCCAAGGAATCGATTCTTTCATTGATTACCAAGGAATCCATTCTTTCATTGATTCCAAGGAATCGATTCTTTCATTGATTCCAGGGAATCGATTCTTTCATTGATGCCAAGGAATCGATTCTTTCATTGATTCCAAGGAATCGTTTCTTTCATTGATTCCAGGGAATCGATTCTTTCATCGATTCCAGGGAATCGATTCTTTCATTGATTCCAAGGAATCGATTTTTTCATTGATTCCAAGGAATCGATTCTTTCATTTATTACCAAGGAATCCATTCTTTCATTGATTCCAAGGAATCGATTCTTTCATTGATTCCAGGGAATTGATTCTTTCATTGATTCCAAGGAATCGATTCTTTCATTGATTCCAAGGAATCGATTCTTTCATTGATTCCAGGGAATCGATTCTTTCATTGATTCCAAGGAATCGATTCTTTCATTGATTCCAGGGAATCGATTCTTTCATTGATTCCAGGGAATCGATTCTTTCATTGATTCGAAGGAATCGATTCTTTCATTGATTCCAAGGAATCGATTCTTTCCTTGATTCCAAGGAATCGATTCTTTCATTGATTCCAGGGAATCGATTCTTTCATTGATTCCAGGGAATCGATTCTTTCATTGATTCCAGGGAATCGATTCTTTCATTGATGCCAAAGAATCGATTCTTTCATTGATTCCAAGGAATCGATTCTTTCATTGATTCCAGGGAATCGATTCTTTCATCGATTTCAGGGAATCGATTCTTTCATTGATTCCAGGGAATCGATTCTTTCATTGATTCCCGGGGATCGATTCTTTCATTGATTCCAAGGAATCGATTCTTTCATTGATTCCAGGGAATCGATTCTTTCATGGATTCCAAGGAATCGATTCTTTCATTGATTCAAAGGAATCGATTCTTTCATTGATTCCAAGGAATCGATTCTTTCATTGATTACCAGGGAATCGATTCTTTCATTGATTCCAAGGAATCGATTCTTTCATTGATTCCAGGGAATCGATTCTTTCATTGATTCCAAGGAATCTATTCTTTCATTGATCCCAAGGAATCGATTCTTTCATTGATTTCAAGGAATCGATTCTTTCATTGATTCCAGGGAATCGATTCTTTCATTGATTCCAGGGAATTGATTCTTTCATTGATTCCAAGGAATCGATTCTTTCATTGATTCCAAGGAATCGATTCTTTCATTGATTCCAGGGAATCGATTCTTTCATTGATTCCAGGGAATCGATTCTTTCATTGATTCCAGGGAATCGATTCTTTCATTGATTCCAAGGAATCGATTATTTCATTGATTCCAAGGAATCGATTCTTTCATTGATTCCAAGGAATCGATTCTTTCATTGATTCCAGGGAATCGATTCTTTCATTGATTCCAGGGAATCGATTCTTTCATTGATTCCAAGGAATCGATTCTTTCATTGATTCCAGGGAATCGATTCTTTCATTGAATCCAAGGAATCGATTCTTTCATTGATTCCAGGGAATCAACTCTTTCATTGATTCCAAGGAATCGATTCTTTCATTGAATCCAAGGAATCGATTCTTTCATTTATTCCAGGGAATCTATTCTTTCATTGATTCCAAGGAATCGATTCTTTCATTGATTCCAGGGAATCGATTCTTTCATTGATTCCAGGTAATCGATTCTTACATTGATTCCAAGGAATCGATTCTTTCATTGATTCCAGGGAATCGATTCTTTTATTGATTCCAAGGAATCGATTCTTTCATTTATTCCAGGGAATCGATTCTTTCATTGATTCCAGGTAATCGATTCTTTCATTGATTCCAAGGAATCGATTCTTTCATTGATTCCAAAGAATCGATTCTTTCATTGATTCCAGGGAATCGATTCTTTCATTGATTCCAAAGAATCGATTCTTTCATTGATTCCAAGGAATCGCTTCTTCCATTGATTCCAGGGAATCGATTCTTTCATTGATTCCAAGGAATCGATTCCTTCATCGATTCCAGGGAATCGATTCTTTCATTGATTCCAGGGAATCGATTCTTTCATTGATTCCAAGGAATCGATTCATTTATTGATTCCAAGGAATCGATTCCTTTATTGATTCCAAGGAATCGATTCATTCATTGATTCCAAGGAATCGATTCTTTCATTGATTCCAGGGAATCGATTCTTTCATTGATTCCAGGGAATCGATTTTTTCATTGATTCCAGGGAATCGATTCTTTCATTGATTCCAGGGAATCGATTCTTTCTTTGATTCCAAGGAATCGATTCTTTCATTGATTCCAGGGAATCGATTCTTTCATTGATTCCAGGGAATCGATTCTTTCATTGATTCCAGGGAATCGATTCTTTCATTGATTCCAGGGAATCGATTCTTTCTTTGATTCCAAGGAATCGATTCTTTCATTGATTCCAAGGAATCGATTCTTTCATTGATTACCAGGGAATCGATTCTTTCATTGAATCCAAGGAAATGATGCTTTCATTGAATCCAAGGAATCGATTCTTTCATTGATTCCAAGGAATCGATTCTTTCATTGATTCCAGGGAATCGATTCTTTCATTGATTCCAAGGAATCGATTCTTTCATTGATTCCAAGGAATCGATTCTTTCATTGATTCCAGGGAATCGATTCTTTCATTGATTCCAAGGAATCGATACTTTCATTGATTCCAAGGAATCGATTCTTTCATTGATTCCAGGGAATCGATTCTTTCATTGATTCCAAGGAATCGATACTTTCATTGATTCCAAGGAATCGATTCTTTCATTGATTCCAGGGTATCGATTCTTTCATTGATTCCAAGGAATCGATACTTTCATTGATTCCAAGGAATCGATTCTTTCATTGATTCCAGGGAATCGATTCTTTCATTGATTCCAAGGAATCGATTCTTTCATTGATTCCAAGGAATCGATTCTTTCATTGATTCCAGGGAATCGATTCTTTCATTGATTCCAAGGAATCGATACTTTCATTGATTCCAAGGAATCGATTCTTTCATTGATTCCAGGGAATCGATTCTTTCAGTCATTCCAGGGAATCGATTCTTTCATTGATTCCAAGGTATCGATTCTTTCATTGATTCCAAGGAATCGATTCTTTCATTGATTCCAGGGAATCGATTCTTTCATTGATTCCAGGGAATCGATTCTTTCATTGATTCCAGGGAATCGATTCTTTCATTGATTCCAAAGAATCGATTCTTTCATTGATTCCAAGGAATCGATTCTTTCATTGATTCCAGGGAATCGATTCTTTCATCGATTCCAGGGAATCGATTCTTTCATTGATTCCGAGGAATCGATTCTTTCACTAATTCTAAGGAATCGATTCTTTCCTTTATTCCATGGAATCGATTCTTTCATTGATTCCCGGGAATCGATTCATTAATTTATTGATTCCAGGGAATCGATTCTTTCATTTATTCCAAGGAATCGATTACTTCATTGATTCCCTGGAATCGATTCATTCATTGATTCCCGGGAATCGATTCATTCATTGATTCCAGGGAATCGATTCATTCATTGATTCCAGGGAATCGATTCTTTCATTGATTCCCGGGGATCGATTCTTTCATTGATTCCAAGGAATCGATTCTTTCATTGATTCCAGGGAATCGATTCTTTCATTGATTCCGAGGAATCGATTCTTTCACTAATTCTAAGGAATCGATTCTTTCCTTTATTCCATGGAATCGATTCTTTCATTGATTCCCGGGAATCGATTCATTAATTTATTGATTCCAGGGAATCGATTCTTTCATTTATTCCAAGGAATCGATTACTTCATTGATTCCCTGGAATCGATTCATTCATTGATTCCCGGGAATCGATTCATTCATTGATTCCAGGGAATCGATTCATTCATTGATTCCAGGGAATCGATTCTTTCATTGATTCCAAGGAATCGATTCTTTCATTGATTCTAAGGAATCGATTCTTTCATTGATTCCAGGGAATCGATTCTTTCATTGATTCCAGGGAGTCTATTCTTTCATTGATTCCAAGGAATCGATTCTTTCATTGATTCCAAGGAATCGATTCTTTCTTTGATTCCAAGGAATCGATTCTTTCATTGATTCCAGGGAATCGATTCTTTCATTGATTCCAGGGAATCGATTCTTTCATTGAATCCAAGGAAATGATGCTTTCATTGAATCCAAGGAATCGATTCTTTCATTGATTCCAAGGAATCGATTCTTTCATTGATTCCAGGGAATCGATTCTTTCATTGATTCCAAGGAATCGATTCTTTCATTGATTCCAAGGAATCGATTCTTTCATTGATTCCAGGGAATCGATTCTTTCATTGATTCCAAGGAATCGATACTTTCATTGATTCCAAGGAATCGATTCTTTCATTGATTCCAGGGAATCGATTCTTTCATTGATTCCAAGGAATCGATACTTTCATTGATTCCAAGGAATCGATTCTTTCATTGATTCCAGGGTATCGATTCTTTCATTGATTCCAAGGAATCGATACTTTCATTGATTCCAAGGAATCGATTCTTTCATTGATTCCAGGGAATCGATTCTTTCATTGATTCCAAGGAATCGATTCTTTCATTGATTCCAAGGAATCGATTCTTTCATTGATTCCAGGGAATCGATTCTTTCATTGATTCCAAGGAATCGATACTTTCATTGATTCCAAGGAATCGATTCTTTCATTGATTCCAGGGAATCGATTCTTTCAGTCATTCCAGGGAATCGATTCTTTCATTGATTCCAAGGTATCGATTCTTTCATTGATTCCAAGGAATCGATTCTTTCATTGATTCCAGGGAATCGATTCTTTCATTGATTCCAGGGAATCGATTCTTTCATTGATTCCAGGGAATCGATTCTTTCATGGATTCCAAGGAATCGAT
Organism: Thereva unica; assembly: GCA_949987705.1. NCBI lineage: Eukaryota > Metazoa > Arthropoda > Insecta > Diptera > Therevidae > Thereva > Thereva unica. The sequence continues at coordinate 69,162,486 of OX465283.1, read as the reverse complement.
ACTTTCATTGATTCCAAGGAATCGATTCTTTCATTGATTCCAGGGAATCGATTCTTTCATTGATTCCGAGGAATCGATTCTTTCACTAATTCTTTTTTCATTGATTCGAATTCGATTTTTTCATTGATTCCAAGGAATCGATTCTTTCATTTATTACCAAGGAATCCATTCTTTCATTGATTCCAAGGAATCGATTCTTTCATTGATTCCAGGGAATTGATTCTTTCATTGATTCCAAGGAATCGATTCTTTCATTGATTCCAAGGAATCGATTCTTTCATTGATTCCAGGGAATCGATTCTTTCATTGATTCCAAGGAATCGATTCTTTCATTGATTCCAGGGAATCGATTCTTTCATTGATTCCAGGGAATCGATTCTTTCATTGATTCGAAGGAATCGATACTTTCATTGATTCCAAGGAATCGATTCTTTCCTTGATTCCAAGGAATCGATTCTTTCATTGATTCCAGGGAATCGATTCTTTCATTGATTCCAGGGAATCGATTCTTTCATTGATTCCAGGGAATCGATTCTTTCATTGATTCCAAAGAATCGATTCTTTCATTGATTCCAAGGAATCGATTCTTTCATTGATTCCAGGGAATCATTGATTCCAGGGAATCGATTCTTTCATTGATTCCCGGGGATCGATTCTTTCATTGATTCCAAGGAATCGATTCTTTCATTGATTCCAGGGAATCGATTCTTTCATGGATTCCAAGGAATCGATTCTTTCATTGATTCAAAGGAATCGATTCTTTCATTGATTCCAAGGAATCGATTCTTTCATTGATTACCAGGGAATCGATTCTTTCATTGATTCCAAGGAATCGATTCTTTCATTGATTCCAGGGAATCGATTCTTTCATTGATTCCAAGGAATCTATTCTTTCATTGATCCCAAGGAATCGATTCTTTCATTGATTTCAAGGAATCGATTCTTTCATTGATTCCAGGGAATCGATTCTTTCATTGATTCCAGGGAATTGATTCTTTCATTGATTCCAAGGAATCGATTCTTTCATTGATTCCAAGGAATCGATTCTTTCATTGATTCCAGGGAATCGATTCTTTCATTGATTCCAGGGAATCGATTCTTTCATTGATTCCAGGGAATCGATTCTTTCATTGATTCCAAGGAATCGATTATTTCATTGATTCCAAGGAATCGATTCTTTCATTGATTCCAAGGAATCGATTCTTTCATTGATTCCAGGGAATCGATTCTTTCATTGATTCCAGGGAATCGATTCTTTCATTGATTCCAAGGAATCGATTCTTTCATTGATTCCAGGGAATCGATTCTTTCATTGAATCCAAGGAATCGATTCTTTCATTGATTCCAGGGAATCAACTCTTTCATTGATTCCAAGGAATCGATTCTTTCATTGAATCCAAGGAATCGATTCTTTCATTTATTCCAGGGAATCTATTCTTTCATTGATTCCAAGGAATCGATTCTTTCATTGATTCCAGGGAATCGATTCTTTCATTGATTCCAGGTAATCGATTCTTACATTGATTCCAAGGAATCGATTCTTTCATTGATTCCAGGGAATCGATTCTTTTATTGATTCCAAGGAATCGATTCTTTCATTTATTCCAGGGAATCGATTCTTTCATTGATTCCAGGTAATCGATTCTTTCATTGATTCCAAGGAATCGATTCTTTCATTGATTCCAAAGAATCGATTCTTTCATTGATTCCAGGGAATCGATTCTTTCATTGATTCCAAAGAATCGATTCTTTCATTGATTCCAAGGAATCGCTTCTTCCATTGATTCCAGGGAATCGATTCTTTCATTGATTCCAAGGAATCGATTCCTTCATCGATTCCAGGGAATCGATTCTTTCATTGATTCCAGGGAATCGATTCTTTCATTGATTCCAAGGAATCGATTCATTTATTGATTCCAAGGAATCGATTCCTTTATTGATTCCAAGGAATCGATTCATTCATTGATTCCAAGGAATCGATTCTTTCATTGATTCCAGGGAACCGATTCTTTCATTGATTCCAGGGAATCGATTCTTTCATTGATTCCAGGGAATCGATTCTTTCATTGATTCCAGGGAATCGATTCTTTCTTTGATTCCAAGGAATCGATTCTTTCATTGATTCCAGGGAATCGATTCTTTCATTGATTCCAGGGAATCGATTCTTTCATTGATTCCAGGGAATCGATTCTTTCATTGATTCCAGGGAATCGATTCTTTCTTTGATTCCAAGGAATCGATTCTTTCATTGATTCCAAGGAATCGATTCTTTCATTGATTACCAGGGAATCGATTCTTTCATTGAATCCAAGGAAATGATGCTTTCATTGAATCCAAGGAATCGATTCTTTCATTGATTCCAAGGAATCGATTCTTTCATTGATTCCAGGGAATCGATTCTTTCATTGATTCCAAGGAATCGATTCTTTCATTGATTCCAAGGAATCGATTCTTTCATTGATTCCAGGGAATCGATTCTTTCATTGATTCCAAGGAATCGATACTTTCATTGATTCCAAGGAATCGATTCTTTCATTGATTCCAGGGAATCGATTCTTTCATTGATTCCAAGGAATCGATACTTTCATTGATTCCAAGGAATCGATTCTTTCATTGATTCCAGGGTATCGATTCTTTCATTGATTCCAAGGAATCGATACTTTCATTGATTCCAAGGAATCGATTCTTTCATTGATTCCAGGGAATCGATTCTTTCATTGATTCCAAGGAATCGATTCTTTCATTGATTCCAAGGAATCGATTCTTTCATTGATTCCAGGGAATCGATTCTTTCATTGATTCCAAGGAATCGATACTTTCATTGATTCCAAGGAATCGATTCTTTCATTGATTCCAGGGAATCGATTCTTTCAGTCATTCCAGGGAATCGATTCTTTCATTGATTCCAAGGTATCGATTCTTTCATTGATTCCAAGGAATCGATTCTTTCATTGATTCCAGGGAATCGATTCTTTCATTGATTCCAGGGAATCGATTCTTTCATTGATTCCAGGGAATCGATTCTTTCATTGATTCCAAAGAATCGATTCTTTCATTGATTCCAAGGAATCGATTCTTTCATTGATTCCAGGGAATCGATTCTTTCATCGATTCCAGGGAATCGCCAGGTAATCGATTCCAGGTAATCGATTCCAGGTAACCGATTCCAGGTAATCGATTGCGGGTAATCGATACCAGGTAATCGATTCCGGGTAATCGATTCCAGGTAATCGATTCCGGGTAATCGATTCCGGGTAATCGATTCCGGGTAATCGATTCCAAGTAATCGATTCCAGCTAATCGATTCCAGGTAATCAATTCCAGGTAATCGATTCCAGGTAATCGATTCCAGGTAATCGATTCCAGGTAACCGATTCCAGGTAATCGATTGCGGGTAATCGATACCAGGTAATCGATTCCGGGTAATCGATTCCAGGTAATCGATTCCGGGTAATCGATTCCGGGTAATCGATTCCGGGTAATCGATTCCAAGTAATCGATTCCAGCTAATCGATTCCAGGTAATCAATTCCAGGTAATCGATTCCAGGTAATCGATTCCAGGCAATCGATTCCAGGTAATCGATTCCAGGTAGTCGATTCCTGGTAATCGATTCCAGGTAATCTATTCCAGGTAATCGGTTCCAGGTAATCGATTCCAGGTAATCGATTCCAGGTAATCGATTCCAGGTAATCGATTCCAGGTAATCGATTCCAGGTAATCGATTCCAGGTAATCGATTCCAGGTAATCGATTATGGGTAATCGACTCCGGGTAATCGATTCCAAGTAATCGATTCCAGGTAATCGATTCCAGGTAATCGATTCCAGGTAATCGATTCCGGGTATTCGATTCCAGGTAATCGATTCCAGGTAATCGATTCCAGGTAATCGATTCCAGGTAATCGATTCCAGGTAATCGATTCCAGGTAATCGATTCCAGGTAATCGATTCCAAGTAATCGATTCCAGGTAATCGATTCCAGGTAGTCGATTCCTGGTAATCGATTCCAGGTAATCTATTCCAGGTAATCGGTTCCAGGTAATCGATTCCAGGTAATCGATTCCAGGTAATCGATTCCAGGTAATCGATTCCAGGTAACCGATTCCAGGTAATCGATACCTGGTATTCGATTCCGGGTAATCGATTCCAGGTAATTGATTCCAGGTAATCGATTCCGGTTAATCGATTCCGGGTAATCGATTCCAGGTAATCGATTCCAGGTTATCGATTCCATGTAATCGATTCCAGGTAGTCGATTCCAGGTAATCGATTCCAGGTAAACGATTCCAGGTAATCGATTGCGGGTAATCGATTCCGGGTAATCGATTCCAGGTAATCGATTCCAGGTAATCGATTCCAGGTAATCGATTCCAGGTAATCGATTCCGGGTAATCTATTCCAGGTTGTCGATTCCAGGTAATCGATTCCAGGTAATCGATTCCGGGTAATCGATTCCGGGTAATCGATTCCAGGTAATCAATTCCAGGTAATCGATACATGAACGTCAAGCTAGCGGCGGTTGCACTGAAAAGCGGCGAAGTTAAAACTCAACTCTATTTAAAAATAAAAAGCTAATGTCCCTCATTTAAATTATTTGTTTTATGTATCTGTATGTGTGAGGAACATTGTGTAAAAATTTCAGGATAGTAGTTCCATCATTCATAAATAAAACCTGTTGAAGCAAACCCACATTGGAATGTTCGGTAACTGCAGCGCGTGTGAGACCATCCAAGCGAAATCAATGCCACGGATTTCCGTCAAATTCAGTGGTACATTTGACCTCAACAAAGAATTAAGAGGGAGCAAATTTTTGGTCACCTTCGGCTTCTTGAAATACGTTGCTCTCGCTGTAAACATTTTCGACTCGCGAATCTTCGGAACAGATACTTATGTTGCATTCGGTCGTGCTCACGGAACAATTTTGGAAAATGATGCCCACAGTGTCATGCAATGTATCTTTTCCATTGTCAGTGTCAACAAATCTGTCAAAATTATCAAAAGCAACACTTGTGCAGAGATTTGAACTTCGAAGAATATCTTCGGGGCAAACATCGGTGTGACTGACAGTGGAAAAGGTGGCTTCTGTTTCTAAACCTTCCAAAACCGTGTAACTACAACAGTGTAAGAATGCTGACGATCTTTTTGCTATTGGTTAACCCCTTCACAGCTAATCCCAGCGATACATGCTTGGACGGACGATTCTCCGCCTATGAGCGTGCGATTGAAGTACTCGACTTCATCTGGGATACAACACTCTCCTTTGATCAAATCGGTGGCGGTCAAATGGTTCGGTAATTTTTCGGTTTTCATCGAAAGAATGCCTTCACTGAGATAAATCGCAGCTAGAGCTAAAATCTCGCGCCTATCAATGTCATGAAAATCGCTATCGTGCATCGCGACACCCGAGTAAGGTTTTACAAATTTTTCTGCGTTTTTGGTGATAACCACGATCTTTTTCTTGAATTTGGCGAGAAGTTTTTCTTCAAAATGACGCGGGGGAGCTTCTAACAGCAAATTGTCTTGGCCTTGCGAAATTTCGCATAAAAACTAGACGTTCATTTTTTTCAGAAACTTCAACGAATGCATCTGAGATTTTTCGACAACGTAGTCATTTACAAAACAGGCGATTTTTTCGAAGGCTTTTGCCGCGATATCTCTCTTTGCATGATATTGGCCCTTGGGAACTTTATCATTGATAACGGATACACTTTTGTTAAAGTTAGTCACTTTACAAAAGTGATGATAATAGACGCAATTACAAAGGGATTCTACGGCAGTTATACGGGCAACGAGGTCTACGTCGCCAGACTCCAGCGCACTCGTTTTCAAAGAATCCATTACTTCTTTTTTGTTGCACGTGCTTATGTTTTGCCAACGACCTTGAACCTTTTTTCTCTCGCTTTTACAAAAAACACAGGCTTTTTTCAAAGGAACGCTGCCGCTGGATGAAGCAACTTCCAAAATTTCGCATTTCTCCCCCGCGGTTTCGGCAGTCTCGTTCTCCGACACATCTTGAGGATCCTCAGTTGTATCCTCTTTGACAGGAACTTGCGTTACTACGATAACTTCAAGTATTTCCTCGTTTGACTTGCCTTCTCTTTGATTTCCGCTCGTAAAAACGACCTCGCTGGAAATAAATTAATTTTATAAGTGAATCCGTTATTTTTGAGGTTTTCTAATGTTTCTGGTATCATACATATTATAACAATGCCATTGCAAATGTCATACATCAATATATCCAAATATAAATATATAAACATGTACATTCATAAAAACATATCTTATAAAAGTACTATGACTTACATTTTAAATCTTTCTCATATTAGTGTAAAAAACAATTTTAAACGAATACAATATTCCTCACGTACCTTGAATCACGAGATTTCGATGATCCAGTCAATGGCTGAATGTTTGATGAATCAACTTTCGGAAATCGCGTAAAGTACCTTGTTGGCAAAGCTTTAAAACTACTCAAACACTTTGTATGATATCCGTCGTGTTGAGTAACTGTCGCGGGCAAAGAGACGTCGCCCCCTTTCAAACACTTATCCGAGCGAATTTCACGTAATTTCAAACACTGAGCGAGATTTTTTAGTGAAAAAATAAGTACTTTATCTGATGCGTTTTTACAAAAAACGCATTTTAGTTTGGGCATTTTCCTCGTTTTATATCCAAATATATTTCACAGAACGTGCGCGCATTTGAACGTTCAAATTGCGAGTGAGCTCAGGAATTGTCCTAGGCCCGAATTTTTGTTGAGTCACTTATCTCGGAAAACCCAATGAAACTTGTCAAAACGGTCTAAAGCGCAAACAAAACAAATTTCTACACCGTTTCCTAGAATTCCCACCCGTTGTATCGAATGGAAGTTTTCCGAGGCCTCGCGCTGACTCTTGCAGCGGCAACTTTCACTCTGATTATTAGTAGCGATCGGTTGTTTACAATTTTCTTTCGAACATGAACTCTGTTGAAAAGTGTTTTAAGTGCGCTAAGCAATTATTCGCTGACGGTGTACATTCGTGCTTTGTTTGCGAGCACAAATATCATAAACGCTGCGCGGGCATCAATGATAATACTGCTGCAGCTTTAAAATCATGCGACAATCTTGTGTGGCGGTGCAATTCCTGCAAGGATTTGTTTGATGGTGTCCTGTTTTCTAGACTGGGTATGCTTACTCAGGAAATTAGGAAGTTGCAGAAGGATGTTCTAAGTTTAAAAACATCCTCCGAAAAAAATAGACTTCGACCAGAAAATGCAGCTAAAAAGAAAATTTCGCTTCGTCATGGAATGGAGGCCCCAGACGTGATGGTCACAGAAGCAACGGTTACAAACTCGACTGTGCCCATGGATGATGCTTCCATTGCTAAATCATCTGCGGCTGAAACATCGATCACAGTTTCTGATTTACAGCTACAGTAAAAAGCCAGAAGTGTCTAAGTGCAAATTTGACGATTTTGACTTTATTGCATTTTTGTATTCAGTATTTTAGTCTTAATCATTGCTATAATTATTATCTTAAACTGAGCTGTGGTTGCTGAGTTATTCGACCGGCAAAAGTGGTTTTGTGCACAATTCTGTATCTAAAAAAATCTTTGAGGGCGATTTTCTCGAAACGCATATTTTGCACTTAAGCACTTCTGGCTGTGTACTGTAGAGCTCACACCAGCGGCTGCCTTGCAATCAACGACATCCCAGCCTGCTGCAGCTACGACCGAATCAGACGGCACTGCCTGGAATGTTGTGAATAGAAAACGAAGAGTGAAGAAGCTGATCGGTTCGAGTATTTCATCTGGTGAGCTTTCTGTTCTTAGACGTATGAAGTGGATTCGCCTTGGTAAGCTTTTACCCTCTACTACACCGGCTTCTATAACGAAATTTGCCGCTGAAAAATTTAATGTTGAGGAAGATATGCTTAAATGCTTTCCTCTTATAAAGAAAGAAGGAAACATTTCAAGTTTGAAATTTATTAATTTTAAATTAGGAGTTCCATCAGAACTTTATGCTAAATTCATGAATGCATCTGCCTGGCCATTGGGTCTTGAATTAAGTTCTTTTGATAATCATCGACCTTCAAAAAACTCCAGTGTTCAGCCACCCATCTTGAATACCTAGGTCATAGCGATACTTATGCACCTAGAAATTTTTCAATTTATTACCAAAATATAAGAGGTATGCGTACTAAACTAAATGACTTCAAACTTGCAGTTTTGGAAAATGAATATGATATTATAATCCTAACTGAAACCTGGTTGACGGATCATATATCATCTTCGGAATTTATAAGCAATCACTATGTTGTCTATAGAAAGGATCGATGTCAGCTTTCATCTGGATGTAGTAGGGGTGGCGGTGTCTTGATTGCTGTACGTGTTGATGTGGCCAGCATAGAACTTTCTTTACCGTGTGTGGAAGAGAATATTGAACAACTTTTCGTTCGAGTTACTGCAGCTTGTTCCAGCTTCTCAATTGTCTTTTGTGTTAGCTATATTCCGCCATCATCTAATTTAGATATTTACATGAGTCATCTACTTAACATAGAATCTATTTCATCAATACTCTCTCCGAATGAAGGAATTTGTGTAGTTGGAGATTTCAACCTGCGTAGCGTTACATGGAGTTGTATGGATGAGGATGATTCTTTGCTTCCATCGAATGTGTCTTCAGAAATCGAGATTTCTTTTATTGACGGTATTTTAGGTCTAGATTTAGCTCAGATAAGTACGATAGGAAACTTTTTTGGAAAATTTTTGGATCTTGTATTTATATCTGATAACCTTTGTGTTGAAATCAACGAATCTTCTTTTCCACTTCTTAAATGTGATTTGCACCATAAAGCCTTGGATTTGAGTATCGCCTCTTATAATTTCTTAAAAATAAATTCTATTGTTTTGTCTCAAGAATATAATTTTAGGAGGGCAGATTTTTCTAACTTAAATTTGCATTTTTCCTGTCTTGATTGGTGTAAGTTGTTTAGTGATTGTTCTTTGGAAGAGACATATGGGAAGTTTCTAGAGTTGCTTCATTCTAGTTTTCAATCTTATGTTCCATTGAAGAATATAAATGGTAACAATTACCATCCAAAATGGTTTAATAAATCATTATTGCGCTTAAAAAATGCAAAAAATAAGGCTCACAAATCATTCAAAAGTTCTGGTGGAGATAAGGATTTAAATAATTTTAAAAGATTGCGAAAAGAATATGAGTTTTTGCATCGATTCTTATTTAAACAATACATTTTTTCTGTTGAGAACAACATAAAAAGTGACAGTAAAAGTTTCTGGAGTTATATGAAGACCAAACGAAATTCTTCTAGTTTTCCGAACATTATGGAGTATAAAAACAAAATATCTAGTTGTGCTGAAGAAGCGTGTGCACTGTTTGCAGACTTCTTTGAATCGGTATATAACGAAAATACCTTTGTTGATGATTTAACGGAAAATAATTCTGACTATATAAACTTGCTTGATCTAGGTTCTTTGTCATTAGACGCAAAGGATGTTGAAATTGCTATCCAAGATCTTAAAATGAATTATTCTTCAGACTTGGATGGTATTTGTCCCGCTCTTATAAAGAATTGTGTTTCTGGTCTTATCAACCCTTTAACTTATATATTTAATTTGTCTTTATGTAATGGTCAATTTCTCAATTTCAAGATCTCAATAATTAAACCTATTTTCAAAAACGGATCCAAACATTTGGTCACGAATTATAGGGGTGTATCCTTAATGAAAGTCATTCCTAAACTTTTTGACTGTTTGGTTGCGAGGAAATTATCTTTCTTGTGTAAGGAAATTATTTGTCCTCAGCAACATGGCTTTCTAAGGGGCAGGTCAACGGTCACAAATCTTGCACTCTTTACTAATTTTTGTTTGTTCAATATGGAAAGAGGTCACCAGGTTGATGTAATTTACACAGATTTTTCGAAAGCGTTTGATAAAGTTAATATTACAGTACTTATAAATAAATTACATAAGGCTGGCTTTCATTCAAGTCTTTTGCAATGGATTAGCTCTTATTTATTAAATAGAAAGCAATATGTCGTTCTTGATTCTGTTTCTTCTAGAATAATATGTGTCAAATCAGGTGTGCCTCAGGGCAGTCATTGTGGTCCTTTGCTATTCTTGATTTTTATTAACGATATAATTAATTGCTTCAAGTATGCTCATTGTTTAATTTACGCCGATGACCTAAAAATTTTTTTAAAGGTTAGTGGAGAGGATTGTTGTATTCGCCTTCAAGAAGACTTCAACAATTTATCCACCTGGTGCTCTATAAATGACCTTCAACTAAATGTTTCTAAGTGCCGAGTTATGTCTTTCTTTCGCTCATTGGAAGGCATCGAATACAAATACTCTTTCGCTACTTCTGATTTAGCTAGAGTGTATGAAATTAATGATTTAGGTGTTGTTTTAGATAATAAACTAACTTTCAATAGACACATTGATTTCATTTGTAGTAAAGCCAATAGATTACTGGGTTTTATTAAGAGAAATACTAAAGAATTTTCTGATGTCTTTACTATAAGGACCTTGTTCATTTCCTTGGTAAGGCCAATTCTTGAATATGCATCATGCATTTGGAGTCCACAGTACGCTGTTAATTTGAATAGAATTGAATCGGTGCAAAAATCCATAACCAGATTTATGTGTTTTAAGCTTAATTTATTTAAGGAACATGTTCCTCATTATGCATCCAGAAGATTATTATTTGGTCTTCCTAACCTTAGCTTTCGTCGAGATGTGAGCTGCGCAATTTTCATAAAAGATATATTATGCTACTCAATCAAGTGCCCTGAGCTGTTGAGTCAAATTAATATCTATGCTATAGAAAGGCCACTTAGGTCGAGAAACCTCCTATATGCCCCTTCTCACAGAACTAATTATGGCTCAAACGGAGTTATTACTAAAGGCATTCATAAATTTAATTTTTTTAATGACTTCGTTGATTTCAACCTGGATCGAACGATCTATAAAAATGTAATTTTAGGTTTAGAGAATCATGTTGATATGAATTTTTCATAAAAATATTTTAATTTTATTTTAATTTAAATAAGTTTTTGGAATCTGTAAGTTTTCTAGTCTGTAAGATTGTAATCAGTAGGCTATAATTAATTAAATAAATAAATAAATAAACTTTGACGATCACGTAGGTTTGTCCCGCGAATCGATTGTAAGCACAATATTTTTACATGCGCAATATGGTCCTCTGTAACCATGTAAAATTTGGGCAACAATGAAATAAGTCAATTTTTGAATTTTTTTTGCACGTTTGCGGGCTTGTAAGTGATTGATTGTCCCGCCAAACAAATGTAAGTGGTCGTTTTTTGACATCGTCTGATGTCAATTGACAACCCCTCAAAATATGAACGACGATGATATGAGGTTTTTTTCTATTGTTTGTTACATATTTTTAGTAATAGAGTTAACCCTTCTAATACAGAAGGCGCACTTCTTAGCTGGGCCAAGAAAGATTTACCTACTTAGCACAACCAAGCGCTGAGATGAGGCTCACAACTAAGCATGCAAACATAAAAATTAGTAAATAAAAACAAAAATCCAAATTAACATAAAACCCAAGCAAGCAACAGGAAACATAGATGGTCACGTGAGATTAAAAAGACTCCTTTTAAGGACATCTTTACTAATACTCACGCTAAAGACATTAATATTATTGTTAACATTAATGAACATGCGGTTTACAGGTTCAAATCTGCCGTAATTCGTATTAGAGGAGTTGATTTGTAAAAGAGGTGGACCTCTCAGATTATAACTACTCTCTCTAAACGACGCACGGCGACCTAAAAAACCTGAGTCGACCTTTTCATTAAGTAGCTGATGAACAAATACAACATCGGCCACCTCTCGACGCTTGTGAAGAGAGCTTAAGTTGAGTAACTTAAGCCGGGATTCATATGATGGAAGAACTATTGGGTTTTCCCAAGGAAGATGATTCAGTGCGAATCGAACGAACCTTCGTTGAACCGATTCAATAGTTCTAACATGCGAAGAGTAGTGAGGAGACCAAACCTGGGAGGCATATTCAAGTAATGGTCTGACAAGAGAAATATATAAGTGTTTAGTAACCAACGGGTTATTAAGTTCCTTGGACCACCTTTTTATAAAACCCAAGACTAAACTACCTCGGGAAGAGATATAGTTGATGTGAGTGGAGAAATCCAGCTTACTATCAAATCAAATCCCGAGATCTTTAACCAAATTAACACGAGGGATACCCTCATCAGAAAAGGTGTAGTTAAAAATTATAGGATCACGTAAAGGTATCAAGGTCAATCTGCAGAAGTTTGCAATCCTCCATACTCTTTATGTGCCGATACAATTGGATGTCATCAGCGAAAATCAATATTCTACAGTGTCCTTAGTAAGGGAACAATGTCATCAATTGATAAGATAAAGAGGAGAGGGCCAAGATGACTTCCTTGAGGGACACCGGATGTCGCTTCAATGGTTATTGATTTGGATCCACGAAAAAGAACTTGGTAGGTCCGGTCAGTTAAGTAAGACTGGAACCATACTAGAAGGGCTTGCGGAAAGCCTAACATTCTTAATTTCAGAATAATAATGAAATGGGAGAGCTTGTCGAATCCCTTACTAAAATCAGAGTAAACACAATCAGTTTGACAACCGGAAACGAAGCCCTCGACAGCATAAGAAGTGAGCTCAAGAAGATTGGTGGTTGTGGAACGAGCTGCAAGAAACCCATGTTGATTCGTTGAGACCAGCCTCTTGCAGATAGGAACGAGTGTAGAATAGATAATTGATTCAAAAAGTTTCGGTATAGCAGACAACTTCGCAACTGGCCTATAATTCGCTCTTGCTACCACTTTTGTGAATAGGAATTATGAACGAATTCTTCCACAGAGTGGGGAAGTACCCTTTATCCAGGGATTTTAGAAAAAGGATTTTCAGTGGAGACTGGAGAACCTCCACACAGGCCTTAAGAACAGCAGGAGGAATACCGTCGGGGCCAGAGGTAAAGTCAAATGGAAGATCGTCAATATGTTTCACGATATCGCTTAACAGTCTCATTTATTCTGTGTTAAGTTATAATTGAAGTGAATTGTTTTGGATTATACTATGGCAGATAAGTGTGTATACTTTCCAAATATTTCGAATAAAATAATTAACTCTACGTATCACAAAGCCAAATCATTAATATGTACAATTCCGCTTAAAACGGTCACGGAATCACTTGATTTTTTGAGAAATAGGGTGTCCATACTTTTTAAGGCCGACGTAGGGACATCGTCCTACTGCTTCCGGCTTTACTTAGCTAAGGATATATGTTTCTAAAAACATAATCGACTGAGGCTAAGTAATTAAAAAAATAAAAATAACGAGTTGTCAATTTTTGAAAAATCAAAATAAAATATATCGAGTTTGTAAAAAGTGAGTTTTAATTAATTAATGTAAAATCACAATAATAACCAAAAGTTTGATGAATAAATGTAATACAAAATTAATACAAAATATATGTAGTGCATTTAAATAAATATATAATTGTTATAAAGACCTAAAGTAAAGTGTAAAGAGTAAATAATTAAAATAAACTTACAAAGTTAAAAACTGGTTCGTCTATAACACGTGAAGTGTTGGCAACCAGAAAAGAAAGATTAATAAGAAAAAAGAAAAAAAGAAAAAGGAAAATTAATAATAGTAAAGAAAACAGAAAAGGTAGAGAAGATTGGCAGTAAGAAGAGGCGTTAAGATAAGTGTCATTTACAAATAACTAAAATAACAATAATATTTAAGAGTTTTGTTCTAAAATTTATTTAAATTTTATGAGGGAAATTGTTTTTTGATCGAAAATATATATTGTTCAGATTTGAAGTGTTAATTTTGACGTTTGAAGTGTAATTGGGAGTTTTCTGTCTGTTTACTGTTCTGTGTACAACTTTTGGTTGGAAGTTAATTTTCCTTTCGTTTTTTTTTGTGTGTAGATATACACAGTTGTGTTTTATTGAGATTTCCACTTTGACTGGTTGAATTAATTTTTCTGTAAATATGCAACGCGAAAACAATATGGATGACTCTTTCATCCTCGATTTGGAAGAGTCATTGCCCAGCCTGGAACAGGGGCGGCCGGCTCGACATGGGGCCCGGGCAGAAGTTGAAGTAGCCTCCACGGCAAGGTTCAATCTGCCCGAATTCCACCAGAGCGACCCGGCCGTCTGGTTTTACCAGGCTGAAGCCCAATTTGGTCTGAACGGGATTACTTCGGACAAAACTAAGTTTTCCCACATTGTGTCCGCTCTCCCGACGGAGGCAGCCAAGATCCTCTTGCATGTTTTTCCGGACCTCAGCTCTGCTAGCTATACTGAGGCTAAGAGGCGGTTGCTGGAGCGATATGGTTTATCGACCAGGAACCGCCTCGAGCAGCTGTTGGCGGCGCATGAGTCCGGAGACCGCAAGCCCTCAGATTTCCTGAGGGGATTGCAGAGTCTGGCAGGGGACTGTCTCGGGGATGGGGAGGAGCTCATCCGGAGTCTTTGGGAGCGCAGTCTTCCCAGAGATATCCAGGTGGTGCTTGCCGGATCCGCAGATCAGTCCTTAGCACAACTATCGAAGCTAGCGGATACCGTGTGGGAAATTACTGCCCGTTCAGCCCCCGCTCAGGTGTCAGAGGTGGGAAACTCGTCGTCCCTGGAGCGGGCCGTGCACTCTCTTCAACGCGAGGTGCAGCAATTGCGGGCACTTGTGTTGAGGAGAGGGCAAGGCCAGGGCCAGGAGCAGGCGGGAAGGTCTTCTGGTCAGCAGCGATGGAGCCGATCTCCGGTTCAACAACCGAAGGCTACATCGGCGGAGACCAGGGATCCCACCAATCGAGGAGCTGTCTTCAAAGCTTCGTCCATGGCACAAGCACTGCCGGGGACGCTCTGCTATTACCACTACCGCTACGGTAGTGGGGCAGAACGGTGTACCCCACCTTGCGCCTTTAAGGGTCCTGGCTCTACAGCCAAGAAGGACCGCAAGATGAAGGGGGCCCAGCCTTCAAAAAATTAAATTGGCGGGGAGTCGCGGCGTCTCTCAGCAGAGACGCTCGTGCAGATTATTTGTCCGCGACCAGCACAACCAGCTTGATTTTTTAATCGATTCTGGCGCGGACATATCATTAGTTCCGAAGCACACATTTAGGGTACAAACAACATGCCCTAATTTACTTCTGCGGGCCGCAAATGGATCCACGAACCAAACTTTTGGCACGAAGTTGCTGGAACTGAACCTAGGTCTTCGCCGACGGTTCATCCACAACTTCATCATAGCCAACACAAACAAAGCTATACTCGGTGCGGACTTTCTCACAAAGTTCGAACTCATTCTCGATTTTAAACATCGAGAATTAGTTGACTCACAGACCAGTCTTCGGACTGACGTCCGTGCAACTGGTGAGTATATACTCGAGAGCTTTGAATGCCAACATCTTGGCAAATATAAAGCATTGTTAATGAAGTACACTTCATTAACACAACCACCTAATTTTAACCTACCGGTTAAACACAATGTGCAACACCACATTGTTACTAATGGGCAATTACCTTTCGTGACCGCTCGTAGACTTCATCCTGAGAAGCTCAAGGTAGCGAAATTGGAGTTTGAACATATGGTTCAACTAGGGATTTGTCGACCATCGTCGTCTCCCGCAGCACCTCCACTTCATCTGGTCCCTAAACGGGATACAAATGATTGGAGGCCATGCGGCGACTGCCGTCGCCTTAATGCAGTCACAGTGCCGGATAGATACCCTATCCCGCACATTCACAATTTTTCTGTGAACCTTCACGGATGCACGATTTTTTCAAAGGTGGATTTGGTGCGTGCGTACCATAACATCCCCATTGCACAAGAAGACGTGCATAAGACTGCTTTAATAACACCCTTTGGTCTGTTTGAGTTTACTCGCATGTCATTTGGGTTAAGAAATGCAGCCCAGTCATTTCAAAGATTTATGAATGAAGTCACAAGAGACTTAGACTTCATTTATGTCTATCTAGACGATATACTTATCGCAAGTAAATCCGAGGATGAGCATCTCACTCACCTCGAAGTACTGTTTAAACGCCTTAATAACTTTGGGTTAACCCTAAAGTTATCAAAATGTGTTTTTGGAGTCAGTGAGATCATGTTTTTGGGACATAGTATCGGCAAGGATGGCATCCTTCCATCACCGAACGCGTCCAAGCAATAAATGACCTCACAACTCCAACAACAGTTAAACAAATTCAAAAATATTTAGGAATGGTGAACTTTTATCACCGATTTATTCCTAAACTAGCACAAATGCTAGTACCGATTAATGAACATTTGAGGGAACTCCTCAATTGTCCATCAACAACAAAAAATAAGGAACAACTTCCTTGGCCCGCAGAATGTCAACAAGCATTCCTCGACGTGAAAGCCGCAATGGCTGCAGCAGTGATGCTGATACACTCACTAGAGGATGCTAAATATAGCATCACAACTGATGCTTCCGATTTTGCGATCGAAGCTGTGCTGGAACAGTTTAACGGTCACAGATGTTGCAGAATCCTTGGTTCTGCACCAGGGACAAGGAGTGCTAGGTCCTCCGTAGATCACTTGCACCTTATATCTTTCTATGCTCCCGGGTTGACCGGATTAAAAACAGAAAATCTTTTTAATAAGAATCACTTTAATTTAATACGAATTAATTAATTGGATCGTGTCCTTTTTGTATTACATGAGTTGATTTTAACAAAAACTTGAATTGGACCTTTAAAATAAGCTTTGGATCCGCGCACTTGTATTACATGAGTTGATTTTAACAAAAACTTGAATTGAACCTTTTAAAAATAAGCTTTGGGTCCGCGCACTAGTATTACATGAGTTGATTTTAATAAAAATAAGCTTTGGATCCGCGCACTTGTATTACATGAGTTGATTTTAATAAAAACTTGAATTGAACCTCTTTAAAATAAGCTTTGGATCCGCGCACTTGTATTACATGAGTTGATTTTAACAAAAACTTGAATTAAAGTAAGCTTTGGATCCGCGCACTTGTATTACATGAGTTGATTTTAACAGAAACTTGAATTGAACCTTTTTAAAGTAAGCTTTGGATCCGCACTTGTATTACATGAGTTGATTTTAACAAAAACTTGAATTAAAGTAAGCTTTGGATCCGCGCACTTGTATTACATGAGTTGATTTTAACAGAAACTTGAATTGAACCTTTTTAAAGTAAGCTTTGGATCCGCGCACTTGTATTACATGAGTTGATTTTAACAAAAACTTGAATTAAAGTAACCTTTGGATCCGCGCACTTGTATTACATGAGTTGATTTTAACAGAAACTTGAATTGAACCTTTTTAAAGTAAGCTTTGGATCCGCGCACTTGTATTACATGAGTTGATTTTAACAAAAACTTGAATTAAAGTAACCTTTGGATCCGCGCACTTGTATTACATGAGTTGATTTTAACAAAAACTTGAATTGAACCTTTTTAAAGTAAGCTTTGGATCCGCGCACTTGTATTACATGAGTTGATTTTAACAAAAACTTGAATTGAACCTTTTTAAAGTAAGTTTTGGATCCGCGCACTTGTATTACATGAGTTGATTTTAACAAAAACTTGAATTAAAGTAAGCTTTGGATCCGCGCACTTGTATTACATGAGTTGATTTTAACAGAAACTTGAATTGAACCTTTTTAAAGTAAGCTTTGGATCCGCGCACTTGTATTACATGAGTTGATTTTAACAAAAACTTGAATTAAAGTAACCTTTGGATCCGCGCACTTGTATTACATGAGTTGATTTTAACAGAAACTTGAATTGAACCTTTTTAAAGTAAGCTTTGGATCCGCGCACTTGTATTACATGAGTTGATTTTAACAAAAACTTGAATTAAAGTAACCTTTGGATCCGCGCACTTGTATTACATGAGTTGATTTTAACAAAAACTTGAATTAAAGTAAGCTTTGGATCCGCGCACTTGTATTACATGAGTTGATTTTAACAGAAACTTGAATTGAACCTTTTTAAAGTAAGCTTTGGATCCGCGCACTTGTATTACATGAGTTGATTTTAACAAAAACTTGAATTAAAGTAACCTTTGGATCCGCGCACTTGTATTACATGAGTTGATTTTAACAAAAACTTGAATTGAACCTTTTTAAAGTAAGCTTTGGATCCGCGCACTTGTATTACATGAGTTGATTTTAACAAAAACTTGAATTAAAGTAAGCTTTGGATCCGCGCACTTGTATTACATGAGTTGATTTTAACAGAAACTTGAATTGAACCTTTTTAAAGTAAGCTTTGGATCCGCGCACTTGTATTACATGAGTTGATTTTAACAAAAACTTGAATTGAACCTTTTTAAAGTAAGCTTTGGATCCGCGCACTTGTATTACATGAGTTGATTTTAATAAAAACTTGAATTGAACCTCTTTAAAATAAGCTTTGGATCCGCGCACTTGTATTACATGAGTTGATTTTAACAAAAACTTGAATTAAAGTAAGCTTTGGATCCGCGCACTGGTATTACATGAGTTGATTTTAACAAAAACTTGAATTGAACCTTTTTAAAGTAAGTATTGGATCCGCGCACTTGCATTACATGAGTTGATTTTAACAAAAACTTGAATTAAAGTAAGCTTTGGATCCGCGCACTTGTATTACATGAGTTGATTTTAACAGAAACTTGAATTGAACCTTTTTAAAGTAAGCTTTGGATCCGCGCACTTGTATTACATGAGTTGATTTTAACAAAAACTTGAATTAAAGTAACCTTTGGATCCGCGCACTTGTATTACATGAGTTGATTTTAACAAAAACTTGAATTGAACCTTTTTAAAGTAAGCTTTGGATCCGCGCACTTGTATTACATGAGTTGATTTTAACAAAAACTTGAATTAAAGTAAGCTTTGGATCCGCGCACTTGTATTACATGAGTTGATTTTAACAGAAACTTGAATTGAACCTTTTTAAAGTAAGCTTTGGATCCGCGCACTTGTATTACATGAGTTGATTTTAACAAAAACTTGAATTAAAGTAACCTTTGGATCCGCGCACTTGTATTACATGAGTTGATTTTAACAAAAACTTGAATTGAACCTTTTTAAAGTAAGCTTTGGATCCGCGCACTTGTATTACATGAGTTGATTTTAATAAAAACTTGAATTGAACCTCTTTAAAATAAGCTTTGGATCCGCGCACTTGTATTACATGAGTTGATTTTAACAAAAACTTGAATTGAACCTTTTTAAAGTAAGCTTTGGATCCGCGCACTTGTATTACATGAGTTGATTTTAATAAAAACTTGAATTGAACCTCTTTAAAATAAGCTTTGGATCCGCGCACTTGTATTACATGAGTTGATTTTAACAAAAACTTGAATTAAAGTAAGCTTTGGATCCGCGCACTGGTATTACATGAGTTGATTTTAACAGAAACTTGAATTGAACCTTTTTAAAGTAAGCTTTGGATCCGCGCACTTGTATTACATGAGTTGATTTTAACAAAAACTTGAATTGAACCTTTTAAAAATAATCTTTGGATCCGCGCACTTGAGCTAAAAATCCCGGACTGCCTCGAACCTGTGTTGAGCCTGATATTTAAATTGTCTATTGCTGCTGATGCAGCAAAGCTTTTTCTCATGGAATTTTTGTGAGGTGTTTTTCATAATTGAAGATGAAACTCATTATCAGCATTTGAAATTGGAGCGTTCGTTAACGTACGTGCTTGAATGTAAAATTTTAGGACGGAAAAAATGAAATAGGAGCGCTCGAATTGTCTGGGAATTGTCGGTTGAAAATTTGAATTCGGAGCGCTCGTTGGCGTACGTGCTTGAATGTAGATTTTAGGACGGAAAAATGAAATAGGAGCGCTCAAATTGTCTGAGAATTGCCGGTTGAAAAATTTGATAGCAAAATTTCTTGGGAAGATTTTGCTTGCTGAATATCTATGGGGAATTTTTGAAAATAATTTTACATGGATGAAAATATTTTTGGTTTTTAATTTTTTTAGGTAGGAATTTATGAATATATATATAAATATATATATATTGATTGATATATGGGATTTTTACATATCGGTTTAGATCCAAATGGGTTAAAGAAAGTAGTACGGACTTCGGCCGTTACTACACCATCCCCCTTAGAAAAGGAAAATTGTGTATCTTTGAGGAACAATTTTTCGATATAGGTCGTTGCTTGAATAGGATGTAATATATATCTTGCTTACACATTGGTCCGAGGGAATTAGAAAAATTTTGTTAGGGTAGCTCAAGTTATGCAGTTTAGATGATATGAAAAGGTGATTTCTATCTATAAGATGTATATAGTATGTATAAAAATATAAATACATATATATATATGTTTGTAGTTTATTACGAAAAAGTTAATGAATCCTTATAAATTTATAATAGTGCTTTTATAAAAGAGTTAGTTTACTTAAATACAAAAAAAAAAATTGAATTCTATTTATAAATGGAATTAATAATAATAATGTAAAAATATTGATAGTCAAATTACTGAAAAAAAATGATTAGCTTACGTCCTACAGGTCATCTGACAATTGTTCTTTCTTTGTAGTTTACTTAAATTAGAAATTTTTGAATTTTATTTATGATTGGTATTAATAATAATAATTTTATTATGAATATAAAGGAAAAAAAAATTGATTAACTTGCGTTCTATAGGTTATCTAACAATTGTTCTCTCTCTGTAATGTTATAATTAACTGGGTTGGCTTTAAAAAATAATCTTCCCATTTTTGTATGCATCGCTCTAAGGAAAGTATGCGGGACTCTTACGATCCCGGTTCTAAGTTAGGACAGTAACGGTATAATTGGTTGTTTCTTCGTTTTCCTTTTCTTGTGTTGGCTTAGGGCCTTTAAAAAAGTTGTCCTTATATTTCAGTGCTAAGTATAAGATAGATAGGAAGAGTCCAAGAAGCGTGTAGTTAAGGACGTAATGGTGTATTGTGTGTGCCTTTAAATTAGGTAAGTCTAGATCTTCGTTGTTCTTTTGATCTTTTATGGCAAGATTAAGTTGCTTGAGCTCATGATCATCTAAATATTTTATAAGATGAGTTCTGATCGTTTGATTATCGGGTTTTGAAACGTGGATGGGGTTGATTTTGTGAGTAAGGTTTAGAGAGGGTAGGTAGAAACTGTTTACCTTAGATGTTTTTGAATTATGTGCTTTAATTGTTATGCCCTCCGATCTCAGGTAACATCCCGGCTTAATTTCTAATATACCGGTACCTTGTAGTTTATGTGAGAATATTTGTGTTTCGCATATCGTGTCTATGGTTGTCGAATTGGCCATTGAATATAGCCATTTATTTGGTTGGGAGAGTTGGATCCAAAAGTGTGCCGGTGGCACTACTTCGGTTTTACAGTGGGGTATTATGTCTGTGTTATGTCTAAGCAGTTGTAACTCGCAAATATTATTTCCTGCTTGAGCACTAAATATTGGGTGAGTTACTCTACATAAGTATGTCTCCAAGTCTGTCGTATGACATAAATTAAGGTCGAATTTATTCATTGGGAAATAGTGTTCCCTATTATAATCTACGACTAAATAACTAACAGTCGGTTGTATGTATATGAAGGTATTATTATGATCCGTAGGCAGGGGTATAACCTTGAGTAATTGGTAATGATCCCTGAATGGCAATGGTAGTTGTAATTTAAAAATGATCTTATTGTTACTAATTGCAGTTCCAAATGTGCTTAACTGATAGAGCTGCAGGATATTATCAGTTTTGGTTTGTAAAGGTAACGACAATGTGGTAGGTAGTTCCTTCCTTATTGTCGTTAGGAGTTCCTGAGCTTGTTTTGGGGTTAGTATGGATGGATGTGGCCTTCCATGCTTGACATTTGTGATTAGCTCAATAAGAGTATTTTGTGTTGTTTGAAACCGTATAAGGGCTAAAGTAGTGAGTGAAACTAATGATTCTAACTGGGTACCAACATTCTGAATTGAAATATCTGTTTTGATAGCGTTTACTATCTGTCGTAGTTTGTCTATTTTATCTTCGACATGATTGGATTGTTGTTCGATACTTTCTAGGGTTTTGTTAAATATATTGGCGGTACTTTCGATAATTATAGTTTGGTTCTTAATAAGTTTCAACAAATGGTCTTGGTTACCTTTCAACCCATTAATTTGGGATGCGAGGTTCTCGGCATCCTCCTGGTCGAGAGTGCCAAAAAGAGTTTTGCTCAGACTACCCACTATGTTAAAAAGCCCGCGTTTTCTTCGCTGCTTTAGGTTAAGGAGGGTTGATTTCTGGTTTACGTCTGTTATAATGGCTTGGAGTTGCAAGGTGATGTCTTTACACATTCCCATACTACTAGTATGGTTTGCAATATATTGACATACCTCTTGAATGTTGTGTGTGTATTCGTTGAGTCTTTCTAATTCCAGCTGGAAATTGTGGAGGTCGTAGAAGATGACAATTTGCCATTGGTTGCTGTACAATGCTACTTTGCCCACTTCCTCGAAGTAGATTCCCGGGTTCTCCTTAAATTTAGTGATGGTGATTGAATTGTCGCCCCTTGCGTAGTTTAGTGTGCATAAAGAGATCAAAATTAAGATCCTGAAAAAGGTTTCCCTCATTATTACCTTGTAGTTTATAAGTGATGAAATTAGAGATTTAGTTTTGTGATCGCGAAATACGCGATAATTCGGTCAATAGGAGTTATAAAGTTAGAGATGATTAGTTTTGTGATCGCGAAATAAGCGATAATATTGGTGATCTGCAAGCATTAATACTTAATCTTCCAGGCTTGCTCTAGGGTTGAACCAAACTACAAGCCAGTGATATTACTTGCCTTGTGGTACAAAAAAATCACCATACCAGTTTTTTCCACCTGATAGTCAAATGTTGCTAGAGAGGATCCTAAAAATAGGAGTGTTTCACCTGGCACCATCGTTGATTCAGTAATAACTCATCCGGCAGAATGTCAATTCTTTTTGGTTAGCCATAGATCGTTGCAAGGTTTTGCAAAGCCAGCAAAATATTGCATATTGCGCGATAATTCGAAATTTGATATTAACATTTAATCTTCCAGTGTTTGTTCAATAGAGATATTTTATTTTGTTATTTTATTATTTTTTTGGGTTTAGTGGGGTGATGATTAGAAATAATTAGTTTTTTTTTTTTTTGAGCAGAGAGAGGTTTTCGTTATTCGAAAAATTTTTTTAGGTTATTATTATGTACCGCCTTATTTCTGTTTCCTATTCTTATCGTAGTGTTTTCAGCTGAGTTAAGCCTAACGATCTCGTAAGGACCAGTCCATAATGGAGACAGTTTATTTTTTTTAGCGTGGTTTTCCAATAAAACCTTTTCCCCTAGGTTAAAAGTTCTCATTTGTGAATGCTTATCATAAGTTATTTTTGATCTTTCCTTCTTCTTAATCAAATTTTCTCGAGCTATCTCGTACCCATGCTGCAATCTAGCTCTGAGTTCGGTATGGTAATTTTCGTAATTATAACTTATGACGGGTTTAGTCTTGATTGTACTTGGGATTTCCGCTGGGTAACCGTATAGTAATTCGTGTGGGGTAAAGTGGGTGCTAGTGTGTGGAGTTGTGTTATACACAAACATTGCATAAGGTATCCAAGAATCCCAAGTAAGTGGGTCCCTGTTGACATAATGTCTGAGATACTCAGCTAGGGTTCTGTGGCTTCGTTCCAGTGCCCCATTTGTTTGTGGGTGATAAGCTGTTGTCTGTAATTTTTGGATTTTAATAAGTTTACAAACTTCTGCGAACATTTCACTCAGGAAATTTGAGCCTTGATCTGTCAGGACCGCTGCGGATACGCCAAGTCTACAAATTATATTGGTGACGAATTTTTCTGCTATGGTCCTGGCTTCCGTGTTTTCCAAGGGGATTGCGTCCGAATATTTCGTCAAATCGTCCTGGAATGTTAACACTGTAAATCTCAGCATTGAAAAGTGTTTTATTTCAAAACGCTTAATGTGTTTTATTATGACGTCACCCATTTGATTAACATTGTAGACACTTTTAAAACACTTCCAGGCGTTTAAAAAATGTCTACAATGTTAATCAAATGGGTGACGTCAAAATAAAACGTTTTAAGCGTTTTGAAATAAAACACTTTCAACAGTTGAGATTTGCAGTGAATAAATACCTGTTGTTATTATAGCTAATGGGGAGGGGTCCTACTACATCGAGGAACACTTTTTCAAACGGTCTGGAACTTGTGGTGGTTATCTTCATGGGTAGTTTTGGGTTCCTTGTGAGTTTGTTTATTTGGCACGACGGACATTTCCTTATAAATTCCTCGACGTCTTTTGTTAGTCCGGCCCAACTGTATTTTTCTTTTATTCTCTTGATTGTTCTGTTTACTCCTTGGTGACCTCCTAGGGCTGAAGAGTGATAAGTACGAATAGTTTCTAAAATCTCTGCCGGATCTGTTAATACCTGTATTTTGGTTGTGAACAGATTCAGATCGATTTTTTCGTCTCCAAAGATGAAGGATATCATTATTTTTACTGTTGCTAGGACCTCCGGGTCTAGGCAAGGTATTGATATGGCCAGCCTGTCTATGTTATTCTCGGAACAATATTCCTTCAGGAGTTGGAAAATTTGTAGTATGTTTTGGTTATCTTCCAGTGTTCGCATTGGGATAGTGCTTTTACTGATGATGTACGTGCATTTGGGAGTTTGGTAGCTATCAAGCTTACTCTGGAGTTCCTTGGGAGTGAAGCATGGGAGAATTTTCTTCAATTCATTCTCATCGGGGGTGTCGTAATTGGGAAACAAATTTTTTGGTCAAACAAAAAATTTGGTTCTATAGTGAGTTTCTTTGAGAAGGGGGATCTTATTTTCGTAGGTGAACTCTTTTGGGGTTACTAATGCATTCATGTACTGCTCGTACAGCTTACTAGGTACATTATTGTTTTCGACAATTTTTTTCTGACTTCTAGTCACTACATTTATGGTTTTAGTGATTTCTGCGCTTTCGGGTATAATACGGCTAAGCGCATCAGCGTTAGCATTCAGACGGCCAGGTTTGTGCACTATTGTATAGTCGTATTCTTCCAGACGTATTCTCCATCTCATAAGGCGTGATGAACAATCTTTTAGGTTCATCATCCAAACGAGTGGTTTATGGTCTGTAACTATAACGAACTGTCTACCATATATGTAAGGACGAAACTGTTCGACAGCGTACACTATGGCTAATAGCTCTTTTTCTATAGTTGAGTACCTTGACTCGGCTGGGTTCAAGGTTCTGCTTGCATAACAAATTGGTAAGTCTTCCCCAATCCTTCCTTGCGAGAGTACTGCCCCTAACGCCATATCACTGGCATCAGAAGTAACTATGAAGGGTTTGTCATACTCTGGGTAGGCTAGGATAGGTGCTTCTATTAATCTCTTTTTCAAAGCGGTAAAGGATTCATCGCAGAATGGATCCCAATTGAATTTAATGTCCTTTTTCAAAAGGTTTGTGAGAGGCTTGGCCAATTTGGCAAAGTTAGGGATGAATCTCCTATAATAACCCACGAACCCAAGAAAAGACTTGACATCCTTGGTCTTCTTAGGGACAGGGTATGTTTTTACTGCTTTGATTTTGGTGTCGTCGGGGAGAACACCCCTGTCACTCACGATGTGTCCCAGATATGTTATTTCCTTTTTTAAGAAATTACATTTGTCTGGTTGAAGTTTGAGTTTGGCCTCACGGAGCCTTTTAAACACTTCCGTCAGTTTGGTACTGTGGTCTTTTAAATTGTACCCATAAATTACGATATCATCAAGGTATACGAAGCAGTGAATACCTTGCAAACCGCTAAGTACAGAGTTCATCAATCTCTGAAAGGTTGCTGGTGCTCCTTTGAGACCAAAGGGCATTCGGTTGAAGTGATAATGCCCGAAAGGGGTACTAAAGGCAGTTTTATTTTTGTCAGATTCCTCCATGGGAATCTGGTGGAAGCCGCTTGCCAAATCCAGCGTAGAGAAATATTTGGATTTTCCTAACTGATCAAGGATATCTGTGATATTAGGCAAGGGATATGCGTCTCCAACGGTTATTTCGTTAAGACGCCGGAAATCTACGACGACACGCCATTTTTTGTTGCCTTGTGAGTCTGGTTTCTTCGGAACAAGTAGAAGTGGAGCGTTCCAAGGACTTTTACTAGGACTTATTATTTCTTCAGTCAACATTTTTTTTATTTGGTTGTTTATTTCTTGGCGTTGAGACTCTGGAAGACGATAAGGTTTGGTGTAAATGGGAGGTTTATCCGCTAATGTGGGGATATTGTGAGTAGTTACATCGGTGTGCGTAAGGTAATCCCCTTCTAAAAAAAATAGGTCATTGAATTCGCGACAAATATTCAATACAGAGTCCATTTCTTCTCTGTTGCAATGATTTAAATCGAGGTTATTCTCTAATTTTCGCAGGCGATTCTGCGTTAAGGAGGGGGAGTTTCCCATATCTATAGTTTCGTATGCCTCTATGTCTTCCCAAATTGGGTTCAAGTTATCTCTTTTGAAGGTAATATCTTGCTCGGTGGTATTTAATAAAGCCACCTTGGCAAGGCTATTGTCGTTCCTAGTTATGGAGTTACCCAAATAAATTCCCGGGTGGATTTCTCTACGAGTGCAGAACAGGATCCTTCGGTTTGTTTGTTCACATGGAACTTCTATTATCATTTCCGTACGCGCCGGGGCTGTTACAGTTTCGCCTTCCTCAATACTACTTTCTGCAGTGTTATATTCCTCAAAAATATTTTGTTCCTCCTCGGTACTAATGTCCACAATACTATTGTCTATACTACTAATTTCCACGATGCTATTTTCTTCCACAATACTATTTTCTTCCACGATACTATTTTCTTCCACGATACTATTTTCTTCCACGGTACTATTTTCTTCCACGATACTATTTTCTTCCACGATACTATTTTCTTCAACGATATTATTTTCTTCTACGATACTATTTTCTTCCACGATACTATTTTCCACGACTTTATTTTCAACGATATTATTTTCTTCCACGATATTATTTTCTACGAATTTGTTTCCTTCTACGATATTATTTTCTTCTACGATACTATTTTCCACGACTTTATTTCCAACGATATTATTTTCTTCCACGATATTATTTTCTACGAATTTGTTTTTTTCTACGATATTATTTTCTTCTACGATACTATTTTCTTCCACGATACTATTTTCCACGACTTTATTTTCAACGATATTATTTTCTTCCACGATATTATTTTCTACGAATTTGTTTCCTTCTACGATATTATTTTCTACGATTTCTTCAACGATTTTATTTTCCACGACTTCTGCGATTTTATTTTCAACGATATTATTTAAGATGTTGTTTTCTTCGTAATTATTTTCCTCGGGACTTTCTTTGACCAAGATTTTTTTTATAAATATTTTTAAGTGTTCTTCGTCATAGTCAATGTTACACCCGAAATTTCGTAGAAAGTCACCTCCTAATATTCCATCATATCCCTCTATAATACCTTCTTCTATCACGTGAAACGGTTGAGTTATTAGCACTGGGCCTTCTAATATATTCATCCTAATGACACCATAGACTAATCCCACTGGAACAACGTAATCACCTGTTAGTCCGGCGATCACACAGTTAGGGTTTTCGTATACTGGGCTGCCCACGGGACAGGAATTATTTCTAAGGAGGCTAATTTCGGCTCCTGTATCTACGAGAAGACTACATTGACCCTTCCTTCCGTTTTTAAGTGGTAAGTTAACTAATATTGTATTGCCTCGAAATTCTAGAGGGACACGAATTTTCAGGCCATTGGGCCAACTTAAATTGCTGGTGGGGTGTGAATTACGGCCTGAGAAATGATTTGGCGGGTAGGGGCGCCGCTTGTCTCCTCCCGCATGTCGTCGTTTCCCGAAAGGGGTGTTGGTTCCTGTTGTCTTATTAGTCGTATTCTTGAAGGTTGATTGTGGCTGATTGAGTCTTGTGGTGGTTCCCTGAACCTAACGAGTCCTTGGTTTTGCGAGTCCTGGTTTTGAGTTTGCTGGCGTGCTCTGTTGTTATATTCTCTGGAACGACACTGGCTGATATGATGATTCGGTTTTCGGCAATACGCGCAAATCAGCTGGTTTACCTCCCTTTTTATAACTGGTTTCTGTGTAAAGGAGGGTATATATCTATTCCTGTAACAAGTCTCCTTGCTGTGTCCTCTTTGTCCACAAACTTCACAGGTTGGCACCACTCTGGGTACAGTGTGTGGTTGTGAAGTGGCGGGTATTCGTGCTGCGTGATCGTTAATGTTGGAGACTAGTTTTTTGAGACTCTCCTGAGTGCTGGTTTTAGCTATGATTTTCAATTGATCATCGCGTAAACCGTCTTGATAGGCGATGATTGCGTTTTGCTCGTTCTCTTTCAGTAGAAAGCTACGAGCATCGGCATCGACGTTGTCGCCTTGTGTTGCACTGTTGAGTTCGGCTAGAGTCTTTATGACTCTTAGTCCGAAATCCTTTGTATCCTCTCGTGACGTCTGTTTTAGGCGCATCATCTCACTTTGAATTGTGAGGCGGGATTTTGATTCCCGAAACTGATTGAGGATGTCGGGTCGCAGAGATGACCATGTAGAGTACGTTTGGTACTTGAAGAGGTCATAGGCGACTCCGCTCACCTTGCTCCTTAGGACGTTTAAGAACAAGGTTTCGTCTATCGCTGTTCTACATACCGAGAACAGGGAATCGCAACATGAAATAAACTTGTGGACATCTTCCGGGTTTCCGTCGAAATCCGGGATCATGCTTCTTATGTCTGCAATCGATAGTTTACAGACTGCCTCCGTAGGAGCTGAGTTCGACGGTGGTGGATTGTCGTTCGGCATTATAATGCTGTAAACATACTAAGGGCGACGGCGACGGTGCACACAAATTAAAAAGCACACACAAGAATAATAATCTTCGACATCCGAATGCTACACACGCGCACAGGAACATACGAGAATAGCAACACAATCCCATGTCACACCGCCCAGGCAACTTTGAGGGGCGACGGCTACGAAATAGAACTTGGATTGATTGAGCCGCCACGCTCGGCGACCTCGTCGTCGAGTGGTCTGCATATTGTGCTACACCCTTCATACTCATAGAAAAGCTGTGTGTTCTATTCGTTTTTGCCAGTCGCTGTGGGAACTATTTTCGCCCTTAGTATGTTTACAGCATAAGGCTGCCGTAGACTTTTCGCCGTGTTGCTCTAACAATCTTTGGATTGTATTAGGCTTGTCGCCTTTTCACGACAGGCGGAGAGAAGAAGAGAGAGGAAAAATCCGTTAAAAGGGATTTTCTTAGCACGACTATTCCTGTTTTTTTTTGTAAGAAAAGAAGAACGAATTCAACACAACCGAAGACAGAGAAAAAAAAAGTTCACATACAAGCCCTAAAACGATGCACTGACAATGTTTTAAATATTTATGACAAGAATCTTATTTGGTTCGATATACTTATATATTGTATAGTAAAAATTTTAAATATAAATTTTGTTTGAAAGTTAAAGGAAGCTCCAGTTTTATTTTAAATATAAGAAATTGTAGTTCTATTTATTATAAGTATTTATATATTTTTGATTATGGCATTATAAGAAAGGAATGCTTATTGTTTTATTAAGTACTAGCTTACTTGATTTTGTTCAATTTATCTACAATTTCCTTGAAGGTTGCCCAATCCATAGTAGCGTCGTCTGGTCCCGCTGGTTCGTGATATTTTTGTGCCTTAGTTGACAGGTTTTTGAATTCCCTCGTCGCAGCTCTCGTCCTTTTTAGTTGTTGGTCCTTTGCGTCCATCTGGGTCCTGGGAGTTATCCTTAAAAATCCCACCGCTGCCACCAGTTTTTTGTTGCAGAATCCTTGGTTCTGCACCAGGGACAAGGAGTGCTAGGTCCTCCGTAGATCACTTGCACCTTATATCTTTCTATGCTCCCGGGTTGACCGGATTAAAAACAGAAAATCTTTTTAATAAGAATCACTTTAATTTAATACGAATTAATTAATTGGATCGTGTCCTTTTTGTATTACATGAGTTGATTTTAACAAAAACTTGAATTGGACCTTTAAAATAAGCTTTGGATCCGCGCACTTGTATTACATGAGTTGATTTTAACAAAAACTTGAATTGAACCTTTTAAAAATAAGCTTTGGATCCGCGCACTAGTATTACATGAGTTGATTTTAATAAAAATAAGCTTTGGATCCGCGCACTTGTATTACATGAGTTGATTTTAACAAAAACTTGAATTAAAGTAAGCTTTGGATCCGCGCACTGGTATTACATGAGTTGATTTTAACAGAAACTTGAATTGAACCTTTTTAAAGTAAGCTTTGGATCCGCGCACTTGTATTACATGAGTTGATTTTAACAAAAACTTGAATTAAAGTAACCTTTGGATCCGCGCACTTGTATTACATGAGTTGATTTTAACAAAAACTTGAATTGAACCTTTTTAAAGTAAGCTTTGGATCCGCGCACTTGTATTACATGAGTTGATTTTAACAAAAACTTGAATTGAACCTTTTAAAAATAATCTTTGGATCCGCGCACTTGAGCTAAAAATCCCGGACTGCCTCGAACCTGTGTTGAGCCTGATATTTAAATTGTCTATTGCTGCTGATGCAGCAAAGCTTTTTCTCATGGAATTTTTGTGAGGTGTTTTTCATAATTGAAGATGAAACTCATTATCAGCATTTGAAATTGGAGCGTTCGTTAACGTACGTGCTTGAATGTAAAATTTTAGGACGGAAAAAATGAAATAGGAGCGCTCGAATTGTCTGGGAATTGTCGGTTGAAAATTTGAATTCGGAGCGCTCGTTGGCGTACGTGCTTGAATGTAGATTTTAGGACGGAAAAATGAAATAGGAGCGCTCAAATTGTCTGAGAATTGCCGGTTGAAAAATTTGATAGCAAAATTTCTTGGGAAGATTTTGCTTGCTGAATATCTATGGGGAATTTTTGAAAATAATTTTACATGGATGAAAATATTTTTGGTTTTTAATTTTTTTAGGTAGGAATTTATGAATATATATATAAATATATATATATTGATTGATATATGGGATTTTTACATATCGGTTTAGATCCAAATGGGTTAAAGAAAGTAGTACGGACTTCGGCCGTTACTACACAGATGGCAACCATGAGCTTTCTTTTCTAAGAAGCTATCATCTGCTGAACGAAATTATTCTGCATTTGATCGCGAACTACTCGCAATCTTTGCAGCAATAAAACATTTTCGGTACTTTGTGGAAGGAAGAAATTTTGTAGTCTACACTGACCACAAACCTTTAATACACGCCCTTCACACAAAAACCGAAAGATCTCCCCGCCAAACAAGACACCTGAGCCTAATTTCCCAGTTCACAACAGACATCAGACATGTCTCTGGGAAACAAAACGTTGTCGCAGATTATTTATCTCACTCATTAGCGGCCGACAACGTTGACACAATCACCTTCGATTTGCCACATCTGGCGAAAGCACAGGAAGGTGACAAAGAGTTACAACGACTCCAAGAGCATCCCAGTAGTAGCTCGAAGGTAAAACTAATACTCACACCAATTCCTTTCACAACTCATGAAGTTTGGTGTGATATTAGCACGGGTACATTACGCCCATATATACCTTCATCATTAAGAAAATTAGCATTCAATGCTGAACATAGCTTGTCGCATCCAGGCATACGCGCCACAAGGCCAGCTATCACTAAGAAATATTTTTGGCCAGCGATCAACAAAGACTGTAACAACTGGTCTAGATCCTGTATAGGCTGCCAAAAATCTAAAGTTTCGAGACACACCAAATCTCCACATGAAGCTTTTAATTTACCGAATAATAGATTCGAACATATCCATATGGATATTGTTGGACCATTGCCCCCATCTCGAGGATATTCATATATCCTAACAATCGTAGACCGATTTACGAGATGGCCGGAGGCATATCCAATGCGAGACATCTCTGCTACCACGGTGGCCAAACATTTTGTCACCGAGTATGTCCCTAGATTCGGCGCACCACTTGAACTTACAACATATCAAGGGTCGCAATTTGAATGAAAATTATTAAATGAAGTCACAAGACTTCTAGGTACACATAGAATACGTACTAACGCCTACCATCCGCAAGCAAATGGGATGGTTGAGCGGTTCCATAGACAACTAAAAGCGGCCTTAATGGCAAGGGACAACACTACTCATTGGAGTGAAGATTTGCCCTTTGTTTTATTAGGTATTCGCTCGGCAATTAAAACCGATTTACAATGCTCACCAGCAGAGCTTGTCTATGGACAGAATCTGAGGCTCCCCAATTCAATTTCCATCCCAACGGATGAAAACCCGATAGAGCACTCAGAATTTCTAACACGTCTTCGCACACACATGAAAGGTCTGTTGGCGACACAGCCCCGACAGTCAGTTCAGAATGATGTGTACGTGCCGAACGCCTTAGAGAACGCGAACTACGTTTTCATACGTACCGATCGCGTTCGACGGCCTTTTGAAACACCATACGAAGGGACATTCAAAGTAATCAAAAGATTACGTAAACATTTCGTCGTCAACATAAATGACACAAATAAGTCGATAAGTATCGATCGACTGAAACCTGCTTTTGACTGTGACCGAGACGTTGAAGCAGCATCAATTCGCTCGGTACAATTCATGTAACGCTACGCTGGGAGGGGAGTATGTAGGGACATCGTCCTACTGCTTCCGGCTTTACTTAGCTAAGGATATGTTTCTAAAAACATAATCGACTGAGGCTAAGTAATTAAAAAAATAAAAATAACGAGTTGTCAATTTTTGAAAAATCAAAATAAAATATATCGAGTTTGTAAAAAGTGAGTTTTAATTAATTAATGTAAAATCACAATAATAACCAAAAGTTTGATGAATAAATGTAATACAAAATTAATACAAAATATATGTAGTGCATTTAAATAAATATATAATTGTTATAAAGACCTAAAGTAAAGTGTAAAGAGTAAATAATTAAAATAAACTTACAAAGTTAAAAACTGGTTCGTCTATTAATAATTGATAACAAAATCTCCTAAATTAAACGAAGCCCTAAATATTCATTTTTGTTTCTATTGAATGTTTATTTACTCTAGGGCCGTCCAATATCAAAATAATGACTCGATCGGAGTTATACGAGATGAGGCAGAGGCAAAATTTGCCTAATATTAATGTTAAACTTGATTTCATTGAAAATTATCTGATTGGTTACGACGATTACACTGCTGACCAAATTAAAGATATTAAGCACAATTTTTCACGCTTCAAGTCCGAAATTAAATGAAGATGGACTGCAGCATATAATAAAGAGGAGATTTTCATTAAAAAGAATCAAGATTGGTTGGGAGGAACATTTACGATTCCAAAAGTAACTAGTCGACCGGGGCGTCCGGAGAAATCATTTGAAGAATCAAGTCTGTCAATATGAAACCATAAGAAATGCTAACAAAAAATTATATCCATGCTATATTATTATACAGAGAGCTAAAATGGAATGCTATGCGCATGAGGAATCAATTAATGTTACATAAACTTATGCTGAAATTAATATTCAGGCGTTACTTGATCACACATCAAAACGATTGTTGATGGATTTGGGTGAAGTTTTGGAAACACTAAATGCCGAAGATTGAAACGCACTAGAAATGAGATGCAAGTGTGGTTATGACGGATCCCTGCAGGCTGAAGATAAGCAGACATTTAGTAATATTGTCGATTCAGATGCATACTTATTTCAATACTCATTTGTGCTACTGCAGATCATATGTCTCACAAATAACAAGGTGATTTGGCAGAACCCAACACCGTAATCGCCGCGCTATTGCCGGCCAAAACGGATAAGATTTGTGAAGGAGTCACTGATATTATTCTTGAAGAAATTGAGCATGTAAAAAATGCAACAAAAATGCTTTACACGCCTCTGTGATATCAGTGCAAAACAAAAATTATTCTGTCAAATACGTAATGATGCCACCATGGTAGTTGGAAAGGTATGTAACGCTGCTATACAGAACAAGTCTACATTGTGATGTTATATTTGCGGGTTAACATCGAAGGATTTCAATGATTAAACGAAAACGAGATTCTAATCCAGAAGCACTGCAATTTGGATTGTCTATTATCAGGATCCGTATATTTGAAAATTATTTGCATATAGCGTACCAAATGCCGTTGAAGAAAGGAAAACTTAACAAAAAAAGAGATGATGTATCTATTGTTATTCAAAGGAAGGCCAAATCCAAGAGGAATTTCGGTTTAGAATGGGCTTATTAGTGGACATTCGTAAGCCTGGATTCGGTAATACTAATGATGTTAACACAAGTTGAAGGTTTTTAACAACCCTAAACTGGTAGCTGAAATAATAGGTATCGATTTGAATCTAATATATCGCTTTGAAGCAGGGTTTCGAACCCGAACCGAACCCGAACCCTGAACCCGCTCCGGTCCAAGATTTTTGAAGTAAAACTTCTTTAGGGACGTTTGCTTAAAAAAATTTACATGAGAGTGAATCAATTTCATTCGCGTAACGCTCTCACACATGAAAAATCGTCAGAACTTTCGTATAACGATGGGAAAAGGGGCGGACGGGGTACAAGAGACGATGACACTCGGGGCTGTGTGTGCAACAGTTAAAATACACTCTGCCTTACTGCATACATCTGGCATGTTAGCTACGTTGCCGCCCAGACTTTGCTTTATCTCATTATATGAATACAAATTCACCATTCTGTAGAGGTGAATTATTTCAGATTTTTCTTGTGGTTTGGTCACTGGCCGGGCTTATGCTGCGGACACTTTGGAGTTGACTGACATGTTGGAAGCGGCATATACGAGAAGAATTTTCGGCGGTGGTTTGGGTGCTTAGAATACCAAAAGGGAGTGGTGAATTAAATGTGTGAGGTGCTGTTGTTTAAAATTGGCACCCACTTCCCCTTTGGTGAGATGTGCTGGACCTTTCCCCTTTTTAAATTACAATTTTTTTAACTTGCACAAATCGACGAATCGTTTATGTCAAAACATTACACTGTTGTGAAAATCGTTCCTGATATGTTTTTTGGGTCGCTGATTACGAAAATCAGGCTCCCACAGTCTTAAAATATGCATGTCACCTTTAAATATGCTTAAAAACTCCATTTTTTAAGGATTTTCGCAATACTTTTAATTATAATCAAAAACAATCCAATAAAATACATTTTTTGCAATATTTATATTCAAAAGTGGTTGATTTATAACAAAGCAAATTTTATGATAAGGGAAAATAGTAAAGGGCTGAAACTATCCCTACATCGACTGAAAATATAAAGGTTTGTAAAAAATGTTTTTTCAACTTTATGCTTCGAATTCGGTTTAATCAGCCAAAATAAATTATTTTCAACTACGCATAGAAAGAAGAATTTGAAAAAAGGTTGATTGCATATCTTTTTGCTCCCTTTAAAATTAATTGGCTCCCTAAAAGATTGTATGGGACGAAGTAATCAGGTAATTGGCTAGGTGGCCATAAAGGGTGCCAATACCATACAAGTAGACTGGCTCTCGTTCGCGTAGGTAAAGCGGCTCGCGTAGGTAAAGCTTCATTGGATGTGGTTGGCGGAGTGCTTGGTAAAACAATACTTGGGTTTGGAATAGTCTACGCCGATGCGGATGCAATTATTAATGATCATGAATGTAGCGGGAGCGGAGCATGCATACAGCTGGTGACATATCCAAGCGTACATGCGTTCAATTCGTTGATAAATAATATAGAAGTGTGTGTATTCAAATGCGACCTGACGGAATGTTCCATGAATGGAATGCATGCCACGCAAAGGTCGGACTACTTTTAACTTTTTCTATAATGCCGCATTCGAAATAGCACACACACGTATGCACAACAAACACATGCACCTTGCATGCACTCGTTACTTAGATTTTCGGGCTATGTGTAAAAGCCGGGACGGAAAAAACCATGCAATTTTATGAACCTCTGAATGCAATGCATGTGCGTTTGCATATGTCACCAGCTTACTTCCATGAGGCGAATGTTTAGATTTTCGTCCCTGTGGCAGCAGTATCCATGCCTGTGGCGGAAGCGTGCACACCCGTGTGGGATGCGCACTTATATGCTATACGTACTAGGTGCACCGCGTGTATGATACCCAATAAAAATTATTTTTACTCGGTTACTTTTAGGTTTTAATGTAAATAGGAATTCATAAATATTGATATTTTCAAATAGTATTTGTATCAAGTCCGTCAGTAGATTCGTCACTATTCTTCCTGCATCTGTCGTTGGCCTGAATTTTCTCAAGCGTACTATAGATCGGACAGACTTTCCACTATATCTATTGCATATTACTAGCCGTTTGGCACAAAAGTTTTACTTCTAAGTGTGGTCTTAAGCACACTCATTTTTTTTTTTAAATTTTTTGAACCCGAACCCGAACCCAATCAAAAATTCGGTTCAGGTTCAATTTTTAACGGCAATTATTATCTAAGTGTGCGGCGCTTAAAAATTTAAATTTCAGATTTCGCAGAATTTTCTTTTTCTTGCAAACAAGATTATTAGAGGTGAAACCAAAAAAGATGACGTCGAGAAAAGACTCGATATCCATGCGCAGTAGAATCCCCGCATGCCATTCCCGTCCCTTAGCCTAGTCGCAACAAATTTCGAAGGGGAAATTTTAAAATACATAAGCACGTTTCTTATCCATATGTGGGCAATTTCTTTTTGTTTGCAGTTTTCATTTCCCAAGATGCGCGCTCCGGCGTCATCTTTTTTGGTTTCACCTCTATTCGTTGTTGTATTATGTTTTTGGTTGTTATTGATTCTTGGATTTGTAGTAAGTTTTGTAATTTTCATTAGTCTTGTAAGTTTTGTTACGCTGCAGGCAGAAGTAAAAAATTAAAGATTTGCTATACTCATAATAGTCCGGGAGGCAGCGTTGCATTTTGGGGGCTCATTTCTTCCCACTTGATTTTTTTGCAATAGATAGTTTAGATAAGACTAATAACAGAAACAACCGTCAGACGCCAGTATCGTGGTGGGGGTGGTCGTGGGAAAATGTGAAAGTGGTAAAAAAAATTCGTCGGCTTATTTCTTACCACTTGAGCATTTGCACAGTTATTGTTTAAGTGATAATAAAAATTATAAAAAAAGTCAGCTGCGTACCTTGTGGGGGATTATACGTCAGTCGCTTGTATAAACCTGTCAAAAAAACACATTTTATAAAATCATTTCAAATTCAATGAAACTTATACATAAAATTTCTTTTATAATTAGAAGAATAAAAAGCACAATCACCTGTATGCACAATGGGGGTAACACCGTCAGCTGTCAGATAATAAGTGCTGATTGGGTTTTTAACGTTAGCATTTTATAATGTATTCAAAAAAGAAACTGACTATCTTCACAACGTTATGCCAGCAGCTATCGACAATTTTTTGTGAATATAATCTGTAAACACATTATTTCAAAATATTTCTTGCGGCTGGAAAACAGCTTGGCTAAGATATGATGGATTAAATCCATTTTTTTGTATTGTGTAATCAAGTGGGAAGAAATGAGCCCCCAAAATGCAACGCTGCCTCCCGGACTATAAAGTTTATTCAAGGAAAAGCATTAAATACAATAATAAAAAAGGGATACAAAAATTATAAATTATTGTTACGGCGTATGGAAATTGGTTCTACGCAAAAGATAAGACAAACATTTATGGTAAGTACAACTTAACATCTTTTTTGTTCCGTTACTTCCTTTTTAAACTAGCTTTATTTCAATTTCTTTCACCCTGAAGATGTCGGGAAACCAAGTGAAGGATTTTTTTCTTAGGTATGATATCATTAAAGATCAGTCTACATGTAGCAAATGCTCGTTTATAATGAAAGGTAAACATGCTGCGAATCTAGGTCGCCATATCAAACGAGAACATCCTGATGAGCACCGCGGTATTACTGAAAAGATGATGAGCCAACCATCTACATCAGAATCCTTTAAAAAACTTAAAACGGAAGACGAAAAATTAATTTCCATAGAAAAATATTGCAGTGTAATCAAAATTGATATGTCATCAAAATGTTTCATTGATGCCTGCGTTAAATTAGTTACAGTTAATGGAAGACCGTTTACAATTGTAACGGCCGCCTGAGAAAATTCCATTAAATCAAAACTTATTTGCGAATTAAAATAACAAAATAAACTGCGGCAACCCCGACAATGACCAAGCAACAAAATTCGGCACCAATACCACGAAGAAAAAAATCACGAAGTCAACTCCAACGGCGCGATAACAATGAAGGAGAACAAAAACGGCCTCAGGAATGCAGCATAACGGCGCGTTTTTTTGGGAATTCGGAAGAGGCAGTTGAGAGATAGTGTCGTTGTAGTTTGGTCGTGACCTGAGACAGATTTTGTTTTTTTTGGATGGTGAAATTAATATCCACAAAAAGGGCTACAGATCTGGAGTAGAAAGTGCTGGATAAATAAAATATAAATTAAGGGAGATCCTACAGGAATTCCAGGTGAACTTTTTTTGTTTAGAATCAGGTATATCTTACATTTTAGGTATTGAGGAACAGTTAAGGATGGCCGACTAAGATTTAAATGAACGGCTAGAAAAAAGGAAAAAGGGGAACTTCTGTTAAGGCCCCCAAATGCACAACGTGCATGTAAATTTTAGTGGAAATTGCGAGGACTCTTCCTTTAAACATATGAATTGGTCGTTCAATGCTCAGGACGGCTACTTAGTAAGACAAGAAAGTGCATACGGAGAATAGTGCCAAGGTAAACGATAGTGCCTTCCAAGGTAATCAAAAATATTCTTTTAATTTTTGTTGGGGCTAATACAATTTATACAAAAAAAAAACAATTTTGGTTTGGGCTTGGTCATAGAAAAGAAAAGCTAGGAATACTAGCTAAGTGTATAGAATAGAAGATATGATAGTGATGAAGTCAGAGAGGACGTGACCGAGTGTGGCGGTGTACGGTGCTACGAAGTTACCCAGAAGACCTCGGTTTTCGTTTTCGTATTTAAAATCTTTATAACTTGTCGGTTCTTAATTAAATAATTAGAAACAGTGTGTAGTACGGGGAATCTGCGATTACCCCAATTGTGGTTGATTGGACAAATAGTGTCGGGGCGAAAACGTGTCGCCAAGCCGGATTTGTTTACGATGTAACCGTTGTCGATTCATGTATATCATGTATAGAGATATAGTGGTGGTTATATAGAAGGACCTGAAAAGGAGGCCTCACCAGCGAGCATTTTTTTTTGCATTGTGTTAACCTCATTAGCATGGATAAAGCCCAGGGTGGTTAATAGGTAAATAATTGTAATACGGTTAGTTTGGTATGGAATTTTTTTTTCTCCTCGATCTTTTGTGGAAAATTTTTGGTGACTGGTACGTCTATAACAAGGACGGAAGGCATTTTTAGAAAAGGTAAAGTTTATTAACCGAGTTAAATACTTCCACTGGAAGAGCAAAGACAGAAATGTCATTCACAAAAAGGAATCCTTAAATTGCTTTATTTCATATTATAATACGTTCTTATATTCATATGGATAAATATATATATATTTGAATTGTTTTATTACATATTATCATATTTGCTTATATTCATATATATAACTATATATTATCAAATCGTTTTATTACACATTATCATATTTCATAACATTCATATAGAGAAATATATATTACTAAATACGAGGATAAAGCTCCCCACAAGATAACTCGATCCAATTTAAACGCGTTCATATGCATATGGATTTTGCTTCTTCGCGTAACTTATTGCAATAAGGCTTCGTAACTTGCTCTTTATCCTGAGATCTTCAGCGTATTAGGTTCGAATTAAGATATACGGAACAAGTTCTTCTGATTACGGTATAGGGTAGGTCACCGGCTTTCGGTTCTTTCTGAATTTTGGTTGGTTGCGCGCTTAAGTTGGTGCGGGAAGTTTGAATACATTCGATGCGAAAAGAATTGTAGTTTTGGATTTTTATAGTACGGTATTGGCAAAATGAGGCCACTCCAAAGAGTCTGGTTAAGGGATTGATGATTGGAAGTAATAGTAAATGGTAAATAGCACCCACATAAAGTGAAATAATACATGACCCACAAACTGTAATAAATAAGAAACCCAATAATAACTAACACATGAAATAAAAGATAAACAAGTAATAAAAAAAGGAAGAATACTACGATCTAATAACTGAAATAAAACTATAATAAATACGAGAAATGATAAGAAATAATAATAATAAGTACCTGTTTTTCCGAATGATGATCAAGTATGTAAAATATACAATTCTGAGGAAAAACAAATAATTAAATGAGTTAATGAAATAAACTAAGAAATAAAAAGTATAAACATTTAAAACAAATAATTAAATGAGTTAATGAAATAAACTAAGAAATAAAAAGTGTAAACATTTAAAACAATAAATAAAAAGTTAATGAAATAAACTAAGAAATAAAAAGTATAAACATTTAAAACAATAAATAAAAAGTTAATGAAATAAACTAAGAAATAAAAAGTATAAACATTTAAAACAAATAATTAAATGAGTTAATGAAATAAACTAAGAAATAAAAAGTATAAACATTTAAAACAAATAATTAAATGAGTTAATGAAATAAACTAAGAAATAAAAAGTATAAACATTTAAAACAAATAATTAAATGAGTTAATGAAATAAACTAAGAAATAAAAAGTGTAAACATTTAAAACAATAAATAAAAAGTTAATGAAATAAACTAAGAAATAAAAAGTATAAACATTTAAAACAAATAATTAAATGAGTTAATGAAATAAACTAAGAAATAAAAAGTGTAAACATTTAAAACAATAAATAAAAAGTTAATGAAATAAACTAAGAAATAAAAAGTATAAACATTTAAAACAATAAATAAAAAGTTAATGAAATAAACTAAGAAATAAAAAGTATAAACATTTAAAACAAATAATTAAATGAGTTAATGAAATAAACTAAGAAATAAAAAGTATAAACATTTAAAACAAATAATTAAATGAGTTAATGAAATAAACTAAGAAATAAAAAGTATAAACATTTAAAACAATAAATAAAAAGTTAATGAAATAAACTAAGAAATAAAAAGTATAAACATTTAAAACAAATAATTAAATGAGTTAATGAAACAAACTAAGAAATAAAAAGTATAAACATTTAAAACAATAAATAAAAAGTTAATGAAATAAACTAAGAAATAAAAAGTATAAACATTTAAAACAAATAATTAAATGAGTTAATGAAACAAACTAAGAAATAAAAAGTATAAACATTTAAAACAATAAATAAAAAGTTAATGAAATAAACTAAGAAATAAAAAGTATGATCATTTAAACCAAATAAATAAATCCGTTAATGAAATAAACTAAAATTAAAGGAAGTCTAAACGATTAAAACCAATAAGCAGCTAAATTAATAAAGTAAGCCAAGATAACAGAACTATAAATATTTAACGGATGGCAGTTTGAATCGTTGTGAAGATGGCCGGATAAAAACCTCCCCCGCGAGGTCCTCTGGGACAATGACGCCTCCACACAGGGGGAGTTCCTTCCGTTGGATACCCGCGGGCACTTAGCTCTTTAGGGGATGACCGTTTCTCGTTGACCAATACCCCCCCATCGGACCCTTTTGATCGGCCCCCTCTCGCTGACCTCAGTAGGCTCGTTTCTCTCCGCCGCCGCCTCTTTTCTCGATTTCGTATTAGGCACGAGTTTTTTTTATAGTTCTAAACTGTCTCACTTCCGCATCCCTGTACCGCGAACCCCACCCCCATCCGGCGAGCTAGTTTGTGCACCGCACGTCGTGCCGACGATCGGTGCAGCGGATGCATACATTTTCAGCGATAATCCTTGGCGGTCGAGCCCCTCCAGCCACCCTCTGGTCTGTCCCCTCTTTTTTTTTGAGCTTCTCTAGTTTTGTGACGATGGTCGTTTATCTAACTTGTTTAGATTTGCTTTCTTTTATTTCGTGCTATGGCACACATATTCCCGACAGTTACACAATTTTCAAAGATTCTGGAATGCGGGATATAATAGGACCAATAATGAAAACACTAAAATTGACTGTAAATTCAGAAAATATTAAAGATCTTGTAAATAATAAAGCAAATGAAGTAAAAAATAAAATTAAATCTGAACTTGATAGAAAATTAATATCCATAAAAATTAATTCAGCATCCCGGCTTGGTAGAAGCGTGATTGGTATAAACGCTCAGTACATTAGCAATGGAAAAATTCATTTGAGAACTTTAGCAATGTACGAAGTTAAAGAGCGCCAAACAGCCAATTACATTAAAAATGTCATAGTTGAAGTGATCGAATCTTATGGCATAACATTAAATCAAATTTATTCAGTTACAGCTGATAATGGTAGAAACATGATTAAAGCGACTGAATTACTAAGAAATGAATTTGAAGTTTCTGATCTTGAAGAATTAGAAGATGAAGAAAATGAGGAAGGAGAAGTAAGTGAAAACGAAGAAGGATTAGAACTCTTCTCTAGTGTCAATACCAATATCATTCACTTTAGGTGCATAGCTCATACTCTCCAGTTGGCAGTTCATGATACAATATCTGCAGGTAATCATAATATTACTAAATGCAGAGATTTTTCGAAGAAGCTGAGGGCGCCTAATAAAGCTTCTTTGGCCAAAAGATTAGGCTTAAAAAAAGCTATGCTTGATTGTCCAACTCGGTGGAATTCCACTTTCGATATGCTCCAACGCTTATTAGATTATGAAAGTTGCTCAGATGTTATAGATTCTGAACTGAGTATGGATAACAAAATGTAGGAATTTATTTCAGAATTCGTCGAGATTTTCGACTCGGTTAAAAAGGTAACATTAAACTTGCAAAATGAACAGATGAATTTAGGCGATTTTTATGGGCTACGGTCGAAATTTATGTTTGGTTTGGAGAAACAAAAACATAAACAACTTGGTGCCGATCTGTACGTAAATGTTCTTAGAAGTGAAAAATCGTTTATTGATAATGAACTTTTAAATGCTGCAGTGTATTTAGATCCCAGATTTCGACTACTATTAAATGATGAGAACGTTGCCAAAGCTAAAAACAAAATTTTAACAACCGTAAAAGAATTGAAATATTTACATAGAGAATCAGAAACGCAATCACAAACTATTGTAGAATCTACAACTGGAAATGTAAACGATACTAATGTAATATCTAGTTCCGATTGTGAAGGAGCAGACATGCTAGAAGAGCTGCTAAAGAGCAAGGAAAAGATTTCATCAATAAATGTTAACAACAAATTCACTGTTAGTAATACCCTCAAGAAGGAATTTCAACTTTATGAAACCTATCCCAGGATTTCAAAAGAAAAACAAAATTTAGAATTCTGGGAGCAAAAAAAAATAGATGCACCTCTATTGT
This sequence comes from Thereva unica, assembly GCA_949987705.1. Taxonomy (NCBI): domain Eukaryota; kingdom Metazoa; phylum Arthropoda; class Insecta; order Diptera; family Therevidae; genus Thereva; species Thereva unica. Next base: position 69,119,062 of record OX465283.1, on the reverse strand, counting down.
TTGAAGCTGCTCAGGTCATATTAGCTGTTCCGGCAACTCAAGTGAGTGTTGAGAGGGCTTTTTCTGCCCTGAAGTTTATTTTATCTCCACAAAGAGTGCATCTCTCTGAACAATCACTGAGAAATATTTTATTTGTGCGTTTAAATGAAAATTTCTTTTTAAATAAATAAAAATGAAGTGTTAAAATAAATAGTATTTGAAAATGCTTTTTTGTTTTTGCTGGGAAAAAGCTTGAACCCGAACCCGAACCTGAACCCACTAAATTTCAGGGTATTGAACCCGAACCCGTACCCGCACCCAAAATTTACAGGGTTCGAAACCCTGTGATTTTAGAAACAATATCAAGTGGGCACAAAATTAATTGGGAGAAATTTAATAACTACAAGAAAGAAACAGCATAGCTGTATGTGCAGCTTTATTCATGGTGTCCTACGACGCCAACCATGTACAAATTATTGATACATGGTCCGGACGTAATCAAGCACTCTTTACTTCCAATTGGGTCAAAAGAGGCTGCGGAAGCACGAAACCGACACTTTCGTTTGTTTCGTCAAAAATTTTCTAGAAAATTCTCAAGGGTGTCTTGTAACCAAGACGTGCTCAACAGGTTACTGCTGACCTCCGATCCTGTAATAACAGGAATGAGGAATCTTTCAAGAAAGAGGAGTAAGCAATTTTTAAAAGAAAGCGTAGAGATGTTGCTCCCGATGGAAACTTATGCAGCATCTTACGGTGGCAATACGACATCAAAGTCTGATAGTGAGGATACTCTTGATGATTCTGAGTCGTCTCAAGAAGATAATTCATTTTCTGACTAGCCGGTATCATTATCTTTAAAGAGTAATGTAAATAATTCGTATTTAAAATATTTTTGGATAATAAATATTAAGAAAGTTATAAAATCTTAAATTTTTCACTATTATTTACCTTATACAGTGAAACCCTGTTAAGACGATTTTCTAGAGACCAAAGCAAAACAGCGCTATAAGCGGGAAATCGTTATAAACGTATTGACGTTAAATTCACTATGACAATGTAGGATTGCAAGCGAAAATTGTTACGCACTTATAAACAAAGAGTTTTTTCAATTAACAATCAAGAATAATTTATAAACAATATGTAATTAAATTTTTATTTGTGTACAGAATTGTTTATACAGATAAGTAAGACTACAAATTATTCTCGCAGAAAAAGGAATCTAATGTCGATTGCGTTAACGTCGAAACCTTATTGTTTAAAACATCATTTTCAAGTAAGTGAATTGATTTTACAGACTGCGTTGTCTTTTGAATTAAGATTGCTCATCAAAATATAACGACGAAATATATCAAGCCCACTCAATGCATCGGCCAAATTTGGAACATTCGTCGTTTCTAATTCAGACTCCTTCTCGACTTCATCGATCATTGGAACATCAATTTCAGCGGCTGCATGGGCGATGTTATCCTCGATTATGGATTCCAAACTGCGAACTTCAAATGTAGCCAAATCATCGTCAACTGTCGCAAATTCTTCAAAATTTATCCCAGCTTGTTCAAATTCTGCTGGAATTGTGAGTTCCTCGTCAGGAATGATAGGTGCTTCTTCATTTTCGTCCTATAGGAACAAATTATCAAACAATTAGTTTATTTGAATTGTTTATTTTAGAATACATATTGTAAAGTTTAGTGTAAAAAATATAGATTCTTACATGATGGAATCCAGCTTTTCGGAAACAATTGGAAATTGTTTGTTGGGAAACTGCGCCCCAATAAGAACTGATGTAACTGATTGCGTCCAAAATGGTCACTTTCTTCGCTGATCCAGGGTTGTCAAAGTCGGCCAAGTAACGCATGACGAGCCGCTTGCGATAAAATTGCTTCAGCACCTTGATGATTCCCTGAACCATAGGCTGCAGAAAACTGGTTGTATTTTTTGGTAGAAACACCAGTTCGATGTTGCGTAAGGCGACGTCTTTACGATGAGCAAGACAATTGTCGACGAACAATTAAAATCTTGCGTTTTTAAATTCCATCTGGTGATCGAGTTTTTTTAACAAATTTTCGAATTTTTTTCCTGTCATCCAAGATTTATTTTGAAAATCGTACTCGCAGGACAGGTCTTTCTTTTTGATGTTTTTAAAGAATGCGGATTTTCGTATTTTCCGATGAATAACAATTTCAATTTTTCAGATCCGTCCATGTTGCTTGCTTGCCATGTTGCAAGCACCATAACGCGCTCTTTGCTCAGTTTCCCGCCGTGACAATTTTCACCTTTCACAGTGTATGATAGGTTTGGTGTGAGTTTGTAAAACAAACCAAATTCATCGGCATTAAACATATCTTTCGGGGCATATCGTTTCACATAACCCGGCAAAAGATTGTATTTCCACGTATCGACACTGCCACTATCAACCGATTGCGATTCACCACAAATCAGTTTGTATTTAATACCGTGACGCTGGTTGAATCGAGCGAGCCACCCCGTAGATGTCGTGAAGTCTGGGATGTTCAGCGCTTTTGCGATGTCCAAAGCTTTATGTTGAATGATGGGGCCGCTTATAGGGATGTTTCCTTGTCTTACTTGGATTATCCACTCCAGCAAAATTTGTTCAAGACCAGCGTATTTGGCAGTTTTCACTTTTTTACGCATCGTAGAAGTGGAAACTGCATTTTCATCAATCTTAGCACGATTTTTTATGATTGTTTGTATCGTTGACGTTGCTAAATTCAGTGATCTCGCGAAGCTTTGGAACGATTCAGACGGACTACGTTTGTCGTACTTGTCAAGGATCTCTAATTTTTGTTTAATAGATAAAGATTTTCGCTTGCAGCGTTCCATATTTGAAATTTGATGTACTCGGTTTGAAAAACAACGAGAAACTAGAAAAATTGTCCCTCTGAACTTTAATACACTGCACGAAAGTGCTAGAAACGCCCATCATGGCATCCCACTTTTGTTCATATTTTTACAATTTGTTTGTTTCGAAAAAGCCAATAAAACCATTCTAAGAAAAACCATTGTTTTAAATTTAGACGGAAATGGGTAAATGAAATTCAAAAGGTTCCTTTTCGTCTTTCTATTTTTGGACTTGTGTCAAAAAAATCGTTATAAGCGTGAAAATTTTCCCAGGTAGTCCAGTCATTTTAGCGACTGATTTAAAATGCGACAGAACATACCAAAAATCAGAACTACAACTGTAAAAAACTAAATTTCTTCCATGATCCAAGTCCGTTCTTTTACGCTCGGCTGATCTGATCTGGATCACGGTGTAAAAAGAACGCGGCTAATATTTTATTGAAAGTTGTGCTCAATAGAAACTGAGATCTTTTTCGAGCGAATTTGAAACACGCCCAGCATTCCTGGCGTCGCCGAGTTAGCAATTTTTGTGGAAAAAACGCCTTAGTTGCGTTTTTTGCCAAAAATCTTAAAAAAATTAAAAACCATAAAAAAATTTAAAAACCAGAATTTTAATGATTGGATATGGTAAAGAGAGTCTTAGAGCATACGTAAAAAAATCAGGACCAACATGGAAGTTTTTTTGGCGCTGTAACATTTTTAACTTTTTAAATTCACTTAATTGCAAAATGCATTATGCAAAAACTATTTGACCGACCGTGATCGGGTTTTGGATATAAGTTAATCATGCCTTCAACTATCTAATTCCAAAATTAAATTGGAAGATAATGGTCTCTTCTTTCCTTGTGATAACTTTAAAGTGAGGTACTTTTTTCGCGGTTTTCGGCTATTTTGCAATGCAAAAATTCAAATTTCAAAAATCCACCTTAGGGTAAGTTTTAGCAAATCCAATAACGAACAAAACATACTCAACAAATTTTTCACCTACAAGCCTTCGTTAAGAGATATTTAACAAGAAAGGTCAAAAAACAGGGACGGGGCAGTATAGGAATGTCGTAGGGACCATCGAATTTGACCGTAATAAGCGGGAAATCGTTGTATGCAGGAGTCGTCTTAACCAGATTTTACTGTAGTTGGGAAAATTACTATATGGTAGCTTAATATCATAAACCCCATTTGACCACAAAATAATTTTGACCGCCCAGATCGTTCAAATACCTACCACACTGTGCGCCGTTTCAATAAATGTAAGCCCGAGTTCTTCCGACCTCCTTTATGGTAACTCGATAATAAGATTTGATGATTTGAGCATCCCTGAATGATAGTGCTAGATGCTATTCCAGTGGCACTTAGATTACTCATTCTTTTTCTTTAATTAAAACCATTAACACAACCACATTTTAAATCCATAAAGCTAATTTATTTTAATCTTAAAACTAAGCTATATTCTAACATTTATCACCATCAGATTTCTTTATCGCTTCAATAACTTTATCAAAAACGACTTCTTTGGCAAATTTCCCAAAAATATAGTCAATATGTGAGAATTGTTTATCTTCAACTTCTATATAAGCAGTATTCTCGGGCAATCTCTTAATCAACCGTTGAACATCCGGAATGGTTGAAATATAATCATTACCGCTCACATATAAAAATATTGATGATGCATTAATACTTTCTAAAGGATACTGCGGAGGACTCGTGAGATTGTATCGTTCCAAGTTACCCTTTTCTCCAAAATCGTAAAGTAGAAATTCTCCACTTAGAACACCTTGCGAATAATGAAGAAGTTGAAACATAGATGCACCAGCAGGTACTACATCAAGGTACTGGGGGTATATACTCTTTTTTTAAAGAAAAAGAAAAATTGTAATATTTTTATGGCAATTTAGAAATATTCTTACAGGGTCTTCCATTCTACGGTTGAATCCGCCTACTGTGCCTTGAATACCTTTACATATATTTGTTCCTGTTCTTGTGCACAAAAAATCACCGAGCAGTCGCAGTAACCAAGTGTTCGGTAATAGCTCGGAAAATCCAAAATTTCTAGCTAAAAGCTGAAAATATTCTGATATTACTACCTGGAAAACAATAAGCTAAAATCTTACCTCTAGTGGCTTTAGGAACAGCGCAGGAATAGAAAACAGAAGACTAGTTTGGTCCTTCATATAAGCAACAGGAGACAATGCGTGCATAGTCTTGATCTTCGCGTTATATTCCGGGCGCATAGATGCCATCACAAAAAATGTCGTTGTACCTTGAGAGTGTCCAATATAGTGCAGTGCCGGTTGATTTGTTTCACTTAAGATATAATCTATCACAGCAGGATTGTCGAATACGCCGATTTCGTGCCAAGAAAAGTCCCAAAACTTATTTTCCTGTGGATCTAGTTCTTTGTGCTCTCGGGAGTGTGTTGTTCCTCTGGCATTGCCGAGCCACACATCATAGCCTTCGTCTGCCAGGACATATCCTAGGGCTCTCCCTGGACCGTTCACAAGCCATGCATCTGCATTTCCAAATAGGCCATGTAATACATATACGGGGACCTTACGGACGCAAGATGGTTGATCCGATCGCAATCGATGTAGCTTTAGGATGTATCCATCGGAGGTTGTGACTTGGTGCTCTTCAATTGAGTATCCGTTGTCTATAGCTAGTTTTAACTGGAAAGTAAGTAGAAGTTGCTGTTAATAAGAAATTATTTTTTTTTTCTAGAAAAAGTTTCCTGATTTTGTTTTCAAGATGATTGCAGGTTTGCTGTTTGTTATGTCAAAGATTGAACTTAGAGGAAAGCCCCCTTTTACCGTCGTCTGCATCTAGATTAAGTAGTAGGCGGGAAGACAAACAGGCTTAACGGAAATGGAAGAGTTGAAAGTAGCTGGTAGGATTTTATAATACGACATCCTTCGCTTTACTCGAAGTTCTCCTCCTTTCATGATAGGAATAAAATTATATACTAATTATAATAAATTCATTAAATTATAGGAGAAGAACTTCGAGTAAAACCGAATATCATACCTATAGAATATCAAAATTTCCAAAAGGGTTTCCCGATTGTTATCATCAGGTAAATTTCGTGATATTGTTGTAATGATAACCTGGCAACTGTAAACAGCAATCATCCAATAAAATAAAAGTTGTCGCCAGTCAATGATCGCTCTTTGAGCCGTATCCGTTTTCACATCTTGTGCCCTGTTACAACACTCAAACCAATTCATGAAACTAGTTGGGATGTGGATTTGACCCTTTCGGTCCACACTATCAACTTCCCAGTATGATGAACGTAGACGGAATAAACTGACTTCTTACAAAATAGTAATATATTTAGCACTAGTGGGAAATTGACTAGTATCAGAACTGGTGACAAAGTAATCCTGAGAGAAGCTAGTTCAAGTAACTATACTGTGGTAAATTCACAAGATTTTTTTAGAGAATTTGTTTTTCCGGAACTTTAGTAAACAAACATTTCCTTCGTACACTAAAGCGGGTGTTCGAATTCGTATTGAGCGTGGTTAAGCGCCGCTGACAAACTGGGAAGCGAATGACTTTATTTGGAAATTCTAAAGGTCTCCGGATATATTAGCAGAACTAATCAATGTAAAGCTCTTGTCAGACTTGACTAAAAAGAACACATTTTTGGTAACTACTGGAAATCCCGAGATGAACCGCAATTTCCTGTAACTGTAGGACGTAGAAAACAATTCCTCGTCAAATGCTGATGCAAGCTTTGAAAAATTCGTGATGCTTGTAAAGGGTAACGTAATTTTTGCACGATTTTTAAAGGTTGTCGGATTTTGACAAGTGATGTTTTGTTGGAAGGCTATCGCTGTGCAGAATCCATAAAATATCATTGCATCGAGTTTTTTAGATATTAGCTAAACTTATCAATTTAAGGTCTTTCTGACAGTTAGCCGCAGTTTTTTCTTTTAAACAAAAAAAAAGGCCCGACCGAATTTTATGAAATTTTTTCAGAGCATTTTTTCGTTAATATTCTTCTTTCGGCACCTCAAAGAAGTTGATTTAGTTTTTGGCTTGCGCGGTATCGTGTAGGTGCAAAAATCACGAACGTTGTTTAAACAAAAAAAATGGTTCGGCGAAATTTTATGAAAATCTTTTCAGATCATATTTTCGTTAATACTCTTCGAACGACACCTTAACTAAGTCGTTATCTTTTATGGTTCGCGCGATATCGCGCAGGTACAAAAATCACTTATATGTCGTTTCAACCAAAAAACGGCTCGACCGAAAATTATAAAAATATTTTCAGATTATTTTTTCCTTAATACGCTTCAAACGACACCTCAACGAAGTCGTTATCTGTTTTGGTTCGCGCGATATCGTGCAGGAAAAAATGACCACATATGTACGTACGCACACACATACTTCCTCTCAAATTTTTGTTTGAAAAGCTCTTGGGACCTTCCAAATGAAAACACGTTGAAATTTTCAATACCGCCGTACCTACACTACAAACAATATCTATCAGTGTCTCCAAGGCTCTATTCTATCACCTACTCTTTTTCTAATCACCAACCCACTCTACAGCTTCATAAAGATAAAGCTTCGACATAAAAAGAGGTTCCTGCTCTTGTACAAATCTTAGGTATTTGATATGCTGCTAATATGATAATAGGCCCACATTGAGGGGACGGCACTCCTTGGAACTAACACCTCACCAAATGATGTTTTAGAATGCATAAAATCTGTAATATTTGCCGTGATTGGACTTTTATCGTACGGGAAGTGCTGCTCGCTTAATTAGTCATTTTCCACCAGATGCCCCCATCGTCTTAACCACTCCCAATAATTGATTACAAAACAAAACTGCATTGTGATGTTTCAACGTGTACGATCTTGTTCAAACAATACATCCATGACACTTTATCTCAGCTTCAATTTCTCCCACAAAGTCAGTTGTTCTTCTATAGTAACATTAGCTCAATGGTTTGTTTGCTGACCTGGGACTTAAAATCAATGCTTGTAAATTGTTTGCTGAAGCACTTGTAACACCTACAAAATTTTGTGTTTGTTTATTCCGTTTGGAAATATAAGAAACCCAACAGAACCCCAACAAGAGCCATCGAGGCGAGGATGCAGCTATAAGGCCCTCAAAAATTCTTCAAGCTCAAGAGGTAAACAACAATTATTGTGGAAGTGAGCATTCTTTGGGGGACGTTTAAAGCTTGGCCCATCTTCAATTTCATCAATACTTCACTTACATAGATGCAATTTGACTTGAAGAAAAATTAACAATTAGTCAAATTCAATGCGCCAAATTAAACTGATTTAAATAACTCTAATAAATAGTGAAGCCAAATTGTTTACCAAATTGTTTATCGGTGCCCTTGGATTATTGGCAAAACAGTAGGATTTAAAAATTTGCTCGTAGTTTTGAGGCGCGTGCGCTCTTATCTCAGATGTGCCACTTGTTTGCATTTCGTAAATTTCGATATTAATATTTTTTTGTGAAACATGGTTTATCATATTTTAGATAAACTACAACAGAAAGCAATACGTAGTTAATATTAACTAATTAATTGCGTTCCCTTAAAGGTTCTTTGGAGGCGGTGTACCGCAGTATTTTAATTACATCCTACTCCAATAACGAATGTCCTTGGCGATATAAAATTACTTACTTCTCCAAGTTAATTCCGGATGTTTTTCATTATGTAAATAGATTAGTAATCATTGAGTAATTTGCTATGAACTGTGTTATCAGTTAACGCAGTAATGACTGACCCCCGATTGCTTTGTTTAATTTTAAAGAAACTTCACACAGGCACTATTTAGGGTATTTATAGTGGGTCACGCTACACGAAGCAATAGAATTTAGACACAAACAAGTGTTGGTCTTCTTATTTAATGCTACACAAGGGAGACGCTTGAATGCTCATGGCAATTTTTTTCGAAATTATTGCCGAAAATATTACTAGGTAATGATTTTATATATTTTTGAAATCCTAATGGCTGTGGACCAGTAACTAACCTAGGCTAGAACACTGACGAAGATGTCGTTTATTACAATAACAAACAGCAATGGCGAAAGTTAGCAATCTTGAGCCCACTTCAAAGCTGTCGGACTATTTTCCATTATGCAGACCTCGAATGGGGCGAATGGCTAACAAAGACCTCAGAAGGTGGTGGCAATTGTCCCAACTAACAAACTCTCCAGAGAAAAACTCTTGGAAATTGTGAAATTATCTCATAAGACTCTCTTAACACTCTTCGATACCCTCAAGAAGATAGCTCTTGTAATAAGAATTAAATTAACACTCATAGTAGTATTATTATGAGATAATAAGTCTACTAGAGTTACTAAGCCTTTCATTCTCATAATGAGATAATGTTTATACTCTTATATTGAGTGCAAGAAAACCTCTATTCTTATTGTGTCTTTTTTATTAAAGCTTTACTCTCAAAGGCTTTAACTGTCAAAAAATGTCCTTATGAGTGTTATGACACTTATAAGAAAGTTCTTACAAGACTTCAAGTATATCCCTACTTATATAAATGCTCTTATGAGACGAAAAATGTTAAAACATTTATAAGAAGACTTTTATTAGTGCAAAAAGACTACCATCTCATAACCAGAATTTTGTTCTTATAAAAAAACTTAAACCATCGAGCGGCCATACTTTCGTTTAATATAGAATTTTATACTGAAACGAAATTCCACAAATCAAGCTAATTTACCTAATTGAATATGCGCAAAGTATACAAAGTTATTTCTTTCAGATGATAAATCAATTTAAAATAAATTATTGAGCGATACTAAAGCTTTTATTTTTTTCGTAAGAAATAAAATTTCAAAAAATATGTTAAAGTTTGATTATTTTTAAGGCGCTTTGATTTTTATCGAGGTAGAATGGTTGTTATTATCGGTAAAGTTTCAATCGCAATAAAATTGCGACTAATATTTTCGTTAAAAATCGAATTCTAAAGTTTATTATCATACATAATAAATATTAAATTCTTAAGTGTTATATTTTTCGAATAGATTTTTATGACAGTTATTTAGAGCAAATAACTCTCATAAAAATTATTTTATTCTAAACAACATCGCCTTTCCATATATTGCTCCCTTTCTAACAGTTCTGTTAAGGAGAGTATAGCTCTTACAGCGCCCTTATAGTTACCCTTGCAAAGAGAGCTAAGGTATTTTTATAAGACAAAAATAACTCTCATAATTGTGCCATTTAATTCTCACAACGCACTCATAAAGCACTTGTAGTGTTCTATAAGAGTAAGTTATGAGAGTGATACTCTCTTAAAAAAGTCGAATATCCTCTCATAAGACACTAGTAGAGTCTTATGAGACGAATTTTGTTACTTGGTCACTTCTGTCAAATCCCGAGAAGAGTCACTGCAGAAAAAAGGCCAAACCTAAATGAAAAGTAACGCAGAAGTGAAGTAGACGTTACTTCCACTGAATTACTTACGAGTAATTACGAGTACTTTTCATCCATCTCTGAGAGTAACTCTGCTCCAGTTGAAGGTAGCTGTACCAACCTATGCCCACCGGATGGCTTTTCTTTTCGTTGTATCGATAACCATGAACTTCTTTCTGCGTTGTTCTCTGTCAAATCAAACGCCGTGGGTGTTGACAACGTCTCTCCAAAGTTCATGAAATTGATCGCCCCATTTATATCTAATGTCCTTACTCATATTTTTAACACCTGCCTTACAGTTTCTCAGTTTCCTAGCCAATGGAAACAGGCTCTTGTTGTACCTATTCCGAAAAAGGTCTCTCCTTCGCAACCATCTTACTTCCGTCCAATCAGTCTTCTATGTTTCCTTTCTAAAGTTTTTGAAAAAATTATTGCTAAGCAGCTCATGTACTATCTAAATCAAAGTAGTCTTCTCTCTATATGGCAATCTGGTTTTAGGTCTGGGCACAGCTGCGAAACGGCACTCTTAAAAGTTTCAACTGATATTCTTGAGTCACTTGATAACAATAAAATTGCAATCTTAGTTCTACTCGATTTCTCAAAAGCATTTGACTCAGTTGACCATATGATGTTACTTGAAAAACCAGGCAGAAATTTTGGACTCGGCCCTACTGCAGTCAAACTTTTTGAAAGCTATCTCCAGGAGCGCTCTCAAATTGTTAAGGTACAAGAATCTTTCTCCGAACCAGCGCTTCTTCATTGTGGAGTACCCCAAGGCTCTATCCTGGGCCCCTTGCTTTTCAGCCTTTATATAAACGACCTTCCAAATGTAGTCAAACATTGTTTCATACATCTATATGCTGATGATGTGCAGATCTATTTAAGCAAACCTCTTGAACTTATCGAGGATTGTACTGTTCAGCTTAAAAGTGATCTGAAACGTGTGCCTGAATGGTCAGTTCAGTACAAATTACTGCTGAACCCTACCAAGTCGTCCTGCCTTGTCGTCAGCAAAACTCCTATTGACATTGAAAATCTGTTCCCAATTAAAATGAATGGTAATGTTTTACCCTATGTTGACTCTGTAAGAAATCTGGGAGTCGAGCTCGACTGTAAATTCAGTTGCTGTAACCAAACCAGAAGTGACCTTCGTAAGGTGTATGCCTGCCTTCGCCAACTTTGGGTATCCTCTAATCTATTGCCTCTTGCTTTACGTATACGACTGGCGAAGGCCCTGGTAATGCCCCATTTCACGTACGGAAGCCTAATTTTTTCAAAACTTGATGCTGTCTGTTCAAGAAAAATAAAAGTCGCGTTCAATGATACCCTTCGTTTTGTCTTTAAATTGCGTCGTCATCGTTGCGTCATATCACGCACTATGCTCCCATTCTGCTAGGTATGACGTTTGAAAACTACCTAATATATCACCGATTAAAATTCACTTTTAAACTTATACACAGCAGATGCCCTGGATATTTATTTCAAAAACTTAACTTCTTGCAACTAAGCAGACAATCTAGCACACTTTTGGTGCCTGGTGTACGAACAGTATATGGTGAACGCTCTTACTTGTTCCAAATTGCTCGGATGTGGAACAAACTGCCCGTTTATGTGCGGAGCGCGTCCTTTTGGCGATTATTCAACAGGCTCTTGAAGGAACATCTAACAAATAACAATTTGTAGGGTCACTCACTTTTTGAATCTTCTTTTCATTTATCTTCTTTTCTTGCCATTTTTTTTTTTTATTATTATTAAAACATTATTTTTTATATTTTGCTAATATTATTTTTGAAACTTCATCTTGTAACTTCTTTTCATTTTTCTTCGTTTTTTCACTTTTTTTTTAAACATTATTTTTTGTATTTTGTTAATATTATTTGTTTTTTAGTTTGTATAGTATGTTATATTCATTTTGTCTCAGTCACCCAATTAATATTTTGTTTGTACGTTTGTAAGAATTATGTTCTTTTGTACAATTTTAAATAAATTATTATTATTATTATTAATTAGATGTAACTTCCGCTTACTTCCTTTTTGGTCACTCTCATACATTCATAAGCAATGGTACCTAACTTCACTTCACTTCACTTCCTATTTAGGTTTGGCCTAAACACCTAACAGCTCTGTTAGCATGTCCTAACCCCACCTCCCAGCGGTGCCCCCGGGGGCACTTCTCCGGAAGGAGCTAACGGGAGATGGGCGAATGGCGAGTTCTTTGCGCCATAAAACAGAATTTTAAGTCGGTTGGTTACGGTTTAGCACGCCCTCTCATAAAAATCACCATTTACGAATCGGAAAACAATGCCTCGGAACCGGATGGACAACACGACGACGAACTTTACTTTTGGAACCAGGACACGAATAGGATCACGAAATGTGAGAACACTGCTTGCTGATGGACGGATGGATGAAGTCCTCAACAAGATGAATTGGTAAAAAATCAAGATCTCAGCGAGACCAAATGGCCCGACGCGGGGAACATATCTTCGCCAGGCGCTGCTGACCTTAAGGCAAATTCTGGGGAAAACCTGAGAAAGGAATGTAGCTGTATATTTGTCGACTTTCAACAGGCATATGACTCAATAAATCGAAAGAGGCTATACGAGATCTTATAGGAACTAGGAGTCCCCTCAAAGTTGGTCTGAGACTAGCCGGCCACGTAATCTGGATGGAGGACAATCGTATCCCAAACCGGCTTATGGCATCAGACATTTTGGGAAGTAGGCCAGTAGGTAGACCCAGGAGGAGATGGATAGACTCTGTGACGGCTGACGCAGAGTCAATGCTGAACATCCGGAACTGGAGACATGCTGCAAGGGACCGTCAAACTTGGGGAAATGCCCTAGAGGAGGCCAAGGCTCGATTTGGGCTGTAGCGCCATTGGATGGATGGGGAACCTATCTGCCCAAACGGTGAGTTCTTCTTATATTCTGGCAGAAATGAAACTGAAAGCCTTTGGAATGGCGTTGGCGTAATACTCACCAAAGAAGCCAGGTCCAGCCTCATTAGCTGGCACCAGTTTCTGACAGGATTATTACTGTGCGCCTGCTTACCAGACTTAGAAGTACTACGCTAGTTCAATGCTAGAGAGTTCTATATGCGACTGAGTGAAGGTTTTCGCTCTATTCCAGGCGGAAACATCATTGGTGCGGTGCAATGGGTGACCTAAACGCACAGATCGACCCAAACAACACCTGCATTGAACACATAATTAGAAATCAAGGTGGCCAGGTCACTTACACTAACGGTGAGCTTTTCGTTAACTTTTGTAGTTCCACCAACTCATGGTAGGTGGGACTTACTTTTGTCACAAGAAGATACACAAGGAGTCCTGGGTATCGCCCGATCGTAAAATGAGAAACCAGATAGATCACGTGGCCATCAGCGGCAGTTGGGGAACTACAAGTATTCTAGAGGATGTCAGGAGCTTTAGGAGAGCAGACACTGGAAGTGACCACCATTTGATAGTAGCAACTACTCGCCTCAAAATCGCCGCAATCAGAAACTTCCAACGCGATGCCATACGTAGACCTTCTTCTGGGCAGCATTAAAAGGCGAGAATTTGCTAGGAAACTACAATAAACCTTAAGCCAGCAAAGAGATCCTGACAAAAATAACATTGAAGAGCTGTGGAGTACTACAAAGGGCACTATTATAACAACAGCGGAAACAATCGTCCAAAGAAACCAGCAACACTGGATCTCGGACACAATCCGACAAAAAAAAGAGCCCAGTAGGAAAATTTGTCAGCCCTTACATGGTAATTGATTGTTTCTTGTCTGAAAAGTCTAAACCTGTAAGGTCTTACCTAAAATAATCTTGAGTAATCGAAAATGTAATAACATGGATGCTCTCATTGTAGGTATTTCAGTTTGATTTAAATTTTGCAACATCGGTATCATTACCCTTTCATTTACTGCTCATTACTTAAGGTAATGCCTCAACTATGTATTTTCTTAATCGAAGTTCAATAATATGTAAGTTTTCTATTTTTGGACACTTTATCTTCTTTTATCCCTTTAGTCTCCTTGTACTGCTAAAGCCGCCTTTGATCATAATTGGTGGGCAGTAAGTACTTACATCATTACAACGTAGTAATTTCTGTTTTCAGCAGTTACATTTCCTGTTTGAAGTAAGTCCTTACCTGTAATAGATACAGTAAGCACTTACCCGTCTAGGACATGTCCATGTAAAAGTAATCGGTTCAGTAATAAGGAAAGTAACGATTGACCTTACCAGTAACATCTTACAGAATCGGTCCGGTAACCACTACATTTCCTGCTGGGAATGCAGAAGGGCCCTCAAAAATAACGTAAACTCTACAAGCAACCCGGAAAGACGTCACCAATTTGAACCGGAATACTCCTAATTACACCGGGAGGTAAAAAGCAGTGTTCGACGTGAAAAAAGGCGGCAGATAAACGAGCTCGCAGAAAAAGCCCTAAAACACGCAAACAAAGGCAACAGTAAAGTACTGTTCCAAATTACTAAACAGCTCTCGGGAAAGCACTCTACTAAAAAACATGCCGTTAAGAGTGCGGATGGAAGGCTGCTGTGCAGCGACGAGGAGCAACTTCAAAGATGGAGAGATTACTTCTTCGCCGCCTTGAATAGTTCATTTGCACAGGAACCTCAAGAAAGCAGCAATAATGCACAGCCAATAAGAATCAACACCCGTGCACCATCCAAAACAGAAATAGTAACCGCAATTTATGCAACGGCCAATGGTAAAACAGCCGGAAAAGATGGCATCCCGCCAGAATTGTTGAACGCCGACTCAAGCCTCATAGCAGATGCGCTTCAGCCAATCCTGGAAATAGCATGGAACACCTGTACCTTTCCGGAGGATTGGACGGAAGGTATCATAGTCAAATTACAAAAAAAAGGGTCCTAACGAGACTATTGGAGAGGCATCTGTCTATTTTCTACTGTGGGTAAAATCTAGTCACACATTATATTACACTGTTGAACAGCGAATATCACCCAAGGTCGGGACCTGGTGGACTTGGTTTATGTCATTGAGAAATGATATTTTACCAAGTTTGATGCAAATCGGTGTAACAAATAAAAAGTTATTAATGTTTAAAGTTTGAAACTTTCGGAAAAAAAAGTTGTCCGATTTACTTGGTTTTTTGGCATAGTTATTACTAACAAAAAATTAAAATGTTTAGCGTTGTTGAATATTTTTTTAAACAATTATTTAAATTATTTAAACAATTAATTTAAATTTTTTTAAACAATTATATTAATTAAATTAAAATATTTTTTAATGTTTAATAACACAATTACATAATAATTAATTCATGCTTTATAATATACTAGCATAAAACCCGCGTGCCTTGCAACGCCTTTAAATAAAAACTGTTTATTATGTGCAATGTTTTCCTTCAAAAAAAAAACAAACAAAAAAGTCAGCTGTTATTATCCTTAAAACGTATGCTGCGCTTGCTTGCTGCGTATATCACCTTTGCTCAACAAATCTGCAAGATTTGAAGCAGAGATTGGCATGTTTATGTCATCAATAGAAGTGACATTTTAGGCTTTGACGAACGATCGTTAAGTTTGTTCGCCTATTTACGTGGGTGCAAGAAATCATGAAGCAATCACAAATGAATATTAAATAAAGTGAATTTCGAGTCATTAATTTCTTCGTGATTATAGGGATGCACTGTCAAAATTTCAGCCCTTCAGCATCAGAGGTTTGGGTTAACCCCATTTCGAGTAATCGCCTCTTAGTGGATGTCCACGTCATTATAGCGATGCACTGTCCAAATTTCAGCCCTATAGCTCCAGTAGTTTGGTAACCCCATTTCACCCCGTTAGGGGATGAATTTCGAAAAATCGCTTCTTAGTGAATGTCCACGTCATTATAGAGATGCACTGTCAAAATTTCAGCCGCTTAGCTCCAGCGGTTTGGGTTAACCTCATTTAACCCCCTTAGAGGATAAATTTCAAAAAATCGCTCTTAAGTGGATGTCCACGTTATTATAGTGATGCACGGTCAAAATTAAAGCCCTTCAGCTTCAGCGGTGTGGGTTAACCCCATTTCACCCCCTTAGGGAATGAATTTCGCAAAATCGCTTCTTAGTGGATGTCCACGTCATTAAGGGGGTGCACTGTCAAAATTTCATCCCTATAGCTTTAGCGGTTTGGGTAAACCCTATTTAACCCCCTTAGGGGATGAATTTCGAAAAATCGCTTAATAGTGGATGTCCACGCCATTATAGGGATGCACTGTCAAAATTTCAGCCCTATAGCTTTAGCGGTTTGGAAAAACCTTATTTCACCCCCTTAGGGGATGAACTTCGAAAAATCGCTTTATAGTGGATGTCCACGCCATTATAGGGATGCACTGTCAAAATTTCAGCGCTATAACTTTAGCGGTTTGGATAAACCGCATTTCAACCCCTTAGAGCAGGGGTGGGGAACCTCCGGCCCGCGAAGTCATTTAATCTGGCCCGCGAGTGAATACGTTCATGTTGCAGTGATAATAATTTCAAAATTTCCCCTTCTTTTCGAGATGTAGGAAAAATGTCATTTAAAATAAAAACAACAGGGAAGTGACGAGAGCAAATTTGTAGGCATGAGGAAACAAATAATTAATTTTTTAGAAACTTATTTAATATTTTCTAGAAGGAAATTTGTGTAACAGTTGTCAAATAACACGCAACTTCGATTTAATTTTAATATATTTAAAGCACTGAAGATGGCCCTTAGTTAAATTTCCCTTGTCGTTCTTTTAATGAACTCAAAAGCTTTCAAAATCCAGGGGTCAGTTCACGCAATTCGACGTCGACTGAAAACGACACGAAGCGCGTTCTAAAACTTTACTATGGTTAACTACGGGAACTTTTGAACGTCAAAAACTTATGCTAGTGGTTATGTTGTAGTTAACCACGGAGTTTTTGAACAACAAAAGTTCACCACAGTTAACCGTAGTAAGGTTTTAGAACGCGCTTCGTGTCGTTTTCAGTCGACGTCGAATTGCGTGAACTGGCCCCAGTTCATTAAAAGAACACGGCCTATGACCTTGAACAACAAAAACTATTATTATTGTTTGTCCGGCCCGCGAATGATGTTATAAATTTCCAAATGGCCCTTGGCAGGAAAAAGGTTCCCCACCCCTGCCTTAGAGGATGACTTTCGAAAAATCGCTTTTTAATGGATGTCCACGTCATTATAGGGATGCACTGTCAAAATTTCAGCCCTATAGCTTTAGCGGTTTGGATAAACCCCATTTCACCTCCTTAGGGGATGAATTTCGAAAAATCGCTTCTTAGTGGATGTCCACATCATTACAGGGATGCACTGTCAAAATTTCAGCCTTATAGCTCCAGCGGTTTTGATTTGACCCCATTTCACCCCCTTAGGGGATGAATTTCGAAAAATCGCTTTATAGTGGATGTCCACGCCATTATAGGGATGCACTGTCAAAATTTCAGCCCTATAGCTTTAGCGGTTTGGACAAACCCCATTTCACCCCCTTAGGTGATGAATTTCGAAAAATCGCTTTTTAGCGGTTATTATAGGGATGCACTGTCAAAATTTCATCCCTACAGCTCCAGCGGTTTGGTAAACTCCATTTCACCCCCTTAGTGGATGAATTCCGAAAAATCGCTTTATAGTGGATGTCCACGCCATTATAGGGATGCACTGTCAAAATTTCAGCCCTATAGCTTTAGCGGTTTGGATAACCCCATTTCACCCCCTTAGGGGATGAATTTCGAAAAATCGCTTTTTAGCGGATGTCCACGTCATTATAGGGATGCACTGTCAAAATTTCAGCCCTTTAGCTCTAGCGGTTTAAGTTGTGCGTTGTCTGTCAGTCAGTTACTTTTTATACAATAGAAAAAAAAAGTAAAGAAAAAAAAATCCCCTTACAACTTATTGAACCCCATTTCACCCCCTTCAACCCTTTTTTTCTCCATAAAAAGTAGCCTATGTCCGTCTCCAAGGTATAAACTATGTCTGTAGCAAATTTCATCAAAATCGGTCCAGTGGTTTAGGCGTGAAAGCGTAACATACAGACTGTTCAAGTTCAAAGCAACCCCAAAAAAACACCTGGAGAAATACACTATATAAAATAAATGTAATTAGGTGATTGAGTCAGCGTATAATAAAAAAGGCTGACAATTTTTGTAAAATAAAAGTTTAGTTTAGCAAATATATTCATTGTGCGCAGACGAGGTTTTTAAATTACGAGGTCCTCAATAATATTATATAATATTTTAAAACCCATCCCGTCCCCACACATTGGTCCTTCGAGCCCATCCCAATCATTTGCCGGATTCCCATCATTTGGAACGTTCATTAACGAACGCAAAGGATATACCAACTATAGATGAACTCTTAAGCTTTTTGGATACTCGTTTTCACAATTTGGAGATGGTAAGGAGTGGTTGCAGGCAGAATCGTTATGACGAATCAGGATTTAGAAGAGAAGTCAAATCTTCGCATATCAGGCAGTCATTTTCATGTCCCTTGTGCAGCAAAGGTCATTCATTGCGTCAGTGCGAAAAATTTATGAACATGAACTCACAAGCTAGGTTGAATCTCGTATTATCCAAGCCAATTTGTAAAAACTGTTTAGCACTCAGTCATCCCACGCAAGGATGCAGCAATCCAAGATCGTGCTTTCACTGTGGAGAGCGACATCATTCATTACTTCATGGTGCCTTCCAAGGATCGCTAGTACAATCATCTCAGCAAAGAGTTAATACTAGGCAACAAGGACCCGAACGTCAGGGAGAACATCGTCTCACATCTCTACATCATTATCCAACTCCAAAATCTTCGGATTTGTTGTTAGCTACCGCATTAATCAAGCTAGAGACTACAACTGGAGTTTACATATTACGCGCTCTCATAGACTCAGGTTCCCAAGGTTCCTTTATAACTGAAGAAAGTGTCCAAAGGTGTCAATTACGGAAGAGTAAAACCGCAGTAAAAATAACTGGCATTGGAACATCCGTCTCAGGGGTTTGTTCCGCTCAAGTTGTGATCCCAATAAAATCACTCGTTACTCAATTTTCCTGTCACATTACAGCTTTATGTTCTAAAATCACTTACTAGTCTCCAGCCCACAAGAACTTTTCAGAGTTCATCATCATGGTCCCATCTCAAGGGAATAAGTTTAGCTGACCCAACTTATAATATTCCTGGCAAGATTAATGTTTTACTTGGGATTGATGCATATACTCAGATCTTAATGAATGGTCTTAAAAGAGGAACCAAAGAATCGCCTTAAGCACAAAACACCCAATTGGGGTGGATTCTGTTTGGAGATGTGTACAGTGCAGATCATGGGAAACTCCAACCTGAACTCAAAGTTACCGTGTGTCATAGTTCGTTACAAACGGATGAATTACTTCGACGATTTTGGGAACTCGAAAATATTGAGGACAACCGAATATTGACCCAAGAAGAACGAGATTGTGAAGAGTTTTTCGAACGTACACATCGCAGATTATCGGATGGCAGATATGAAGTGAAGTTGCCTTTTGTAAATTTCCAACGCCCAAATCTTGGTGACTCACGAAATGCAGCATTGTCGAGACTTTATGGATTGGAAAGAACGATTGGAAAGCGACCAGAAGTGTTTAAACAGTATGCGCAATGTATTAATGAATACTCAGAATTGTCACACATGAGACCCGTAACTAAAACTGACCACGTATTTAGAACCAAGGAAGGAGCAGAATGTCATGGAATGTATTATTTACCACATCACGCAGTATTTAAGGAAAGCAGCACCACCAGTTTACGAGTAGTTTTTGATGCGTCCAATAAAACGACGAACGGTAATTCATTAAATGATAAGTTAATAACCGGTCCAAGGTTACAGGATGATTTGAATTCAATAATTTTACGCTGGAGGGAATACCCGATTGTGTTCATGGCTGGTATCAGCAAAATGTATAGGCAAATACGTGTAGCGGAGGAAGATGTTCGGTATCAACGTATTTTGTGGAGAAACAAGCCTCAAGAACCTGTCCGTCAGTTCGAATTACAAACCGTGACGTTTGGTACATCATGTGCCCCGTATTTAGCTATCAGGACACTTAGACAATTCGTGACCTTGGTTTGACATGGTTCTAACTGGCCTCACACTAGTTTTGAGAAAAAGGCATTTGAAGATTTACACTAACAGTGTATAAACAATAATTAAAATATTTAGTTTATAATTTGCAGGCTTCTTTATATGGACATAATCTACAAGTTATGCACATATTTACTTTCTATGAATCAAATTTGTATATTTTATAAATACCTAAAAATGCAGTTAGAACCTTGTAACTGACAAAATTTCAATATTTGTCAGTGACAAAGTTCTAACTGCACTTACAACGGTGTCAAAGTAAAGAATCATCACAGGCATAAACAAAGTTAAAAAACAAGGTTGTAACTAAATTTTATTTTATTATTTAAGAATACAGAACATTGATTAGTCAATACGCAAAACGACTCTGTATCATTCCCTGTCTTGAAGGGGCATATACGGGAATGCGGTTCTTATGTCCCTTTTCTTTTCTTCTGGGAGTGGATTGATTGCACTAATGATTTTGGGCTTGTTCATCAAAACGCACTCGTCTCTTGTAATCTTGTTCTTAGATCTTTTGCATCTTCTGTTGGGTGTTTCGTTAAATTTAATAGAGCCACAGTTTTCTGGTTCATATGGATCATGGCTAGATTTGAAGTGGATTGTGCCAAATGACCTTGTAAATTTTAGTGTTGAAACTGAAGCATACGGAACAGTTTTATAGTTCAGCAGTTTGGCAGCACTCCCATAATCTTTGAAATCTTCAGGTTTCATTTGAATAATCCTAAAAGGATTATGAACGTTTACCTGTTTAAGTAGCCTCACTAGCCCTATGGGAGAATAGAAGTCATTTCTCCTAAATGCTTTCTCTATCTGACTATGTATGTTGTCAATTTCCTGTACACAGGAGTGACCAGGTAAGGAATACTTCATAACAATACTGGAAATATTTGAGTTGTCTCTCATAAAATCTAAGACAGCATTAGAAATTATGCTGTTCCTATTTTGGGGGACACAAGAGTCCGACCAAGTCACTAGATCTGTTATGTCATTTTCACTGTTTAGGACATCCAATATTTTTTTAAAAGCACTGGCTATGTCGTTGCCAGCTCGACCGGCCATAGTCTCCGGCCATATAGCACAGTAGGTTTGCTTGGTAACTGAGTAGTAGGCAGTAAGGTTATAAACGCTTAACTTTCTTAAATAAAAAAATGAACTTATGTTGGCCTGTGGTGTTAATATTACATTTTGTAAATCAAACAAAAGTACGGGTGTTGATTTACCTTTTTCCTCTTTTCTGGCTTCCCGCATAACTGTTTTGAGAGTCAGGTGAAGTTGGTAATCATTTTCTAGGTCTGCTGATAAGGTGTTAGTTTTTTCCCCAACATGATATTTTTCACAGACATCACATCTATCACTTTTTGGGATGTGGAATCCTAAATTGAATTCAGTATTGAATATTTTCCAATACATGGATTTTTTTACTGGTTCAATGCTGTTCTCCGAACATTTTTGTTTGTAAATGTCATACATCTTTGGTAGACTCAAATGCGACCCTAGGTACTGCCTTTTTGTAGTTGCCCTACAATAATGTGACTCGACTCTTGGGATTGAATTCATGTGTTCTCTTGCATATTTAGGGTCACCTTTAGGCTTTCGCCTACTATTTTCAGTTTTCCCCCGTAGATCTTCTGATGGTGTATTTGTAATAATATTTTTTGTGAGATGTGCTGTGTATACAGGTTTTTGGGATATAGCTAGAGTTCCCAGGTAAAACTGCTTGCATACTTGTATTTGTTCCCCTTTAATTTCAAAAAAATATTTAAAAGTGTACTTTCTGCGAGATTTTATTTGATTTAAATTAACTTCCATTTCATCTTCTGGTGAATCAATACTTAAGTCTTCAACAACTTCCATTCTTCTTTTTGGCCTAGCAGTGAGTGTTCGCTGAGTCGTGTTGATTAAGAAATGTCTTTTTTCTGAGGCCGAGGGTATGGAATAATACGATACATGAACATCAAAGCGCTCATCATTTGTAATTTTTTGTTGGCACTTATATTTACAGTTTACTTGACAGTTTTTAAAATTAACAATCTGTTTTTCAGGAACAGATTTGCCCCTTCGACTAATATATGGCTTACCCCCCTGATGAGCTTTTTTCCTTACATTACATTTCCATTTTTGTGGGTTGCTCATGACTTTTCTAACATTCTTTTTGGGCGTTTCTTCAGCTTCAACAATTATTCTGAAACAAATAAAAATAAATGTAAAAGGAATAAAACCAAATTAATATGAGTGCTACAAAAACCGAAAATAAATAACGTCGTCTTGAAATGTTGGTACTTGTTCTTTAGCTGAACACACCGTTTGTACTACGCAAACTGTGTGATCCAGCTAAAGGACAAGTACCAACATTTTTTAATAAGCCTTGGCCAATTGAAAACAATTTGTTAATACCTTAAGTGTAATTTTATTAAGTTTTATTACCTGTCATGGTACTCCTCCTGAGCAGAAACAGCCGGTGGAATATCATTCTGTTCGTCTGGCAATAGGCATAACTCATTTGTCGTGGAAACATTGTCGTTTGTTGTGAAAAGTTTCCTCTTCATTTTAGGCTGAGTGGATTCATTTGAAATCTTCCTGTTCTTCCTAAAACAAAAACCCAGGTTAAATGGTTTAATATTACACCGAACCTAAAAAGTAGAGTATTTACTTACCAAGAAAAAACAGGAAAGTTCTCATCAGAATCGTCTGAAGATGATGTTGGGGGGATAAAGTCATCCTCGGAATTTTCCCCAAACAGTGAAGTACTTTCGCCAGAATCCATGTCTTACCAGTGTAATAAATTACAATTAATGGTTTAACACAAACACATTCACATTTAACCAAGTCAGTGATTAACAATCCCTGCAAACAATTTATCGGCTCTTCACTTCCTCGGGCTATTTTCGAAACGAGAATATTCTTCGAAAAACAATCGTTCAAATGACTCCGAAAGCTTGGTTTTGTTTGTTTCTCCCTTCCAGAATTGCTTTAAACTTTGAGATTATGTGGCGGCGCGGCGGTTTGCTATCGGGCGAGGAGACATGCGTGTGCGTGGACATGACTAAGCAGGAAACGCAGGCGGCTTGGGAATTAGCTGGCTCACATACATGCAAAGCCTTCTAGATTGCGATTCGTTATAGCGTTCTTTTTAAATCAGCGCTGCTGCTCAAATAGATGGCACAGCTGATTTTTTTGCAGTTACAACCTTGTCAAATTATTTTACTACTTTTTTTGTCTGCAGATACAACCATGTCAAAATTTTAATTCCTTTATTTCTGGACATAGAGTAATTCTGATAAGTGCAAAATAGAGTTCATATCAAAAGAAGATATAATATGTAAATACCTCGATTTTGTCAAAAATGTTAGTTACAACCTTGTCAAACCAAGGTCACGAATTAGCAGTTGACGAAAGTAACAATTTTCCTTTGGCGCATCCGATTGTCCTTCGGGATTTCTATGTAGACGATGTGATGTCAGGGGCAGATACAGAAGAGGAGGCAATACAGACTCAACAACAACTTCAAGGTATGTTAACCAGTGGTGGATTTGTGCTGCGTAAATGGGCAAGTAACAGCAAAAGAGTTTTGGAAAACATCCCAATAGATGAAAGAGAGACACATATGTTATGTAAACTAGATGATGATGGCTTAATTAAAGCGCTTGGTTTATATTGGAACCCGATCCATGATTGTTTTTCGTTCAAGGTACATATCAAAGATAAAAATTCCCAGCTCACAAAACGAAGTCTTCTGTCGCAAATTGCGCAATTGTTTGACCCAATAGGATGGTTAACACCGATTATAATAACAGCTAAAATTATGATGCAGCAATTGTGGTTGGTTGGCATCGATTGGGACGACCCAGTTCCAGCTCCCCTCACGTTGCAATGGAATCAAATGAAAAAGGATCTTAAAGGACTCGAATCGTTGAAGATTCCTCGATGGTTGAGTCTACGTAAAGCATGTCCATCGATACAGCTTCATGGGTTTTGTGACGCGTCAATGGTTGCGTATTGTGCTGTCGTGTATACCAGAGTTGTATGTCAGGATGGGAAAGTCAAAGTGGTTTTCTTAACATCAAAATCAAAGGTAGCACCACTCAAACCGGTTACTTTACCGCGGCTGGAATTATGTGGAGCCGTATTGTTAACGAAGTTGATACAACAGGTGCGGAACGCATTAACGGTTGAAAAACTAGAAGTGGTTGTATGGTCGGATTCAATGATCACACTTTCATGGATTCAAGGGCGACCGACACAATGGAAACCGTTTGTGTGTAACCGAGTTGCAGCAATACAAGAACAAATCGATTGTAGGGCGTGGAGGTATGTTAATACTCACGATAACCCAGCTGATCTAGGATCTCGAGGTTGTCAACCGACAACGTTAATAAAATCTTCACTTTGGTGGAATGGACCGACCTGGTTAACCCTCCCTGAAGCGGACTGGCCAATTAAATTCGACAATGCATCATCGATTGACACAGAACACGAGAAAAGAATTACCACTCATTATGCAGAAACCAACCCGGTCATCGCGATTCAAGAATATTCAACACTTTCACGACTTATAAGAGTCACATCGTTATGTTTACGATTCATACATACATGTCGACAAAGAAGGCATTCGCTAACTCAAATGGCACGTGTTGATGAAATTTGTTTGGCATTGAATTTCCTCATTAAGGCTGCTCAAAAGGACGCATTTTCAGTAGAGTTGGCGTCTCTAAATGCTCAACAATCCATATCACCAAAAAGTAAGGTGATATCACTCAATCCATTTATATGCGATAAAGGGCTTTTACGAGTTGGAGGTCGCCTTCAGCATGCTAATCTAAATTATAACGCGACACATCCAATCATTTTGCCTACAAATCACCATCTGACACATCTTATTGTAAGACAAGCACATATATTGATGTTACATGGAGGGCCCCAATTGACGGCAGCGTATTTGAGGTGCACATATTGGATACCCCAATCCAGGAACATTATCAGGAAAATTATTCATAAGTGTATAACATGCTTCAAGTACAACAAGACAAGATCGTGTCAATTAATGGGAAGCTTGCCCGAACCACGACTCAAACCATCTCGGGCATTCACACATACTGGAGTTGATTATGCGGGTCCCATCAATATTCGAATGTCAAAAGGGCGAAGAGCTAAATTCTTCAAAGGATACATCGCTGTTTTCATATGTTTGTGTACCAAAGCAATACATTTGGAATTAGTAAGCGATCAGAGCACTCAAGCATTCCTAGCTGCGTTAAAAAGGTTTACGTCAAGAAGAGGACTCTGTTCAGATATATATTCAGATTGCGGCACTAACTTCATAGGGGCAAATCGAATCATGCAGAAGGAACTGAAACATGTAATTCAAAAGGCGCAAGAAGAAGCAGCTACCTTCGTTTCAATGAAGGGGATTAAGTGGCATTTTATCCCACCAGCCTCTCCCCATTTTGGGGGATTATGGGAGGCTGGCGTTAAATCTTTGAAGCATCATTTGCGACGCGTAATAGGCGAAACGTCACTAACCTTCGAGGAGCTCATGACAGTGCTAACCCAAATAGAAGCCTGTCTGAACTCTAGGCCATTATGTCCAATGTCGAATGATGTTACTGACCTCTCTGTGTTGACCCCAGGACATTTTTTAATAGGGGAATGTATTCTAGCGCCTCCGGAATCTAATTATCTAGATCTCAACCAACACGCATTAACTCGATGGCAGTATTTACAGAAAATAGTGCAACAGTTATGGAAAAGATGGTCAAGGGAGTATTTGTCACGACTACAGGAACGACCGAAATGGACGAAAACACAGAAGAATGTACAAATCGGAAACCTTGTGTTAATTAAGGATGAGAGACTTCCACCAACACAATGGTTGCTGGGCAGAATAGAAGAGGTGTTTCCCGGAGATGATGGAATTGTTAGGGTGGTGGCAATAAAAACTAAATCTGGAATATTAAAAAGAAACATCACAAAGATCGCATTGTTACCAATCCCGGAAAATAATATTTCACAAAATTAATACAAAATTAATATAAAATTGAGCTTTGAATGAACTAAAGGGAAGTGTATAATATGTATAATAAAATAAAATAACAAAAAAAAATAACATTTTTTAAAATAAAACCTAATTACTAATTGAAAATTTCTTAGCCCCATGCGCGTATAGGTATGTACTCAACGCAACCAAAAGTCATTCCCAAAAAATTTCGATATATTAACAATATATCAAGGCGGCGGAGGATGTTCAAGTTCAAAACAACCCCAAAAAAACACCTGGAGAAATACACTATATAAAATAAATGTAATTAGTTGATTGAGTCAGCGTATAATAAAAAAGGCTGACAATTTTTGTAAAATAAAAGTTTAGTTTAGCAAATATATTCATTGTGCGCAGACGAGGTTTTTAAATTACGAGGTCCTCAATAATATTATATAATATTTTAAAACCCATCCCGTCCCCACACATTGGTCCTTCGAGCCCATCCCAATCATTTGCCGGATTCCCATCACAGACAGACAGAGTTACTTTCGCATTTATAATATTAGTAAGGATTTTTGTTATCTGCGGAAAATTCTACGCACACTCATACCAAAAAAAATTCATTTTTCAAATTATTCAGTTTTTTGTTTATAACTTTTTAGTTTTTTTAATACCGAATTGTTAAAAATTTCAGATTATGATTCCTCTTCATGTCCTCCACCTACCCTATAAAGGGTTTCCTTGGGTGAAATTTTAAAATCGATTTTGTTCAACAGTGTTATCAAGGATAAGAGAGGCAGTAGACCGAACGCTTAGAAAACAGCAGGCTAGATTAAGCAAGGGCCGCTCCTGCATATATACTATATGAAGCTCCTATTATCCGAGTCGAACGCTTTCTCATAGTCTATGAAAGTAAGGTACAGAGGAGATCGTAATTCAGTAGACTGCTCCACTATGATTCTCAAGGTGTTAAATCTATGCGTCCCTTTTTGAATCCAGCACCCTGTCTTCTAAGGGTTCCGTCTACTGCCTCTCCCTTCCTAGATAATAAAATGAGCGGCAAGATTTTACCGACAGTAAATAATACCTACAATTGGTGGTAAGTCATCAACGAAATAGGGGGAATAACATGCAGTATGTATATTAAAAGATGCACGTTCTGCACCTATTGCGGACTGATGGAAGTGTGATCATAGCCTCCACTATGTGCCCCGGGTATGTTTTATGGTCAGCAGAAGGATGAATCCTTCTATTATTGGCTACAAATTAATAAATGAGAGCCTGTGCACCCCACATGTGGGCCATTCTTTTACAAATCGAAAACTTTTATTAATAAAAATTTTTGATTTGTTTCGTTTTGTTACATTGCATATTTATTGGAGTGTAATATTGATATTTACTGTCGCGAAGTTAATTTTTTTTCATCGTAATTAATGTATTTCATATAGACCATATGTAATTACCACTCTGAAAAACAATTTCTTTTTAGGAAATTGTCCGGGGAATACGATAGTATTTTTTTAAATTTTTAAAAAAAACGCGAACGAATAGTAAACTGAATTTCAAATATTTAATTGTAAATAACAAATACTAATTAGCAATACTTTTTACAACTATTAATATACAAATTCATTACCTTAAAAATGATACTTTATGTAACTCGATACCATGAATAGAACTGGAATTATAGCGATTGGAAACAGATTATAATCGCCAAATGGGGTAAACTTGACCGTTGCCGGTTCTTTGGACATATCCGATGGTAATTTTCGCTACTTTTAATATAGCGCCTGCATCTCCTGTCCGATCGCCGTAGCCTCCGTTGTCGCAGTATTTTTGAACGGGAGCCAGTGGAATTAAGCCGCCAGGATATATTTGTAAGTTAGAGGACTCCTAGTAAACTCTGATTCTCCCCTCTCCCAATTTTCCAGAGCTTCTGTACAATTTTTCCAAGATATTTTATGTTAACCATTAAGGTTTTTGAACGCACCGTGGTTAACTACGAATTAAACTAGTTGGGATGTGGGTTTGACCCCTTCGGTCCACACGATTAACTTCCCAGTATGATGAACGAAGATGGAATAAACTGACTTCTTACAAAATAGCTATACGTTTGGCACTAATGGAAAATTGGCTAGTATCAGAACTGGTGGCAAAGCAATCCCGAGAGAAGCTAGTTCAAATAACTATAATAGTAGTAAATCCACAAGATTTTTCTAGAGAATTTGTTTTTCCTGAACGTTAGCAAACAAACATTTCCTCCGTATTTCGTTCGCTGCACTAATGCGGGTGTTCAAATTCGTATTGAGCGTGCTGAAGCGCCGTTGACAAACTGAGAAGCGAATGACTTCATTTGGAAATTCCAAAGCTTTCCGGAGATATTAGCAAAACTGTAACTGTTAAGTACTTGTCAGACTTGACCAAAGAGCACAAATTTTGCGGTAACTACTGGAAATCCCGGGATGAACCGCAATTTCCTGAAACTGTATCACGCGTAGAAAACAATTCCCCGTCAAAAAGTGCTAATCCAAGGTAAA
This sequence comes from Thereva unica, assembly GCA_949987705.1. Classification (NCBI taxonomy): domain Eukaryota; kingdom Metazoa; phylum Arthropoda; class Insecta; order Diptera; family Therevidae; genus Thereva; species Thereva unica. Next base: position 69,090,220 of record OX465283.1, on the reverse strand, counting down.
GGGTAACGAAATTTTTGCACGAACTTGAAAGGTTGTCGGATTTTGACAAGTGATGTTTTGTTCGAAGGCTATGCAGAACCCAAAAAAGATCACTTCGTTTAGAACGGGTCTCATTCCATCGAGTTTATTAGATATTAGCAAAACTTGTCAATTTGAGGTCTTTCTGACAATTAGCCGAAGTTTTTCTATTTAAACAAAAAAGGCCCGACCGAATATTATGAAATTTTTTTCAGAGCATTTCTTCGTTAATATTCTTTTTTCGGCACCTCAATGAAGTCGATATAGTTTTTAGTTCGCGCGGTATCGTGCAGGTACAAAAATCATAAACGTTGTTTGAACAAAAAAAAACGGTTCGACCGAATTTTATGAAAATCTTTACAGATCATATTTTGGTTAATACTTTTCGAACGGCACGTCAACTAAGTCGATATATTTTATAGTTCGAGCGATATCGTGCAGGTACAAAAATCACTTATGTCATTTAAACCAAAAAACCGCTCGTCCGAATATTATAAAAACCTTTTCAGATTATATTGTCGCTAATACGCTTCGAACGGCACCTCAAGTAAGTCAATATCTTCCGTGGTTCGGGCGATATCGTGCAGGTACAAAAATCACTTACGCCGCTTAAACAAAAAAACGGCTCGACCGAATTTTATGAAAATTTTTTCAGATCATATTTCGGTTAATACGCTTCAAACGACACCTCAACGAAGTCGATATCTTTTTTGGTTCGCGCGATATCGTGCAGGAAAAAATGACCACATACGAACGCACACACACACGCACACACACACATACTTCCTCCCAATTTTTTGCTTTAAATGCTCCTGGGACCTTGAAAGATGAAAATACGTCGAAAATTTCGATTTTCGTACCGATTACAATAACTTCCTATACTGGGAAGTTAATAAAATAAAAAAAATCTTTCCATAAAATAGTCTCCGCTATTTGCTTGAATTATTTCATACTAGCTGGAACCCGGTGAGTCTCGCTGCGCCCATAAGGCAGTAGTATGGCGTGCGCCAAAACAGTTGGGAATCTCAAAATCGAGACCTCTTGCCACTATTGTCGTGGTCAGCTATGAGGGAGTGTTTTTGCATGCATGTCCGCTTGCATTTTTATCCATACACGAAATTTTAATGTGTGTGAAATTGTCATTATCCCGCTTGTGTATATTTCCAATTCTTTTGGTGAGCACTATAGTGAGCACACTTCCGTTTATTTTGCAGTTGAGGTGATAAGAATTGTAATATACAGTAGGCGACATTAAGGACATTTTTTTCGTATTTTTGATTCCGAATAATATCGATGCTATCGATTGAAGTTTCGCCATTTGAAACGTCAAAAAGTTGTTTTTTCAAAACTGTTCCATGGATATGATGCTTTCAAGCATGCATCCTTTCAGCACATTTGCAGGCTTTGATCGAAGTATAAGGCCGCGTTCCCATGGGCTGCATGCCGCACGACAAAAGCTTTTAATGTTCTTTGATTGGCCAGGAAAATATCTCTCTCTGCACACATGTTTTCTCTCTCGCACAGCATTGCTGCAAAAATCAAACAAGGGGAAATCCCTTGTTCACGCGGCAAAATCATGGAACTGTCAAGCTCGAGCTTTTTCCGTGCGGCATGCAGCCCATGTGAACGTGCTGCAAAGTCACAGAACTAGTGATGTTTCGATTCGAGCGATGTTTAAAGTGATTTAACTTCAACATTTCACATTTTGACGTCAACATTAATCGTGAACATATTTTTTTTTATTATTAAAGTAATCCATTTCACTTTTTCAAAATCACAAAACAGCTGATTTTCGACAGCCAGCAGATGCATCCATATGAACGAGGAGATGCGTCTATGCGGAAAGCTTTTTGCAGCCTCTCACGAAAATTTCCGAATACTACCCGAAGGTAAGCCGAAATCAAGCTTTTTCCGTGCGGCATGCAGCCCATGGCAGTGTTGGGCCTTGGCGATTTTAAAAATGTAGTAATTATGTAAAAAAAATAGTAGTAGAATTGAAAAAAATGTAGTAGCAACAAAAAAACAACTTTTATTCTAACTTTTATTGATTTACAGACGGAAAGAATCTAATCCGAGTCTCTACGACAGATGTAACAAAAGGGGAATTCGACGACAAAAGTGCGAAATTGTATTGGCCAGTTTCACACGGGTCGACAGACAACCAACCAACAAAAATCGACTGAAAACTTTCGTTTGTGGAGAAGAGGGTGAGAGAGGACGACAGGATGTGCAAATTTTTCATCGTCCTTTCTCACCCTCTTTTCCACAAACGACGTTTTCAGTCGATTTTTATTGGTTTGCTGTTGGCCCATGTGAAACTGGCCATTCGAATTTGAATGAAAATAATTTTTCTGATGACGTCAAATATGTAGCAAATAAGAAACAAAATGTAGTAGAATTTTGAAAACGCGAAATGTAGTAGATCTGCTGCTATTGTAGTAAAAGGCCCAACACTGGCCCATGGGAACGCGGCCTAACAGGCAAAGTTGATCAAAAATCCCCTGCAAGTAGTGTCAGAGCGCCGACTATAGATTGGTTTTTCCTCGGAAATCTCGTAAAGCTCTGTCATGCGCTTCGACCGATTTTTTATAGGCTATGGCATTGGCCCCAAAATAATAATTTTGCGCAGATGTAGCAATACGGGAGTTTTTACTGATGTTACATGTAGGTGCTTCTATCTGGATCAAATTCAACAGGGACTTGGGTTCTGAATGCACTAAACATCCACCATCAAGAAGCGTTGATGCAATACTACACTATTTCCTTTGCCTATACGTGGCAGGATTTTGTATGAGCTATATTATTGTAAAGATTCATTAAAATCCATTCAGTAGTTTTTACGTGAAAGAGTAACAAACATCCATACAAACATTCGCGTTTATAATATTAGTAAGATGTGTCCATTAATTATTTATTTGCAATTATTTCCCAAATTCCACTTTGATTTGTTCATAACATTAAAACAATTGTCAGGGAGTTATTTTCATTCCTCTTCTTCTTTACTATCGCTAACCATGCTCCCGTGCAGGGTTAAAATTTAACTACACCATGGCTAACCACGGAGTTTTTGAACGACAAAAAGTTGTGCTCGTGGTTATGTTGTAGTTAACCACGGAGTTTTTGAACGACAAAAGTTTACCACAGTTAACCATGGTTAACCATAGTAAGGTTTTTGAACGCGCTCCTGAACTTAGACTTCTACATAAAAAAGGCACAAAAAAAGTTCATTGAGAGTTATATTAAAAAAAAAGTCTAATTCATCACTAAAATTTGTAAGTGTGCCGGACATTTCAATTTCATTAATTTCGCGGAACAAAACTTTATCTAAATGAAGTGCGCCATAATTAAACGCAAAAATTATTCGTTATAATAAAAAAATATTATTTCCTACTATTTCTGATCAACACCTTTCTTTATTATGCGTAAATTTATTTTATTCATTGTTCCATCAATTTTATTATCATCGAAACAAAAGCGTTTATTGCGACAAAATCACTTTATCGCGTGGCTTGATATTGCAGTAAATGATTAGGATTCACATCGTTCTTGTATTATTATTCATAAAAGTTAAGCCACGATAATACTTTCTAGGCACGCGCACTGTTCTCTTATCGTAATCGCTTTCTCGACATTGAAAAGTTTACAATCAATTAATCGAAAACAAAAGCAATGGAAATAAATAAATTAATACGACATCGCAGCACTAGGAACCGCACTTTACTTACAATAATCTTTTCGTTCTCCGGCCTACTTCTGAAGATTTCGTGCAGGGTATGCCCTAAATAATCTGGATAAGCTCCGCAAAGAACAAAATTAATAAAAACTAAAATTATTAAAAACATTATTTTTTTATAAACACTATCACAGGTAGAAAAGTAGTAACACAATTAACAAACAGAATGCAGGCAATATTGTTATAATCTTTTTTCTTGTGGTTGAAAAGAAAACAAAATAACAAATCCCGTGTGGATTCAATGAACACCTTATTTTAAATAAATCGAAACTCATTTTAAAGCCTCTCAAGTAATCGCAATTGAAAATTCCACCACTTTTTTTTAAAAAAAGTTCTTAAATAATTTTTATGTCTTTCGGCTTCGAGCCATGTTGAATGTTGAGAACACAAGTTCCTTAACGTTAAATTCTGGGACAAGCTTTTATTTATCAACTTTTTGCGGAGCTCCATTATCTCTCTTGGCGCGGAGTCGGACAACGAAGTAAAAAAAAACAACTACATACTTTTGAAAATATGTGATTCAACCAGCGGTCGATTCTAGACACAGACCCATTGCCACGGTTGTTAATTAACAGAATAAAATGCATAATTACAGAATGCAGATATTCAGAGATTTTCCCCAATTACAGCAACAAATCATGTAATTGTAGTAAGGAAATCGTTTTAAGAACGCGTGTTTCCGTAATGAACTCAAGGCTGGTCAACGTCGTTCCGTTAAAACTGTGACAAGACCCACATTTCAACCTGCAATCGGTGGAACGTCACTGCTGCATTGCAGCGAGGTCAAAAATGCATCAACACTTTCCGGAGTCGCGGGTTTACCTCGACGACAGAACCTCAATGACCAAGAAACTGGTTTTCTCAAGAATTGCTTTAGTCACAACAAAATCCTTTTAGACATTTTGATTCTTGCCTCTGGTGACAATCGCATCTGAGATTCCATTGAGACTTTTAGGTGGAGCTTGTAGTAGGCGATCAGCAAAGTACCTTATGTGTCCATATCACGGCAATATTTATCCACATGCAAACTATTTTTTATGAGGAAAAAGTTAACTTCAAAATCACCCCTTTTAGGCTAAGCTCAGGTGTCCCAATGTATACTACCAGTCTGTCATGTCTTTCATACCGTAGTGCAATGTCTAGTAGTAAGCATACATTGTTTGAAGGATAGGTGAACACCTTGACGTCGTGTTTTTTTTTTTTTTTTTTCAAATCTCATGAGAGACCGCGGCGGTTCGCACCCAGTCGCTAGTGTCAGATTCCTACTGACTAAACTCACCCACCCTTTGCCAGTACATTTGAGTGCAGACCAGGGGTGGTAGCACAGAAGTTGTTTCAACTCATTTTTTACGAGTTTTAAATGGAAAAATTCAACGGAAAACACGAAACAGATAAGTTGAAGCGACTTCTGTGCTATCACCCCAGTACGAGTCGTAAAGGCATTTTTTCGGTCTGTCATCATCAACGTGACGATTACGCAGAGATTATCTCCATCCTATTCATAGTTTTGACCAAAAGCTGTTGCCAAAACTCGCGTTGCATACAATAAGATAGAACTAACCACTTTCATTGTAAGGAGGCGTCGGCTTGACTTGGAGTCCCCCATGTTAGGTTAGGATAGACGACCAAATCGACGACCTTGCGACGTAAAAACGAGAATCTAGCCAAACAGGCCCTTGACTGCAATCCGCAACGATCCCATCGAGTCGTAAGACCCAGAACAACGTGGAGAAGAGCCGTATTAGCATAGGCCGCAACAACTGAGAGATCCTAGTCAGAGCTTAGAGTTGTTGCACAAAACAGAGTCCTATGGAAGGCAGCTGTGGCATTAAAGGAGCCTTATGTACATATGTATGTATGTAAGTTAGCTAGCTTCCTGATGAGTGCTATGCGGATAGCAGAAGCTTTTCCCGCCATGCCTGACGAGCGCATCCCGATGTTCAGCCTTCGATCATTCATCACTACCAAATATGTCTGGGGCTTAAAGTGTTTACCGGCCAGATCCAGTAATGCGTTAATTTATTTAGTTATTAAACGATAACACCTCCACAATACAAGACATAACGCAGGATATGCACGGGAAGACAGCTAGCAAAGGCACTTTATTATAGGTTCTTTTGCAACTATTGTCTTCAGTTTCTACCAATAAACCAATGCTGGGCAATAGTAGCTTTTGAAAGCCACTTGAGCTTCCCGGGAAGTTCCGGAGCCCTCCAATCTTGCTTCTTTTCTTTTGGGTTTAAAGAAAAAAGAGAGGTTCCTATACCTGGCTCACTCGATCTCCCAAGTAGAAGGGCTCCATGTCACTGACATATAGAATGGACTGCTCATTAGCAAATTTTCATGGCGCCAATTCGTTCCATAAGCTGCACACCTTTTTTCACTGCATGTAAACACGCCAGTCACTTTTGTAAATTAAATTTTTTCAAATTTTTCTAAATTTGTATTTAGAAGATTGAAACAAGACAAATATTTTGTTAAAAAATATAATAAACACAGTTTTCATTTTTTACCCCTTTTAAAATGCTTTTTTGTATTAATTACAAATCTTTATGTTAAAATAGCCAAGGTTCTCAACGCCTGTTTCAACCACTGACATTCTATATGCCAGCGGTTTCAACAAGTTCCGGGGCTTATGGGAAAAGAGCAAGAAATAAAAAAGACACTATACCCATCTTCGAAATACTCTGACATTTCCAAAAGGGAAAATATGAAATCAGGTATGGTAACTTAAATACCATGCAGCCGTTGTAGCGGTTTTTTTAAATGTCGCTTAAAATTATTCCACAATTTTATTTATATTCCATTATCATATTTCCTGTGCTAACACTGAACTCGTACTTACCTTCTCGAATAATAAAAGATGGACTTACAACGGGCGAAAATCGGCCCAGAAGATCTGAAAGTTATTGCCCGGACTGTACGACCTCACACCACGCACACACGGCCATACACTTTTACTATGGAAAAACTATTCGTGAATACATATTGGCGCAATGTAACTGCCAAAAAAGAAATGATTTTGGCAAAAGTGTAACTTTCACTCTGCATCAAAACCCAAAACTCACTGAAAAACATCATGAGGTCTGGTGCTCATATTTTCGAATTCGGTCATTTCAAAATTTTTATCAACGCACTGCAATTATTAGTTTTATTTTTTGTTCAATTGTTTTATTTTTTCTTCGAGAGGTTAATTTTTCCTCAAAAATAGAAATCAACACCTACACACTTCTCGAAAATAAACCGATGACTGCCGAGGTTGTTTCTCTTCTGCATCGATAGTCTACTATAAGTATATACTCTGGGGAAATTAGCAAAAAAAAACGCACGAAAGGAGACAAAACTCCAAAATGTTCGAAAGCTGGTCCACAGCTTCCTTGTCACTTTTTAAGAAAACAATTTCGGAATCGGGAAAAAAACATGGCCGCAGAAGATATTGCGTTTTTCCAACTTTTTCTTGTATCTCGATTTCTATAGGTCATGCAACCCCGTGCGAGGGCCCAAAATGTTGACAACTTTAGTTCTTACAAAAATGTTGACCCGATTAACCCTTTCGAAGTTATTCAAGGTCAAAGTTTGAAATAATCACTTTTTGGCCAAAAAATCACTCAAAAACTGATTTTTTTAGAAAATTGTATTGTAATTGTAGTGCTTCATTCGCGAATAGCTTGATTTCGTCCAGCCGCTTTCCTCATAGCGACTGCTTATTGTGAAAGGCGAAGCATCAGCATCATAATCTACAGGAGAGGGCCTAGGAAGAAGCCTTGGGGGAATCCGCAAGCTGTCCTGTTCTCACTCCTTCATCTGGCTCGCGGATTTAGACAAAACGCTGAAGTTTTGTAACTAGATGCTAGGGAACCAGTTCCCGTTAAGCTCACTACCTGGAAAAGTATACGGCCTAGATCATACTTCTGTATATAACGGTGGCGTCGACCACCATATTTTAATATCAAAACTACTAAAATTTGCAATATCTGGGCCTGTCCTACGATGGATAGAATCATATCTTAACGGAAGAACACAGGCCGTTAGATTTCAAGGATTTCTGTCAAAAGAAATCGAAGTCGAAGTCCCTCAGGGTAGGTAAGGAATATACGACATCTCTTTTATGCCGATGATCTCAAAATATATAGTGTCATAAGGTCGCGTGATGCCTTAACTCTCCTTCAGTCGAAACTTAATACGTTACAGGACTGGTGCTCCACCAATAAACTGCAACTAAACACCACTAAATGCCACGTAATTACCTTCTCTCGTAAAAAAAGCATGCAGTTGCAATACTATTATCTCAACGGCAAGGTATTAGACCGAGTTGATCAAATTGTAGATGTAGGTATTGTCCTGGACCATAAATTAAATTTTAATTTGCACTACGATAATATTATTGCAAGAGCTAGCTTCTTGGCTTTATGAAGAGAAGAGCCCTGGAATTTGACAGCCCTCGAGTTACTAAAACCCTTTCCTGTTCGTTAGTACGCCCAAGTTTAGAATACGCATGCCCGATCTGGAATCCTATCCTATTTACCTCTTTGCTATGAAAAATCTATACGACTCACGTGATTTCCATAGCCTACCGCCCTACACGGACAGGCTCAAAGTGTTGGATCTCATGCCGGTGTTTAATAGGCGTAAGCTGCTTATTTCGTGCTTTACTTTGGACGTCTTCAACGATAAGATCAAAGATTAGTTTCTGTCAGGCAGGATCAAAGGTAACGACGATTTCCGACACAATAAGTATACGAAAATGCTTAGGGAATATTCTCATCGAGTATGGAACGAACGAGCCCGTCAACAGATGTTGTATGATTTTCAATGGCTTCAGTTCTGTTCCTGCATCTCCCCTATAATTAGCAAATCCTTCAAGAAAAAATTGATATCCTTCCTTTCATCCGAATTACCCTGAACAAACACTATAACTAAGTTGTGCTGTATGTTATAAAGATATACGCTATGATAATATTGTTAGACTGTAAACTGTTACTTTTAGCTATAGTCATAAGTTCTATCCCTGTGTAATATTGTTTAAATGTGCCTTTTTGGCGTAAATAAATAAATAAACTTTCTTAGGTAATTTGGTGCATCAGAAACGAAAAAAAAAAACTTTTAATAATGCCTTTTAGTAAAAAAAAAAAATGCTAAAAAAACAGAATTTTTGATAGTTCAGATGTAAAATATCGATTTTAAGCCTACATATTTTCTAAACGGAGCCACTCAACCTTAAACGTAAACACCCTTTATCTCAGTGGATAGTGCCGATAGGCCCCCTCCTTAGAACAATTTTTTTCTCCAAATATACCCAGACCAAGCAAGTCCAAAATGGCATATCTTAGAGTTACGGGGGCTCTGTGTGCAGTAGTGATAAGCAAACGCAAGAACAAGACAAGACTAATCTAGTCTTGTTCTTGTCTTGTTCTTTTTCAGTCTGTCTTGTTCTTGTTCTTGCAAGCATAACTAAGTCTTGTTCTTGGTCTTGCTAAATGTGCAAGAACAAGGCAAGACTGCAAGAACAAGACCATTTTCGCTCATTACTAGTTTTCGCCCAATGCATGCAAAGTCATTATTAGTCCAATCAATCTACGCAAATCCATCTAGTAATTGCCAACAGAAAACAAAAAATATGGTCATATAGGAAAAAAAATCTAAAAAAGATAGCGTTTTTTTTTCAGAATTTGGAATGGCGAACCTAACCTAAAAAATTCTGGAAACTGAAAAAAAAAAAAAAACGGTTTTTAGCGAATAAAAGAAAAACGTGACCTCGGATCGAAAAAAATCAAATTATAAAGTTGTAGCTATTCAAATTATCTTTCGATTGATGTATATTGAGTTACAGGTTAGGGCACAAAACATAGAGAAAAATGGGAAAAACTGTCGACAATCACGATTTTTTAATTTGTTAATAACTTTTGTTTAACGTCACTTACATATTTGTTGTTGCCTAATTGAATCTTTTACAAGTCCATTATCTCCAAAATTTAACTTTCCGCTACCATAAGCTAGGCGTATTGGTATATAGTCCTAAACATTAGCGTGGACAGAACTACCCTCCAGAGTAAAAATCTAAATTCTCTTTCATGAGTATATTAGAATTTACTTAGGTTTGGTATTTTTTCGGTTGGCATATTCTTGGATTGGATATTATTTTGGAGCTTTTAGTTCAATATGGGTTGCACCAATGGACCTAATAATTCCAGATATCCTCTGAAAGTCGACCACTCTATTTACATCAGTTTTTAGCCAAGCGTAAGTGAGACCTACACGTTTTTCACTTCGCCCCCCGTTATTACTTTTTCCAACAATATAGAATTAAGTATTATCTTCATCTTCCGATCGCGTACTAAAATGAGAAGACGAAGATTACCAACTAAAAAGAATTTCGGTTTCAGTACTCAGCTCAATATTATAATCATAAAATTCCTAAAAATATGCAATATAGTTAATTATGGCCGTGTTCGTAAATGCAAGGTTTGTTTGTTTGCGTGCAGGCAACCTTGCAATCGCTTGCTTGTCAGATTAATCATTTGCGAATTATTCATGGTTGCTTAAATGAACGCATTTCACCATTTTTAAAAAGCTACTGTCTGCCCGCTTGAATTTATTTGACAGTTCGTTTTTTTTCTTCGCGAATCCAAACTAGCAAGTACTTTGAAATACATGCATGGGTTGCTATCATTTGCAAATGTACTTGCATTTCAGAACGCTGGGCTTTTTTCAGTTGCAATACTGAACGATATGCTACATGCAAAATTTGAGCAACTTGCATTTACGAACACGGCCTATATTTTTATGTCATACTGCGGGAGATTATTCCATAATCGAGTTGTTCTGCTTATAAATATCTACCAGATCATTATGTTCGGGAAAAGGGGAACACAGGCTATGGTAAGGAGTCGAACGGGCTAGCTTTGTGTTGCGGTAAAAATATTGTCGTGCAGGCAGAGGCACGATCGGTGATGCATTCGCAGAGCAGGTACATTCCAACGGTGAGTTAAAGAGTCAATGGTGACCGAAAAAGTGCCATCACCAATGAGTTTTACGGTGCTAATTTGTACTTTCAAGCCCCGATAATTTTGAAAGCACTAGCTCAGATAAGCGAGTTGTATACCGGCAAGTCGGCTGCTGACTGAAGGAAGAACTTGTATTTCTTAAGGAATCCAGGCTTAGGTTGTTTGTTTGGCGATTTGAAATATGGGATCATTTCATCGCAGATCCTCCGTTAAAGTTATGCCTAATATGTTACGGGATAGGTCAGCCTTAGATTCACACCATCCACTAAAACAAAAGTAAGATGGTCACAAGTTTTGGTTTTGTTAAAGATGAAACATTGCATACATTGTTTTAGAGGCGTTAAATTAAACACGATTCTTGCGGCCTGATCAAGAATGAAATCGATATCCTAGTTGCTAGAATTAAACATTAGTTCACGGCCATGGCAGGGTGTCATTCTCTGCCAAACAACTTGAAGATATCTAAAGCAACCAGAGCATACTCACGAAATGCTTTGATTGAGGTGCTTGGTTTAAAACGAAACTAGGGAAGCGGTAGACTTTTTTGATTTAAGGCCGTACTTTCTTAGCAGCAGAATTGTTTTTTATTATTCGGAACATAGAGCTTCCACAATGCTTTTCCATCGAACTGTTTTAAGCTATTCTCTTGGTTTCAATCCAGGTTTTGTCAAAAATATCGATTTCTTTCAAAACTGCACTTCTCCAGGTATTTTCCGGTCTACCAAAATATCTACTTCCTTCCCAATTAAGGGCTCTGTTTGTTAACGCATTATTCGCAGGGTGCGTTCTATCCATTCCTTAACGTCTTCTATCTTGACGTCTAACCTTTTATCAATGTGTTAGTGTTCGTAGTATTAATTCTCATTGATTTTGTTTGTTGTATATTTATTCTCAGGTCTGCTTCCAATGCACACATTTCTAAGCTGTCTGTTTTTCTTTGAATGGCTTCTGTGCGATATCATCTGCTTATTCCAGATCTTCCAGCCATTCTACCACTCCCAACGGATTTTTCTTGGTTCCTTTTTTCGTCAAGTGCCTTAATGAAGAATAACGGTGAACGCGAATTTGGCTATTATTTAGGAATGGGGGGCAACTCATATGGTGAACACTGTGCCCAAGTTAAGCCTATTGTATGCGTGGGCTCTGGACCACGTCAAAACACCCTGCAACTATTTTGCCTTGATTGCAGCTTGGCTTTCAAAAAAAAATTTAATGTTGGTGCCCTTCAAAACTTCTCAAGGTTGAGCCTAGCGCCGGTCTTAATGGCATGTATTTCAATCTGGAAAACGAATGGAAACTTACCTATTGCAAACGAGACCTTGGAGTTGGGTCCTACGACAGCGGTCCTTGTTCCATGTTCCATCTTTGGATGAAAGTTGGATGAAATCTGAAGCCATAAGTGCGGCAGCGGATTTCCATATAAAGATACGCCATAGGAACAATCCAATGATTACCTCCTTCGCGAATGTGGAACTGGTCCGCATAGCTCCGGTAATGAAGAGGCCAGCAAGCGGCTCTTGAGGATCAACGTAACCTGTTAAGCCTTGGGCCCATATGGCCTTGGTGGGTTTTGCTGATGGCGTAGTCCAGTTGAGCGTTCTCGTTCATTCTCTTGTCTAGCTTTATACTCAATTATTTGACTAACTGAGTACTCAACTGTGGTACCCCGGATGCAAATGGGGCCTTGGTCCAATTTGTAGCGTTTGGGGTACCAGGGCAGCCTTTTTTGGGTTGATTGACAGACCCTCCGTGGCACACCATCTTCGAACTTCTCGGAGTGCTCTTCTCATGACCTCTTTAAGAGTCAAGTTTAAACTTCTTCTAGACAATGATGGCAACATCATCTGCATAGCCGTTGACATCGGAACAAGAATGAGATAGTTTGATCAAAAGTTCATTCACAACTAGAGTAACGAGGATAAGAATCCACCTTAAGGGCAGCCCTTAATAGCTTTTACACTAATAGTGGAGACCCCTAGAGTAGAAGAAATGTCCCCATCCACAAGCATGGCATCAATTGCGCGAGAATACAGTTTTCTGAGAGCCAGTGATCTAGAAACAGAATCATATCGACCTTCGCTGACAATGCTATCGACCTTCGCTGACAAGGAACACACATAAAGCCAATTTCCAATTTTGCTGACCAGGTGGTGAAATGCAACCTTTTTTGTTGACCCTTCGAGTAAGCGAACTGGGTTCTATGTAGAGAAAGAGAGACCTCCAGCTTGCATCTAATATGAATGTCTAGCAACCTTTCCATCGTTTTCTAAAGAAACGAGGTTAATTTGATAGGTCTATACGATTTAGACAACTCCAGGGGCCTTTTGCACTATTTGGGGATAAAAACCACCAAATCTTTCCTTCCGATGGTTGGAATGTACCCCCAGATGAAGCTGCTTCTAAGGAGACTTGTCAAGAATTAGAAGAAGTGCCGGAAAAATTACATCCCGGATTTATAGGGCTGAAAATAGGGCACTGCCCATTTTACCTTGTCACGGTCGAAGATGTTCCCAGAAAGACTTCCGACCGGACTCCCTATGGGTCATTCCAGCCATAATCGGCCGGAAAATGCACGACCGCCCAGAAAATTAGTAAAAACATTTTTTTCATGTTTCTCGCGATAAAAAAACATGAAAAACGTGTTTACTTTTTTTTTGCAACATCTATTGTTTATTAATTGAATAATTAAGTTTTTCGAGAAAATAGGCACTATTTATAAACAATTGAACAAAACAGTGGGTATTTATCATAGAAAAAATGTGTAAAATAGCGGTTTTGTAGCCTGATATTTACCCTTTCAGAAAATTGTCATACTATAATGTTTGACCTTGAACTTTGCTCAATGACAGCAAAAACAACAAAAAAATCGGAAAATTTTCAAACATTAATTTCTCAAATACACCATCTTCGATTTGGCTGAAATTTTAACACAAAGTTCTTGAGTTTGCGAACTATCATCGTACAAATTTTCAGCGTGGGTTATTGAAACTATTTTAACATACTGACTTTTTAAATCAAAATTTTGTTTTTTTGGATGACTCTTTTTATTCATTTTTCACAACATTAAAAACTCAAACTCAAACATGTTTGACACATGATTTCTATAGGAAAAAACCTGTTCTTTCACATAAACTTGCAATTAAACTCACATTTTTTGTCTATTAGCGAGAAAAATGATGTTAGTGTTAGTAATGGAGATCAAAAATGTTAACATTTTTGATCTCCATTACAGGTTTTTTCCTATAGAAATCATGTGTCAAACATGTTTGAGTTTGAGTTTTTAATGTTGTGCAAAATGAATAAAAAGAGTCATCCAAAAAAACAAAATTTTGATTTAAAAAGTCAGTATGTTAAAATAGTTTCAATAACCCACGCTGAAAATTTGTACGATGATAGTTCGCAAACTCAAGAACTTTGTGTTAAAATTTCAGCCAAATCGAAGATGGTGTATTTGAGAAATTAATGTTTGAAAATTTTCCGATTTTTTTGTTGTTTTTGCTGTCATTGAGCAAAGTTCAAGGTCAAACATTATAGTATGACAATTTTCTGAAAGGGTAAATATCAGGCTACAAAACCGCTATTTTACACATTTTTTCTATGATAAATACCCACTGTTTTGTTCAATTGTTTATAAATAGTGCCTATTTTCTCGAAAAACTTAATTATTCAATTAATAAACAATAGATGTTGCAAAAAAAAAGTAAACACGTTTTTCATGTTTTTTTATCGCGAGAAACATGAAAAAAATGTTTTTACTAATTTTCTGGGCGGTCGTGCATTTTCCGGCCGATTATGGCTGGAATGACCCCTATGACTTCACCCAGTCTCTAATGGATAAGCGATCTGGAGGATTGACCCTGGAAAGTATTTGCTGAGTAGGTACCTCAAAGTTTCTTCATGGTTAGAGGTGTAGAAGCTCCTTCTTTATGAGAAAGCCCACTCCCTTGAGGGAGTATTTGGAAAGCAGGTTTTGGGGTCCAGTCGCCTGTGGTAGAGTCTGCAGTAAGCTTCGCATCAGTAAGCTTCGTGGCCGCATTCTCCAGTTCACACACTAAACTGATAAAAGCGCCAATCAGGTCTAGACCAGTTGGCTTTCTTAGGAACCAAAGATAAGGAGTTCGAATATGTGAGGGCCGACAATGTCGAACCCAATGTGCTGATGGTGCGACAGTGAGGCCTCGTCCAGAACACGCCAGTTTTCATTCCAGCCGGAGAGAGTAAAAATGAGGCCCAGCACCTGCTCTCTACCAGCAGAGTCAAAAGTGGGTTGCATCCCTTGTTTGCAATATCTATGTTGTCCATAACAAGAAGTTCTAAGAGAACCTCACCTCGCTCGTTTACTTCGGTTCTCCTCCAAATGGAGTGGTGAGCATTTGCATCACAGCCGATGACGAATTGATGTTTCGTCTTGCGACACAAGTCAATCAGTTCTTGAACCTCCTGGGGTGATACTATTGCTACATATCCCAGAAAGTAGGAAGACGCAAGGATGATTTCCTGCTACAGTTTCTCAAGAATTTCATCGGCTTTTTCAATGGTTGGACAACCAAAGCGTGATGCATCTTTCAAATCAAAACTACCAGAACCAAAGCGATTGAATCATTTGCCCGCAGCAGATTCTAATAAATTGCCTTCACCTGAACGGAAGGTACTTTGTCAACTATGATGAGATATAGGTAAGATACATGGGATAATTTTTATTTCGTCTTCCCCTGTCAATACTCGCACCGCCTGGGAGCGTAATATCATTAATCCGCGAAATTCGTTGTACTCGAGTTCTAATTTCTCCAGGTCCACAGAATTTTAATCTTCAGAATCACAGAATTACTGACTGGCAAGAAGGGAGCAGTGTAAGCCTTGGGTTTCTTTTTAAGATGACTCTTGTGAGGCATCCTTTTCTTTATTAAATTTTACCTTTCTTTTTTTGAACTGAGGACTTTTAACTTTCTCCTTGAGGGTGTTGCAGCTCTGGACTGGCTTTGATTCACTTTCACTTTCTTCAGTAAACTGTAAATTGTCTTTGTCTGGAGGGGCTTTTTCTTGGAGCTGTGACTTTTTGATTTGTGACTTTCTGGGGGTGTGCTCTTCAACCGAACCCAATGTGCTGATGGTGCGACAGTGAGGCCTCGTCCAGAACACGCCAGTTTTCATTCCAGCCGGAGAGAGTAAAAATGAGGCCCAGCACCTGCTCTCTACCAGCAGAGTCAAAAGTGGGTTGCATCCCTTGTTTGCAATATCTATGTTGTCCATAACAAGAAGTTCTAAGAGAACCTCACCTCGCTCGTTTACTTCGGTTCTCCTCCAAATGGAGTGGTGAGCATTTGCATCACAGCCGATGACGAATTGATGTTTCGTCTTGCGACACAAGTCAATCAGTTCTTGAACCTCCTGGGGTGATACTATTGCTACATATCCCAGAAAGTAGGAAGACGCAAGGATGATTTCCTGCTACAGTTTCTCAAGAATTTCATCGGCTTTTTCAATGGTTGGACAACCAAAGCGTGATGCATCTTTCAAATCAAAACTACCAGAACCAAAGCGATTGAATCATTTGCCCGCAGCAGATTCTAATAAATTGCCTTCACCTGAACGGAAGGTACTTTGTCAACTATGATGAGATATAGGTAAGATACATGGGATAATTTTTATTTCGTCTTCCCCTGTCAATACTCGCACCGCCTGGGAGCGTAATATCATTAATCCGCGAAATTCGTTGTACTCGAGTTCTAATTTCTCCAGGTCCACAGAATTTTAATCTTCAGAATCACAGAATTACTGACTGGCAAGAAGGGAGCAGTGTAAGCCTTGGGTTTCTTTTTAAGATGACTCTTGTGAGGCATCCTTTTCTTTATTAAATTTTACCTTTCTTTTTTTGAACTGAGGACTTTTAACTTTCTCCTTGAGGGTGTTGCAGCTCTGGACTGGCTTTGATTCACTTTCACTTTCTTCAGTAAACTGTAAATTGTCTTTGTCTGGAGGGGCTTTTTCTTGGAGCTGTGACTTTTTGATTTGTGACTTTCTGGGGGTGTGCTCTTCAACCTGAAAATCCTCCAAGCATCCTTCTTTGGGTAATTGTAGTGTAGTATAGTGTAGCCACTTTTCATAACTGTTCTAGGGTAAACAACTGTCTATCCACTCAACACCAGTTATCGAATGAGCGTTTATTAATGTCGCTGCGATCAGTGGTTCGTGACTTATTTGCAATTCAAGCCATTTATAGTAAAAACGCCACGAACTTCTCGCCAGTATTAAACTCGATTGTACCAGCACTGGTAGGTTTCAGGCGAAATTCAATGTCAGCAGCTTTGTTGTCGTATCAATAATGTGTTGACCCATATCAATCAATTATAAAAACATATATCAGGCTGTTTAATTTTCTTTAAGATAGTATTACTTGAGACAAAGAAAAATAAACCAATAATCACTGCGACCTATATACATAATCAGATTGTATTAAAACAATGACTAAGGGCTGTAAAATATTTTTATGAAGATAAGATAATAACCGCGAAACAGTGAAAACAATAACATCGAAACTTCCGAAAAATTTCCCCTCACAAAGCGTGAACTTTGTTCGCGCAAAAATTAGAAAATAATCACAATTTCCATATATATAATATAAGTATGTATGTATTCAAAATAAAATTGTCATTAACAAAATTTTATCTACAGACATTTCAATCGCCACGTGCACACACATTTTATCACCTAAAATCACAAAGGCACAAAATACATTTCTGTGTAATAAGTTATAAAAAATTTAAATTAAACAACAAAAAAACAAAAACAAAGGCAACAATTACTAAAACTGATTAGGAACTAATATCACAAGGACGAAGCAAAGGCGTCTAACTCGCATCGGAATTTATCATTTCGGCAATCAATTTATCGAAGACGAGCTCTTTGGCCTTCTTGCCCCACAGGTAGTCGTGATGGGACCAATTCTTATCAGCGATCTTGTGATAACTGGGCTTCTTGTTAAAGCTATTGACAAGGATATCAACGTCTTCAAGAGTGGAGATGCAATCGTTTTCACCAACGTAAAGATATATTGGTGCTTTGACGTTTCCCAAAGGATAATCAGGAGGTGTTTCCTGTCCGTATCGCTGCAGGTTCTCTTCTGGGCCGCGATCGTACATCAGAAATCTTCCACTCATTATCAATTGGGAGTAATGTAGTGCTTGGTAAGCTGATGCTCCCGCCGGTGTTACCGTCCAAAAGACTGGTATGACTTTCTATAAAATAAAAAATATTTATAAGTAAAGTTGCATTTGATAGCCAGAAACAATAACTCACTATATTCGCCTGATCCGGGTTAAAGCCACCGGTTATTGAGCTCAGAAAATAGCACATATTTGTCATTGGGTTTAGACTATTACAGAAAAATGTCTTTATGAAATACGACACCAAATTGTTAGGCATAAACTCCGACATTCCAAGGATTTTTGCCAGCATCTGAAAAAAATAAAAAGAAATAACTCAAATTCCACAATACCCCCACCTTCGCCCAAAACTTACCGCTAACTCCGTCTTGAAGTATGATGGAATTGTAAAAATTGGACACTTATGATTACTCAAAAAAGCAACCGGAGAAAGAGCGTGCATAGTTTTAATCTTATCATTATATTCCGGTTTTAGTGATGCCATCACAAAAAAGGATGTTGTTCCTTGAGAATGCCCAACATAATGTAAGCGATCCTGGCCAGTTGCATTAAGCGTATAATCGATCATCGCTGGCAGATCGATTGTTCCGATTTCATGCCAAGTGAAGTCCCAATATTCGTAGCTGTTAACATTGAGTGTAGCATGGCGACGTGAGTGAGTGTTACCTCTGGCATTTCCTAGCCAAACATCGTATCCAGCATCGGCTAGAAGATATCCTAAGGATTGATTGACGCCATTTATAAGCCAGACGTCGGAGAGTGCCAGGATTCCGTGCTGGACGAAAACGACCGGTTTTGGTTTTGATGTCCTTGGTAATTTTGGACTGTGGGGGATGCGATGCATTTTTAGTATATATCCATCTGGGGTGGTTACGTTATGTATCTCCAGAGGATATCCGGTATCAGCAACTTGATTTATCTGTAAAAGAATAATAAAAATATTTATGATTAAATGAATTTATTTTTATATTATAAAATCTACTAATATGTGTAACAAAAACATTTTTTCAAGAGTCTGATAAAATCCTGATATCAACCTGGACCCACATTATAAAACTTTTCCTGTTTACGCTTTATGGAAAATTTTCTTTAGTAGGTACTAATTATTACAATTTAAACCGCTAATTTACGAAGTAAAACCAAAATATCACCTGATACAAATTTATATCACTATCAGGTGTCTGGCTACACCTTAGTGCACATACCCATTGAGGTATAGCAATCTTTTTTTAGGAATATCGTGGCCTACCACGAAATATACATACAAGATTGCGGCTTTTGTCTTGAATCAACTTTGGCTTAAAATTAGCACCACTTCACATTCGCCTGCTTCCTATACAGAAATCCTACTTCAGCACTTGATATTACAATATTTCCGATCAATTGGTATAACCAATTTCACATCATTGTTGCGGGTGATTTCAACCTTCACACATTCAAACCGGCAGAATTACCTACCTGAAAGGCACAAGTATTTCTGCGAAGATGACGAACTTGTACGTCAACCCACGAAAGTAGCTGATGCTGTTCTTCAGAGTTAATTTCCCATATCTACCATACCAAGTGTATAAAGCCTAGACGAAATGGTGATTTAAACTGGAATGAATAAACGCAAGGGGTTTCTTCAATATGAGTCAGACCCGACTTTAACTGCATAAATAGTTAAACGGGGACCAGCCTCATCATCTAAATTTAGTAATAAAGTCTTCCTACTAATCACAATACTCTGCTCAACTCTACACTAACTACCATGAGTTGTGCCATATAACAACACCCCAACGTTTAAAGTAAGGATCGAGATCACTTCAGATGTCTCAGTTGCAAAAAAAAGCCAGAATAAAATTACCAGATATTGTCGTTCTTAACTGGTCATTTCTCCAAAGAATTATCCCAAACCAAATCTACTTGGGGCTGTTTTATCACAGGGTGCTTTCAGTAATACAGTTTGCGCATATTTGCGTTTGCATTAGTTTCATTAAAGCAAGCATGCGTTTGCTCCGAGTTCATAAATGCAAACATGCGCAGCAAATGTGCGCAAGCTTTGCAAGGCAAGCTATTCGATAGCTCTGCGAACAGGTTGCAAAGCAGAAGGGAAGACACTTCGATGTCAAATGTCAAAGTTATAGGTGGACAACATAAAATGGTTGAGGAGACTATTGATAGCGTGCGGTTGTATATTAAAAGAACTACAATTGACAATTGATCAGAGCCATATTTAGTTATGGTGAAACGAGCTCACTAATGCATACTTGCATGCATGCGCAAATAGTTTCTCCGCAAATAGTTTCTTGAATGCACCCAAAATTGCAGTGTTATGTAATGATATTCCTAAAAGAGCAGATTTTAGACTACTACTTATGATATTCAGATGCTATAGGGACTACAACACCGCCCATCTCCATATACGCAAGCAGAAAACCCCAATTGCATATCTACTCAATACATCAAACTGATGAGCCTCATGGACTAAATGATGAGTGTGTTATTTAGGTGTGTAACATATGATGACTGATTAGCAATCCCAGTTGCATTCGCAACTTTTTCGTGACCTTGGCCGTGTATAGTCTTGCAAATCAGTCGACTCCTGTGCGGAGGGTCTTAAGCAATGTTATTGTCTGGTAGCATTTCTACAGCGACAGTTTGTTTTTGGGTAAAATGAAAGTCTCAAAATTTAATTATTTAAAACAATTAATTAAAGTTTCAGTTTCATCAGCTCAGTGAAAAAGTATTTTGAAGGTTACGACTTTCTCAATAAATTTTGATTTGTGCAATAATTAAAAATTGACGCGATGACCTAAATAAAAGAAATTTGTACCAAACGAAATCTAAAAGATGGTATTGCATAAAACAAGTCGGTACACCTTCGTACGTTTCTCTTCTTTTTATCTTAAAATATCATTTTCAGTTAGATGGAATTTTTAATTTTATTTTATAGAAATATGTTTTATTACAAAACAAAAACAATTCTTTTTTAATATATATTACATAAAAAACAAAATTCTGAACACGGTAAAACCATATTTAAATGCCTTAAAAGCATAAATATTTTAATAAACCACCAACATAAGTATGCAAATGAATAATATGCAAATTTGAATCTTTCAGGTTTTTCTGGCTAAAAAGAAAGACATTGAATCGTAGTCTGATGCATGGGTCTAGTAGATATTACATTACATCACGCAAACAAAAAGATCAATTTTGGTTTAGGCAGTATCTTTTTGGAGCTGCTGAAATTTTCATTACCATTTGATATCGCGGGCGCAAGAAAACAAAAGCAACATCAAACCTACATAAAAAGCAGCAAGCATATCTCAACAAAAAAACATATGCTTGACTTTTTCCGTTTTTTGTGAATTATAGTGATTAGATAGGGATTTTGAAATAACGCGTGGAAAGAGTTGTGAAGTGGGAAGCTCTTTCGAATGTCAAGTTCACGTGCTTTTGTCACCGCAAAAAAATATAAAAAAAGTAATCCCGGCAGCATAGATAACCATGTGTTCAACAAGCAAAACTCTTCAAT
Organism: Thereva unica; assembly: GCA_949987705.1. NCBI lineage: Eukaryota > Metazoa > Arthropoda > Insecta > Diptera > Therevidae > Thereva > Thereva unica. The sequence goes on along the minus strand of OX465283.1, from coordinate 69,068,782 downwards.
GAAACAATTTTAAATTTCATTCATTTCTTTCTTTCTTTTAGTGTTTAGTGTATCCGGACTGTACGGTTCAAAAACTTTAATAAACGATGAAAATTTAAATAAAAAGCCGAAAGGTATCATTCGATATAAATAACTCGTTTATTTCACAAAAGTTTCTTATTTATAGAGATCGAAAAAATTATGCCGAAAATATATTTAACTAGTTTAATTTTTGCAAACAAATTCTATGATTATAAAGGCCGAAAAATGTTGCCGAAAAATCTACCATGCCGAAAGTCTGTAAAACGACTGACTTGCACTTTTTATTCCTTTTCCCGAAAAATTTGTCTAACCGTTTTTCCTATTTCGTGTACGTGACTTGTTGCACGTCTCCGTTAATATATCTATCCCTTTTCTTATATTTATTTGCATATATTCAATATTATCGATAGCCATCTATCGGTGATAATTAATATTGAGATTAAAAGCTGTATTAATTGTTATACTGGTAAGTATAACAATTAATATCAAGTTATTTGTTATACTGTCGAAGTGACAGTTCTAAGTTATGTGCGAATACTAGGTCAGTGGGTCAGTGTTTCTTTTTTGTTTCGCGTTATTTGTTTCGCAATTATATGTTACGTGTTTATTGGTGCAGGTCAGTGTTTTGTTACATGTTATTAATTTTTGTTACATATTATTTCTTTTTCTTACTAATGCTAATAATTCTGTCATTTTAGGTTACGATGACTCCTTTGCCGATGTCGTCGCTGGGGCTGATTGACGCAACCTTCTGGAACCCTTGGTCGTCAGATAAGTATTCTCGTAACTTTGTTGAAGATTGATTTCTTTGTGGTTTGTTCATTTTAGGTGGTTCCAGGATGTAACATGCTCCGGGGCAGCGTTGGGACAACGTCCCAATGTTTTACTATATGATGCTAAATAACTAATCTGGGAATGAAAAACAAACAAAGCATTGATGGAATTTCTATGATCATTCGAAATTGATTAGTTTACGGATTGTGGAAAGGATACTTAATGTCGATGAAATGGGGATTTCCAGGAAATTTTGGATAGTTGGGTAATTTATTTTGTTTATAGTATGTGATGTTATTGTTGATTAGGATTAGTTTCTATGGGAAGGAGGCATAGTTTTGTAATAGGCCTTTTACAAATTGAGTCCTTGGTCTTTATCGATGCGACGCGAACCAAGTTGTCAGAGCCTTCGTGCGTTTCTATAACTCGACCAAGCAACCATTTACACGGTGGAAGATTTTCCTGTTTAATCAGCACCAAGTCATCCTTCTGCAAATTCCTCGTTTGAACATTCCATTTTGGACGCTGTTGTAGTTGCGTCACATAATCATTTTGCCAACGTCTCCAAAACGACTGCATTAATTGCTGTATGTATTGCCAGCGAGTTAAGCTATGTTCCTTGTGGTTCAAATATGATGGTTCTGGAATTGACAATATCGGTGCTCCAATTAAAAAGTGCCCAGGAGTTAACGCCGTCAGATCTGAAGGATCACTTGTAACTGGACACATAGGCCGCGAATTAAGACAAGATTCGATCTGTGTTGTTAATGTGGTGAGCTCCTCGAATGTTAACGAACTGTTGCCTATAATTCTTCGTAGATGGAATTTCGTGGATTTTACAGCGCTCTCCCAAATTCCGCCAAAGTGTGGTGCTCCTGGTGGTATGAGGTGCCAGTTTATTCCTTGGTCTAACACATTCGGGAGTTCCTCCTTGAGCTGGTGTAAGTGCCTTCGGAAATCCTTCTCCAGCACAGCCTTCGCGCCTACAAAATTTGTTCCGTTGTCGGAATACATATCGCTGCATAATCCGCGACGTGCAGTGAATCTTTTGAACGCAGCTAAAAATGCATCAGTCGACAAATCAGATACAACCTCTATATGTACCGCCTTAACTGCCAAGCATACGAAGATCGCCAAATAACATTTGTATTTTTTTGCATTTCTCAGTTTCGAGGATTTGATGTCCATTGGTCCACAGTAATCAACTCCTACGTGACTAAATGGTCTGGAGATGTTGGTTCGCGGTGCTGGTAAACTCCCCATCAGCTGGCTACAACATTCAGCTCTTTGCCTAAAACAAATCATACACTTATGAATGCGTGCTCTAACTGCGCTTCGAGCTCTTAATATCCAGTACTCTCGCCTTAATAATCCAAGCACTAATTGAGGCCCCCCGTGAAGAGTGATTCTGTGCATATCATCGATGATTAAGTCCGTGATGTGATGTTGACTTGGCAGTATAATCGGATGCTTTTCGGTCCAGGAGATGTTAGCATTTTGTAGTCTGCCCCCTACTCTAAGCACACCCATGTGGTCGATAAATGGATTTAGCTTCAATAGTCGTCCCGAAGAGGGTTTTCCATTTGAGGAAAGGTGCTTCAAATCTTGATGAAATTCCTGTGCTTGCACTTGTTTGATTATAACTTTGTGTGCTTCGTCCAATTCTCGAGATGTCAACCATTTCGTTATGTTCGGTCCCTTGTTTGATTTGCATCGAGTAATAAACCGCAAAACATACGCGATAACGCGAATAAGCTTTCGAAGTGACGAATATCTACAGATGTTCAGGCCGGAACTTGTTGGTTCAGTGGTTGTATTTAAATTGACCTTTATGGTGCGCATTTCCACACCCGTGTCCGTTATATCCCTTAATGAGGGCCACTGTTCCTCCGGTTTTTGCAGCCACTGTGGTCCATTCCACCATAATTGATGCCTTATTGCTTCCGCTGGTAGTAGGCCTCTCGTTGCACAGTCTGCTGGGTTCTCTTGCGTAGGGACGTGATTCCATGCCTCACTGCCACAAATTTCTTGCACCTCGGCTACCCTATTAGCAACAAATGTCTTATACTTATTGGGATGATTTCTGAGCCACGCTAAAACAATAGTCGAATCCGTCCACGCTCGAAACTTGACATGAGTGAACTTCATAGCTTTAGTCACTGCTTTGTACAATCGTGCTAATAATGCTGCTCCGCATAGCTCGATACGCGGTAGAGATATTTGCTTTATAGGTGTCACCTTTGTTTTTGCTGCCAGAATCGTCACGTTGACATTGCCGGAAGAATAAATCGAGCGGGCATAAAGTACTGCTGCATATGCTTGCAAGGACCCATCACAAAACCCATGAATTTCGATTGCATCTGACGTAGTACCTATCCATCGAGGGATCTTAATGTCCTTGATCATCTTGAATTGGTTACGAATTTCATTCCACACGCGAAAAATATCATTTGGAATCTCTTCATCCCAATCAATGCCCTTTAACCAAATTGCTTGCATCATCATCTTTGGTTTTATTGTGACTGGTGATAAAAACCCAAGGGGATCAAATATTTTTGAAACTTCGCTTAAAAATTTTCGTTTTGTGATTGTGATGCTGTCGCCAAATTCAATGTCAATGTTGTACTTAAATACATCCAGCCTAGGGTACCAATGCATTCCTAAAGTTTTTACCCTTTCGCCGAAATCGAAATTACGAATGCCGCTTAATTCCTTATCTTCGTCAGGAATGTTAGCTAGTAGTTCGGGTCTATTCGAAGCCCATTTACGAAGATTAAACCCACCGGCCTTTAAGAGTTGTATAATCTGGTCTTGTAATTTCTGAGCACTCTCGATGGAATTAGTCCCGGTTAACATGTCATCGACATAAAAATCGGAAAGTGTTATGCGAGATGCTAGAGGATAACGTTCACTTTCATCTCGCGCCAGCTGTTGCAAGGTCCGAACTGCTAAATACGGTGCCGACGATGTGCCGAAGGTAACTGTTTTCAGCCGATAATCTTGAATAGGTGCGCTTGGTGATTTTCGCCAAAGTATTCGTTGATAATCCGCATCATCATCGTGCACCCAAATCTGCCTATACATTTTTTCGATGTCGGCAGTCAAGACAACTTGATGTTTCCTCCATCGTAGCAATAGTGTCATTAGGTCATCTTGTAGAGTTGGTCCGGTCATAAGAACTTCGTTGAGGCAGCATCCATTCGCCGTTCTTGAAGACGCGTCGAATACCACGCGGAGTTTCGTCGTCGAACTTTCCTTAAACACCCCGTGATGTGGCAGATAATTTGTTTTATACCAAACTTGATTGCCATGGTTGACCTTTATGTTCTCCATTTCGGTTGATGGTGCTAATTCCATATGATTCAGCTCTAGGTATTCCTCCAAACACTTGGTGTATTCCAAACGTAGCTGCTCGTCTCTGTCGAATGCTAATTCCAGTTTCCTCAACCGTGACAGGGCGATCCATCGTGAACGGCCGAATTCTGGAGGTGAAGATGATCGAAACGGTAAGCGCACCATGTACCTTCCTCCTTCTGTCCTTTGTACAGTATCCTTGTAATGTTTTTCGCACGCCTTCTCTTCTTCAGTCAAATACTTAACTGGTTGGACTTCCTCCAATTCCCAAAACCTTCTCAGTTGTTCATCTAGTGAGATCTTGCAATGGTATGAGGCGACTGTAGTTGTAAGTTTTGATTTTTCCTCGATTTCCCCAGAAAGTATCCAGCCTAAGATTGTGTTTTGAGCGATGGGACTGCCTTGTGTATCAACTCTTAGTCCGTTGAGTATTATTCTGCCAAGAATGTCTGCTCCTATTACCATGTCTATTTTACTTGATAAATTGTACGTAGGGTCAGCAAGGGTTAAGCCTTGAAGATGTTTCCAGGCGACATTCTTTCTTATAGCCCTGGGAGGCAATACGGTGCTTATCTGTTTTAAAACTAAAACGTTGGCGAGAAGTTTGCAATTATTATGGAGTGAACGTAATTCAACAGTTGCTTGCGATTGAGCTACTCCCGTTTCGATATCCTCTATTCCTGAAATGGTTATGTTTACTGCACTGCTTGGTATATGCAGTCTCCGTATGATAGACTCCTTTATGAAGGACGCTTGTGAACCTTGGTCGACCAACGCCCTTACGACCATGCTATGTCCATCCTTACCAACTAATTTCGCTAAGGCAGTTGGCAGTAACACTTCATTACCTATCGAAACGTTGCCTACATATACTTGACTTGAAGAAGGTACCGCGTCTGTGTCGCTTATTCTGCTGTCGCCCGATCCTTCGTTATTTGCATGAGTCACTCCAGCCCTTGCCTTTGAAGCGATCACTTCTTCATTATGCAACAACGTGTGATGTCGATGCCTACACCTGTAGCACGATGTTCTACTTGGACAATGTGAAGCGTTATGACCCTTTGCCAAACAGTTTGAACACAAATGTTTGTTAATTACAATATTCCTCTTTCCAGAATGGTCCAGCTTTAAAAATTCCGGACAGTGCCAAAGTGGATGAGAAGCGGAGCACACAACGCACGAATATGATTTCACTGATTGGAAACTATGTTTAAAAGTTGACTGTCTTGATGTGGATACATTATTATTCCCCAAAGCTTCCAGAGCTCGAAATTGTGCTTCCAAGAACGTTCTCAATTCATCAAATTTAGGAAACTCACGTGTCGCACCAACCCTTTGCTCCCAGAGTTTCTTCGTATCAGGTGACAATCTTTCACTTACAATATAAGTGAGAATAACATCCCATTCCCTTGTAGCTATACCTAGGTTATTCAAGGCTTGAACACATTCGTTGGTAGTGTCCATCAGTTTTCGGATGCTTACTGCTGTATCCTTGCTGGCATACGATTGAGACAGAAGGATTTTAAGTTGAGTCTTTATCAACAGCCGGGGGTTATCATATCGATCTTGCAGAAGCTCCCAAGCTGACTTATAGTTTGCATCGGTGATGGTGAATTGTCGAAGAAGCTGTTCAGCTTCACCTTGCAGGCTAGATTTCAAATAATGTAGCTTTTGTACTTGTGATAAGGAATCGTTATTATGAATAAGAGTTAAATATAAGTCATAGAATGCCTTCCAAGATTTGTAATCACCATCAAATTTCGGCAGATTGATTCTGGGCAATTTAACTTCTTGCGAAACAGATTTCCTCTCACTATTATTCATGGTAGAATTTAAGGTGGTGTTGGGCTCTTGACGAGAGTCCAAATCGTCTTCAAGTAGAGTTTTAAAATCTACCACAAATTCCTCAACCATTGAAAAATATTCTTCAACGAAATAAGTTTGAAGTGTTGCATCCAAATCGTTTGGGATATCTAGCACAATAATTTCGCGATGGGTTGTCATGAACGATTCCCATTGTTCCTTCAACATGGCTAATTTATTCGAAATATATCTTGTGGTTTTTCGATCAGCACCGTCCTTTTTATAATTCCGTAGGGCACGTTTTATGTCAGTAAACGTGCCAAATTGTAATTTTATCAATTTTTTCAGCATTGCAAAAGATATAACCGTCACCAAATAAGAATGAAATGACTCACCAAATTCTATTAATATCAGTCAAGGGGGAATTCTGCATCCGTTATAGCCGTTTTTATTGAACGGAACTTACTATTGTACCAAATTTTATATTCTAGTTTTCCACAAATTTCACGAGTAATTTAATCCAAAATTCTATCACTAGTTTTCAAAATAATTCTTCTAATTAATTAATTGTCACCAACTCGCAAATCTCAAATTAATTCGCACTAACTCATGGAATTTTTCACGCACGTGTCTTACAAGGGAATTTTTCAAATCTATAATTTTTCTGTTTATCACTTAATCGCGAACTTTAAATAAATTTGTCTCACTATTCTAATTATTCACACGCGTGAATAGCACCTCACAGGTTAATTTTTCAAAACGTTTTTTATTTGTTTTTTAGAATATATGTCTGCGCATATATCCGGCTCGAAGGACCAAAAATATGTACGGTTCAAAAACTTTAATAAACGATGAAAATTTAAATAAAAAGCCGAAAGGTATCATTCGATATAAATAACTCGTTTATTTCACAAAAGTTTCTTATTTATAGAGATCGAAAAAATTATGCCGAAAATATATTTAACTAGTTTAATTTTTGCAAACAAATTCTTTGATTATAAAGGCCGAAAAATGTTGCCGAAAAATCTACCATGCCGAAAGTCTGTAAAACGACTGACTTGCACTTTTTATTCCTTTTCCCGAAAAATTTGTCTAACCGTTTTTCCTATTTCGTGTACGTGACTTGTTGCACGTCTCCGTTAATATATCTATCCCTTTTCTTATATTTATTTGCATATATTCAATATTATCGATAGCCATCTATCGGTGATAATTAATATTGAGATTAAAAGCTGTATTAATTGTTATACTGGTAAGTATAACAATTAATATCAAGTTATTTGTTATACTGTCGAAGTGACAGTTCTAAGTTATGTGCGAATACTAGGTCAGTGGGTCAGTGTTTCTTTTTTGTTTCGCGTTATTTGTTTCGCAATTATATGTTACGTGTTTATTGGTGCAGGTCAGTGTTTTGTTACATGTTATTAATTTTTGTTACATATTATTTCTTTTTCTTACTAATGCTAATAATTCTGTCATTTTAGGTTACGATGACTCCTTTGCCGATGTCGTCGCTGGGGCTGATTGACGCAACCTTCTGGAACCCTTGGTCGTCAGATAAGTATTCTCGTAACTTTGTTGAAGATTGATTTCTTTGTGGTTTGTTCATTTTAGGTGGTTCCAGGATGTAACACGGACTAAGAAGCTAAAACTTTGACCTACCTATTGTGCTAAAAGCGACCCTTATGTTTCAGATTTGTAGGTCAGATCACTTTCAACGTCTCAGCAGTCTATCTAATGCGATTTGACTTGTCTAGTCAGGCCATATTGAGAGACTGCCCATGAAGAAACTGCTTAGATTTTGCCAGATCATGACACCACTTCCAGTGCTTGATGTTATTTTATCCAAGTCCGATCCTCTAGGTCCCTTTATACAGACTGGTGACTATCCAAAACATCCGTCCGTCAAACACGAAGCAATAAAGGTCCGGGGTCGAGCGTTATTATTAGCTATTTTTTTTTTATGTGACACACTAGAGACTTAGGGAAGGCCCCTTTGTACTGTCGACCATGTATTTTTTTATTTTTGAAATGTCGAACAGCAGCTCTAGTCGGAAGATAGAGAGAGAAGTGAAGGAAAGAACTGTCACAACCTAGCTGCGGTATTTTTATTTCACCTACTCCCAACCATTTCGCGACTCTGACATCGGGGAATCGAGAACAACTCGCTGGAGTGTTATGCCTCCTGAAACGAGTTGAATCTCATCAACCAACCGATGACATGCGCTTGGTGGAGCGGGGAAGAGAACTAGTGAAGACTATGACAGGAGGAATCAGGAATGCAAAGAGGGAAGAAGAAAGAAGGAAAGTTATGTAGGCGGAAAATTGGGAAAGGCTAGGACCGTGGCACCGCCGGGAATCGAACCCGGGACCTCTGGGGATAGTAGTCAGGCGCCTTACCCCTAGACTACCGAGGCCCCAAACTATGCGACTTTAAAAAATTAAAATATCCGGGTGGTGAGGTAGGTCCATCTCAAGCTTTCATCGCCGACCAATATAGCGAACACCTCTACTTGAAAGACACTAGTTACGCAGGGGCGACGGAGCGCGTGGGGTTGGAAGGAAAAATGCACATGCACTTTAGCTTTGGGTGGGGAAATCCACACCCTAAATACGTCGTTGTCGACGAAGGAATTTGGGCAAAGGGCCGCACACAAGCAAAGATTTTCATTTGTATAAAACTAAATATATTATATTAGAACTATTGAGACCTTATAACTTTATAGCCTAAGCTTTTTTAACGCCACCAGACTAGCTTTTCAAAAGGGGATTACCTCAGGGGTATGCCGAAAGAGGAGGCTCCCAATGAGAATTCCATGTAGCAAATGAGGGGTACGCCGAAAGTTTCCTCATGAGCATCACTCAAGAAAAATCAGCGAACTGAACTTTATACTAACATCCCCATATGCAACTGAAGATAAACTGTCCAACTGGTCTCGAACTGAAGTGGAACCTTGAATTCCGGCGAAAACGCAAAAATTGAACATGAACTGGAATTTAGCCGGTGAGCCCACTTATGTGGATTGAACTGAACATTATCGAACTGAGGTCAGTGAAGCCGGAGCATTAAGTTTTAGTTTAACTCATACAAAGCTTAAGTTTTCGCTGTTGCATTATTTCCTATTTCAGGCAATTATGTTGGTGACCGGAAGGGTCTCATTAAGCATACTCAATAGACCGGTTCTGGTTCGATTACAGAGGAAGCGTTGGACGTCATTAGTTAGAAGACCGTATTAGTAAAACAACACCCGCGTTTAAAAATATAAACTCTTCGACACCGGCTCACATATCCACGCCGTAGTTCTCAAAATGTTCAACCTCCTTTTTCTACTCAGGCTAGGCTTATAGGGGCCCTATCTGCTCCCCTTTCCAAAATGCTAGTCGGGCATAGCCCCATAATCAAAGAATTTAAAACCATATATAACTCAACAGATAGCTAGTAATTCAATTGAGTTACATTTTAACGGTTACCTGTTCGAGTGCTCCCTACCCACAATGATTATGCTCCGCCGCCCCTGTAGCTACGGTTATCTAGCTGAACGTTCTAGCGTGATTTTAAGTTTAAGTTTCCGGGACTCTGCTTCTGTTAGCATTTGCGCTTCTGGGATTTTTCCCATTTAGCAGAATTCTAAAATGATCTTAGTGATGACTGATAACAAGAACAAATCCACTGTGGAATAAACTTCCATAGTCAGTATTCCCAGTGTGGTCGCAAAGTAGTGCCCTTTCACAGCGGTAATTGTGACCCGTGGTCTGTCTTTAGACGGGGCTACCGCCTTTACCTACGGCCAGCAACATTTTTGCCCGCAATACAAGTCTCACTTGATGCACACTGCACACTGCTGTCTAGAATTTCATTTTTTAATATAATAGCTCGACTATGGAACAATCTTTCACAATAAGTATTTCCGAACTTGTACAAAATCCTGGAGGTCAATAGTAAGGCCGATTGCCTTCTGACTCAGCATCCACACTAACCTTTCTATTTCTCTTCTATTCTTAAAACTATGCTTACTACTAGACATTGTAGGTACCATGACCTGAATGACATGACTGACAGGTAGTACAAATTTGCGAAGCTTTGTGTTATGATATAAAAAATTAGCTCCGGCATAAACGCAGCAATGGAATGAAGTAGAGCATATCTCCACGATGGCGATCTATACTTATTGTCTGAGGCCATAATACTGATTGTGCATGATTAATTTTAGGAAAAGAAAAGTGTTAGTAAACTAAGATACTAACTTATAAGCCCGTGCTGGTCCATCATGTAGACTTGGCAAAAGCGCGTCGAGTTGAATGGTTAAAGGTCAACAAACTTAAAGGTATTTCAGCTTTAACAAAATTCGAGCTAACCACTACACCAACACGGCCGACGTTGTCTGGTAAGTTTCCACCATCGTCGTCATAATATTCAGTTTGGGAGATTAATTAGTAAACCGGATTTGGTCTTTTACAGGCTGTTCCCCAATGTGGGTTAAGTTAAACAACTTCCCTAAACCAGAATGCCATTATTTAAGTGTTATCGAACAATACTTTCTTGCGAACGCGTGCCGCAAGACCTCCGCCAAAACAACATAAACAACACTAGGGAAATCAATAATGGATGACAAATTAATTTTCACTATCACAAAAATTTGCCAACTAAGCGATCTAAAGTCAAAGATTAAGAATCGTACTAGATTCACGCCTTTATTAGGGGATCGGATCTGCGTCACTTCGCATAGTGTACTCACGCACTTCAGCCCTGATATCGCTTATCAAGACCACATTTGAGGGAATTTTTCGGACTCAAAACTAGGTCATCACTAGAAAAATAAACATCGCGACTGAATTTCGATGTTGTGATGTTCTCGAGATTTTGGGGCATTGGAAGATTCCAATAAGAACTTAGGTGTGACTTTTGCGACTTAACTCCAATGCAACGGCGCAGAAAACTGCTTACTAGCGGAGCTTGGCTACTTGCGAATGCGGCCTTCATTGTGACGTCGTAGTTGACGTTGACATTGAAAAAAATTCTATTTGATGACAGGTAACTAAAAAGGTGGCATGAACACTTGAGAATAAAGTCCAGTAGTGATTTCTGGCGAGCATTGAGTTCTGAATTGGCACAAGATCCGATGATTTGTTTATGTTGGAGAGTAGCAATTCAACGCTATGAGCTTGTGCCGGAAATGTGGAGCTGCACGATGTTATTGTTTATTTTTGCTGTGGTCGGCGGATACTTATCTAAATTGAGGGGAATGAAACAATCATATCGCACGGATCATATCGCATATCGGATTGTGGTGGTTGAATCATAATGTTCATCAGTTTTATTGTTGGCGAATTTTGATTATTTGTATAAATATAAGGATAAACATAAGGCTAGGCTAGGAATACGCATATCAGATATTTGTTGAATTATATTTTTTTAATCCTATTAAGTTGGAGAAACTTCAATCGCCGTTCTGTTATTTGTGAAAATCAATCAAGTCTTTTTTAAGGATTTGCAATTAGCCCCAAACATTTTTTTAGTAAAGGGTTATTCTTTTGGTTATAAATACAATTCTTCGGGAGAATAAATATTGCTAGCAATAAAAAAAAACTTAAGAATGAAAACACTTAACAATTTTGCCCGACCGGATTAAACGATGACGATCGTGGCAACGAAATGGCTATCGATTTAAATACTCTCTCTTGGAACCTACACACTCTACACAGAGCTCGATTTGCACAGTAGCTAGTCAATACCTAGTGTAAGTATAATCCCACCATAATAACCCCAAAAAATAAGCGATCTATAGGGAAAGATGTCTTGGGAAAACGTAATAATTGTTTATGTTATAAAGACATCGTGTTTTAGAGTTAGCGTACGGTCATTTTAAAACATGAGTTTCATAAACTGTTCACGCACATATATGTAGAAATTTTACTAGAAAACCATGCTTGGCTGGGTACTAGGTATAATATAAAACACTAAACTTCATCGGGAGCGTGTACGCAGATATTTCGTTTGACATCAACTATGAGAACGGGTAAGGTGCGCTTACACGAGCAATTTTTTGAGCAATAATCGCCGCAGTAATGGAGCAATCTGGAACAATTAGTACAGGATTCTGGAGCAATTTCAATAAAATGCGGCATTTGTTACGGCAACATTGTTACTTATTGCTCCATTATGGGGCTCTTATACTATCAATAATATCGTGCAATGTTTAGATTGGTGCAATATTTTTGACGGTGACCCACAGGGTGATATTGAATGATTGTCTGGTGCAAAGAAGGAAAACGTCAATATTTTTCTTAATATTATTGCCAATATTATTGATAGTCTAGGGGTCACTTCATATTCCATTTTGCTCAATGTTGTTGAATATACAGTAGGTACAGAAATTTAAGTCAACTTTTCTTTTCTATCTCATTTGCTATGATTTATTCTGCGGTTTGACAACGCACCACAGTAAAGTTTATGCCAGCAAGCTGAAGACCATTGACGAACTCAAAGCTAACATACGAGCCGAAGTAACTGCTACAGCGACCGAAATGCTGCCCAATGTTATGCAGAATCCTCGCAAAAGCTCCGCAGAGGTGTCATTCAATCGACATTGTTGTCAAAAACTGATTTTAAAGAAATGGTGCAGAATATCCTAAATAAATCTTGCTCATTTGTCAAAATCGGCTAAAAACTTCCAGAGTTATTCAATGTTGAAATACCGAAGGTCCAAATGGCGTACCACTTCTAGCATGCAAATTTACACATTTTATTGGGAGGCCTAAGGGTTGTCAATTGTTGTAACAGGGGGCTCAAAGTATCATAAATTTTGGAAACCACTCCGTTAGGTGATGAATGCAAGCTAGCGACCGAACGTACTCTCATGTACAGATTTACAACACCGGCAAGTGACCAAAAATATCAATAGCCGAGCCGAGAGGAGAAAAAAAGAGCCCACAAGGACGAAAAAGTAATCGTGTAGTAAAAGTCAGAATTATAACAGAACATATATATACCAACAGCAAATCCAATTCAAGACGTTATACAAAAAAGTCGGTGCAAAAGGTGTTACTTACACTGCAAGGACAAAAACGATAATCTATTCGAATGTCAATGTGGCTTTATAACAGGTCAATCAACAGCTGATCAGATATCTGTAATGGACTCCCGCAAAGGGAGTATCTACCTGTTTCCTTTTCAACCCGGATAGGACAGGACAGAAAGAAGCAAATCTAAGAACGAAGAGCAATTTTCATAACTGCACATTCAAAGAAGCATTTACAATCTCTCAAAACACAAGCTTAGCGTTAAGCTCCCTACGTATTGTAATGGGCCCAACACTGCAATTGATGTTTGGTAAAGTGGGTACTATATGTAAAACATGTGGGAGAATAGGAACGAATCATTCTATTCAATTTGGTCTCTCACCACGAAATATGATCGTAGTGGTAAGATCAAGCGGTTTAAGCGACGGAAGAATGCACCTTCGGGCCTCGGTAGTCTAGGGCAAGGAGCCTGGCTACCATCCCAGAGGTCCCGGGTTCGAATCCCGGCAGCATCACGGCCCTTCGCCTTTTCCACTTTCCCACCTACATAACTTTCCTTCTTTCTTCTTCCCTCATTACATTCCGAATTCCTCCTTTTATAGCCTTCCTTAGTCCTTCCCCGCTCCACAAAAGCGCATGTCATCGTTTGGTTTATGAGATTCAGCTAGCTTCAGGAGGCATAACACTCCAGCGAGTTGTTTCTCAATGTCCCGATGGCAGTGTCGCGATTGTAATGGTTGGGAGTAGGTGGAATAATAAATATATCGGGGCTACGTTGTGGCAGCTCCTTCCCTCCCGACTAGAGCTGTTGTTCGACATTGCACTATATACGAAGAAAATATTTGTCGACCGTATAAAGGGCTTTTCCTGAGCCTCTAGTCTTCCACATAAAAAAATGGAAGGGGAGGGGAGCAGGTTTAGAAAGGGACAAAAATTCTTTACGGAGATTTGGCGTGTGAAAAGTTTGTACTTTTTCTGGAACTTTAGCTGAACTTTCCTTCGCTAAACTTGCTAAGATTTTTTTGAAAAAATAAATGTCTGTCAAGTCTGTCTCTGCGGCATCACACTAAGTCCTCCTCTATGTTATCAAAGGCCTTATGATGATAGTAAATACATATCCGGTTTCGGTTTCATGGCTATGTCCTATTTTTTATCCATTATTTTCTTTACGATTTTTAAGAAAATAGAAATAATAAAAATGTTCGCGGTAGTAATTACTATTTGGTCTTCCACATTACTAGTCTTAAATTTTTAGGTGTTTGGAAGACATCAGTCAAGTATAAGACGACAAACAAACTTCGAAGATTCAATCAAAAGATGTACATAGCTAGTCTATTTAGATATACATGTCCACACCAGGGGCACGGTAGTATCGTTTATAAAAGAAACATGCGCCGATCTTTAATCACATGAAACAACAAAACATTGAACTTCAGCCAGTTCTTGTAAACCATACAGACCAGATATTGTTACAAATCTCTATTACTTCATTCATTCTTACATCATTCATGCTTTTTTTTTGTGAAAATATCTATGATGATGAATTCAGTCCAAGTAACGAAAAAAAATTTCTTGATAACACAGTAAATCACGAGTTTTTTTTTCACTAATAGAGAATGGGAAATGAAAGTCATTGATCTTAAAAACTAGTCTCGTTAACATAAGTGAATTCATCAGGTCATTCTACCAAGTTTAAACTATTGCGCATTGAAAAACATTTTTAAGAAATTATGGCAGCTTCAAAAGTAGACTCTTTTGTTCTGAACAAAAAAGAACCTTGAAAGATCTTTGGTTTTAATATTCAAACTCTAGGTGCTCTTCTAAAAACTTGTCATCAGTTACGGTCGCTTATGAGAAGAATTACCCCTATGTTCGCCTTGGTACATGCTACATTCCAATTCAGCATACAGATCAATGATTAACTCTATTAAAGACTAGGCTAATATCGGCTGGGTAATGTATAGCTAAAAAGAGACCAGTTAAAATTGAGGTTTGCACCATAAAATCAAAATGTTATCATGCAGGGTCTTAAGGTAGGATTTTCAGCCAAAAGTAGTGGTATTCAATTGAGTTCCTCAATCATTATTAAAGATAGCAGAAAATAGAAAGCACTAGTTTTTTTTAGTGAAACGGCTCTATTTAGTAACCGCACTTGTGAAAAACTTTTTTTTTGGAATTATATGCCTGCTCGAACACTCAAGTCTAAGTGACAAACCACTAGGCAGACTGCTGAACTTGTTCAGGCGGTCTGGCCTACAAATATGAGGTGTAGGGGTTGTAGTACAATAGGCCAACTTAATGGCCGCAGTACCTTTGGACCTAATACCTCACACAGGAAAAAAAATATGCCTTGAAGATTAGTGAAGCCCCGAATGTGTGGGTGCCCGACAAAATGGAGCAAAATGGCCGTAGGAACTGTTTCCATAATTGTGATAGTCCGTATTTTAAAGCATCATCAGAGCGAGTGAATGTTTACCACAGTCTGTATATTGAACTACATATGCCTAATGAATCAGAAATTGAATTTCTACAAGGGTTAGTTGTTACTTTCATAGCTCTGGAGGAAGCAATCATCGAACATACATATGTATGCAGCAACATCAAAAGCGTGACTCATAGCTCGAAAACGAGTTCAATCAAGTAGTTGATATCTTTGAACATCCTGAAATAATAAATTCTGAAAATCTGCATTCGAAGAAGACGAATTGCCAGAACTAGCTATGGATAACGATTAATCCCAAGCGGGAGGACAGCCCATGAACATACACCGGAGACATCTTTGTAATTCCACCTGTCTACCATCCAAGTGGTCCCGGGTTCGAATCCCAGCAGCACCACGGGCCTTCGTCTTTCCTACTTTCCTCACGTACATAACTTTCTTTCTTCATCCCTCTTTACATTCCTTGTTCCGCCTGTCATAGCCTTCCTTGCCCTTTCCCGCTCCACTAAGCGCATGTCATCGGTTGGTTGATGAGATTCCACTTGTTTCAGGCAGGAGGCATAACACTGCAGTGTGTTGTTTCTCGATGCCCCGATGTCAGAATCGCGATAGTAATGGTTGGAAGTAGATATGACGGCTGATTGTGGTACCTAATTCCTTCACTTCTCTTCTTCTTATATTCTTCCGACTAGAGCTTGCTGTTCGACATTGAACGCTATACGAAAAAAATAGATTGTCGACAGTACAAAGGGGCTTTCTCTGAGCCTCTAGCTTTTCACATGAAAAAAAGGTGCAGTCCAGGAAACCTGACAAAAATTTTATGTCTGTGGGTATTTATCGTCAGTCCGGGCCTGAATATCTGAACTTCTATTCAATATGAAATTTTCGATGAGGCCCTAAAATTTTTTGCACTAGAATTAACAACCTGCTAAGCTTAACTGTCGTCTTCGCTTGTGTGTATGCAGGGTATCATGAGGTCACCTGCAGTCCACCGCTTGGCGGATTCCTCAAGTCATATCTGAAAGACCACGGCCTGCCGGTGGCCTATATGTAAAGTTTCTTTGTGAAAAGCTTTTACTACACAAATAAAAATTATCTGTTTATTCAATGCATTATTGCCTACAAGATACAATTTTCGAAAAAAAAAAAAAAAAAAAAAAAAAAAACACTTTTTGAGTGGTTTTTTTTGGCTAAAAAGTGATTTTTGATAAATTTGACTGACCTTGGATAACTTTAAAAGGGCTAGTCGAGTCAACATTTTTGTCAGAATTTCACTGTCAACCTATAGAAACCGAAATATGGGAAAACGCGATATCTCCGGCGGCCATTTTTTTATTAAATTCTTTTCTTACAAATTCCCAAGGAAGCTGTGGACCAATTTTCAGACCCCCGGGTTATGAAGAGGCAGCAGCACTGGGTTTTAAGTTAGGGCGAGAGAAGGACCGAAAAGAAGAGCTTTTCATTAGAAAGACATTCCAAACTCATCTGATCTTGACCTTGAACCTTTTTCTGAAGGCTATAATGTGCGAGATACATAAGCTTCAGCAAGTAATTGAGCTACTTATTCTGGCTGTTTCAGCATCAGCACTCAGCAGCTTCAGGAGAACGCTCGGTTAGCGCTTTACGGCGTATATACTCAGTACCATAACACAAAAACGTCTCTTTCTACAAGAAATAAGGCAGGAGTTTTTTCAAAAAATGGAGACACAAAAGGTGTCTTCGGTAAAGTGTAACCCTGTAATAGATGATGTAATAATAACTAATAACTAATAACTGCTACAATGCGTAAACAAGTTGTTGGTGAGCCCAACCTTGAAAATAATCGTGCCGACTCCCCTGCCCGTTTGCAACAACTAAACTTGCCGAATGTATTAATTCGAGGCATTTCGGTGATTTCATGCAATTACCATAAGTGAGAGAAAAGGCAGCTTTCCAACAGCCGGAATATATAAAGCCAGTTACCTATTTATGGCGGCTTTTTACACTGACTGAACTTAAACAGAACATGTGACAACAAGGAGACACGACTTTCGCAAGCTACTTCAAACTCCTTGGGAACTGGAGAAATAGAGTCTGAACATCTTCCAATAGTTCTGGAGAACGGCTTTAGAAATACCACCAATGAGTTTTCGAGTGAGAATATGTTAAGAATCTATCCAACCACCGATCAAATAGAAAAGCACAATCAGAAAGTTCTCAGGTAAGGAGCAAAAATCTGTACCATAAAGGCACATGACCAACTTGTTGACGCTGCAAGCAATCTCAGCAGCACTAGTGTGGATTCTGAGGATATTCTAGCTGAGGATATTATCCAGGCAGGAAGACTTTCAAAGGTGTTACAGATTTTCGAAAGAGTTAAAGTAATCTTAAGAACGAATATTGATGTAGAGAGTTGGTGAATGACAATCGAGGTTTTGTCACTCCGATCATCTGGCCACACTTCCGACATGACCGATTGTATGAAGCGGTCATTCCATTAGCTCATGTCGATTTCTATCAGGATGGTATGTACGAGATCAGGCCATTGGCGATACCGTTTCCTGCCAAAGACAGCTATGGTACCGCTGAAAACTAAATATTGCCATTGATCTTGAATTGGACATCTACCGTGCACAAACTGCAAGGTTGCACTGCCTATACTGAGGTGTGGAAAAGTACTACTACTGTTGGTCATGCTTAGAATTAGTAGGTATACAATGGCGAAGGCGATAAGTATAATACTATTGCAATTGAAATAAAAATCTTGATGGAAATTATGACAATGTACAGACCACCTAAAGTTAATACTATGAAATTCATTCAATACTTTGAAAACAAACTTGACTATTACAAGGAACTAATGTTTATAGGTGATACAAACAAGACCTCTGCTAACCTGATCATTATACCAGGCAAGATAAAACTACACGTACAATCATTGATCTTGACTTACTTCAGTGTTACAAAATTCATACTTTCTTACAAACAAGATATCAGATCATCGATACATGATAATTCACATCTCCAAAAACAATATAGTCAAAAAACCTATGACCACATCGAAAATTACATTAAAAATTAAAGGAAAGTATAGATCCAAGGTCAAAACCTGCTTGCCAGAATAGAAAACCTTAAAATTGATAGTCTATAAGAATAAAAGCGGAATTATTATGTGAATAATAGAGAGAGGCTCCTTATACTTTCAAATGAAAAAGAGAAAAAAATGGCCACCTTCTGTGTGCCGGATAAAAAAGAATACGCAACAAGATTACAATGGCAGTATGAGTAGCCAAGTATAAATGAAAGAATGCCACATGCGGGGAGGGACTCCAGGAAGCTAGACAAAATAGAGATGAGAGACAAAATCGTAAAGTAATCTACAGAAAATCATAGTAAACGGCAAGACAATTGAGCGGGGCAAGACAACTTGCTTCAACTCCAACTTCAATGGAATTGGTAAGCCAATCCAGGCGGATATACCTACCAGGCTACCTGTAGATACACCAATGACGAGTAACTCAATCTTCTTGATTCCTACCAGCATGGAAAGGGTAGAACGTGTTGCCCTGAATTTAAAAAAGAAGAGAACTCCTGGAAAGGATGGAATATATCCACATCCATCATCCACTGAAGACATACATAGTTGAAGTTATAGACATTATCAAGAAACCCCTCTCAAAACTTATAAATGAGGCAATGAGTAGTGGCACATTTCCTAGCTGTCTCAAGGATACGATTGTTATATCTATTCTGAATAATTACAGGCCCATAGTCCTAGTAAGCAGCGTGGGAAAAATTTATGAAAAAATCCTTGAAAAAGGAATAAGGAAATTTATTTAGATGGAGTTCCTCAAGGCTCCAAACTAGAACCACTTCTCTATATCATATGGACAGGGGGAGAAAGGTTCTACTTAATACTGCGGCGAAAACTTACAACACTCTACCGGACTATATCAAACCGGCTCCGTCTTTGGCAACATTTACGAAAAGACTAAATAATTATTATTAATTGTTAAATTTAATTTCTTTTTTCTCAATTTTGTGATAAACTCTGGCTCTACACTTACACGTAGTGGCAATAGTACTTATAAGTTCTTAAATGTCATAATAAATAAATTGATGAATAAGGGCACCCTAACTCTCAGACCAGCTTCATAACAATTTTACAATTACAAATAAATCATTACTATTGAGTAAAGAAGAAAAGATTAAAATTGACATAGTCCCAAATATTAAATGAAACATCAGTAGATTGTACTATAAATCGTAGATAGTCTAATTTAAAAGAAATGAGTAATAACCACAGACCAAAACAACAGAAAAATTATTCTTAAATATTTAATGAAAATAATAGCATTTATCATTTTGTAATCTAAATATTCACCCCTTTGGAACCATAATTCCAGTCAAACAAAGAACTCAACAGAATCACGAATTTGTAATTAGCATAATCTTCGGTCATCAGTGAATGCATCATTTTCAAAAATAATAATATTTTAATAATGATGACAGTAATATCATTTTCTGAATCAAATCGATTGTCGGAAAACAATTAAATTACTACCCTCATCACGACACTCGTCACCCGGTGTTTGCTAACTGACCTTCCCGGTTCATTAAACTTCTGCCGGGGAAGGCAATATTAGCCCGCAATCCAGAATGATCACGCTTAACTCAAAAACCGGAAAAAAGACTGTTCTTAAACTTTGGACCTCCTGAGTTGATTGCATTGGAATTGCGTCACTGAAGCCATTCACAAAAAAGAAACCAACACATGAGAACAAAAGGTGTTTTTAAATATCATGAAACTTACGATATATTCCTGCACCGAAGGATCGCTCCTAAGTAAATCCTGAACTAGGAAGCCGATCTTGTCTATGAAGAATATCGCAAAAAGACTCGTCCAGAAAAATGCCGCCTTCAAAGATTTGGCACCCATCTCGAATAGTCTACGAATGTCACTACTTTTACTGAATTTAACTCCGAGCACTGGTCGAACACAAAAGAATCCAAGATGAGATGATCGCGCTGATCTTTCGATAAAGAGCACTCTTGCAACACTACCCGAAAATCAAGTTTAATATTTTTTGTGATACTATTAGTTTCGAGACACTGTTTTCCCGATCGGTAGGCTGCGCTTCATATATAGTAAAAAAACGTGTTTCTTGCACCTTGCGTGGTTCAAGCAAGACTGACCGTCGGCGATCGTGATGTAATACTTTTACTGGCGATCAAAGCTTGAAATACCGTTGCAATTCGCAAAGAATCGAGCTTTATGTAGTGATCAATATGGCATGCGAAGCTTTTCGATATGGAATATTGCGAAATTTCCAGGCATTCCAGCGCGACTTTACACAAATTCGCCAAGGGGCCACTTCAGTATCGGACGGAGTTTTTATTTGTGCATTTTATTAGAGGTTTGAGGAGTTGCGCGACATGAGCTTCCTTCGTGGTAGTTTCTTATTTATAATTATGACAGCGCTTATTTACACCTCTTTACTGAATTTCTCTGGTCTAATCTTTTGCTCTAGCAATACTCGGACTTTGCAGCTGATTCTGCGGAAGGAACTGCGAAATGAGTAACTGAATTAGTAAATATTATCTGGACTTTACTCGGCGGCTCTTCGCCACTAATTGCACTGATAGCTGCGTTATCACTTTTTCGCATTGTACATATTTTTGACAAAGGTATTTATTATCAACGTATTCTTACCAAACTGACACCGGATATTCAAAATTAAAACAAAAGTTAACAATTAACACAACAATTTTGACGTATTGTATTGTGCTCTCTAATTATTCTAAGTGATTCCTAAGGCTTCTAGATTCCTAAAAATTGTCTTTAACTTCTATTTACTGAGTCGTGGAATTACCTATTTTGGAAGGTAATTTCATATTGAAGAGGAATCCAATCAAATGCAGCAAAAACGGCAATTGAGCAAGGGCTGGCTGCAAAAAACGTGACCTATCAAGTAACAGGATGAAATCTTGTACTCATAGCGACTATCAGAAAAATCTTGGTTTGCTTGGTCGGAAGTGGTGCAGAAGTCTGGTATGTGTGTTTTTTTGGGAAAATTTTTGGGAAAATTTTAGAGTATCAGTTTCAAACTATAACCAAATTAAAGTTTGAGCATTCTATTCTATTGGTCTACCAGGGGCTGTATTTGGTTTCTCGAGCAACCCACTCGATATGGGTATCAAACGAAAGGATAATGCAAGTAGAATACTATTTGTGGAAGACGTATTCAAAACTTCAGCTATTGGTTCAGGATATTTATTTCCTTTCTTGATATGCTATAAATTCTAATAAATATTCCTTTAAATTAAAATAATTCCAAACAACTAACAATACAAAATTAAATCCTTACTTTTTAGTCCGTCCTGTTCCACGTCGTTTTCCAAAGTCCTTGTCAAGTGTACTTTGTTGGTTTTAGTCAAGTTTTGTGCATACTTGGATGTCTCCGTTAAAGTATTACAAATTTTAATTCTATTTATTTTCTAAGTGTCGCTTACACTCCCCCTCAGTATGTTGAATTATACTAATTCAGCTTACTCGTTTATATCGGCAGCGACATCTAAAACAGCTAGCTTTACTGCAGGCCTTTCATATATTCCTGATATGGTTTTTACTACCGCTCTTCTAACCTGCCCGTCTTTGCTCGTTGTTACTTGAAGCACCCTTCCCTTTGGCCAGTGGTTTCGTGGCTGATCTTCATTAGCAATAATAACTATGTCGCCTTCTTTTATAGGTCGACTGAAGTTATACCATTTCGACCTTCTGGTAATTTCTGGGAGGTATTCGTTTATCCATCTTCTCCAAAATTTATTAGCGAATTGCTCGGATTTTTCCCAACACTTTCTTACAACTTTTCTCTCATCATTTAGAGGTCCTAGTGGCTTTAATCCGTTTGAAGAACCAAGCAAAAAATGATTGGGTGTAAGTGCTTCTTCCGCATGATGATCTAAGCTCAGGTATGTCAACGGTCTGGAGTTGAGGATATTCTCTACTTCTGCCATCATACCTTGTAGTGTTTCGTCATTTGGATTGGTGTGCATTTTGATACCTGCTAATACATTTTTAATGGACCGCACTAACCGTTCCCAAATGCCACCCATGTGAGGTGCGCATGGAGGATTAAACTTCCATTCGGTATGTGGTGAATTCAGCTCTGCAGCCATTTGATTTTCGTCAATGTATTTTCTCGCCTTAGCTAATTCAGTTTCTGCGGCGCGAAAATTCGTACTGTTATCCGAGTAGATTTCAATAGGAACACCTCTTCTAGCCATGAACTTTCTGATACATATGATACACGAATCAGTTGAAAGAGAGTGGGCAATTTCAATATGCACAGCTCTTGTCGTTAAACATGGTGATGACTACTCCCCATCTTTTCTCTTGACGTCGTCCGAAGGAAACATATAGTGGCCCAAAATAGTCTATTCCAACATATGAAAATGGCCTAGTAAAGGTTGCCAAACGTGCTGGAGGCAAATCTGCCATTCTCGGCATCAATGGCGACGCATCTTTTATTTTACACACCTGACATTTTCTTCGAATTGATTTCAGC
This sequence comes from Thereva unica, assembly GCA_949987705.1. Classification (NCBI taxonomy): domain Eukaryota; kingdom Metazoa; phylum Arthropoda; class Insecta; order Diptera; family Therevidae; genus Thereva; species Thereva unica. The sequence goes on along the minus strand of OX465283.1, from coordinate 69,045,823 downwards.
GCCACTCGAAGTCGAGATATACAGTAAATTTGCTTAAGTTCATTAAGTACAGTTTCGTGATGACGGTGATGGTATCTTTGATGATAGTGACACATGATTAGGTAGGTGATATAATGATTTCTCCCCAATATAATGGGTCTTCCTGTAGTCTCCTTCGTTTCGACTGCAGAATCTATGCGTAAATGTGCTCGAATTATGTTGTTTTCGTCCATGTATGGAGTCAATTTATAGATAAGGCTGCGTTTAGGTAATTTTTTCAATTCCTTTATTGCTTTCCCTTTATTATATTTTAAGATATTCGATTCTTCGGGGTAGAGTTCTTGTTGAGCCAAATAATAAAGTCTGTTTTCAGCTGTTGAGAGTTCGCCAGTTTGAAGTGGCCCTGATTTGAATCTCGTTCCTTTCGTCTTTACCAGCATGTTGTGTATAAATCTGAAAACAAATGCGACCGCTTTTCTTAATTTTGTCCAACTCGAGAATCGTCTGATATCGATTAAGTTTTCATTTATTCGCACATGATTAATAGAGTGCGTTCTAATTTCTTCAACTGTTTCAGAAATTTTGATTGTAGGCCAATATTCTTCTGATTGTAGCAAAAACGGAGGTCCATCAAACTATCTTGTTGAGATCACTGAATTAATTTAAATTAATGAGTTTATATTTTCCCAATATTTCAATAATTGAAGAGCGATATTCCAAAACGTACTAAGTCAATTTTTGTTTAATTTTAATATTGTATTGCTTTCCAATCTATGACGTAGTAGTTATGCATTCACGTAAACATTTATCACAAATCATACTCATTCCGATGTATAATGGGTCATACAAATGAATTTTCCATCAATTTCAATAGCTAGTATTCATATTAAATTTTTTAATGTTTTTTTTATATTAAAAATAAAGATTTGAAAAATACTATTCTTTCTTTTGCTGGGCTGAACTTTCTGAGGACTGAAAACATTTACCATAGTATCAATTTTACTATGAAATTTTATTTCAAAATGTACTAAGTAATTGACTTAGGGGGGGTTCAAGTATTACGTAACGCAATTTTTGAAAATTTTTGACCCCCCCCTCCCCCCCTGTAACGCGCCGTAACGTTTTTCTGTACCCCCCCCCCTCCTTAAACGTTACGTAACACCCAACACTTTAACCTGAAAGTGACAATTATATGACGCAAAGTACCAGAAAGCCGCTAAAATAGCTTATTTATTGTTTTAATCGCGATTACCTATAAAACATAAACGAAAAGGGTTGCTAAGTTGGGAGATTTGAATGCCCTATTTTTTTATTTAAATAAAAAAACAATGTTACGTAACGCGTTGTTCGAACCCCCCCCCCCCCGCCCCTGTAACGCATCGTAACGTTTTACAAACCCCCTCCCCCCCCCCCTCCCCCAAAATGCGTTACGTATTACTTGAACGCTCCCTTAGTACATTATGAAAATGTACCACCATAAATAAAACCATTTTTTTCATATAAAATGTAGCAAATTTATTTATATTTTTATAAATAATAGTTTCTTTTATCGGTTTTTTGAGAAAGGAAATAATATTACAGCCCTTTAGGCGAGAGTGAAAGTGATATTCAGTTTTTTTTTATTTCCCACTAATTACATCATAAGAACTTAGCACGTTTTGGAATATCGCTCTTCAATTGTTTTCAAGATTTTATATATATTTGTACGAACACAAAATAATCATATCATTGTAAGGGTTTAATACGAGAAAGAAATTATGTCAATTAGTACAATAATTAATATATAGTCACTAAGCCTATATATTCCTCTTAACTCAGTATAGTTAGCAATCAGTAAAATAAACCAAATTCCATTTCCGGAATAAAAGGGAAACCGTTTCTTTTTCTCGTATTAAACCCACTTTTTATATCGCACTTGCGGGGAGAAGACGTGAGTACATTGAATTCCTTAATAAAGAATAAATTGTTAGAATAAAACTAAAATAAATTTTTTATTTGATTATTTTCACTGAGTTAATCAAGCATCATTCATCTTTGCTTTATTTGCTCGACTCATCAAAATCCATCAACAATCTACTACTATTGAATGCTGATGTTTTTTGCCACTTGGAAGCTTCATCTGCCACGTTCAATGCTGTTGGTACCCAGTTCCACTCACTCAAATCGGTGTCTTCTAAAATTTCTCCTACTCTGAAACCAACAAACTGTTTATATTTCTGATGATCTGACTTCAATCAACTCAGAACCGTTTTTGAATCAGTCCAAAAATAACGCTTATTAAATCTAATTGTATGGGCCTTCATGATGCTTCTACTCAATCTGGATCCCAACACAGCAGCTTCTAACTCTAATCGAGGAATTGAAACGTATTTCAGTGGTGCTACTCGTGTTTTTGTAGCAATTAATGCGCATTTGAATTTTTCTTGTAGTCTTATTCTTACATATGCTACAGCGGAAAATGCTTGTTCACTGGCATCAACGAATGTATGTAATTCTGCTTCATCATATATTTTATCTTTTCCTTCGTGATTGAAATATTGCCGGGCTATACTAATATTTTCTACTAACGGAAGTTCACTTCTCCATGACTGCCACTTTTCAACTAATTCGTTTGGAAGCTCATCATCCCAATCTATTCCTGTCCTCCAAACTTCTTGCACAAGTATTTTCAAATTAATCATATAGTTAGCTAGCAATCCCAGGGGGTCAAATATGGACATGAGTATCTTAAGCATTTCTCGTTTTGTTAGAATCTTTTTACCTCGCAAAATCTCTTCGTTATTTTCCTGGTACTTAAGTGAAAACGTTAATGTATCCGCGGAGGTACACCACCACATTCCCAACACTTTTTCCATAACGGAATCTTTGTCGAATGTTTTATTTCCGGGTTTCTTTTCAATATTCAGCTCTTTAACCTTTTTAGAATTGGAGATCCAATTTCTCATTTCGAATCCTGCTTGGGTATGAACATATTTTACTTCCCTTACTAGTTGCATCGCTTCTTCTTCTGTATCGACTGACTGTAACCAGTCATCCACATAGTGATTTTCTTTTATAGCTTGTGTAGCCCGGGGATACGTATTGGCAAATTGGTCCGCGTTTACATTTTTTATGTGCTGAAGAACGTTCATGATATAAACATCTGGATCTTTTTTATCATCTTCACGCCATAAAAATCTTTGTTATTGTCTGTCTTCTTCTTTTACGAGAATTTGATGGAACATCTCCCTGATGTCACCACTTACTGCGATTTCCTTTTCTCTAAACCTTAGAAGTATTTCCCAAAGAGAGGACAATTCATCTGGACCTTTCAACAAGCATGAGTTTAAGGATATACCTTGGAAGGTGGCGGCCGCATCCCATACTATTCTTACCTTTCCTGGCTTTTTAATATTTATTACTGGAAATATCAGAAGGTACCACTTTCTACTATGATTTGCTGCTATTTCGCTCGCCGATAATTTACGTATATAACCCTTCTCAGTGTATTGCTTCATTTGATTATCCATGTTTTCCTTTAATTTTGGTTCCCTTTTTAATCTCCTCTCTAGGCATTCCAAACGTTTTCGAGCAGTGTCGTAGTTGTCTGGTAGTGACAGGTTTGGTACCTTCCACAGTAGTCCAACCTCATATCTATTGTCTTTTCTGCAGGTAGTACACTGAAGTATTTCATTGGCTCTTTGGATTTCTTTAGATTCTAGTGCTTTCTCTGAACGCACAATCCCAATGCTGTCCAGTTTAAAATAGTTCTTCATCTCTTGGTGCATAGTCATGTCTAGTTGTTCACATTGGCAGAGATGTAACCCTTGGAAGTTCTGAGACTGACTTTCAGGTACATCGTGATCATATGGTCCATACACTGACCACCCGAGTCTTGATTTGACAGCTACCGGTTCATCCATCCCACCCTCTTTTACCTTTAAAGGCACACCTATTTTCCAGTTATCAAGTCCAATCAACAAAGTTGGCTTTATATTTAGATACGTTGGCAAAGGAAGATTTTTCAAATGAAGGTATTTATTCTTTAAGTCCTCTGATAATGTCTGATTTGGTAAATCCAATTGCGTTACTGTCCTTACATTAGTAACATTAAAATGGCGTGATAATTCTCCACCAGATATTTTAAAGGATACTCTTCTTGAGAATAGATCTCTGAGTGTCGGATGTCCATGTCAAGCAGAGTGGAGAGGTTGGTCCTTTCAAGTTTAATTTGTTGGCGAGGTCTTCTTGTATCAGTGTAACGGATGAACCTTCGTCTACAAATGCAAATGTATTCACTATTATTGATCCATTATATATGGTCACTGGTAATATCCTGAATAGGATCTTTTTATTAATTTCTCCATGTGTACTTACCAATGCTTCGTCAATACTTTTTACACCTTCATCTTTGTGTAACATTGGATGGTGGTTATATACGCATCCATTCTTTGTGCATTTAATATTAGATCTGCACTTACCTCTATGGCCTCCCAAACATAAGCGGCATAAGTTGAATTCTTTAATTACATTCCACCTTGAGTTTCTCTCCATGTTTATAAACTTTGAACATTTCGATATGTTACTACAATCTTGCTTACACAAGCGACAACTATATTGTAACATTTTGGACCTGTCTTCGCTACCCATATGTGTGTGTATATGTGCCTTTTCTTTTGGCTTATGATGTTCTTTATCCTCGGCAGATGGACTACTAACATCATATGCTGCCATGGCTATATTATATATCCATGAGGCAAAAGTGGATATGTTCGCGATACCTAGTTTTGCTTTATGTAATGCCCAATTAAGTTTGAGATTCGAAGGCAATTTATCTGTTAATTCTTGAAGTAAAATGGGATTATTCAGATGAAACTCCAATGCTGTTGCTTCCATAGTGGCACAAAGATTCTTTACACTCAACGCGAAGGTCATTAGGGTATCCATTTTTTCTAATTTTGGAGGCGGATCACTTCTTATTTTTTTGATCAAATTATTTATAATCGATTCAGGTTTCCCGAATAATGTTTTTAAAACGACCAAAATATTTGGCACGTTCACCGGTTGCAGCAACTGATAGCGTACTGCTTCTAATGCCTTACCTTTGAGACATTTTTGCAATCTTATAAGATTTTCGGCATTGCTGTATTTGCATAATTTCGTCGTTTCCTCAAATTGCGCTATGAACAGAGGCCATTCTTCCGCGCTACCGTGGAAAATTGGTAGTTCTTTTGAAATAATTTGCCTAGCGGCTAAAGCACCAGCACCTATTACTTCAATATCATTTTCTTTGGTGACATTCGCATTTATATTATTTACCCAGTCTTGGACGTTTATGTCCCTTATCTGTTCGTCTAAAGTTCTTGCTTTTGATCTGTCAGTAGCCTGAGATAAGAGTTCGTATTTTTTTTCTATATACTCTTTGGCTATTTTTTCCATAGCTTTTTTTTCTTCTTCAAGCTTTTGGATTTCTAATTGTGCGATAGTATATTTTGTAGATATATTTGACTTGCTTTGTTCGGTTTGAGATCTGTTGTCTTCTTTTTGCGAACAATTCTCACAACTCCATGCTATATTTTCTATCTCTTTTGTTACTCCTACACATACAAAATGGTACCACTCTTTACATGAGTCACATTGTACCATATCGTCCTTTTTCGGCTTTTTGCATCTTTCATGGTTACATCCGTTTTGTTGCGGCATGATTTGAATATCTTATTATAGCTAAAATAATAAGTAAAGAGCAATTTCTTTTGTTTTTCTTCTATAACAGGATTTGTAGTCCTCAATAAAAAAATTTATAGTTTTGTGGAAGACGTATTCAAAACTTCAGCTATTGGTTCAGGATATTTATTTCCTTTCTTGATATGCTATAAATTCTAATAAATATTCCTTTAAATTAAAATAATTCCAAACAACTAACAATACAAAATTAAATCCTTAAGCGGCGTTCACATTGGCGTGTGCAAGTCGGTGCTAGTGGACCAGTCCTTAGGTTAGGTTAGTGTCTGGTTAGTAAGGTACTCGCAAGGCTGAGGTTAGTTATAGGCGAGTAGATGTTCAGACGCAGGTCAGTTTGGACAGGTTAGTGGTTTGTAGATGTCAAAATGCCAAATCATTTTAAAAAAAATCAAGTTGCAATAAAATATAAAAAATCTGCAGAATCGTTATCCCACAAACATTCACTCTCTTTATACAGTTCTAAAAACTTAATTGTTTCACTGTCAGACCACTTCATTTTATATTAAATATAAAAAATTAATGTCTCAATTTTTCATAACAATCACCTGTCAAAAATATTTGCTTACTAACCCGCGTTGGTATTGTTCGCACGAAGCGAGTTAAGTGGTTAGTATAGAGAAGCAGAGGATAGTGGGCTAGTAAATAGCCCCCTGGGCTATCTACTAGCAAGGGCACTACTCACCAGGTTAGTAGACTCGCCAAGAGAGTACACTAGCACAAGTGTTCATACAAGGCGTGTGCTAGCATGCCAGTCACTGGCAACAACCAGTAGCCGCCACGTACTAACCCTTTGTACTCGCCAATGTGAACGCCGCATTACTTTTTAGTCCGTCCTGTTCCACGTCGTTTTCCAAAGTCCTTGTCAAGTGTACTTTGTTTGTTTTAGTCAAGTTTTGTGCATACTTGGATGTCTCCGTTAAAGTATTACAAATTTTAATTCTATTTATTTTCTAAGTGTCGCTTACACTATTACTTGAGTGGCATCATTCCAATCTATCTATATAAATATAAATGGCGTATCTGTCTGTGATTTTAAAATATAATTGTGTTTTTCTAAGTTCATATGGTTATCGATCTGTCTATATAAATACAATTGGAATGTCTGTCTATGGAAAAACTATTTTTAAAATTTTTGTCTGCCGGGATTGCAATTGGTGGGTAAAATCGAACCGTCACCTCCACGTGGTGCCCACTGGATAACCAACCAACGACGGTAGTAGCGAGTGTGGGATGCTATAATCCCGCCTACCAGCGAAGGACTAGCAATCCTCCCTGGCAATATCAATTGCTATGAACCCGACAGCAGAGCCTCGGACCGGACGGATAACTCAACGACGAACTGGCAAACGGAAAAAGGACAATGATTTCGGAATATTTACATGGAACGTGCGAACTCTATACCAACCTGGTAAGTTAAGAGTACTATTGGACCAGCTTGAAAAATACAAGGCCGACGGCGATTCAAGAAGTTAGATGGTTGGGGAAAGGCATAATGGAGAAAAGGAATTACACAATATACTACAGCTGCAGAGATAAAGAGCACACTCTAGGTACGGCATTTATCGTTAGAAAAAGCTTAAAACAGGCTGTAATAGGATTCGAAGCAATAAGCGAAAGAATGTGCAAAATTCGAATTAAAGGCAAATTCCACAATTACTCCCTCATTAATATACATGCTCCAACCGAAGATAAGTCTGATGAAGAAAAGGAGGCCTTCTATGAAAACCTTGAGAGAAATCTCAGAAAATGTCCCAGGTATGATGTAAAAGTAATTATAGGAGAAGCTAACGCAAAAGTAGGGCAGGAACGAATCTATTACCCAACCATTGGAAAGCACAGTATACATCCTGAGTGCAATGATAATGGTCGTAGACTGGTGGACTTCGCTGCTGGAGCTAACACGAGTGGCTAGCACGAAATTCGAACACAGAAGAATACATAGAGTAACCTGGAAATCTCCTAATGAGGAGACGGTAAATGCTATAGACCATATACTTATTAGTACAAGGTACAGCTCCAGCATAATAGATATTAGAACGTACCGTGGAGCAAACGTGGACTCAGACCATTTTCTGGTGGGTGCTAAGATAAGAGATAGGATTTCGTGCGTTAGGACAGGAGGAAGGGTACAACAAAGCGAGCGAAAATATAATACCGCGGCCCTCAACGAAGAACAAATTAGGGAAGAATATGTAGCAGAGCTAAATATAAGGTTCGGTGCATCGAATAACGAAGCTACAAGTATCGATGCCAATATTGATGAGGAATAGGCAAAACTAAGTACCATAATAAAGGAAGCCGCTGCAACCAAGCTAGGCTATGAAAGACGAGTAAGACGTCAAGACTGGTTCGACGAAGAGTGCGCTAGAGTAACGAAAGATAAGAATGAAGCATATACTAATATGCTGCAAAGATATAGAACTAGAAATTCCGTAGCGACCTATAAGGAAAAACGACGACTAGAAAAACGTACGCACAAAAGAAAAAAGAAGACGTGGCTGGAGGAACAATTTGTAGAGATAAACGAACTCGGGAATAATAACGAAGTGAGAAAGTTATATGAGAAAGTGAACAAGCAACGTAAAGAGTTTAAACCCAGAGTATCGATGTGTAAGGACAAAAACGGTAATATCCTGAGCCAAAAACAAGAGGTTTTAGAAAGATGGGGGGAGTATTTTAATGAGCTACTGAATAGAGGCGACGAAAATGAGAGTGAAAGTGATGTGAATCAAACAAATAGAAACGCACCAACCAATAATGATAGTGATACTGGCGCTGCTAATGAAAGTGATGCCCCTACAATGGACGACGTACAAGAAGCTATGACGAATCTCAAAAACAATAAAGCCCCAGGAAAAGATAGCATAGCAATTGAGATGTGGAAATATGGGGGCCAAGAATTAAGGAATGGATTACATAAACTTATAGAATCGATCTGGCGTCAGAAAAAGATCCCACTTGAATGGACGGAAGGTGTGATATGCCCCCTGCATAAAAAAGGAGATCAACTCGTTTGTGAGAACTATAGGGGTATTACCCTCCTCAACTCAGCGTATAAAGTACTTTCCACTATTTTATACAAAAAACTTCTACCCATCGCAGAAGGCATAATAGGTAGTTATCAATGTGGCTTTCGACCAGGTAGGTCCACTACAAACCATATTTCCACTCTAAGAAGAATTTTGGAAAAATCATGGGAGTTCAACATCAATATTCACGTACTGTTTATAGACTTCAAGCAAGCATATGACAGCGTCAAACGTGAGGAGTTATTTAAAGCTATGGAGTGCTTCCGATTTCCAAAACACCTAATCGAAGTAACAAAAGCTACAATCGAGGTAGTACGATGCAGAGTACGAGTTGAACGAGACCTCTCAGATAGTTTCACATCACAGAGAGGCCTGAGACAAGGTGACGCGCTGTCATGCCTCCTATTTAACATAGTGTTGGAGAAGGTGGTGAGAGACGCTGGGGTAGAAACAACGGGATCCATCTTTAACAAGTCAACACAAACGATGGCTTATGCTGATGATGTCGCTCTAATAGGTAGGTCGTTTGCGAGTGTGAAAGAAACCTTCATCAAACTGGAAGCAGCTGCGAAAAAGATGGGATTGCTCATCAACGAAGCAAAAACTAAGTATCTTTGTACTTCAAAAAGATACGCAACTCCAAGACAAAATATCACCATAGATGCATATAATATAGAAACCGTTAAAGAATTTACGTATCTTGGAACCGTATTGCAAGCTGACAGTGGTGAGACAACGGAGATCAGAAGGAGAATAAACGTTGCTAACAGATGCTATTTTGGACTTCGACAACATCTTACATCACGCATTTTGTTTAGAGGAATGAAGTGTAAACTATATACCACGCTAATCAAGCCCGTTCTGATGTTTGGATCAGAGGCATGGACTTTGAAAGTGGATGATGAAACTCTTCTAGGCACTTTTGAAAGAAAAATTCTACGTATAATATTTGGCGGAGTCTGCGAAAACGGTGAATGGAGAAGGAGATATAATCATGAATTATACCAACTGTACCGGGGACCCGACATTGTCAAAAGTATAAAATTAAGTAGATTGCGATGGGTGGCACACGTACAAAGGCTTGACGATAGCGACCCCGCAAAAATAGCGTTGAATCGAATTCCTGATGGAAAGCGAAATTCAGGTCGACCAAAAAAGCGATACATGGACTCCGTTGAGGAAGATTTAGTAAAGTTAGGCGTACGCAACTGGAAGGCATTAGCCAGGAACCGAACGGCATGGAGAGAAATGTTGGAGGAAGCCAAGGCCAATAATAGGCTGTAGTGCTACAGATGATGATGATGGTATTGCGATTGGACTTTCACTGGAAGATTCTGTGCTTTTGCGGCCATATTTCAGACAGATACGACTATCAGATCCGACTATCGTGTCAGACTACCGGATTAGACCAAAAACTTCAACCGATAGTCGAAGGAAAGCAAGTGAACATTTTTTTATCATTCCAATTGTAGACATCACAGAGCTTTATCTAAATATCTAGATTTTCCTAATACTATCTTGATCGTATACTATAGGGAACCCTTCACTTAGGGAGCAATGGATATTTGAATAGAGCTCTTTCAGGTCTACAATTGCAATGATAAAAAAAGTTTGTCAGGGATATATTTTATCAGGGATATATTTTTTCCGACTATCTTATCAGTTTTTCGAAAGACAGACGTGGATATTTATTACTGGCCTTGCAAATACTACCTCTCTTGAAACTTAGCTTCTTTTAAAAATGACCTCCACGGACTTTAGTCGCTCAGGCTATGATATTTATTTATTGTAATAATAGTGACGTAGTCTTTCTGATCGTTTGTAGGGGCTTCTTTTTCACTCGATAAAAAAATATTTTGCTGATAGAGACGGGCGAGCTATAATTGGGTGTATACACATAGCTCTATAATGAAGGAATTATATTGATTAGCCAGGAGACAGATTTTATAGAAATAAAGAAATATTCATCTGAGCATTTTGTAAATAAATCAATAAGATAAGTATAGTAATTTTAAATATAATATGCTGGTCACTACAAAAACGCGGAAGACATATAATAAACTAAAAAGCAGAAAAAAATATATTCTTTTAGTTTAAAATGAACTAAAAAGTAAAAAATAGTTTTAAATGTAATGTTTTAATTGCGCCAGCCACTATTATGGAAAGGGCCCACCTTCCGAAATGTAAAAAAGCGTGGGCGCTAGCCAAAAGTTCTGGTGTTAATGAAACAAGAATATAGGTAAATAGTGCCACGCTTTTTTACTTCGTCCACCAGGAGGCACTGTCATGATTTTTTTAATTAGTCTCATACTGCCGAAAATACCTGCAGATAAAAGGGTTACTGTAGCACATAAAGTATCTATTGAAGCCGTTAACGGAGCAATGAAAAATTTCAGAAGTAAAAACCAATTATTTTGGGGAGTAACTGTTTTATTGGCATAGATTTCGGGCAAACGTTGCCAGTTGCCCCGACAGATACGCGGGCCGTAGTAATTTATGCACGTCTAAAATGATCACTCATTTATACATACCATGTTTCCATCGCACTCGAAATCTTCCGATTTCGGCAAAAATGAGGATTTCGGACGAAATCTCGTTTGAAATCTCATGTTTTAGCATATAAAATGAAATCGCCTTTCGGGGGAGATTTCAATGAAATCTCGATCGAAATCTTGGTAATGACTATTCAGCCTATTCAGCAAGTGTACTCAGCTTGGGGAAATTTCTCAGCTGTAAAAAATTTTGACAGTACGAATTTGTTATTTTTAAATTTTCTATCTTTAACGTTTAAAATGGAGCTTTAGGCCGCTATTACATTAGGATGCCATGGCAGCGTAGCCAGCAACGTAACTATGGCTACATCAAATTTTACAAGTTGCCAAATGCAGCGGCCAATGTGAGATGCCAATGTCAGATGTTATTTTTAAAATGGAAATCGAAGAAAAACTGTTGTTGTATTTGTGTCGCAAAAAGACATCAGAGGTTTGAAAAGGAATAAAAGGCGCTATTTGGTACACCCTATTTCTTTTTTACCCTATCTGAATATTTCTCTGAAGAACTATCCAAAATCGCCGGTCTGCTTTTAAAATAAATCTTTTCGTATCGAAAAGTTCCATTCCAACACAACAATAAAAACAAATAAAATACGGAAAGTGACAGCTAATCGGAGTAAAAAAATTCACCGGCGACGTAACCAAATAGATCTGGGATGTGTGAACGCTATGGCCACGCTTCTATTCTGGATACGTGGCCAGGCCGTCGCCAGGTCTAATACTCATAATGCAAATGTACATATTCCAGATGGCTACGTTGCTGGCTACGCTGCCATGGCATCCTAATGTAATAGCGGCCTAAATGAATGTTTATATTTTTTCCTTATTTTACAGCCTATTCTTTCCAAATTCCTCAGTTTTGTTGATATAATTAGGTTTTTAAAATTTGATGTGCAAGTTTGTTATGACAAGCGAAAACTGCTTGGTGCGATGGAAACACATCTTTAAGCTTTCGTTTTATCAAAACCTGCGGATTTCAAGTGCGATGGAAACATGGTATTATACCATGTTTCCATCGCACTTGAAATCCGCAGGTTTTGATAAAACGATTTGGCGAAATCCAAATGTGTTTCCATCGCACCAGGCAGTTTTCGCTTGTCATAACAAACTTGCACATCAAATTTTAAAAACCTAATTATATCAACAAAACTGAGGAATTTGGAAAGAATAGGCTGTAAAATAAGGAAAAAATATAAACATTCATTTAAGCTCCATTTTAAACGTTAAAGATAGAAAATTTAAAAATGACAAATTCGTACTGTCAAAATTTTTTACAGCTGAGAAATTTCCCCAAAATTTCCCACTTGCTGAATAGGCTGAATAGTCATTACCAAGATTTCGATCGAGATTTCATTGAAATCTCCTCCGAAAGGCGATTTCATTTTATATGCTAAAACATGAGATTTCAAACGAGATTTCGTCCGGAATCCTCATTTTTGCCGAAATCGGAAGATTTTGAGTGCGATGGAAACATGGTATTAGGGACAGATTGAAAAACGTCATTTAAAACAAAATATGCGAGGGCAATCAGAAAACCCAGAATTCAGTACTGTTCTCCTCAATATAGGATATAGAAAATGTTCTGAGATTAATGATATGACATTGAGCTGCTGGCTTTGTAAGTTCGTAATAGATACGGAAATTGTGATGAGCAACATTCATGACGATTTGCAAAACATCAACTCAAGCCGAAATGTATTTCGTCTCAAGCCGAAATGTATTTATTCGATTTTTTAAGGGCGTCAAATTGTGAATTTTCGGGCTGACACTGGGCACCAATTTTGCGAAATTGTTAACCTTTTTTAACGCTATTTTTGGGGAAAAATGTTGAAGTCGCCATGGGGAAGTTCTGCACAAGGTGCCAATTACCTGGGAATGTCAAAATCTACGCGCACGAGTCGTAGTATGATTGGCTATGTGTCTGTTGTGCACGTAGTACAAAATTTTCCCGATTTCCGCTCAACCTCGAGTTTTAAAAATGATGTTAGGTAGGTCAACAACCTGGTCTGCCTCTTTAGAGCCAGCTTCAATTGGGGATACATTCCAACCATCTGGAGGAAAGTCGTGGTGGTTTTTATCCCGAAACAGGGCAACAGACCCCTCGAGCTGCCTAAATCGTACAGACCTATCAGCTTAACCTCTTTTCTTTTGAAAACAATGGAAAGGCTGCTAGACCTTCATATTAGGTGCAAACTGGAGCTCTCTCTCCCTCTACATAGCTCCCAGTTCGCTTACTCTAAGGGTAAATCAAAAGAGGTTGCTTTACACCACCTGGTCAGTAAAATCGAAAAAGCCTTCCTCGCTAAAGAAACTGCCCTATGCGCGTTCCTTGACATCGAAGGTGCTTTCGATAACACTGGCTATGATTCTATCTCTAGAGCACTGGCTCTCAGAAATCTGGATCCTCACACGATTGAGTGGATAAATGCCATGCTTGCAGATCGTGACATTTCTTCTACCCTAGGTGTCTCCACCATTAGTGTTAAGGCTATTAAGGGGTGCCCTCAAGGTGGAGTCTTATCCCCGTTACTCTGGTCACTAGTTGTGGATGAACTCTTGATCAAACTATCTCAATCTGGTTTCGAGGTTATGCAGATGATCTTGCCATAATTGTCTCTGGGAAGTTTGACTTGACCATTACAGAGGTCATGAGAACGGCACTGCGAGAAGTTCAAAGATGGTGTACCAAGGAGGGTCTGTCAATCAACCCAAATAAGGCTGTCCTGGTACCTTTTTCCAAACGTTACAAAGTGGACCTAGGTCCTATCTGTATCCAGAATACCACAGTTGAGTACTCAGACTCAGTCAAATATTTGGGAGTAAATTTAGATAAGAGGCTGAACTGGAACGCTCAACTTGACTACGTCATCAGCAAAGCCACAAGGGCCATATGGGCCTGCAAAAGGCTTCTGGGTAAGACATGGGGTCTTACACCACAAATGATGTACTGGATGTACAATAGGATCGTTAAACCTGTTGTCACTTATGCTGCTATAGTTTGGTGGCCCAAGACTAAACAGGTTACGTCGATCCTCAAGTGCAGCAAGCTGCAACGGCTTGCTTGCCTCTCCATTACCGGAGCTATGCGGACCTGTCCCACAGCTGCAATGGAAGCAATCATTGGATTGACCCCATTGCATCTCTTCATATGGAAATCCGCCGCCATAAGTGCCTTGAGACTTCAGATCTCATCCAACTGGCCCCATACGGTCAAAGGACACATGGATATCCTTAAAAATATCCCAAGCATTTCCATCTGCCGCGTATCCGACCATATGGTTAGCCAACTGCGATTCCAAAGAAAATTCAGAGCGATTATCCCGGATCGCTCTGAGTGGGAGGAAATTATTCTTCCTGGGGATCCAAAACATCTCCACTGGTTTACTGACGGGTCAAAGATGGAACATGGCACAGGGGCTGGTGTCGCAGGACCCAACTCCAAGGTCTCGATTGCGTTGGGTAAGTGGCCCTCTGTTTTCCAGACTGAAATACATGCCATTGCGACCTGCGCTAGGCTCAACCTTGAGAAAGGTCTGAAAGGCGCCAACATTAAAATCTTTTCTGACAGCCAAGCTGCCATCAAGGCACTCTCAACGTGGAAGTTTTCTTCCAATATAGTAGCAGGGTGTTTTGACGTACTCCAGACCACGCCTGACCAGAAGAAACGAGGTCTCGCTCTGCTGGGTCCCCGGACACTGGGGTATCGAGGGAAATGAGGCTGCAGACAGCCTCGCGAGGGAGGGGTCTGAGACTTTGTTCCAGGGCCCAGAACCCTTCTGTGGCATCTCTTGGTCCACCTCCAAGTCCTTGATAGAGGAGTGGATTAAGAGAATAAACCTAGCCTATTGGGAGTCAGTCCCCGGTCTTAGACAGGCTAAAGATCTTATAAGACCCTTTGCCTTAAGAGGCACTATTACTCTAAACAGAGCGGGTCTAAGGCTGCTGGTGGGATATCTCACTGGCCATGTAGGACTGCGGTACCACCTCCACAACCTAGGTCTGTCTCAAGAGACAGAATGCCGACTCTGCTTGGAAGGCGACGAGAGTTCCACACATATTCTTTGTGAATGTCCTGCTCTGATCTGGCTTAGAAGAAGAACGTTTATCAGAGAGTTCTTGAGCCCTGCCCAAGTCCGGTCTTCATCAATTAAAGACCTTCTTGCCTTCATTCGGAAGGCCGATAGTCTGTTCCGCTAGTGGGGTAAAAGAATGGAGCATTTGTCATCAAAAAATTTTGTTAGAATTTGAAATTAACAAAGCAAAAAATTGAGGGTTATTGTAAATCTCACGCGATTTACAGTTATATTTTCAATTTTTGATGAAAAATGCGCCATTCTTTTAATTAACTTTTTCATTAAAATTGAAATTTCACGCTTTCTTTAAAATATTTTTTATTTTTTACTTTTCAGTACATTTTTTAGTTAATTAAAAGAATTTTTTTTAAAAAATTTTTTTAACCATTTATTTTATTTTCTACTTTTTAGTTTATTATATGTATTCCGCCATTTTATGATGGCAATTCTATTAGATTTAAAATTACGTCACACAGTTTACTGTATTCATTTGATACCCATGTCGTGGGCTCGGTGGAACATAATTGCAAAAACGGCCGCCATCTCGGAACCGTCTTCTTGATTTTTTTACAAAAAGGTCAGATTGCATTTAGTACTTATACATGATGAGTTGAACTCAAGTTGAACCCAAGTCTAACTACATGTAAACGGGAGTCGAGTTGGGTTAAGGTTGACTGAACTCGACTCAGCTCTGCTACCTGGGTTTAGTTGAAATTATGCATACGGACATGAGTTCAGTATTTGAGTAGTTGAATTTAGTTGACAGCAGCATCTCTGTGTTTGTTTGTGATTTTTTGTAACGTGTATTGCTTCTTTATTATCAACTCACCCTTAACTCAACTATTCATCTCATCATTCATACACATTAACCACCCGAACTACGAGTGTGTGCTAAATTGGAAGTTGATCGGTTATATTTTCTACTTTTTAGTCTATAATAAGCTTTCCGCAATTTAGTGTTGGCCGCCATTTTGAATTTGGAATGACGCCACATAGCTTATTGGGTTCTACCTGTCATATCCTTTCATTTGACACCCATGTCAGAGGGCCGCGGAGCACAATTTCAAAAATCGGGCGCCATTTTGGAACCGCCATCTTGATATTTTTACAAAATGGCCAGATTGCATTGTCATCCAAACTAAACGTGTATGCAAAATTTCAGCTCTATCCGAAACCGGGAAGTGGGTCAAATTTAACTTCCAAGATTTGACGACAAACAGTGTAAGTTAAATAAAAGAATTTAAAAAAACTTAGAACTTTGAAAAAAGGAAATGAAAAGTATTCTTACGGAATTCGCAAGAAATTACACAAAAATTTACCCATTTTCTCTCCCTGTACTTTCTCATGCAAGGGGGAATTTGTCTCACTCTCGTGCAAGAAGTTTCCAGAGACTTTAGCTTCGAGATACTATCATAAAATTTCACTCAAGAAATGTTACTCAAGATTTTACTCAAAAAATTAAGGAACAGACCTTCGTCTTCGAGAGACAAATCTCTCATTTATTTATACTATGCGGGAGAACTTTTGAAAATTCTGTAAAAGCATATCGACGAGGAAAAATTGCCCCGATGGCTCTATATTGTATATTGCTGACCGTCGGCAACGAGTAGGTATGCTCGGGTGAGAAAATGTCCGACTTTATCAATATTGTCAGTGGCGTTCCCCAAGGATCCATTCTTGGGCCTTTATTCTTTTCAATGTTTATTAATGATGTGACTAGCTCCCTGACCTTTTGCCAATATCATTTATATGCTGATGACGTGCAGTTATATATTAGTAAGCCCATAAACCAACTTGAAGATGGTGCCCGATCTATAAACCTAGACCTAAAGAATACCTTTAAAAGGGCCACTGAAACTAGGGTTGCCAACATTTCTTAGGCTGATTATAGTATTTTTCAGACTATGCTATAAAAAAATATAGTACACTTACAAAAAATATAATATTTCTTGAAAAGATTAAAAAAAGACAATTATTTGTTTGTTACTTGCTTATATTTTTATAAAAACTATATTTTTTTGCTCTTCTTGCATCGTTTAACAATTTTTTGTTCAAAACAAAAGTATCAAATGCTTTGTGGCATTCAACATTTAAATTAATATATATTAGTAGCTCATTTTTTATTAACGAGATACTTGCTCTGTTTCTCTCTTCTCGCCACTTCGGATTCATAATTGAAAATATCCTTTCTGTAAATGCTGAAGTGGCGGGAATAGAGAGCAAAAATGAAATAATCTTAAATAAATTCGGTAAGTTATTATCACTATTTTTAAAAATGTGCTGCCATTTTTGGCCAGTAGTACTGTCAGTAAAATTACTACAATCTTTCACTTTTGCGAAAATTTCTTT
Source organism: Thereva unica (assembly GCA_949987705.1). Taxonomy (NCBI): domain Eukaryota; kingdom Metazoa; phylum Arthropoda; class Insecta; order Diptera; family Therevidae; genus Thereva; species Thereva unica. Next base: position 69,028,120 of record OX465283.1, on the reverse strand, counting down.
TAATACTGATATTTCAGAATAAAGTTCGTCCATTTTGATACTTAACTTTTCTTATAAATTTACAACATCTAATATTACATCAAAATTATCAAATGAAATCTCGTGTTTCAAATTTAATTTTTGGATTTTGCACAACCAATTACTTTCATCAAAATTAAACCATTTATTTAAATAGTCCAGACATTTATCAATAAACTCTAGAAAGTTCTCTTTAATTTTATTACTTTCTGTAAGGGATGTGGCTTCTAAAGATTGCAAGAGTTTTTTGGTTTCATAACCAAAAAAGCAGTCTTTTTTACGTTGTTCTAGTGCCGATTTTAAAGTTGACATAATATTATACACATCTACGACTGTAATGTTATTACCTTCAAGTTGTTTAACAGCTTTATGAAAGTTATGTAAAAAATGACTTACAAAACTCAAAAATATTTGAACTTTACTGTCTCCATCAGTTTCATTCATCAATAATATATTTTTAATGTGTGTAGGGCACTCCTCTCCTAAACTAATAAAATAATTATTCAAAGGCTTCCAATTCCGAAGTATGTTGTCCACACAAGGCAGCAATGAAAGCCACCTAGTGCCAACATGTCGTTTCAGCTCATGCCATTCACATTCAATAGCAGCAAAAAAAATTTTAAGCTCTTCTCTTCTTACTGCAGATACGGAGAAATGGCTGTAAATTTTTAAAATTACATTCTCTACGTCAATTCTCAAAAAATTCATTGCATGCTTGACTGTGTTGTGAACTATGTGCGCATGACAATTGCCCTTAACCAAATTAGGCACTAGATGTTCTATATTTTTATACAGAGAATGGTGAATTCCGAAGTTCGCATTGGTATTATCTGCGCTCAGACCAGATATTTTATTAAACGATAGTTTGTTCTGGGTTAATGATTTATTAATAGCATCAAACATCCCATTTGCTGATTCATCGCAATTTTCGTAAAAGTCTAACAGCTTGTTTTGAATCCCATTCTCTATATCAAAATATTGAACAACTAAAGGAAATAGTTTGATATTTTTTCTGTTACTTGCATCAGTTTGCAAACAAAAATATAAATCGGGGGCATTTAAATCATTTAGTATAGTTTGCAAAGCAAAAGGTCCTAAAACTTCATTAACCAGTGCTTCCATTTTAGTGCGTCCTAATTGTATGTTTAAAGCAGTTTTAGAATCAACATATATGCTTTTATTAAGTTTCACGGTGCAGTTCACGCTGTTGTAGGATAGATTGTGCTTCACAGTATGGTAGGTTAAGGCAAGTTCACTGGCGGTTGTCTTGTCATCAGAAGTAATTGCAAAGGAAGCAGGGGAAGAGCCCGAAGAACCAAAAAAGCGATTTAATGTGGAAGTTTTCTTGCAAAGCTCAGCATTAAGTTTATGTTGCTTTGTCTCACCATGTTGTTTAATCTGTAATAAGTTCAAAATACCACACAAATACTCATAGAAATCGAAAAAAAAAATTATTGAACAAAAAAACAAGAAGTATGCAAATGCCTAATCTAAAAAAAATCACCTGTCCAATGCCGCTTTTCCCGATAGAAATTGATATGTTACATAATACACATTTCGCATTAAAGACATTTTGAGAATCTTGGGAAAGCCAATCATACACTCTTTCCCACTCAGTTTTATATTTTTGGAGTTTTTTTGGTATTTTCCGCTTTTTAGTGGGCGTTAGGAAAGCACTTGTTGACGCACTTTCATTATCACTGTCACTTTTCATAGTTATTTTAATAACTTCAATTTCTCACTAAAAAGACGACACTAAAATGTGTATGCAAGTGAATACAAAATGCCAAAAAAATTTAGCAAAAAGAGTTACATGTAAGATCAAAAGTTTGAAGTTTCTCAGTTTGAAATAACAGGCGCGTTCGGTTCGAAATTGTTCGGAAAACAAAAGGCCTCTATTCAGTCGCGCCCCTTCGCGGAAGTTTTGCGGCACAAATGTGGAGTGGGTAAAATGGTAAAATTTTCAAAAATTCAGCCGTCCGTCGTCGTATTAATTATTAGGCAGTAGCGTTCCCTGCGTTTTTAAATGTCATGCAAACTTCCGCTACTTAAATATAGTATTTTTGCGTACTATGTATTAATTCAACAGTATATAGTACGGCGTGTCGAAATATAGTACAATACTATATACTAGTTGGGATCCCCGTTACCGAAATTCGGTCACAAAAACAATAAATATATAAAATTCATGATTTGTTCGAATTTAAATTCAATTTAGATATTTTTATTTAAAAAAAAAAATTATACGAAATGGCGAATTTTTAATTACTATGAAATATTTCCATTGTCGCTCCAGAGCATCTAAAATTTCCCAGGATTTTTTTAATCGCATCCATGACGTCTTGCTTGGTTATGTAGTGGAAAATAGCAGCAACATCAGTAACTACAGCATCATTAAAACGACGAATATCAACTTGGTTATTAACTTTTATGATCATAGAAACTTCTGCTGCAATATTCTCAGGTCTTTGACAATATTCATACATGGACCTGAATGAGTGAACAAAAGGATTAATCCGATCTAACTCCAAACCTATTTCACGCATAATATCAATATTACATTCAATATTCGCATTTCTATTTATTCTATGATTAGCAGCAGTATCTACATCATAGAAATACAATTGTGTATAACATGGAGGTCGGCCATAGCCAGGAATTAAGGCACCAGTTCGGTGATAGAAAATGTTATGGATTTTAAAATGATATTCCATTTGCAGTGTCATTTGACAAATTACACTCAGAGCTAATCATTGCAAAGGCAGCATTATACGAACGAATATTTGCAAAAAAAAATTTAGAACGATTTTTAATACCACTTTCATTCGACGTTAATCCTTCAAAAAAATTATTGAAAAAGTAATTTTGAGAAAGTGGAGGTAAATTAACTTTGCCTTTATGAAAATGCCTCAGTATTACGTAAAGTTAATTCAGTCAGAAAATGTTTGGCACGACAAAAATGACAACTCATATTAAGGCTGGCCGAACACGTACGGTTTCCGTGTTCGGTTTCCGAATTCGGAATTCCGACTCGGGATTCCGTGAACTTAGCGCAGACGTTCGGTTTTTTGTATTAGGAATCGACAAAAATTGACGGATCGACAAAAAATACTGCCACAAAATACAACAAAATATAAAATGTACTCGGCACAGCACTGGCGCGGTTCCGAATAGAAATTTCCTGACGTGTGCGCCGGTTAAGCAAAAATGTATGTGAGCGCTGCGTTCGGGATGACGCCATTCGGTTTTTTTCCGTTCGGTTATTCCGAACGCAAGTCCTGGCTTCCGAACCGAATATCAGGAATGGTTTCCGAACGGAATATTTAAGAACGTGCGCGGTAAGTAGAATTATTTGTATGAAATGCCTGCATTCGGTTGTCCGAGTACGGAAACCGAATTCGGAAACCGAACACAGAAATCGTACGTGTGCGGCCAGCCTAAAAGAACCACACGAAAACGAATCAAAATTAACCGGAATAACATTCAAAGCACATTTAAAAAAATCAGTCAAAATTTCTAAAGGTGCAACACCATCAATAAACATTTCATTATGAAATGCATCAACATTCATTTCATTCACACCACTATTCAATTCATTATTTACAACATTCATTTCATTAGCACTACGTAAATTTCTAACGCGTCCCCGTCGTTGTCTTGGCATTTCGAAGACCTCGATTTTCGTGATCAGCGACCCCAAAAACGTTTAGGGTTCGATTTTCTTAACGGTGTAATTTTGGAACACCATAACGCGCGTTTTGAATGAACTAACAATACAGTACCGTGCATATTAATTGAATCAAACACATACTTCGCAAAAAAATTGTTTATTATTATTATTATACATATTTCGGTAAAAATCAGTATTGAATATGACCTCCCCTCGCTTTTAGAACCAGGTTTACGCGTTGAGGCATAGATTCCACCAAGCTTTTACAATTTTGGACAATTTGTTCATCCTCATACCATACTTGATTCAGTGAACAAATTAAGCTATTTTTTGTGGTGCAATCCATTTTTGCGAGTCTTTGCTTGCAGATAGCCCATAGGTTCTCTATCGGATTTAGATCCGGGGAGTTCCCTGGCCAATCTAAAACAGCCACTTTGTTTTCGGAAAAGTATTTCTTCATTTTTTTGGAATTATGACAAGGAGCCAAATCTTGCTGGAATATCCCATTTTTGGACGGAAACCTCTTGTTCAATTCAGGCTTCATTTTTTCTGCCATTATCTTTTCGTACTGGTCGCTTTTCATCATCCCTTCAACAGGGACGAGTGGTCCTACGCCCTCGTACGAAAAACACCCCCAAAACATTTTCTTTTCGGGGTGTTTGGGTGCTTGTTGAATGTGGGCTGTGTCTAACTTCTCTCCAGCACTACGACGTACAAACTTTACAACTTGCCCCTGGACAAAAAAGTGAGTCTCATCGGAGAAAAGTACTCTCTTCCAGTTCTCTACAGGCCAATCTTTATGTTTTTGTGCCCAGAGAAACATCTTTTTCTTTATAGCCTTTGTTAGCAGCTGCTTCTTGACAGGTCTCCGGGCAAATCGTCCTGCTTTACAAAGTCGTCTGCGTACTGTGGTCACATGTAGATTAATTCCATCTGCCTTTAGTTCTCGGGTGAGGTCTACAGCTGACATCCTGGGGTTCACTTTACTTCTTCTAATTAAAAGTGCATCATCTTTAGCTGTAGTTTTTCTCTTGGGTCCACATTTTCCTGCCCTACGCACATCAATGTTGCCCGTTTTTTGGTGCAGTTTGATGATGCGACAAACCGTGGCTTGAGAGACTCCAACCTCGACAGCAATTTGTCTCTGGGTCTTGCTTGTATGCTCGTGCAATGTGATTATCTTTATTCGCTGTTCTACCGAAGAATCCATTGTAACTTAATGTATAGTCGGGAGCAAAAAAAACCAATGAAAACAAGATTCCTAGAATTTAAAAAAACACAGCGAAAGCACGTATACTAAGAGCACCACTTTAACGCGTGAATAATCTTTTTCGACTGTTAAATAGCGGACGACATTTAGGGTTGTCATATTCGAGAGAAAAATGAGCCTAAAGTTGGAAAATAAGAAAATTTACCCTTGATTCAATTAATACGCACGGTACTGTACAACTCAATAATACTATACACAAAAAAGAGTATAAAAAAAATGCACGCACAAAGTGACCGAGTTTTTTTAAGTCAGTTATGCCGCCAAAAATCTACACAAACGCTTGTTTTCTCTGTTTCTCATTCGCTTCACTGAAACGGCATTTGTGTCAATCGTAGGCTACTCAGCTCTACGTTGATGCTCACAAAAAATTCAAATTTTCCAACGGCTTTTTAAAATTCGAAAAATTAAAATCGCTATAACTTTTTTATTCGTGAATCGATTTCGTTGAAATTCCTTATTACAAAACTATGCCATAAAAAGAACATTTTCTGAAAATTTAAACGAAATCGGTCCACGAACAAAAAAGCCTTAGCGTGTACAAACTTTTTGTTTGCCTATTAATATATAAGATGAAATGCCTGCATTCGGTTGTCCGAGTACGGAAACCGAATTCGGAAACCGAACACAGAAATCGTACGTGTGCGGCCAGCCTAAAAGAACCACACGAAAACGAATCAAAATTAACCGGAATAACATTCAAAGCACATTTAAAAAAATCAGTCAAAATTTCTAAAGGTGCAACACCATCAATAAACATTTCATTATGAAATGCATCAACATTCATTTCATTCACACCACTATTCAATTCATTATTTACAACATTCATTTCATTAGCACTACGTAAATTTCTAACGCGTCCCCGTCGTTGTCTTGGCATTTCGAAGACCTCGATTTTCGTGATCAGCGACCCCAAAAACGTTTAGGGTTCGATTTTCTTAACGGTGTAATTTTGGAACACCATAACGCGCGTTTTGAATGAACTAACAATACAACTCAATAATACTATACACAAAAAAGAGTATAAAAAAAATGCACGCACAAAGTGACCGAGTTTTTTTAAGTCAGTTATGCCGCCAAAAATCTACACAAACGCTTGTTTTCTCTGTTTCTCATTCGCTTCACTGAAACGGCATTTGTGTCAATCGTAGGCTACTCAGCTCTACGTTGATGCTCACAAAAAATTCAAATTTTCCAACGGCTTTTTAAAATTCGAAAAATTAAAATCGCTATAACTTTTTTATTCGTGAATCGATTTCGTTGAAATTCCTTATTACAAAACTATGCCATAAAAAGAACATTTTCTGAAAATTTAAACGAAATCGGTCCACGAACAAAAAAGCCTTAGCGTGTACAAACTTTTTGTTTGCCTATTAATATATAAGATTATAGTACGGTTGGCAACCCTAACTGAAACTGACCTCGATCTCAATCCAGCTAAGACCAATGCGAACGTTCTTTTTATAAAAATCCACTGGATTTGTCCACATTTCCGAAAGTATATTTAAACAGCGTACCTATTCCTTACAATAACTCTGTTAAAAATCTTGGAATCATTTTTAATCAAACCTTAACATGAAGTAATCATATTAACAGTTTAATTTCTAAGATATACGTGACACTTAGGAAATTTTCCATTTTTTTTGTTTAAACGACGTTTATGATTTTTGTACCTGCACGATACCGCGCGAACTAAAAACTATATCGACTTCATTCAGGTGCCGAAAAAAGAATATTAACTAAGAAATGCTCTGAAAAAAATTTCATAATATTCGGTCGGGCCTTTTTTGTTTAAATAGAAAAACATCAGTTCTGATACAGAAAGACCTTAAATTGACAAGTTTTGCTAATATCTAATAAACTCGATGGAATGAGACCCGTTCTAAACGAAGTGATCTTTTTTGGGTTCGGCACAGCGATAGCCTTCGAACAAATCATCACTTGTCAAAATCCGACAACCTTTCAAAATCATGCAAAAATTTCGTTACCCTTTACAAACAGCGCGAATTTTTCAAACCTTGGATTAGCACTTTTTGGCGGGGAATTGTTTTCTACGCGTGATACAGTTTCGGGAAATTGCGGTTTATCCCGTAGTTACCGCAAAATTTGTTCTTTTTGGTCAAGTCTGACAAGTACTTAACAGTTACAGTTTTGCTAATATCTCCAGAAAGCTTTGGAATTCCCAAATGAAGTCGTTCGCTTCCCAATTTGTCAACGGCGCTTCAGCACGCTCAATACGAATTTGAACACCCGCTTTAGTGCAGCGAACGAAATACGGAGGACATGTTTGTTTGCTAACGTTCAGGAAAAACAAATTCTCTAGAAAAATCTTGTGGATTTACTATACTACTATTATAGTTGTTTGAACTAGCTTCTCTCGGGATTGCTTTGTCATCAGTTCTGATACTAGCCAATTTTCCACTAGTGCTAAACGTATAACTATTTTGTAAGAAGTCAGTTTATTCCATCTTCGTTCATCATACTGGGAAGTTGATCGTGTGGACCGAAGGGGTCAAACCCACATCCCAACTAGTTTGTTATATATTTTCAACTTATTTCGTTTCAAGAATAAACATTTATTGTTTTAAAGTAATTTAAATTAAAAGAAGGAATTCAATTAAATACAACTAACATTATATTAAGAAAATTTGTTGATGGGACTGAATTCAAAAATCATTTTAAATAATTTTAATAAGGTACAGCAAACCAGCTTGAAGCAACGAATGCCAAAAGATGTCCATGCTACAATCATTCTATGAATAATTTTCTTGCAAAGACTTGCAGTGAGGCGTCCTGCAGAAATGCTATGGAAACTATGAAAAAAGTGATTTAGTTCGCTAATGCTTCAGCTACTATAAACGGATTCACTTATTTCAACAAGAACTCGGTGTAGCTTTCAAAGGTCTTTGCAAAACTAGATGGGCGGAAAGACACGGTGGCGTTTTGCAATTTCGTACGAATTTGCCAGAAATCATGAACGCACTCGACAAAATCGAGAATTTTGCTTTGCGATGCGCTGGAAACTACACAACAACTCAGTATCTACTCTTCTGCAGTCTGAGTCGGTAGACTTGGTTTGTGCAAATGATACCCTTCAAGATGTGTTGGCTATTCTACAGTCAAGTCGAGAAAAGGCATCTGAATGCTTTAAAGATCTTTTCGTCGAGACGAAAGTGATGCAGAAGGAAGAGGTATTCAAATTACCACTCCACGCAATTCCTCAAAAGCTCGATAAGAACATCGATCTTATCCACCGCCAGATAACTTGAGATCAGTTTATTACTTGAGATCAGTTTATATCCCGGCCTTAGACTACGTTACAATACTTTACGTTGTTGTTGTTTTTAATCTTAATTTTTCCTTCTGCCATTCCTTTTCTTTTATTTCCGTAGCAACACAGCTGTCAAAAAGTTGATTCAAAAATTCAGTGAAAGAATCCAGAGGTTCAAAACATCTGCCCACCCCATCGTCCTCTCCTACTCTCTTATTCGCAAACGACTTTTCAGCAGATTTTTGTTGGTTGGATGTTGACCCATATGAAACTGCCCGATGTGAAATTTTGCGCAAACTATGAAAATTATTTCACCCATCCAGCAAGTGTTTGTGTCTTTTTCCATTGTCTTCCCCTGGGTTAAAAAAGCGCTCTTATGGGGCACAATTTGGCATAGTGCACCGGGCCCAAAAAAAGCAAGCTCCGGCACTGGGTGTAGGGCTGACAAATATAAATAAAAACATTTAAATGATAAAATTAAGCCTTCTTGCTTTTTGTTTATTATGAAACTGCCTTTGTTGAGCAGCATAATTTTTCTATAATTATGCGAAATATTTCTCATCCCTAAATTTAAAATAATTTAAAAAAAAATGCTGAAAAAAAATCCTATGAATGCGTGAGCCTTTTCATTCATAAAACTATAGTTCTCCGCAATCGCAAGCAGCACAACCTCTTCAGGCAGAAGCGCGCATGCGACTGGCGGAAAACGTCAACAATCTAGTAATCAAAGTGATAAAAACACAAATTTCGTATTTTTTAGTAGAAATTGCTACAAATTATTTCTGAAGCAAATGTGCGAAATACAAAAACCTTAAAATAAAAAAATGTATAAAAAGGGGCGTTTTTCATTCGTAATTTGTAAATTTTTTAAATAATCATTGAAGTCCCAGAACAATACACCTCCCTCTACCAATACGCAGTCGTGACTGATTAAATGGCAGCAAGTTATTTGATAGTAGGAGCTAAATAAAGCTCTGTCCGAGCTTTTAAGCATTTTTAAGAGCTTTGCTGGGGAACATGCGCGGAATGTCACGACGTTTGAAAAAATCTATACCATGTTTTCAATCATTTGCTGCAGGCTGTGAAAGCTATCTTGTTTCATATTGCTGCGTATGATGTTGGTTACAAATGCTGGAGCATGGTGTTCTGCCTGCAAATGCTTCACATACACATACAAAAAAAAACTCCACACTTCTAAACAAAAGTACCATTTTACTATATAAAGTTGGACCATGAAAAAAAAAAGCTGAAGGAAGCAAAGTATTTCACAGGCTTTGGAGAGGAAAGCTTTGAAAAACTGTAAGCAAAATAGCAGCTAGAGATAGCGAGATAGCATTAATTTACAAGCTTGTGTATTCACTGTTACATATTTAGGATACGTTGTCACGAATATAACGTTCGAGCGCCTTGCGCTCAGTCACCCAGAGTTTTTTTTATTTAATGCCCTTCTTAATCTGAACCAAGAGATAATGAATGAATATATGTATAACCAAACTCAACACAAATTGCAAAATAGAAAACATAGAGGATCAATGGAAGAAGAATATGACATTTTGGAACAAGGTATTCATAGTTCTGCAAGAGACACTGCTTTCCAAGTACTCAATAAAAAAATAGATAAACTCACTGTACAAACTGAAAAACTGAGTGAAGGCAAGGAAAATTTAAGAGGTAAAGAAAATATTAATAATTCCCAAAAAGAAACTTTGAAAAGTTTGAGAAGGAAAATTAAGTGCGAAATTCAGAAGAATGTTGAGGAATACAATAATAGAATGGTCAAGTCAATTATCGAAGATACAAAATCAATGAAAAAAAGTACTAGAAAGTATTATGGATGGAAGAGAGTGTGCAACATGTTTAAATAAAGAAAATTTAAATAATAAAGTAAGAAACCGTAAAGAAATCCATGAACCAGCCACTGCTTTTTACTCCGACCTATACACGTCCGCCCTTTCTGCAGAGCAAATAGAAGAACAAATGCCAACAGACACTTCAAGCATCCCAGCATTTCTACCACCAGAGATTGAAAAGTCAATGGACGACCTACAAAACGAAAAAAGTGCTAGAAAGAATGAATTCAAAGCAGATGTGCTAAAATTAGTGAAAGAAGTATTGGTGAAAAGTTTGACGAATTTATCCAATCGAATTCTACAAGAAGAGCAGATTCCGGCGCAATAGACTACCTCGACTGTAATTTTACTGCATAAAAAAGGATATAGATAAAATATTAACAATTATCGTCCAATAAGATTGATTTCTACTTTATTCAAGTGTTTAATTGGCCGAATGAAAAATAATTTTGAAGAAAATCAACCTAGAGAACAACAACCAAGTAGGATTTAAAACACAATTCTCTACAGCTGATCATCTTCAAACGATAAACCTAATTTTAGAAAAGTGTTTTCATTGATTTTTCCAAAGCATTCGATACCATCGAAGACGTGGCAATTTGGAAGCATGGTTTTATCAGAATTTTAAAAAAGTATTTAAATTAGCATTTAAAGGAGACAAAACTCCAAAATGGCTGAAAATTGGTACACAGTTTCCTTGTGACATTTTAAGAAAACAATTTCGGAATCTTAAAAAGCTGTCGACGCGAAGTAGAATATTGCAAGCCTATTGAAAAAACTAGAGAAATGGGAACTTAGGCCACGAATGGTGTTATGAACGTATACAGATATCGCTCGTCCCATCCTCACATATGAATCAATAGTATAGTGGTCAGCATTAAGGAAGGAGTATAACTGTTCCAATCTAGGCAGAGTCCGGACAATCAGGGACGCTTTCATAGGTGCGAGTGGTGCACTCGCACCGGGCCCCATTGGGCGATGGCGCTAGTTCAGATAATTGGATTAAACAATTTTTTTTAAAATATTCAAAAAAAAATAATAATTGAAATCGCATGAAGTTACACAAAATCTCAACATAGTACACACATTTTATCCCAGTATCTCATGCAAGAAAAAGCGGGGAAATTTGGCTACCCCTCGTACAGGAACTTACCCGGGATTTTTGCTTCGAGATTTTGATATAATTTCTGCTGAATTCAATGATTTTACTCAAAAAGTAAAGGAAGAGAGCCAAAACTAAAATTTCAGAAAGAAAATCCACCAACTGAGAGAAAAATCTCTCATTCAACTGATGTTCTCAAATTTTAACACTTTTTAAAAATTTTGTAAAATGCACCATGTCAACTCACACAAAGGAAAAAATGTTCCAGTGCCTCTGTATTGCGTATTGTTCAAAGCCTTCTTCATTTATTACTTCTACATTCTACATTCCTTTTTTCTACACCTTCTACATTCTACATTCACTTGAATTTCCAGTTCGATTAAAAGTTGCGATGTTTTGAAAAACATATAAAATTAATTTCTCTTAAGCTGCTTAGTGAGACCAGGACGGAAAGTAGAATAGACGCGTTAAAGCTAGTAGTTCGTGAATTAGATGATGTCTACGGGGAGTAAGTAGAACTTCCTCAGGCAGGGGAACGCGTATAAAAACATACAGCAGAGTCATTAGGAAATAAAATTACTCAGTTATATGGTAAAAAAAATAAATATAGCCAATGTATACTTACAAAGCCCAAATGTCTCTTTATATGCTGCAGTTGATATTTTAAATTCCACAAAAGGCTTTTTGATAAATTTACGATCGGAAACAACATTTCATGAATTCATTGAAAAACCAAAGCAACTTGTTGTTCCAATCCTTGCGATCAAGATGAAAGAAGCTTTTTTTATATGATTAGCTAATGGGGCGCAATATTGCCTACTGCACCGGGCGCAAAAAAACCACGCGCCGGCCCTGCGGACAATGGCATACATACAAAAACTAAACTAAACCTCCTAAAGCTATACCGCACAAACCTAGTCAAAGCTACAGATGTATATACGGGACACTGGCCTATAGAAGAGCATTCATCAAGAATGGGCATTCCATTCAATACATCATGCCGCAGCTGCAAGGATCCAAATGAAGAAGAATCTATTGTGCACTTCGTATGGACTTGTACGCGCTAGCAGGGTCGAGCAGAGTTCATGCAGAGTTCAGCCAAAAACTGAACGACCTTGAAATCTAGCAGCAGAGCACCCAACGAACTTGATACAATTCTTGAATGCCTCAAAATTGATCTAAAAACCGTAACCATGGGCCTCGCTACCTCAGCCAACGAATTATCACGGCGATTGCTCCACCGAAGTAATCGCTCTTCTGCCCCACGACCAACTTATAGCCACAGCACCAGAGCAGCAGTCGTATGTTGTCTGTATTTTCGAACTCCTACAATATCCAAGAGTTCAAACGCAGGAATCTACGTCGTCTTCTTAACATCTTCTCCTGTCTCTATTTTCGGTATCTTTTAAATATAAGACTTTTTTCTTGATTACTCAATATCTCGTAGACGTAGCTTCCCAAATCAACAAATGGTAGCTTAAACTTCGAGGATTATAGTACATTTAGACTCTAAATTTTAGAGATTCAATATTTTATAGAAAGATGATTTGTGCGTCGTAATCTCTGGGTTCCGGATCATTAGTCGATCCTGTTGGTGCCGATGGTGTGATGGTGGCGCTTGCTCTAGTCAGCAGGGTGCATTCCTGAACCGATCGCATGATCGCAAAATAAGTCTTTTCCTAACTGCAGCTTTACAGCTGGGATTGCGTCTGAGAGGTAATAACTATTACAGGTATTGCATGTTTAACCAAAAGTTTGTTCCGTTGTTTTCTTTTTTGAGTTATGTATTTCGTTTTTTGTTTGGAACATGATTTTGTCCTATAGTAGGAGTTTTAGCTTCACTTCAGTCTTCACGGTTTACAAAACGAAAGAAGCTGTAGCTAATGAATTAACTGATTTTTGTTTGTGCTGTTCGAATGAAGCAATTACGCACTCAGGCATGAAATCACGATAAAATACTATAACAGATATTACTCAATCAGTATTTTTAAACTGCAAGCTCAATTCGTTTAATAGTAGTAAGTTAATCGGGTAAATAAATGAAATTGGAGAATTAACCACTCACACTGGGTCGTTTTCACAGTGCTGCCATTTCAATAAATTCGGTTTATAATATAAAAAACGCACAAAAACCTAAATATTTTTTTAAAATAAGCTCATTATCTCAGTTATCAGTGAGAATAGTTTTATGCCGCCGTGAAAGACAATAATTTTTAAAACAGTAGTTGCATTATTTAAACATTTGAAACACTTATTTCAATTCATCAAAAAAACAATTACTTTTAATCGATTAATTTACCTTTATCAGTTATGGTGTGTTTTCTTTGGTAAAAATGCGCATTAATTCAAAATTTATAGAATAATTATTTTGTAGACTATAGAACAATGCAAAAGTAAATGTCCGATTAAAAATTTGCAATGAGCTAATCAAAATGCACTTTTAAGGTTATTCTGATAAATGATAAATTTATTAATTTAACTTATCTAATTTCAAAGTACACATTATGATCAATCGAAACCATGCAATTTTTTAAAACAAAAACAACAATGTTTATTTATATATAAGTGCAGAAATGCTTTAAAAAGGACATAAAGGAGTTTTCTTCTTATCCTAATTGCTGTTGCGATTCGTATAGCTAAATCAAGGATATTTCGTTTTTCACCCATCTAATCGCATGTCAGATCCAGTTAAAGCCTAGTATGGAGCTCAAACGCGGCCACGTTATCAGGATGGAGGACAATCGTATCCCAAAACGGCTTATAGCTTCAGAAATTTCGGGAAGTAGGCCAGTAGAAATTAATTTAGAATCAATTCCCAGGCGAACGAATTAATTCAATTTGTATTCTCTTGTATGAAAAAAATGAATTACATTTACACGGCCATTATTCGGTCTGAATTACAAAGTAATTTATTCTGAATTAGTTACAAAGTGTTGTATTCTGAACTAGTAACGAAGTAATAAATTCAGAATACAATACTTTATAAGTAGTTCAGAATGGATTCCTTTGTAATGCATACCGAATAAATGTACTCTAGCCTACGCAATGGCCTTATGTAATTCATTATTTTAATACAAAAAAATACAAATGGAATTAGTTCGTTCACATGTAAATTGATTCTAAATTAATTCCGAATTCATTTCAAATTCACTAAAAATTTTCCCAACTAAAAAGCTACTTTAGCCGTCGCGGCTTGAAGCATAAACAATGAATGAAAATCTCTTCGGGAGATTCCACAAAGTGTTTATGAAGAAGAGATTGAGAGAGGACGATAGAATGGACAAAATTCCCATCGCCCTCTCTCACCCCCTTCTCCATAAACCACTTCTGCTGCCGGCTCTTTAGTCCAGTAAATAGGTACTTTTTATTTGCGAAATATACCGCACGCGATTTTTTTTTACCAAATGTGAATGAACACACGATTACCTACAATTCTTGCTTTTATCATTTTTAAATAGGGCTAATATTTCACGAGTAATAGCGCTTTAAATGTCGCAAAATGTAAATTCAAAAAAAAAATTTCCTAATATCTTTTTCTTTCCCCGTTTCATTTCAAAACTGATTATATCGTGTGTTGAGCTCATCATTGCCCACATTTGTTGCCTTTATTTTTTTCTATAAAGTTGATATTTATGGATTTATTACACCTCAAAAGTTTATTAAAAATGGTTTTTTGCAAATACCTAGTCAACTGTTTATTTACGATGACAAGTTATACCAACAAATATGTTTGTTATAAAATTCCGTTGAAATTTTACTTTAAACATTTTTTTCTAGCATTTATACTTTAGCCGCAATTCAGCGCCATATAGATACACACGTTTCATATAGATACACATTAATGTTCATACATATAATTAAGAAATTTCGTTGGCGTACAAACGATTTTCCACACCACCCTGGAGGTCGAGTTTTTGTCGCGTTTTTTTATTGTGGTTTCCCCAGTAGGCCTAATCCACAAGAAAACGAAACAATGATGCTATAACATGTTAGCCAAAGTCTAGAAATTAACAAGTCTTTCATCTTCATATGGTTAATGAGTGAAAGGCGAACAGCTGCATGCACAAGTTTTTCAAATGACGATGTCAGGCTATCAGAGAGAGAATGCAACATTTTTATACGCGCTGGAATACAACCATAAGTCGGAAAACTTTATGAGTTTATATGGGGATGTATTGGTGCATATTTGCTCGTTTGTTTTGATTTATGAAAGAAAACATCTGATTCAATTTTCTTTCCTTTTCTGCTCTGCATACTTTATCGTAAAGAGAGAATCTGGCTTTGTCTGGCCGAGTTCACGAAGTATGCGTTGAGTTTTGCTCAGCAGTGATGTTCATATATGCACGCACACAATCAACGGTCGGAAATTTTTGTATGAAGATGAAAGACTTGTTATTACTAGACTTTGATGTTAGCCTCATAATGTTTCGAAGATGTCGGTTCACAATCGGATAGACCAATGAAGCTGCCATCTAATGACTTGACGTTGTCTTCGTCGAATGATATATCTGGGAGACTTGAAAACTCGCAAATGTTCTCATTTATTTCATTGTTTTCAAGGAGGTTTGCATCCTTCGTCACATTTTCGCAATTTCCTCCACTGCAGTTAGAGCAAATTATGGTACATTTGAGATCGGCCTTGCGGCATCCACAGGAACCCCCACATTTTTTCCTACATTTGCAGGATATTAATTTTAATAAATTTGCTGGTGCCGGAGCAATTGTCATTGGGACTGGTTGTAAGCCAAATCTTGTTCGTTTCCAGTCCCATTCCTCCGGGTCTTGTTAACTGAGCCGTTCAGTGCACAAATTGATTAACTCCATAAAACAAACAGTTAGGAAATGCGATGAAATAATGTACCTTGTCTTCCAAAATTCCCTTTATAATATCATATATATATTTATAAAAAAAATGTCTTTTAATGGTGTTAATCTTTATTATTCAGAAAGTTATTATAAATATAAAAAGTTATGAGTATACCAAGTGCTTTGACATTTAAATATGAGATTTTTCAAAAAGTGGAGTTAATCGATGTGTGCACAGAACGGCTCAACTATCAAGCCAAGTTTGCACTTGATGGTATACTCGAAATGAGTGAAGTCGAGCAGCATCTTTAGTTGGAGGCAGAGCTGATAAGTTCACTTTGGTTTTTGTAGCCGATTTTCCAAAACATTTGAGCCTTAGTGAATGCTTAAACAAACGAATTTCCGGACGATTTTCCTTGTCGATTAACGCGAGCAACTCAGAAACTCTAAATTGACATTCCGCACTGTTCGTTATAAAGCTACTAATAACTTGCATCACCTCGGACATTTCTTTATTATGACGACCCCTTTTTCCCCCTGTAAATGGTGTGGTTTTCAAATCTCGCATACAGGAATGATGATACCTAGCACCTGTAGCTTTGGCATCAGAAACATTTGCAATACGTTGCACAATGTCCAAACTTCTTTTATCATTCCGATTCTGCAAACGTACGCCAACGAAATTTCTTAATTATATGTATGAACATTAATGTGTATCTATATGAAACAATCGGCACTGAATTGCGGCTAAAGTATAAATGCTAGAAAAAAATGTTTAAAGTAAAATTTCAACGGAATTTTATAACAAACATATTTGTTGGTATAACTTGTCATCGTAAATAAACAGTTGACTAGATATTTGCAAAAAACGATTTTTAATAAACTTTTGAGGTGTAATAAATCCATAAATATCAACTTTATAGAAAAAAGTAAAGGCAACAAATGTGGGCAATGATGAGCTCAACACACGATATAATCAGTTTTGAAATGAAACGGGGAAAGAAAAAGATATTAGGAATTTTTTTTGAATTTACATTTTCCGACATTTAAAGCGCTATAACTCGTGAAATATTAGCCCTATCTAAAAATGATAAAAGCAAAAATTATAGATAATCGTGTGTTCTATAAATCTTAGGAAGGACCTTTTTTATGGCGGGCTAACCGTTAACGAAATATAGTGCAAAGAAAGTAATGTATAAAGTTTGAAGCACTATAACTCCGAACATATTGACTTTACAAAAAACAATTCTGAACAAAAAAGTTAAATCACTTATTTATCTACAAAAAAGATTATATACACTTTTGTCGTAAAACGCATAGTTTCTGAGATATAGAATTAAACGCGTTTCCCTTCATTGTAAGTGAAGCATAAGGGTGGGGATGACGCCATTTTGAATTTAAGCTCATAAAAATATGTAAAAACATTTGGTAAAAAAAAAATCGCGTGCGGTATTTTTCGCATTACGAAGGCCTTTTTTCGACCTATTTACTGGACTAGCAGGGGATACTAAAATCTCAGAGCGACTATAATACTCGGTGACTAAGAGACACGTCATATGTAATCAGACGGCGGCGCTCATACAGGGATAAGCTGATGGTGACATATACAAGCGTACATGCATTGCATTCAGCGGTGCCATGATATGTGGCGAATTTCCTCTGACACATAATTGCATGATTGCGTTCTGTCCCGGCTTTCACACATTACCGAAAATCTAAGCAATGAGTGCATGCGTTTGTTGTGTATGATTGTGTGTGCTGTGTCGAATGCAGTAATGCAGAAAAAGTTGAAAGTATCCCGACATTTACGTGGCATGTTTTCCATTCACGGAATATTCCGTTAAGTCGCATGTGAATATATACATTAGATGTCTTGAGGTCGCATTTGAATACATACTTATCTGTCAGCGAATGCAACGCATGTACGCTTGGATATGTCATCAGCCATGCTCCAGTCACGGATACTCGGCAACTGTGCAACTAGTTTTTTTTTATCATAAATAAATTTTTTTATGTGAAAGACTAGAGTCCCAGGAAATGCCCTTTATACTGTTCACAATCTATTTTCTTCGTATAGAGTGCAATGTCGAACAGCAGTTCTAGTCGGGGAGGAAGCAATTGCCACAACCTACCCGCGATATTTTTGGTCCACCTACCCACCATTACTATCGCAACTTTGATATCGGGGTATCGAGAAACTTCTCACTGGAGGTTATGCCTCCTGAAACGAGTTGAATCTCATCAACCAATCGATGACATGCGCTTTGGTGAAGTGGGGAAGGGCTAAGGTAAGCTATGACAGGAGGAATCAGGAATGTAAAGAGGAGAAGAAGGAAAGTTATATAGGTGGGAAAGTGGAAAAGGCGAGGGACCGCAGTACTGCCCGGGATTCGAACCAAGGACCTCTGGGATAGTCACCAGACGCCTTACTCCCTAGGCTACCGAGGCCCCGAGTTATTAGGACAGACTCGACATGCTAGTCTCCCAGTTGCTCAGTTGCTTGGTTTCTTTCGTATATCGAATGGAGGAGAGATGAGCTGCGTTAGTTTTTGGTACGTGTCATTTCTTATTCTATGAATTTAATATCACATTCCTGCAATTCTTTTGCAGCAACAAACAATATGAAATTTATGTTCCTTTCGATATAAGGGTGAAAACAGAATCTTCTCACTGTTCTCTTTCTACGGCGGTTATAACTGGGTAACGACATCCTCATACTACTACTGTCACTAGACATTTTGCAAAGTGCACTGGATAAAAGTATATCCGCAGTCAGAAAAAAAAACCTGGAGGTAGGTTGATGATATGAAACTTTCAATTTAAGTCGCGGCCGTGTGAAAATGACGAGGAACTATACAATCTCGAGTCTCCAAGACTCTGCATCCCAGTCGCCGAGTATCCGAGATAATAGAATAATTAAGTAACTAGTAAAGGCATTTAGCAAAAGAGCTTCAATTAGGGTTCCAGCGCCTGTTGAATAAAAATTCCTGATTGAACCGTGTTAAGGGAACTTAAACATCATAAAAAATATATAATATTCTTAACTTTATTCTTACTAAAAATATGTTTTTGTTTAAAAGACTTAAAAAATTCATAAAATAAAAATAAAAATGTCAAAAATTAAATGTGTAAAAGAATAAAAATCTCAAAAGCAAGGCAATATATAACGAGCGATACACTAAATTCGATCTTCAGTAGACACCATTTATATTATTCTGAATTGGATTGTTGTTGGTTCGGGTTTGTATTGTTCGCCTTGGGTTTGTCGTAGTGATCTTCTCCGCTTCAATACGTCCGGAGAGGAAAATAGCCAAACGTTCCTGCAAAACACCATTATTAAAATACTATTCACACTAATCGTAGTTCAATTTATTACCAATGCATTGTTTGTGTAGGTTTGAACATCATCATAAGCTTTTGATACCCTTCCTACAACACCACCAGCTTCTTCTTTCGTTTTATTCGTTAGTGTATCCAGGTGAACTAGCTGTAAGTATTTAAAAGTTAGGTGATATTCTTAAATTTGCTATGGTATCGTACCTTAGCTAAAGAAGAGCTGATAAACAGAAACTGGTGTACCAATTCGCGAGTTGTCGTTACCAAAGATCTAATGGGGAAACGTGAATAGTAAAAACACACCTAGCAAAAATATTTACTACAATACCTTGACGCCTTGTTAGTGATTCCCGTGGTGAAGTTAACCAAATGTACGACGCGCCTTGCAGATTCTCGTGTTAGCAAAATCAGCAATTGTTCCAAAGTTTGTGGTCTCTCTTGATTTTCAGGTTCGTCGTTGCTCAGGTAGGCCCATAGCTCTTTTGATTTCTGTAGGGCTTGTTTTGGATCAGTTGCAATCTGAAAAATCGAAAATGCAATTTTTAATAAAATTTTATTAATTTACTTGCTAATTTTGCAATTACCAATTCAGCAGCATAAAAGAGTATGTGAATAGCTTCCCTGCTCTGCTTCTTGAGAGCTCGGGCTTCGGCAATTGTTCGCTGGGTAAGACGCCTTCTTAGTTTTTTCGAAAATCGTTGCCCATGGTGAATGGCCTTCAGTGCAGCTTTTTCTGTTCCATCTTCTGCTGGAGGAGCTATGGAAGGAGTAATGGGGTTTAATAATAAAGAATGTAAATAAAGAAGGAAATAATGTCGGAAGAAGGACAGATGCTGATATCGGGAAAATGCTTTCAAGGATCTCTTAACAAACTAAGAATTCAGATTGTGCTGCAAAAACTCTTTGGGGGTCGATGTTAATCTGACTGCCTTAAATAACAAACCAGGTGTAACAAGTCATAATTCATCGGTGCTGAATAGAGACACAATTGCAAGGTATCCTTTAATGGCAGCCAGCTGATGGAGCCAGCGAGAAACCCAGAAGTAAGAATGCTACGTACCGAGTATCAGAAAAGAGTTCACGAGATCTGGTAGGCCTGGCAAGTAACTTCGTATTTGATGAGAATAGTACAGAGAGCGAAGGCCATATCAGAAGCCGGTATCATGCAGCGCACGCCACGTTCAGCATTCTACAGAGACAAACACAGTAATCTGATTGCCGATCCAGTGTCACAAACCGATGGAAGGGCCACTTTTATGAACTGTTAAATGGTAAATGATTCTACGCTACCGCCACCAAGCCTAGAGAAAGTTAGCAAGGGCACAAACCGGCAAATGAAGAACACAGTGGAAGACGGCGTACCCGCCAAAGCCAATAAAGTAAGCAAAACTACACTAAGCGATTCTTGAAGTGATTGTGAAGGTATCGGAGTGGAAGTTACTACTGAACTGGAAAATGCATCATATACCCTATACCTAAATGAGATGCAAAAAGTACATCATATACCCCATACCTAAAGAGCGAGGTGTTACAGATTATTGAGAACTGGGTGGAAATACTCTCCCATATCAATGGTTTTCAAACTACTACAGGCAAACGAAAAAATATCTAGACTTTCAAGACTCAACACGCACACTCTAAGACGGCCTATCACAATTAGTCTTAGAAAAACCAAAGAAAGAAAATTACTCAATGAGTACTTTTTCCTTAAGTATCGAAGAACACTTTTTTGATATATATATATATATGTACCTACTCCCTCACATTAGAGCTTGTTTCGGATCCAGGGATCAAAAATTGTCGTGGCGGGATTGACTGCAAATACTTGTGTGGGTTATATGGGATATAAATTCAAATCTATAGAGACCCGCTTACATCCCAATCGCATAATGGAAACACAAATTGCACTCGTTTGGAATGTCGGATGGAATGTTGGAACTCTCCTTAACTGTGGCAGAAAAAGACATATACATACATGCCTTTATGTGGAAAATATTCATTACTAAGAGAAACTTGCATTGTAGCTTGAATTCTGACTTGAATGAAAATTGTACTCGATCGATTCTACCCTATAAGTAATTATATGAGTAAAAGTACTCTGTCAAAGTACTGCTATGAGTAGAATCGAAAGCCAAATACTCATACAGGGCGTTTTGAAATTTTTTGGTAGAGGTTTACATATTACCTTGAATTTTTGTAACCCTATTACATATTTTCAGGAATAGAGCAGCAATCTACGCAAAATTCTCCCACCTAAAAAAACTGCATAATTCAAGATTTCAACCCACCAAAGTCCAGAGTTATGAGTCGACCAAGTCAAAATTTTGTTTTTTTCCACTAAAATTTCAACTTCAACCACCTTTTTCTCCGAAAAATACGTAGTTAATTAATATTTTACAAAATTGGAAAGCTTGGACAATTTCCTATGAATATTATCTAACAACTTTTATGCTACGGCCTTTACTTTTGAAGTTATAAGCAATTTTATTGGAAGTGTTTGAAAAGAATCGAATACCGATTCCGTACCTCTAGTCATGACGCTCAGGTCTTGGTCCAATGTCTAGTAGCAAGCTTCGTTTGAAAGATGCTATACCACGGAGGGCGTTCCAATAACCCAAATAAAGCCGCCCTGGTGCCTTTTTCCAACTTCAGAACTCAGACTCAGTCAAATATCTGGAAGTCATGCCATTTAACTCGAACTATCAACTGGCCTATGCTCTTAGTAAAGCCACATAAGGGCCTGTGAAAGGCTTTCAAGTAAGACACTATATCTGGAGACTGGATCTGGAGACTGGATCTCTAGACGGAGAGAAATGCCTGATGAATGGAATAAAGGCATACTGTGTCCCTTACACAAAGAAGGAGCCTCTCTAATTTGCAGCAAATATAGAGGAATAACGCTATTGAACACAATATACAAAGTATTTTCACAT
The DNA here is from genome assembly GCA_949987705.1 of Thereva unica. Lineage (NCBI taxonomy): Eukaryota > Metazoa > Arthropoda > Insecta > Diptera > Therevidae > Thereva > Thereva unica. The sequence goes on along the minus strand of OX465283.1, from coordinate 69,005,867 downwards.
GCACTCTATAATAGACAACAACCATACGCGGAAAGAATATTAGGAGAGTATCAATGCGGTTTTCGTCCTGGAAGATACCCAACACACCAGCTCTTTGTACTCAGAGATACTCTAGAAAAAGCTGTTGAATTTAGCATAAACATCAACATGTTATTCGAAATCTCGATGAAAGATGCAAGGTGTAGAGTCAGAATTGATGCTGATTTATCCCCACCCCTCAGAACGCATAGAGATTTAAGGCAAGGTGACGCACTCTTCTGCTTGTTATTCCACGTGGCCTTAGAAAAAGCAGTAAGAGATGCATCGATTAACACATCATGGTGTATCTTTAATAAGTCAGTGCAAATACTAGCCTTTGCCGGCCAAATTGCTATCCTTGGAAGATCATTTAAGAGCATGATTAAGAGTCTGATTAAGAGCAGAGCGGAGACCTTTGAAGCACTTGAGCAAGCCGCAAAAAAACCGGGTTTGAAATAAACGAGCACAAAACAAAGTATGTGCGCACAAAACACACAAAAAACGCCAGAAGTAGCAGACAAAACATAACGATCGACACCTACAATATAGAAGCAGTAGATGAGTTTGTATATCTAGGCACATGGGCCGAAATCAGAAGACGATTAGCACTGGCTAATAAATGCTACTTTGATCTGCGCAAGCACGTGACGTCCAGAAATATTTCAAGGAAGACAAAGGCCTGTTTTACTATATGGATTAGAAGTGTGGATATTGAAAAACACAGACGTAGCATTGGGAGGAAGATTTGAAAGGAAAATCCTTCATCCGATCTACAAAGGAGTACAAGTTGATGCTGATGGCATTTGGAGGAGAAGATATAACTCAAAGTTGTATGAAATCAGTAAGATTCCAAACATTATTAAAGTGATAAAAATGAACAGACTACGATGGATTGGTCATGTCCAACGAGGTGCAGAAAGGAGCCCCACAAAGATAGTGCTGGGGAAAGTACTGCCAGGAAAACGGAGATATATATGTAGATGACTTCGAGGATGATTTGAGACAGTTGGGAATAAGACTCTGGAAAAATTGGGCCAGGGATCGAGAATCATGGAGAATCGAGAATCATGATGATGTACTCGATGTACAACATGATTGTCAAACCTATCGTCCCTTATGCCACTTTAGTCTGGTGGAAATTCTAGGATGGAGCCCACTGCATATCTCCATGTCGCCATAAGTGCCTTGAGATTTCAGATCTTATTGGCATATGGATATCTATAACAGTACCGCCCAAAAACAATTACTTCTATTCTCTCCAAAGTTATGGAGACAATAATAAAAAGAAAGCTTATGGAATATCTTGAAAACAACCAAATATTGAACGACAAACAATACGGCTTTAGATCGAAAAGATCTACTGGCGACCTCCTCGTTTGCTTAACGGAGCACCTCAGCCGAAGTATACACCGATTTGGTGAATCTGGTCTGGTTGCTCTGGATATCTCCAAGGCTTTTGACAGAGTATGGCATCCCGCTCTGTTGGCTAAACTCCAAGCTATTGGTATTGACTCTGTTCTGAAGAACTGGATTGAGAGCTTCCTTTCAGGCCGTTCAATCAAGGTAGTATTGGATGGCGTCGAATCCGACCCCCACCACATCTCCGCAGGTGTTCCCCAGGGCTCAATTCTATCACCAGCTCTCTTCCTAGTTTTTATAAATGACCTGCTCTCAGTCCCCTCCAACTCACTCCACAGCTTTGCTGATGACGGTACTCTACGTTACTCCTATGGTTTTGATAATGTAACACAAGCGCGTGCCAGACCTTGTCTACATCATCGCCAACTGTTGTCCAATTCAATTAATAGGGACATCGAACGAATTCTTGATTGGGGCCACAAGAACCGTGTCGAATTTAATGCATCAAAAACCAAGTACTGTCTCATTTCCAATAAAACTTGCACCGAACCGCTTTCTATTTCAGTGGACAACAAGACCGTAACGGCAGAACCCTCTCTAAACATCCTAGGCGTAACATTAGCTGAAGATCTGCGCTGGAATAACCACATATTCCAAAATGCTAAACAAGCATCCCAGTGTCTAGGATTCCTCAAAAGGTGCAAATTTCTCCTTCAGCCGTCTGCCAGGGCTATAATTTACAAGTCCTACATTCGTCCCCGTCTTGAATACAACTCGTATATCTGGGCCGGGGCCCCAAGAACCATCTTAGCTTGGCTGGACAAGGTGCAAAACCGCGCTCTCAAACTTATTGGTTACAGCGCCATTTGCTCTTCAATTGACTCATTAAGCCACCGTAGGAATGTAGCAGCTCTTGCAAAATTTTATCGCTTTTTTCATAATGATTGCTCCACTGAAATAAGTATCCTCATACCTCCACGGCAACATTTTTCCTGCAACACAAGACTTGCCCGCTCGGCTCACCCCCACAGTTTACAGCTCTTATCTTCGCGCACACTCCGATCTAGAAATTCGTTTATAACAAGAACCACTCGTCTGTGGAACAACCTTCCAAAGACAGTATTCCCGAACTCATACAACATCCAAGAGTTCAAACGCAAGGTTCATCGCCACTTTCTGCAACACCCCCTTGACTCCCCCTAACCTATTATGTCCTTCTCTCTATCTTTCGAGCTAAGCTTACTACTGGACATTGCACCATGACCTAAACGACATGACGTACTAGTAGTACAAAGGGTGACACCTGAGCTTAGACTATCACATAAAAAAGAAAAAAAAAGTATGTTATACATTTCAATGTACCGGGCATATGGTTGGCGGCGGCTCCAGAGAAACGCAGAGGGCGATTATTCCGGATCGATCTGATTGGGAGGAACTTATCTTTCTAGAGGTCGAAAAATTTCCGCTAGTTTACCGGCGGGTCAAAAATGGAACACGGTACAGTGTCTGGTATCGCAGGGCCGCCAACTCTAAAGTCTCGGATGCAGTGGGTAGGTGGTTCAACCTTAAGAAAGGTCTGAAAGGCGCCAACATTAGCAAACCAACAGCAAAATAGTTCCAGGGTATTTTCCCAAAATAGTTCCAGGGTATTTTAACATACCAGAGCTGCACACTGGGACATCGAGCGCAATAAGAGGGTCTGAGACGATGGTCCAGGACTCAGAACCCTTCTGTGACATCTCAGGGTCCACCCCCACGTCCATGATAGAGGACTGGGTTAAGGGACTAAATATAGCCTACTGGGAATTAGTCCCAGGTCTTAAACAGGCTAAAGAACTCATAAGACACTTTGTTTTAAGAGGCGTTGTCACTTTAAACACGTCGGACCTTAGGCTGTTGGTGGAATATCTGATTGGTCATGGAAGACTGCACTACACCTCATAAACACAATACCTTCTAAGAAAACAGAATGCCGACTCTGGAAGACACGAGAATTCTACACTTATTCTCTATTGTTCTGCTCTGCTTTAGTTTACAAGAAGAATAACTTATCAGAGAGAGAGCTTCTGAATCCCTCTTGGGTCGGGTCTACTTCAATTAAAAACCTTTTGCTTTCGTCCGAAGGCCTAACGGTATTTTCGGTTGCTGGGGAATGTACAAAACAGGCCTAACTTGGCCGCGGGATTCACCGAATCACTCTTCAGTGGGTACCGGGGTGTATGGACATCGAGGATGGTAAGAACGATGATTTGTCTAGACTAGGAGCAAATATTGGAAGATCACCAGTGGAGAATGTACAGCTCTGGCTAGGATCGGACATCGCGTATTTGAAACCTATTGGATATACATATGATCCGGTACCTGAATACAAAAGGCCGGATGTAAAGTCAATCCGGTTTACTTGGACTGCAATAACGTTATAGCTGTTTCCACGAGCGCGATCACATGTCATTTCGGCATCAATGGTTTTTCGGCCTGAATCAGGGGTGGCAGCACGGAAATCGTTTCATGTCATTTGTTTCGAGTTGAAATGAATGAATTTTTCCATTTAAACCTCGTAACAAAAGAGTTGAAACGACTTCCGTGCTGCCACCTCAGGTAGGCTCAGTTGCACACATACATAACACTGGACAGACCACGATAGCTCGGATATGTTGTACAAACCCTCGAAGAAAAACTGGTACTCAGGATTTCCAATGGTAAATCAGCAGGTAAAAGATAAGTGAGGTTCTTGAAGATATAAGAAAACTGCATATAGGCAGGATGAGGGACAAACCTTTATCCTTTCAAATTATTTTAGTTAGCAGTTTTCTTTTTTCACAAGATAACCATAGACTAAAGACAATATTAGACCCAGATACAATATTTTAATATGAGGAAACTAATAAATAATTTTTTTGATAGCGATGACGCCAGCAGACTAAATCACCTACTTTTTAATGCACCTAAGACCTATTCTTATCAGCAGAAAAATAAATAAAATTTAAAAAAATAATATTGAAAATTTATAAATTTATAATATACTAAGATCCGCTTCCTATTTTTACAAATATTCCGTCTATCATTAATTACACGGATATCAACGTTTATGAGGTGACTAATGTCAGTCTTAAGAAGGCGCTTATTAACTCAAATCTAGTTTAAAAATATAGAAAATAATAAAAATTCTACATTTTAAAGACTTTGGAATAATCAAAACTGCGATAACCTCTTCAACTCAAGAGACAGAATTATCAATTAAAACAGACTGGGCTACGCCCACAGCGTATTCCCGATATAAACACATACGACTTACCATCGGTTTGATCCTGCGCATCTACCGGTAGATATTTATCCACATATTTATCAGCTACAGTGATTGCCCCATCGATGCGATCTGCTGCATAGTTTGTAACACGGCTATCAAGAACAGCATTACCCAAATTTTTCACGGAATCAGCCCGCTTAAGAACTGGCTTTACCAAATGATCGGACATGTACTCCTTTGTGTTCCAATACATCTAAAAGATTAGAAATTAAAATATATCTAAGGAGATTTAAATAAATTTAAATATGATTTACCATTTCAGGTGGAAGATAGACAACTGGAACTCGCTGCTCAACTATGTCTAAACTTTTGCACATGATTTGATCTAAGCGCCGAAGTGGTGTTTCAAATAGGCGAACTGCTGGACGAACAGATTCGATAGCGGCTGAGACTGTTGCTTCTGCCGTATCTAGATACCAGTACAGGAATCTGTTGCTGCCCTTTATTTTTCCATAGACGACTTCTGCTGTTTTCAAGCCTGATTCCACTAATGGAATGCTACCGAAACGTTCTACGGCCTCCATTTTTGGAAGACCAGTGTTTTGTCGTTTTATTTGACTTTTAACTGAAATAGTAATGAAAAATTTAATATAAATAAGTTTATGCAAGAAAAATAATGTAATCGCTAGTTGTAGGCACGGCTCCTAATAGACTGTGGGAAAAACACAGCCAAAAATAGACCATATCATCAAAAATATGCCAGTGCCGTCTTATCAAAGATCAATATTTCTCTCAAAACAATTGTCTTACTCAAATATTTACAGTGGCATTTTTAATTGGAGCGATTTATCAATTCTAATAGAGAAACTGGTACATACAATTATAAAAGTGACATTATTTGAATAATTATTTGATTAATTCATTTACTTTTGTTTATTCAAGCCTACAAAAGCCATAACAGAGTGAGAGCAAACATGACCTACACTATTGTTTTTAAATTGATGTTTATTTTGTAAACAATGCCATAAGGAGTTGATGTTAAGCATTCATCTCTAAAATCTTAACATATTTTTGTGATTCGGCTTTTAACAGGGTTTCCTTACAAACAATAAATGGCGCAGGATATTTTGAGGGGAAGTGGGAGTCTCATTAAAGCCAAAGGAGAGGATATTGGGTATTAAAGGAATTCGTGTCCGAACACTTTTCTACTTGAGCAGTTCTGGTTAATGTTTATGTTCATTCGGAGCAATTCCCTTGACCCAACACCAAGTTTTATAAAATTAGGAATACCTCCTATTTTGTTGGGGTCTAAAGGTATAAAATCTGATTTTGGACGTTGCCCGTACGTCTGGCTTCTACTGCCATCAAATTATACATTCTACATGATTTGACCAGCTCATTCCCACAATCAGAAGAAAAATAAATAACGGCCGCCATCTTGTTTTTTTAAAATTAATCTAGCCTATGTTACTCGGACTCATTAAACGATTCTAATGGTACCTACCCCAGCCATCTAAACCCGTTCAGGCGGCTTACATACACAGATGAAACCTGAAGACATTACACTCCGTTCTTTACCTTTATTCTTATTTTATTAATACTGAAACTTTTCGTTAGCGCCCCACGCTTTTTTACTTAAATACTTAAATGTTAGTGACTGCAGCATTAAAAACTTTACATTCAAAATTATTTTTTACTTTTTGGTTTTAAAATAAAAGCGTATTTATTTTTATTTTCTACTTTTTAGTCTATTAGGGGTCGTCCATTAATTACGTGACGCCTTTAGGGGGGGAGGGGAAAATGTTTCCGCCCTATGTCCCATGAGGGATTAAAGGAGCGCAATGACGATGATGTTTAGGGGGGAGGGGTTCAAGCCGAATCTCACCTAATCTCACGTGGGGGAGAGGGGGTCTCGGCAAATATTACGTAATTTTTTTTTTCAAGAAACAGTGTAAAATTAAGTAAAACATGTTTCTCCACAACTTACTGTATACTACCTGTCGTGCTTTTATGTACCCTACTTATGTTGTGGGCTCCATCCATCCATCCAATGGCGCTACAGCCCAAATCGAGCCTTGGCCTCCTCTAGGGCATTTCTCCAAGTTTGACGGTCCCTTGCAGCATGTCTCCAGTTCCGGATGTTGAGCATTGACTCTGCGTCAGCCGTCACAGAGTCTATCCATCTCCTCCTGGGTCTACCTACTGGCCTACTTCCCGAAATTTCTGATGCCATAAGCCGTTTTGGGATGCGATTGTCCTCCATCCTGATCACGTGGCCGGCTAGTCTCAATCTGTTGATTTTTATTAAAGTTGAGAGTTGTGGGTCGTCAAAAATTTCATACAACTCGTTGTTGTATCTTCTTCGCCATATTCCATCCTCTCTGATTGGGCCTATTATGCATCTGAGAATTTTCCTCTCGAACCTGTTGACTCGTTCCTCTATGTCCTGGGTCATAGTCCAAGTCTCGCTACCATAACACAGTACTGGTCGTATTACTGTTTTGTAGAGTGAGAGTTTCGTTTTCCTGTGCACAAATCTTGAGTGCAGGTTTTGTTTTTGGGCATAAAAGGCTCTATTAGCCAGTAGTATTCTTCTAGTTATTTCTTCTTTTTCTTCGTTTCTTTTTGTGATAGTAGACCCAAGGTAGACTGTTTTATCGACTACTTCTAGGTTATGTTCGTCGATGGTTATATTTCTTCCCATTCTAAATCGTCCTGCTCTGGATTGTTGCATCACCTTCGTTTTTTCTTCGTTAATCTTCAGGCCTATGTCCTTTGCCGCCTCTTTTAATTCAACATAGACTTCTTTTGCTGCCAAAAAGGACCTTCCCACGATGTTTACGTCATCCGCATATCCAAGTAATTGTACCGACTGGGTAGCTATTGATGCACTTCTCTGGACTGACGTTTTCCTTATCACCCATTCTAGGGCCAGGTTGAAAAGCATGGGGGCCAGCCCATCTCCTTGTCTAAGCCCTTGACGTACTTCGAACTCCTCTGTTACAACATTTTGGATCCTTACTTTCGCTAGTGAGCTATTTGTGGCGCATTTGATTAGTTGTATCAACTTTGAGGGGACTCCTATTTCCGATAAGATCTCGTATAGCCTCTCTCTGTTTATTGAGTCATATGCCTGTTGAAAGTCGACAAATATCTGGTATACATCTACATTCCTTTCCCAGGTTTTCTCCAGAATTTGCCTTAAGGTCAGCAGTTGATCCGATGTTGACCTGTTTGTCCTAAAACCAGCTTGATATTCTCCTATAAGGCTTTCCGCTATAGGTTCCAGTTTTTGTTTCACAAGGATTGTGAAGATTTTGTAGCTGGTGCTGAGGAGTGAGATGCCTCTGTAGTTTTTGTAGTTTTGTGTTGTGGGCTCGGTGGTACATAATTGCAAAAATCGGCGGCCATCTTGAAATCGCCTTCTTGACTTTTTACAAAACGGTCAGATTGTATTTAGAATTTATACATGATGAGTTGAAATCAGATTGAACCTAAGTCAAACTGAGTTGAGTTAGGGTCTACGGGACTCGACTCAAGTCTGTTACCTTGGTTGAGTTGAAATTATGCATACAGAGTTGAGTTTAGTAGATGAGAAGCTTAATTTAGTTGACAGTAGCATCTCTGTGTTTTGTTTGTGATTTACGTGTAGTGCTCAACATCAACTCAACTATTCAACTCATCATGTTCATATACTAATTATCACGCGAACTACTAATGTGTGCGAAATTTGAAGTGGATCGGTTATATTTTTTACGTTTTAGTCTATTATATGTCTTCCGCAATTTTGTGCTGGCTGCCATTTTGAGTTTGGAATGACGCCGCACAGCTTTTTGTCATACCCTTTCATTTGATACCCATGTCGGCGGTAATTTTGGAACCGCCATCTGGATTTTTTTACAAAATGGTCATATTGCATTCTCATCTAAACTAAACGTGTATGCAAAATTTCAGCTCAATCGGAAACCGGGAAGTGGGTCAAATTTAACTTCCAAGTTTTTATTACATAGTTACAAGTGAAGCTAATAAAAGCGTATTAAAAACTGGTTTGTGTACAAGGGTAATAATCGAAGTAAAGGATAGTATATTTTGCATCATAATGTCTCCTCACTTTTGCCTCAGAAAATGTGCCAGTCTCACCCATCCATTACTATAACACAAATATAACCGCATTTAATACACTATGAGAAATTCCTCTTCTTATTCCCATTTGTTGTACGGCTACAAAATCTTTACAATCGTTGCACGAAAAAGAGGCAGAAGAATGAAACGCTTAGGGTAATTTATACCCGCATGATACACAAACCGTTTTGATGTGAGTATCGCGTGATGGATAGTGTAATTTGCACCATTTACCCGGGTATATGAAGCGAAATTTCGTCCAGACTCAGGCGGGACAGTTGAGCTGGGTCGAATAAATCCTGTTTCAACTCAACCGGCGCATATGAGAATATTGAACCTGGGTAAAAGATCCCTAACAGGACACAAAAAGCATAAAAACCTTTTTTCCTAAAATCTTTAAAATGGCAAGAGTGTCACAGCACATTCTTTCAAAATGTTTCCTTAAATGTGTATGTTTAAGGTATTTAATAAGAGAGATACCCGCACCTGCTTCATTGTGGCAGTAAAGTTGTCTGTTAACACATGGTTTGTCATGTCTTGATCAGCAGGAAGTCTTCAACTAAGAATAGATGAACATTTCCTACGTAAACACGTTTTCTTGTAGTAAGCATGGGCGTAGGTCACGTAGCACAGTTTTGGACCGGATTCAAAATCATTTAGAATAGTTGGATTTATGAGGTGCAAAAGGCATGCGCAAGGAGTTTATGTTCATCATGCGGGCGAAATTAATTACTTAAATTGTGGGCAGGAATCATTAGTTGCGACTATCGATCGTAAATCGAGTGTTTCTTTCCATATGATTTAAATTTAACTTTTTATGTAATTTATTTTTGTTTTTTGATTATTTAAATAAAATACAAATAAAATGTAAAAACAGTCTCAGTTTTTGGCTCGGAAATTATCTAGTATTTATAAACAGCCTTCCTAGATCAAAGGACATCATCCGCTTTGGCCCAAATGTGAAAGTGACAGCCAAAAAAATCGGTATTCTGTTAGAATTTGTCCTCCTAAGCATTTATTATTATGGCATCAAAGCTGCAGGGCAACTGGGCCTGATCATGGTTGGCGCTTGAAGTGACATGACAAAGGGCGCGGGACTGCAAACGGAATCATAGTCGGCGAACTATGCATGTACGCCTGAATTCGATCTCGGCGATCTCAATGATGTAGTTCGGCGTACTAGGCACACGAAACTGCTTAAGGAATATTCTCACCGCACTCTACTCAAGGAACGAGCGTATTAAAGATATTGCCAATGATCATATTCTATGCCAATGCTATGCTATGGTCTCCAATGATCATATTCTATGCTTTACCCATCTCACTAACAAATTGTCCTATAAAAAATTAATACTAATGATGAAACCCTAAACCCCCGTCATATCTGTTCCATTATTAAAATTAGTATAGTAGATATAGCCTACATATAGCCTAGCCCAATTATACCTGTGGCCGGAACAGACCGGACCGTTGCGGTGGTGCCACCCTGCTCCTGCACGCAGTGAATGGTTGTGACATCGCTTCCGCTTTGTTCAATCGGGGAAAAGTGACATTTCTCAAAACCCTGCAACCAACTATTAAAGCTTTGAAAGACCCTCATACACCCGAGGACGAGATTGCCGAATCATGAAACGTGTTTTTCATGTCTCTGTATAAGAAAGGACATGTGACTAGCCTGCACGATCCATGGCGGATGCATGGCTTTATTGCTTCCCGGTCGTGTGGAAGTCTGTCTGTGAAAACAGCAAGGCAGCATTGATATATAGTACGTATACATGATGAGCTTAATAGTTGAGTTGAGATTGAGTTGAAAATAAATTAGTCAACTAAACTGTCAACTAAATTCAACTACTCAACTAATGAACTCGCGTCTATTTTCATTATTTCAACTCAACCCAGGTAGCAGAGCGGAGTCGAGTTCAGTCGACCCTAATTCAACTCGACTCGCGTCTACATGTCGTTGGACTCTGGTTCAACCTGAGTTCAACTCATTATGTATACGTACTAATAGATGAAGAAGACACAGAAGAAAGAGATCGGCTGAATGTTCATCCAATTAATTTCACTACTGGACCTTGTACCATTTTTTTTTATGTGAAAACTAGAGTCTCAGGAAAGGCCCTTTATACTGTTGACAATCTATGTTCTCCTTATAGAGTGCAATGTCGAACAGCAGCTCTAGTCGGGGATGAAGGAACTGCCACAATCTTCCCGCGATATTTTTAGTCCACCTACTCCCAACCATTACTATCGCGACTTTGGCATCGGGGCATCGAGAAACAACTCGCTGGAGTGTTATGCCTCCTGAAGGTAGTTGGATCTCAACAACCAAACGACGACATGCGCTTTTGTGGAGCGGGGAAGGACTAAGGAAGGCTATGAAAGGAGGAATCCGGAATGTAATGAGGGAAGAAGAAAGAAGGAAAGTTATGTAGGTGGGAAAGTGGAAAAGGCGAACGGCCGTGATTCTGCCGGGATTCGAACCCGGGACCTCTGGGATGGTAGCCAGGCGCCTTACCTCTAGACCACCGAGGCCCCTGTGTATGACATAATGTACTGGTAGAAAAAAGGTGGCGCCTAAGCTTAAGTTTGTCGCATAAAAGAACAGTTCGAGAGAAGAAAACATTTTGCTTTTATTGATGGAAGATGGATCTTGTTGCGAAATTTATAAAACATAGAGAGGGTAATATTCTGCTGCAAATTGACACATTTAGAGATCATAAATACTCGATCCTATCTACAAATTTAAAGACTGATCAGACTGACTGTCATGGCATCTTTTAGAACATTTGCAATATGGCTACAATTTATGCTTTGGCTTTAGATTTCATTTAAATAAAAAAAAAGGCTTCAACTATAATATTAACCCTAATAAGTTAAATTTTTGTTTTAAGATAATACAAATTTTATTAATCTTACAATCATGAAACTGTTTGGGAGATTGCTAAAAGTAGTGAATAGTGAAAAACAAACTAAACTAATTCTAAAAGGCTGCAAGTTTACATCAAACTTCTTGACTTTTAAGTCTATTAAATTGATCGCAAGTTCTGTTGCAATAACTACTATTAAAGTCTTTAGTAGATAGCATCTTCACATCATGACTGAGTGCACGTTCACTCAAAGTTCAATATGGAATGATCCCATAAAAATTATCATCGAAATAATACATGCAAATCTATGCTTCTTTAAATTTTATTAAGAATGATTCAATTCTTATTTATAATATTAATAAATAAAAATTATTTATGGTTGGTTATCAAAAGAAGTAAAAAAACAGTGGGGTGATTTGGCCCCGGCAATTGAATTTGCAATCAGCAGTTATCTGAAAGGTTCATAGTCCGGATAGAAGTAATTTCCCATCTTATTTTTTTACTAAATTATAGTAAACTTTTAAGACAATCTATATTATATCCCCATCATCCCTTTTCTCGTTTTTTTTATAAAACTTAAAAGTTATGATATTGTCTATGGAATAACAAAATAATTTTTTAGCCACTATACAATTTGATTAGTAAAACCTTCACAAAACACAAAAAAAAGAGTAACAAAACCTACCCATTGTGCCGGGCTTCAAAAAAACACCCTTAATCACTTCAAAACTTGTTGTTACCTCACTCAAAATATTTTTTTATTTCAACGAAAACTCAACGGATGAAACACTGCACACGACCGACTTGTAAGACTGAAAACTTAAAACTGAAATGTCGGTGATTCTGGTTGGTTTCTCGAGGCTCTGATGACCGGCTTATCTCCGAGTTTTCCTGCTATCGTGACCTTAATGTCCACTCGTCAGATAAGAGCCGGCTTTCGTTTTTATTATTCCCAAACATCCCCTATATTAAGTCATGAGGAGGTTCGAAAATTCTGCTTTTTTGTCGAGATTTTCTTATAGCTCAATACCAGCAAAAACAACAACTTCAAGTCGCTACTGGTGATAACACGGCCGCCTGGACTTTGTCCAGCTACGGGGAAGGAATAGTTGAGGGTAGCAAGTACGGGTCTAGATAGGAGTTTTTAGGGTCCAAGACAGAAACCCGAGACAGCAACATTGGGACAAATTAATCTTAAGTGGACCGATCTTTTGACGAGGAAGCTGTGTACCCACGTTGCAGCAACACTAGATAGGGTTAAAGGTGGCTTTCTGCTAGTCTGGTGATAGCTCGTTAACGGCTGAAACGGATAATTCCTTATCAAATTTAAAAAGGTGGCCAAAGTCTAATCGGTGTAATTAGATGAGTGTTTGTGTTATCAATGGAAATTAGAAATAAAGTTTGAATCATGTCTGTTGGATTTGAGGTTTTCGTGCAGCTCACTCAATCCAGACCAAACAATTTCAAGAGATCTGAAGTGGGGAGAGTATTTAGATTAAAAACGCACTCGGCAGGGTTCAGTTCAATTGGGGCAAAATTTGTTTTTCAGACTGTAAAACACATATTTTCGTCCAGTGGATTGAGGGTAAAAAAACAATCTTAAAAAAATCAAGCGACATGTAGTTACTCATGAAACAAATATTTTGATGATATGAAACAAATATTTTGTGTGCAAATACAACCATTTTTTAAAGTGGAAAGACCAAGCTTAGGAAATGTGCTTTGTTCTACCAGTCCCCCATGTATTTCAAGTCGTGATGCAATGTCTAGTAATAAGTTTAATTTCAAAGATAGAGGAGACTAGGGCAAGTTTTAGGAGTCTAGAGGTCGATGAACCTATTTATAAACGAACTTTTAGGCAGTGGGTGCGCAAAAAGGGGTGGTGTAGGATATTAGACTAGTCAAATAGGAAGAATTCCATAGAATTTTATGAACTACTACTGAATTCAAAAACGGACGTGACATGGCAAGTTTTGGTCGAGCTCGAGCCACTGACCGCAGCGTATAATTCTACGGTGTGCGAAGCAAAATAGCTACGGGGGCGTGAGGGGTTGCGTTTCAATGTTGCAATTCATTTCGTATTCTCGCACACCGTACGCTGCTGTTAATATTAGAAAAGGGTGCGCAACAAAAGTGCGCGTAACGCGAATTTCTAGTTTTCACCGCAGGCCAAAAAGTGCCAGTCGTGCCTAAGAAGTATTCACTTCAAAAAAATGTCACAATTATCAAATATCACAATTTTCGAAAAAAAAAAAAATTTTTTCGAGTGAGATTCTGGCTCAAATCATAGATTAAAGCAATTGTTGAAATTAACTTTAAAGGCCAGTTTACATCCCAGCCTTAAAGTGGAAGCGCAAATCTGAGTTCTTTTATCGGTTCTTTCTCTGTTTCACCAAAGTATCAACAGCAGACTCAAAGTAGAGCTCTATTCTACTTTACGAATGCGAAATCAACAAAACAGCTTTTAGTTTCGTTAAATTTAAGTATTCTAATGCCTATTAGATGCCACTGTAGTCTTTTTTTGTGGTTTTGTTGCATATTTATCATTGTGGAAATGTTTGAAACATATTAAAACTATCTAAAAGGATTTACAGATCATTAAGTTGTTTTTCTGCGACCGCGTTAAAAATTTTCCGTTTGACAGTTGTAAAAAGTTTTGAGCTTTCGACGAAACTTTGCGCTTGTATTTTGTACAGGGCCACTTTGAGTCTGGGATGTAAACTCCCCTTTAAAGGGGAGTTTACATCCCAGACTCAAAGTGGAAGTACAAAGTGGCTCTGTACAAAATCCAAGCGCAAATTTTCGTCGAAAGCTTTTTCAAATTTTCGTCGAAACTTTTTACAACTGTCAAACGTAAAATTGTTAACATTGTCGCACAGAAAACAATTTAATGAGCTGCAAAGCCTTTTTATTAGTTTCAAACATTTCCTCATTTAATTTTTGATTTTTCAAACTGTCGAAAACAAGTTAAATATGCAAAAACTTCTAAAGCCGCGTCTCCACCAACCGAACATGTTCGCCGAACAGTGTTCGACAGACATTTGTGATGTCCGCCGAACATTGTTCGGCGTTGGTTAGGTGGGGACGCCTTCTCGAACATTCTGAGCGTTGTGATGGGATAGTGGCGGGAACCTGTTGTTGGCTGTAAAAGTTTTTTTTGATCAGTATTGTACGCTATGGTATTGTTAAATGGACAGAATGAGTGATTTAGCAGAGAGTGAGTGTAATAGAAAACTGTGGACAGTAGAAAACACTATTGCTTTGATCCAGTCAGGTCACTGCACCAGTTCTACCTCTAAACAGTTGTCTCTGCCATCAACGAGGAGGTCGAAGAGCGAACAGTAGCAAATAAGCCGCTGCTATGCACGCTAAATTACGACGCCGCTGCGTAGATGCACTCATTACTACACAAGATCACCAACTAACCAAAAGTTCGGATGTCAGTAGCGAACATTGATTTGTCTGTCCGTGAGCTATTGAAAATGTTCGTCGAACATGTTTGATGAACCAAATGTGGAATGTTTGTCCGTTTTAATGTTCGCGAACACTGTTCGGCGAACATGTTCGGTTGGTGGAGACGCGGCATAACAAAACCACAAGCTACCGCGACAGTGACATCTAGTAGGCATTAGAATAGTTAAATTTAACGAAACTAAAAGCTTTTTTCGCATTCGTAAAGTAGAATAGAACTCTACTTTGAGGCTGCCGTTTTCTGTTGCCACTTTGGTGAAACAGAGACAGAATCATACTATCTTCTATGCGAGAAAGGAGTTCAAATTTGCGCTTCCACTTTGAGGCTGGGATGTAAACTGGCCTTAAAGTTCCAGTTTGTAAAAATGAGTTGCACCACCCAAAGTTATCGTCAAAAGCTTTTTCGTAAAATATCCCTAAATTTCCTCTAGCAAAAGGTATTTTCTTATGTTGTTGGTAACTCTGAAATCAAACTTACACATGTCCACCTCATTAATGACAGTTACGTAGTTACTTTGGTTTAATTTTTGGGTCCGAGCAAAATAATTCGGCTTAAAGACAACAAAATTTTGTACAAGTTCAGAAATACTGACTGCAGAAGATTGTTCCACAGTCCAGTTTTGCTTTATTTATATACCAACTTCTAAGCTGTAGTTTGCTCGAAAAGGATTACTACAAGGCGTTGGACTTATCCGAGTTGGCTAGCAAGGCTGCAAAATTCCTGCGCTGCCTCGCTAAGACACTGGTTAAATGTAGGAGTTGTAGATTGAAGCCTAACTTGCTGTCTGAAGGGCACGCTTACATCTTTTAAGTAATCGCTTTTTTGGCTATTCGTAATACACGGTCAATCCTTTATTTATTAATTCACCAAACAAGGCACACTTAAACTAGGTATACATATACTTAGATTAAAAAACATAGTGTACAGTCTTTTATAATAATATATTACTATAACTACCTACTGATAGCTACTAAAAACCTACTATTGTCAGAGAGGGGGTTGTGTTAGTAGGGATCTGAGTATTTTTTTATAGGATGGTTGGTTGAGTGAAGGGGAGAAAGAGGAGCTATGGCTATATTAAAAGCATCTGTTGACGGGCTCGTTCCTTGCGTAATCGGTGCGGTGTGGATATTCCCTAAGTAGTTTAGTGTGTCGAGTGTGTCGGACTACATCATTGAATTTGATTCTGTCCGACAGAAACTGCACTTTAAGCTTTCCACTTAGGACGTCAAAGGCAACGCAAGATATGAGCAGTTTCAAGCACTTTGAGCCTGTCCAAGTAGTGCGGCAGGGTTTGGTAGTCATGGGGGTTGTGTAGATGTCTCAAGGCAAAAAGAAGAAATCTCTTTTGAATGGATTCGATCCTCCTGCTGCTCACTTGGAATATAGAATCCCAGATAGGACCCGCAAATTCCAGGATAGGGCGGACTAAAGAACAGAAGAGTGTTTTTGTGACCCATACATTACCGAATTCTTTAGCTCTCTTCTTGATGAAACCAAGAACTTTGTTGGCTCTGACAGTTATATTATCGTAGTGCAGGTTGAAATTGAATTTTTTGTCTAGGACGACGCCTAGATCTACGATGTGATCAACCTGATTCAACATTATGACATTGAGATAATAGTTATGGTTCTGTGTGTTTTTTAAGCGGGAGAAGGTAATTTCATAACATTTGCTGGTGTTAAGTTGCAGTTTGTTCATGGTGCACCAGTCGTGTAGGGCATTGAGTTTTGTCTGCAAGAAGGAAGCATCAGTTTGGGTCTCAATGACACTATAAATTTTGAAATCATCCGCGTAAAATAAATGTGGAATATTTGCTAATTTTTCGGATAGATGAAAATATTGAAGAGAAGGGGACCGAGATGACTACCCTGAGGAACGCCAGAGGCTACTTCGATTTCATTAGATAGAAATCCTTGGAATCTGATAACCTGTGTTCTTCAGTCGCAGGTTGTCAGATCGTCAAGTAAAGGCATGCCCAGGATGTCAGGTCAGTAAGGAAATTGCGTCATGTTGCAGAAATTGTACTTTACTGTTTGAGTTCGAGACTGTAATTTAAGAGATTTAAGCCGCGTTTACATCCCAAAGTCAACGATCCTACACTACTCCCATTATACGATCCTACACTACACTTCGTAAGCGTGTAAATTTGGCTAATCGTGTTAATTATAGCGTTTTAGGAATAAACCGTGTTAAAATAACACAAATAAAAATACCAACGTGTAAAAATCACACACATGTAGCGTACGCCTTATTTTTACACGCTAATGAAATTGTAACGATTTATCGTTTTACGTCTTAAACGTGTGAAAATGAAGCGTTATGTATGTATCATTTAACACAATTCGCTTCCTACCCACATCCACCAGTGTATCAGAAACTACGCTCTTCTACGAGAGAGCTTTACGACATCTTTTTACAGTTAGCCGGTAACAGAAAGGCGGCAAGACAAATCATTACGTCTACGATTTTTCTACGTTTACTCCCTGCAAAACGACGCTAAAAAGCTTCACTCAAAAGCTTCAGAGTAATACGTATTTGGTGTGTTTAAAATACACGCATTAACTGTTTTAAATTTACACCTTTTAAACGCGACTACACGATTTTACACGCGAAATGCGTTTTAAAATCACACACTTGGGTTTGCAATGTACATCAGTTAGGGTAAGCGTATTCCGATATCGGTCGGACTAACGAAAAGAAAGGCTTTTGGTAACCCTTGGTAAGCCTTTTTTCAAAGTCACAGTGTTCAAAGATCCACAATGCTTTTAGTCAGTAGATCCTATGCTGAAAACTAGCATCCACAACAGTTTAAGCAAAAGACGACGTGCCGTGGCACATCTCCTCTCGCCTCTGTTTGGATTTTGGTTATGGATAAGATTATCAAAACATTAGAGAACGTAATGACAAACCAGGTCACGTATGCGGACGTCATGGTCGAAATCTGTTAAAAAGAGCTGTTTTCCTTGGGTAGGAGGTAAAGGATCCCTCTGCAGTGGATACCAAGAGAGTCATCAAGGGCAACGAGAATGCATATGAATAGACAAGACTAGGAGCAAATCTTGTAGACACACCCGTATCATAGTCTAGAGGCCTCGGTAGTCTAGAGGTAAGGCGCCTGACTGCTATCCCCAGAGGTCCCGGGTTCGAATCCCGGCGGTGCCACGGTCCTTCGCCTTTCCCACCTAAATTTCCTTCTTTCTTCTTCCCTCTTTACATTCCTGATCCCCCTGTCATAGCCTTCCCTAGTCCTTCCCCGCTCCACCAAGCGCATGTCGTCGGTTGGTTGATGAGATTCAACTGGTTTCAGGAGGCATAACACTCCAGCGAGTTGTTCTCGACGCCCCGATGTCAGAGTCGCGAAATGGTTGTGAGTAGGTGGAATAAAAATATCGCGGCTAGGTTGTGACAGTTACTTCCTTCTCTTCTCTCTATCTTCCGGCTAGAGCTGCTGTTCGACATTCACTCTATACGGAAAAATAGAGTGTCGACAGTACAAAGGGACTTTCCCCTAAGCCTCTAGTCTGTCACATAAAAAAAAATATAAACCGAAGCCGCTGTGTGTGCGAAGAGAGATATCATTATGCAGTTCTTTCATTAGCAAGCTAATGGTGGAGGAATTTAAGATCATACGGCATGAGCTCAAATTGTCAAGCCAGTGGATTTACTGAAGGCAAGGCAACAGCCAAACAATCTCAAAGCCTAGACCAACTTTATAGATTTGGCCGAATAAACAATGAACAAACGCATTTCCAACCGTTCAACCTTAGTTAACACAAAGAGCTACAGATTTGGTGTTCCTACTGCAGAAACACAAATCCCAGTCAGTGTCATGAAAAACGTGAACAAGCCCCAGTTAGTTGGTTTTCTCATTATCACCTCACACAGTTCCTGAGACGTGGAGGTTATAGGGCATAGCTTCCCTGGCATATTCTGCCCAGAATGCGCGGAGGATAAAGAGCGCACGGAGCATGTCCTTCTTAAACTCCCGAGGTTTACGGGGCACAGGATTGTGCTGGAAACAGTCACTGAAGTGCAGATGACACCGGGGATGACCCTGGATCAGATGATGAAGTCGGAAAATGGAAAATGTGTGGAAAAATAGTGGTAAAGGAGCTGAAGGGTATTCATCAGAACCTTAAGCAATATCAAGCCAAAAGACACAGAGAAAAGCAAAGGAATGAAAGCAGAAGTACCGACTAGAGAGCTGATCCAGCCCAGCAATGCCGTAGCCGGTAATGCAAGGAAAATAAAATCTAAAATGGAGGTGCTACATTTCATGGCTAAAGACCCACAGAACCAAGAGGCAGAAGCTTTCCACTGCTGTCCAGCTTCCGACTCACTCACGGGCACTTATGTAAGTAATGAATTGGGTAGCGCGCTTCGTCTAAGTCACCTTTCCCACACAGGAAACAGTGACGGTTGCTGATCCGTAAGCCGCACTGCTCTACATTTAGTAAGCACCTTCGAACGACTCTTGTAAGGATCACGTTTATACCTCATTAAAAAGGGTGGGTTAGTGAGTTTAGTCAGTAGGAACTTGTCTGTCCGTCTAGTCAAAGTAATCAACGGTGCCAAGAGGTGAGTTAATATCATCAGAGTACCGCGACGCGATGCATGCAAGAAGGAAAATATTTCGCGGAGGCGGCTAGGTTTGCTAAGCCACGCACTCTTGTAAGATAAAAATAGAGCTGGCTATTTATGAACATAACATAGAAGCAGTACAAAGCTTCAACTACCTTCGAAAAAGTTGTAACCAATAGAAATAATGAAGTAGAAGAGTTTTCAAGAAGCATTCTACACCATCGGATATCGGAATAAAGATGCAACGGAGAATAATAGGTCCTATATGTATTAGAGGATCCTTTCGGGTACGGTGCGATAATGTATCTCATGAGATTTTTAAGGGAACAGGTATAGTTACTTTCGTATGGATGCCAAATAAATGAATACAAAAAAAAAATCAGGAAATTTCATAGTAAAACCTATGCCTTAACAATACTTCAAGTAAATAACTGGAAAGATTCAGCATAAGACTAAATCAGGTTAAGGCTTAAGACAACGAAGGCTAATGCTCACAATGTGAAGCATGTGCACCATGAGAACAGGAAGGTGATTCTTCTTGCAAACTCTTCAAACCTTTATATTTTCACATATATTATTGAAATATTAAAAACATTCGATTGTAAATCAAAGCTGAAAAAACAGACAATGTTTAGATAAGCTCCGAGAATATATGTGACTTTAGTCTGCTACGTAACAGAAAGACCTGATTGGGTTCAAAATCCACCTCATTACGATAAAATTATTAAAGCGCTTAATCTATTGACGCATCGACAGAATCGAAAGTCATGCAGAAAACAACCTTTTATCTTCAAGTGATATTCATAATAAAATCACCCGAAAGAATCGTGCTATTTTCTGTGTTGATATCACAATTGTGCGTTTACGGAGAGCTTAGATATGAGTTTGATTGTAAGACGAGAAATTGCGCAAATTGAAGGCGTTGTAAAAATGTTTTATTATTAAACTGGAAGTCCAAAGTTAAAATACAAATGGAAATATTACGTCTAGATCAAAGATAAGTTTTTTTTGTTGTTGTACCAAAGATATGTAACTGTATGTTGGGATTATACGATGGTAATAATTGGAAAATAGATATATAGATATTATATGGAGGGAGGCGTTTCTCGAACACGGCTAAAATGTTGAATGCTGAGTACTGGAAGCCTATGTGAGTACCGGTTGCACTATAGCCTTGTACAGCACGAGTTGGGATGTTTTAGTTAAGACTGTTGATTTGATGAGCTTTGACAGATTATACTAGGGTTTGTTGGCTTTTAACGGCGCGCGTATTTCTGTTTCTATGCGTTTGTCGGCTGCTACTATTGACCCAAGGTAGGTAAATGATTTTACTACTTCAAATTCATGCTCGGGATCAACGCCGCAACAACTGGGAGATCCTGGTCGGAGATAAGAGCTGTCGCGCAAAACAGAGTCCGCTGGTGGGCAACTGCTTCCGCCCTATGTCCTATGAGGGATTAAAGGAACTTAAAGAAGAAGAAGAAGACCAATGTTTGGTGTTCTCGCAGGGTGAAACCGCCCTGTACATATTGATGCTCTACCAATGATGAAAATGTCGAAGGAGAGGCATGCTAGACCGTCCCATCGTCGGAGTACAAAATGCTGGTTGACAGTGTTCTGGATATCTATACTTGGCTTGTCACCTTGGTCATGGCATAGTTGGCGGATAACGTGAGTATGATCGGTAGCAGTCTCCAGCACTGTATGTACACAGAAAGTGAACAAGTGCTTCTGTCTTGTTTGTCTCCCCGCAGCTACTACAACAAACGCTACCCACCCGGAAAATAGTAACTGAACATAGCCTCTGGTTCCGGCCCATATTCGCCAAATCTAAAGAAATAAAAGAAGACATGCTCTGCATTATCCTGGATACCTAGTCATACTAGTCACAGCGCTGAGCCATTATGATCGAAACGAAGGAGATTTTTTTTATATCCTCCATTTCCACTCAAGAACTGTGAGAGGTCATAACTCACTTCCCCACACTCCCTAGTAACCCATCTATCCACGTTTGGGATAAGTCTGAGTGTACATCGACATTTAACAGACTCGTCTCCCTTGCCTTTGCGTTTCGCTGCAGACTCGCAGTGCGTCATCTGCCACCGCACTGAATTTGTCTTCCCTTTGACATAGATGCATGCCGTTCCTCGTAAGTAGCTCTATAGCTAGTGACAGAACTTCGCGTAAACGCGGTGCGGACATTGACAGATAGAATAGAGTATGTGTATTGCAATGCGAACTAACGAAATGTGGCTTGAGCCTACGCATACACCGCGTAAGTTGCTTTACTTTCTACCTTTTGCGCGTTGCCGCGCGGTCCAGTGTAAAAAAGTTGTTTGTGTGTTGTGTTTTGAGTCGTGTTTTGGTGTTGGTGGGCATTTTGTTTATGATTTGAATCGTGTGCTGGTGATGGGGATAAGAAATTTGTTGAATTTCATAATTATTTCGAAATTGTGGTGATGAAATTAGTACCTAGAACAAATACAAGTTCTGTAGGATAGAAAATTAATACGCAAATCATACAGCTTTTTCAATTTATTTCATATCACGTCCACTTGTCACTTTGATTTTTAGGTTGTGTCAAAGTCGGAACGCGACACCAGCACCGCGACTTTGTGTCAGTGAAAAATCCGCACACACAGCGAAGCCAATGTCCGCACCGCCATTGCGCGTAATTCTGTCACTAGCTTTAGGGTATAATTCTCGGTATCACGACGCCCGGGTTAAAACATAAGACTGAAGAAGGACTGAACGGAGACTGAAAAATGAATATTAGACGGAATTCTGTCTGAAATAAGATAGGAATTATTATTTACACTGAAAACTGATATCAGTTACTCTCCATGAGTATAAACAAAAGGCTTAAAAGAGGCGGAAACAAGGGGAAAATTTGTGTCATTTTTAGAATATGAAAACATAAGACTGAAAACAGACTGAAATTTTTCAGTGTTTAAGAGCAGTCGGAAAACGAACGGAAACTTTACTTAGGTAGTAAACAAGAGATGGAACTAAGCTTGTACTGTAATTCGACTGAAGACTGTGAACGTGGACGGAAATCAGGCGGAATTTAGACGAAAACCTTTCGACATTTGGATGGAAGCAGTGACAATTAGAAATTTTCAAAAAAAAATTCTATTTCTAAGAAATGCCCAGTCCTTCGAAATTGGAGAGAAATTACTGTGTCTAGGAGGGGGGAGCTGTTAGCAATTGTGGACTCGACTACGCATTCGACTACGACTACGAACGTATCATGCAGCATTGAAGTAGTTGATGCAATTCAAAAATCCTGAAAGACTAGTGCCAAGATGGAACGAGAGACTTCAATATAGAGCACAGAAAAGGAAGAAATTATGGAAATGCAGATGCACTATCCCGACGACCATGTTAAACAGATTATATTTTTGACGTATTGAAGTAAAGTATCAAGGGGTGACTATTGAGCAAACGACAGGATGGGACTCTCAGAGAGCTCAGGATGCTCTGCAACGAACGACGGTATGTTACTAATAATAGTTGGGATATCTTGAATCCAACCTACTCATAAACGACAGACAGTATGGCTTCCGACAAAACGACGACGACGACGGTATGCTGACTTAATCTTATGGCTTGGATACAAGACAGACAGGTGCAAGACTCTGTCTTGATGACTGTGAACTAATGTCCAACTCTATAAACAAGGACATTGAGCTCATTCTAGAGTGGGGAAGCAAGAGTCGTGTTGAATTCAACCCCACCAAAACCAAGTACTGTCTTATTTCAAAAAAACAGCTGAGCACCTCTCCATCCGTGACCGTGGGTGAAGTTGAACTAATGGTCGACCTCTCTCTACACATCTTAGGCGTGACATTTCAAATCACCAAACATGAATCCCAGTTCTTGATATTTCTTAAGAGGTGCAAGCTCCTCCTCGAGCCATCGGTGGGTTCCCTTATTTATAAATCCACCTTGAGATGGTTAAATAAGGTGCAAAAAATGGCCCTTAAATTAACTGATGACGACACCGTTTGCTCCACCATTGACCCCTTGAGCCATCGTAGGAATGTAGCAGCACTGACAAAATTTTATCGCTACTGTCATAGACTGCCCCACTGAAGGCCAGGTGAGTCTCCTTTAAAAGTTTCACTTCGAAGCTTTAAAGCTTCCTACCCGGACGAGCTTTCTAGCTATAAAAACAACCGCTTCACAAAGGCCAAAATTAGTCTTTCACCAGGCTCCGGAAAGATCATCTTCTCCAGTCCTACACCGTGTCGAGGTGTATGATCCGGCACCATCTATCTAGATTTTTGTGAACATAAAGAAAGATTGATTCGATTTTCTGCTCCAGCCGGTTCCTCTGTTTTTCTATAGATTCTATAGATCTCCGCTGATGATCGTTCTTGGGCTTCCTTCATCACAGCTGTCACTTCCGATGACCGTTCTTGCACTTCCTTCATCACCATCAGTGTCTTCAAAAATTCTGCCATACTCACTGTCGCCTCTTCTGCCTCCACTTCTACCTCGCTTTCGAACATGTAAGTTTCTGGATCTTTTTCTTCGTTCACCATAGCTTCTCGATGCAGGGCGGTTAGGGAATTTTTAGCACCATTGACAACGAGCCTTTACTTAATTCTCTTTTTAAGTCTGCATTCCACTAACTTTCGACCCATTTTATTATTGTGTTCTTATTTCGAACACAAAAAATTTAATTTCAGTCACACATATTTTTCACTTCTCTCTTAATTAACCCCACTTCTGACACCAATTGTTGCTTTTTTACGGCTTAACGGACTCGTGGAGTAATTAAGGAATACACTTTTTAATTATCCACACAAAAACTTATATATTAAAAACCAAACACGTTTGAATAACAAAAACAAATCTTAGAGTTTCCTATTATCACTTACAAATTAATATCTCACATTATTAAATTATATTTTTCGCTTATAACTTCTAGAACTTTCGCCCATTTTCTAGACCGTGGGGGAATAACCTTTCCTCCCGGAAAGTTTGAGAAGCTTTGTCTTCAATTACCGTCCTTTCCAATAGATCCAGAGTCTAATAGATGGGGCCATGTTTATTCAGTGTATAAATCGTTAATTCAAATTCTAACAAAGTCGTTATAGATAGCTGTTGTTTCAAACTTCTAACAGATGGCGCATAAATCATCACAATATTTTTAGTGTTTAATAGAAGTCCCTGGTTCTGCTGTCTGCATCTATCCTAAATTTTTTCGCCATCACTATACTGCTAAGAATTTTTTTTCTCCAACTCCTTGTCTCGTTCTATTCCTCCAGTCAACAGCTTCTCGGTATTTTAACTTCAAATTGCGCATTTTATCCCTCATGGCATGGCAATGGCATGACAAACCCGGATTTTCTTCTATAATTTTCTTATAGAATATTGCAGCAGTGGGTTTCTGAAAGAAAAATTATATGATAATTTGTAAAAGAGTGGATAGAAATTTTACCTTACCTCAAAAATATTGTTATTTCCCATCACTTTATCAAAAACGGTACTTAAAAATATTTTGTATTTGTGACCACCTAGTCACACGGGACACACGATTTCTACTTTTCTTCTCTGCCATTATGTTTTATCCACCTTTCAAATACAGCTGTTAATCAAAATAAATTCTAAACATTAGGGGTTGCCAGTAAAAGAAAAAAAAAATGAAGTGCCATATGTTTCTTTCGATCTCGATATCGAGTTGTTGAATTCAAACTCCTTTTCAGATATTAGGGGTATTCATGATCTGTGTTATTTGTGTTATTTGTGTTATTCATGTTAAACAAATGTCATTTACTATGAGTTTTATTTTCGATTTAGTATAAATAGCACGAATAACACAAATAATACAGATCATGAATACCCCTATTATTTGTTAAAATCGAAACAAATGTCATTTACTAAGGAAAGTTTCTCGGTTTGTTAAACTTTTTTCTCGATTTAACACAAATACCACGAATAACACAGATCATGAGTACCTCTATTATCTATCACTTTCCACTTGACTTCACTCGCCAAAAAACAAAGGGCGCACCTGTTTTAATACACAATGCACAAAAGAAAATAAAAAAAGCGCTCACAAAGTAAGCGCGTTTTATGACAGCTATGCCGATTTTGAAAAAATTAAATTCGTTATAACTTGGTGAATTAATTTCGTTCATATTCCTTATTACAGAACTATTCCATAAAAAGATCATTTTATGAAAATTTAAACTTTAGCAGCGTTTATAAACTTCCTGTTTGCGTATTAATATATAAGATTAAAAGTTTTGACTCATTCAAATTCTTTAACCAATCTTTGATACTTCAAAAAGTGAAGTAAACGATTTAACCTAATTTAATCATTGCTTGTGCAATTACTTTTACTAACTAAAATTTAAATCAAACCTACTTTGAACACCCCGCCGCCATTCAAACTCAAAACCCAGTTCATTAAAAAAACACGGCCGCTTTTACCGTTAAAATTTCAATAGACTATTTTTAGGCGTTTTCTGTGATTACAAAATCGAGTTCCACAACTAAATGAATTCCACAAAAGAGCTTTAAGGTGTCTATGAACTAAAAATTGCTTTCCAAAACTTAAAATGGAAGCAAGAGCTTTTAACGGAAAAATTAACAGAAGAAATTTCAAGTTTATTTTAAACTTATTTAATTATAACAACAACAATAATAATGTGCAATTCAAAACGTTTACTAGAGTTTTCTAACAATAAAAATGCGCGTGAACGTAACTTGTTGCATCTTACCATAATGCCACGTGATAAAATGACTCTTTTTTTGGTTCCAGAGAATACAAAATTCGCTTCTCTTTGCTATCTGCTTATAGGAAAGAGAGGTCAAAAGAGACATTTCAAGGGATTGCGCAAGAATGTGAACAAAATAAAAAAAAACTTGTAATCAACTTCAAACTTTCCATTTTCCATTCTAATTCCAATTTGCAAACGAATTTCAATGTTGGAAATATTTATTTCGATTGAGTGGAAAAATGCGATTTTTAAGTTTTGGTTTTTATGTTCATAAATTCTAGATTTAAATGAAATTTTCTTCATAGATTTTATCATATAATATTAATGTAGTACTTAAGCTAAGTCATGTTTCTGATATAATTGTTATATTGTAACTTAATACGAGCAAAAAGTATATTCGATTGCGAAACACTCGAGAATTGGATGCGTGCTTTATTAGTATAATTAAATAATAATCTCTCGAGCATCTGCTGCAGCACATTTTGAATATAACACAGAACAAAACAGATATGAATAAAAGCGATTTTTTTTGTATACCAGACGCAGACTCTTCTTTTCTGAATTTACATTTCTATAAATAAAATATATAAAAAAAATTCCAACTGAGAATTTAGATCAATGACGAACTAATAACAAATTTTAAAAATGTTTTTTTTTTTGTTATCTTTTGGAATCCGTTTTTGCTACTGGATAATTTCGTAAAAGTACCTTGATTTTGGGTAGAGGGAGATTATGATACGAAAATGCATGAGAAAACATAAAAAACGCGGGAAATTTGTTTTGTGTTTATTTCAAAAAAACACGCTCGAGAAGTTTGATTTTTTAGTGAATTGGAATTTGACGTTATTATGTTGCATGTTGCACGAAAAGATTAGGAAAATCAGGCATAAACATTCAAAACACTTCGAAAAAAAAAAAATAAAACAATAGTTCCAAGGAGGAATGGAATTTCAAAAAAAAAAACGAAACATACACTACAAAAGTAGAAATTCAAACTTAAAAAAAAAAACAAGAAAAATTCTTCATAGGCTTCGGGCTTCGGCGTACGTACACACACTCTCGGCCCAATAAATCTATATAAAAAATCATTGGAATGCGTACAACTACTGAAAAAATTCTCCGTGTATTCCTAGCAACGTCAGTAATGCTATAAGCAAAACGCTTTCATAAAAACTAAATAAAAAGAGACAACACAAAAAAAACATGAAAACTTGTGGAATTCAATATGGCCGCTGTTGAAACTTGTGCAAATGTGTTGAAATTCTTTCTTCCCCTCTTATAACAGTATTGAAAAATTGGTTTCATATGATAGTGTTGGTTGAAACTAGAGAATTTATAGTATTATTCAGTTTAAGTTGTTGGTGTTTGCGATTGATGTTTGGTACAACTAGTACGAAAGAGAGGTGCACTTCAAGTGGAATAGACGATACATTTCATTCGAATTGGAATTGACATTATAAATTGAATTTGTATTAAGTGTATGGTGTTAACACACAACAAAACAAAAAAACAAAATGAAAGGGGAACCCATTCAATTTCAAAGTATTCACCACATTCGCTTCCAAGTATGATCGGCGGCCAGTTCAGTCGTGTGGAGTTTATCGGCCTGTAGAGTGAGTGGTGTACTGTTATACGCGCGCGTGAGCCCCATCATCTCCTTCGCATTTTGGGGAGATGTTTTTTTCATAATAATAATTTTATTAAATAAATAATGAACTGCAAGCCACATCAAGTTAGCTACAACCGCAGCAGCATCAAATATAAAATGGATAAATCATCAAAACTTAAACAGCATAAAATTTCCACAGTTTATTACTTAAAGTGAACCGAATATCCATGCATATAAAAAAAATTCCATTTTGGAAGTGAAATTATAAAGAAAAAAAAGGCTTTTTTGTGATGTGAATATACATATATATATACATATTTATTGTGTCACACAGTCACACATGCACACCAACTTAACCATACCCAACAACAACAACACAAAAAAGAGTAAGAAAAAAAAACGGTTTTTAAGAAAATCTCTTGTGCGATAGCAGCGCACCAACCAACAACAACACAACATAAAAAAGTGAAGAAAAAAAATAATGTGTAAACACATCTAGAGAAAAATATTTTATACCGTATTTCGTGTATAAAAATACAACTACATAAAAAAATACGAAAAATTCAAGTTTATTTTACAAGCAATTGATTACAGTGTGTTAGTGCGCGCAAATCGAATGCGCGAGAGTGCGGCTGTGTGCATTTTATTGAAGTGTTTCCTCTCCTTCAGATTTGTTGTTGTCCAAAGGAATTTCTTCAACTCGAGACACTGAACAGCTATAATCAACAGAAAGGAATCAAGTGAAGAGAAAATATTTTTTTTGTTTATAAAAAGTTTTTTTTGGAGTCTATCTGGCATTTTTTTTGTTGTTTTTTTTTTCTGAAACGATTACTTTATTATATTATTTATTATTATTGTTTCTTTGTTTATAACATCGAAAGATATGAAAAAAGAAGTAATTTGCCTATAAATATTCACCTATAAATAATAACAAGAAAAAAAGAAGATAATAATGGAATGATTTTTTAAGTGTGGTTCATAAATAAAAAGAAGAATTTGTGTTGTATATAATATTATATATTTTTCTATATACAACTTTTAGTGTGCTTGAATAACTGATTTTTTTATATACAAATTTATATTCCTAAAATAATCGTCTGAAAACAGCGAGAAAATAGTTTTTCCTATAAAAATTTCTTTTATTTTGGTGAAATTTTTTATATAATAATGCCAAAAAGACATAAACATGGTGAATTTCCATTACCAGCTGGTTGGGACGTTGCTACTGATTTTGATGGAAAAATTTATTACATTGATCATAATAATAAAGAGACAACGTGGCTGGATCCGAGAGATAGGTGAGTTTATACATTTCTAAATTACTTATAACAATTAATCTTTCTGATCAAATAATATAGTAAGAAAAGCCAATTGATTGCCTGGATGTTCAAAACTCGCCGCGCGCTCTATGGAAAACATGAAAAAATATTGCCCATGAAGTAGAAGAGTCATCTCAGTCCCAACCTATACAAGCTATTGCAAGATACTTTAGGCCTTGGTGGAAAGATCTAATTTATTGTCTGGATGTTCAACACTCGCCGCGCGCTCTATGGAAAACATGAAAAACTTTTGCCCATGATGTTGAAGAGTCATCTCAGTCCCAACCTATACAAGCTATTGCAAGTTGCTGTAGGCCTTCCCGTGAGCTCAGCTAGTCACAAAAGGAGTTTCTCTGCTATAAGACGCATAGAAACTTGGCTTAGGAACGTAAGGATCCAGGACAGATTTTCATATTTATCTTTGCTCAATATTGGAAACAAGCTAGTTAAACAAAATATGCCGCCTGAAGAATTATAGAAAATGAAATAACTACCCAACTTAGTTTTTGTAACAATCGGGATTTCCCAGGTGCATTTTGGACACAAGGGGGATGTCCTTGAAAGCCTTCTGCGAAGACAATTCTCAAACCTTTAATAGGTTACACAAAGTCTTACCAAAGGATCATTCAAATGGCACTATATCTCACAAGACTCCTGATGGAGGTTACGAAAAACAGCAGGGATACCAGGAGTTATTAATGAGCACTGATTTATCAGGTTTTACTAACTGATTAGATTGGTTTGATCTTAGGAGGATCAAAGGAGCTTTTGCTCACCAATCCTATAATAGGAACAAAGACCAACCAAACACGATTTTCACGGCGGAAAATTGAATCTGTGAAAGACCAAATTTTGCCAGCTCTTCAGAGAGGCTTCGAAGAGATCTTACCAATACTACTACTACCAGGGTTCCGCGAAGCTGGAAAAGGGCTTTATTCCTAAATCGGGGAGAAAATGATATAAGAACACTAACTGCTTTCCTCTCACAGATAAATCGTCGAGAGACCTGGTAGTGGTATACAGATTAACAGGGGGGCAGCAAGAGCATGATTACCTTATGTCCGGCATACCTCCCCTATGACTCCAGAGACCCACCACCGTCCAAAGAACTGAAGGATATCGTGGGTCACTCTAACAGGAGCGGTCTGCAGATCATCGTAGCATGAGATGCGAACGCCCATCATGATGCCTGGGGTAGCAGTGGAGTGAACAAGAGGGGTGAATACCTTTTTGATTACCTTTTAACTACTAACCTGGACATATTAAATCGCGGCACGGATCCTACCTTCGACAACGGTATGAGACGTGAGGTTATAGACATCACGCTAGCTACTCAACAAGTTGCCACTTACGTGAGTGACTGGCGGGTCTCAGATGAGCCATCGTGCTCAGACCATAGACACATTTACTCTATGGTGGGTGAGTCTTTGGAAAATGTGAGTACATACAGGAATCCTAGATATACGAACTGGACAGACAGTAGCATATCGAAAGATTCCATGCACTCAATCAAATCTACGATGGATGTAGAACTATCCGCGGACTTCTTTACGGAGGCGGTTACTGCTGCTTACAACAATAACTGCCCTGTTCTGATGAGGACGCGTAATAGGAAAACTCCATGGTGGAATAACGAGCTCTCCAAGTTAAGATCCGCTACGAGGAAGCTGTTCAACGTAGCTAAGAAGAGCGGCAACTGGGAGAGTTATAAAAGCTCGCTAACCAGCTATAACAGGGCGATCAGACGAGCAAAAAGAAATAGCTGGAGGAATTTCTGCAAGAGTGTCGAAGACATTCGAGACTCAGCAAAAATCTATAAAGCTTTATCAAAGGGCTTGTCGGTAGATCTTGGATCCATCAGGAGAACCGATGGCTCTTTCACACAGTCTAGGGAAGAAACCTTGATAATATTGCTCCAGGCACATTTCCCAGGCACAACCATTTACTCAAAAGAGAACACAACTTCTGCTGGGCAGCGAACAGGCCAACTTTCTAAAGTGTCCAAAGCCGCCTGGACAGAAGCAAATACCTTGTTCAACCATGAAGCTATTAGGGAGGCGATTAGATCGTTCAAACCATACAAGTCCCCTGGAGCAGACGGAATCTATCCCATTCTGCTACAGGAGGGCTGCGACCTAGTCACTCCCTTATTATGCAAATTATTTAGGGCTTCCTTCGCACATGGCTATATCCCATCCGCCTGGAGGAACGTCAACATAACATTTATACCTAAGCCAGGGCGTTCGGATTACACCTTGACTAAATCTTTCAGGCCGATAAGTCTCTCGTCTTTTGCCTTGAAGACAATGGAGAAAATTGTCGACCGGGCGATAAGGGAAACTTATCTTCAAAGCCAACCACTAAGCTCCTATCAGCATGCGTACCAGGCGGGCAAGTCTACTGAGACAGCACTGCACAATCTGGTGCTCAGGCTTAAACATGCAGCTCTAAACAAAGGAGTTGCGCTGACGGCCTTCCTCGATATCGAGGGAGCCTTTGACAACACATCCTTTGATACTATAGCTAGGGCTCTAATGCCTAATCTCCAATGAGAAAACCAACCACGAACCAACCACGTGCCAGTAGGCTGAATTAGCTGACAAAATGTGTTCACACATATTTCTATCACTGTAGATGTGAAACGTCAGAAATGCCTGTTTTGTTATTATTATTACTAGATTAGACTTTTCTGTTGACAAATTTTTTGGCGGGATATTGCAAATACAATTAAACGTCATTTATGCCTTGATTTTTGACATTTTTTGTACTAAATTGGCCGCTGAATTTCATGTGGCAACTCAAATGGTTTAACTAACACATACGGAAAGTTACCCAGCCCTGCTCAACGCTCGAAACATTTTCGCCCAAGGTTACGCTGACGATGCCGTCATAATAATTACAGGTGAATCTGAAGGCGCCTGCAGCAGGCACTTGATCTGGTCTCTAGCTGGTGCGAGAGCGTAGGTCTAAACGTCAATCCCGACAAAACGATTCTAGTTCCTTTCACCAGGAAACGATCACTACCGGGAATTTGGGAACCTACATTCGCGGGCAGAACTATAGGCTTTTCACAACAAGCCAAATATTTAGGAGTGACGCTAGATGCCAAGCTCAACTGGAAACAGCATATGGACACTCTGATGTGTAGAACGCGCAGATCCCTGTGGGCTTGCCGCAGAGCTTGTGGTTCCACCTGGGGTTTGCAACCGAAAACCATGTATTGGATATACACCACCATCATAAGACCCATGGTAACTTATGGAGCTTTAGTTTGGTGGCACAGAACGAAGCTTAAAGGTTCCATAACCATTTTAAGCAAAATTCAAAGAATGGCTTGCCTCTCCATCACTGGGGCCATCCGCACTTCTCCACCGGCAGCGCTGGAGACTCTCCTCAATTTGGTACCTCTCCACCTTGAGGTAGGGAAGTCCGCCATAAACCCGGCGCTGCGGCTGAAAGCGAATGGTTACTTGGGCGCTGGTTTTGGGCGAGGACATTCTATAATAATCAACATCATAGAAGAGATTCCGGAAGCGGAGATGCTATCGGACGGCATGCCCTATAAAATCTCAAAATTTAAGCAACCTTCTGTACATATACAGGAAAGGCTTACCTGGACTTTTCCTAAAGTTTTGCCGGGCGGGCTAGTATGGTACACGAATGGCTCTAAAACGGAGACAGGTGTAGGCGCCGGAATCTGGAGTGAAAGTCCCAGATTCAGCAAGGCTATAAGTCTAGGCACTCTGGCAACTGTCTTTCAAGCAGAGGTGTACGCTATTCTGGCATGCACTCATGAGAACTTAAGAAGGGCCTACCAAAATAAACGGATTTTTATCTTCTCTGATAGCCAAGCGGCAATTAGAGCGATAAGGTCCCGTAGGACCAAGTCGAAATTAGTTTGGGACTGCCAACGTGCTCTTCATGAGTTGGGTGTTCTCAATCAAATTACACTTGTCTGGGTCCCAGGTCACCGGGGCTTCGTCGGATGCCCTGGCTAAACAGGGCTCTGATTTAGAATTCATTGGTCCAGAGCCGGCTATTGGGGCACCGTCCAGCTTGCTGCAAAGGGCCCTGGCCGATCGGACTTTGATGAAACATATTGAACGCTGGAGGTCCGCGCCTGGACTGGCCAACTCTAAGCGGTTCCTTCCAATGCCGTCCCCTAGGTTAGGTTAGGTTAGGTTGAAATGGCTGCCCCCACCAGGGAGCCCACTTAGGCACGCCATTGGGCCCATTGTGATGCCATTCTGGTATTGGGACATAGTTCAGGCCATTTCAAGCCATTTCGAGCTTTTAATAAAGCGACAGAGTCTAGAGACACCAATATTTTGCAGCTCGCTCAATCCGTCAAGAAAAGGTGAGCCAAGTAGAGTCCCTCTTTTCCTTGCTAGGGCGGGACATGTACAGAGAAGATGGGAGACAGTTTCTTCCTCTTCTTCATTACCACAACTTCTACATAAGTCGTTGTGGGGGAGTCCTAATCTTTCGGCGTGTGGGCCGAAGGGACAGTGACCAGTCAGCACCCTTACCACATGGCTTATCTCCTTTTTGTTCAACTGAACCAGAGATTTTGAACGCTTTGCGTCTAAAGTTGGCCACATTGCATGAAGAGTGCGACAAACCGTTGCTGTGGTCCATCTCAGCCCGGCTCGAGCTAAGCTGATTTTTATCACAGCTAGTTTATAGGTGGCTAAGGGCATTCCCATTTGGGTTAAGTGGGGTGTCCTTTCCACTTCGGTTCCCTGTCTAGCAAGCTCATCTGCCCTACAGTTTCCCCTAATCCCACTGTGTCCAGGAACCCAACACAGTGTTATATCAAACTGAGTGGCAGTCTCACACAGAGACCTGCGGCAGTTCAGAAGAGTCGTGGATGTTGTGACGACAGAATTAAGAGCCTTGAGGGCCGCCTGGCTATCCGATAGAATACATATATTCTTATGAGATATATTATTTATCTTCAGCCATTCGAGAGCCTCCCAGATCGCAGTGACTTCCGCTTGGAAGACGCTGCAGTGATCGGGTAGACGAAGAGAGGTATTTATATTTAATGCCTCGGAAAAGATACCAGAGCCTACATTATTCCCAATTTTTGAGCCATCTGTGAAAATACATAATGACCCAGTTGGGATAACACCATCTGTCCAGTCATCTCTGGCCGGAATGATGGTATTGAAACCTTTCTCCAAGGTCCACGTAGGTGTAGTATAATCTAGGTTGTTCGCAGTGATGGCGAATTTCCTAAGGATGGATGAATGGCCATATGAGTATGGAGTCCATCCAAGAGAAGCCTTTGTCCTGGCAGCCGTCCAGGCTGCCATTTGCTCGGCGTGTATATCCAAAGGGGTAAGATGCAATAAGACATCCAGCGCAGCTGTAGGGGTGCTTCTCATTGCACCACTGATACACAGTTCAGCTGTTCTTTGGACCCTTTCCAGTATCTTGCGATACGTAATCTTCTGTAATGCAGTCCACCATACCGATATGCCATGCATAAGTATAGGTCTGATTACGGCTGTATAGAGCCAGTGGACGATGCGGGGTTTAAGGCCCCAGTTGACTCCGATCGTTTTCTGGCATAGGAAGAGAGCTGTTTTGGCCTTATTTGCTCTTTCTATAAGATTCGGTCTCCACGTTAGTTTCCTATCGAGTATGAGACCTAGAAATTTCGCATCCTCCTTTATATGCAGTGTTTCATTACAGAGTCTTAAAGGAGGAAAATTGGGAAGTCTATGCTTCTTTGTAAAGAGCACTACTTCAGTCTTGGTTGGGTTGACGCCTAGACCCTTTGTAGTGGCCCAATGAGAAAGAGTATTCAATGCTTGTTGCATTATATCTCTTATTGTTGAGATGTACTTGCCGGTCACCACCAGCACAATATCATCAGCATAGGCCACCGTGGTGCACCCAGACTCCTTTAGAGTTATCAATACTTCATTGACTGTCATATTCCAAAGGAGCGGCGATAAGACCCCACCTTGTGGTGTGCCTCTTTTAACCCGTCTGACTTCTTCCGAAAGCCCCAGGCTAGACTTTATGACCCTGCACCCTAGCAACTGATCAATAAAGGACCTGGAGCACCCATCAACATTCAGACGCTGGAGTGCCCTCGTGACCGCAGAGGGTTCAACATTGTTGAAAGCACCATCAATATCTAGGAAAGCAGCCAACGTGAATTCCTTGAATTCAAGGGATCTTTCAATGACCGCTACCAAAGAGTGGAGAGCAGTGTCTACTGATTTACCTTTCGTGTAGGCATGCTGCGAGGGAGAAAGCAGTTTTTTATCAATGCTTTGCTTAACATGGATCTCCACAAGTCTTTCTAGTATCTTGAGGAGAAAGGATGTGAGACATATAGGTCTCAAGTCTTTTGGATTGTGGTAGGAGATTTTACCCGCTTTCGGAATGAAAGCTACCTTCGCTACTCTCCAGGATGTTGGAATGTAGCTTAGGCTAAGGGAGCTCCTATAGATGGCTGCGAGCCAATTCAGAATTAGGTCACTGACTTTCTGAATTTCAATGGGATAAATTCCATCTGGTCCCGGTGTTTTATAAGGCATGAAGCCTTCTATGGACCACAGTAGTAAATCTCTGTTTATCAATCTGTCGATGGTGCCTAAATTATGTGTGCTAGCTGGGCCCTCAAAACCTGTTTCTGCAGATGCAGCAAGAGATGTTGAGCCAGGAAAGTGAGTATCGAGTAGGAGTTTCAGTGACTCCTGACTACTTGTGGTCCATGTACCGTCTGCTTGTTGCAGCATTTCTTGGCACATTGGGCTTTTCGAGAGAACTTTTCTCATTCTTGCGGCATCTGAAAAACCTTCTATTGTCGCACAAAAGGTTTTCCAGGATTCCCTTTTTGAGTTTCGCAGTTCGTATTTGAACTCCCTGAGACGACTTTTGTAGTTGTCCCAGTCCGAAGCCAAATTAGACCATTTGGCCTTATTGAAGGCCTTTCTGCTTTCAGACCTTAGTTTGAGAAGTCTGCTGTTCCACCAAGGGGGTTTGGTTTTACCCCCATATTTCCTAATGGGACAGGCTGCTTCTAATGCGTTATTCAGGAGGTTACTGAGATTTGTCACTTGATGTTCAAGATCTTCAGCATTCCAAGGGTGGGTGGGAACATCCTCAGGGAGGGATCTTTCCACTACTTGTCTGTATATGACCCAGTCTGTGTTCCGGACATTCCTGTAACCAGGGGCCTTCTTCACAGTTGGGTACATATTGATATTAAAAAGGATGACTCTGTGGTCAGAAAAAGAGTGTTCACTGGATACTCTCCAGTTTTCCACACGGTTGAGCAGATCTGGGGAAACAAGGGTAATATCCAAGACTTCTTGTCTTACCCTTGTGATGAACGTGGGTTCATTTCCCCTATTGCATAGCAAGAGATTGTGTTGTAGTAATAAATCAAAAAGCAACTCACCTCTTATATTTGTATCAGAGCTGCCCCAAACGGTGTTGTGAGCATTCGCATCACATCCAACGATGAGGCTGGCTCCACGACTAGCCGCTTCTTTTGCGGCAACAAAGAGACTGGAGTTGTCCAAATTTTCCTCATATGGTAGGTAGACAGATCCAATCCACGTAGGCCTACCGCCTTTCCTGTTGTCCAAGCAGGCCAGTACATTATCAGCATTGCTAAATTTAGACAACATAAAAGCGTTAAGGTCATTTTTAACAACAACAACGTCCCCTAAGACGGCCAAGGAATTATTACGGCGCAGTAGGAGTGATGTTAGGACACTTGTTGGCTTAATTACCGGACACTGTGCCTTAAATTACCACTTATGGAAGATAGGAAGGGCGGAGGATCCTATATGTAGGCTTTGCCTAGAATAGGATGAGTCTGCCCTCCATGTTCTCTGTGAGTGCCCTGCAATAGCGAGGAGCATGGTCTCTTTGTTCGAGAAGTCCCTGCTCGAACACTCAAGTCTAAGCGACAAACCACTAGGCAGACTGCTGAACTTGTTCAGGCGGTCTGGCCTACAAATATGAGGTGTAGGGGTTTTAGTACAATAGGCCAACTTAATGGCCGCAGTACCTTTGGACCTAATACCTCACACAGGAAAAAAAATTATATAAGGAAGCAGAGTCCTATCCGCCTAACAACCCCTGTCCCGTTTTCCTAAAAACGATGGCGAAGGTTGATTTGTAACACCAGATCTTCCCAGCTCTTCTTCAGAGAGGCTTCGAAGAGATCTTACCAATACTGCTACCAGGGTTCCGCGAAGCTGGAGAGAAGCTAGCGTGGCCTTTATTCCTAAATTGGGAAGAAGATGGTAGAAGGAGGCAAAATCCTATCTACCCAACAACCCTCGCTCCGTTCTCCTTAAAACGATGGAGAAGGTTTTTTGAAAGACCAGATCTTTCCAGCTCTCCTTCAGAGAGGTTTGAAAGAGATTTTACCAATACTGCTACTAGATGGTATAAGGAAGCACAATCCTATCGACCCATCAACCCCTGTTCCGCTGTCCTAAAATCGATGGAGAAGGTTTTAGACAGGCATACAGGACAGGGTCCTACAATAAACCAACTCCACTTCTTTCAATTTGCCTACCTGCCAGACAGATATACAGAGATGCTATTCACGTGCTATGAGTGGTATCGTAAGGCTCCTCTTTTATTTAAGGGCTCTGCAAGCGGCATCCGACCCTGTCCTATCGCAACCAATGTGTCGTAGAGATTGGCCTGTCTTGGAGCCACATTCCATCACATCCCCCGCTACACAACTATAGCAACTACAGAAGTGCACTATAATTTAGCCGCTCCGCCCCCACAACGAAAGATATGATAAAATGTGACTCCAAAGCAAATCAATCTCAAATATGGAGCCACACCAACCTTACAAATGTTGCTCGTTCTGTAATAATTATTTTTTCGATTCGATTTTCGGTTATTGGCCTTCCACCAACCTTACTTGAAAGGGACTAGCCTATCCTCTTTCATAGGATAGCTACCAGTGGCCACCGCTCGGAGCTTATAATCACACCTCCATCAGTTCGAAATAGTTGCGGCACATGCATGTTATGGTGCATGCTATTTCCCTTATTCCGCTGATGACTGACCAAGGTTCCGCCGATCTCTCTGCGCTTTTATACATATCGAGAGGTCCTCAAACTTATCGGTGAAGACGGCATTGGTTCCGCGATTGACGATATTAACGTGACAGGCCCGGCAAAACTATTGCTATTATCAGCGATTGTTGCAAGGAAATAAAACCTTTTCTTTGCCCCCAATACCGGCAACACTACATGGCAGACTACTAACTGGGGACTCGACAATAAATAGAACAACCTGAACAATAAGATTCCAAACTCTTAACATCATAGGGGTAACTTTACTGGAGGATATGCGATGGAATGATCATATTCTCATCGCCAAGCCTTCCAATACCTTGGATATCTCAAGCGATGCAAGTACCTCCTTCGGTCTACCGGCCCGCGCCCCTATAGATCCTTTAAGCCACCGTAACAATGTAGCAGCTCTCTCTATACTTTGCCGCTATTACCATAGCGACTGTTCCACTGAAATTCAGAACCTTTTGCCTGCACATCAATATTTTTCGCGCAGCATAAAACTAACCCACTCGGCTCACCCCATACCCTACAGACTTCCCTTTCACGCACAATATGGTCTAGAAGTTCGTTTATGAATAGAAGAACTCGACTGCGGAATAATCTCCCGCAGTCAGTGTTTCCGAACTTGTGCAACATCTTAGAGTTCAAAAGTAAGGTTCATCGAAAATTTCTTAAACTCCTCTCAGACCCTCTATTATCTTTCCTATTCTCCACTATTTTTCAAACCTATTTTATTATTAGACATTGCACCATGTCCTTAACGATTGGTAGTACAAAGGGTCACTCCTAAGCTTGCTTTTTCTAAATATAAAAAAACTCATCACTCATTCTCCTTGTTCCTCATACCCCTAAACCTATTATATTCCTTCACTAAGCTTACTATTAGCCACAACAGCATTGCGACAACGACTAGGGATTCCTGAGCTTAGTCATAGCACCATTACGTGACTAACTATAGTAAAAAGGATGAGTTTTGAGCTTAGATCTACCCTATAAAAAAGCAGTCTTCTCTCTGCCAAAGGACTGCGATGTAAGCTAAAAGTCCTACATTGGTCCTCGCCTTGAGTACAACGCGTTTACCTCGGCCAGGGCTTTCGGAAACCACTGCCGGCCCAGCTGAGAAGTGTGTTTTCTGTGTTTGAAGGGTAATTCTATATACATATTATAAAAATATACAAAAGTTGAAAGGCAAGGTTTATCGCCTGAATGTGCAGTGTGTAGAGGGTACTGTGTACTATCTAACCAAAATAAAGTAACAGAGGAGTTCGAAGTACGAGAAGCTCTTCCACAATGAATGGATTGCTTACTATTAATGCAGGTATAATATAAATAGCTGTTTGTATACCTTCTGTGCGGTGCTGGAGTTGTATTCGAGAAGAGGGCGAATGTAGGATTTGTATATTCCAAATCGGGCCAATGGGTGAAGAAGGAACCCGCAGTTTTAAGAAATCCCAAGCATTGAGATTTGTTTGGCGATTTGGAATACGTAGTGGTCTGAGACATTAAGAAATGGGTCTGATATTAATTAGTTGTACGGTAGATATGGGGAGGTGTTTCAGGTTTTATGAAAAGTAAGATAGCCCCAATTTAAAATGAGTATATTGCCCCCGTTAATTGAAGTGGGCATTAATTCGAACCGGCAAGGACTGGCACCTGCTTGTTGTTTAGTTTAAGTAAG
Source organism: Thereva unica (assembly GCA_949987705.1). Taxonomy (NCBI): domain Eukaryota; kingdom Metazoa; phylum Arthropoda; class Insecta; order Diptera; family Therevidae; genus Thereva; species Thereva unica. Next base: position 68,965,777 of record OX465283.1, on the reverse strand, counting down.
TAGACTGACTAAAAAGGTCAGAGAGAAGGTAGTTTCTGAAGATTGTAAAAAGATCGGGTGATAAATTGGGGCATTGACAGAGATGCTGGGGCCTGAGATTTTACACCATCCAATACTGCCTTTATTAAACGAGCGGATAGAAACTTATCCATTTATAATGCAATGTCAATAGCTTGGAGTTTAGCTATCTGAGCAGGGTGCCAAACTCTATTAAAAGCCTTGGAGGTATTCATAGCAACCAACCCGCGCTCACGAATCGATGCATAAGCGATATTTTCTGTTTCGAGCAGCTGTATGAACATAACCTTTAACGCATATCTCGCTACCTAACTACATAGTGGTAATACAGATTTGGATACTTAAAACGGAACATGATTCCTTGATGCCAACTCGACATGCGTAACTGTTGAATCAGCCCCACATATCAATAGGTTCATGAACTAGGTTCAATAATAATAAACATAAACCTGTTTTGCTTTCGGCATTCATAAACAAATTTGTAATAATTTAAATGAGCATAAACCTGTGCCTGACATAAATCTTATCTTTTCGAGTTTTTTTAAATATATCTCCAGTTAATTTCCATCCATTATGATGATGCCTGCGGCAAATTCCATTTCAGCGTCATCGGACTTTGGTTTGTCATTCAACGCTGGCTTTGTTATGTAGTACGAAACTACATTTTTGTGCCGATTCTGCGCGGCTGGCTTGAGCACCCAAAATACTGGTCCTTAAAATCTTACAAAGTAGCAACTTCTATTTACAATTTTCCCATTCGCCCAACTATTAGCCACTTTATATGCAATAAAAATTCTGGGAATCCAAATTGACGCTACCAATCTTATTGCCAGAAATCCACCCACCCCTTTCGCTATGAGTTAATGCTGAAAATGTTGGCGGACTGACCCGACATTGCTGCACTGCTATCTCTCTAGATACGATCAGAATGTCTAGTGGCACTGATATCCCCCACTCGCCCCCTGCCGCCGCTGTTTTTACGATCTGCCTTTTATTTTTTCGTGTGTTAATTTTAATTTTATTTTTTTTAAATAGCAACAGAACAAAGTCGAGTGGAATGACATCTCTTGTTACAATTTATGCGCGAGCGTATTTTTCTAGTTAATGTTTTATGACAGCTGAATTCAGTAATTTTTATGTTCTGGCAATTTCTCATTTTAGCCAATGTTAAAATTCTTTTTAATGTAACAATTTTGTGGGGCTCTTGGCAAACGAAATTGAGGTAGGAGTTCTTGGGTGCTTATTTGTGGAAATGCGGTTTTATATAGGAATTGCCTTTCTTTGATTTTGTTTAGTTATGGAATAATTTTTAGCGTTATATCTTGTTGTTATAAAAATAGTTCTGGTTTAAGAATAGGCTTGTTTTGCTTACCTACGGTTGAGTTAATAATTCTTACGTAGTTTCACACTGTAATATTCTAAACCTTCAACTACTGTTAATTGAATTTTTCGCTTAGACTTGAATGTTCAGGCAGGGACTCAAGAAACCCTGCTCCTCGCTATTGCGGAAAACTCACAAAGAACGTTGAGAGCAGACTCATCCTCCTCCACGTAAAGCCTCCATGTGGAGTCCTCCGCCCTTATTATCCTCCATAAGTGTTAATTTAGAGCATAGTGTCTGATAATCAAGCCAACAAGGGTCCAGAAATCATTTATACTGCGCCCTAACAATTCCTTGGCTGTCTGAGGAGACGGAAACGCTTTCAGCAAAGTCTAATCGGCCAGGGCCCTTTGGAGCAAGCTGGTGAGCGCCCCAATAGCCGGCTCTGGACCGATGACTGCAATATCAGAGCCCCGTTTGCCCTGGCTCCGCACTTTCATTGCCTTTGAAACCCCGGTGACCCGGGACCAAGCCAAGGGTAACTTGATTGAGAACGCCCAGCTCACCAAGAGCGCTTTCGCAGTCCCAAATTAATTTTGACTTGGTCCTATGGGACGTTATCGTCCTAATTGCCGCTTGGCTATCATAGAAAATAAAGATCCGTTTGGTATGGTAGGCCCTTCTTAAGTTCTCATGAGCGCATTTCGGTATAGCGTACACTTCTGCTTGAAAGACAGTTGTTAGGGTGTCTAGGCTTATCGCCCTGCTGAATCTGGGGCTTTCACTCCAGATTCCGGCGCCCACACCTGTCTCTGTTTTGGAGCCATCCGTGTAGCATACAAGTTCACCCGGGAATACTTTAAGAAAAGCCCAGGTTAGGTTATCCTGTGAGGGCACAGTAGGTTGCTCAAATTTTGAGATTCTAAATCTAAAGGGCATGTAGTCCAATAGAATCCCCGCTTCCGGAATCTCTTCTATGATGTTGATTATTAAGAATGTCCTCGCCCAAGACCAGCGCCCAGGTAACCATTCACTTTCAGCCGCAGCGCCGCGTTTACGGCGGAATTCTCTACCTCAAAATGGAGTGGTACCAGATTGAGGATAGTCTCCAGCGCTGCCACCGGGGAAGTACGGATGGCCCCATTGATGGAAAGGAGCGTTCAGAGACACTCATTAGAGTGTCAATGTGCTGGTTCCAGTTGAGCTTGGCATCTAGCGTCACTCCTAAATATCTGGCTTGTGGTGAAAAACCTATACCGAGTGTAGGTTCCAAAAATCCCGGTAGTAATCGTTTCGTGGTGAAAGGAACCAGAATCGTTTTGTCGGGATTGACTTTTAGTCCTACGCTGTCGCACCAGATAGGGACCAGATTTAGTGCCAGCTGTAGGCGCCTTGACATGGCACCTTCAGTTTCACCTGTAATTATTAAGACGACATCGTCAGCGTAACTTTGGGCGAAAAAGTTTCGGCCGTTGAGCAGATCTAGGACAAGGCGGTAAACTTCAAACCGCTTCATGTTCAGTGCCGTCTCAGGTTTGTGATTTTATCATACAGACCAGTAGTGTCGCCTGCGGTTTGCAGCATGCCGCCTTGTTCGGAATCGTACCTTAATACTTCCAGTTTTCATGACGTATGCCAAGGGGCACTTTGTGTCGCTGCGTTAATGGATTAAGTAATAATCTGGGACTTTTAACAAACTAAAATAACAACACTGTAACTTTTCGGCAGTGCTATATTTTAGTACCGCCAAAAAGCAAAATCACTTTGTTGGGTTCGCCAGAATATACTTCGTTTCAGCCGAGGCTGACATGGCCAAAGTGGTAGTGCTTGAACGCTGCCCAGGTCTTGGACTCATCATGATTGATTTTCACGTTAGTTAGTTAGTTCCTACTTCTGTTCACCTAATCGCCTATACCAGCGATTGTCAACCCAAATATGTTGGCGTGCCCCAAAACAGATAATCAAAACTACTGCATAATAAACATGCCACTAAAAAAACGCTTTTTATATAAAGATAATTTTATTTGCATAGTAAAAACTTTTCACAAAGCAACTTTAAGGTCCCATTCACATATAGGCCGCCGGAAGGCCGCGGTCTTTCAAGCCAGGTCGGCAGGAAACGAGGGATGAGGACTTGAGGGATCCGCCTGACAGGCCGTGGACTGCAGGTGACCTCATGATTTCCTACATACACACAGGCGAAGACGGCAGTTCACCGCTAATTCAATTGTTAAGTTTAGATCGTCAGGGACGGACTGACAATAAATACAGCTACAAAAATAACATTTTTTGTCAGTTTTCCTGGACTCCAGGCGCTATCCAATTCCGGCTGGTGAGTGTGTGGTTATTCTTTGCCTCAAGGCGAGACACCTTCAGGGGCCTCTATATGAATGGGAGGCTGCGGATATCTCCGAATTCGAACTTTTCGCAATTTTTATCAACACATTGCAATTGAATGTTTTATTTTTTCGATTCTTTGTTTTTTTTTTTTCGAATGACAAATGATTTCACGTTCAAAAAATCGACGACTGACGAGCTCGTGCATCGATAATCTTGTAGGGAAAATCGAAACGACCATTCATCCCATAAAACAAATTCAACAATACATTTGGTGCAGATTCTTTTTGGGCTCTAGCTCTTGGCAGCTTAGTTCTTGGCCATTTAAATCTTTTGGTCACCGTGAGGCCGTATGTACTCCCTTTAAAAATGGTAAAAAATTCTGCGGCCATCATATGCCCCTTAAAAAGCCAAGCAGCCGGTGTTCGCCCGCTGTAAGCCCATTTTTTTATTTTTACTCGGGAGATATTAGGTTAGTCCATTATTGGTAGGTTATTCCATGGATCTAGCCAGGAAATGGTGGTTTGGTTCCCTGGAAATGGATCTATGACATCTTTACTATTTCTGTATCGCCTTATTATCAAATTTAACAGATTGACAGTTCGAGCATTGATTATGCAGTTATCAGCAAGTATAGGCACCGATAAAAAATCAATAAACAAGTCTTACAATACAATTAATTAGCTAATAGGCTGCTTCTGGGGAAACTTATTATGATGAATGCTTTTCGCTAGTACGGTCATTATAGAACGAATAGCAAGTGCCTTCTTGATTGCAAAAATGGATGTCATTTTAAGCTGAAACATTAGAGATTGTTAAATTGAACGTTGCAATATTTAAAAATGTATTCTAGCCCCTCAGTATATTTATCTTTCCTCCAGTATCTCTCTCGTTAAGTTTCAGAACCAAACAGACAAAATGTCACATCATAAAATGACTCTCTTGATAGTGCAATGAGTCATTTAATTGTGGAAAATGTGATCTCAGAATTCATATCCTGTTCTAGATAACACTAAAAATAATCTGTACTTATTTCTCATGTTTAAAATGCAACTTTAACTGCATATCATCACAACAAACTTGCATCAGCATTTCTGGTTTTTAAAGAATTTAGACTAAATTAAAGTTTTAATTTTAAGTTGATATTAATTTGAAATTTGTGAAACAACTACGAACAATTTCACAATAGATAAAAATCTGAAGAAAAAAAAATGTTCACAATTTTTTCGTTTTGCTTTTATCATTAAGATAAAAAAAATCTTCCCATTCACAAACTATCGAAAATACATAGGTATAAAAATATGCACATACATGCAGCCATAAAATATCAGGTTGATGCCAAGATAAGAAAGTAAAAAGACCTCTTCTGGTATGTTAAATGTTGTGTAAGACGTAAGAGATACATAGGTACGCCTCTTTAATCTGATCGTTTGGGAACTGGTTGAAATCTTTTACCTATAAAATATACTCGTACATGCCTACGATTGAATGGGAACCGCTTTTCCAACTGCTACTGCTGAGATACGAGTGCCAGTTCGCGCTAGCAGCTACAGCATTAGTAGAGGCAACAACATCAGCACCAGCAGCTACATCTAGTTACATGTACAATAGCCACAACAGCAATAGCAGCCAGCTACGGGCATGACATGCTGCCAGTAGTAAGCTCTAATAGATATCTTCAGGTCTTGGCTGACATACCTGTTTTCTTGAGGAGAGGAGGTTTTCCTTAAAAAAAATTAATAAAAAAAAATTAACCCCTCTGCAATTGCCTGGGGCTGGGTGCTTTAGAAACATCTGCTGCCCTCGCTTGGTTGTCATCTATGCTGAGGGAGAAGTATTATTCACTTTGATGGGAATTTGTCAAAAATTTCATTGAAGTCCGCCACTAGCTATTAAGTAACGCATTCCAATCTTCAATTCAGCCTCAAGTGCTGCTAGCTAGTGCTGGTGCTGCTTACTAGGTCTGGTATTCGCCTCTCTCCATCGCTGGCAATATAAGCAAAGAATTCCAATTCAAACTTGATTCCGACCCTCATTTCTTGGCTAGATTCAACGTGGATTTTCGATTCAATGGAGGAGATTATTCCCTATACTCGTAAATTCATTTTTTATGCCCATTCGTCATTACATTGGAATTTTTCACCGCGTTTTAGTGTTGTTGTTGGTGTTGTTGTTTCTTTGTTTTAATTAAATTCAAGAAGGAGTTCAGCGATGTGTAAAGATAAGAAAACTTTTATAGCTTCTCTCTGGCACACTAACATAGCTGCAATTCACAACAGATAATTGCTGTCGTGTATCGCCTGGGAAACGCATTATGCGCTAACATTGTTAACTTTTGTGATATTAAACCAAAAAAACAAAAAACAAGAAAATATTTTGCATAATTTATAAAACATGCAAATTTCTTAAGTTCTTTTCATGTTATTCAATTTAGTGAAGAATAAAGCATCCCTATTTGAATTTTTTTTGCTCCAACCCCTCGACTGAAAATTTTCACATAGTAAAAGTTTAGCTGGAAAAATATGAATAAATAAAGTCATTTTCCAAATTGAAATCTGCAACACGTGTACTCCATGCAATCAGTTGGTTGTTCCATGTCTGAGCTGAGTTGGAACGTGCAAAGTGAAAGGTTATTAACCGCGCATAGTTTTCCCACAATTTTCATTGTTTTCTCGTGCCTCTGCATACCTCACGCCTCGTTGTCTTTCAATCTTACAAGATTCTTGTTGTGACGCATTCAATGTCTCAAACGTGATGTCTTTCCTTTCTTTCTTTCATTTGGGACGTACCTGGCGAGAGAAAAAATATAATTTATTTATCGCCTGTTTTCAGTAAAACTAATGAATCATTCGAAATCAGCGAAATTATTCTGAATAAACACAGGAAAAAAGAAATTGAGGCAATAACTCAAAGTGCAGCTCGTTGAATGAATGAAATAGATAAAAGTTTTGTGGTGATATATACATATTTGAAAATTTATATTGTAACGCAATTATAGTATTGAACGCAACAATACTACTGCTATCCCAATGATTTTCTAGGCCAAACTTAGTCACAAATCTGAGGTGCTTGTTGACTGGTTACTACAGAATTCGTGCCTGACGATTTTAGTTTAGAGAAAAAATTTCGGCCAGATGAACTAAGTATGTATCAACGAGCAATCGACAATTTCCAAATTAAAACTATGTCAAAAAGATGGACTGAACTACTTTGACAAATCTGGGAGATTCGTGGTAAAGAAATTTGTGCAATGTTGAATTTGGTTTTGTAGTAGAAATAAAAAGATTAATTATTGTGTCATTCTCAAGTATGTAGTTTGGTTTTTTCGTGACAAATAACTTCAAAGATTGGAAAAACTCTGCATATTTTCTTTGCAAATTATTTAATAAAATTTTCTAAAATATTCCAAACAGTTTTATGCAATAGGTACTATTTCCTCTGAGAGAAGAACTAAGCAAATAATCTGGTAGACCCTTTTTCCAACTTGATCGATATCAGGTGTCTGGGTTTAACGTAGGTCACACCTTCTCTGCTTCGCTTCTAGGAGAATAGTGATTTCCAGAAGGTACATTATTTTATTTTAATCATCTTACAATTAGTATTAAAATATTGATTCTTAACCACCTCATCTTTACGCTAGAGCGGTTTAGAGGTGCACCAGTCACTAAACACCAACGATCTGTGGAGGAACCAAGCACTCACAGTCCACTTCCTAAAAAGTCCAAGACGCACTGAACCAAAGCAATATCCGGACGAAAAAAACGAATTTGGGATGATCCATAAACACCAATGGCGGTGGGTACAAGTCGCCCTTGCTAAGGTGGCTATGGAGGTCCTGAGAGACAACCCAGGACCTCCCTCTTCATGCCTTGATGTCGGACGGTATCAGGCAGCCTAAAACTTACGGCAAGCGACAACATCAAATCGATAACTGGAAGTTTATCAAAACGGGGCAGACTAACCGGGCCACAATGCAAGTTATTCTGCTCCTAAAAGAAGAATGTCTGAACCAGTTGGCAAAGAAAAAACACTCTGAGGTACGGCTTCCAACAGATCGCTGGTGTCTCTTATCCACCAAAGGCTTAACGGCCGGATGGTGCGCTCGATCTTGGACGACAGCTCGGTCCGAAAAGCCGTAACTAGAGGCATTCCGCAAAGAGGAGTACTTTCTCGCTCCTATGAGTTTTAACTATGAACCAGCTGATGCGACACATGGAGGCAGAGGGCATCACGTCCAGGCGAGCGTACGCGGATGACTTTGTTATCATCAAAAAAGGAAAATTTCCTCAAGTCCTCTGTGATCTCATGGAGGCGGCGTTGCAAATTCTCTCAATCTGGACTGCCACTCGCAGTCAGTCAATGAAGGGCACACGTAGGTGCTGAACTCTGTTTCGCTACCTTATACTATGTCTATAAAGTCTAGCCCAAATGTATGATTTAATCAGAAATGTACGAACTTAGTTCAAGCTAAAAAATTCTTTTCCCGGTTTTATCCAGACTCTCTTGAAAGCCACGCCAATTCTTTTCTTCTTCTTTGATTCATTGGCTGCTGTTTGTGCCGCTGGGTCTCGAACACCATTCACGATTCGTTTCCATTCTCGACGATTTTTGGCGAGGCCTCGAGCATTCATAACTGATAATCGTTGACTCTTTAAGTCGCCCTCGATATTCTTTAGCCAGGTTTTCTTCGGTGCCGATCGCTGAATTCTCCCGTCTGCCGGACGATCTTGCCAGATAAGTTTATGTGGCAGGGGGGTTTCATTCATTCGGCAAACATGTCCAAACCACCGTAGTCAACGTTTATGTATATCTTCTTCGATCAGTATCTGTTGATCTCATCTTTGTCTAACTGTCTCGTTTCGAAGGCGATCGCGTAGTGAGACACGGAAAATCTGCTTCAAGCACTGCATTTGAAAAACCTCAACCCTGGCTTGTTAACATCCGGCTTGAGCAGTGTCCACATTTCCGATTAATAAAGAAGAATCGGAAGGATCAACGTTCGGTAAAGGCGTTCTTTCCTTTTGATGGTAATATTTCTTCGTTTCCATATGCACCCCTTGAGCGAGGCGAATGTTGCTGTTGCCTGGCCCATGCGGCTGTGAACGTTTGCCGACGATGCCATTTTCTTTTCCTCAATGAATGATCCTAAATATTTGAACATCGAAACCTGTTCGATTTGGGTTCCATCGAGCTGAACACTGGCTCCCGACCCGTCCGTTGTGAGCACTTTGGTCTTTTCCGCAAATGCCTCCAGACCCCCTCTAACCTTTCCTATTCTCCTCTATTCTTCAAACCAAGCTTACTACTAGACATTGCACCATGAACTGAACGACATGACGGACTGGTAGTACAAAGGGTTACACCTAAGCTTTTTTTTTTTTTCATAAAAAAAAAAAAAGATGTTCGTTGCTTCGGCATCCGTGTCGGCGAAGACAGCGCTATCGTCGGTGAATGCTTCACGTATTATCGCGTCGACCACAACGTTGAAGAGAATTTGCGAAGCGACGTCTCCCTGTCGGACAACCGTTTGAATCGGGAACTCCTCGGATAAGTCGCTACGAATACGAACGCTGCTGATTGAGCCATCGTACGACGCGTCACGACGCCTGCAAAAGTTGGATGATTTTCAATGGCACGTGTTCGGTGTCCAAGGGTCTCCACAAGCTGTTCCAATCGATACAATCGAAAGCGGATTCAAAATCGATGAAAAGGGCGACAATTCGTTTGCCGAAACGAATTCTTTCTTCCATTAGCTGACTGAGAACAAGAGAATACTTAATGTGGTCTAAATTCCGATTTTTCTTTCCGGCTCCTTTGCTCTCGATGTATAGTATAGACCTTATCAGCTTAACCTCTTTTATTTTGAAAAAGATGGAGAGGCTGACATCAGGTGCAACTTGGATCTCTTCCTTTCTCTAGATATCTCTCAGTTCCCTTATTCAAAGGATCAATTAACCAAGGTTGCTTTACGAAGCCAGTGAAATTGAGGACACTGGCTTATGTGCGTTTCTTGAAATTGTGGGGCTTACACAGACTATGATTCTATTTCTAGACCACTGGCTCATAGATATTTGCGTGGCGCTCTGTCTTGTAGCCTGTATAACTTGCCGTTAAGAGCTACGCTAAGCTCAATTTTAAGCGAGGTTTAAAAGTCGCCAATATTACAATTTTTTCGGGCAGTGAAGGTGCCATTAAGGCACTATCTTCGTCGGAGGTTCCCTCCACAATGGTTTCAGGGTGCTTTAAAGTACTCCAGAGCCTGATGAGGAGAAATAGGGTATCGTCTGCCGGTTCCCCGGACACTGGTAAATCGAGGGCAATGAGGGTGGGGAAAGCACGGTCCAAAGCACCAAACTTTCTGCGGCATCTCATGATCCACCTCCAAGTCCCTGATAGGCAACTGGGTAAATGGACTAAGCCTTACCTATTGGGGATCGGATTCAGGTCTTACTTAGGCAGTCAGTTAATAAGACCTTTGTCGGCGGGCGTAATCACTTTAAACAGAGGGCACAGAGTAGTTTGCATGATATCTGACTAGGGTCGCGGTATCACCTCCACAACTTAGGACTGACTCAAAAGAGGAAACTTTCACATAGTTCTCAGGTGCGGTTTTCTTCAATTAAAGACATTCTTCCCTTCGTCCGGAGGGTCGGCGGTCTTTTCCGTAAGTGGGGTATGTACCAAACAGGCCTAAATTGGCCACAGTGCCCACCATATAGATTGCCCCGTACTTTTAAAAAAATATGCTCAAAAGTACTTATTCTGAACAATGGTCGACATTTCAAAATTTCCACTAAATTCAGAGAAATTGTGACGCAATTTTATTTAATTATTTACCTGTACCTGACACGGCCAAAATAATTTTAATGATTACCTCAATTTGTAGTGAAAGTGTGTAGCGCGGCAGTTGCTTACTTTTGTCATCTGTGGTGACAGTACAAATAAAGAGTTGTAGAATCTGTTTCTTATTTAACAAATGTGTTTCCCCGCGTTTCTCACCTGTATAAATTTATAATTTTAAGATTTTCCGTAGTAATTATCATCTACTAGATTTCGGTTTTGTTTCTCTCAGCATTTCGCTTCTACATACATAATTTTCGTTGGCCAGTATCAGGTGCGTGTTTTCGCGGTGGAAAATTCCTTTAAAACTATCACAAATCCCGCGTTAACATTCAATTTCAATTTCTGGCCGAGTTAATGCAGCATAAAAATCGTACATAATTTTCATAAACGACTAAACACACACCCATACACCGGCAATTTTGCATTTTTTTTTGTTCCAACAAAAATAAAAATTGTGAAGGAATATGCAGAAAAAAAGATCTGATTGGAATGCAATGCAATGTGAAAACGATCGACAAGCAATCGATGATGTAGGCATATTTATGTAGTATATAAAATGGATATATGCCAGGCAGAAAACTAGTATCTGCAGTTGTTGTTGGTGCTGTCCGCTTAATATCCAAGCAGGTATCTAAGATCGTAGGATGAGTGAACTCGCACCGCGTCTGCTGCCGTTGCTGTTGGCTCTACTTTAAGATGGTGGTGGCGAGTTTCTTTGCTCCATCTATGGCAATTTCAATCTCTGGAATTACGTTCATGGTTATAAAAGTTGCAAGTTGTGCCGTGTATAAATGGCATATGGCTGAGGGGGAAATATTTCAAGAATTTGATTCAGATTAATAACTGTGATTAAGTTTTTTTTCATAAAGCATGTGTTTTTAATCCAATATAATCCAAGGACAAGAAAGAGAGTAGATTGTTTAGTTTCAAGTGGGATTTTTACTGAGAAACCCTTAGACGCAGACCATTTACATTCCGCTGTGTTAATATTGTACTAGTTAAAATTATTACTAAGTAATTTGTTCATCAATAATAGTAGAGTAGAATAATTTCTCAATTACATCGGAAAATCACAACTTTAACGTGTTACGATTAGCACAACGAAGGAAAGTATTTACAAAAAAAGCGGCGCAAAGTCTGACAACACAATTAAGATCAAATCGATTATGGATGAAGCTATAGATAATTACGTAAAAGCTGCAAATTAGATAATAGCATCGGCATTGAGAAACATTGTTATAGAAACATTTAACAACTAATCGCTTATATCGAACTGCGCAAACGGAAAATTCTCAATCCAAGTAGTTAAGTCATTAAAGGAGTCACATTCACGTAAGTTCACAATACATCTTCATGGGCAATTGGAAATGGGAAGTATACCAACAATGAGCAAAATCGAGAAAGTCTTCCTGGCTAAGGAAATTTTATTATGTGCGTTCCTTGACATCGAGGGTGCCTTCAATAACACTGGTTATGATTCTATTTTAGAGGATCTTCTTTCAGAGCTCTGGATCGCCACGCAATCGGGTGGATATATGCCATCCTTGGATCGCGTGACATACATATCTTCTACCAAGTCCATCTTCACCATTAGCGTCAAGGATCAAGGGTTGCCCTAAAGTTGAAATTATGTCACCGTTGCTCTGGTCACTGGATTTTGAACAAACTACACAAATTTGGTGTCGATGTCATGGACTATGCAGATGATCTTTCTTCTTCTTCTTTTCTTTGATCCGTTAGCAAACGGTCCGTTCGGGACGTCCCCGCAACGGATACGCTGCTGTCGGCGCCGCTGGGTTTCGAACTCCATACACCATTCGTTTCCGTCCTTGCGGATTTTTGGCGACGTCTCGAGCGTCGATAACCGATAATCGTTTATTTTTTAAGTCGGCCTCGATATTCTTTGCCAGGTTTTCTTCGGTGCCGATCGCTGAATTCTCCAGTGCCGGACAGTCTCGCCAGAGAAGTTTACGTGGCAAGGGGGTATCATCCATTCGGCAAACATGTCCAAACCACCGTAGTTGACGTTTTTGTATTTCTTTTTCGATCAGTGTCTGTTGATCGCTCCTTTGTCTAACTGTCTCCTTTCGAAGGCGATCGCGGAGTGAGACCCGGAGAACCTTGAGCTTTTTGAGGTTCGGCTTGAGCAGTGTCCACGTTTCCGTTCGATAAAGAATCGGCAGGATCAACGTTCGGTAAAGGCGTTCTTTCGTTTTGATGGTAATATTTCTTCCTTTCCATATGCACCACTTGAGCAGGCGAATGTTGCTGTTGAATGGCCCATGCGGCTGTGAACGTCAGCTGTCGATGTTAGTTTATTTTCCTCAACCGATCCCGTATATTTGAACATCGAAACCTGTTCGATTTGAGACTATCGAGGTGAACACTGGCCCTCGATTCCTCCGTTGCGAGCACTTTTGTATTTTCCGCATTGATTTTTAACCCGTATGACTGAGCGATGCGGGAAATGTCGTATAAGATGTCCTCTTGCTTCACCCATAATCGCGTCGATCACAACATTGAAGAGAATTGGCGAAGCGACGTCTCCCTGTCGGACACCCCTTTGAATCGGGAGCTCCTCGGTTAAGTCGCTTCGAGTACGAACGCTGCTGGTTGAGCCATCGTACGACGCTTGGAGAAGTTTGATGATTCTCAATGGCATACGTTCGGTTTCCATGACTCTCCACAAGCTGTTCCAATCGATGCAATCGAAAGCGGATTTGATATCGATTAAAACGACGACAGTTCGTTTGCCGCAACGAATTCTTTCTTCCATTAGCTGACGGAGTGCGAATATTTGTCGATGTGGTCTAAATCCAGCTTGTTCTTTCCGGCTCGTTTGCTCTTGATGTTTCTGTAGCCTCGATTGTATGATTTTCGTAAATACTTTTCCGGCGATCGAAAGTAGGCTAATACCGCGATAATTCTTGCATTCCCGGCTGTCGCCTTTCTTCAAAATTGGGACAACGATCCAGGCCGAAGGACACGATCAAAATGCCATATGTGTGTTATGAGGACATGAAGTCCTTGTGATAAGACATCACCTCCGCCATGCTTCGTTTGGAGTGTTCTGTACGTCTTTTATTGGTAACGAGCTGCATTTGGAAATGAGAATTTTTATTCAGGCATAGTGTTAAATCTCGCGGGACTTAAAATCTCCTGTGAAGGGCCGCCTAGCCAGCCGTTTGCCAGGCCTGGTCTAGAAGATATGCGAACACTTCGTACAAGAAATTGAAGAGAACTAGCAAACCGAAGATACGACAAAGAAGGGAAATAAAGAGGCCAGAGTCGTACAATGATTGTAGCACCATTCAAGAAGAAGAAGTTTTTCAATCTATTATGTTTGATATCTCTAGAATTTTCGTAGTTCTTTACACTCTTTTTATGTCAAAGACTAGAGTCTCAGGAAAGGCCCTTTACACTGTTGACAATCTATCTTCTTCGTTTAGAGTGCAATGTCAAACAGCAGCTCTAGTCGGGGAGGAAGGAACTGCCACAGCCTATCCGCGATATTTTTAGTCCACCTACTCCCAACCATTACTATCGCGATTCTGAGATCGGGGCACCGAGAAACAACTCGCTGGAGTATTATGCCTCCTGAAACGAGCTAAATCTCATCGACCAACCGATGTTATGTGCCTTGGTGGAGCGGGGAAGAGCTAAGAATCGCTATAACAGGAAGGAATCAGGAATGTAAAGAGGGAAGAAGAAAGAAGGATAGTTATGTAGGTGGGAAAGGGAAGGGCAATAGGCGAAGGACCGTGGGGCTGGCCGGGATTCGAACCCGGGACCTCTGGGATGGTAGCCAGACGCCTTATTGCCTAGGCTACCGAGGCCCCCAAAGACACCAAGATAAAGCAAGGTGCAAGCGAAGACTACTTAAAAAATTTAAATATTAAAGCAATTGCTTAGTTTAAAATTCGTTAAAATTAATACTTTTTAATTCACTATAAGAAACACAAAACTTCTAACAGAAATAAGAACAAGAAAAAAATCTTTGCGTAGGATTTTAGCAAATAACCCTAAGGAATGCAGCCGGCCCTGCATATTTTTTATTATATTCTTTTTTATGCCGTTTCCATCTGGAATAATGAAGTTTCCTGTATAATAACATGTTACAAGAAGAATTTGCCAAGGTCAAATTCCTCAAAAGAACGTGATCAAATATCTTCAAAAAGTGGGTAAAAAACGAATAAAAACAAGAAAAAATCCGTGTATACGAGTATGCATGAAAATGTGTACGTATATACATAAGTATAGATGTGTATAAGAAGAGCCATTAATCTCGTGTATAAACCTCCATCCTGATATAAACGAAATATAGTGTTCAACAATGCAGAAGATAATTTTATGCCTTTGGTCTTTGCTGGTTGTAATCTCAGTGAAGTGAAGAAAAACAAAAACAAAAAACAACAACAACAACAAAATGAAATAAGATGAAGAAGAAGAAGAAGAGGCCAGCAAGCAGCTAAGGCAATGAATGCGATTCAATTTTAAATTATGTCTTGAAGATCCGTACATAAAAGGAGGAAAAATAATTTCAAAGGAGAGAAAAAGAACGACAACCATGATAAATAACACCAAGTTGTTTGGGTTCACCTTAAGTCCCTTCCCAGGCACTTTTTTTAATGATGGTTCAGTCACTTACAACGATGAAAGATTGCTTCTTGGGGTTCACCTCACCTTTATTATACGCACCTCTGTTTTCACTTGTCAAGGAATACACACAGCTGCTCGCAACAATGCAATGTAATAACATGATGACGATTGTAATGAAGATTTCTCATGGAGAATTAACGCGCTTACATACGGCTGTAGAGGGAAAATATGAAATTCCAAAATGTTCGGAAAACATAGCGTTTTTTAGCTATCAATAGTCCAAATTTGGTATAAGATGGTAAACATTTGAGAATCTTATATTAAAGACATCATCGATAATGCAGCACTTCACAAGTAGCAAATTTTCTTGTTAAAGCCGTGATTGCACAGTGTGAGCTAGCATGCGAACTGGCCTAGTCAGTTACTGCATTGCAGCTACTTGCATCGTGTGACCGCATCATATAAGTTACTGTCATGTGCGTGTCGTACCTCGTATCCGAGTTATTACAAAAGTTTTGTTTTTACTCGCCTGTCGTCTACTCCAACACGCCACAAGCAGCAGCTCGCATGCGACTCGGACGTCAACTTGCACGGTATTGCGAAGTGACAGTAGCTCGTAAAGTATATAGCTACTGAAATCTTTGAAAGCTACTGACAGGCGAGTACACAGGTGTAGTAGTTTTCCATTTTCAGGCCAGCAACTCGCTCTTGTATGATCGGCGAGACGAGTCGAGCTGCTGTAATGCGAGTACACAGGTGCACTAGCTATCCATTGTCAGGTCAGCAAAATGTATCCACGCCTTTAGGTTGCAAGTCATCAAGTCAGTGACTTAGAAGCTGTCCTCTAACATGGCTTCATCTTCTTAGACTACTCTACACCAGGGATCCTCGTACTACTTCTTTATTCGTTTATCTAAATTCCGAGCCGATGTCGTCCTGTATGGTATCCCTAAAGGCCCTCATGGTAACCCCATTATGACGCCACTCCATTGGCTCGACTTCAAAATTAGTAGCTTCAGCCTTCTATGTGGTTAATGGTACATTATTGCTATAGCTTAAGTTCATTCGAGTTTCCCGCAGACGATGAGGTTTTGGCTTGGCCCGATGTCATTTGGATGGAAGGATCCTGGTCTACGCCATCCTTCCAGCAAAGCGTTGGCCTATCTCGATGCCACATTACATAGACCCTATTTACACATGTGCATACATCGATTGCCAATGTTTGCATTGTTGATATTGCTAAAAAAGGAGCTGCTATTTATGCTAAACATAGTGGACAGGTTTTTATTTATCTGAGAATACTAGTTTCCGATTTTCTCTTTGCATTGCATCATGTCCTTCGGTTCATGGTGCGGTGTAGGCACGTGAGAGAATTAATTTTTCTGGTGAAAAAATGGCTGCAGCATTTCTATAGGTCTATGAAGGCGCAAAAGGACTCTCATTTTGCATCTTATGCCACGTTACTTGCATCTCTTTAGGAATCTGAGGCATTCGGAAGCCTATTTAATGATTTGGAATATGTTATGCCTAGGATGGTAAGAGATGGTTCAGTCTTAAGGCCAGACGCCCACAATGTGATGTGGCAGTCACCCGGCTTCGACCTGGAAACGAAATTGTGCGGCAGTTGAAGGGTGGCGGAGTGGTATTAAAATTATTAAGCACTTATCGAAATAGCAAGCAGCGTATCGCTCCACCAAGCGCATGCCATCGGTTGGTTGATGAGATTCAACTCGTTTCAGGAGGCATAACACTCCAGCGAGTTGTTCTCGATGCCCCGCTGACAGAGTCGCGAAATGGTTGTGAGTAGGTGAAATAAAAAAATATCGCGGCTAGGTTGTGACAGTTCCTTTCTTCTCTTCTCGCTCTCTTCTCTCTATCTTCCGGCTAGAGCTGCTGTTCGACATTCTATACAAAAAACATAGATTGTCGACAGTACAAAGGTCGTTCTGAAGTACTGAACGAACTTATTCTTACCACAGATTTTAAAAAGTATTAAATAATTGAAGAGTGATATTCCAAAACGTGCTAAGTTCTTATGATGTAATTAGTGGGAAATAAAAAAAAACTGAATATCACTTTCCCTCTCGCCTAAAGGGCTGTAATATTATTTCCTTTCTCAAAAAACCGATAAAAGAAACTATTATTTATAAAAATATAAATAAATTTGCTACATTTTATATGAAAAAAATGGTTTTATTTATGGTGGTACATTTTCATAAGGGAGCGTTCAAGTAATACGTAACGCATTTTGGGGGGGGGGGGGAGGGGGTTTGTAAAACGTTACGATGCGTTACAGGGGCGGGGGGGGGGGTTCGAACAACGCGTTACGTAACATTGTCTTTTTATTTAAATAAAAAAATAGGGCATTCAAATCTCCCAACTTAGCAACCCTTTTCGTTTATGTTTTACGGGTAATCGCGATTAAAACAATAAATAAGCTATTTTAGCGGCTTTCTGGTACTTTGCGTCATATAATTGTCACTTTCAGGTAAAAGTGTTGGGTGTTACGTAACGTTTAGGGAGGGGGGGGGGGGTACAGAAAAACGTTACGGCGCGTTACAGGGGGGGAGGGGGGGTCAAAAATTTTCAAAAATTGCGTTACGTAATACTTGAACGCCCCCTAATGTACTAAGTCATTACTTAGTACATATTTTGAAATGAAATTTCATAGTAAAATTATGATACTACTAGCATAAAACCAGCGTGCCTTGCAACGCCTTTAAATAAAAACTGTTTATTATGTGAAATGTTTTTCTTCAAAAAAAAAAGCAAAAAAGTCAGCTGTTATTATCCCTAAAAAGGGTTTATTATAGTGCATTTTTTTTAATAAATATGGTAAACAAATTGCTGCGTATATCACCTTTGCTCAACAAATCTGCAAGTTTTGAAGCAGAGATTGGCAAGAGAAGTGACATTTTAGGGTTTGACGAACGTTCGTTAAGTTTGTTCGCCTATTTACGTGGGTGCAAGAAATTATGAAGCAATCACAAATTAATATTAAATAGAGTGAATTTCGAGTCATTCATTTCTTCGTGATTATAGGGATGTACTGTCAAAATTTCAGCCCTTCAGCTTCAGAGGTTTGGGTTAACCCCATTTCATCCCCATAGGGGATGAATTTCGAGTAATCGCCTCTTAGTGGATGTCCACGTCATTATAGGGATGCATTGTCCAAATTGAAGCCCTATAGCTCCAGTAGTTTGGTAACCCCATTTCACCCCTTTAGGGGATGAATTTCGAAAAATCGCTTCTTAGTGAATGTCCACGTCATTATAGAGATGCACTGTCAAAATTTCAGCCGTTTAGCTCCAGCGGTTTGGGATAACCCCATTTAACCCCCTTAGGGGATAAATTTCAAAAAATCGCTCCTAAGTGGAAGTCCACGTTATTATAGTGATGCACGGTCAAAATTAAAGCCCTTCAGCTTCAGCGGTGTGGGTTAACCCCATTTCACCACCTTAGGGAATGAATTTCGCAAAATCGCTTCTTAGTGGATGTCCACGTCATTAAGGGGATGCACTGTCAATATTTCAGCCCTATAGCTCCAGTGGTTTGGGTAAACCCCATTTCACCCCTTAGGGGATGAATTTCGAAAAATCGCTTTATAGTGGATGTCCACGCCATTATAGGGATGCACTGTCAAAATTTTAGCTCTATAGTTCCAGCGGTTTTGGGTTGACCCCATTTCACCCCCTTAGGGGATGAATTTCGAAAAAACGCTTTTTAGTGGATGTCCACGCTATTATAGGGACGCACTGTCAAAATTTCAGCCCTATAACTTTAGCGGTTTGGATAAACCGCATTTCTACCCCTTAGGGGATGAATTTCGAAAAATCGCTTTTTAGCGGATGTCCACGTCATTATAGGGATGCACTGTCAAAATTTCAGCCCTTTAGCTCTAGCGGTTTAGGTTGTGCGTTGTCTGTCAGTCAGTTACTTTTTATACAATAGAAAAAAAGTAAAGAAAAGGAATCCCCTTACAACTTATTGAACCCCATTTCACCCCCTTCAACCCTTTTTTTCTCCATAAAAAGTAGCCTATGTCCGTCTCCAAGGTCTAAACTATGTCTGTAGCAAATTTCATCAAAATCGGTCCAGTGGTTTAGGCGTGAAAGCGTAACAGACAGACAGACTACTTACTTTCGCATTTCCTATTAATAAGGATAAGGATGGTAAATGTTTTCAGTCCTCAGAAAGTTCAGCCCAGCAAAAGAAAGAATAGTATTTTTCAAATATAATTTTTAATATAAAAAAAACATTTTGAAATGAATTTCTGCTTGACTTAGTACGATTTGATTGTGCATCCGTGTCTTTGAAGTGAAACCCCGTCGGAATTAGTATGATTTGTGATAAATGTTTATGGTGAATGCATAACTACTACGTCATAGATTGGCACGCAATACAATATTAAAATTAAACAAAAATTGACTTAGTATGTTTTGGAAAATCACTCTTCAATTATTTTAGTTAAAGATTTTTTGGAATATCAATCTCCTTAAAGGGCCCCAATCATATTTCAGCCCCGGGTTCCGCAAGGTTATGTGGCGGGCCTGGATACGCCCTTTGATGTTTAATAACAAATCGCTCTAATCCTTCAATATAAATCGAAATCGCGTAATTAATTACGGTATTCCAGAGCTTAAGTCACAAAACCAATATGCCCATTGTCTGTTCACATTTACCTGTGAAAAGGAGTGAAAAAAGGCGAACCGCAATAATACTCCAGTAAGAAGATAAAAAAGTCGCTGACTTGTGCTAGGTTAGGATTATAATTAGTTGCTGAAACATTAGACAAAGCTTCCCTAACGCAGCAAATTGGATTAGAGGTATTCTCTGTCATCGAATTTAATGTCAAATGTTAAAAAAGCGTGTATTTGTACGACAGCACACTAGTACGGCTTCCTGCTCTCCTTACAAGGCTACCGTCTGCCACCTTTGGCTCCGCCCCCACATGCATCTTGTTCGTATCGTTTCGTAGTTCACTGAACTAAACTTCGAAAAATATAAGAGTCGAAGGAAACTCGTGCTCTTCATAATTAAGGGAAATTTCTTAAGTAAATTATCGATTCTCGAAGCCGAATTCCGCGAGGGTGTCACACTACAGCCGCAGGAAAAAGAGTCGTAATAAAACCGCCAGCGATTTACGTAAATCATCCAATCTGCCCGCGAGGCGAGACGGTATCATGCGATTTTCCTCAGAATTTTTAGATTTTTTATTGTTTACTCATTCCGCCTGTTAACAGCACTATATTGGGTTAACAATAAAAAATGCTGCCCGAGGAATTTCAATGTTTATTGAAGTTATCAGAGTTTTTGACTCATGTCATGATAACGAGCTCTGGAATGCGAGCGCTAAAAGATAAGGCGCTGGCTGTGTTGTCGCTCGAAAGAAAAAGTGCCAGATTGTTGGCGTTTTCATGTTTGCGAAGGGTTCTTTTTTTAGAATAATGCGAGATATTTGCCAGGTTTAGTGCTTACAAAGCAATCAGGATGTGAGAATAATGTGATTTCCGAAGGTTTTGGGAGTGCTTCCAAGGATGATCAGTCGACCTTGGCCTAGCTTTGATGATTGATCATGGTTAATTGTTTTTGTGGTTATGGTTTAATTATTGAAAATTAGAATGCCTAGTTGGTAAATATCACACGATACTAGGAACACATTATTCTATTCAATAAAGTTTCATTATCCGAGTAATCATTGTACAAGATATTTCCGGCATGATCTCATAAAAACAACTCGTGTGTGAAACAAACATTGACATTCCATACAATGGCTCCTCTCTCTCCTTGTTATTATCAATTTCTGCAGAAAGTTGGATCATTTTGTTAAATAATTAATTCTCTGCTAATTAGATGTAATCTTGTACAGTTCTGCTTGAAAATGGAATGTAGTTTTTACAAGCGTCGTATTAAATATAAATTTTAGGTTATTTATTTGATGATGATGGTGGTTTAGGTTATTAGCATATACTTTTGATTGGGGTTTTGTTTTAACCGTTCTGGAAGAAAGCTTTTACATTTTTTTTAAATTAAGTACATATTCCTAATATTGCCAAAGGTAATCGGGGAACACTGCACTTCCCCAACACATACAGTAGAATACTCAGAATAGTAACATTTTCTTCTTGTTCTTCTTTGGTTAGGTATTGGTGGGTCCAAAAGTACTGCGGCCACTTCACTTAGTCTATTGTTCTATACCTTTATACATACCTAATATTTGTGGGCCAGAGCGCTTAAACAGTCAGCAGTCTGCCTAGTGGCTTGTTGCTCAAACTTTATTGTTCGGGCTGTAGCGGAGCACTAGAAGGGCGACTTATCCGTCTTAACGCAAAGCCCGCAGGTGGGATACTCCCCCCTTTCTGGACTCCATAAGCGGTAACCTCGGCTTACCCATTAATAGTAGAGCTCCCAGGTTTCGCTTAGTTCGGACCTTCATTTAGCGGACGGTACACCTCTTTGTTTATTTAGTAGTCTGGCACTGCCGATGTTACAGCCTTTGACGGCGGGCTAGAGGGATTCCCTTGTTTCAGGAGGCACAGCCTCTTCTTCTTTGATCCGTTAGCTGAGGGTCCGAGCGGTACGTCCCCGCAACGGATACATGCTATCGGTGCCACTAAGTCTCGAACTCCATTCACGATTCGTTTCCATTCCCGACGATTTTCGGCGACGTCTCAAGCTTTGATAACTGATCATCGTTGATTCTTATATTCGCCCTTGATATTCTGTACCCAGGTTTTCTTCGGTGGCGATTACTGGATTCGCCGGTCTGCCGATCCGTCCCGCCAAAGAAGTTTTTGTGGCAAGCGGCTATCATCCATTTGACAAACATGTCCAAACCACCGTAGTCGACGCTTTTGTATTTTTTCTTCGTTCAGTGTCTGCTGATCGCATTTTTCTCTAACTGTGTCATTTCGAAGGTGATCGCGGAGTGAGACATGGAAAATCTGCCTTAACCATCGCATTTGGAAGACCTCGAGTTTGTTGACGTCCGGCTTGAGTAGTGTCCACGCTCCCGATCCATAAAGAAGAATCGGAAGGATCAACGTTTGGTAAAGACGTACTTTCGTATGGATGGTAATATTTATTCATTTCCATATGCCTCACTTGAGCGAGACGAATGTTGCTGTTGTCTGGCCAATGCGGCTGTAAACCTCGGGCGTCGATGCTACTTTCTTTTCATCAACCACTGCTCCCAAATATTTGAACATCGGAACCTGTTCGATTTTAGTTCCATCGAGGTGAACAGTGGTCCTCGATCCGTCCGTTGTGAGCTCTGGGATCTTTTCCGTATTGATTTTTAACCCGTATGATTGGGCTAAGCGGGAAATGTCGTATAAGATGTCCGTTGCTTCGGCATCGGTGTCGGCGAAGACGGCGCTATCGTCGGCGAACATCAAGTCGGTTACGAAGTTATTGCCGTCGTATCGAACTCCGCGTCGTCCATCGAATGCTTCATGCATAAGGGCATTATGCAATATGCAAGAGAAACTTGTACCAGATCTTATCTTGATGATCGCCGACATTGAAGTCACTCTCGATTGTGACCAAAAAATCATGTCGAATGCTCCCAAAACGGCATGCCCCCTCTGAGGGAGATTGGGTGAAATTTGGGCTGACCCCTCCACCCTAAATGCCTCACCTAATTAATGGACGACCCCATCATCCGAAATAAACGCTGCTCTACATGGACGGCTCTTTTATACCCGCAACAGTAGACTTATCTGCTCGGCATGACGAACATCACCCTCTGGTAGTAAAAAGGAAAATTAGAACTGATATAAAAAAAGCGTGTTTTAGCTATGAGATGGATTACATAAGGTTTACCATTCATTTTCGCAAAAGGATTTGAATCGTCTTTTGCTTGCAAGCGCTTTTTTAATAAGGATTAATATACCTAGATCTAGTGAAACCACATTCAATTTTATTAAAATCTGTAATCTCCTTTATTGACAAGGGTATTTCCTGTGGAAAGAATCTTGTTTTACCTATTTGATATAATATTTAACTAACTTGTTTTGTATAATCCTCGACAACGAGTCTGGTTATTGTCGGCTACTTTTTGTGATACTAATTAACACTTCAAAATTCTAGACAAGCCTTGAAAAATTAATAATTAATATGAGATGAAAAGGAAAAACTTTAGTCTCCATTATTGTTAATAAATTTGAATTTAATGCCACGTAACTTCCGGTTCCGGCTCAAAATAGTTAAAATGAAAATAAATAATCGTTAAAAACCAACAAATTTAAATATTATTCTAAACAAAAAAACAAAAACAATATTTTATGTCTAGTATTACCGAATAAACCAGTTTATCGTTTTTATTGAACCGCGATAGAAAAAGGCGAAAAAAAATCAAAAAACCCCAAAAATCGCGGACGGATTCTTAGAACATTCTCTAAAAACTGCCTACCAATTATCGCAGTCTTGATCTTGAATTAACATCGACAAAGGTATGCAGTGTCCCGTGCGCCAATTTTATTTGTGCTCGCAATTAGTCGCCTGTCAATCGTTCATTAGATTCCGTCCCACCTGGTCCCGCTCGTAATTCGCCCATGGTTTATCTGAAAATCTTCCCGACGATCGCGTATGATTCTTTGCTGTTTGTTGTGCTTTTTTTGGATGCCATATTGATCGATCCAATGATAGTCTATATATTGTCTGCACGTTAGATTGCTCCTCTCTAGTCTTGTGCAGTAGATAATATCGGATTAAGAACTCCTTCGATGGCTTCTTATGTTGGTTGTAGCTTTGTGGATTTCGAGGCGAGCACACGATCGCGCGAACATGAGCGCGGCGATCTCTCCCGGCCGAAGTAGACCCTCGACCCCGTATAGCTTCTTGGTATTTCATTTGTTTGTCATGAGCACACAAGTGTTCGACCTTCGCATACCAGAGCAGAGATCGTTAAAAGTGAATAGTCAGAGCCAAATCCGTACAAGACGACAAGTATGTTGGGATCGGTCCGCGCAGCTATACGACACCGGCCCGCGCACTTTTCCGCTCGCTGTCTTCATAATGCTGCTGCGGCTGGCTGTGGCTTTCATATTGCGGGCTTTCGTAGATGATTATTCCAAATTTTGATAATATTTTTTCACCGGCAGATCGGTCTAGTTAAAAGTTTCAACTTAGCACGAAAAATATTCATCGTTTAAAAACAAAAAATGCAAATGTCGCCTATAGTGCTGCCTTCTGTGTACGTGATGCAATAATATAATGCCACTATCATACGAAAGGAATGCGCTAATATCTGCCTACTTGGGCTACTTGTCCTCGGTCGGCTTTTTGCTTTCAAAATCGTAGTCGCACGAATATGTGGCTATGATATTAGACGCAGTTCAAGTCCCCCTTTCCACCTGTTCAACAGGTTGTGGACTGTCATCGAATTATAATTTCATGTGGGAAATATGTATGTAGGTAGAAGCACCATGATATTTTTCTGATGTGGGTTGGGGGACGGACGGACTACACCTTCACAGCTTTATGTATGCTATGCGGATTTGAAACAACGTGGTAAATTCCACAGAGGCCTTCGCCATCATATCTGAAAAAAAAATTATTTTTTTTTCTTGTATTTATTTCAATTTTTTTTCTTGTTATTATTCGTTTCACATTTTGACGCTATTCAGGGATTGATAAAAATTCATATATATAAAAGTATATATATTTTTTATGCTTGGTTCAATGCTGTATGAGTTTTGATGTGCTTTGTTTCAATATATAGTAGCATTGCTGTGCTCTCATATCAGTTCATATTTCATGCAAACCACGCATTTTTTTCAACTGGGAAGAAAAAAAACATACTTAAGCGCTCTTTTGTCAGCGATTACGAAAAAAATATATCTCCCTAAGCAATATATGTATATGGTGCGATACGATGGTACGTTTTTCGTATTTCGTAGTCTCGTGCTTTTTTTGTTTTGATAGGATCAAAAAAACAAGTCTTGGCTTTTAATTTGTATTATCTCATGCCATTTTGTTAAAATTACTGAACGAAGAGAAAAATTTGTGGAATTTTTGCCTTGAATGATTGCGAAGATAAAATTCTTAGTTTTTTTTTTTATTATTATTTTTCATTTTCACCCCGGAAATTCCGTAGCAATTGTTATGATAAAATCTCTAGCGCTAGAAAAATATTGATAATAATTGGCGCCATATTTAAATTATTGTTATTATTATTTCTTTTTAATTTTTGGTTATTGCATATTGCACAGACGGACGGACAAGCCATATTCCTGTGGTATCTGACAACCAAGCTATCATCTTCGCTGCCACCAACGGTCATCGCGGCACCAATCTAACATAACTAAACGTGGGTGCCGGTATGCCAACAAACACAGGAATGACATAAACCATATTGCCAATAATCACACTAAAATTAATAATCAAAAGTAAGACGTTTCCTTTTTTCCAATCGGGAGCTTTATCTACCTTTAGATCCCTGAAAAGGGCTCTTTCTTTTATCCAATCCTCTTGTAGTCCGTCTTCCTCTCTACAACTGGCTCACGCTAACGATCCTCCTCCCAGCCTCGTACTTTGGCCTCACCTTGATCGTTTCCCTTCCGTGGGTTCTACCGACCTCCAGGGTGAATCTTCGTGCATTCTCGCCATGGTCTAGCCACCACGAGTACGCAGCTCGATATGTCTTAGCCTTCTTGATTTCCTTCTTCTTCTTCTTCTGTCCCTAGGGATGCACGCTGCCGATGACCCTCTTCCCCAAGGGCGCGTACAGATGGTTGAGAATAATTCCCGGAAGCGACGGACACAGGCCACTGACACTTCGTTGATTACTTCCACCCTAAAAATATTACCAGGGGTACGGTAGGTACTTATCTGTTAATTTGTCCTCTGCGGTTTGGCACAAAAAAACCCTCTCGAGTCACGGACGTCCCTTCTAGGTCGTCACGACTAGTCCGTTCGCCTCGATATGGATGGCCACCCAAAGATGATGTTCTGTCTCTTGCGGGCGACCTTCCACTGCAGCGTTTACGCCTCACCTCCAGGGAATCTTCGTCAGTTCGTTTCTATACCTCTCTACTTTGGTCTTGTTTTTCTCCGGTCTGACTCCCTTGCTGATTTTTCGAAAAAACTCCTAAATTTTTTCCTCCCCAAAACACATTTTTCGAAATTTGAGGTCCTGGTGTCTGTGGGCCTGCAAACTGATATCATCCGCTTGATCGAGATCATGAAGGTGGTCTAGCAATACCCATTGTATACCATCTGTCCTACTTTCTAGAACGCCGACAAGGAAGTCTTTCATTACTATAAGAAAGAGTGAAGGCAAGAGTAGGCATCCTTGTTGTACTCCTGCGCTCACTTCAAACCTGTCGGACAATTTTCCATTGTGAAGAACACTGCCTTTGGAGTTGTTGTATAGAGCTTTTATCAATTCTATTATTTTGCCAGATAGACCACGTTCCGAAAGTTATTCGTTTTAAATTCTATCTTGCCAGCGGATTTTTAGGATACGACTTAGGCATCTGTTTATGAAGACTTGTAGACGCCCTGTGATGAATTGGGTGACTTTCCATGTTTCGCACCCGTACAAAAGAACTGCCTTAACGATGGAGTTGAACAGCCGCAATTTGGTGTTGATTGATATCTCCGTTGATCTCCATATGCGGAACAGGCAGGCATATGTCTCTCATTCTTTATTTATTCTGGAACTGACGTCTTCCTCTGCCCTGCCATTTTCAGTAATAATGCTACCGAGGTAGCAGAATTTATCTACCAGTCGGTCCTCTCAAATATTTTCCTCTCGGTCCAGTCAAATATTTTTACCTGTCAAAGCAATCGGGGTATTCACACTTTCGAGCCTGAATGAGTGAATACGCCGATTGCTTTTCCTGTAAAAGTATTTAACTGGACTGAGACTGGCATGGACCATAGAAATATAAACTAACACGGAACGGCGGTGTCGTGTAAAAACCCTGTACATGAGCGACCACACTAAAGGTAGCTTGTTTGAAAGGACAGCAATATTGTGGAAGTGAGACACATATGAAATCTTGATTGATTACAAAAAGTGCAAGTTTTTAAGTCTTTAATCTAGCATTTGTAGAAAAGTGTGTATTATTAATTGTTTAAAAATCCATTTTGAAGTGGGGCTAGTATATGGCAGTGCAGATGAACTTCATTTTTACTCGGGAAATTTTAGTAACTCGGGGGCTTAACCTTTTGTCTCTACTGCTGCCTCTATATCCCGCTTTAGTTTTTTCCCACTTCTCTCAAGTTTCTGTATTCTGGTAGGCAACACTTGCTCCAAGTTGTAGTTTAACGATGTCATATTTTGGTTGTGTTAGATCTTTATCCGGACTCTAAATTTCTCCTTGACTAGATAGTGGTCCGAGCAATAGCACGCCCCTCTCATTGTTCTTACATCCAGTATGCTCGTGGTCCCTGTTCCCTCAATTTGGACGTGGTAAATTTTGTTATTTGTTAGCTCGTCTGGTGATTGCCACGCTATCATATTCTGTCCAGGATCTCTTTTACGCAATTAATGCTACTCCAAACCCTCTTTTTTCTTTCTGTGATCCACTGGAGACAAGACCACCGTGTGAGATCTAAAATCCAATTTGTCCCTCAGTTTCCTCTTGCGTCGGTTACTCTTATAAAGACAAGAGTTTCCAGGGGTTACCCGATGTAAAGTCAACGTTTTCGGTAGAGGTAGGATTTCGCTGAAGATCTTAGATCATATTAACAGTTGGAATTTTCTCAGACTTATCTCCTTGGAGTACCGGCACTACCAGATGTCCCTGAGTCAGGTGCTATCATTTGACTCCCCATTATCAGGGTTGAACAGGTTTTACTTTTGGGTAATATTTGTACCGGTATACCTAAACCCTGCTCCTCTGTACCCAACTCAAAAATCTGCAGTACGCGTGCACTGCACTTGACTTGATCCCACTACACTCTCTTCTGTCTTACATTCCCAGAAAATATTTCTTGCTTAGAAACAATTTCTACAGCGCACTGCACGATCACTTGCTTTACATAATCAAACTAATTTTCGGA
Source organism: Thereva unica (assembly GCA_949987705.1). Classification (NCBI taxonomy): domain Eukaryota; kingdom Metazoa; phylum Arthropoda; class Insecta; order Diptera; family Therevidae; genus Thereva; species Thereva unica. The sequence goes on along the minus strand of OX465283.1, from coordinate 68,937,645 downwards.
ATTGTTTGAATTTTTCGAATTTTTCAGCCATTTTTTTTCTTTCCTTTGCAATTCGCCATAAACTCGGAGCTCGTGAATTGCCGGTAATTGAATCTGCCACGCGTTGGCAATAACTTCCACGTTAAGCAGAACTGCTTTGTTCGATCTTGCGCCAGTCTAGATCGCTCATGTCTAGCTGATCTTTGACTTGGCATTTTATAGCGTCTAATTATACATTTGATCGTTGAGTTTTATGACAGGCAAAAACACGGTCGCTGAAAACCCACCTCGAAAGGGAGCACTGGCTGGCAGTAGATTGGGTCTCCACCTGTTGGTGGGGTGTCCGCTCCTGCTCCCGTGAAATTCTAGCGAAATGGGGATTTTCTTTTGCACGGTGCTGCGCCACCTACGAGCAGCATTCCTGCGAGATCGTCAGTCGCGCAGTGTGTGCTGCCGTTGTTTTCGCTTTTGGCTTGGTCGCCGATGGCCGGTTTTTATTGCATTTTAATTGGTCGCTTCTGCCGATTAACAGCAATTTTTTGAATAGTGTGTAGGCGCTGACAGATGAACTTTTAAATTTAACAAACTTAAATTGGAATGACGCACTTTTTTCCAGAACAAGTCGTTAATGAAAAATATTTTCGTGCCAAGTCATTTTGATTTGTTTTGTTTTGTTTTTGTTTTTTTTTTTTTGGTTGGCTTCACTGCCTCTTTTTTTGGACGAGATGTAATTTAATTAGTTTCTTGGAAATTTTATTAAGGAAATTAAATTTTTTATTATTGTACGAGGCAATCTTTTCTTCTTTTCATGTGGAATGCGAAGGAATGCCTTAATGGCAATGAAGGAGGGGTTAATTCTCTCTGATTTTATTGTAAATTTCTTTTCTCATCGAAAAAAGGAAGTGTAAAAATTATAAAAAGTGACATTGGTTTATTTCATTGCTTTCTTTTTTAATTGAAAAATTTACAATGTTTCGCCTCTTGGCTGATTGCTTTCTTTATTAATTTATTTATTTTACAGTTATTTTTATTTCACGTCATATTTTCATTATAAAAATATGTATTAACGAAGAATTTTGACTTGCTTCAATTTTAAAAATACCAATCCCGGTTTCTCAATACTACTTCGTTGTAGTGGGTAGCACATAGGAGCAAGCCCTTCTTTCCTATAAAAATAACTAGTCAAAAACTTGCTGCTGGCTGGTACATTTATATCTAATTTTGTAATTCTATTACAAACGTAGTTTTTAGTCCAATGGATAGCGGTAAAAATAGAGTAGTATTACCTCCTAATTCTTTCACACAGCACCGATTTTTATGAAATTGGGAATTGAGCTTATCTTACCCTCCTCTTCAAAAGTTATATGCTCCTGAAGTGTGCTTTTTGTTTTTAGGAGTATTTAAGCAATATTTCGATAAAATCATGTTTAAATATGTAAATTAAACTTTCTTTCATATATGTACTGGAATGTAATTCATGTTTAAATTAAATATTTTAACCCTTACAAACCACTTCCGTAAGCCTAATATTAAGTTCGAGTAAAATGGGCGTGAGTTGTCAAATTCCATACAGTTTGGACCCAGGTTTTCATGCCCATGAATATTTCTCTAGCGAAATTCCAAGATCCCAGTATTAAGTTCGGTTGTGAATGGAGAGATAATGACCTATGTTTCCTAGGTGCTAGGTTACTCTCCACTGTTTTCACTTGCGTTTTATTGACCGTGGCCATTAATTGCCGATGAAATTACAAAAAAAAAAAACAATTTCACTGATTCCGACAAACGTGAAACATGAAGTCTACAAAATCTCCATGACAACTTGTTTACGACCTTTTAATCAGCCACTTTTCAAGCCCGTGAAAAGTTTTCATTTCACTTGAACTCAGTATACTAGACTGCTTTAGACGAAATTCACAAAAAAAGTTTTTAACAGTTCAAAATATTTTAATGGTGCATTTATGATAAATTAAGATCCCCTCTTTGTTATACTATTATTTCTAATTCATTGCGACGTCTGAATCTGTTAAAACTGCCCCTTCTTACGAAATTTGTAAAAAAATTACCAACTTGAAATTTTTAAATGATGCTTTTATATTGAATTAAATTTCCGGTAAATGTCCAGAGTAAATTCGCTCCAAAAAAAATTTCAGGTATTTAGAGTGATTTTTGAGTGCCCCAATAGTAGTTTCATTGCTGTAGAGACATATCGTCGCTTATCCAGAATAGTGGTACAACTCAAAAATTTCCAATTTCGAGTTTATTTTAAGAATGTATAGCTAAATATGCATATTTTTATGTAGCAAAAATCCATATTAATACTTCTAAAAATGACCGCTGGAAACCCGCTGGAATCCAAGATCATAACATGGGCTTGTATGAAACTAAAAACTTTCAAATGGCTCCCCTGTAAAATTCATTGTTTTTGAGTTGTGACACTATTCTGGATAAGCGACGATATGTATTTTGGTTATCGGCGGGGTGTGGGTGAATTAGGGCTTCTTTAAACAAAATTTGAGGTATATAGAGCGATTTTTAAGTCAATTCAACGTATTCAGCTAAAACTGACGTGGTAACTCAAACAAGACGAAAAACTCATGCCATGCATAGCCAATTGGATTTTTTCCTAAATGCTCCAGGTGGTACATACAAAACATTTCTTATCAATTTGATTTTGGCGTCGATTCAAATGCAGAATGAGATTGCACTGGCAGGGACATCATTGGGAATTGTATCATTCAGCATCAATTGTAACATCAGCAAAAACACCCGTATTGGCACAGTCCTTAAAATGTGCAAAATTATAAATTGGGACGAATGCACCATGGCCCATAAAAAATCGTTCGAAGCGTTTGATAGGGCTTTGCGAGATTTCCGAGGAAAAACCAACTGATGTTAGGCGCTCTGACACTATTTACAGGGGATTTCCGCCCAACTTTGCCTATTATGCCTGGATCAACGTCTGCAAATGAGCTGTACGCATGCTTGAAAGCATCATATCTATGGAACAGTTTTGAAAAAAAAAATACGCTCCAACGAATATGCGTGTCCTTTTGCTACAAGATGCCTCTGCTCAAACATTTTCAAACAACTTTTTCACTTTGGATATAGCGAAATTCTAATCGATATCAAAACATTTTATTATTTTATTATTCGGAATAAAAAATTCGAAAAAAATGTATTTAATGTATTGTATATTAATATTCTTATCACCTCAACTTCAAAATAAACGGAATCTAAATGAAAATTAAACGTAGGCGGGGAAATGACAATTCCACACACGTTAACATATTTCGTGTATGGATAAAATACCAGCGAACGTGCACTGCAATTGCCCCTTCAAAATTCGTTTACGGGCAACAACACTCCCCATATTATCTGACCACAACAAGAGTGGCAGTGAGACCGTTGAATTGTGATTGGGATTATAAATGATCGGGTGATTTGGGTTTTTAAACGAACGAAGTGACATTTTTCTTTGGAATCTACTTTCGTGGTGGGATTTGAGACTCTCATTGCCCATGGATAAAGCGATTTAGGGATTCCCAATTGTTTTGGCGCACGCCATACTATTGGCTTATGGGTGTAGTGAGGCGCACTGGATTCCAGCTAGTTCTGTATATCTAGATTTGAGTGTATTTCAAACAAACTTTACTTAAATTTCCGCTGGATTCTTATATAAAACACATTTGTTTAACGTCCGGGATAAATAAAAAAAATTTTGGTGACAACGTATTATATTTTTTGCGATTTTTACGGACGCCTGAGAATGTGTCGGTGCCGCACTGCGTCGGATGTGTGGGAGCATACTGCGCCTTTCCCAATTTGTTTCCATGGAATTATATCGTGCCGGTATTTTTTTTTTCACTGATGCCCCGGTAATCCACTGAAGTTGCCGTCACGTCAGCGATTGTTGAGTGGATCGAGCTTTACAGGGAAAATCGTGGCTAAATTGTTGGATTTTATGTAACACTTGATTATAATTTAAAATACATTGTTTAGTACAATATTTTTTTAGCGGATTGCGACCCCTTTATATCTAATGACGACTCCCAGGTTGTGAAACAATGGCCTTAAGGTATAAAGATAAACATCCACAGATACACATTTTATACCTCGCGTAATCGACTGCGAAATTCCATTCTCTAAGTGGGCAGTATTGATTTAACAATTACTTAAGTCAACAAAATAAATTATTGCTACTAAAAGCACGTGATTGGAAAAGTTAAATAAAATGTAAAAAGCCTGCCGTTGAGACAAAAAAAGAATTTATCGCTTTTTGACTGCTTCTCGTGGGTCAGTAGTATTAAGAAACAAAATTCTAATATTACTAAGAAAATACAATTAAGCCAGTCTTGATCGTAAACAATTCGGCATAAAATATGTCACATAAAATTATTTTTCTGAATTAGTGATGAAAGAAGAATCCCCAATGGCAGCCGGCCGAGCTAATGCGCCGCTAGCAAAAGTCTCGGCTTCAGTTCAGTCCGGTTGTGGCGAAAAGACAATAAATTCAAATATTTTCAAGATTTTTCAAACTTGCGCAGAATAAAATTAACATTTTCTTGGGAAAGAAAACGAGATAAAAAAAACCGGCAAAAATATTCAACAATTCAAAAATACCGTCCAAAAATCCAAATTCGAACCCGTCCATATGGCGAACACTAGAGGGGGGGGGGGCGAATATTTTTAAATTCTAGCGTGGCTGACTAATAGACGGCTACTTGCTGCTCGCGGCCAAATCTTCGGCTCGTTTTTGGGGACGGCAGTTTGAAGTCTTGTTGGGGGTTGGGGCGATATCTTGCTGAAATGTCGAAAAATTCCTTCGATCTGTCTATGTAGGCATGTCTAGCGTCAATCAGCATTATCAGACACGAAGTGCGTACACCTTTGGCGCCATCAATTCAAGAATTTCGAAGAAAAAAAAAATAAATAAATGTAAATCTCTGACGTCTCTCTCTGCATCTTAAAGAGTTTTAGACACTGTCTTGGAATTTTCTCAAAAGTCCGGATAACCTGCTCTGTATTGGATTAGGCATCGGTAATTTGATGTGAAGATTTTTCTGATTTTCTTTTTTTAGACAGAAAAAAAAATTATATTTTTGGAAAAAAAAAACAGAACACTTAAATTCTCAATGAGCCGCGCGCGCTGATTCAACGATTATTTTCGATTTCTTGAGAATAAATTAAAATTCTTTCGATCTCTTAAATGGCGATTTCCTTTCTAGGCGCGTGGGCTTCTTTTAAGGCTACGGGGGAAATCTTTCAGAATATACCAAAAAGAGTTTATTGGCATTATAATAACTGCGCGCTGCTTACTAAATAAGTCTGGAATTTTACTAGAATTTCGCGGTCCTGATTTAACAAAGAATTAAACCGAATAAGATTAAGTAGACACATATCTTTACCTTGTTACTAGAATGGACGGATACTAATACGAACCACCAAAAAACTCTTATGGTTAATATAAATCCCCCAAGAAAGCAAGAATTTTTGTGTATTTTTTGATTATATAAATATTCTCCTGTTCGATATGGAGAGTAAAAATTTATTTTTGGAACCATTTAGTATCAGAGGGGCTTTTTTATTATTTAATATCGATATAAACTTTTTCTTAATTTTGTTGTTTCTATGCTAATTTTATGTTAAATATTAAGCTTTTTTTTAATTACATCTTAATCCTTTTGTATGCTAATATCACTGTTAAACTATATTTATTCTTATAAATTATGCAATTTCAAAGCGAGCGGGGACGGTTCATTGCAACTTAGGCAAAGACAATAAAATTACGTCCACGTTACATTTAAAGTGGCTTTAGAATATAGTACAAAGAATTAATAGAAAGAGCAATTCTATATTTTTGTTGCACGTTGCATTCCTCGGTAAATGTTCCGAATTGGGGTTCCAGGCCAAAATCGCTCCAAATTTTTTTGTGTTATTCAGAGTGATTCAGTTATCAATAGTCAAAAATTATTCTGAATACTTAAAAAATTTTTTTGAAGCGATTCGTATCGAATTCAAAGCCTTCAAAGTGTCTCTGAAAAACGGCATCAACCTTCATTCTATTTCAATGCATGGCGTAGAACTGGCTCCTGATCTTTCTCTTAAAGTTGTAATGTGAATCTTGAGTTGGCTACCCGAAGAGGCCAACCTCAGAGCCACCTACAAAAACAAAACAATTTGAACAATTGAGAGAGAATTGGGGCTGGCTCACCGGGGGGTCGTAGAGTGTTGAGACCCCCGAGGAACCACCTACCTATGTGCATCACTACTTACCTGTGAGCTCCCACCGTCAGGGTGCACCCGGAGTACTTTTGGGAGAATGTAAGGCACCTGAAAAAATCCCCAAAGTTCCGATGTGACGTATCTCGCCCGCGGCAATCCCATCCTGCCTTTTCCTCTATAGCACTTCATCATACAGAATTGATATCCCCGTAATATCCACCAACCATACATTCTTTCCAAAACTCTATTATGATTCTAACAGTTATTTTAATGAATTACTCCAAATCAGTTATAATAGATAACATTCCTTAAATTAAATCACAGATCAGAATCTTCATTATAATTTAAATTATAATAACTCCCAACAATATATGTAATAACATTCAATGTAAATTAATTAATATAATAAAATTCCAAATATCAATCAATATAGTCAAAATAAAACAATAAAATCAATATTTGAAATCCAATGCACTTGAAGCAATGCCAATTCCAACATAAATTATTTCACCTAACCGTGTACCCGAAAAAAGCAAACAACCCGCCCTGGTACCATGACGTGTTTCCTGTATTGGTTCGACTCACCAATTTTCTTTAAAACCCGTTGCCACTATAAACGTGTAGGAAATGGAAACTAGCATAGTTCGTGAACATCAAAAAAAAAAAAAAATACTCACCATAATCTCAATATAATTCTGAACTATGGAGTAATTGAATAAAATTGTACAAAGTTGTTTTGGGAAATGCAACACCACCTCTTTGTTTGGTGTAATACATTTAACACCTGGAGACACCAGGCTCTAAAGTAAATCGCTCCTTCTCCCGTTTGGTCCTGAGAGTCTTAAACTGCCTGATTCGTGTTAGGTTGAAGAGCTGACGCGGATTCGGCTAGTTTTTTTTTGTTCCACCTTCAACACCACCTTACTACGAAAGCAACTACATATTACGAAAATGTACCTGTTATTCTGGTTTTTCCTTGCAGCTGTAGGTTGATTTTGTACATCTCCATTAACTGATATTCACCTCGTTGATTGGTTTGAAATGCGAGTTCTCCTTACAACTGGATCATTAGTGTTCAAGCTGACAATTCTTTCTACAGTTAAAGCTGAATTCTTTTTATAAAACCGATTAATATTGGGGAAACGCTCGTAACTAAGTTACTCTTGTTTGGATCCCGGGTCACCGTGACTTCACAGTCAATTAAAAAGCAGATGTCTTGACTAAGCAAGATTCTGAAATTGCATTCATCAGTCCAGAGCCGGCTATTGGGGCGCCCATTAGCTTGCGGCAAAGGGCCCTGGCCGATCGGACTTTGATTAAACATGCTGAACGCTGGAGGTCGGCGCATTGACTGGCCAACTCGAAATGGTTCCTTCCTGTGACGCCTCTTAACGCAACATTTGTTGAGGCGAAGTAAAAAAGCTATCAGAACACTTGTTTGCTTACCGGATACCAGTGTTACTGTTCTGCTACATATGTAGTAGTTTTACTACCTTTTTAGAAAAAAATGATAGTCTACTACACTACTACATCAAGTTATCATTCTACTACATTTTTTTCGATAATTCTAATGTTTTTTATTCATAAGTCGATCGCAGCCTTAGAATAAGGAACTACAGGGAAGTCCCTTACGTATAAAATCTGTGTTCGTGAGCGTAGTGAAATCTGGGGCCAGTGACTGTTGAGGGGTTGCCGACTGTCAAGTTAGTCTGATTTTGTTTACAACCCATTATTATTTCAGCGAAAACATAGCTTGACGCTCATTATGGCAACTCGATGTAAATAAGGCGAATAAAATGAATACCTACTTTTAATCTAAAACAAACTCGGGTTTGTTACACCTTTTATAATTCAAGAAGGGCTGGACCGATTTTTATGATTGTTGATTTGTTGGATTTGTCTCTGTTCAAAATAGCAGAATAACTTTTAAAACATCGGGCATTTCACGAAAAAAATGTATGAAGAAAATTCAATTTCTCATGCATTTTGTGCGGAACGGCTATTTTGATGATATCACGATATACATATGAGTTCCAATGAGGCGATTTGGTGTAGAATTATCATTCCCCATTCATGAGCGTCATCCCATTTGTACATTTGGAAGTGCATCTGGAGAATGGTGAACGAGCTTATTGCAACGCATCAAATGTTACACAACGTGCTGAAACACCTCCAGCGACAACTTCGACCAGTTTCTTTTCGTTTCGCGAAAGCGATCCGTTTGCATGAACCTTGTTGTACTCTGAGATGCCGCGTTATTATACTTGGAACGCTCGAACATCCAAGAAATTTCAACGTCGAAAGCAAGGCGATGCGGTTCCTGATCATCTGGATGCGCGTTCTACTGATGCACTTGGTTGCGTTTACACAGTTCATCCGAAGAATGACGAATGCTTCTACAAAAAAAAATATGCTACCTCTCTTTTCAAAAAGGTAGTAGATTTTACTTCTCTCAAAATTCTTGTTACGGTAACATTGCCGGATACTGTGTCTGCCACTTATGAAGGATAGGAAAGGCAGTGAACTCCACCTGCAAGTTTTGCCTTAAGGAGGATGAGTCCGCCCTCCACGTTATCTCTGAATTCCTCCCGATAGCGTGAAACGTAATAATAGTCTCATTATTCGACGAGTCCCTGCTTCAACATTCAAGTCTAAGCGACAAACCACTAGGCAGACTGCTCAATTTTTTCATCTGCGGATCAACATGTATGATCTGGTTAGGTAGTTAGTCGGCTAGATTGTTTCAGCTCTGGGGAACACCTTTGAGATTTCTTTTTTCAAGGGTTATTCATGCTTATGTCGCCCCGCTGAAGTAATGCCTTTACGGCTTGTACTTGAACGTCATGTAAAAAATAGTGGGTGACTTTAGTCAGTAGAAATCTAGCAATACCGTGTGGGTGCGCATCCCTAGCGGTGTCTGTCGTAGGCATGGAAGCTTTAGACAGGTGGTCGCGCACATTCCCTGCTGTTAGACCGATGTAAGATTCTCATCACTCCCTGGTAAAAAAAAACATATTAACTCTGCGTTTTCTTACAGAATCAATTTTACTCTAGCGAGCACGACTTCAATGTCTGTTTTAATCATTAAAATGTTATTTTTAATTTGCAGTGCATTGTCTTAAAATGTCATTTTTACAAAAAAAAAATTACTTAGTCCTATCTGGTGTTGCGGTATAAGGCTGCTGTCGATGTAGGCGAGTGTTTATTTCAATGGAGCAATCGTTTGAAATTTTGCAATCGTGTAGCAGATGGCATCTTCTGCGTTACGTTTGACGGCCTTTTTGCACTTCATCTAACTACCTCAATCTTATCTAACTCAATTTAGTCAATGACAAACCGGTTTGAACTGCTAGTCAAAGCTTTAGAGCTGTTCCTTTTGTAAACCCCACTATTGCAGTAAGTCAGAGAACTACTGATCCCCAGAAGTCAAGGCTTTCCTTCTCAGTTTAAAATAAGATTAAAATGGCTCGTCCGTTGGAGCTGTGCCATCAGAGCTGGGTCTGGGGGTATAATTCAATCCAACTTATAAAACATTTAAACATATTCGAAACAAAACTCTTTATCACATATCTAATGTAATTCTCAATATTTCTTTCTAGGTATACGAAACCACAATCATTTGCAGACTGCATTGGAGATGAATTGCCCCTTGGATGGGAAGAGGCGTATGATCAACATATCGGGCGATATTACATTAATCACAACAATCGTTAGTTACCACCACAAACAAAACCCAGAACAGTTTTTACTAATACTTTAAAATTTAGAAACAACACAGTTGGAGGATCCTAGACAAGAATGGAAAAGCGTCCAAGAAGCGATGCTCCGCGAATATCTTAATGCAGCACAGGACGTTCTGGACGCGAAAAGAGAAATATATGATGTTAAGCAACAAAGGCTTATGTTGGCACAGGATGAATACAATCATTTGAATACTCTAGCTGCAAGCAGAAGTAGTTGTAAGCATTCGCCTCTCGCTTATATAAAACACAAAACTATAATTCTTTTATCTATCTCAATTCACAACAGTGTGCTCATCTTCAAGTTCCATAAACACAAGGCACGATCCAGATTTGCTTAGAGCTGACCTAGTTTTAGCAAAGGAACGTGTCCGACGTTTAAAACAGGAACTAGTACATATAAACAACGATATATCATACACACAACGAGGGGTTGAAACCTTGTACTCGTACGTATTAAATATAAATATTTCCCAGTAAATTGTTGATTAATTATTTTCGAAATTTCCATTACAGTGTTGAACAGAAATTAAGTGCTCATGAGAATGGCTGCTACGACATATCCGAAGTTCAGGCCATTCGAGAGGAAATGATAAAAGTACATAAGTCGCTGGTATCTGGGGAGAAGGTTAGGGATGAATTAATGCGAAGTTTAGCGCAAATTAAGAATGAGCTGACGAGGCAACAATTCTGTGACGATAATGTTGATTTGAGCTCAACTTATGGCGCCATTGTCAATGAGAGAATCTGTGTTGCTTCGCAAACGGATCTCTGTGCTGATAATATGAATACCGGTGCTAGATTTGCTGAAATGGCAAAAACAAAATTGCAATATAGCGAATGGCGCAAGAGGATTAAGCAGCTGCAGCAGCAATTAGCTGATCACGTTGAAAAGGTAAGAGATATTTAATCCTAAATGCGGTAATGGAGATATTCAATTTCATATTTTTAGATTGAGCCTGGGCAATTAGAATCGGACAAAGACCGCCTGCTGTTGATACAAGAGAAAGAGAAATTGCGCAAAGAACTTCAAAGTATTTCAACAAAATCAAAATCTCCCGAAGAAATTGCATCAATTCAACAAACGTGCAAGAAACTTGAAGAGGATTTAAATAGTGCATACGAGGCTACTAATCAATGCATAGCAAATCGCCTAAGGCTACACGAAGAAAAACAAATCCTTTTGGATAAGCTGCAAGAGGCGCTTAAATCAACAAAAATGTTAGAGGATCGTCTTAAGTCTTTCTCTTCTGAAAGTACATTCTCAATTAGCAGTGGATCAAGCCTTGGCTCGTTATCAACAGCAAGCAGTAAGAGTGCTCTAAGTTTTACTGATATTTATGGGGATCTTTTGACGGCAGAGCCACCAACCGTAGATGTTCTAGATTTACATAGAACATCACAAAGGCTATCACATCCCTCTGAAATTTCATTATCACCAAGGAGCAGCTTGTCAATGGAAACACCACCTGCATCACCGATGAAATACAATGACGGCCAGCAGAAGGAGGAACCAACTTATGCTAATGCATCAAACTTTAATTTATCTAGCCACCATGACTTAGAATCTACAGTTCTGGATTGCATGAGGCTAGAGGAAAGGCTTCATGAATTAGAAATGAAACAACCACTGAATCTGACAACTCCTCTGTCGCCCATATACGAAAAGCCATCGCTTTTAGATTTACCGCAGGAGATCTTAAGTCGATCCTCTTCGGCCTCAAACACAAGATCCGTTTCTGCGGCTGTTAGTAATGAGTCTGTAGCTGGTGACTCTGGTGTTTTTGAAGCATCCAGAGCACATATTGCTCGAAAAGAACTTGCTCAAGTACAAATAGGTCTCAAATATTTCAAGAATGAATGTGTGTTAGTTGTGACTATAGAAAGAGCCAGTAATTTGGTTGCTTTGAATCTAAGTGAAAATTGTCAAGTGTAAGTTTCACTTTTTATATTCTATAACGTAATTTCATATTTAATCCTATTGTTTTATTTGCAGGTACCTGCGTGCTGCCTTACTTCCAAATTCACTGCAATCCATAAGAACCAAATCGGTATTAGATTTTCAACGGCCAGTATTTGGTGAAAGCTTTGCAGTTCCCATATCGCTCAGTAAAATATTAGGCAAAATTCTTCAAGTAACTGTTATTAGTGTTGTAGGACAGCGTGAAGAAATTAGTGTAAGTTTACCTTATCTTAATTCAATAATCTGCTTTGTTATAACAAACAAAAAAATATTCTTTACAGGGAACCGTCCAAATTAGTCTCGCCGAGTTTAACCCAGATGATTGTACACTGAAATGGTACAATATTCTTAGCTCTAGATTTTTACCAAATTGTGACAGTCTCGAAATATCGGGAGCATGTAAAGAGGAATCGTCGGATGAATCAACAATAACATCCTCACAGACTTCAACCTTAACAAGAAATCAAGGACCTCAAATTAATATGCAGGCTCAAATAGCTGAGGAGTTAAAGGAACAACTTAATCTCAATGATGATGAGGAGGAAGATGATGATGAAGATCCAGATGAAAGTAAATTGGAGCACTGTGAGGAAAGCGAATTGTCAGAAGATCATGGTATGGATCAACATCAAACTTCTTATCTCACAGATTTATTTTAATCATTTCTTATTGCAGCGGACTTAACGAAACAAATGCTTGACGCGTATATGGATAAAGTCGCCAGCGAATTTGTAGATAAAGAGACCAACACTGAATGTGCCTTCCCACCTGAAAAGTCAAGAATACGTTTGCTGGAATCTAGCTATCCATCTACATCTAAGGATAGTGCTGGTATAGATGAAAGACCTGTTAAGAGGTCTCACACGTTTTCACCAAGCGCCGCTGTCGGCCGAGCCCCTTACATTTGCAGACTTAATCGCAGCGACTCTGATTCTGCCATGCATTTTGGCCTTTCACCTCATCCTTTCCAACGTGGTGCTGTGGAACGGCGGTCTCTACGTTTTCATGCAAAAGTACCAAAGGCCGTTACAAGTAAGAAACATTTAAACATGCAAATTTTTCAATTTTGTTTAATAATAAAAACTTTTCTTCTTCTTCATCGACAGAAATGCATCATTCACACATACCTAGAACCAGCTTGGATCTTGAGTTAGATCTTCAAGCGCAACACAGTAAATTAGATACACTTAACGATGAAATCTCCAAATTGAAAAATTTAAAGGAAACGTAAGTGCATCTTTATTGGTTATTATTTTTAGTTGATTGGCGTTTAGGTAGTCGATTTTATGGTTTGGACTCGTTCCTATAATTGCCATTTACATTTCACTGGGCTATGTCTTTTTTTCGTTTCGCTTACTGCTGTGCAGGTCAGACCGTGACGACCGTAAAATTTATGATCCTTTTCATTTGCGAAATGTTTATATGTAGAACATGATAATTGCTGCCTTTTATTTATGGTTCAGCTGTTATAGCAATTAGGCTATAAATTTGGGACTTTTGCTTTTTTAAATAACATTCCATTAACATTTAGTGAATGGCTGATAAAAGCTGATAGACATCATATCGGAATATCTTAAAAGCATAAAGCATTCTCAATCTTTTCATTATTTACGGCAGTATTTTTGTCATTTCTACTATGGCTGTTTTTAAGCTATAAAACCAACGTTCTGCCCTCAGTACAGACGGTAGCAAATGAGGATTTATGTTTTTTTATTTCTGACTTTGTAATTTCAATCATTTTAAGGAAGGATAATAAACGACATTCTTCCTAAGCAATAGTAATGGCGAAAGTAGGCACCCTTGACGTACTCCTGAACTCACCTCAAAGCTGTCGGATAATTTTCCATTAATGTGAACTCAGCATTTGGAATTGTTGTATAGGGCTTTTATCAAGTCTATTATTTTCTCTGGCAATCCCTGTTGCCGTAGTGCCTGCCTTATAAAGCTCCTATTATCCGAGTCGAACGTTTTCTCATAGTATACGAAGGCAATATAAAGGGGGATCGTTATTCAGTAGACTGCTCCACTTTTGATCCTCAAGGTGTTAATATGATCTATCATGAGCTCTTATACTTGATAGTAATATATGGGGCAAGATTTTGCCTACACGAGATAATAAACAGATGCCCCTCCAGTTGTCACATATTGTTAGGTCTCCCTTTCTGGGTATTTTGACTATGATACCTTCCATCCAATTCTACGGAGAGATACAGGTGTTCCATGCTATTTCCAGGATTGACTGAAGGGCATCTGCTATGAGGCGTGAGTCGGCTTTCAATAATTCTGGCGCGATGCCATCTTTTCCAGCTGCTTTACCATTGCATGAATTGCGGTTACTATTTCTGTCTTGGATGGGACACGAGTGGTGATTCTTATTCCCTGTGCATTGTTGCTGTTTTCCTGAGGTTCCTGTGCAAATGAACCATTCAGGGCGGCGAAGAAGTAATATCTCCATCTTTAGATTTGATCCTCGTCGCTGCACAGCAGCATTCCATCCGCGCTCTTTACGTTTTTTAGTAGTTTTGTTTTTTAGTAGAGTGCTTTCCCGAGAGCTGATTAGTAATTTGGTACAGCAACTGCCTGTGTTTGCCGCGTTTTCCGCTTTTTCTGCGAGCTTAGTTATCTGCCACCTTTTATCACGTCGAACCCTTCTCTTTACCTTCCAAAATCAACGAAAAGCTCACTCTTGCTGTTAGTGACCTGGCCTATGCCTTGATTTCCAATTGCGTGTTCAAGGCCGGTGTTGTCACGGCCGATCTATGCGTTTAGGTCACCCATTAAAACAGTGATATTTCTCCTTGGAATAGAGCGAAAAACCTCATTCAGTCGCATATGAACTCTTCCTTGATGCCATCTTCAGCGTCTTCAGTTGGAGCGTAGCATTAGACTATCGTAGTACTTCTTAGTCTGGTACGCAAGAGCATTGTAATAATCCTCTCAGAAACTGGTGACCATCTAATGAGGCTAGACCTGGCTTCTTTGGTGAGTATTATGCCAACGCCATTCCTACGGCTTTCATTTTCGTTTCTTGCCGAATATAATGACTCAACGTTTGGGAGATATGTTCCTCCGCATCGAGCCATCTGGTCTCGCTGAGTCCCATGACCTTGATTTTATAGCGGTTCATCTCGTTGACTTCATCCTGCCGTCCATCAGGAAGCAATGCTCTCGCATTCCATGATCCGATTCGTGTCCTGGTTCGAAAAGCAAAGTTCGTCGTCGTGTTGTCGATTCGTAGCAATGGTGTTTTTTATGGGAGCGGGTTGCTAACCCTCAGCCCAACCGACTTAAAACTCTGTTTTAGGGTGTAGAGAACTCGTCATTCGCTCCTCTCCCGTTAGCTCTTTCCAGCCGGCACCGTGGGGAGGTAGAGTTAAGACTTGCAAACAAAGCTGCTAGGTGTTCGTCTGCAGTGACTTTTCTCGGGTTTTGACAGACAGAAATCGGGTCCCACTACCTTCCGAGGTTTTTTTTAGCCATTGGCCCCCTGTATTCGACGCCATCCAATACTACCTTTATTGTATTGCCAGTAAGGAAGCTCTTAATGCAGTTCTTCAGAACAGAGCCAAATCTATAGCTTGGAGTTTAGCCAATAGAGCGGGCCATATTCTGTCAAAATTCTTGGGGATATCCAAAACAACCAGGCCAAATTCACGAAATCGGTGTGTATTTTGGTTGAGGTGCTTAGTTAGGCAAACAAGGAGGTCGCTAGTAGATCTTTTCGATCTAAAGCCGTACTGCTTGTCGTCCAGTATTTGGTTACATTCAAGATATTCCATAAGCTTATTGGGCATTAGTTAGCGGAGTCACTAGCGTCACATGATTTCGCTATAGGCTGAACATGAGCCAGTTTCCAAGAGTCTAGATAAACTCTGGAGAAGTATGAAAGTCCGAAAGGTTTACGTAGAGGTTTAGTCAAGGTTAGGTTAGGTTAGATATGGCTGTTGGTGCACAGCCCAAACATTTAGGCCAAAGCGGTAGGCCCATTGTGATGCCATAATGATCCCACTTTAAACCGATTTTAAAGTTTCGCTTCTACGCTACCAGGAATGAATGAATCTTCTTAGTTGCTTAGAAAAGGTTCACCAAAAGTTTTTACACTTTCCTCCTCGTCCAGACTTTTACAGCTTCTGCAGAAATCGTAAGTTTCGAGACCTAAGCGGGCCGCATGCGTCCCTATCAAACATGCGTCCCCATCAGTCTACCGAGGCTCAGCAGTGAAGTGGTCCGCCTTAGATCGTAACGGGGCCAAGTCATTTTGGTCAAGGTGCATTTGCTCTCTTCAATGCTCCTCTGCTAGTTGCATTGTGCGCTGTTTGCATCAGATTTTAAAGGTGGCCCAAGGGATACCAACCCTCCGGCTTAGAGCCATCAGTGAAGAAGTTTATGGCATCCTGAAAATTATGTGGTCTATTACTCCATTCACGAAGTGAAGAGATGTGGACCTCATAGTTCTTCGTGAAAATGACTTTGAATATGCGAAAATCGGGTTTTGTGGGAATGTTGACAAAGTTGATTCCGGTCGAAGATCCAGATTCTTTTATTCTAAGGGCTGCGATAGTCGCGTTTTTTTGCCACAAGGTTCAAAGGAGGAAGATATAACATAACGTTTAGCGCCTCGGTAGGTGTGGAGCCTAACTCCGCACATCTTTGCACTTTCTGTAGTTTTTTTTAGCACAGTGTACTTACTCAAGGTTGGCCACCATACTGACACCTACCGTAATATAGAAGTATTGGACAGACAATCGCTGTGTAGATCCATCGTACTATGTATGTTACGGAAGAAGCCCTATTTCTTCCCTATGAAAAATCCGAAGAGAAAAGTGCCATGTTCGCTTTTTTAATGCGTTCTTCTGTGTTTTCCTTCCAGAGGAGCTTCTTGCCCAGGATTTTT
The DNA here is from genome assembly GCA_949987705.1 of Thereva unica. Lineage (NCBI taxonomy): Eukaryota > Metazoa > Arthropoda > Insecta > Diptera > Therevidae > Thereva > Thereva unica. The sequence goes on along the minus strand of OX465283.1, from coordinate 68,920,847 downwards.
TTTTTTTTTTTTTTTTTTCCTGTGTGAGGTATTAGGTCCAAAGGTACTGCGGCCATTTAGTTGGCCTATTGTACTACAACCCCTACACCTCATATTTGTAGGCCAGACCGCCTGAACAAGTTCAGCAGTCTGCCTAGTGGTTTGTCGCTTAGACTTGAGTGTTCGAGCAGGCACTTCCCGAACAAAGAGACCCTGCTCCTCGCTATTGCAGGGCACTCACAGAGAACATGGAGGGCAGACTCATCCTCTTCTAGGCAAAGCCTACATGTAGGGTCCTCTGCCCTTCCTATCTTCCATAAGTGGTAATTTAGGGCACAGTGTCCGGTAATTAGGCCAACAAGTGTCCTAACATCACTCCTGCTGCGCCGTAATAATTCCTTGGCCGTCTTAGGGGACGGCCCTGGAAGGAACCGCTTAGAGTTGGCCAGTCCAGGCGCGGACCTCCAGCGTTCAATATGTTTCATCAAGGTCCGATCGGCCAGGGCCCTTTGCAGCAAGCTGGACGGTGCCCCAATAGCCGGCTCTGGACCAATGAATTCTAAATCAGAGCCCTGTTTAGCCAGGGCATCCGCACTTTCATTGCCTTCGAAGCCCCGGTGACCTGGGACCCAGACAAGTGTAATTTGATTGAGAACGCCCAACTCATGAAGAGCACGTTGGCAGTCCCAAACTAACTTCGACTTGGTCCTACGGGACCTTATCGCTCTAATTGCCGCTTGGCTATCAGAGAAGATAAAAATCCGTTTATTTTGGTAGGCCCTTCTTAAGTTCTCATGAGTGCATGCCAGAATAGCGTACACCTCTGCTTGAAAGACAGTTGCCAGAGTGCCTAGACTTATAGCCTTGCTGAATCTGGGACTTTCACTCCAGATTCCGGCGCCTACACCTGTCTCCGTTTTAGAGCCATCCGTGTACCATACTAGCCCGCCCGGCAAAACTTTAGGAAAAGTCCAGGTAAGCCTTTCCTGTATATGTACAGAAGGTTGCTTAAATTTTGAGATTTTATAGGGCATGCCGTCCGATAGCATCTCCGCTTCCGGAATCTCTTCTATGATGTTGATTATTATAGAATGTCCTCGCCCCAGACCAGCGCCCAAGTAACCATTCGCTTTCAGCCGCAGCGCCGCGTTTATGGCGGATTTCTCTACCTCAAGGTGGAGGGGTACCAAATTGAGGAGAGTCTCCAGCGCTGCCGTTGGGGAAGTGCGGATGGCCCCAGTGATGGAGAGGCAAGCCATTCTTTGAATTTTGCTTAAAAAGGTTATGGAACCCTTAAGCTTCGTTCTGTGCCACCAAACTAAAGCTCCATAATTTACCATGGGTCTTATGATGGTGGTGTATATCCAGTACATGGTTTTCGGTTGCAAACCCCAGGTGGAACCACAAGCTCTGCGGCAAGCCCACAGGGATCTGCGCGTTCTACACATCACAGTGTCCATATGCTGTTTCCAATTGAGCTTGGCATCTAGCGTCACTCCTAAATATTTGGCTTGTTGAGAAAAGCCTATAGTTCTGCCCGCGAATGTAGGTTCCCAAATTCCCGGTAGTGATCGTTTCCTGGTGAAAGGAACTAGGATCGTTTTGTCGGGATTGACTTTTAGACCTACACTCTCGCACCAGCTAGAGACCAGATCAAGTGCCTGCTGCAGGCGCCTTGACATGGCGTCTTCAGATTCACCTGTAATTACTATGACGACATCGTCAGCGTAACCTTGGGCGAAAATGTTTCGACCGTTGAGCAGCTCGAGGAGTTCATCTACAACAAGGCACCAGAGAAGTGGAGATAAAACTCCTCCCTGCGGGCAGCCTCTTGCTATAGTGCCCTCCAGAGACCCCTCAACATGAGAAACAATTAGTTTGCGAGTTCTCAGCATAGAGTCAATCCAGTTGCAGAAAGTGCTACTTAGACTGTGTCTACTTAGAGCCCTAGCTATAGTATCAAAGGATGTGTTGTCAAAGGCTCCCTCGATATCGAGGAAGGCCGTCAGCGCAACTCCTTTGTTTAGAGCTGCCTGTTCAAGCCTGAGCACCAGATTGTGCAGTGCTGTCTCAGTAGACTTGCCCGCCTGGTACGCATGCTGATAGGAGCTTAGTGGTTGGCTTTGAAGATAAGTTTCCCTTATCGCCCGGTCGACAATTTTCTCCATTGTCTTCAAGGCAAAAGACGAGAGACTTATTGGCCTGAAAGATTTAGTCAGGGTGTAATCCGAACGCCCTGGCTTAGGTATAAATGTTATGTTGACGTTCCTCCAGACGGATGGGATGTAGCCGTGTGCGAAGGAAGCCCTAAATAATTTGCATAATAAGGGAGTGACTAGGTCGCAGCCCTCCTGTAGCAGAATGGGATAGATTCCGTCTGCTCCAGGGGACTTGTATGGTTTGAACGATCTAATCGCCTCCCTGATTGCCCAGGATTACTCCCAAATATTTGACATTGTTGCTAAATTTAGGCCTAACATTGTTGAGCCGGGGAGGAGTTAGAGATGGGGTTTTATATCTTCTCGTGAAGAGGACTAATTACACATAATTTATTACACTAATTGCACATTTTTTAAAAGCCATAGGGGGAATATTGTCGGTGCTAGTGGATTTATTTGTTGGAGTTGAGCTCTTTGAGATACCTATACACTTTACGCGTCCTGAATAAAACTCTATCCATTGAGTGGACGGAACACTGGGGGGTTGCATTTCAGTATCGGGTAAGGAAGAATTTAGGGCAAACAGAGAAGCAAATAGGTCGGCCTTGGGTTTGCTTTCTGTTAGCACCTGCTTATTGTAAATGAATAGAGTCGTTGTATGAGAAGTTTTACTGCCGGGTAATTCTTTGACTTTCCTGATGGTGGATTTACAGGAGTTTCTCAACCTGATGTATTCACACTGAGATGATTCACTCGGAGAATATCTGTACTCTCCGTAGGCGGCTTCTTTGGTTCTAAGTGCGTTCATACATTCTCGATTAAACCATCCATGCTGCCTAGGCTTTATGGATTTGGGGGAATGAGGAATGAATAAAATCATTCCAGCCACTATAACTACCTTGTTTGGTGCAAAATTTCTGCAAATAAGACGTTTGTGAACCTTCACGGGCTCATTTTGTTGTGGTTCTCTAGATACATGACATTTATTGAGCCTGGAGTTTATGAGATGAATAACTATAATTTATACAAAAGTTAACTCACTCAGAATGAATTAGACTGTAATAAACTAAAATCTAAAGTAAATTTTCGTATGATATTACTTTCAATAAAAACTTACTGTTAAAAATACAATTTTTGTTTATTAATGTAATTTTTATTTACATTCATATAGTCTTGAACATGCTCGGGACAATAAAGATACAAAAATAGCAGCTTGGGCGATTGAGAATGAAGACTTCCAGCGACTTGTTGATCGAGTTGATCCAGGTAATTGTCCAGAAGAGAAACAGCTTCAGAAATTGCTACACAAAACATCGAAGGAAATTTATAAACTAAGAAAAACAAAGATTGCTAAAGGCGCCCCAGATTTAGTAACTTTCAAGTAAGTCCCGTCTATAATGTTAGCTTCGAAGTGTTTGCTTTAATTGAAATTTTAAATTCATATTTACAGAGAAAAAATGGCATTCTTCACAAGGAAAGGCCTACCAGTACCTGAATTGCCTGCTGAACTATCAGTTCAAGAAGAGGAAACACAAGAAGACTTAGATGAAGAAGCAGCGGGCATCGCAAAATTAGCTACTAAAGCAGTACACAGTACAAAAGAATCACCTCTATTACTGCAAGAGAATCTCCAATCAGCTTCGCTTTCAGCTAACAGTAGCACCGATGACTCGAATCTCGTTCAAGCGTCTAGAGATAGTCCTAAGGATATTGTACAGAACGCTTCTGAACAGGATCGGTTTGACTATGTCATCGACAGAACGTACGGAGTTGAAGTATAGACTTTTAAGCAAGTTCAATGTTGTGCCTTAGATATTGTTTCTTTCTCTCTATTTCTAAAACTTTATTTAATTAATTTTCTAATTAAATATTTGTATTTTAATATTGATTGGCGGGGAAAGCTCGTTTTTGTTGAGCTTTGTTTTTGGGGGGGCAAGACTATGCATTATTATTATTATTATTTTTTATTATTATATTATGATTTTTTATTATTATTATATTATTATTTTTATGCATACTCTTCTAAAATATGTTGATAATACAAAAGGGAAATGCTTTTCCTTTTTTTCTTATATGGAAATTCTATATAATTGTTGTTATATGTATACATGAATTTATTTATTAGTACTCGTATAGAAACTGAACAAAAAATATATAAGAGGATTATATCAAGGAATATAAACTTAGATTTATTACTGTTATCGTATAAAACGTTGAAAAGAAAATAACAATAATTACATAAAACAATATAATTGTGCAATATAAGTAATTTTCGAGTAATTAATTTTCGTACATTTGTTTTTTATTTTGTTGAAAATATAATGCTGAAATTTTTTTTTAATTAGTAGAACAAAACCTGTAAATAATTCAAATATTAGTTATTTAAAAATAATAATAAAAAAAAAAACAAAGAAAAAGGAAACGTAAAAACTATAAAATCTAAGTAAAAATTACAACAAATTGTTAGTTGCAATCTTTAGGGACTGAGTTATTAGAACAAGTATTTTAATTGTTATCTTTTTTAATTTTATGTTATATACTGATTTAATTATTTTATATTTTATATATTATATACATATATGAATGTGTCTTTTAAAAATTCACTATTTGACTTGACCACATTGGGAACTATTATTATTATTATTATTTTTTTTTTTAAATGAAAATTTTTAATTGAAAGAAATTTGCAGAATTTTTGCAATTCTTTTAATTTGGTCATTTTTTATCTAAGTATCCAAAAGTATAAAAAACTACATTTTTTTTTATCATATTCATTTATCTTTGTTTGAAGCTCTTATGAAGTTGGCATTGTAGTCGATTTGGATTTTAAATAAAAAAGTATGTAGTTCTTTTATTAATTTACAATTGTGCGTATTTAAATACTAATAACTTTACTAAGTAACTAAGCTACATTTTGGGTTAAGGCTGTATCTTAAGATCCTTCTTTTGATTACAGCAGTAACCTGAATTTGTTCTAATCTTCTGATTAATGTAAAATAGTTTTAAAATGCAAAATCGGACATTAGCAAATATGCACTCCAGCGGACTCTGTTTTTCGCGACAGCTCTCAGCTCTGACCAGGATATCCTAGTTGCTGCGACTTCTGCGAGTAGGGTTCTCCTCCACGTTGTTCTAGGTCTTCCGAATTTGATGTTAGCTGAGATCTCCGTTTATCTCCATATGCGGAACAGGCATGCACATGCGCTTCGTACTTTATTTATACTGTAACTGACGTCTTCTTCTACCGAGGTAGCAGAATTTATCTACCAGTTCCACGTCACGGTTATTCAGGGCTCTCCGTTCAATGGTGTTTGCATTTATCCACATTTCTTTGGTTTTAGTAGGATTTAGCCTTAAGCTTGCTGGACTACTTTCTGCTGTCAAATTGTTTAACATGTTTTCGAGGTCCTGGTTTTTGTGGGCCAGTAAACAAATATCATCCGCGTAGTCGAAATCATTAAGGCGGTCTAGCAAACCCCATTGTATGCCGCCTGTTCTATTATCTAGACCGCCGACAAGGATGTCATTTATTACTATAAGAAATAGTGGTGGCAAAAGTAGGCATCCTTGTCTTACTCCTGAACTCACCTCAAAATTATCGGATAATTTTCCATTATGGAGAACTCTGCATTTAGAATTGTTGTATAGGGCTTTTATTATTTCTATTATTTTCTCTGGCAAACCCCGTTGCCGTAGTGCCTGCCATATAAAGCTCTTATTGAACGAATCGAACACTCTCTCAAAGTCCACGAAAGCAAGGTAAAGTGGGGATCGTAATTCAGTAGACTGCTCCACTATGATTCGCAAAGTATTAATATGATCTATAAAAGAGCGGCGCTTCCTGAATCCGGCCTGCTGCCCTCTAAACGTTCGGTCTACTGCCTTTCTTATCCTAGATAGTAATATATGCGACAAGATTTTGCCCACAGTCAGCCCTCCAGTTGTCACATATTGTAAGGCCCCCCGTTTTGGACTATGATGCTTTCTGTCCAATCCTCCGGAAAGATACAGGTGTTTCATGTTTTTTCCAGGATTGGCTGTAGCGCATCTGCTATGAGGCTTGAAACGGCTTTCAACAATTCTGGCGTGATGCCGTCTTTTTACGCTGGTTAACCATTGACCATTGCATGAATTTCGGTTACTATTTCTGACTTGGATGGGGCGCGAGTGGTGATTATTATTGGCTGTGCATTGTGCAAGAGAACCATTCAGGGCGGCTAAGAAGTAATAACTCCATTTTTGAGTTGCTCCTCGTCGCTGCACAGCAGCCTTTCATTCGGCCTCTTAATGGCATGCTTTTTAGTAGAATTCTTTCCCCGTATAGGTAATAGGTACGGCACTTTACTGTACTGGGTTTGCCACGTTTTCCGCTTTTTCTGCGAGCTCATTTATCTGCTGCCATTTATCACGCCGGACGTTTCTCTTTACCTTCCGGTGTAATTGCCACCATTGCCAAGTTGTGTCCGAGATCCAGTGTTGCATGTTTCTTTGGACATAACCGATGCTGGTTTCCGTTGCTGTCAATATAGCGCCCTTTGTCGTACTCCACAGCAGTACTCAATATTTGTGTCATCAGATACGGTTCGCTGGCTTAAGATTTTTTGTAATTTCCCAGATAATTGTCACCTTTGAATGCTGTCCCGCAGAAGGTCTACGTTAAATCGTTTACGGTGTATGACATCGCGTTGGGCGTTTCTGATTGGGGCGATTTTAAGGCGAATAGTTGCTACTATAAAATGGTGATCGCTTCCAGTGCCTGCTCCCCTGAAGCTCCTCTTGTTCTCGAGAATTGTTCTCCGTCTGCAGCTGACGGCCACGTGATCTATCTGATTTCTTGTTCTGGTGGTATCTTCTAAACGGAGTCACTCAAGCTCTTGCTCTTAATATCATATAAAAGAATATACATTTACTTAAAAGACGAACGGAATTACGTTGCTCTAGGATACTTAGTCTAGGAATTATTCAAGTTTAAGTAAATATTAAAAAAAAAAATGCTTTTTTTTTCGTAAACACCCTGTAATTTTTTACTGCAAAACCATCCAGGAATCACCTCTGAAAATATTAGCCACGTAGTCCAACAACACGTCTGATGACCTATATAAGTTGAGAATTAGGGGAATATGAGTATGTATTTTAATTCTTTAAAACGCCGATTCGTACGGGAAAATGTATGATATCATTTTTTGTAGATAACCGCATGATCTACAAGCTTTTTAAACAATATTTTATAATATGACTAGCCGTTTAGCCAAAAACAGAAATTCCTGCTTTCAGGGGGTTGTGTTTAGGGGTAGCGTACAACAAATTTCCCGAAACTTTTTTTTAAACATATTCTACTCACTAAAAACTATTTTTTTTTTTTAAATATTCGTGAGTTAACATTTAGTTAGAGGTCGAAACCTCTAACAAATGTACTAATTTGAACGATTAAAACTAAAGTTAAAAATTTGTTAAAAAAAAACTGAACCGAGACTGGAGCTTCAGGAGCTGAGCTATGGACCAATTGTTGCTGTTGAACTTTCTGATTTAGATGATCTTGAAGAATAAAAATATAACTCAACCCTTAGTTGTTTCTGCAGTTACGTTCGGTCGAAAAACGTCCGTTGTAGAAAATCCTCCGTCAGTAAGCTTTTTGGTTCTACTACTCCTTTCTCATGCGCTAAGTTCAAAATTAGTAGAACAAGGGTGATCTTAGGGTAGATATAAATTGGATTCATGTATCCAGAATCTTTTTTGTGTCGTTTTTGAAGGAAAATTTATCTGGATATCGTCACATTCCAAACTAATCTTTCTGGATGACTTGGGAATTCTTTTGTTAGGTGTTGACTGACCTATCACTTTTTTGGATTTGGCTGCTTTCGGTATCGCCAAATGATCGTCAATTAACTGCGTCGGCTGCAAAAATGACTGATGCCTTTTGCAGAAGTGACTAGTTTTACTGCGAATTTGATGATTTCGACCACCTGACGTTGAAATGATTGCAAGATGGCAGTGCGAATGTGCATTGCCGTACGTTTGGCAATAGTCAATTTGCATTTCCGAACTCTTGATTATCAGCAATTGCAATACCGAACGAATGACTATCGTCTACTGCTCTACAAATGACGTTTCCGAACTCAGCCTTTAATGTGCGGGAAAGACTATGAGAAACAACACTTCTCGCTTTGTCAGAAATATTATTTTTTTCTTGAAAGCAAGTTATATCATTTGAACTGATGTGGTCTCCAGAAATTGTTGTGTTTCGTTTTGTGTATCAGAAACACAAAAACAGAAGGGTTGTTTTCATTTATTTGCTCTTTCGGTCCATAATTGAGAAACAACTCCTTGACTGCGTTAAGAGGCGGAGCAGGAAGGAACCGCTTAGAGGCGCCATCTTCAAAGTCTGATCAGCAACTCGCTGCAGCAAGAGGGTAGAGGGTAGTCGGTTTGGGACCGATGAATGCATTGAATATCATTGCCCTATTTTTCCAGGGCATTCGCCTTTTTATTACCTTTTAAGCTCCGGACTAAACAAGGGTCTGCCGACCCCGTAACTAAACAAGGGTTTTCAGTCCCAAATCAATTTAGACCTGGCCCTACGGGCTCTTATCGGGCTGATTCACGCTTAACTATCAGAAAAGACAAAGCCCCTTTTGTGGGCCCTTCTTAAGTGCTAAGTGTAGTGTACACCTCTGCTTGAAAGTTTTGCAGTTACGAGCAAAAAGTCTTGTTTTCATATTTAGCAAGGCTGCAAGACTTTTGCAGGACTTTTTGCTATCTTGATCTTGCATTTTTGTCTTGTCCTATCTTGCCTGGGTCTTGCTAAAAGTGCAAAACTAGGCAAGACTGCAAGATAAGGCTTGTTCATCACTATTTGGCAATCGTGTGAAACAATCGAGCAACACATACTGTAAATTATGCTATCTATCATTCCGTCTTCTCCTTAAATGGGTTTGCTTATGATATATGTAGGTATTACTCAACAATGTCGGTACTACTCAACTATATCCAACTCGGTAACTCGATAGTAGTTAAGGAGCCCCAAACTACCATCCCAGAGGTCCATGGTTCGATTTCATGCAGCGATAAAGTTCCTCCCACCCAGATAACATTCTCCATTCCTGTCTTTCATTTTTACAGCAATCCCTTGCCCTCTCTTATGCCATTGCCATATAAGAAGAATATACGGGGAAGCCATTTACTGTGCAATCGTCGCTGTCCGCGTTTTGTCATATGAGAGAAACATTCCCAAGCGTACTTGGAGTAAGTAAGGAAATATTCGCAACCTATTTTTTTTATGTGGCTCAGGAATCACCCTTTGTACTAGAAGTCCGTCATGTCGTTCAACTCATGGTGCAATATCTAGTAGGTGAGCTTGACTTGAAAATAGACGAAGAATATGAAAGATTAAGGGTAGTCTGGTGGATGCATGACAAGCAGGCAGTGAGTCTTGCGTTTGTACTCTTGAATGTTATAGGAGTTCATTTTTAGCAGCCGGGGTAGTCACAACCGTCAGGGCGTGGGAGATAGTCTTGTTGGATTCTTATGCCTCCTGAAACAAGTGAATCCCGCTAGCTAGCCAACAAAGGCTGTGACTCTTACCGTATCAGACTACTAGGAGAACAAGGAGGTGAACCGACCGCTAGATGAAGACCCGACCTAAGCGGAAATTTGGTACCCTGTTATTAACCGGTTAAGCCGGCGGGATGCCTTATTAGGGCTAGCTACCTTGAATAACATATTTGTGGGGACGCCAGGTAGCCGCCGACACGGCCTACCTGGATTCCCAGTTTACCTCTCATCAAGCTGAGGTGCTCTGTTGCTTTTTGGTGAGGTGTCTTTGTGTGAAGGGCCCGACCAGAATTTGTGATAATTGTAGCGGAGTTGTTTGATCGTTATGCTGTAAACATACTAAGGGCGACGGCGACGGTGCACACAAATTAAAAAGCACACACAAGAATAATCATCTTCGACATCCGAATGCTACACACGCGCACAGGAACATACGAGAATAGCAACACAATCCCATGTCACACCGCCCAGGCAGCTTTGAGGGGCGACGGCTACGAAATAGAACTTGGATTGATTGAGTCGCCACTCTCGGCGACCTCGTCGTCGAGTGGTCTGCATATTGTGCTGCACCCTTCATACTCATAGAAAAGCTGTGTGTTCTATTCGTTTTTGCCAGTCGCTGTGGGAACTATTTTCGCCCTTAGTATGTTTACAGCATTACTTAGAGACGAGGAAAAAGAAAGAAAACGTTAGTAGGGGCTGCCACCTGTGAGTGTAGAATTGCACCCGTACACCTCCGGTCGCATTATCCTATTTTCTTAAACAACACTATAGAATGTCTAGAATACTAAAGATGCCATACAACAGGTTTTCTTTCCAAATAAAATATTTATTTAGCTCAATTGTAAATTAAAATTCTAACTACTAAAGTGTATGTAATTTAAAATCTAATTTATTTTTAATCGTTTATTTTTTATGCCGAATATTTTAAAAAGTTAAAGAAAACATCCAAAAACTACAATATATCATATTTATTGTGGCTTATGAGTGCCTTAAAGTAAAACTAGAATGCCTTAAGAAAATAATTAACAAGACTAATGTTGAGTAATTAAGTAAAAATAAAAAAATAAATAAATTAAAATATAAAAAAATTGTTAAGTGTTTGGGTCAAAGAAATGAATAATTCGGGTTGGGTGTATTTTTAGCGTGTAATTTAAAAAGTCTGCTTAAAATCCTAATTTATAATATAAATAACAAACAAATTTTATTTATTCTTGTAATAGTTAGGCAATATTGAAAAAATTGTAGAATATAATTTTTAGTTAGCAAACAAAATATATATATATTAATTAATAAAAAGAGAAACGAATACAGAGAAAACTCAATAAAAATTGTTGAATATTTAAAGGAAAAAAGTAAAATGAAATGGAAAATAAAAACACAAATACGTGTCATACGAATAAGTAGTTTATAACAAAATAATAATTTAATTTTAAAAAACAAAAATCGCGCGATGCATTGTAAACGTTTACAAAATATTTTTTTTTGTGAAATGTTTTATTTTTATTAGCGTTTTCTTCTTATTTTAAATGTTTTTTGTTTTTATGTGGCTAATTGTTTGTTTATGCATAATATGAAAGATAATACCACATAAATATCAAAAGCAAGCTTTCTCTTTATTTTAGGAAAATCAAAGAAACTCCCATAATTTTTAAGAAATTCTATTTTGTTAAATTTGTGAATATATATAGAATATTTTCTTTGTATGCGAATTGTATAAATAAAATAGATTGGTATTTTCAAATATTGATTTTTATTTGTTTTTTTTTCAATTTATATAAATACTTATATACTGCTGGTCAGCCAACAACGGTGGAATGCAAACAAACTAAAACAGTGAAAATTGTTTAATAAACACATGTAAGAAAAAAATGAAACATGAAAGTTTTAACTGTAAAAAGTCTTGTCTTGGTCTTGGGCTTGGTAAATGTACAAGACAAGACTCTTTGCACATCACTGCAAGTCTTTTGGTACTTAGTGATGAGCAAAAGTCTTCTATCTTGATCTTGCAGTCTTGTATTGTCCTTGTCCTGTCTTTTGTTGGTTTCGCTAACCCGGGGGCTACACGGTCAATTTTTTCAATTGCAATATTGCATTGCAGTAGTTAAATTGATCGTGTAGCCCCTGCTGCAATATGCAATGCAATATTGCAGCAGGGCTACACGATCAATTTTAGTACCTACTGCAATACAATATTGCAATTGAAAAATTGATCGTGTAGCCTCCGGGTAAGTGTGCAAGACCTGGGGCTTTATTACAATATTTTGAGAATTTCTTTCGAGACTGCCAAAATGGTATTCTCTATTACAAAACTGACTAAACTCTACGAAACTGTAACAATATTATTAGATTTTTGCTCGAAAGCTCAAGGGTAACCGAGCAATTTATAAAATATTAGGTATGGGCGACACAATTCTCTTGTACTCATTTTCTTTTTGTTCGGGGATATTACTATGTACTAGAGGAAGCAATATTATTTATTTGCCAAACAAGGCACACTTAAATCTAAGTACACTTTTTAACATTTTAGCTTAAATTATTATCACATAAGAATGATAAGTCAGGTACAGGTATAATGGGGCTAGGCTATATGTAGGCTATGGCCCCTGTGCTGAATGTCGAGTCATATGACAGTCGCACGTAGTTGTCGATGTCGTCTCGCTTTTTAGTTGGTGTGCTGAGAGTCGGGTGGCGTGACAAGTCGTTTTTGTTGAAGAAATTGTCGTTTCAGTCAAATTACGACTATCAGCACAGGGGTCAGAGAATGTAGGTGCTAAGTTTTTGTGTTTCGTGAGGAGAGGAATAAACAATTTTAATTTGAAGAATAAACATTTATAGTTTGAAGAATAAACATTTTTGAGTTTATGTTTCGCGAAAACAATTTGAGATTAAAGATGTTAAATTCTGCTGAGTTAGCAGTTCGGAAGATGAAGATAGTAAACGCGAAGAATTGAAAATTTTATGTTATTATTTCATCCCAAACACTTGTAAAATCTGTCACCATGCAATTCTCAGCATATCTCCGGCCTTTAGCCACATCTGGATGGTTTTCTAAAATTCGAATTGAATTATTTTCTATTTGTAATTTTTATTCTGAAATTATTAAAAACTTAAAATTAAACGCAATAACAAATATGTATTTTCTAGTTTAAATGTCAAAATTTTACTGCCACTTTCAAATTTTCCATCTTTGTCATTAACGCAAACAGCCCGACCAAAAGTGACAACAAAATTACAATAAAAACGACTGTCAACACACCAAATAAGCTGTCGTTTATGACAGTCGATTTTACACGACAAGAATCGACTATCAGCACACCGTTGTATTAGCTTCACTTCATATGACAACAAATACGACATTCAGCACAGGGGCCTATATCTACTATACTAATTTTAATAATGAGCTTAAACAGATATAACGGGAGTTTGGGGTTTCATCATTAGTATTAATTTTTTTTATAGGACAATTTGTTAGTGGGATGGGTAACGCATTGATTATGATCATTGGAGACCATGCAGCATCTATTAATGGGCTCGTTCCTTGCGTAGTCGGTGCGATGAGAATATTCCTTAAGCAATTTCGTGTGCCTAGTATGCCGAACTACTTCATTGAGTATTATCCTATCCGACAAGAAGTTCAACTTGAGATCGCCGTTTAGAATATCCAAGGCAAGAGATGAGCATTTTTCTCCTGCATGACAGCGGTAAAAGATCCAAAATTTTGAGTCTGTCCGTATAGTGTGGAAGACTATGATAGTCAGCGGGGCTATATAGATTTCTTAGTGCAAACAGGAGAAATTGTTTTTGAATGGATTCAATCCTGTTGTTACTGGCGTGAAAAATGGGATCCCAGACAGGGATCTGCGTATTCCAGGATTGGGCGGACCAGTGAAAAGAAAAGATTTTTTTGACCCAGATGTTATCAAATTCCTTAGCCTTAGCGGAAGAACATCCGATTCGCATTCGATCCGCATTTGAAAATATTTGCATTATAGAATCCGACGGAATTCTGCATTATCGATCCGCACTGAAACTGCTATTTCACCACTAACTGTCAAATTTTCCCCGATATTTTCGCGTATCCTTAGAAAAATAAATATTTAAGTGCCAAAACTTAAGTGTTTTTAGCACGCAATTATGGATTCCATTGGGTTTTATTTAAATTTAGACGAGGGGAATAACAGGAAAAAACATAGCAGTTACGACCCATAGCAGTGGGGAAAGTTCTCCTCCTTTCGGACCGAGCTGTCGCCCAAGATCAAGCTCACCATCCTGCCAGTAAGCATTTGGTGGATAAGAGACACCAACGATGTCTAGATCCCATGTTCTGTCAAGGCCAGAATAATGGCGTTCTGCAATACATTGTTAAATGCTCCTTCTATGTCAAGAAATGCTACTAATGTATACTCCTTAACCTCGAGGGATTTTTCAATGGTTGAGACCAATGAGTCAAGAGCAGTGTCAGTAGAATTGCCCTTTGTATAGCCGTGTTGTGCGCCAGAGAGTTCCGAGGTTAGTATGTTCTGCCTCTTCGATTAGCCTTTCTAGAGTCTTTAATAAAAAGGATGATAGGCTGATTGGCCTGAAGTCTTTGGGTGTTATGTGGGAGGCTTTCCGGCCTTAGGTATAACAACTACTTTAAACTCTTTCCAACTAGAAGGAATGCAGTTATTTTGAAGGCACCCAGTGAACATAGTCTGCAACCAAGGCATGATATAACCAAGGAAGTGCTGCAGTTGTGCCGGCACTATGCCGTCAGGGCCTGGTGATTTATAGGGCTGGAAGGTGTTTATAGCCCATTTTATTTTTGGTCTACTTATGATAGATTTGATTAGCTGTTGAGAGGCTGAAGAGTTTATCGTGATAGCTGTCTCAACTGTAGTACTACTCGGGAAGTGGGTGTCCATAAGTAGATTCAGGGATTCTCTGCTTGAGTCAGTTCAATCGCCATCTTCTTTGCGTAAATAACTAAGCCAGTGGGTATAATTAAATTAAAAACCTAGACCGAAATTTTTCATATCCGTAGTAAATTTGATGCCGATTTGTAATGAAAATTTTTGTATGGAATGCGTTTTACGAGCGGATTCTATAATAACAATTTTTCACACTGCATTACCGTCATTCGGTCATTTTTCATCCGGCGTATTCTATAATACGCCAAACGTCAAATCTAAATAAAATTCCATCCGCGGTTAATCCGGCGAGTTGTATAATCGGCATGATTGTCTAAGACAACACCTAGGTCTACGATTTGATCAACATGTTGACTTGTTGTCAAGTTAGTATTGCTGCAGTTGTACCCTTTTTTCCGGGAGAAGGTTATTGCATGGCATTTGCTAGTCTTAAGCTGTAACTTATTGGTGTTGCGCCAGTCTTGCAAAGCATTAAGTTTCGTCTGAAGGAATGATATATCGGTGTCGGACCTAATAACGCTATATATTTTCAGGTCGTTTGCATAAAAGAGATGTGGTATATTACTTAATTTGTGAGACAGATCGGAGATAAAGATGTTAAACAAGAGCGGACCAAGATGACTTTCCTGGGGGGCATCGGAAGTAACTTCGATTTCTTGGGATAAGAATCCTTGAAATCTGACGACCTGAGTTCTACCGCTAAGATATGATTTTATCCATTCCAGGGCACGGCCGGTAATTACAAATTTGAATAACTTAGTAATCAAAATATGGTGGTCCACACGATCAAAGGCCTTGCTAAAGTCCGTGTAGACAGCATCAATTTGATCAATTTCTGAAACGGTGTTGTTGCTCGTTAATGTAAGGATCTATAAGTGGTGCAGTCTTGTCGTGCACAAGCTTTTCGAAGAGTTTAGGAATTGTGGATAGGATGGCAATGTCTCTATAATTATCCACTAATTGCTTGTCGCATGATTTATGGATTGGTGTTAAGTAGGATTTCTTCCAGAATTTAGGAAACTTCCCAACGATAGTGATTTATTAAAAATAAGACGAAGAGGAAATACTAATTCACCCTCCATACCCCTAACCTATCCTATCTCATCTTTCCTTCAGATCAAGCTTACTACTATACATTGCACCATTGCTTGTAAGACATGACGGACTAGTAATACAAAGGGTGACTCCTAAGCTTCATCTTGTCACAAAAAAAAATCCAGTGAATTTGGGATAATTCAAAGCAAATACTACACTGTAGTCTGCGTTTTTGAAATCATTAACAATTGTATTGTTGTGAGACGCACGACGCAGGGTGACGGTGGAGTTAAGTTCTAATATCCACGCGGGAATGGTGAAGCGTGTTAGAAAAAAGGTTCTCCTCATCGCTGGCGGGGAAAACGTTCACCTCGTCATATAGATTAGTGAAAACCAGGTCTAACCAATTTCTACTAGTGTTTGGTTGCCTTATCACTTGCTGCAGATCATTGGCGTAAAAATGATCAAGAAGCTTCATGTCAATTTTGTAATAGGGAATACGGAAGCATTTTAGTTTCGGATTGCAGTTTCGAGTAAAAAGAATTTGAGTTTTGTAATAGAGAATAGGGCCCCAGTCTTGCTCATCACTAATGGTTATCGCCTGATGGTAGTAGGAGAAATAATTTAGATCACGTGGCCGTCAGCTGCAGATGGAGAGCTATTGTGGATGATGTCAGGAGCTTTAGGAGAGCTGCCACTGGAAGTGACCATCATTTGGTAGTAGCAACTATTCGCCTATTCGCCGCAATCAGAAACATTCAACGCAATGCCATAAACCGTAGACGGTTTAACGTAGACCTTTTGAGGTAAAGCATTAAAGGGCGGGAATTTTTTGGGAGTCTACAACAAATCTTAAGCCAGCAAACCGTTTCTGAGCCTTGACAGACAGATAGCAGGCTTTGTTGGCTTTTAGCAGTCGTGCGTGTATTTCTGGCTCCATGCTATTGTCGGCTGCTACTATTGACCCAAGGTAGGTGGTTAGTCATCAGCGGAATAGGGGGAATAACATGTATTACAACATGCACGTGCCGCAACTATTTTGGACTGATGGAAGTGTGATCATAACCTCCTAGCGGTGGACACTGGTAACTATTCTATGAGAGAAGATAGGCTAATATGATCGGTCTAGTCCCCTCCAAGTAAGATTGGCATGAGGATAATAACCTAACCGGAAAAAATAATTATTACGGAAAGAACAACATGCATCGGATACTGGAATCAACGACGACGACCACGGCTACGAAACAGGCAAAACGATTTACGAATTTTCTCATGGAATGTTCGAACTCTCTACAGAACTCGAGCTACACAACATCTGGCCGATACCCTCTCAAAGTATAAAGCTGACTTTACTGGCATCCAGGAGATGAGATGGACAAGGAATGGTGTTTTGCAAAAACCTGAATATGACGTATATTACAGCTGTCATACAAAACACCATGTGCTCGGAGTAGGTTTTATGGTCAGCAAAAGAATGAAGTCTACCATTATCGGCTTTAAAGCAATAAACGAAAGGCTATGCACCCTTCGTGTGCGAGGTAAATTTAAGAACATCAGCCTCATAAACGTTCACGCACCTACAGAAGAGTCCCCGGATGATGATAAAGAAGAATTCTTCGAATTAGTTAAACGGGAACTTAATGCCTGCCCCAGGTAGGTATAATGTAAAAATCATACTGGGAGATCTGAACGCCAAACCTTGACTTTTACAGTTTTAGATAGGTGGGAGTATTCTGCGTAGATTGCTGCCTTATTCATGATAATATCTAATAGGGTTACAAAAATACAGAGTAATATGTACACCTCTACCAAAAAAATTCAAAACGCCCTAGCGGCTAAACCCTTACGATTCCCCCGCGCCCATACGATTTTTTGTTTATCTATCCAAGATCTATTCACAGCCAGGCGTTTCGAAATTTTCACTGATACACTGATTCTTTTTCAATCTGGCATTAGAGAAAGTGATCCGAGATTCGAGCGTGACATCAAGGGGCACAATCCTTCACAAGTCCACCCAATTACTGGCTTATGCAGACGATATTGATAGATTTTTCCTAAATTGTGTTGTCTGTGATCATAGCCTCTCTCTCTGTGTCTTATTATTCTCTTACCTTCTCTTTAATCTTATTTTGTTTCTACTTGCTTTCTGGATGTTTCTGCGGATGTGGTCCTGTGTCCTTTTACAATTATGAATATTATTACTAATAGTGTGCACAGGCAGCGTCTGCTACTTAATATCCTTTCCTCTTCCTCCGGAGGCCTGAACATCTGTGTTCTTAATGCACGAAGTCTAAAAAATAAAATTGACGAATTTAGCCTAATGTTGGAAAGTTCAAAAATACATGTTCTGATGGTAAGTGAAACTTGGTTGAAACCTGAAATCCCAACCTCCCTAGTCTCGCTTCCTGGTTTTTTGCTGCATCGTAATGATCGCATAGTTCGTACTGGTGGAGGAGTTGCTATATATTGCTCATCTTTGCTTTCCTCAAGAGTAGTGGGCAAATCCTATGGCTCACAATTTGAATTTATCGCGGTAGAATTAAGTTCTGCCTGTGATAAATGTGTTGTTGTCAGTGTATACTGCCCGCCCAATATATTTAACACTGATATTGCTACGGAATTTGCCAACCTTGTCTTTAGCCTCTCTCACCGATATGAAAATATAATAGTTGCTGGTGATTTTAATGTTGACCTCCTGAAAGCCAATTCTCGTACGGATTCGCTCAGGCATTTTCTTGTATCGCTGCATTTGCATATCTTAAATCAACTACCAACATTTCTGAGTTGCCTGAATCCTTCCTTACTTGATATTCTGGCTACGACCGCCTCGGATGCTGTGATAAGACAGAGTCAAATCTCCCCTCCTAGTTTTCTTGACCATGACCTACTATTCCTTTCCACTCGTTTTGCTTTTTCCTCATCTACCTCATCTTCTTCAGTATCATACCGCGGCTATAAAAATATTAATTTAAATGTGCTATCTGTAGTCACTGCCTCCATGCCTTGGGATGATATCTATTTCACCACTAATGTTGACACTAAAGTTGATCTATTGACTACATTTATTCAACACATTTACGATCAATGCGTACCTATAGTAACAAGAAGACAGCGGTCTTCTGCCCCGTGTCCTTGGTATTCTCGTGAGATCCGTGATCTGATTAATCAACGTGAATTTATGTACAGACGCTATCGTAAAACAAAGATTCCCAGCTGTCTTAGTGCTTATAAAAAACTTCGCAACCTCATCAACAGTTATTCCCGCAAACTTGATCCTGCCCTAACTTCCAAACAACTTTGGTCAAATCTCCGGTCATTAGGTATTAATGCTTCCGAATCTATACCGTTTGATGTGAATGTAAATCTGCTCAATGCCTCCTTCATTCAATTTCCTCCTGATCCTACACTCCTCACTCAGTCGTGCTTTCAATCATCTAGTCCATTCAGCACAGGTGGTTTTAACTTCCGTTGTGTGGACTCCTGCGAAGTTCTGGAGACATTGCTGTCCATCTCATCTAACTGCATTGGTTGCGATGAAATGTCTCCCCGTTTTGTCAAGTTGATTTCTCCCCTAATTGTAGGAACTGTCACGCATATCTTCAATTACTGTCTGACAACTTCCCGAGTACCCCAGCTTTGGAAAAAGTCTGTTGTGATTCCGTTACCAAAGAAATCCTCACCCGTAGATTTAAAAGATTATCGCCCTATCAGTATTCTTCCGTTTCTTGCCAAAGTCTTTCAGAAAACTCTTCGCTCAGATCATGCGCTATCTCGAATCGAATAACTTCCTCTCTAAATTCCAATCTGGCTTCCGTAAAAACCACAGTTGCGAAACTGCTATATGGAAAGTAACTTCTGATCTTCGCTCAGTTCTAGATCAGGGAGACATATCAATACTAGTTCTTCTTGATTTCTCAAAAGCGTTTGACTCAGTAGTTCACTCTCTTTTGCTCTAGAAGCTTAGTGCATTCTATAGTTTTTCTTCTTCTGCTATTCGACTTTTCTCATCTCTTCTATCTAATCGGCTTCAGTGTGTGCGCCATAATGGTACTGTGTCTTCTTTTTTACCAGTACCTTTGGGGGTTCCACAAGGTTCAATTCTTGGTCCCCTTCTTTTCTCATTATATGTTAATGATGTCATATCTGTTATCCAACGTTGTTCCTTCCATCTGTATGCTGATGATCTCCAGTTGTATACCTCTTGTCCTCCTAGTCAGATTAGATCTTGTATCTCAGATTTTAATAATATTCTGTTCGAAATAAATCAGTGGAGTTCATCCAATTTCCTTCAATTAAATCCTAATAAGTGCAAAGCTCTCGTCCTTAGACGTCCCACTCTGTCCCTGGACAATATTCCTAACATATTCCTTAATAATGTTCCTCTTCCCTTCGTTGACTGTGTCAATAATCGCAGTCAAGTCTCACTCATCTTGTCGTCAACGACTTACGGTTGCATTTAATGATTGCTTGCGTTATATCTTTCACTTGAGACGGACAGATCACGTCTCGGGTATACGGAATTGCTTATTAGGATATGACGTTTTTCGTCTTTTAGACATCATGGCTCTGGTCCTTTTATATAAAGTGTTCTATACCAAAAGTCCTTGTTACCTATCTGATTTCTTATCTCCCTTGCACTCCACTAGATCAATTAAATTTCTTATTCCTGCCCATCTGTCCCTAATTGGCTTAGGAATAGCCTTAGGCTTTGGAATAGCCTTCCCAACGTGATGCAAAAAATAGGCACAGTCGCGGCGTTCAAAAAGTAAGCATCTATTTTTCTCTCCTCTTCATTTTCTCTTCTTCAGTCTATCTAATCTTTCTTTCTTCTATGCTTTTATGATCACAGAAATAGTTTTAATTAATTTGTGTAATTATCTAGTTAAGGTTAGTTTAAGCTATTTATTAAGTTCCCAATTTTTATATATGTATTTATGTTTTCTTTTCTGTTACTCTAAAAGATGAAAGTCTTGTGTACTCACTCCTGTATTAAATTAATAAATAAAATTGATAAATTGATGCTAGTGAAGAACAACACCTGTACAAGAAGTTTTCAACCAGATTGAGCTTGCGGTAGGAAATCTGGGACTGCATATAGTACATGATGGCCTCGTCTACAAGAACACCTAACATTGGTCCCACAATCAAGGTCGAGGAACACGCGTTTGAAGTGGCGCTTTGAAGCCGCTCCTGTACGGTCGCCTGTACCGCGTAAAAGTGACAGCATAGTGCCTAAAAGTATTGGTGTCATTTTTTTTAGAGTTAACCCTTCTAGCACAGAAGGCGCACTTTTCAGCTAAGCATGAAAATCTATATATACATACACACACATACATACATATATATAATATATATATGTATATATATACATATATAGAGTTTCCCTTCTAAGACAGAAGGCGCACTTCCCAGCAGAGCTGAGAAATATTTACCACTGCCGTGGCTCAGCTGAGGCATGCAAACATAAAATATTAAAACATAAAAGATCAAAAACATTAAACAGAGAAGCGTGCAAAACTAAAAAGGAAGTGAGGCACGCAAAGAGTCACGCCACATTGAGAAGGGTCCTTTTAAGGACAACTTCACTGGTTAGCAAGCTAAACACACTCCTATTGTTGTTAGTATTTATAAGCATGCGATTAACGGGTTCGAACATGCCATAATTGGTGTTAGAGGAATTAATGTGCAAAAGAGGTTCACCTCTCAGGTTGTAGTTATTCACTCTAAATGACGCGCGGTTTCTTAAGAAACCAGAGTCCACCTTGTCATTCATCAGTCGATGAACGAATATAACGTCAGCGACCTCACGGCGCTTATGGAGGGAGCTTAAGTTGAGCAATTTAAGTCTGTTCTCATAAGGCGGAAGAGCGAGTGGGTCATCCCATGGGAGGTGGCTGAGTGCAAACCGGACGAACTTCCTTTGAACCGATTCGATTCTACTAACATGGGAGGAGTAGTAAGGAGACCATACCTGGGAAGCGTAGTCAAGCAAAGGCCTAACCAAAGATACGTACAGGTGTTTAGTGACGAGGGGGTTGTTGAACTCTTTGGACCATCTTTTTATAAATCCCAGGACTGAATTGCCCTTGGAGGAGATATAATTGATGTGGGTGGAGAAATCCAACTTACTTTCTAACCTAACCCCAAGATCGATTACAGATTCAGTACGGGAGACCTTGTTGTCAAGGAAAGTATAGTCAAAAGTTATAACACCACGTTTCCTACAAAAAGTCATGATCTCGCATTTACTAATATTAAGCACAAGGTTGTTGTTGGAACACCAAGAATAGAAGGTGTTTAGATCTGCTTGCAGAAGTTTGCAATCCTCTATACTCCTTATGTGGCGATACAGTTTGATGTCATCAGCGTAAATAAGGATTTTACAGTGCCTTAGCAGTGTAACAATATCGTCAATTGATAAAATAAAAAGAAGAGGGCCAAGATGACTGCCTTGTGGGACTCCAGAGGACGCTTCGATGTTCTTCGATTTGACTCCGCGGAATAGAACCTGGTAGGTTCTATCGGCTAAGTACGACTGGAACCAATCCACAAGGGCATGAGGAAAGCCTAATTTCTTTAGTTTAAGAACTATAATAGAGTGGGAGAGCTTGTCGAAAGCCTTACTAAAATCTGTATAGACACAGTCAGTTTGGCAGCCAGTGACAAAGCCTCTAATTGTGTGTGAAGAGAACTCCAGTAAATTAGTGGTAGTGGAACGGGCTGCAAGAAAACCGTGTTGGTTTGTTGAGATAAGCCTCTTGCAGATAGGGGCGATAGCAGAATAAATAATAGATTCGAAGAGTTTTGGTATAGACGATAACTTCGCAATTGGCCTATAATTAGTTATTTCGTTTTTACAGCCTTTCTTATGGACAGGTTCGGAGTATCGATCTACCATATAATTCGTGCTGGTTCATATGACCCCCCAAAAATTGCCGTGGGCTTGTAGTCTAAAGCTTTTATTGAAGAACTAAAAAAATGGTTAATATGGCGTTTGTGGCTTGGACTATCAAATAGTCAAAGGCAGCGTCTGACTTTCAACTGATCTCCCCTTTAAGTTGGTTTTTAAGACAGTTTTAATTACGATGGTTTTAATTTTCCAACTCCAAAACCGATGATCATAAATGTACATACGTTCATACTAAGAAACGTGGAGGAGACTGGTAATGGCCAGTAGTCTAATACATTGGAATAATCACAATAGTTCTCAATCTCAGTAACTTAGTAAAATTGCTGTCAATAATATCAGAATTAAAATAGAAGATTGTTTGTGAAATATATTACAATAAAATTGTAGTTATTAAATATTTATTTATGATCTTATACATTTAAAATGGATTCGTACGGCATTCCAAAAAAAATAAATCGTTATGTGTTAAAAGCTGTAATGCAATCCTCATTTGAAGGGTATGCACCAAAATTTGCTTCTATTTCCGATTTCGTACATATTTGTAACAAAAATTTAAACCCAGTTCCAAATATGAAGGAATTAATTCGGAAATCATTGAATAATTTCGTAAATGCTGGAGTAATTGAACGGGATGCATCATCTCGTTATTTTTCGAACGTGCCTGCTGCTTCTGATATTGGCGGCAGTACACAATCAATTACGGTAAGTAATTGGCCTTTGTATACTATTGTTTTTTAAATTTAATAACAGAATTGCATCCCTTTGACGTGATCGAGTAGCTTAATGTGTCCTTATTGGGGTCTCGATGAATGACATATAATAAAAATCGCATTTCTTTCGAAGCGTTGAGACTGTTGGAGTCTGTTTGAGAGTCCAAAGGTAGAAAGATTCACAGCATTCCTGCAGGGGTTTTTCTGTGTGACTCATCATGATCTATGTTCAGTATGGTGACCTCAGAGTCCTCACACTCTCTATTGGTATATCCCAAGTCAATCGCGAATCCAGGTATACTTCGAGGTATTGGACGGTTTCGCTCCGAACACCTGAAACTGTGGTTCAAGCTCCTAGCATATTATTTTGCTATTGAAAAGGAAGGTGCTCTACCACTCAGAGTCTATTCCTGATTAGATCTGCAGAAGGAAGACTGGCCATGACTGATTTGGGCTTTGTTGAGCTTTTAAAAATGCTGAAAGTGTTTAGGTTGTCTGCTGATGTTTGTTCAGGTTGTCTTGATGTTCTGGGTGGAGCATGCACATTTATAGCTGAATAATTGAAAAAATTGCTCCTTAAACGAATCTTGCACATTCTTTCATCGATAGCTTCAAACCCTATGACGAGGTGCTTTATTTTCTTTCGTGCAATGATTGCTGTGCCTAATATGTGGTCCCTTTCTTTGCAGCAACAAAATATGTTATGTTCTCTTTTTCGAAATATTCTCTGTCCATTCCAACGCAACGTCCACTCTGTATCATCAATTCGTCTAGGAGAATTTTTAGCTCACCGGATTGTTTAAGTGTTCTTACATTCCATGAACATAACTTCAAATTGTTGGGCTTTGTACTTTTGCCGGGTCGTCTCCGTAAAATCTGTCCAGTACGAGGCTCTGCGGTAGGTTCCATATAAAGAAGTTAATGCCAGTAAGAGTTTCTAGCCCTTCGCTGGTAGGCGAGAATATAACGTCTCACACACGCTACTACTGTCGTTAGTTGGTTATTCAGGGCGCACCACGTGTTAGTGAAGGTTCAATTTTGCCCCCATAGAGAAGCAACTCGCTGGACTGTTATGCCTCCGGAAACGAGTTGAGTCTCATCAACCAACCGATGACATGCGTTTGGTGGAGCGAGAAGTTATGTAGGCGAGGAAAGTGCGAAAGGCGAAGACCATGGTATTGCCGGAATTCGACTCCGGGACCTCTGGGATGGTAGCCAGGCGCCTTCCTCCATATACTACCGAGGCCCCTAACAAGACTTGTAAGTGGACCTACGATTTTCAGACGAAAGCGATATAAACCTGTTAATGTAAGTAAGCAGATGTAGAATCTCATATCAGCGCTACTCGACTAGATGTTGGTTTAAATTGTGCTAGAAAATTTGTTTCTTTAATTAATTATATTATTATAAGAAAACTTGATTATTAAAAAACTTATCATTTTTACTCGATAGTCCAAAGCAAAAGGCGTAACTAGTTTGAAGAAACAAACTAAGAGACTCAACAAATCTAATGACATAGCAGAGGACACCCGGAAACGATTCAGTATTAAGGAAAAAATCAATAAAAGAAGGGTTCCAATAAAAAAAAATTCGGACAATCGCAAAAACCGAAACTCATCTGAATCTCAAGAGTCGAGTCTTTTCTTTCCCCAAGGGATTAATATTGATGCAATGGAAGCACTCCCGAAAGAAACTGTATGACGTAAACTCGAACTTCACTATTTTTTGTAATGAAATAAATATTTTTAGGCTAGAAGAATGGATTCCAAAGAAACCTTGAATAAAGCAACTTCAAAACCAAGCGACAATAATGAAAGTCAAACTTCAAGAATTTCTATATCTACTGAGGAAGAAAATATAAATAAGAAAACGTTAGTTTTATTTAAAAGGAAATAGATAAAAGAAAAGAGAAAGAAAGAAATAATTGTTTTTAATATTTTAAGGTCGCACAACTCTAAGCCTTCAGCAACATTACCGAATGTCCAAACTGCAAGCACTGAAAGGGCTTTTCCATATATTGGTTAGAGATGTATAAAAGTGTAGTAGATAGTACTTATATTTATTTTGGCAATTGATTACACTTTATTCAAAATATAATTTCTAAAGTTATTTAAGGTCTTTAGTGGTTATGAAATATTCCCTGTTTTAAACACACATCTCTGCAGTTATTCCTGTAGATTCGGGGAGAAAGGATGCTGTTGTTTTTGCACACAAGTCAATACATCAGATGTTTAATAATGCAAACGTTTTAGCGCAGACTAATTAATCACTTTACCGGATCTGTACATTTTTCTTACGTAAGGGGCCTCGGTAGCCGGGTAGCGTCTGACTATGGCTGCATTCGGTATCGTCAAATGCCCGTCAATCAACTGCGTCGGCTGCAAAATTGACTGATACAGTTTGCAGAAGTGACTAGTTTTACAAAAGCAAGCGCTGCAAATTGATGATTCCGAACACCTGACTGCAATACCGAACGAATGAGTTGCGTCTACTGCGCTGCAAATGACGTTACCGAACGCAGCCTATCATCTCAGAGGTCCCGGGTTCGAGTCCCGGCCAGCCCTACGGTGCTTCGCCTTTTCTACTTTTCCACCTATATAACTTTCCTTCTTTCTTCTTCCCTCTGTACATTGCTGATATCTCCTGTCACAGCCTTCCTTTAGCCCTTCCACGGTTCACCAAAAAGCGCATGTCATCGGTTGGTTGATGAGATTCAATTTGGGAGGCATAGCACTCAGCGATTTTTTTCTCTATGCCCCGATGGCAGAGTTGCTATAGTAATGGTTGGTTGGTAGCCAGAATAAAAATATCGCGTCTAGGTTGTGGCAGTTGACAGCATAAAGGGCCTTTCCTGAGCCTCTTGTCTTCCACATAAAAAAGTGCAGCACTGCGCAATTAAGTTTAGACTTCTTGTAACTGAATGTGGCAACTCACATTAACTTCACTGCCCTGCATTACACCGCACTGCACTGCCTTGTCCTAGGCTAATTTAAAAAAAAAAACTGCTTCGCACTGCATGTCAATTTAAAAAAAAACGATATGAAGTTTTCATTGGCATGGTTGGCAAAATGGATATCGAAAAATTGATAGTATCAATGAGAAATAAGGATTTTCTATAAAACGAAAGTCAAACAAAATTATTAAAAGCTACACATGAACTGCCAATGTCAAAACATTGCTTATTCAATGTGTTTAACCACGCATTCTCTAATATACCACAGCAATATACTGCACAGTGCTGCACTGCACTTCTTTTCATGCCCCATGAAGCCTGAAACAGAATCAACGCAGTGTGTAGTATGCAGTGTTTTTTACTGCTTGTCAAAAATTACGGCACTGCGTCTTATAACGAAATCAACGCAGTGCAGTGTTTGTCAAATTAAGTCAAACGTCAAATTTGTTGTTATTTTGAAAACATGGTGCGGAGAAATTTAAGAAATATTTGGTTATTGGCGGCTTTAACAGTTTATAGAAATAATTTGTTTTTATTGCGTAGAAAGCGAAGGCCGTGGACAAAATTAATACGTTCCGAAAAAGAACGTGAAAAACATGGTTTTTATAACAAAGTGTTTAAAGTGCTAAAGGACTCCAATGATGAGGAATTTAAAAAAATTACTAGGATGAATACTGTTCAATTTGATCTTTTAAGTAATTTGTTAAAAGAAAAGCTATCGAAATGGTCCCAAAGAAAGCCAATAGTACCGGAGTGTCGTTTAGCTATGACTTTAATGTACGTTATAAATATTATTAAAAAATATCTAACTAATGCTGTTCTGAATTTAAGGTTTCTTTCACAAGGAATTAATTTTAGATTCTTGTCCTATCTATTTAGAACCGGAGTTTCTACAGCACGCGAGATTGTTTTAGAAACTTGCGATGTAATATGGGATGAACTGCACAACATTTACGTATCACCACCAAACAAAAAAGAATGGAAAAGAATTGCTGTTGACTTCTTCAATATGACGGGAATGCCGCATTGCGTTGGTGCGATAGATGGCAAGCACATTAGGATCAAGTGCCCGCCAAATGCAGGATCACTATACTACAATTATAAAAAATACCATAGTATTGTGTTGCTTGCCGCTTGTGACAGCAATTATTGCTTCACAGCAATTGATATAGGTGCTTATGGTAGTCAGAGCGATGGAGGTATTTTTAATGCGAGCTCTTTTGGAAGGCAAGTGCTCGATCGAACAATAAATTTTCCTCCAATTGATTATCTCCCAAATAGTAACATCAATTGCCCGTATTTTTTGGTTGCTGATGCAGCCTTTCCATTAAAAACTAATATAATGAGACCTTATCCAGGTAGATTTCAGACGATAAAGAAAAATATAATAAAACGTTATCTAAAGCAAGAGGAAAAATCGAGAATGCATTTGGGATAATGACAATGAGGTGGCGGATCCTTTTGAACGTTATAAATTGTAATCCTGAAAACGCTATACGCATAGTTAAGGCAGTTGTAGTATTACATAACTTCGTTAAAATGAACGACGGGGAATATTGCCCTCCTGATTATGTAGACCGATACAATGGAGATGAAAGAATAGATGGATTGTGGCGAAAAAACGTAACGACTCTGCAACAAACAAGGTTATTTACTAGATTTAATGCTCCAAGAAATGCATTTGAAATAAGAGAAACCCTCAATTAATATATTTTTAGAAGTACAGTCACATAATTAGAATTTTTATATCATTTTTGAAAAAAAAAAAAAAAAAATACAATTTTATGTTTTTAAGTTTTATTAAGAACTTATCTTTATTAAAAAAAAACAAATGTTACAACTTCATTATAAAAATAAATAAAAAAAAACAATTCAACAACAATGAACTATGAAACTAGTGTAAAAAAATAACTTCATTATAGATCTAAATAAAAAAAACAGAATAATTCGATTTAACAATAAATAAATCATTTTACTGATAAGCCCTTCTTAGTTTTCTTACTTCTTCGTCTAGTAAAGTAATTATATTTATTTGCAGGGACCTGAAACTCTCTGAGGGCAATGCGGCTTCTTTTATTTGCACAGCCAATGATTCACAAAAAATATCTTCTTTGGTTTTTGTGTGTGATTCTTCATTCGATACTTTTTCTATAAGACTTATGATTTGTTTATTTGTATTGGCTATTTCCATTTTCGTCTAGTAGCCGTCTCTTTTGCTTTTTAGCTGATATCTCTCCACTATTACTACTTTCTAAAGCTGAGGTATTTTCATTGGAAGATGTTTCTTCAAAAACAATGAAATCGCTTGAATCGTCGTCGCATACATTAACAGCAGACTCAACAGAATTATAGTTGCTTATAGTACTGCAAGTTTAAGCAACAAATAGAAATCATAACACTTTTAAATTTATTCAGTTACCTTTCGTTTGCGGTTTCGCAATTATCCAAAAATGTTAAATGCAAACCAAGGCGGTACGGCTTCTTAAGAACAGCTGCACTACCAGATGGGGCTTCTTTCTTGGTCCTGTAATACCTATCTTTGATGGTCCTCCACCTCCTCTTTGCTGTTTCGACTATGTTAAAATTTGCTTTATTTTTCTGTCAATATTTAATTTATATATTAACACAATAAACATACCTGAAATATTTAATTCTTTTGCAATATCTTCCCATCTTTTCTCTTTAAGTTTGTTATTTTTATAACCCTTGCTACGTTTGTTAAAAAGAAACTCGCTCTCTTTCACGGCTTCTATTAGCTGCTCGTCAAAATTCATTTTGTTTGTTTTGTTTTCTTTGCAGATTACTGGCACACTACCACCGTTATGAAAATTTGAAGTTTAATTTTCTAACCTCACACTGCAGAGCAAATTTAGAATTTAAGGTCGTATCAGAACCTCTGCAGCGCTGCACCGACAAGTGTTTCTATTGGCTGAGGCTGGTAAAATGACAAGCAAAGCAGCACCAGAGCAGCGTGCTGCTTTTCATCTCAAACTCTAATTTTGCTGCATATATACATGCAGCACTTTTGACACTTCTTACTTGACAAGTGAATTTAAAGAAGACGCGCGAAATTTTCATCGAGTGAACAACAGGCGGTAGTTTTTTGTTAAAAGAATTAGATCATGGAGGGATTATCAACATTTTCAAAAATTTTATTTCGAGGTTTTACTGTCAAACAAAAATTGCGCTGCACGGGTGAAACAACAGGATATGATACAGACTGCAGAATGCTGCTCTGGCGCTGCTGCTGCACGCTGCACATTTTTAGGTTCTGATACAGCCTTTAGCCTAAACCTGCAGTGCAGTATTCTGCTGCTTACTGCGCTAAATGCAATTGTGTGCCGAGTAATAGAAAAGCACAAAACCAAACTTTGATAGGCAGTGCAGTATACTGCACTGCGTTGATTCTGTTTCAGGCTTTAGTCAGAAGACCAGAAGAACCTGACTCTGGACAAGATTCTGAAAAAAAATTCACCATCCCTAATCCTCCGAAATAACTGCTAGAGGGTGTTGTGCCGGCCACAGCTACCTCGCCGGAAGGGGTGTGGCTGGGCCGATACCTACATGGTTCACCACTTATCTATAGGTCGGTGCGAAATCCTCTTTAGGCCATTCCAGGTTTACCGGCGCTTCACATCGGGCGCCATCGTTGATTCCGTGGACCTGTAATCACTCAATAACACAACAAAACAAGAGAAAGAGAAAATTTTTAAAGTTCGTTATATTGTTTTTGTTTATTGATTAAATTAAAACGATAATTTAAATTTAAGATTTAATGTTTTTTTTCTCTACGTTTTCAGTTCTTTCATGCGTGACATTCGTTGAAAAAAGAGTAAAATAAGGTATTTCCCCGTATCAAATCATCAGGTGAGGCGGAAAGTAAAAAGGGACCTCAAGTCGGCAATGTACATTTTTCAGTACAGTCAATATTAGTCGGTTGGGTGAAAAATATCTCAATTTAAAATAAATCCAACTATTTAAGAACTTTTTTTTGGTATATTTCGAAAAACAGATTATTACCTTCTTTCAGATGTAAAATAATTTTTTAAATATTGAAAATAAAGATTCTGTGTAATTTTACAATTTTAAATGCGTTTTTCTGAAAATGCCCCTTTTTATTCTAAAAACTTCAAAAACCCGTATCTTGGTAAAAAAAATTCATAGAGACATGGTTTTTTTACTAAATGATTCAGAAATTTCTGCTTTATTCAAAGATGTCAATAACTCAAAACCGGAAATTGCCGACATGAGGCCCCTTTTTACTTTCCGCCTCACAGATAATGCTGACATTCCTTAAACTGCACATGAGTGCGTTTGTCCTTTATGTAGCAAGCTCCAGCATTTTCAATGCTCATTATAGCACCACCGGTTTCCACATCAACCTAACTGACACTTTTTATATTTAGCTGCTTCAAATTGTTTTTGTCACCAACTTTTTTTTTGTGGCAAGATGAAGCTTAGGAATCACCCTTTGTACTGTCTTACACATGTCTTACAAGTCACGGTGCAATGTATAGTAGTAAGCTTGATCTGAAGGAACCCTGCAAACATTCCGACTCGATATCGAAGCGAGAGTGATTTATAAAAAGCGAAAGCTTTCTTCGATAACGAAATCGAGAACGATTCGAAAGCGTTATCGAAAATGATAAAAAAGGAACGCTATAACGAATCGCTTTTTCAATTGAATCTCGAAGGCTTTGCATATACATATGTGTGTTTCGTTTTTTCGAATCGATATCGAATGAATTTCGAATGCTTTGTAGGTTTATGCGCTTTGTTTATTTCTACTCAATTTATATTTTATAACGAGTATAGTTTGTTCCCTTCCAAGCCATTTTTGAAGTGTTAACTTCTTTAGGCGCGTTTGGCACTTTTTCGCTGGGGGTAAAACAAAGAATTCGCGACACGCGCACTTTGTTGCTACACCCGTTTCTGGACACTTGCTGCAATGATGGCGACACGCGCATTTTGTTGCTCACTCGTTTCTGGGCACTTGTGCCTATGCAGCTGGCTAGAGCATGGAAACTTTTGGTTGAGCTCCACTTACAAACAGAAGCGTATAATTATATGTGTGCGAGGCAAAATAGCCCGCGCTTGGTGGGAGGGAATGGGTTTGAATGTTGAATTGCAGAAGCTGCTCTCAGCATTCGTTTTATATTCTCGCAATGCAGACGTCGCTCTCAAGCTGGTGACATATCCAAGCCGTACATGCATTGCATTCAAAGGCTCCATGAAATCCGGCGAATTTCCTCTGACACAATAGCCGCGTTCTTTTTACACCGTGATCCAGATCAGATCAGCCGAGCATAAAAGAACGGACTTGGATCATGGAATAAATTTAGTTTTTTACAGTTGTAGTTCTGATTTTTGATATGTTCTGTCGCAATTTATATCAGTCTCTAAAACTTATTAAAAATATTTCTGATTTAAAAAGAATTTATTAAAATGTTTAATTGACTTCCAAAATTAACAAAAGGTAACTTTCAATCATTTTTCCTAATAAATTTATGAAATTTTGCAGAGCTACCAACCCTTAAAATTAAAAAAACCGGAACAAAATTATAAAAGCTCTGGATTTTCCAATGAGATGTGTCTTGGATATGGTTGTTACACAAGCTATTTTTGTATCACAGATTTTGATCCAAATCTTTTTTGGATCAAGTTGTTGTTGTTGGTTTGCTTGAAAGATAATGATCTGAGTGGGATCACGGTGTAAAAAGAACGCAGCTAATATTACATGGTTGCGTTCCGTGCCGGCTTTCACACATAGCCCGAAAATCTAAGCAACGTGTTCATGTGTTTGTGTGCTTATGCTTGTGTGTGCTATCTCGAATGCGGCAATGCAGAAAAAGTTGAAAGTAGCCCGACCTTTGCGTGGCATGCCTTCCATTCACGGGATATTCCGTCAGCTCGCATTTGAATACACACACTTCTATATTATCTGTCAACGAATGCAATGCATGTACGGCTTGGATATGTCACCAGCTTCAAAATCCATGGCATATACGCTGCTGTTTGTAAGTGGAGCTCAACCAAAAGTTTCCATGCTCTAGCCAGCTGCATAGGCACAAGTGCCCAGAAACGGGTGCGAATGCGAACCAAAAATGCGCGTGACCATCGCTGTTGTCTGTTGCTGGACCTCGACTAAAAGTTGCCATGCTCTAGCCAGCTAAATGGCTGCAATATTTAAATATTTTGCTTGGATTAATCGCTTTCGGCGACATGGAATACGTTTCGGCGTTTCGCCTATTCGACTGCGCGTCTGTATTTTACGTACATATCTGGGGCAGTATCCCAGTAGGGTAAATCGCAAGTATTTACTGTGGGAAGTAGGTTTGGAAGTACTTCTTTAATTAGTGTTTTCTGTAATGACTTATAAGTAATGCAGAGGAGAATGGGTTTGGTGACCAAGCGTTTGATTTCGCGCAAAAAGCGTGTTGAAAAACTTCGTAGCTGCTCGTTTTCTTTGTTAATTATTTCAGTTATCTCAGCCATTAAGTTTCTGATCTTTAATGTATAAACATATATTTGAATTTATGTTTATGATATAAATATAAATCGCTTAATTTTACTTATTTTACTAGTTCTGAAAAAATTCAAATTGAATCCAGTAGATTCCCATAAAAATTTAGATCCGTGACTTTGGCTGAATATAATATGACTTTTTTGCATATTTGCACAATGTTTAAAATAGCAAAAATTTCTGTTTCGTGACTATTGCATCAACCCGACGATATGTACTGTGTACTATGTACTACATATTTCCTATGAACTATGCACTATGTATTTATTACTATATATTAGGTACTATTTTTACTAAAAACTACATTATCCCAGTCATCCATCGTCCGATCTTTGTGTGGTGTGATAAGTTTAAGACAAATAGTTTAATTTCCAAAACATTGCAACACATTTTGGAGTGAGTGCATATAAGTAACAATTAAATAAACTTTAACAGAATATTCATAAATAAAATATATTAATCCTTATCGTCCTGTATTAAGATTGATTTGGAAATTTAGACTAGCCATAGAAGTTAACACTTCTAAAGTGTGGTCCTACGCACACTCATTTTTTTTTAATATCTACAAGATACGTAGGTTCAAAATATGACCAAAATGGAAAAATATTGTAATTTTTCTGGAAAAACGAAGAATATTGGGACTTAGATCACACTTTTTAATTCCCTATCGTGTAAACGGAGTCACTCAAGTTCCTGTTTTAAATATCATATAAAATAATACACATTTACCTAAAAGATGAACCTAATTACATTGCTCTACGATAATTCGTCTAGGAGTTATTCAACTTTAAGTAAATATTAAAAAAATATATTGCATAATGTAAACTTAAGCCAAGTAGCAGAGATCAATTCAATCAACCCTATGGAGTTTAATCAACCCTAACTAAATTTGACTCGCGTCTACATATAGTTGGACTCGGGTTCGACCTGAGTTCAACACATCATCTATATGTACTAATAGTAAAAGTTTAGACGTTATGGTTAGATCCTTAGATTTGCACAGCCTTGACAGACTATAGTAGGCTTTGTTGCCTTTAGCATTCGTACAAGTTACCTTCGCAGACTTGACAAACGGAAGTCCACCGACACCCCAAGAAAATATTCAACTCTACGGCCCCTGTGCTGAAAGTCGAGCCATATGACAGTGGCCTGTAAATGTCGATGTCGTCTCGATTTTTAGTTGGTGTGCGTGATAAGTCGTTTGAGGTGTTTCCCGAAAGTTTTTAGTTGTATCAGAGCTACGATTTACGTGAGTCGATGTTTTAATTATGAATTTCTATAAAACACCCTAAAATTAGTAAAATACTTTTTTTGGATGAGTCGCGTCGTTTTTGAGATATCAATATTTGAAATTTTTGGTATTTTCAGGCGTTAATCAGCTAGTCGACCTATTCTTGTTATAGCCAGGCCAAATCTTTCTAGGCTTAGTTCACAATGACCCCTTTGCTGGAAGTCGAGTCGTGTGACAGTCGCCTGTAGATGTCGATGTCGACTCGTCTTTTAGTTGGTGTGCTGAAAGTCGTGTGGCATGACAAGTCGTTTTTTGATTTTCATTTTGATTTTCAGTGCAGCATCTTTCTCACTAGAGCACAACACGCCGACTAAAAGTTAAAATAAAACTACAATAAACACGACTGTCATGCTGTCATTTAGATTTTAAACGACACAGACACGGCAAGAATCGACTATCAGCACACCACTCTACAAGCTCCACTGCATATGACAGAAAACACGACTTTCAGCACAGGGGCAATGTTAAGCTTCTTCACCTTGATGAGCCTGTCATTGAAGCGAGCTGCATCGTGATATCCCCCATCGCACACACAGCGGCTTCTGTACATTTCTCCTGTGCCTACAAGATTTCCCCCGTCCCCTCTGGAAAATTCGTCTGCCTTCTCATTCCTCTCGATGTTACTGAGACCCGGTACAAAAGGATAATCACGTAATAGACTGTATACCGTAAGACTGTATTTTTATCGTGACGTCACTTGGTGACCGCCTTCTACGATATTCGAAGCTGTCAGTCTCTTTTACATTAGGTACCAGTTCGGGCGTTATATAAGTCGTGCTACTGGACTACATGATATCATTATTATCCTCGTTCCTCTCTTTGGGTTTGTTTGAATTTCTAGGCAGGATTGGAATGTTGTTATCAGTTGTGCCTAGATGGCAGAGTTGGTAGTCAATAGTAGGTTTTGGATGCTCTAATGTACATATGTAAATTTCCTACCGTCAGATGTCCTTTCTACAATTCCTAATGGTAGAGAGCGAAATATATTCCTGCATCTTTAGACGTCTTGCCCATTCACCAGCCCGCTTTTCGTAGCCTTCCTTAGCGCCAAGTAAGTTGACTACTGCCTGGTCAAATGGCAGTAAATCTGGAATTGCATTCTTTTCTTCTTCCGTGTACACAGAGCCTGCGAGAGATGCCATTATCTGGACTTGACTGGATTTGTTTTTACTTTTATCTCTTGCTACCACAGCATGGCAGACGAGTATCTATTCATTACTGTGAAGGGCTAGCGCACCATGATTTTATGAGTAAAAATCAAGCTTAGAAATTACCCTTTGTACTGCCAGCCTGTTATATCATTCGATTTCGATGTCTAGTAGTAAGCTCAGTTTGAAGAGAATAGAATAGTTTAGAGGAGACCTGGGAGTGCTTTAGTAGATCTCGATGAATCTTGAACTCGTAGGATGCTGTATAAGTTTGGAAATACCGACTGCGCAAGATTTTTCTACAGCCGACTTGACTCCATACAAACGGACTTGTAAACCGTATTATGCTCGAAAGAAGGGTCTTTAGGGTATAAGGGTGGCCAAGCAGGCTAGTCTTGTGTTGCGGAAAAAATATTGCCGTGTAAGTTATTTCAGTGGAACAGTCACTGCGGTAAAATTTTGTACATTCCTACGGTGGCTTATTGAGTCATTGGAGGCGAGGAAAGCGCCATCATCGACAAGAGCTATGTCATGGTTTTATACTTTGTCAAGCCAGGCTAAGATAATTTTTAAAGCGCCAGTAAGTGAGTTGAACTCGAGGCGAGGTCGGATGTACACACTTGTAGATTTTAGCATGAGATTCTGGCTGAGCTTTTAAACCTTTCCAAGAGCCATTTTCATAGTCTCTTTGACTGTGAACCGAAACTTTCCGGATTATCAGATCACCAAGTGATCTATAACTGCCTTTGTCGTATCGTTCTCCAATGTTTTTAGAATTTCATCCATGACCATAACCAGCCTCGAGAATGATTCTAGTTTTAGCATGCGGAGAATGCACAGGTTGATTCCATTGTGAATCGCGAACTTCGCCCCGGCCACCAAGATAGCTTCGGCGCGGCGCTGACGTTGTTGACGCTTCCAATGTTCTGAGAGGCTGCTCAGCTAAACGACTGTTTGCATTCGCAGTATACTTTGCCTCGCACTACTTCCTGCAGTACGGGGTCTACCTATTTTCCCCGTGTAGTGTCCAGGCTGGGAGGCAAACATAGATCCTTTGTTATAGAATTTTGGAAGCATAGGTCTAGCATGTGTTCTAGGGTGTTTAGGACGAAAACAGCAAACTAATCAATCTATCCTTCGCTTTCTCATGTCAGGGTCTGCCTACCTTCGGAATGAAGCTCGTTTTGATCCTCTTCCAGGAGTGGGTCAGAAAAGCAAATCTTATAGATTGACAACGTTCAAGGACCAATAATGTTATGCATTTTTTGCAGGCATTATTCACTGCCTATCGCACCTTCTTCACAGTTACGGTTTGGCAGCCTTCCTACCATTATGCTGCTACCTCTGCCTGGAACCTTAGGATCGTGTCTGGGACCACTTTTTCAAATCGCAGCAAATGGGTATTCAGGAGAAGAGCTTTCTCCAAAAGACTCCGTCCATGTATAGTTGTTTTCAAACCTCGTGACATCCCGCGCATGTTCCCCAGCTAAGCTCTTAAAAATGTTTAAAAGCTCAGACAAAAGCTTCAGTTAACTCCTCCTATCAAATCACTTGCTGCCATGTAATCAGTCGCGACTGCGTATTGCTACCGGGAGGTGTATCTTTCTGGGATTATTTAAAAAATTTACAAATTATGACTGAAAAACACCCGTTTTATATATTTTTTTTATTTTAAGTTTTTGTATTCTACACTACTTTCAAAGTTATAAGCAATTTAAATGCTAAAACTTGCCTTATTTGGGGAAATTGCAAGCAATTTTGACTTTAAAATTGTCACTTGGTTTTTTCGACATAAGCTTAGGAAAAAGAGTACTAAAAAAGTACGAAATTAGCGCCAATTTTAGTATTAAAATTGCTTATAACTTCGAAAGTAAAGGCCGTAGCATAAAAATTGTTTGGACATTATTCATAGGAAACACTCCAAGCTTTTTTATTTTGGGGAAAAAAACATTAGTTGACTATGAATATTTTGGAGAAAAAGGTGGTTGAAGGTGACATTTTTGTTAAAAAAACAAAATTTTGACTTTGACGACTCATAACTCTGGAAGTTGGTACTGTGGTACCGTCGCTTTTACAATTATAGATAGGTGGGAGTATTCTGCGTACACTGATACCTTATTCATGAAAATAAGTGATGGCGTTACAAAAATACAGGGTTAATTAGTCATTTCGACCGAATAAAAAGAAATAGCATTATTAACACCTTAGCCACAGTTACGGGATATAACAACTATACAGAAATTCAATACTCATTATAGCCGATAATCTGAGATACTTTTCTTTTGATCCGGGCCTGGGGTAATTTTGTATGGGCTGTGACTGTGACTCACCTCCTTTGTGTTTTTATCACTTTGATTACTGGATTGTTGACATTTTCCGCCAGTCGCAAGCGCGCTTCTGGTTGGGGAGGTTGTGTTGCTTGCATGGGCGTAGCAACTGGGTGGGCCAGGTGGGCCAGGCCCACCCCAGAATCCTTCTGGCCCACCCCACAGTAAAAGTGATTCACTTATTAAAAACGACATAAATCCGCTCTAAAACCCGTGATGTTACATAATGCTTAAAACAATTTTACAAAAAATAGTTTTTAAATCATCCCTCGGTTGTGGTCCACCGTTAAACTACGATTATAATTGGTTCGTGGCGCATGACACAGCGTAGTGGCCCCAATGGCCATGGAGATAAAGCTGGAAAAACATAATTGCATTGCGTTGTATTGCTTGGGTGGGTATCAAGTGCATTTCATACAATGCACTGCCGTTTTTATAAGACAGCAGTCTTTGAAATACTACTTTCTTCAGTACAGCGTTGCCTACTCTTGCCTCCAGAAACCACTAGATTCGACTTTTAAAACCACCAGTAAACCACTAAAATGTTTTCCTCTCGTCAGTAACTAGTTATTCCACTAACCCCCTATTCTAAAATTGAGACCAGTCATAAGTCACAAGCTTTAGCGACTCGCGCTTGCTTTTTATAAACTTCTTATTTTGGTTTTTATGTCGATGTTGACAGAAGTTACGTATAAACAACTTCAAAATAAATATGTACCTTTAGAATACAGGGGTATATCTAAAGTTCCTCAAACTTAATGTTAGATAGACGCTGTTCCCAACTAATTCAAAAAACAAAATGATAATCACTGCACTAATAAATTGCTCTAAAATAATAGATTTTAATAATAGAATCAGCATTATTGCTTTGACAAATTACCATTATAACCTGGCTTCATTGACCGAACTGCCTAAGTACGAGTAAATTAGTGAACTGAACTTGAAAATAGCCTCAATTCGCATACAATTTCCATATATTCAACTGAGGATAATGATCCACACTCCTCCTCGAACTCAGCTCTTACGCGCTTTTGCCTATTTTTCATAAAGAGTTTTGTGATTGTTTTACTACCTTTTTAATGTCAAGGAATTAAGGAATTAAGGAAGTTGCATTGTACGTTCACCCAATACGGGCTTTACAAAAGCGCGTACGGCCTTTCAAATGAAAATTGGTTTTTTGTGAATGTAGATTAATTAATATTCATTTTTAAAAAGCTCATAAATTATTTGTTTTCAGATTAGTTCTTACTTTAGGATCCAACATAAATCTAATAATTCTAGATATTACTCTCAACTCCCGATTCAGAAAATTATCCCCCCTGTTCTAAAATTGTGACCAGTCATAAGTCACAAGGTTTGGGGGCTCACGCTTACATCTTATGAAATTCTTATTTTGGTTTTTATGTCAATGTTAAGAGAAGTTACGTTTATTTCATTCCTACTTCGCTTCTAAGTTACTTTTGATTTAGTAAAGGTTTTCTATTATGATTGTGTTGTGACTTATAGCTGCTTTTAGAATACGGGGGTAAAAGTACACGCGTGCTCTTTTCAAACGCGTTACGGCCAAAAGCACGTGGAATCTAAGTTTATGTATTGAGGGCGGTCCTTAAAACAGACCTCAGTTCGCCCAACTGGACTCGAACTTCTTCTTCTTCTTCTTTGATCCGTTAGTTGGCGGTCCGAGCGGGACGTCCCCGCAACGGATACGGTGCTGTCGGTGCCGCTGGGTCCCGAACTCTATTCACGATTCGCTTCCATTCTTCTCGGTTTTTGGCGGTGTCTCGAGCCTCGGTAACTGATAATCGTTGGACTCGAACTAAAGTTAAACGTTAAAGCGAGTCACTCTTGATGTGTCTTTAAGCTGCAGAACTTCATACGAAAAATTGGTGGTATTTTTGGTTTCATTACACTTTGGCAAAAAACTTTTGTTTTTTATTTAAGTGAATCATTAGGTCAGTGGTAATTGATGTCTTATTATGGTTTAGTGTATGGCCAATACTAATTTTGTATACTTGTACACTTTCCTATTACTACCAAAAAAAAACCTACTAACCACTAGATTTTTTCCTCACTAAAGGCAACTATAAACTACCAGTTCTAGTGGCAAAACCACTAAGTTGGCAATGCTGCTTCGGAAATTACTTGCACGCTCGTAACGCAATGCAAAACTTATTACCAGCTTTAGACAAAGACTATAATCTCTTACGGAAGAAAAGGCAAAAAGTCAGGAGCTAAGTTCATTTGATATATACGTAACATATAACGCGGAATACAACCAGAAATAAATAGTTAAGTCGTTGAGTTTTAAATTCAAATCCAACTCAACTCGGCTCCAATAGAAACTCAGTATATGATATATACAACCTTAAATGCGCAGTACAAATGTGCTTTTTGGCGCGCTTCTATCTCCATGGTAACCGCAGGTGTATACATATATTAAACTAGGTAGCTAAAGAGCCGGCTCACGTGGGTCTGGATCTATGATTTGTCGCTAATTTGTTGCTAATTGTGACGTAAAAAATAATTTTGTCGCTCATCTCATTGTTTAAATAATGATGAAAAACACCAGCATGATGTCAAGCTGGCTAGCCACACAGCGATCTTTCGAACTGAACACGATAAAAAACAGCATTGAGGATAACGTAATGCCGATTTTGTCACCGGTTTTTGTAGGAGCCGGAACACGATTATTATTGATCGGCCTATCAAGGTGGCTAGGTAACGTGCATACCTCCCATTTAAAAGTTTTAAATACCTAGGTAGTCTATACTTAAAAATTGAAAAAAAAAAAAAAAAATAGTTTTGTTATTTATCATCTGTCAGTCGGTAATTAATGATGGTTTAAAATCTGGCCCACCCCAGTAAAAATTCATTGCTACGCCCATGGTTGCTTGCGGCTGCGGAGAACTCTTAATTTATGAATGAAAATGCTCATATCTTTAAAAGAAGTTTTTGCAGCAATTCTTTTAATTTATTTTAAATTTAGGGATGAGAAATATTAAGCATAATTAAAGTAAAATTATGCTTATTACGATAGATAAACTGACTTGGTTGAGCAGGAGTTTTACATGTTTTTAGAAGCTCTGCTCAACACATATAAAGATTAATTAACTTTATTCATTCGGCATGCGCGCATCCCTTCCCAAATTATTTTGTTGAGTTTTTTCTGCGTTTGTTGCTGTTTTAACTAAAAAGCGGGGAAATGATAGGACAATATTTATAAAATTTGGCAATGAGGTGCGCAGAACTGTTCAAATTTTTTGTGTCACGGAGTTTGAAAAATTCTATACCCTCTTCTCACCGTGCGTTATAGATAGAACCACTGAAAATAAAAAAAGGTTTACCTCTTAGCTTCTATAGGCTCCTATATAAAAATTGTCATAAGGAGAAAAAAGATGGCAAATAAGTTTGGTGGAGTCTTTGGTCGTTGATGGAGTTTCCATGGGGTATCTTGACCAAGAAATTTTGAGAGTTTCATACTGTATTCAATAAAATGAACTGAGACGTTTGAGTATTGATAAATCTTAAGGCCCCCACCCACTATCAGTTTTGCGTCATGCACGAAATTCATTTTCCCATCCATTATCATGCATACTGTCAATCATCACTACAGTGAGACATAAAGTTATAAGAAAATTAACAGAACAGAATCCAAATGTCATGCATGCGGGATATTGGATGGGGCCCTTTAGACAATAAAAAGGATTGAATGAAAAACAGTATAAAAAACGAAATATTTTATTTTGTAATAAATAATTAAAACAA
Organism: Thereva unica; assembly: GCA_949987705.1. Taxonomy (NCBI): domain Eukaryota; kingdom Metazoa; phylum Arthropoda; class Insecta; order Diptera; family Therevidae; genus Thereva; species Thereva unica. The sequence continues at coordinate 68,879,583 of OX465283.1, read as the reverse complement.
GTGTTCAATATAATTTGTCTTCTTACGATTAATGTGTACTAAGTACAATCAATATTAAATATCTTATTTATACAGAAATTAAATACAAAATATACTTTACAAAAAGGAAACAATAATTGTACAAAAAAGGATAAAAACCATTTTACACTTTTACATTGAAGAGCGTTTGCAAATTTTGTAACGAGTACTAAAGAGAGGGGATAAGCAATACTAGGGAAAGTATTCAACGAAGAAAATACGCTAAAACACGTTCTGTTTCTTCTGGTGCATTTTGAAATGCCTCATTTTGGAAATTTTGCAGTCTAATGTTGAACAGAGTCGATAGTGCAGTAGAAATAATAGTGCAGGTGCTGAAAGCGTATGTGTTGAGGAAGGTACAAGGTGCAGAGGCTCTTAGTTTGGCTGAATTAGAAACTGTCTCTAAACTGGCCATTAAAGTGCAGATTTTGTTGTGCGTGAGGACTTATGCCATGGTTGAGAGCTAAAATTTTGTTAATTATACTAAATTCTTCTTTTGGGTGGTTGTTAAAAATACCTGGTTGGAATAAGTTGTTCTGCCGTTGACTGTCTGACGAATGCCCTGATCCAGATCTCTGGAAATTCTGATTCGGACTAAAGAAGTTGTTGAATCCGAAGTTGCCAGTTCCGGACTCCTGCCGGAAGTGTCTGGTTCGATGGATCGAGTTTTGGTCTGATGTCCCGCTCTTCAATAAAGAAGGGTTGACTGGACCCAAAAATTGTTGGGCATTTGGGTTAAATGATTGAAACGTTTTCTGTGGCAATTGCTGGAAAGTTGACAGTTCCAAAGGCTGTTGCTGCGGCTGTGGGTTGATGTGCTGTTGAGGGGGAAAGTTGATTTGATTTGAAGGCTGAACTTGGATGGAAGTTCTATGATGTGGAACTGGTGGATTAAAGGTTGGACGAAAGTTTACAGCCTCTTTCACAGGCAGCTGCAGTTCAGTATTGAACTCAAATCGCGGAGCGTGTGCTATGCTGGGCAAAACCTCCAAGGATGGCCGTATTGTGATGTCATTGAAACTATTTGTAGATTTCACTTGATTGTTCTGCTGCTCAAACTTCTTGCTTTGCTGCTCAAACAAGAGTCGTTGCTGGTGAAGTATTTGCTCCTGCTGTTGACGGGCTTGAAGTTGCAGCTGGTAAATTTGTTGCTCAAGCAATCGTTGCCTTTCAAACAAATAGTCATTGATAGACGGTGTTTGAGGTGTAAATGTAGGGGTGAGTGGTTGAGGAGTTTGCTGAACGGAGAAAACACTTTGTTGCTGCAGAGATGGAGATGGACTGAAAGGGATCTGATTTGATTGAACAATTGGAAGACTTTGATTCTGTGGTATAATCCCTTGAAGGAATGACGGCACAGGCAGTTGCGCCTGCAGATTTTGTATAGCTGAAGGGGATTGCACAAAATTTGCACTTGAGTGGTCGGCAGCTGGTACAGGTGTTGGCAGTAGTATTGTTGTAGTTGACTTAATTATCTCGGTGTCTGAATTCTGCTGTATTAAAGGTTGCGGAACTGGATTAATTATTACTGGACTCCGCACTGGGGATGCGGGTAGTGGAGGTGGTACAGGTGGCTGAAACAGTGGAATCACTTTTTTAGCTGCTCCCTGCTCATCCTGATGGACAGTGAATGCTGTTACTAGAGGAGCTTGAAGTATTTTAATATCTTCTTTTTCAACCACTTCGATATTTTCTCCGTCTTCATTGTGAGTCGGCGCTGGTTTTCTGGTAGTTGTTGTGCCTTCAGTTGTAGTAGTTCGCCTTCGTGGCGGCCGAGTAGTTGAAATAAGAGTGATCTTCTTTGGTTCTGAAATTTCATTACCAATTTCGTTAGAATTATCTGAAGAAATGCTTCTTGTCTGTTGATTTGTGTCAAGTGGCAGAACGTTTTGTGCCACTACAGCTGGAATACCAAAGTTGATCTTTACATCATCACCATCAGAATTATCTTTCGGGATTGCGGCATTATCCAAAATTGATTTTATCAAATTATCATCTGGCTTATGCTCAGTCTTATCTATACTAGCTGTAAAAAATTGAACTGTTGGAATAATATCATCTGATAAAGTGCTCTCTTCTAAAAGTTCTTCTTTACGTGTAGATGTTTCTTCTTCACTTTCGTCCACGGCATCTTCATCTTCATCCTCTTCATCTTCCGCTTCAGCAGCTGCTTGCTTCTCTAGTTTATCAATTGCCCGTAAGAGTGCTTCTCTTAGTGTTGGGTCGATTTTTCGTACTGCTTCTGTGGGGTCTATTTCATTTGTTTCTGCCGATGATGATGATGATGACGATGGTTCTTCAGATGTAGATATTGATGCAATACAAATCAGCAGGAAAAGTATTTTTAACTGCAAATAAAAAAGTATCAGATTTTAATATTTAGATTTTTGTGATTGTTTTTAATTGTTTTGGAGAGAAGTTATGTGGATTTCTTATTCTAAGGGATTGTTTATGAAATGCATGAAAATTTCAATTCAATTTACTGGACAAAAAGAAGTCAAGAAAAAAATGAGGGCGGGACAGGAGTAAGATAACGTAAGCATGCGCGACTGTTTCTTTGTTTCTTTGCGTTGAAATGTAAGCTAACTCATTAATGGTGTCGTAGCATGTTTAGCATATAGTGGGTTGCCCATTTCTTTTTTACCAAAAATGCCCCAGTTATCACGAGTAGTTGTTTGAAAGAACTTGCCTCATGTGGACATAGTAGTCCAACGTTTTAGATGTTTCCTGACGAGCCATTTATTGATACTGTTCCTCAGAAGCGTAGGTTCAAACACCCCCGAAGGTTAGGTTAGGTTAGATATGGCTGAGCTGTTGGTATAAGTTCATACACTTAGGCCAAAAGGATAGGCCCATTGTGAGACCATAGTGATCTCACTTTAAACCTCATGTTAAAAAGTCGTTTCTTCGCTAAACCACCTCGAGGAAATAAGGAATCTTCTAAGTTGCGGGATCTCAATCTTCGAGATTTCCGCAAGCGTCTCGTTCTGCTTAGGGCAGGACAGTGACAGAGGAGATGTAGTACACTTTCCTCCTCGTCCACATTTTTACAGCTTCTGCAAAAATCGTAGGTTTGAAGACCTAAGCGGGTCCCTATCAGACAGTGTCCAGTCAACACTCCCACTATAGCTGAGAGGTCTTGTCTACCGAAGCTCAGCAGTAAGGTGATTCACCTGAAATCATAAGAGGGCCAGGTTAATTTGGCCAAAACGCATTTATTAAGATCCCTCCAATGCTTTTTCGCTTGTTGCAATGTGTTCTGTTTGCATCGGAGTTTAAAGGTGGCCCAAGGCTCTTTTCTTTTCTGGAAGTTCGTCAGCTTTACCCTCTATACTTAGGTGACCGGGTACCCATATGAGGAGGGTCCTGAACTATTGAGCTATCTCGTTAAGAGAACTGTGACATTCAGAGGTGATTCTAGAGCTGTTTGTGCAATTGCGCAGGGCTTTCAGAGCCGCCTGACTATCTGAGAGGATGTAGACAGTCCGGTTCCTATCGCCTTGCTGGTTGGTTTGCAGAACAGCCTCTTGTATAGCTAGAACCTCCGCTTGGTATACACTGCAGTGATCGGGTAGTCGGAAGGAGACTTCAATCCCAAGCTCTTCCTTCCACCCTACCCTAGAGCTTAGAGCCATCAGTGAAGAATTTTATGGCACCCTGAAAACTGTGTGGTCTATTTCTCCATCAGAGCTTATGCTTAATTGGGGTACAAAAACCGTTTCGAATTCAATGCCTTCAAAACGACGTACTGTCTCATCTTTAACAAAGTTTCCACTGACCTTCCACCTGTGTAAACATCCTAGTTATAAATTTAACTCAAGAATTGCTTAGATTTTTTAAGCTATTATCGTAGCGACTCACAGTGGTCTGAAATCCCCAAAACCTGGACAAAAGTACTAAAACAAAAGTTTATATTTAGGGACTTTTTTCACGTGGGTTAGGTATAGTGGCCCCCCTGGAGTAGTTCAGGGCCCTTGATAAGAGGCAGATGTTCGAAATCTCTTTTTTATTCCATTTGGAAAGTGAGCGTCGAACACGCTATACGCAGGGCGTTCTCTCGGAGCAAAAGCACGTGTTAGGTTGTAGATTTTAGTACGTTTACCTGTTTACTTTCGCGTAAAATGGATTCTTCTCCAGAGAGTAAGTACAATTATACTGTGTTATTGAAATGAACATAAATAAATAATTGTATTATTTATTTACGATCAAAAATGTAGTAAATTGTGGTGATTTGAATAACGATTCGGTTAATAAATTGATGGCTAAGTACAAACTTCCACCGACTTCCACTATAAAATACGCATGTAATTGTTTATTTATCATCCCTGCAAAACATATAAAAAAATCAGCTGCTCCTGCTTGCTCTATATCATTTTATCCACCACGGTATACTACATATTTGCCATAGGGCATATGACTCCGAACACCCGTTATTACATAATTTCATTCAATTCAATTAATTATGAATAAGGTTGGTCGCCATGTTGGATGCGCCATTTTGTTTTTTTTTTTTAAATCTGATAACGGATTCTTATACAGTGTCCCTGAAAAGCCCCATATACCGATTTTCATCAAATTTGCTTAATTTGTCATATAGTTGGTCGCCATATTGGATCCGCCATTTTGTTTTTGTAAACGGATTCTTACTCTGCGACCGCGAAAACCCCCATATACCGATTTTCATAAAAAATAATTTTTCTTACGGTAGTAAATTAATTTTGTCCAGGTTTTGGGGATTTCAGACCACTGTGCGACTGTTCCACTCATATTAATGCCTTAATGGCAATACATTTTCCGCAATACAAGGCTAGTCCACTAGGCTCACTCCCCCACCCTGGCACGTTTTTGCGCATACAGACCTTTATAAATTCCATTGCAAGCAGAACGAGCCGACTGTAGAACAATCTTCAACAGGCAATGCTAGATTTAAAACGTAAGGCTCATCACCATAATGAGATTAAGTTCGTTCAATGTCTAGAAGACTTCACCATGACTTGAACGATGCTTTGGCTAGATTTCCCGAGTAAAAATTAAAAATGGACTTAAGACGGGCGAATCACGGCCGCTTGGCTTTTTCAGAGGTATATGACGGCCGTAGAATTTTTACACATTTTTAATGGGGACACATTCGGCCTTTCGACGGGCAAACTTGACCAAAAGATTTAAATGGCCAAGAACCAAGCTGTACACGTGGGCATTCCACGGGAAAATTTGGGCCAAAAAAGAATATGCCCTAAATGTATTGTTGAATTTGTTTTATGGGAACTTGAACATTTTAGTTATGTACAATGAATGGCTCTTTCGATTTATCCCTCAAGATTATCGATAAGAGGTCGCCAGTGGCCCCAGTCGGTTTGATGTAAGGGGAGTGTGTAGTGCGTGTTGATTTATATTTTAGTGGAAAATTTTGTTATTGTATTGCTAGAAGTAAAAAAAACTGATGATGATGTGTTGATGTTTTTTTCTTAATAAATACGCGGTGAGTTTTGTATCTCTACATAGATGAATATTAAAAAGAATTTTTTTTAATCGCATTATATACAAACGTATACCCGTCGTTATGTGTAAGCGTGTGTGGTGTATGGCCGTTCTATCCTGCAACGAGCCTTCTAATGCTCTTCATATGGCCAAGGACTATGTTTAAGCACTTTTAATGTTCGCCCGTTGAAAGGCCTTATTTTATATTTACTCGGGGCCAGCATATTTTCTTATAGTAGAGCGAATATCCACGTCGCTGCCACTGTACCATAGTCGTAAGCCCGTAATAGCAACCATACGCCCGCCGTACCACCGTCATATGGCCGTTATTGATACTGCAAGGCCGACTTTCCACCGTCAGTCGCCCCCTGCATGGCCGCACTGTCCTGGAACGGGCCTTCTGATGCTCTCCATATGGCCGAGGGCTATAACAATCAAGCTCGTTGTAAGGCCATAATTTATTTTTACTCGGGATATCATTGTTTTGAGGGGTGACTTGAAGGTGCAGATCGGCCTCAACAACACTGGCCTTAAGCACACAATTAGAAAATAAGGGAGATAAAAATCAAAAACAAAAAAGCAGCTTTTTAGATTTTTCTCGGAACATTTGAGGTTGTGTGAAAAAATTGTTTCCACAAAAGTTGTAGGTATTTTTATTACCTACAACTTTTACATTTCACTTTTTTCGATAGGTGGTCTAGTTTCGCTGAAAATCGTGAAAAATCATTTCCACCCCTTAAAGTTCCCCTTATTTCACCCTCGTAGCCCGGATCGAGTTTAATTTATTTTTCCCATTAGTGAGCTATATTTCCTTCCCTTTCCAACATTTTCATGCTGTTATTAATTTTTTTCCCCCAAAAATTATATGCACTGGTCTACAATTCTAAATGCAGAGTTCTCCATAATGGAAAATTATCCGACAGCTTCGTGGGGGTTCCTGAACTCTCCTGAATACAATAAGCATGCCTACTTTCGCCATTAATATTTCTTATAGTAAGAAACAACATCCTTGTCGGCGCTCTAGATAGTAGAACAGGCGGCTTACAATGGGGTTTGCTAGACCGCCTGAAGGGTCTCGACTACGCGGATGATATCTGTTTGCTGGCCCACACACATATTTTCCACAATACAAAACTAGTCCACTCCCTCACAATAACTGGCACGTTTTTGCGCATACAGCAGTTAATAAATTCCCTTACAAGCAAAACGTTGAACTGTTGAACAATCTTTCACAGTCAATGCTTGATTTAACACCTTCAGACCCCTAACCTATACAATTTTTCCTTTCTTGAAATTAAGTTCGTTCGATGTCTAGTAGATTGTACCATGTCTTGAACAGTCCGCCATTGTAGTACAAAGGGTGCTCTGGCTTGGTTTTTACGTAAAAAGGGGGCGAGTAAGACTGTAGAGCTATTTAAGAACAGTCGGGGGGCAGCGTTTAAGGTGCCTGTAAACGAGCAACATTTTTCAGCAAAGTGTGGCCGGCAATACTGGCTGAACGACATTGCTCAAAATTCAGCATTATTTCCATCAATATGTTCAAACTTGCCGGCAATATATCCGTATAGCCCGACGATACTGGCCATATTGCAACTACTGGCCGGCATGTTGCCTTTGATATCGGTCGTAGAGCGAAAATATTTAAAGATTGCCGGCTATTTAAAATTGATTTCGAAGTTTTCTTTGGACTAGAAGTATGTTATTATGGCCTAAAGATGGCATAGTTGTGGGCGGTGTAGGGTGTACGTTGTCTGGGTTCGGGATCCATGAATCTATAGTATCCGGCGAACCAAACCGCACCCAAATTCGTGCAGAGTACCAGGAGATCCCCTTGACTAAGTCCATGGCGTCTCCCAGCCATAAGCTGCATTTTTCCTTCAATTTATAATTTACAGTAAGTTATCGTAAATGATTATATGCTGATCTGCTCGTCATCCTTTATCCTTAAGACCCTAGAACACATCTTAGTTATGTACCTTAAAAATTCTATACCAAAGCACGCATATAGTAAAGGAAAATCAATTGACGCCGTACCGGATGAAGCAGCGCTTTCAAAAATGCCAGCATGGGATCTACAGTGGTTTAAATTAGTGGACCATTTGCATTCTTAGAACTCTGATATTCAACAAAAGCTTAGAGAAGAGTAGAAAGGTAAACACAGGGGCCTCTGCATACCGCACAATGGAGTCCTGTCACCGCTGTTAAGGCTTATGGTTGTTTTGTATATAAATTTTTAAGGCCACCTTTCGTCATTCTAGTGAAATTTCTGCACTAGTAACTACATATTTAGAATTAGCTCATCGCATTCTACGTTTTTTTAATAAGCAAATATTTCTTTCCTTTCAGCCATTGTCATATGTGTACGCGTGAAATTCTCGGGCAACACAGTAGCCAAAACATTGCGAAAACATGTCTCACTACAAGTTGCCCAGCAATAGTATCGACCACACATTTTCAAACATATAGCCGGGCCATCTTTTTCTGAAATATTACCGGCAATGTGCATTTTTTGTTTCTCCTTTACAGGCACCTTTTACATTTTTGATGATCTTTTAAGGTCGCCCATTCCTTCAGTTTAGATAAGGCTAATAATCGAAGCAAGAGTCTGCCAGTGTAATGTTACTTCCGGGACTAGAATAATATTATAAATGAACCTGACAATAAACAGAAAAAGAAGTATGGATTAACATTTTCTTTAACTCCAGCATTGTTAGCATGTCAAATTCAAATTCATGTTCACCACCTAATAAAAATACATGAAATTTCTCAGCTTCTCTTAATTGAATGCAAATCAACTAACAACTCTCCATTACAGATTAAAAATATCCACACAAGCCACAGTTATTCAAATTTCCTTCTTTGAAATCACAAATTGAAGGCTTGTTGACATTCCAATTAGCGTCATTACCTATGCGGGATAAAAAAGGAGAAAAAAATTTAAAATTTCACATCATCGCCATACCTGAGCATCATAACTAGTTTCGATTTCGAGCTCGAAGCCGTGGCGAAGCAATTCGCTAATATTCCATAACTATACCTTTTCGCAGCATTAATAATTTACCGAAGAGGCTATTACGTCAGGTAAAGTACACTTTAGGAATATCTCCGCGACTGGAGATATCGCACGAGCAGGCTGGCATCAACCATGGCTCCTCGGCCGTCCTCAGAAGGAGGGAGGATGAGTGCAAATTACCTGGCTGGGAAATCTTCAATTTCGTCTTGTTGCAGAGCTTGAAGATGCTGTTAGCCGAAGAAAGTAAACAAGACTGCAATCGATGGATATCGTATTCTGGGGGAGAGGTCATGACTTGTCTTGACTCTTGGAGTCCCTCATTGAGTAGATAGAAGTGGTTGAGCTTCTCTGCCAAGTGTTAAACCTGATGATCAACCGCATGCCGAAGTGAAATTTCTCACTTTTTTCCCGAAGACTCTCACTTTCGGGCGCTAATAACTCATATCCGCAGGGTTATGCCCTGAACGGGAATCTATCAAATTAATTGACGCAGCGACCTTAGGCATCTAGCGGCTTTTGTTGCCGGAATGCCTGGCTGTGGTGAATTGATTTAACTTAGAAGCAGTCATTTTTATCACCGAGCATCTTTTGTTTCTTCAATTTGTGTAGAAACCTGTTCTCCTCCTCAATCAAGCAAATTTCTGCCCGTCATCCAGGCTTGGGAAAATGATATGAAGCTAAAAACAAACAACTGAATAGGCAATCTTCGGAGGCATCCACACTGGTCGTAGGGACTGACTTCATTAAACAATCAGTCAAGTCATTTGAGGCCAGACTCAATACCCTGAATTGCCAGAGGCGGCTTACATTTGCATTTCGCTTCGCTTTCTAATGGCGAATAATGGACCCCGGACCATTCTCAGACAACTACTCATCCTAAAACTTCATATGAACTGGATGCACTTACAATAACCAGCCGGAGGGAGTTTCGAGAGTAGTTCACCCGAAATACTCGCCTATGGCTGCCGGCCTTACTTCCGCTTCTGCTTTTTTCCTGTTTGTCTTTTTTCAAATAAAGCCTTCTTCCGTTGAATTTGATTGATGCGACACGATCAAATTGGTGCTGACGAGCCGCCCACTGCCATCTTTGAAGAAGATGAAAAAATGAGAGCCAACTCCGACCTCCTCTGCCAAATTTCACCAATTCAATGTGCGAATCAATTTCCGATTAACGCTGCTGGCGACTTAAAATAAAAATAACCAACCGTGAAATGGCCGTAATCGCTTCAGGATTGAAAAGAATTACCTTTCGGCAGGCGGATGCCTCGCATGTGTTCGCATTATTTGATAATGGAAGCGAAATTGAGATGTCGATGCCAAAATTGTTGCATTGTTCATTTAATTCATTTTTATTCGCGCAGAGATCGCAGCGAAATTGTAGCTTCTTCTATTCAATCCGTTTCTTGCATCAAATAATGCGCTTCCGAACAATTTTATTGTTTCGTAAATGTAAGGAAATTATTATTTTTTTGCTGTTAAATTAAAAACTGGTGTTGGTGGAGTTTTAATATTTTAAACGTTACAAATGTTTAGTTGACAGCTAGCATGGAGCCAGAATGTTATGCAGGTCTTAAACCAATGAGGTTTTGCAAATGTTTTGCTAAGGCCAAAAAATGTGTTTAGAAAGTTAATAAAAGAAAAAACGAGAGCATACACACATAACTAGTAGGTCGTATGCAAAAAAATGAGAAGTGAGTTTTATCTCATATTTCTGAGTATTTACTTAATTTCGTATGCAAAAAAAATCATTAGATTTGAGTTATATCTCAAATTATGAGGTCAAGCTCTTTACGAGAAATTGCTTCAAATTGTATGCAAAAAAAGAGACTGAGCTAAAATTTTTGAGATATTGTTTAAAAAAATTAGGCATACATTTTATATTGCTCAGTTACATTTTTAAGGTCAAAATAGCTGCATTTATGCAAATATTTTGTAACGGCTTATATTTTTACTTATGTATATATATATTAAGGTGGTCAGTCATCAGCGGAATAGGGGGAATAAAATGTAGCATAACATGCACGTGCCGTAACTATTTCGGACTGATGGAAGTGCGATCATAACCTCCGAGCGGTGGCCACTGGTAACTATTCTATGAGAGAGGATAGGCTAATATGATGGGGCTAGTCCCCTCCAAGTAAGGTTGGTGTGAGGCTAATAAACTTACCCGTTAAAAACAATTATTACGGAACGAGCAACATGCCTCGGATACTGAAATCAACGACGACGACCACGGCAACGAAAAAGGCAAAACGATTTACGAATTTTCTTATGGAATGTTCGAACTCTGTACAGAACTCGAGCCACACAACATCTGGACGATACCCTGCCAAAGTATAAAGCTGACATTACTCCCATTCAGGAGATGAGATGGACAGGGAATGGTGTTTTGCAAAAACCTGAGTATGACGTATGTTACAGCTGTCACATAAAACACCACGTGCTCGGAGTAGGTTTTATGGTCAGCAAAAGAATGAAGCCTACCATTATCGGCTTTAAAGCAATAAACGAATGGCTATGCACCCTTCGCGTGCGAGGTAAATTTAAGAATATCAGCCTCATAAACGTTCACGCACCTACAGAAGAGTCCCCGGATGATGATAAAGAAGAATTCTTCGAATTAGTTGAACGGGAACTTAATGCCTGCCCCAAGTATGATGTAACAATCATACTGGGAGATCTGAGGGCCAAAGTAGTCCGGGAGCCACAGCTTGAAAACACTAATGACAATGGACAGCGAGCTGTAGAGATGGCAGCAAGTAAGAACTTGGTCGTTGCAAGTACTAGATTTGCGCGTAAAGATATCCATAAAGCCACCTGGGTATCTCCTGATGGGGCAACTCGCAACAAAATAGACCATGTGTTGATAGACCGCCGCCACATTTCGGGTCTGATGACGCGACGGTACGAACGTACCGAGGTGCCAACTTCGACTCGGATCACTATCTTATTAGTATGGTGCTCCGAGAGCGCATTACAACGCTGAAAAGCTTTGTATCCGCTGATCAGGCTCGAATCAACACAGCTGCACTACGCAATGAAACGGCCAGAAACAGCTACGGTCATGCATTAGAACTTGCCCTAAGTCCTGAGGATGAGATGCCGGGGGTCGACGAGAGCTGGACCCGCCTTAAAATATTGCCGTCTGTGAACTAGAACAGTACAGAGAGCGACGGCAGTACCAGGCGCGGGAGTTCTACCAAAGAGTCCGCAGTATTCAATTCACACCACGTTGCACATACTGCAAGGACAACGAAGGGAATCTGATCACCGATCCTAAATGCATCTTTGAGCGCTGGGAAGAGCACTTTCATAAATTGCTAAATGGCGAGCTAACTGAGGATTCGGAGCTCCCATATTATCTGATGATAATGCTATGCTGCTGCCACCAAGCTTAGAAGAAATTAGCAGAGCCATCAGCCGGCTCAAAAACAACAAGGCCTCGGGTACAGACGGCATCGCAGCGGAGTTGGTTAAATACGGAGGGCCTACATTACATCAAGCGATTCATGAATAAATTGTGCCCACATGGGAGCAGGAATTGGTGCCAGAAGAATGGAAAAAAGGCATCCTATGACCGGTACATAAAAAAGGAGATATCACAGCGTGCACTAATTATCGCGGTATAACGTTGTTGAGTACCGTGTATAAGATATTCTCCGCTATCCTACAAAACAGGTTGGCCCCACACGCCAGAAATATCATAGGCCAATACCAGTGTGGCTTCAGCCCAGGCAAATCAACGAGTGATCAGATTTTCACCTTGAGGCAGGCTATGGAAAAATGTCTAGAGTTTCAAAACTCAATTCAACATCTCTTCATAGACTTTAAAGCCGCCTATGATAGCATAGCCAGAGTAGAACTCTACCAAGCCATGAGAGAATTCGGCATCCCCAACAAACTGACAAGACTATGTAGGTTGACCATGATCAATGTGTCAAGCCAAGTAAAGCTATCCGGAACACTGTCCAGACCAATAAACATCTATAATGGACTCCGTCATGGGGACGGTCTGGCCTGCCTCCTTTTCAACCTGGCGTTGGATTTGGGGTGGAGGAAAAACTTATGGATTTGTATATAAACAATCGCTTGCAATTTGTTTTTGATCCACTTGCATATAACCGATCAACTTCAAATTCTGCACATTTGTATAGTTCGCATGGCAATGCAATCGGACCCTTTTGTAAAAAAAAGAAGTTGGCGGTTCCAAGAAAGCGATTTCAAGATGGCGGTTTGAAGATGGCGGCAATTGCACCACCAAGGGTATCATATGAAAGGGTATACCAGGTAGAATACATTTATTATTATTATTTTATTAAATGAAAATAAATAAGTACACAAGATTTGCATCTTTTAGAGTACAATATAAAATATAACTACATACATAATAGACATACCAACCTAAACTTAATAAACTATAAGAAGGGCAGGACGAGAAAGAAGGAAAGAGAGACTTGATGATATATGTATGTATATATACAAGGGAACCATAGAGCAAGTGTGTAAAAATAAGAACTTTAACAAAGTTGAAGCTATTCTCGATAAGCAGTAAAGAACTGCTACCACATCATATCCTTTGGAAGGTATTACGAAAATTTTAGTTTGCTGTTCAACAGACAAGTTTTTCAAGGATGCCCATATGAAAAAGTGTTGAGTCAGTCATTCTTGAATAGTGTCGTGAAAATTTGCTTCAGGTTAATAGAGTTTTTCAGTCACTGAAGGATGTTACATTAATTTAATTACTATTTTATAAATAGTTATGGAAGTTTTCTCTGAGAAGATAAGGGCTACGTTCAGTTAGTGGCATAATGTAACATAATGTAAAATATGGCAAAAGAAAAGAGAAGGGTAGAATGTTGCATTATGTAACGAGACTTAACTGAACGATATGTGTTGGAATAAGCCACAACTGTCAAATTTACTATGACCAGCTTTCAACTGTCATTATGCAACGTTTGGAGAAGCAAAATAGCTTCATCGGTTTATGTTACATAAACGACATAACATCGTTGCTAAGTGAACGATTTTTTGTTCTACAAACGTCAGAAATATTTTACATAGAACCTTAACTGAACGACTTTGTGTTACATCAGTTACATAATGTAACATTGTGCTACTAAGTGAACGCACTCAAGGTAAGCAATTGAAAATATTTTCCATGAGACGAATGGAAAGGTAGCCACAATCAATCGGACGGAACGTCAAAGAATAACAAAGAAAAAATGAGCGGAGCGGATTGGTTCTGCTTGAGCCTTTATGCAAAAAACTTCTTTAACACATATTTTGGGCGTACAGAGTACTCTTTAAAAGCTTTCGAAAAAGTTCTATTGAGCTTCTGAAGAAGCAGTCGGGAAGAAAATGCAACGCTTCCTCCCAATGAGGCTTGTTACACGGCATAACACTTTCTGCTGTAACAAACCGGTTTGTGCGTGTTATACGAATTTCACGATAAACTGACTGTTCTGCATTTTTTCGTGTAACAATTCTATTGTCTATGTAGCTGTGTACAAACTGTCAGTTAAGCTAAGTCATTTTCGTAGGCCCCGAGAATGAAATTATGATTGTGTTAGTGTGTTGCTCTGTGCAGTCGAGAATTTTTTGGGATGCACAAGTAACAAACTTCCCCGCGACCCCTTGCCTATAAAACCGGTTTATTGGAATTATTGGAAGTGTTGATGGAAGAAATGTTATGCCGTGTAACTTGCCTCATTGACATACATTTATAAAAAAGATATGACATGTGATATGGATAGGAAGGGCTCCTAAGCTTCAAAAGAAGGCTTCGTCATGCTTTAAAGTAGGCTTCCGCACCCCAGTGGGAAGATTGAGCCGAATAGATTATGACAAAAGACTACCATATGACTACCAGGTAACATACCATAGAATTTGGAAAGCATGCGTGAGACATGTATGCAGCAAGGTGATTTAGAATTAATAGCAATACCAAGATTATTAACACAGCCAACAACGGGAAGAGAAACATTATTAAGTGAAATAGTTGGAAATACAGAGTTCGCTACTCTGTCAAAGTATAAAGCTGAAATTACCGCCATTCCCGAGATGGGAGGGACAGGGAATGGTTTTTACAAAAACCTGAGAATGGCGTATACAGCTGTCATACAACCAAAAGAATACAAAAGAACGAAGCCTACCATTATCGTCTTTAAAGCAATAAACGAAAGGCTATCACCCTTCGTGTGCGAGGTAAATTTAATAACATCAGTCTCATAAACGTTCACGCATCTACAGAAGAATCTCCGAAAGGTGAATAAGGTAAATTCTTCGAAGTAATTTAATGGAATTTGCGACAGGTCAGGACCGGATCTCGGTTGTAGAGCCGTTAAAGATGAAGAAGTTGGAATATTGTCCAGAGAAAGAGAGCGACGACTAAGAATGAGTACTTGGGATTTATTAGGATTAAGTTTAAGGAAATTGGAAGAGATCCATTCATTTATCAGGTATAAGGCATTATTGAGATCAGAAATATAGGACTCAATCCGATTGGGAGGACAAGAAGGAAATAGCTGTAGATCATCAGTATATAATTGAAAGGAGCAGCCACGGAGGGAGGGAGGGAGGGGAGATCATTAACATACAAAGAGAAAAGAAGAGGGCCAAGGATTGAACCTTGTGGAACACCCAAGGGTACCCCAGAATTATGGCGAACACATTGGAGTCTATTAGAAAGAAGAGAAGAAAAAATAGGTGTTGCAGAAGAGGGAAGGTTGTAGATCTGTCTAAGCTTGGAAATCAGAAGCGAGTGAACCACAGAATCAAACGCCTTAGAGAAATCAAGAAGAACTAATATCGCAATGTCACCTCGGTAAAGCATAGAACGTAGTTACCTTTAGTACAGCAGTTTTACATCTGTGAAGTTTACGGAAGCGAGATTACAATTTAGAAAATTATTAGAATCAAGATCACGAAGAACCTGGATAAAGATGACTTTCTCCAAAGCCTTGGCATGATGCTTTTAGCCTAATTACTTTGATCTACGACAAATAGTTGAGTAGTTATAAAAGTTTAAGCAAATCAAAAATTTGTCTAAACGACTTTTCTTAAACACCTTGTATCTCAGTGGATAGGGCCGATAGCCCCATTCTCTAGAACAATTTTTCGACTTCAGAATAAGCCAGAGAACAGCCCGACGAAGATCCGTAGAAGCTGCATTATTCAGTCGAAGACCCGCTAAAAAGTCACTGATATTGGGAAAATATAAATGAAATATTGAAAGGGGGTGCCTTACTTTTGGCCAATAGTGTACATAAATAAAAAAAAATAAATGGTTAAAAAAAATTTTTAAAAAAAATTCTTTTAATTAACTAAAAAATGTACTGAAAAGTAAAAAATTAAAAATATTTTAAAGAAAGCGTGAAATTTCAATTTTAATGAAAAAGTTAATTAAAAGAATGGCGCATTTTTCATCAAAAATTGAAAATATAACTGTAAATCGCGTGAGATTTACAATAACCCTCAATTTTTTGCTTCTGATGAAAAATGCGCCATTCTTTTAATTAACTTTTTCATTAAAATTGAAATTTCACGCTTTCTTTAAAATATTTTTTATTTTTTACTTTTCAGTACATTTTTTAGTTAATTAAAAGAATTTTTTTAAAAATTTTTTTTAACCATTTATTTTATTTTCTACTTTTTAGTTTATTATATGTATTCCGCCATTTTATGATGGCAATTCTATTAGATTTAAAATTACGTCACACAGTTTACTGTATTCATTTGATACCCATGTCGTGGGCTCGGTGGAACATAATTGCAAAAACGGCCGCCATCTCGGAACCGTCTTCTTGATTTTTTTACAAAAAGGTCAGATTGCATTTAGTACTTATACATGATGAGTTGAACTCAAGTTGAACCCAAGTCTAACTACATGTAAACGGGAGTCGAGTTGGGTTAAGGTTGACTGAACTCGACTCAGCTTTTCTACCTGGGTTTAGTTGAAATTATGCATACGGACATGAGTTCAGTATTTGAGTAGTTGAATTTAGTTGACAGCAGCATCTCTGTGTTTGTTTGTGATTTTTTGTAACGTGTATTGCTTCTTTATTATCAACTCACCCTTAACTCAACTATTCATCTCATCATTCATACACATTAACCACCCGAACTACGAGTGTGTGCAAAATTGGAAGTTGATCGGTTATATTTTCTACTTTTTAGTCTATTATAAGCTTTCCGCAATTTAGTGTTGGCCGCCATTTTGAATTTGGAATGACGCCACATAGCTTATTGTGTTCTACCTGTCATATCCTTTCATTTGATACCCATGTCAGAGGGCCGCGGAGCAGAATTTAAAAAATCGGCCGCCATTTTGGAACCGCCATCTTGATATTTTTACAAAATGGCCAGATTGCATTGTCATCCAAACTAAACGTGTATGCAAAATTTCAGCTCTATCCGAAACCGGGAAGTGGGTCAAATTTAACTTCCAAGATTTGACGACAAACAGTGTAAGTGTTGGCCGCCATTTTGAATTTGGAATGACGCCACATAGCTTATTGTGTTCTACCTGTCATATCCTTTCATTTGATACCCATGTCAGAGGGCCGCGGAGCACAATTTCAAAAATCGGGCGCCATTTTGGAACCGCCATCTTGATATTTTTACAAAATGGCCAGATTGCATTGTGATCCAAACTAAACGTGTATGCAAAATTTCAGCTCTATCCGAAACCGGGAAATGGGTCAAATTTAACTTCCAAGATTTGACGACAAACAGTGTAAGTTAAATAAAAGAATTTAAAAATTAAAAAAACAAAAATATCTTTGCTTGAAATATTCTCAGAAGTCGTTGTGTAACCGTATTGCTCAAATTGTTATTACATTGTAACAAAACAATTGTTACTCGCTACAATTGTGTAATTATGGTACAATTACTTACAATAATTCTTGTACAATTAATTTTTGTATTAATAATTTCATAAAAACATCAAAATGATGTAATATTGTTCATTGTAAAACTTAGACCTTATTCGCAAGAAGCAATACGTTTTGTAAACGCAACATTCCGTGTATGGCTGGCTAAGTAAGAAACTCGCAGAAAACATCTTACATATTTATGCCATAGTTAATCTATGCTACAAATATTTATTAGGAACACTATAGGTAATTTTTTACACGCAATGCCTTGATTAGATCATTAGGGCTCTACTTTGTACCTCTCATTAATATGATAAGAAGAAAGTTGAAGCCATAAATAACTCATACTTTAAAATATGTAGTAACGTAAAGCTCGGATTGGTAATTGATGAAAAGGCCATTTCTAATCTATTCTAGCAGATGACAGTACTGTAATAAAAAATTACTTTAACTCAAATCATCAGGCTTAGGTTTCTAACATAATCAATTAGGTCCACTTTGTGTAAGAAAGTAATCGAACTCTTATTCGCACCTTTTCGGTTTCTATGTGCTTTTTAAAAAACTGTTATTACTTTACCTTGCAATACAATTAATTTAATTGATCTCTAAACTAATGATTGGCTTGCGCATACATGCATTGAAACTGAATGAAATATAAAAAAACCATACCACCGAAAAGGGCGCGCATTCGAAGTTAGTACAAAAATAAATTTTCCCATCATGAAAACGTTGTCCATAACTTTCTCCAATACTGAACAATACTTGAAAAGCAAGTGCCACAGCGGCGAAGGTAAGAAGCAGCCAATGTTGTGTCGAAAAATGCAAAATGAATTTTTACTACGGCGCAACCGCAATATACTTTGTAGTAAAGTACACTATACTCGGGGCCAGACAGTAAAATTGAAATGGAACCTGTTATTGTTGGAGGCATCGCCATACATTTTGCATGTTCCGCTGGCGGGAGGATCATGCTCATGCGGATTTATCTTTGTATCGCACGCGAAAACCGCGAACCTTCGTGCCATTATGATGTCTTTAAGACGCTGAAAAATTCGGATCCCATCCTACAATTTACTCCGGAATGTCACTGAGTCAGGTCATCCCATTCATGGTCCGATCTTCAGGAGATAATTTTCACTTTTCGCGATCACGTATCTTGATGCCATCAACAAAAGTCGGTCAGTGGTTGTTTTCGAAAAAATGTTTAGGTCCAGGATTTAATGGGAATTTCTTTTTGATAAGCAGTGACACTTTAGTGAGGAATTTAAAAAGAATACACAACACTAGCAAGGCAAGATCATTCGGGAGGTCCAAGTTTTTCTGTAAGTTTGATTATGGCTTGAAGTCCACCTAATGGTCATGATCACGCAAACTTAATAGTAAATAAAGGTATAATAATTACAAGGTAAGCCCATAAGGGGGGTAAAATCGATAACTGGATAACCAACTAACGACGGTAGTAGGGAGCAGACCCTTAAAAGCCTACCAAGCCAAGATGTAGTTGTCCTCGTATCGACGGTAGTGGGTAGGGTTGTATGTATCGAACGATCTCCTCTGGGCACCGGGCGTACCCAGTTGTTTAAAGCCATATCCTGATATGGAGGCTCTGTCAGGATGGACTTTCTCTTTCTTGCCATTCAGGAAGGCCGCAGTGGAATTGGAGAGCTCCACGGAGAATACCTGAGTCCCACTTTTGCAACTTCCAACAAACCAAAGGCAGGACAGTTCTCGCTGTACTGCGGGAAGTGTCTGCCTGGACCCACCAGCAAACTGGTAGCACCAACCCCCACATCTTCTAGGGGGCAATGTCGCATGCCGGATCCAACTAACACCCTGCCAAAACGGCAGCGGTCAGAGGATTTAGAGGCTGAGCATGCACCCCAAAAGAAAAAACGGGGGAGTCACAAGAAGCCTCATACCGGGACAAATCCGCTGGGATCACTCTGGCAGTGGTATTGGACAGCTATTCCGAAGGCGAATTGACAAAGGAGCAATCTTCCTCTATTTGCGATTCCATCGTGATTGCGGTGAACAAAAGTCATAAAGGGGATTACCCGCCTCAGGTTTTAGGGCAGGGGGTCTCATTAAAATCACCTGCGCCACCGAACCTACCAGCCAATGGCTGACGAATGCTGTTACCAGGCGGCAGGTTTGGGAAGAGTACGTCCTCAAAGAACTCGAGGAGAAGGACCTTTCCAAATTCAAGCGGATCGCATTCTGGGTTCCTAATGATGTTAAGGAACCGGAACAGGTGCTCCCCTAGCTGGAAATTCAAAACCAGCCAATGGAGGTGACCTCTTGGCAAGTGATGGGTAGGAAGGTGGACCAGAACAGTCAAACTCTTGCCCTGAGTGAGGTCGCTCAATTCTACGGCTTCAGCCGAGTCAAAGTCAAGGAGATTGACTCAAAAAGGAGGCTCCTGCTGGCTCGCAGGAGCAGGAACAAACCCAGGATGCGGATGGTTCAGTGGAAACTGCAACACAGTAGGACTGTCTCAGCAGTCCTTTTCAGGGTGCTGGCAACTCAAGCTGTTGACGCGACTCTTGTACAGGACCCATGGGCAAGTAACGATGCTATATAGTGATTGCGCGCAGCCGACTACAGCATTATATGCAGTGATGTGGACGGCCACCCTCAGACCTGTCTGTGTAGCATACAATAAAAAGACCAACTGCTTTCTTTTCACAGATAAATCGTCGAGAGACCTGGCAGTGATGAAAATACAGTTTTGCAGGGGGCAGCAAAAGCATGATTATTTTATGCTCAGTATACCTCCCCTACGACTCCAGGGACCCAACACAATCCAAAGAACTCAAGGGCTGGCTTCATGTAAGGTCATCGTTGATTATCACTTCGGTGATTGCCAGGAGTGATCACTACAAAATGATTATTCACTTAAAGCGATCATTTAAAATTAATCACCGAAAATCAACTGAAGCTAACTTCAGACTAAAACTCGGACAGTTGTTAAATTTTGTTTGCATTTTGTTAAATTGCTTTATGTTTAGTTGAGGTACATGTTTCCATCGGTGATGTTATTTGAAAATTTAGAAGAAGATATCTTTTTAAACATGTGGATTATGAGAAGAACGTTAACGGATGAAAGTAATCCTCCAGAACTATCAGAAAACTTTGTAAGTTTATACTTTGCTAATTGAAAACTCAGTATTAATTGATTTTGTGGTGTTCCGTGATTCCGATTGGAGATTTCGGGAGGAGGTTCCTAACAGTGGCAGAAAGGAGTAGATTTAGTTGTCCCACAGTTTCCATAATTTTTAATCGTGTAATAAACAAAATAGAAAGAATTTTTTGTGCAAAATGGATAACATTTTTATACTCTACATCTACGACAACGCAAACATATAGCTATGATAAATTTGGCATACCGGGAGATATTTACGCAAAAATCAATAAAAAAAATCATTTTTGCACATACAGTCAGCGAAATTGATATAAAGGCACCCAACACTTCTATGTTTCAGAGCGTTTTCCTCAGCCCCATTTTGTTGTGGAACCCTGAATTTTAACATAGTTGCCTTTCTAGGGGTTGCGAATAAGTGGTAAAAAAATTATATCGCTAGCTCTCTTAATAACGGTATAATGCATACCGGAAGTAAAAGCATTTCAATTTGAAGCATTTTTAGTGCGAAATTGATTTAAGTTCAGTAAAAAATATAAAGAAAAAAAGGGTTCTTATTGCCATAAATGAACTTTATTTAATATTTAATCGGTTCTCCATTGCTTTTATGACTGGAAAAATTCTTTTTGTCATACTCGCCACTAATGTGTGGAGCATTTCCTCCGGAATTAAATTCCAAGCATGTTAAATCCTTATTTTGAGCGCTTCTACATTTTCAGATTGCCTTCCATGGGCATAAACATTCTTGACTACAATTCCCCAAAGGTTTTCTATTGGATTTATATCAGAAGAGCGTGCCGGCCAATCCAAAACTGGGATCTGCTGCTCCTCAAACCACTTTAGTGTAGCTCTCGCTTTGTGGATGGGTACATTATCCTGTTGAAATGTCCAATTATCGCCATGTGCATTCTCTCCCAATACGACTAAAACATTGTCCAAAAGGTCAATGCAGTCGGCAGCACACATCCGGGTAGTTATCCGACAAATAGGACTCTTTGTACGAGCAGAAAAAGCGGCCCAAACCGTCACTGTGCCTCCTCCGAAATTTCGGCTCCAAGGAACTTCAGGTGTTTTCTTAAGGTCATGCCAAAAGCATAAATTGCTAAGGCTTAAATTTGCAGAGAATGTAATGTCATGGGACAAGGAATGGCGAAATGTTATTTTTTCTGATGAAAAAAATTTAATCTCGACGGGCCAGATGGCTGCCAATGCTTTTGGCATGATCTTAAGAAAACACCTGAAGTTCCTTGGAGCCGAAATTTTGGAGGAGGCACAGTGATGGTTTGGGCCGCTTTTTCTGCTCGTACAAAGAGTCCTATTTGTCGGATAACTACCCGGATGTGTGCTGCCGACTGCATTGACCTTTTGGACAATGTTTTAGTCGTATTGGGAGAGAATGCACATGGCGATAATTGGACATTTCAACAGGATAATGTACCCATCCACAAAGCGAGAGCTACACTAAAGTGGTTTTATTTCGTTTTCAGTAGTAGGATTTATTGACTGCACACACATTATGACCTAAGGAAAACTGGCATAGTCCAGGAGCCAGGGGTTTTAACCTGACACTAAAACCAATAGAAATAATTTTTGGCACACGACCACTTCTTGAAGAGTACTTTAATAAAAAAAAATTGTTCTAATAATAATAGAGTTTACCTTCTTATGAAGAAGGCGCACTTCTCAGCTGAGCTGAGAAACATTTACCACGACCACGTGGGCTCGGCTGAGACATGCAAACATAAAAAATTAAGTACCCATAAAAATTGCATGCGAAACACATAAACAGTTATGAGAGAATAAAGAGACTCCCTTTAAGGAGATCTTTACCAATGCTCACGCTAAAAACATTAATATTTTTATTTACATTGATGAACATGCGATTAACAGGCTCAAATCGGCCATAATTGGTGTTAGAGGAGTTGATGTGTAAGAGCGGTGGTCCTCTCAAATTGTATCGGCTCTCTCTAAACGACGCAAGGCGACTTAGAAAACCTGAGTCGACACGTCCATTAAGAAGCTGGTGGGCGAAAACAACATCGGCCACCTCACGACGCTTGTGGAGAGTGTTTAAGTTGAGTAACTTAAGTCGGTATTAATATGGTGGAAGAATTAAAGGGTCTTCCCAAGGAAGGTGATTCAATGCGAATCGAACGAACCTACGTTGAACCGACTCAATTTTTCCAACATGCGAAGAATAGTGAGGAGACCAAACCTGGGACGCATATTCAAGTAAAGGTCTGACAAGCGAAATGTAGAGGTGTTTAGTGATCAGGGTGCTGTTAAATTCTTTGGACCACCTTTTTATAAAACCCAAGACTAAGCTGCTCTTGGAAGAAATATAGTTGATATGAGTAGAAAAGTCCAGCTTGGTGTCAAATCTAATCCCGAGATCTTTGACAAAATTAACACGAGGGACACCCTCACTAAAAAATGAGTAGTTAAAAATTATAGGATCACGTCGCCTACAAAAAGTCATGACTTCGCATTTACTAATATTAAGAATCAGGTTGTTGTTAGCACACAAAGAGTAAAAGGTGTCGAGGTCGACTTGCAAAAGTTTGCAGTCCTCCATACTCTTTACGTGACGGTACAATTTGATGTCATCAGCATAAATCAGGATTCTGCAGTGTCTTAGCAAGGCAACAATATCATCAATAGAAAGAATAAAGAGGATAGGGCCAAGATGACTGCCTTGAGGGACACCGGATGACGCCTCAATGGTCGCGGATTTGGATCCACGGAAAAGATCCTGTCAGCTAAGTAGGACTGGAACCATAATAGAAGGGCTTCAGGGAAACCTAACTTTTTTAGTTTGAAAAGTATAATGGAGTGGGAAAGCTTGTCAAATGCCTTACTGAAATCAGTGTAAACACAATCAGTTTGGCAACCGGAAACGAAGCCTTCAACAGCATGGGAAGTGAATTCTAGGAGATTGGTGGTAGTGGAACGAGCTGGAAGAAAACCACCCAGTAGGACCGGTAAGCTTACAGAAGTACTGAATTCAGCACTTACTGGTAAGGGGTAGGCCTTACCACACCCCTTACATAAGTGCTTATTTTTACACACGATGTCATAGGAGGTAAGGCCTTACTTTAGTACTTACCTTAGAGTACTTATAGAACTGCTCATCTGTAAGGGGTATAGTAAGGCAGAAAATGGAACATTGCAAAAAGAAATATTCAAGGGCGCCTGTGGATATGTGATCCGGTATCGAAATGCTTTTATTTTGTTCATCTTTTACAAATGCCTTTTTTTCCAAGCCGGATAGTGGCTTTACCTAAGCAGTCCCCCAACTAAATTCTCCACTTCTCCAAAGCTGCTTGTCCTCCGTATCGAAAGAGAGCCGGGCTATTGAGTATGCTAATGTCGCATTTTATGTCGACGAATAATTGGCCGTTTTCTTTTTTTCTATAAAATTTATGAAAACTCCAAGAAAGCTCCCTTGAGTCATCGGGCAGATTCTCACTTGTTTGGGTATAATTCTGGACTACACCTTACCATCTGCCTTCTCTTGTAATGGGGTTTGTAAGGGCTCATCTAGCACCAAGAAAATAAGGGGTACCCCTTACCAGATGAGTACTTATTTCAGTGCTCCATCGGTAAGGCCTTCCTAGAATTCCTACTGGGGCATGTTGGTTCGTAGAAATAAGTTTCTTGCAGATGGGCACGATTGCAGAATAAATGAATGACTCAAAAAGCTTTAGTATGACAGACAGCTTGGCAATTGGTCTGTAATTCGATATTTCGTTCTTGCTACCACTTTTGTGAATAGGAATTATGAACGAATTCTTCCAAAGAGTAGGGAAATACCCTTTATCTAAGGATTTTCTAAAAAGGGTTTTTAGTGGAGACTGGAGAACCTCCACACAGGATTTAAGGACAGCAGGAGGGATACCATCAGGGCCGGAAGTGAAATCGTATGGGAGTTCATCAATATGTTTCACGATATCGTCACTGGAAATTGAAAGAGATAATCTATATAGTAGCCTCTCGGTGTGGAGTTATGTGACGAAAATTCTTGTCATTAGGCTGAAAGTTGGAAGGAGTGAAAGATTGATGAAAGAAAGGAAGTGCACGCGAACAGATAGGGAAAGTGGAGAAAATTCTCGGGAAAACTCGGAAAATTGATATTCTATCAATAACGTGAAGTCGTTGAAAATTTCGATATAATGTATAGCAACAGAGCGTGAAAATCTACACAAAAAACGTCTTTACATATTTTTTCGAAAATTGTTTCTAATGGGAAATATTGAGCTATAATTGATATATCCATATTTCCGCGCGAATAACTCGAGATATCATAAAATTTACATTGACGCTCGACTACAATTTTTATAACTCCCTTGTTTTTGGGCGAAAAATCATAAACTAAACGGTCAAAGATTCAGTAGGTCACATTTGAACAAATCAGATAAAACATTCATTCCCAATTTATCTTGGGCCTAATAGCATCGAGTTTTTCTGTACCTGTTGCTTTTTAGTTCGCTCATTGCAGAAAGAATTCTATATTCGACTGAATGAGATTTTTCGCTCTATTCCAATAAGAGACATCTTTGTTTTAATGGGTGACCTAAAGGCACAAATCGGTCCCAACAACGCGGGCCTTGAACATACAATTGGAAATCATGGCATAGGCCAGGTCAGTAATAGCAACGGTGAGCTTTTCGTTCTTTTGCAGTTCCCACCAACTCATGGTAGGTGGAACCTACTTTGGTCACAAGAAGATACAAAACGAGACCTGGGTATCCCCCGATGGTAGAACGAGAAACCAGATAGATCATGTGGCCATCAGCCGCAGATGGAGAACTATTCTAGAGGATGTCAGGAGCTTTAGGGAAGCAGATACTGAAAGTGACCACCATTTGATAGTTAGCAACTATTTGCCTCAAAATCGCCGCAATCAGAAACGTCCAACGCGATGCCATAACCCGTAGACGATAAGTTTTTTTTTAAATTCGTCCGAAAATATGCAAATATGTACATTACTGTAAAAAATATTTAGCTACTGCTTCGATTTTTTTCGATGGCGCGGCGGCGTGTTATATTGTACTTCTCAGAATGGATTTAAAAAGAAGAATCATTCTCTCAATACGATTAAACGATACTACGGCAGCGTGTCATACTTATCGTAAAGGTAGATTCGTACGCAACGATTTAGTTTTTTAAATTGTCTGGTCTGGCGCAATAGTGTAAATAAACTGAGTGCAAAAGACGAGTGAAAATTGCCTCCATTAGTTATTGCGCATTATATTTATACTTATCTACACGTTATATTATGTTACATTGATTGTGATAAGGTCGGAGGAGCAAGTGGTCGAACATCACCGAGACATATTTGGTACAATCCAAACATTTTAGATTGTGCAAGCCGAACAGTTGAGTTCACACGCAACGATCTATTTGTGCCGTTTAGACCTACCTTAATAATTTCTTTTATATTGCCCCCGACAAAAATGAATGGACTAAAAAGTACGAAATAAAAAAAAATTTTAAAAACCGACTTCAGAAAAAACCGCACAAAATGCACAAAAAAGGATTAAATAATTGTTTGTAATTCTTAACAACATTAATCCAATCAGAATGGATCTAGAAAGAAGAATCACTTTTGAAGACGGTGCCAGTTAGTAGTTGTCTTTGATTGCACTAACTTTGCTTCGGTAATTGTTTTCATTTCTTTGTTAGGCTTATGCCCCTAATACATCACCCACAGGTGTTAGCACCGCCTCAAAAGTGATTCTTCTTTCTAGCCATTCTGATTGGATTAATGTTGTTAAGAATTACAAACAATTATTTAAAACTTTTTTGTGCATTTTGTGCGGTTTTTTCTGAAGTCGGTTTTAAAAAAAAAAATTTTTTTTAATAAATATTCTTAAAAATTGATTTTGACTTATAGTTAACATCTTTGTCTAGGCAGGGCGCCATCTAGACCTTCGGCATTTCAACATTGAATAACTCTGATATTTTTGTTAGCCGGTTTCGACAAATGTACACTATTCTGAAAAATCGTTGAGTATTATTTTAGCATGAGTCAAGATACACCGAAAGTTAATTTTACACTCACTGGCACAGTCAATAAACAAAACTATCGAATTTGGGGAACAGAACCCACATGTCATTAACGAAACACTACTGTACGATAAGATGTTGACGCAGTTTGTGTGACCGAAATTGCGTAAACTAGTTGGGATGTGGGTTCGACCCTTTCGGTCCACACGATCAACTTCCCAGTATGATGGATGTTGAATATTATGATTGGATATTTTAATAATAAATGAACAATAGGCAATATGGAATATATGTATAATACCGAGAATTTGTCACAATTGTTTATCAATATTTTCGCTAAAATGTCAAACTAAATGTGCGCACTTACAAGATTAGGATGACGAAAATGTATTATAAAATTGATGTATTAATGTTTTTCGGCACCTCAATGAAGTCGATATAGTTTTTAGTTCGCGCTTTATCGTGCAGGTACAAAAATCACTTAAGTCATTTAAACCAAAAACCGCTGGACCGAATATTATAAAAATCTTTTCAGATTATATTGTCGCTAATACGCTTCGAACGGCACCTCAAGTAAGTTAATATCTTTTGTGGTTCGGGCCATATCGTGCAGGTACAAAAATCACTTACGCCGCTTAAACAAAAAAACGGTTCGACCGAATTTTATGAAAATCTTTTCAGATCATATTGTGGTTAATACTCTTCAAACGGCACTTCAACTAAGTCGATATCTTTTATAGTTCGCGCGATATCGTGCAGGTACACAAATCACTTAAGTCATTTAAACCAAAAAACCGCTGGACCGAATACATATTATAAAAATCTTTTCAGATTATATTGTCGCTAATACGCTTCGAACGGCACCTCAAGTAAGTCAATATCTTTCGTGGTTCGGGCGATATCGTGCAGGTACAAAAATCACTTACGTCGCTTAAACAAAAAAACGGCTGGACCGAATTTCATGAAAATCTTTTCAGATCATATTTCGGTTAATACGCTTCGAACGACACCTCAACGAAGTCGATATCAGTTTTGGTTCGCGCGATATCGTGAAGAAAAAATGACCACATCCGTATGCTCATACACACACACACACACATACTTCCTCCCAATTTTTTGCTTAAAATGCTCCTGGGACCTTGAAAGATGAAAATACGTTGAAATTTTCGATTTCGATTTTCGGACCGATTACAATAACTTCCTATACTGGGAAGTTAAAAAGTCTTACCATCTTGCATTTTCAACAAGCCGACACACCTCGCCAAACCGTACTCTCTACGATGAAGTTCTTTCACCGTAAGTTCAAACAATATTTATTTGGAACGGACTTCCTCGTTCGACACCTGATGTTTTTCAAAGGAAGTATGCAATAGTCATTTAATCGACATTTTATTCAAAAACTGATTTGAAATAAATGGTAGAGAATATCCTAAATATAAAACTCGCTCATTTGTCAAAATGGGCTTAAAATTGTCAGAATTATTCAATGTTGAAATGCCGAAGGTCTAGATGGCGCACCCCATATTCTTTCTTTATTAGGAGCAAGATCTACTATATTTGAACGACAAGCTATAAAACAATAGGAGTATACAAACAGAGGCTGGACCTATCTTACGCTCGGCGATGTTACGAACTACGTGACTGCAACAACGCACGAAATATTTTTCTTATTACCCTTTAACCTTACATGCGACATAGGGCGGAAACACTTGCCCTCCAGCGGACTCTTTTTTGTACGAAAGCTCTCAGCTCCGACCAGGGTCTTCCAGTTGTGGCGGCCTCTGCTAATAAAGGTTCTCTGCCACGTTGTTCTAGGTCTTCCGAATCGACGGGATCCTTGCGGATTCCAGTCAAGGGCCTGTTTGGCTAGATTCTCGTTTTCGCGTCGGAAGATATGGCCAATCCAATTCCATTTCCTTCGCCTGATTTGTTCGTCTATCCTTTCTTGGCTCTTCCTTTGCAATTCTATAGTTGTTGTAGTAAGTTTTTAACCCTCGTCGGGAACATGGCTAGCGATAGTTAAGAAGAAGAAGAATAAAAACAACTCTTTGACATTTGTTTCAATGTTAACAATGAACATATCAAATTGGGATTTATGAAATTTTTGCAAATAAGTAATTAATGGACACATGCGGAGTAATTAGACTATTTAATGGGAAAAAAATTGCATTTTTTAACTTCCCAGTATAGGAAGTTATTGTAATCGGTCCGAAAATCGAAATCGAAAATTTCAACGTATTTTCATCTTTCAAGGTCCCAGGAGCATTTTAAGCAAAAAATTGGGAGGAAGTATTTGTGTGTGTGTATGTGGGTACGGATGTGGTCATTTTTCCTGCACAATATCACGCGAACCAAAACTGATATCGACTTCGTTGAGGTGTCGTTCGAAGCGTATTAACCGAAATATGATCTGAAAAGATTTTCATGAAATTCGGTCCAGCCGTTTTTTTGTTTAAGCGGCGTAAGTGATTTATGTATCTGCACGATATCGCCCGAACCACGAAAGATATTGACTTACTTGAGGTGCCGTTCGAAGTGTATTAGCGACAATATAATCTGAAAAGATTTTTATAATATTCGGTCCAGCGGTTTTTTGGTTTAAATGACTTAAGTGATTTTTGTACCTGCACGATACCGCGCGAACTGAAAACTATATCGACTTCATTGAGGTGCCGAAAAACATTAATACATCAATTTTATATACATTTTCGTCATCCTCATCTTGTAAGTGCGCACATTTAGTTTGACATTTTAGCGAAAATATTGATAAACAATTGTGACAAGTTCTCGGTATTATACATATATTCCATATTGCCTATTGTTCATTTATTATTAAAATATCCAATCATAATATTCAACATCCATCATACTGGGAAGTTGATCGTGTGGACCGAAAGGGTCGAACCCACATCCCAACTAGTTTTAATTCGTAGTTAACCACGGTGCTTTCAAAAACGTGCAAGGTTAACATAAAGTTTCGTGGTTAAATGAAGTGACACAGCATGACCACAGCTTACTTCGTGGTTTACCATGGTAAGGTTCTTGAACGCGCTCCTGTAGGGTAAAAAACTGTTACTTCTAAAGTGTAGGCTTAAGCACACTCATATTTTTTTCACATTAAAATAGCATTGTCCCTAAACGCTACTGTAGAGCACGTATGTATGCTTCAATCCTATGATCCCTATGACTACCTCATAAGTTTTCACTCTCACTACATGTAATTGTTAAATGTAACCTGTAATTTTCAGCTTACCCAATTTTTCGCTTGAATAGAGTAGTATGTTCGATATCAAAAATGTCAAAATATGTAATGTTCTTTAGGAGATGTTTTGTCGCAATTACTACTAAATTATCTTATTGGCGTTCTTTCAGTCCACATAAAGTTTTCGAAATTCTTTTTTACTAAAATGGGAAGAAGTGGACATAAAACACTCCGAAAACGGCACAACTTCCCAAAGATCTAAAGGCGCAGAATTGAAATGCAGCAGCATACCTGGCCGTGAAGCACGACGTTTTCGTAATTAATATCATAAATTTTATTGATAACAATCAAACTAAGCGAAACACACAGTAGCAGGAAATAAATTAGCTCGGGTGGCTTCGGGGTCGGCCATTGATTGGGGCAATGCCTACACCTAATCTGTCCATCATGCAACCGCGGAATCAACATTCGACCAATTAATGGCGCTCGATCACAGATGAAAGCCGGCACTGAGTGCGGTTCTACCGGAGTCGGCCTTTGATTTTCGGTTCGTATAGCGCCTAATTTGCTATTGCCTCACCTGGAAAGGGTGGGTGGGATGTTGTAAAGCGGGACAAAGCTTAATCGCTGTAAAAACGTCAGGCTGTAAAAGGTAATCTGCATTCCAATATCGAAGGGCTATAAATCGTGAGAAACGTGGACTTTAGAAGCTGGAATTTATTACAAAACGCGATTAGCACGAACTTCAATTCTTGGGGCCCGTGAAAAGTCATGGCTAACTACGGTTTTACTCATGTTAGGGGAAATGCTTTCTTCGGCGGACAATACACGGCTTTCCTCGCTTTCGTGAAACGCGTTCTCATAATTAAGGGAAAAAATTGCCGCTTTTCCATTCTTTCCAAAAAGAAGAGTTTTTAATATGCGCCTACTTTTAATTTCTGAATTTGGATAATTGAAACAGACGAAGACGCTGGAGACCCTAGCCCAGGCCCAGTGAGCAGTCCCCGTGGTCATCGTGCTGTTGTTCATTTCGACGAGGTGCTCCGCATTTGTGTGCTGATTTTATGATAGCTCCTCTCCGTCCATCATTAACACTATGCAAGATTGCAATTCTCACGGTTGTTGGCAGGTGGGCGGACAAGCTGTGATTTTAAAAATTGCCGCGATGATAGTGGGAGTCATTGTGTCTACGTGCCAGCATGGGTTTCCTTTTGTGATTAGAGGGGAATGATAAAGAAAAGATTTTGTGGCTGCTTTTCGGTATCCCCAGCTGAGGTTACGCTGCGATATTTACATTTGAAAGGGTTCAGGTAAATCGTCTTCCAGCGCAGTTTCATTTCTCTTTTGAATCACGGTTATTTTATTATCGGTTTTGATAGTGAAATTCCATTGAAGTGAGTCGACCTTAATTGGAAGTTCATCTAATATTATTGTAAAAATATTTAGATTTTTTGTTTGTCATTTTAAATGTTATACACAAATTATTTCATTTAATAATATTAAAAATTACGCAAGACAGCGATTCATCTGGACTGGAGATGCGCTATTGATTAGGGTGTGTTTCAATGTAAAATTTTAAATGAGGATCGATTCCAATTGAATTCATTTTTTCAACATCATTTACTCCCTTCTGTGTGGACAAATGCCATTTGATTTTTACGTGATCGGATAAGGCAGCTTGTTAAATGACTACACCGCAAGGTGCCGGTGTAAGGCTTGTTGTGCAATATTATTCAATCGCTTATGAACTATCATCCACTGTTACTTTCATTTCCTTAATCTAAATTGACGAGCTCTTTCAATATTGTATAGAATGGATTGCGAATCGATTTCTTTTTATAGTTTTAAATAGACTATTGTGCTGTTGTGCATTATTTTATTTAATATTTGTCAAGTCATATCGAAATTTGTGAGGATACCGGACCTGTGCTATAGGACAATTGCATCTTCAATGGTATTCTATTTGCAATTGTGAATCAAAATGCAGGAAGCGTTGCGAAATACATCAGAGATGAGATAGCGTATTGAAATACAAGTAGTTTTATTTTGCTTTGCTTTGTTTAGGGTAAACGAAACATCATCCTCCTATTATATTAGCCGTGTCCAAACATTTTATAAACATTTGACCAGCGTTTGATAGACATTTGAAAAGTGTTTTTTATGTGCGAACTCGACTCTTGAAAACTTGGGATTTTTAAAAATGTTTGGACAAATAAAATTTAAAATATTGGACGTTTGTCGAAATGCACCTTTATGCAGACGGCCATTCATCATGAGTGAAAAGTGAGATAAAACCACCAATAAATTTCAGGAGTATTCTACCCATCGAAATTTGTGGGATAAGTCAAGTAACGACTATAAAAAAAATAAATAAAGCATACTGATTTATTAGTGGTCAGTCATCAGCAGAATAGGAGGAATAATATGCACGTGCCTCGAACTAATAGATGTGCGATCATAACCTCCTGGCGAGAGAATAGGCTAGTCATTTCCAAGTAAAGTTGGCGCGAGGCTAATAACCTCACCCGGAAAAAGAATTATTACGGAACGAGCAACATGCCTCGGATACTGGAATAAACGACGACGACCACAGCGACGAAAGAGGCAAAACGATTCACGAGCTCTGTACATACCTCGAGCTACACAACATCTAGCCCTTGCCCTGTCAAAGTACAAAGCTGACATTACCGCAATTCAGGAGATGAGATGGACAGGGAATGCTATTTTGGAAAAACCTGAATATGACGTATATTGCAGCTGTCATAGAAAACACCATGCGCTCGGAGTACCCGACTAAAAATATTAAATGGAACCGACGCGGGCGAATAGCGGCCACTTCACTTTTTAAGGCGGACATGATGGCCGCAGAATTTATAGCCATTTTTAATGGAAGCGCATACGGCCTCGCGACGCCAAACAGATTTAATTTATCCAAAGATTTAAATGGTCAAGAACTAAGCTATGCGGATATTTGATGGGCAAATTTGAGTTAAAAAAAAATCGGCACCAAAAGTATAGTTGAATCTGTTTTATGGAAACTTGAACATTTTCGTTATGTGCAATGAATGTTCCTTTTGATTTATCCTACAAGATTATCGATACACAAGAGTAACGAGCTTGCCAGACGTCGGTTTGTTGTACGTGAAGTATGTGGTGCGTGTTGATTAAATTTTATTGAAAAATCGAAAAAAATAAAACATTTAATTGCAGTGTGCTGATAAAAATTTTGAAATGTTTGAATTCCAAGATATGAGCACCATGAGCACAACTGCATTTGGATGTATCGAAATTCTCTATATAGATGTATATTAAAAAAGAACTTTTTTGAATCGCAATGCATATATGCAAACGTATACTTGTCGGGGTGTGTGCGTGGTGTACGGCCGTACTGTCCTGCAACCATCGTTCTGATGCCCATCACTTGGCCGAGGACTATGTTTCAATCACGTTTGGGGTTCGGCCGTTGTAAGGGCATAATTTATTTTTATTCGGGTAGGTTTTATGGTCAGCAAAAGAAACAAGCAGTTTTTTGTATATAAAATTGAAAAACTCAAATTTTAAATTATAGAGCATAATAGTACAACTCTTAATGAAGAAAAAGGGCTTCGAAAAGATGTCCTACGAGGTCGAGGAGCTGTAGACGAAGGATTTTACGAAAACGCTTTTTTTTACAAAAATCGAAATTTCACCCATATTTTGCAAAATTTCGAGCCAAAAACAAATGAATTTTCAGATTGCCAAAAGCAACATCTTTACCAAGTACAAAGTTTCTAGGTCGCATCAATAAAAAGCCAAAAATAAATGAAAAAGACACGATTTTTAACGGTTTTTAGCATTTTTCTCCATGTATAAGACACTAACCAATACTTTATACCACATCAATTGAAAGATAATTTTAATACCTATAACTTCCCCATTTAATTTTTTCGGATCCGAGCTCAACTTTTTGTTTTATTGGCGAAAAATGTTTTTTTTTACTTTTGCGAATTTTTTAGGATAAGTTCGCCAATGCAATTCCGTAAAAAAACACGCTATCTTTCTTCAAATTAAGTGTTCCACACGCCCACTGACATATAATAATGGACTGCTCATCAGCAATTATTCCCATACAAACCGATGGCACCAAAAAGGTATAGTCGACTCGCTCATCCATAAGCCCCCAAACTGACAGAAGCACTCAGAAGTAAAATCAGACTGACAGAAATAAAATCAGGTTAAATCAATTAGAAAAAAATAGACGGGTATAGTGATGTTTATATCTTTTGCTCTTTTCCCCATAAGCCCCCGGGCAGAATATCAGTTGCTAAGACAGGCGTTAAGAACTTAAATCAGATACACATAAAATTTGCAAATTAATGAAAAAAAGGCATTTTAAAAGGTGAAAAAGTGAAAATAGTGTTTATTAATTTTTTTAAACAAAATATTTGTGTTGTTTTAATGTTTTAAGTACGTATTTAAAAAAATGTAAATTTCAAAAGTGATTCCGGTGTTTACATGGAGTGAAAAAAGGTTTGTAGCCTATGGAACAAATTGGTGCCATGAAAAATTCCTCATGAGCAGTCCATTCTATATGTCAGTGCACACGCCCATATTTTTTTTCCGGCCTTCAATTGTCTGGAGAATTTCCCTAGATTGATTGGACTAATTATGCAATTCTATATTAAGCGAAAATATGGCGGTGGTTTAAGTTTTTTTATAAGAACAAAACTCTGGTTATGAGATGATAATCTTTTTGCACTAGGAAAAGTCTTCTTATAAATGTTTTAACATTTTTCGTCTCATAAGAGCATTTTTATAAGAAGGGATATACTTGAAGTCTTGTAAGAACGTTCTTATAAGTGTCATAGCCCTTTAACACTCATAAGGACATTATTTTGCCGGTTAAAACCTTTGAGAGTAAAGGTCTCATAAAAATACTCAATAAGAATAGAGCACTCAAAATAAGAGTATAAACATTATCTCATTATGAGAATGAAAGGCTTAGTAACTCTAGTAGACTTATTATCTCATAATAATACTACTATGAGACTTAATTTAAATCTTATTACAAGAGTTATGTTCTTGAGACTATCGAAGGGTGTTATAAGAGTCTTATGAGACAACTTCAGAATTTGCAAGAGTTTTGCTCTGGAGAGTTTGTTAGTTGGGCCCCCAGCCCCTCCCCCACGGCATGCAGACTTTTACTTACGTTTTGAATATTTTTGCTCCCATGTACTTGATACCGCGCAGTCAGCGTACAAATTAGAGGGAACATTCGTAGTAAGGCTTTAAGCAAATTCATACGCACAGCCCTTTTCAGCAAGCCACAATAATAAGGAAGTTTAGACAGGAGTTCGCAGGTTTTACAAACAATGAAACTAATGTAATCGCAGTAGGTCATATGCTGCTATAGAGCACCACCCCAAGATTTCTTGGTTTATTAACGTAAACAAGAGGAAAAGAGTTTAACGCGATAGCAGAAAATCGGGACGAGCAGTAGCAGAGTGTGAGAGATAAAAATACATTGGTATTTCGGAGGATTTAGCTGCAGCAAATTTAATGGATAGGATAGGATATATAACCCAAGTCAACAGCAAGTAATAAAGCTGCACATCGCCTAAACAAAAGTGGCCCAAGAATAGAGCCTTGGAGACCTTTAGCCACTTAGTACAACCCTAGTACAATAATACAAAGTAAGCTCATAAGGAAAAGCTCTGTTTCCATCTTGAAAAGCTTAAACGAAATTTGTTAGAGAAAAGCTCTGAGTGACGTCAGGGGAAAGCCTTTTTCCCTTATGAACTGAGATCTGAGTGAGGTCGAAACCAGAGCTTTTCCTTATGAGTCTACCTTGTATTATTGTACCATGGTACAACCACTGACATATAGTAATGGACTGCTAAATGAGCAAAATCCCATACAAAAAAATGGCACCAAAAACTATTCCTGCCTCGCTCCCACGTTAAATCCCAATGAACTGTAATCGTCAGCGCATGTCAGCGATATAAACATAATTAGAAAAAAATAGACAGGTATAGTTTTCGTTCTTCTGTCTCACTCTTGAGCTATTTTGAAAACTTCGTTAAACAGGGGAAATAACCGTCACGGTTTTGGAATAAATACATTTATTTAATGAAAAAACTGCTAATAAATAAAAATGAGTGATGGAAATTTGTTTCCGTTAATTATAACAAACATCTTATCACTTATTTTCTCCTAAATTCGAAGAAATTTTTTTTGTTTGCATGAAAAAGGTTTTCTATTTCTGGAGAAAAATGGTGCCATTCAGCATCGTCAATCAGCAGTCCATTACTATATGTCAGTGGGTACAACCTTTTCAAAGCAGTGGGATAAGAAACTTTGCAAAAGCTTAAGATCAGAAAGAACAAAATGTTCTTGTGAGGCTAGTTTTCGCAGAAACAGGAGGTTATTGAAGTCTGTGATATTTACGACAGCTAGATGACCATATTTATATTTATAAGTTTGAGACGCTCACAGTAGGAAATTATTTGATTACCCATCAACCCATCAGCTTTTCAAAGAGCTTTCCCAGAAGGCCGTATGTGCCCCCATTAAAAATGGTTAAAAATTCTACGGCCGTCATAGCCCCATTAAAAAGCCAAGCGGCCGCTGTTCGACCGCTATAAGCCCGTTTTTTATTTTTACTCGGGGACTAAAGTTAAATTATACAGAACCCTTATAATAATAATACTATTGTATGGATCCAAAGCCTGGACATTAAAAAGTAACGAGGCACACCTCCTAGGATGCTTTGAAAGAAAAATCCTAATGGTGTTTGTGTTTGGAACTGTGTCCGTTGTATAAAGATTCAATCGCAATAAAAACTATAAAAATTAATAGAGGTCTATGGGCAGGACACGTTCAACGTAGCAGCGAAGATATCATGACAAAAATTGTTATGAACAATAGACCAGTCGGACACAGATACCGGACCCAAAAAACACACAGATAGAGTAGAAGAAGACCTATATTTAAGAAATTGGAGACTTCAAGCCAGGAACTGACAGTTCGGGACGAAGCCAGGGCCGATGGCAGGCTGTGATAGGCTAGATAGAATTGCTGGAGAACACTGACAGATTTGGAGGGTGGTTTAGATCCAGGACCAGGTCCAATACTATGTACTTTCATTGAACGGCCAGAAAAAAACTTAATCCATTTTTAGGATTTAAGACGATACCAATTGCCTAGAGTTTAGTTAGTAGAGTAGTAAAATGTAAAATGTCAAAAGCATTGGAGATATTTTCTATATTGCGGCTTCACTTGCGTCAGATTGATGACCTCTTTTGATGCTGGCTGATCCGGAGGCACAGTCATCGGAAAAATCCGCCAGAAGAATCCGATTTGTCCGTGCTGGAAGTGCCGGAAGTGGTAGGGAAAACTTAGTTTTGGACTACCTATCCTTCTCTTTGTAGAGTTGTGCAATATTCACTGTCTGTCATATTTCGGCAGAAAACCGTGATGTTTCCAATTAAATGGCTTCAGCGAACAAGTGTCGATGCTTTGACATCGATTCTCGATCGACTCAGTCTCTTCAAAATTTCTCAATTACTTTCTTCGATTTGCGAGTCATGATGGCCAAATAATGTTTAACAACAACAATGCGTTGTTTCTGTAGAAGAGGACAGAATTGAAGTTACTAGTTAGTTAGAAGGACTAGTTATTATAGAACTCTCACAGCGGGTTGGCTGTCAAAGCTCATGAGCAAAAATGACGCCAAATTGAAACTTTCTGTTCTTATTGAGAGACCCTTGATAAAGTAAAGTGAATTAAGGTATTACGAGTATCTATTATGCTATTTTGGAAGTGAGCCTTTAAATATTTCAAAAAAATTACAATATTAAATATAAGTTCTGTACTATTCTTTAAAAAAGTAGATATAAATTTAAAGCACTACTGATACACAAAAGATAAAAAGCTGACGGTTAAAACGTCTTACAAGAAAAAAAAAATATAAAAAATTTAAAATGACTCTTTTATCATGATATCTGCTATTATTATTTCTATTTGATCGGTAGTTCGATAAATTCTTATAATTGTAGCAATAAAACTCAATCAAAAATTTCTTTTTCACTTTCAATGTACCACAGACAGTTTTCATTTTGGTAAATTTTTTCCAGTTTAAAAGCAATTTCAATTCCATTACTAAAAATTTATTTTTTTCTGTAATTTTACCTGCTTTATTGCGTAACTACCTGGTTCACTTGTGTTACTGTGAATGCGCCATTTCTTTTTATACTACCGTAAAAACGAGCTCTTTAATCGCTTTGGGCATGCGCGAGAGGAGTTTCTCTAACAATATCTTCTGTGAGTGATAATCAATAGAGCTCGAACGCGTCCAAAGGTTTCTATACTTGTTAACTGCTCCACGTGCGTACTTGTTCACGTTGATTTACCTTTACACAATAAATTGTCCGGATATGCCGCCGGTCACTTTATGCATGTAATTTCCTCCATTCGGCGCGGAAAACGTGTGAAACTACCCAAAAATGATGGATGAGGTTTTGATAACAAATCGGAAAAAAATAATAATGGTTTTGTGCAAGTCAATCGAGTTTTTGAAGTAACATGAAAAAGAGCTCAATTTTGGCATTATTTGGATAGTTTGCTGCCGGACATTGCACTTGATAAATACAAAGCGGTTTACTTTTGAGTTGTCCAGACTCTAACTTTAATACTTCTAGATGTTGGACCATAATCGGAACGGCTTGATAATACAAGGTGGTTCCTTATAAACAGATGTAACTGGGAACAAGCTAAAAGTCATGAAAATTAGAAGACGTCTGTTGGGAAGGTGAAGGCTTGATATGAGCTTTAGCGCCATAGGAAGTAAGTATGATGACTAACAAAGTTGTTTTAACGAGTTGCACCATGATTGATTTGGTACCCAATAACTAAAGTATAAAATATTGAATTTGTGTCCTTTTACACAAAGGAATGAATGAGCCTTAAGCTCAGGGACGACATCTGGTTGCTAAATGTAAGCCTGGACACTAGGAAGCGCTTTCGGCTCAAAACCCTGCGGTTTCAATGATGACTGGGTAGTCATGAAAGCACAAAGTCGCGGATGAACAGCTATTCACTCCTTCTCCTTGTCTTTCGATATTGGAGAGAAACGAGGAAAATCTTCATCAAACAAACTGTGGAGGTTTTGCAGCTGGAGAAAGGCGCGAAGGATGTCGCAGATCAACTACCAACACTCCAACCTCAGATAATAAGGCCTGGGTACAAGGAAGGAACTTAAAAGGGCCCTTGGACAGGAAATATAGCACCGCCTACTACTGCATGGGCTAAGGAAAAGGGCGCATGAAAGCTGCAGCCTTAACCTCAGTTCTATGGATTTAACTGAAATTAGATTGACGTTAGTTGTTTTATGTGCAAAAACCGGGTTTCTGGCGGGTGAGGCTCGAGTAGATGTCGTTTGAAAACCTTCTTCCTTGAAATTTGGTCTACGTCACGCCGCGTAACATTTTGGCCGCCATTTCATATTTCCATGTCGAGGGGGTTGTGAAGAAAATGGTAATCCGCCTTCTTGAGATGGCTGCCATGGGCCAAACGATATATTGAGTATACTCTATTATTGCTTAGGGTGTTCTGCCTATCATACCCTTTCATTTGATACCCATGTCGAAGGGGTTGTGAAGAATATTTCAATCCGCCCTCCTGAGACTGCCGCCATGGATCTAAAGGCATATTGAGTATACCATATTGCATTGTCATCGGAGCTAAAGCTGTATGCAAAATTTAAGCATGATAGGATATCCGGAAGTATTTGAAAAATTGATTGCAAAATTTGTTCCGCGTAGACACAGTACGCCGTCCTCTTGAGACGGCCGCCATGGATCTAACTGTATAATGAGTATACCCAGAGCCGGCTTTAGGTATTTTGGCGCCCCGGGCGAGATATTTTTATGCGTCCTTAACTTTTTAGACATTTCTTTTCGGTAGATTACCTATATTATAATACACAAATTATACAATAACCCGAGTAAAAATAAAAGATGGCATCACAACGACCAAACACTGGCCACTTGGGAGTACATAAGGGTTTGGGACGGCCAAACGTAAGGTTTAAATGGCCGAGAACTGAGCTATTCACACGGGCATACGACGGCAAATTTGAACTAAAAAAGAATATGCACCTAATATATTGTTGAATGTGCTTTTTGTGAAAGGCGTATAGAATTTTTTGTTTAAAGGATTTTTTTTGTTGGGTGAGAAGCATATACAACATTTGTTGACGG
Organism: Thereva unica; assembly: GCA_949987705.1. Taxonomy (NCBI): domain Eukaryota; kingdom Metazoa; phylum Arthropoda; class Insecta; order Diptera; family Therevidae; genus Thereva; species Thereva unica. The sequence goes on along the minus strand of OX465283.1, from coordinate 68,839,613 downwards.
ACTCGTTCTTTGCATATTCTGTCCAATGAGGGTATTCCTTAAACATTTGTATATGCCTAAGGCATCGAACTTGATTCTATCGGACACGAACAAGCACGAAATAAACACTTCCCTCCTTTGTGACAGCGGCATGAAATCCATTTTCTCGAATCTGTCCATGGAGGGCGGAAAGGTGCTAAAATCGCGCGGGTCGTGTAGGTTTCTCAGAGCGAAGAGGAGAAATTTCTTCTATACTGTTTTCAACCTACCACTACTTACCTGATTGGAGGATGATACAGGTCGCCTGCTGCCATGTTTATACTACATTGTCAACCGCTGCTTGTGAGCTTATAGATGCTAACTTCCTCTCAACCATGATGACTGCTCGTTCATCTAAGCGCTCACAGAGCTCTTTATCGGAGTCAGCCTCTTCGTTAGATGAAGCCGTTTTTAAAACCTTTATCCATGCCTATCTTAGTCCAAAATGGAGTTTATAATCAACTCTTCCGAGCCACTCTAGGCACTCGTCGTTGAGTAGCAGTACCAGTGTTTTGCTATTTCTTTGGGGTTGCCCGGCATTGAGTAAATTTTAGTTGTCCATAGGGATGTCCCGGTTGTGGCGTTGAAGCTACTCAGCAATTTGTCTGGCTCTGCTTCCATTTTTGGGAGCCAGATCCTCGCCCTTGGTATTTTGGTAATATCTCTCCCCTTTCATCCCTCCCTTTTGGTTATATCTCTCCCCCGGAATCAAAAGGGAGCAGCGGCACTTCTGACGACTTTTACCTCATCACGAACTCCATGAATATCCCTGATATTTTGGTCTTGATGTCGGAGAAGGTCCGGGAGTGTGCTGCTACTAGAATTGGCATAGGTTAGTGCCACTAGAAGGTGGTCCTTCACTACTTCGCTCATTGTCCTGTTACCCGTTGAGCCTGATTGTTGGGTTCCTGAAGTAGAAGCATCCCGAACTATTGTTGCTCTTGAGAGCTTTTTCCTTTTTGGTAATTATTTGAAGGCTCTGAGCTATCTTCACGGGAATGAATGAACACATTATTGGATCGCGGCGGCGCCCCTAGGACATGGCGCCCTCGGGCGATCGCCCGGGTTCGCCCACCCCTAAAGCCGGTACTGAGTATACCATATTGCATTGTCATCGGAGCTGAAGTTGTGTGCAAAATTTCAGGGTGATCGGGTAACCGGAAGTATTCAATCGATTGCAAGATATGTACCGGACAAACAGACAGACAAGAAAGCGAGCTAATAAAAACTTTTTAAAATATATTAAAGGATAAATATACACATACTATATATCATACATTATTAACTTCCCAGTATAGGAAGTTATTGTAATCGGTCCGAAAATCGAAATCGAAAATTTCAACATATTTTCATCTTTCAAGGTCCCAGGAGCATTTTAAGCAAAAAATTGGGAGGAAGTATGTGTGTGTGTGTGTGTGTGCTTACGGATGTGGTCATTTTTTCATGCACGATATCGCGCGAACCAAAACTGATATCGACTTCGTTGAGGTGTTGTTCGAAGCGTATCAACCGAAATATGATCTGAAAAGATTTTCATGAAATTCGGTCCAGCCGTTTTTTTGTTTAAGCGACGTAAGTGATTTTTGTACCTGCACGATATGGCCCGAACCACGAAAGATATTGACTTACTTGAGGTGCCGTTCGAAGCGTATTAGCGACAATATAATCTGAAAAGATTTTTATAATATTCGGTCCAGCGGTTTTTGGTTTAAATGACTTAAGTGATTTTTGTACCTGCACGATACCGCGCGAACTAAAAACTATATCGACTTCATTGAGGTGCCGAAAAACATTAACACATCAATTTTATATACATTTTCGTCATCCTAATCTTGTAAGTGCGTAAGTTTAGTTTGACATTTTAGCGAAAATATTGATAAACAATTGTGACAAATTCTCGGTATTATACATATATTCTATATTGCCTATTGTTCATTTATTATTAAAATATCCAATCATAATATTCAACATCCATCATACTGGGAAGTTGATCGTGTGGACCGAACGGGTCGAACCCACATCCCAACTAGTTTAATACTTCACTTCGATGCCTAAGCAGTGGCATTCCCCTAATTGTTCTCTCTTCTTATGGATTTCATGCACCCAATATCGTCTTTTCTTGTTTTTCCTTTGCAAAGCTATAGCAGAAGGAGCTCCGAGCTCACACCATGGAAATATAAACTTAGCATACCATGGCTGTAAGTGAGTGTACCACAATTTCTGAAGAGTTTGTGTTCACTGGGCTAGTACTGATCAGGCAGTGTAGGTGTAAATATGTAAGGAAATACCTAAATCTTAAAGTTCCTGGCATAAACTCTATGCCCCCCGGATATTGACTTAGCACGCCGCCATTTACTGCAGAAGCTACCCTGTAAGCAAACCAACCAAGTGAAAAATATAATGATTTGCTTAATTTTCTGCTGAAGTTAATACAACTCGTTTTTATGATATTTAATGAAAATAGCAACTATGTTAGATTTCTATCACCCCAATTGCCTCAAATTTTGGTATTGTTAAAGCAACCCACCACAGAGGACTTCAATTAGCGTCTATTTATAAATTAATCCGACTGCTAACAATAATAAATAACCTCTTTAAAAAGGGTTTTTACACTTTTCTACAAACGATAGATTAAACCCGTAAGAACCTGCACCTTTTGTAATTCAAATCAATCGAGCAGATTTTATGTGACAGTGTGTACCCCAACAAAGTTACCTTTAGTGTGGTCGCTCATGTACACGGTTTTTACACGACACAGCCGTTCCGTGTTACTTTATATTTCTATGGCTCACGCTCAATATAAAAAATAAGAAAACGCACAACAGCTTCTCAAAAAGAGTACGACATGACTGGAATCACCCTTCGTACTATTAGTCTGTCATGTCGTTCGAGTCATGGTCAAGGTCTAGTAGCAAGTTTGAGTTGAAGGATAGAGGAGAGAGGACAGGTGGAGGATGAGTCAGTAGATGTCGATGAACTTTGCGTTTGAACTCTGAGGCGTTAAGTGAGTTCGGAAACACCGACTGCGGAACACAGTTCCACAATTGTACAGTTGTTCTATTTATAAACGAACTACTAAACCGTAACGTGCGCGAAGTGCTGTAGCGTGTGGCGGTGAGCCGAGTAGGCTAGTCTTGTGTTTCGGGAAAAAAGTTACCGTATAGGCAGGAGGTCTCTAATTTCAGTGGAACAGTCACTTTGGTAATAGCGGTAAATTTGCTGAGGGCTGCTTCATTTCTACGGTTTCTTAAAGGATCGATGGAAGAGCAAAAGGTGCTATCGCCAAATGAGTTTGATGGTGCGGTGTCCAGCCAAGCCAAGGTGGTTTTTGAGACGCCTGCCCAAATATACGAGTTGTATTCAAGGCGTGGTTGAATGTACGACTTGTAGATTGTAGCCAGGGCAGTTGGCTGAAGGAGAAACTTATATCCCTCGAGGAATTCCAGGCATTGGTTAGCGAGTTTGGCTTGTTTAGCGATTTGGAGTATGAGATTATTCCATCGCAGATCTGAAGATAAGGTTACGCCTAGGACGTATAGAGATGGGTCAGCCATTACATTCTTTTTGCCCACTGGTATAGAGAGACGGGCGGTGCAGGTGTAGAGATAAGATAGTACTGTGTTTTGTTTGTGTTGAAGTCGACACGATACTTGAGGCCCCAAGCATGGACATGAGTTCACGGTCTACGAGACAAAGTCTGGTATGACGTGCTTATCTATCTTATAGAAGGGGTCGCAATAACGCAAAGTATTGTCATCGGCGAAACTAATTGTGAAGTTGGAGGGGATTGAGAGTAGAGCATTACATTATGTCATATACAAGAGGTAAAGCGTTAGGCCGAGAAATTAGGCTCAATCAATAACTATTCACTGGTTTCCAGTGAAAATTCACAGGTTGAAGCGGTAAGATTCACGTAAAAGAGAGAAAAATGCGTTTTTACCAAAGCGAGTATCGTTTTTCCAAGCAGGCCCCCATCTAAGTCCTGAAATACTGCTTGACCTCTGTAATCAAACAAGAGCCGGGCGTAACGGAGATACCGTTTCACGAGCCTTCATAGGATACGGCTTAATTTTTGGGGAAAAATACCGTTTGTAAGTGACACAGTCACACTTATTCAAAATTCAAGCTACGCCTACCAAAGGTGAATGTCCTTTTCTTAAGTACCATAGGATATTGTTAGGGCTAGTAGTGTTATCAATTAGCTCAAGTCAAGCTCGTTGAGACAATTATGTATACACCTCGCGAGTCCTGAAGAAAATTTCGTTGATTGAGAGAGCGTTGTACACGAGGTTGGCATATCAGTTTCGGCTAAACAAAGATTTGAGGCGAACAGAGGTGTTAATTAATCGGCATTGAAATTGTTTTCTGGTATCACCTCCCCATTATAAATGATAGGTGTTAGGGAATAGATAAAATTCTTCTTGGTGGAAGCTTCCAAGGACCCAGGGGCGTAACGAAGGGAGTTTTCGGGGTAAACCCTACGAGATTTTTTGCTTATAACTCAGAAACTATCAACTTTTCCTAAGTAGCCTCGCTATTTCTATACAAGTTCTACTATTTAGCTCTATTAGGAATCGTTCGGGGTCAAGCGATATTTGAAGACTGGCGTATTTCTGCTGTCTTGAACCCATTCCAAAACTTTATTTTATATTAAAGGCTGTCAATTCGTGAATTTGTACGAGTAAAAAACGGTGGTATTGTACCTGGAGTGATATGGCGATTAAACAAACTCTAGTATTCTGAAAGAAGACAAGTGATGGTCTTCCTCATGACCGTAGAGAAACTGCAGGCGTGACAAGATGCGCTCGATGACAGCACTGCATAATGTGTTCCAAGAGATGGAGCACTTTTCGGGACTGGAACTCGCAACGTCAGGATTAACAAGTTAACAGCAAAGATGCTATACTATACTAGATGCTTGTGCAAGGCGATGGGCTTGAAGGGTAAAAAGCGTATTGTGGGTGACGGTAAAATTCAACACCGCAGCCGCCTGCAATCTAGCTCTTGTTCTGACCTAGTCAAATGAATATGTGACATTGGTAGGAGAAAAGATAACGACCTTTTGGTGATACATAGAATATCTTCTTTTTGAAACCACGAAAAATCAAAGGTGTTTCAAAATGTCTCCTTCTTGCAGCTGGGCAAAATCCTTTCAGACAATATATTGTTCCCACACTACAATAGTTATGACACCATTTCTACTTAGTTTATCCAGGCGAAATTTCTGAAAGTGATGCAGAATAACAATGGCTTACAGCCAGTCATTGATGTTTTAAACTACCCTCATGCAAGATGGGCAAAGCAGGAAACGTGTTTCTCATGGCTCTGTATAGGGAAAGACATGATATTAGGCTGAACGATTTGAGATACAAGCAATGTGTATCTAATCGTACAAAAGTAAAACAAACATTGCCTCACTACCATCCGAAACTGTTGCCCATTCACCGATAGCTTACTTCAGCTGCGGCAAAGGTTTTTCGGTCATACCATATCGTATCAGTGCCAACGACTTTGAACTCTGCGCCGGACTTGATAACCTGGTACATTTATTGAAACTGTTAAAAGGCTCCATTGCTCCCCAATAGGAGCATCGTGCGAAGGATTGTGTGATAAAGTCCAGCCTCGATAGGAAGACAGCATGGACATAGACGATCATCTCTCCATCGTCGACGAAGACGAAAGACAATTACATATAAGAAACTGGAGAAGACGGCCCAGAAATCGACAATCATGAAGGCGAACGCTGGAGGAAACCAAGAGGTTGTGAAGCTCCTGATGAAGATGAAAACTCAGAGCTTCAATTTCTGTTCGACTTAAACCGTATTTCGGGTAGCCCCGCGACACGGTATTCCTGTACTCCAGTACACCGCCTGTTTTAAAAGAGGACATAAAGTAGTTTGAAGAGAAATCGTTCACTCCCTCGGGGCACGCGTAAACCACTTTGGAGACCACTGCGCAACTGTTTAGTGGACTTGTCGACAGAAATGAAACCGATTTGAAATCAGTTTGCAACTGGTCGCAGGCGATTTCAGTTGCTTGGTTGCATTTGTACGCGTCAAAGTTTGTTAAACAAAATCTTCATGACTTAAAAATTTGTGGGCACAGAGCGCAGAGATTGATCAAAAATCAGTTGCGCTAGTGTGTGGACAAAGGTTTAATTTTGGTTGCAAACTGGTTGTGAGCGTGATCATTAGGAAACCAGACTCATCTGCGGAGGGCCTTATTGTTTATGGAATTGTCTTTTCCCCACACTCGCACTCTAGTCCTAACGCGTTAACTCTATCAAGCGAGAAATTACAATAAAAGAAAAAGCAGTGCCTTGAGGGGGTGGACAGCGCATTCGCCGGCCTGTATAAACCTGTTAACTGCGCAAAAATGAACCAAATAATTCGGCCAAATGTACGTACCCGGTTGAACCCATATACGGCACATTTCTAGTTCTAACCTATTGGAGCGATGCAGAACCGAGGCTCCAGAATATTGGTGTGGGTAGACGAAACCTGATTACCTAGCCAAGCAGGAAGCCTCTTGTAGGCGCTCAGAGATTGAGGTGATTAACAACTGAATAGGCGGAGACAAAAAATCTATTTTTACTACCACCTGCTTTAAGCCAGTCGAAGGTGGAGCGCACTTGCATTATCTCTAGAACTACTTGACTTTACCAGACCGCGAAGAGATATTGCCAGAGGTGCGACAAAAATAATGGTGCATTGGCTCGGAGTAGCGGGTAGGGAACTGATAAGGTAGGTTCCTAAACTCCATAGAATGGTTTTAAATATTCCCCATAGGCTTTTAAAATAGTGCTATGGTTAATTTTATATTTATTATTCACCATCATACTAATTAAATGAGCCATTATTATATTTTCGTTTCTCATTTCTGCTTCCTAATTATTCATATAGTACTGATTAAAGGTTTTAGTTCCTCAAGTTCGTTAATCGTTATTTAACAAACAAAATTTAAATTTATTAAATTGTATAAGAAATTTATGTGTAAATGTTAAATATTTGATAGCGATAAATACTAATTTTGGTATTAAAACAGACAAAAACACAAACAAAATTTAAGTAAGGAAGCAGCTTAGTTTTAAACAAAAATAAATCTTCTTAATTTACAAAAACATCTCAATTAAAAATCCAGCTTTAATAACTTCCGGATTTTAAAATGTTCAACGATTATTTTGAATTGAAGCAAAATGCCTTTTTAAGCAAACGGACAGCAGACCACGAGGAAATAATCAAAACATTATTTTTTTTCTGTTTTATGTAATCAACAATTGTTAATTCTTACCCAAATCATATTTGTATGTCGAATCTCTCCTGGGTAAAATTAAAAAATCCTCAAAAGCTCCTATTCAAACTATCCTTGTTTGGTTTTAACTTAGGATATGTAAGTTACTTTCAGAAAATCTAAAACAGCACCTCTAGAATTTCCAGAAAACACGAAAACCAAAGTCCGTAACACAAAATAAACGGGAAAATCCTGTTAAAGTTTTTAAATCACCAAAAGTTATGAATTGCACAAAAATCCCGTATTATATCACAGAATCCCGAAAGAAAACACTTTCTCATCGCGTATCGCAATTATTTTCAAAACTTAAATTCATTTCACCTTAACCAGGTGTAATCACCATCGGCCGAGTTTAAAGATTCCAGCCAGAAGCTATGCGCGAAGTACTTATTCCACACGGGTCGGATGATGCTCGAAGACTGGCGCTCATGTAATGTACCAAGAAAGAAATTGAAGATGCTGCCGTGCTCAGACGGGGGACGAAATGTAGCGAAGACACTGAAGACTAATGGGCATCGAGGTAGACTATCGATCGTGACTAGCAGAGATTCGTAGTCGACGGGATGCAGAATTGCAAGTCAATTTCGGTGTGGAGCACTCCCCTGCCAATTATTGAAATGCAATGAAGGAAATGGAATTTGTGCAATATTGTTGCTGCAGCAAAGGTAAGGCGCTCGGTCTGTTGGGCTGCACGATGATAATAAAAAAAATAATGCCCGGACATTAGCACCCAAAGACGCAGTCTCGGCAATCAACACCGTCAACAGGCGGTTTCACCTGCGTGCTACCATTGTAACGACATTTTGGCTACAGCCAGCAAGTACATCCCATTCATAGAAAATCCGGCATCGACTGATTGACGGAAGCTATTATCTCCAAATTTCACTAATGTCATCGCGTTTCTTTGCCAGCGTTAAACAAAACCACCTGGATTTTATCTTTCTGGTATTTGGGTACTTTGTGCTGTGAAATTTCTCCCAGGTAAGCAGACATGAAATTGCGCTTAGAAAACACAACGTGGGCGTGTTAACTAACTGGTCCATAGCCGTAATCCATTCGTTTCCCATAACATATGACAAAGTGACCCATCAGTTATCGCTTTGTCCTAGGCCAAATGTTTTTTGATTCAATGGATTCACCTGTACCTGAAGAATGCATCGGTTTCCCATAATAAATGCCAGGTTGACAAAACAGTGGATAATGACTTATTGGTGATACCGATAGTCGTGAGTAGACCGCCAAACATTAGCTAATACCGCGCGTTTTCAAGCTCGGCGGACCATCATCTATATTCTTCATTCGGCTGCGGTCTAATTTGCATTTCAGTAATATGACAGCGGGCGATTTTTTGCGAAACGGTGAAGAATGGCGAATTGAGGTGATTTAAAATAGTGAGACTAAGGAGAACGCAGTGATGGATGGTCCGCTTTGGGATTTATTAGTGAAAAGCGTGATTTATGAATTGTGCGTACAAATGTGACCAGTTTATGGCTACGCCGTTTACGCATACCGACTGCCACATTTATCACAAATTATGAAATGTGTTTATTGATTTTTTTTTGAAATCGTGGTAAATAGTTTACGTATATGTAAGTGACGTTTCAAGGGTAGTCTAACTCGTTTGATGTATGTCTCTATTATAAAATGAACAACTGGACTTCGACAGGGTTTTAAATGAACCCAAGACAAAAAAGAGTGTTCGTTTAACTGGTATCTCCCAAAACTGAGCACCTAGAATAGAGTTAACATATTATTTAAAAGAACCAAAGAGCATTTATTTTAAAAAATACTACTACTATCTAATATAAAAAACTAATCTTCAAAACGTACATGGTGTGACCTTCATATCTCGTGGACAGATACGACATTACGATTTTGGTATGCCCGTCAATTTCGTATGCAATGGGAGAGCTTGATCGATCGTTTTCGCATTAGAAAGCAAGGTAATAGCATTGTAGTGATTTGTAAATATTTTGTCGTCAAATAATAGTGCCTTGGAGTTAAATGATTTTAAATTATTATTTGCAGATTTTCCTAACAACGGGACAACTGTTTACTATGTGGGAAAATATGCTTAGGAATCATAGTTTGTACTCCCAGTCCGTTATGCCGTTTAGGTTATGATGCATTTATATTCTGTGGAAAAAATAACCCGGACATATTCACTTATACATAAAAATTGATTTTGTTGCCATCAAAGTAAGGTCCCGGAGAGTGTATTATAACTAGCAATCATACATTATTTGTAGACCAATGGAGGAATTGTGCCTAACGCCATCTTAGAAGAGACAAATTACCTGCTCGAACAGGAACCAGGAATATGGTGCTTCTTTCTTTATTTTTCTTTCAGTGGGGTGTTGGGTCCAAGGCGCCCTGCGGTATGAACGCTCCCTCGCCCTTCCGATACTCCATTTATGGTAATTTATTGGCATCTAGGGTCACTCCTGAGTATTTGGATTGTGTAACACTTTGCTTGAAAGGATTAGGTCAACTAAGATTTGTCTGTATTTACACTGGCGCACCAGCTGGAAATCAGTTTAAAACAGTTCCAGGACTACTACAAAGGGCCTAGGCGTTAAACCAGCTAAGGCCGAATTAGTTACAATTACACTACACCTACGTGGACCTTGGAGAAAGGTTTCAATACCCAGTCTGCATAATACCGTCTGTTAAGTCAACTCTCCCCAAGGAAGGTTGGAATGTAGCTTAGCCTAGGGAACTCCTATAGATGGCTGCAAGCCATGGTACAATAATTACAAAGTAAGCTCATAAGGGCCCCGTGACATCACTCAGATCTTAGTTCGCGAAGGAAAAAAGCTTTCTCGTGACGTCATTCAGATCTTTTCTAATATAAAAATGGTAGAAGCTTTTCAAGATGGAAACAGCTTTTCCTTGCGAGCCCACCTTGTATTATTGTAAGCCAGTCCAGAATTAGGTCACTGACTTCCTGAATTTCAATAGAATAAATTACGTCTGGCTCAGGTGTTTTATAAGACCTTCTCTGGCCCGTAGGAGAAAATCCCTGTTTATCAGTCTGTCAATAGTGCCTTAATTATATTCACTAGTTGGGCTTCCAAAACATGTTTCTGCGGATGCCGCTGGAGATGTCGGGCCAGGAAAGTGGGTATCGAGCAGGAGTTTCAATGACTGCTGACTGCTTGTGTTCCATGTACCATCTGCTTGTTGCAGCAATTCTTGGCACATTGGGCTTTAAGAGAGAACTTTCCTAAGTCTTGCGGTGTCCGAAAAACCTTCTATTGTCTCACAAAAGGTCTTCCAGGATTCCCTCTGTGACTTGGGCAGTACATGAACTTCCTAATACGCCCTAGTTTGAGAAGCTTATTGTTCCACCAAGGAGGTTTGGTCTTACCCTGTACTTCTTAATGAGACAGGCTGCTTCCAATGCATTATTTATTAGGTTTCTGAGATTTCTCACCAGATGTTCGCGATCTTCAGCCTTACAAAAATGGATGTTAATATCCTCGTGAAGTGATCTTACCACCATTTGTCTATATTCGGCCCAATCTGTGTTTCGGACATTCCTGTAGCCAGAGGCCTTCGTTACAGTTGCGTACATAATAACATTACAAAGAATGACTCTGTGGTCAGAAAAGTAGTGAGCACTGGATACTCTCCAGTTTTCTACATAATTGAGCAGGTCTAGGGAAGCAAGAATATTGTCCAAGACTTTTTGTCTTACTCTTTTAACGAAGGTAGCTTGATTTTGTCTGTTCCACAGCAAGAGATTACTTCGGAGTAAAAGGTCAAAAAGCAACTCACCTCTTGCATTTGTTTCTGAGCTGACCAAAACCGAGTTGTGAGCATTTGCATCACATCCAATGATGAGGCTTGCTCCATAATTAGGCCGCATCGAAGAGACTGGAGCTGTCTTATATGGTAGATAGGTAGATCCAGTTCACGTAGTCTTGCCGCCCCTTCTGCGGTCCAAGCAGGCCACCATAGTGTCAGCATTGCTATATTTAGACAACATAAAAGCGTTGAGGTCATTATTGGCATCTTGGCTTACCTTCCCCATTTTTGGCATACAGCAACCTGTTTTTTGGAGTTCTGATTCCACATACAAGGCCCCGGACTACCCAAGGTTCTTGTACTAGGACGACATCTAAATCAGCCTTCGAAAGGCGTAAGCAGAGACTGATGTAGCTTTGCTGTGATGGAGATTAATCTGCCCTACTCTCAACATCGTTGTTGCGAGCAGCGGGATCAGTCTCTATCGTCGTTATGTCAGATGTGAGACTAATATCATCATCTCCCACGGAAAGAAGTTGGGCAAAGTCGTCCAGTTCGTCCTCCGTCGTTTATGGCGAAGGAACGCCTGAGATTTGGATATCCTCTTCGGATAAGAAAAGTGGGTCTTTGGGACTCAGACTTAGTAGGTGAGTACCCTCAAGGGCACCTTAGGATCAGCAGCTTCCGTTCCTGTGCCACCCGCAATACTAGGCACATATCTGTGTTATCCACAGGACCTGAGGGCTATCTGCAACCACAGGTGGAGCAGCTGAAGCCGCTTCACTTTGCTTGAGGGGCAAAATATCTATTTTGAAAGGTCTCAGAGTTATGGAAGAGAAACCGTAACTTATGACGCCTCTAGATTTCTCCAAAGGTCCTCGAGACTCTTTCCTAATTACGACTGTTACCGCTCGGCCGTCACCTTTCGGATCCTGCATTTTCGTAATCTTATCAGCAGGAGGAAGTAGATTGTTACTTTTCCTACTACGCTTAGCCTCATTGTGATTCAGTTCCTCAAGGGACCTCTGACGCTTTGGTGTTGGGTTGCCAGTTTTCGAAGTGTGCTCACTGCCAACCTGCGTTGCCAACCTCAATGAAACAGTGATCTTACTCTTCGCAATTCCTTCGAATCGAGCAAGGATTTTTAGGTCGTTGCGCTTGGTACTTCATTTTGATGGTGGAGCACCTTTAGAGCCGGAAGGCATAGCAGATCTATTAGCCTCTTTAGAGGAACTAGTTATCTGCACGGGTGCAGTTGAGGGGCCTGATTCGGTCGAGGCAATTGGCTTTGAGGGATTGGGGGCTTCAGATTATATCCCAAAGCCACGTTCTTCTCTTTACCTACCTTCTTCTTCTTGAACGGCTCTACAACCGGGATCCGAACCTGGCAACTGTTCTCTCCACCGGCTCCGATTCTGAGTCGATGTCATCCAACCTTACTGCCCTTAAAAATAACAGGTTTGGTTTTCTGAGCCTCCACATTGGAGGCGGGTAGTTTTTTACACTGGAGTTATTCCATAAAAGGGCCCACGAGAAGTGGTTGGAAAAAATAGTCCAACCTGCTGGAGTGGCTTACCAGGATAAGGCACTTGCACACTCCGACCTTACCAGGGTATCGGAGATATCCGTTTGCGAGCAGCTTGAGGCCAATTTCCGCTTTTTTTTAGATCTGTTGTTTTGCGCAAGTTAATAATTACTGCCTCGTTCTATTTATTTGGCAATCTTTCTTCGTTCCATATCTGCTCTAAAATAGGATGTAATATCTCATGCTTGCTTTGAGCAGTTCAGCTGGAACTCCATCTGGGCCTTCTGATTTGTTATTTTACAGCTTCGCCATTTCTTCTTTTACTTCTTTCTCGGAGCGTTGGTGGATTTATATTGAATGATACCCTGGTCCGGTGTGTTGGTTCTTCCATATACATTGATTGTTATTCACTGATATCTTGCATAGTGTTGACGCCATCTTCGTATCTGATCTTCCGTAGATGTAAGTAAACGTCCTTCTGACTCCAACAAGGGCATAAATCCTTTATTTGCTAATTTCCTGATAAAGTCGTATAGCTGATGCATATTGCTGTTGTTTTCTGCTACTTGTACTTCCGTAGCAATATTTCCATGGAGTAACCTTTTATCTTTTCTTTTGTTTTACGTCGGTATAATGTTTTCTAATTGATCTTCTCTGGCATTCAGTAATTTTGTTCTTAACACTTTTCTTTCTTGGATATTTTTCCATGTTTGTCTGCGATCCATTCATTCTTTTCGGCTCGAGTATATCCTGCGACTTCTTCATCTCTGTATTAAGGTAGTCAAAAGTCCACAGTTTATCTTTGGGAAAACGTGGCTTGCCATAAAATATAGAATAGCTATTTTTCTGATATTGACAACCTTGGGTTGTCATCAACCGAAACTATGTAATATTTTTCTGCTTCCTCTACAGATGTCCAGCATAAGTAACGAAACCTCTATTTCGGAGTTCGATTCTCCCATCCGGCGAGTGCATTCAAGCTAGGAAGCCAATTCGACTCCATGATAGAACAGTCAAAAGCACAAGAGCGCTAGTCTTTATCAATAAAAAGACCGACTGTAGAATAATAATACCCTAAACCCTAAAGGTTCAAAAGTGAGGTTTATCGCGATCTTCTAGTGCACCCCGAGAACCCATGACCTATTCACTTCCACCCTTAAGCTTATTAATAGACATTGTATCATGACCTGAACGGCATGATGGTTTGGTGGATCCTTAAGAATATGAGAATCTGTGGACTTTTCTGTGGTAGTCTTTATTGCTGCTTATTTAAGTATCTGTTCGGCGCTAACCAGTATTCGAAATAGGAAAAACCAATAGTGAAGTAGGTTAGGTTAGGTTAAATATGGCTGAGTAGTTGGTTGGGGCTCAACTGCCAAAAGGCTCATTGTGATGCGGTAGTGATCTCACATTAAACCTGATCAAGTGTCGTTTCTTCGCTAAACCATCTCGAGGAAGTAATGAATCATCTAAGTTGAGGGATCCCAATATCCTAGATTTCCGCAAGCGTGCTAAGAAAGGGTTCACCAAATGTGGTAAGTCTCCTTCTGCTTAGGGCTGGGCAGTGACAGAGAAGCAGTGCTACCAGATATACGATTTTTACGTATTATACGTTTTTCCAGGAGCTGGCGCTGGAGAGAAATACATACATATTTCTATACGTTTTGTCAGATCGATATGTTTTTTTATACCTACTTATTTGGAGAATTATCCATATTTTTACATATTTCTAAGGTTTGTCGGACTCTTTCATACAAACCTATGCCTCTTTCTCTTTACAATCTTTCTCTCCTCTAAATGTGCCTCAGGCGGATAAACCTCGAAGACCTTGAAGACGAAGATTCACAGTTTTTCATGCAGACAGAAAAAAAAAATTAGTTCCGCTCAGGGAATGAGATCTTGGACCTGTTTTACCAGTGGAAATCACAACCTGGATTACACACAACCTTTGCATAGCCATGCTGATTGGTTTGAGAAAAGAAGTTTACAAAAGATTTCCCTTTAAGGAGTCCAGGGTCCAGATATGGAAGCACCTGGGATTCATGCACCCATCCAGTTTTAGCGGGTTTTTCCAAAATGGATTTGGAAGCAATCCACGCTTGTAGCATTGTATGCTGTTTGCATCGGAATTTGAAAGTGGCCCAAGCCCAAGGCATACCAACCCTTTCCTTTCCTGGAAGGAGAGCGGCGGTCGTACCTCTCCTTGCTAGTTCCTGTCACCTTGCCGGTTGATTAGTAGAACAGTTTCATTTATGGCTAGAGCCTCCGCTGGGTATGCACTACAGTGACCGGGTAGTCGGAAGTAGACTTCAATCCCAAGATCTGAGAGATCTGGGGAAAAGACTTCTTCTCCTTGGACGCTCGAGCTCAGAGACATCAGTAAAGAAGTTTGTGGCACCCTAAAAACTGTGTGGTTTATTTCTCCATTCACAACGTGGAGGGATGTGAACTCCGTAGTTCCTCGTGAAGTTAATCACGGGTATGCAGAAGTCCGTTGTTGTGGGGATGGTAGCAGAGCTCAGCACCTTCGTGTTTCCTCTCCTGATTCCGGCCCAAAAACCAGGTTCTTTTATTCTAAGGCCTACGATGGTACCGCTTTCACTAGCCTTAAGATTCAAAGGAGGGAGGAATAACATAATATTTAGGGCGTCTGTAGGGGCGAAGTGCCCCTGTTATGCATTACTCTGCACATCTTTGTACTTTCTGTATTTAATGGTAAATTAACGCACAAGCTCAGATCCACCATAAGATACTACTTTAATGCGCCTAAGAAGAGCAGGAAGAAGCCAAGTTGCAGAAGCTCATAACTAACTCTACCAGGGTGATTAGAAGAGCAAAAATAGTCTTTTACAGAATATCGAAGATACACAAACCCCGCAAAGCTAGGTATAGGGATGACTTCAGTGCGACTGGGGACCAACAAATCAATGTTCAAGATTTTTCTTATCCCATAATTCCCTCAATTTTGGTTTAAATAATTGCGAATAGGAAAACGGGAAGTCGGCCCCCTTTGGATGAGCTCTGATAAGGGTAAATGCCATCTTTTATAGGTTTGTTTAATGACGATAAAATCAGTTTGAAAACAAGCAAAAAATTCAATCAATCATGACTTGGGAGGCCAGGTATGTACGCACTTGATTCATTACGAAATGTTTATGGCAATGTGCAGTTGAACCTGAAAGGGAAATTTTCATCTGCGCAACACCAACGTGAGGTACCATTACTTACGGGAAGAGGGAAAACGCAAGTCATTTACAAATCAGTTAATCGAAGATAGCACACCCGCCAAAGTAAAGATGAGTCGCGCACCTCAGTCGTTCGCCGTTGGTGGCGGCCATTTAGATTCCGAGAAACTCATTGCCCACCGCCAGGTGAGTGGTGGCCAGGAAAGAAATCGCAAAATGGTATGCAGTACTGAGCCAACAAATCCGTGCCAAGCAATGCGCTTCATTATGAGCATGCGTTAAGAATTCAAAAATTGTCTTAACGTGCTTACCTGGTTTTTTCTCCATTTATCACCAGTCTTCCTCTTGGCACTTGGTGGATCTCGATTTATTCAGTAAAAAAATATTGTTGGCAATGGCCAAGGTGGAAACCGCAAAATTACCGCAAGGTATGCACATTTCTGATGTATGGATATTGGATAAAAGTGAAAATAACTGACTGTTCACGTACGAGCCTTTAGCAGCCGGTCAGTCACCCTGCCGATGCCGAATACTACAGGTAGATGTCGAGGCAGGGAAAAGTTGTATCGGCTCCGTGTCTGAGGTCATCCCATGGCCATAATGATGCTGCTGTGATGTTTATTTTTGTTGAACTCTTTTTTGTTTTCCTTTCAATTTAGCCGCTTCTTTCCTCCTCGGTTAAGTAACGAACCCGGACTTACGGGCCTGCGCAATTCAATAGTTTCAATTACAATGGGCGGCGACTACTATTTTGGTGTTAAATACCAGAAAACAACCAGCAGGAAATTTTTTGGCCAGCTCAATTTGTCCATCGGACTTCTGGGTATGATCGGTGCACGGTTTTGGCCAAAACGGCGAAGTGAATTTCGTTATTGATCATTATTCATTTCTGTTCATTCAGATGGAGGGTCAAAAGTTCGAGTGCTAGGCTGTAACCGTTTTGTTTACTTCAGTAGCTGTTCGACTGTTAAAGCACTTATTAATACGAGTTGTTTGAAGACAGAAGTGGAGTACTTGCCAGTTAAATAATCAAATAATACTGGTGTACTAACGACAAATATAAGACATTTGGAAAGCAGGTGTTTTGTATGAGGTGACGTCTGCTAATAACAGTTTGGAATTTCAACCACTGATTTCCGCTTAAGTCACGGACGTGTAGAGCTATATTTGGCCAGGATATTCTGGCCCATTCCAAGCCTGGAAAAGGAGAAGAGTTTGGGACCAAAGTTAAAATACCAATCCCTGTTAAGCTAGTGTCTAGTCTAGAGGTAAGGGTAGACCATCCGCATCCCAGCAGACATAAATATTCGACACCAATCGTCATGGTAGCTACCCCTACAATCTGTCAGCTGAAAACATTTCTTGCTATGGAATCAAGAAGTAAGTCTCGAAATTTATGGCAAAGACCTCAGCAACGTCACAAGACTAGTGATTTAAAGATACAAAATTCTCCCATTGGAATGCCAAAATATTATATAGATCTAAAGCAATGGCAGAAAAGTTAGATCAGCTTAGGCTGCATTGAACAATTTTTTTATTTTCTTCATATAGAGTGCAATGTCGAACAGCACAATATTAAAAGCAACAACAATAAGCTAAAGCATTCTAACGCATAGTTTGTTGGAAAAGCTGGCTCTTGTGAAAATCCATGCGAATTTTATAAAGGGAATTGACGATTACATCCAATTTTTGTTGGTTAACCCGTGTGAAACTGGCCATATTAATTTGTTTGACAGTAATATTCCGGCTTCATCGGCCGGACTGCGCAAGTGCGAGCAAATTTGTGTACTGAACTTCAATTTTTGCCTGAACTCCCATACATTTTCACATATTGAACTCAGGAAAAATAAAGCCTGAATTAGCCCAACAGAACATGAAATTGAGATTGAACGTAAAAGCTTTCTCAAAAGAGAATAATAATTAACTGAAGTAATGGATTATCTGGAAGTGAGCTTTTGCATATTTATCTTCTCCATGAACTGAACATGTCAGCCGGTGAAACCATTTATGCGGATTGAATTGCAGGCCGGTGAAGCCGGCGTACAAAGGAACAAACAAAAGGTGCAATTAAGTGGTAACTCTCGAGTTTTGTTCTCCTTATTTCGTTCATTTACCTCTTTTAACAATTCTTTAAACAGAATTTAAAACTGCAGCAACAATGCCCTCAAGTTTATATCATTTTCACGGTATTCAGAAATACACAATACAGAACCAGCGGAACAATTTTCCCTTTGTGTGAGTGAATATGGTGCTTTTTATAGAATTTTCCAAAAGTGCGCCAGTTAAATGAGAGATTTTTCTTTCACTTGGTAGATTCTTACCCGATCCCCAGAAACTTCCTGCACGAGAAGAAGTGAAATTTCACCGTTTTTTCTTGCATGAGAAAGTACAGGGACAAAAATTGGGTAAATTTGTGTAATTTTTTGCAGCCGTGAGAATACCTTTCAATTTTTTTTCTTTTTTACAATATTTTAATTTCTGAAATTGCGCCCCCGACAAATTGCGCCCGGTGCAAGTGCGCCATTCGTACCTATGGAAGCGCCGCCCCTGAGCCTAGCCGGGGAGGAAGGAACTGCCGCAACCTACCCGCGATATTGTAAGTCCACCTACTCGCAACCATTACTATCACGACTTTGACATCGGGGCATCGGAAACAGCTCGCTGGAGTGTTATGCCTCCAGAAACGAGTTGAATCTCATCAACCAACCGACGACATGTGCTTTGGTAGAGCAGGGAAGGGCTAAGGAAGGCTATGACAGGAGGAATCAGGAATATAAAGAGGGAAGAAGAAAGAATGAAAGTTATGTAGGTAGGAAGGTGGAAAAGGCGAAGGACCGTGGGGCTGGCCAGGATTCGTACCCGGGACCTCTGAGATAGTAGCCAGATGCCTTACTCCCTAGCTGAACTCAATGGTGGACGATCGGTAAAGGAATCCTACCTACAACGAGTAAACGCTGCTATCTTCCATACTATAGCGACAATAATGATTACAGTGAACTTGCTGAAGGTTTACATGTTCTTGTAATGAGGGCCCCAGGTTGGGTGCCCGAACAGACCAACCTCAAACCCTCACACAATAAACTAAAATTTAAACAATAGTCACACATAAGCACCCCAAGGCGGTAACCTGGGCCTCCAGAGAATAGCTGCTCGTCGGGTGGCCGTGGAGTGTGGAGGCCCTGAAGGTACCTGGCATGCATCGCTTCTTACCTGCACGGGAGCCCCCCGCGGTCGCCGCGTACGAGTGCTGAAGCAGAGGCCACCTGAAAAGAAATTCCGAAGAGAGTTACATCTGCCGCCGATTAAACATCCTTGATTTTAGCACATCATCACAAAAAACAACAACCTTAATGAGCTGCAACAATCAAAACTAGTACCATAAAAAAAAACGTTCAACGTATTAAACATCAAGTTTCACAAAAAACTAACACAATAAACAATTAGTTTAGTTTATGAATTGCAGCTTGTTTTAAGGTCTCGAGTTTCAATTATAGTATATAACAAAAAACCAAAAAGCATGAAACCGCCCTGGTACCAGTGCGCTTACCACTGCTGAAATCTGAAAATTAATTAAACAAAACCACCCAATTCCCTACAGCCGCTGACAGCAATTTACATTTCAGCTGGTGAACTAAATAAACAGATATTTAGTCATAGGAAGAAGTCTTTCAATATAATAATAATAATATTGGTTGCATGTTACCTAAATAGATTATATTATAATCTATTTAGGTAACATGCAACCACGACTTTATTTGCTTTTTTTTCTTTTTTTTGTAATGTTGGATATTATACGGCGAAGAGTTTGTAATTCATCGCTAGGAGATAAAAAAGGTTGGAGCAGCAGCTGAACGGGAGTGCAACAGACCCTGTTCTTCTCAGTTCTTAATATTCGAACCATAAACTGAACACGTAAATAATACTTATGTAGTTGGGTTCTTAGCCTACCACAAAAAAACACAATAGAACAAAGAACCTACTTAGCTGATTCGCCTGCTAGGGCTTCCCTTATTCATCCTGCTCCTCTGTCTTCCAACAATCAAATTAGTCCTTGGAAATGGTACTTTAACATTACAAAAATGCAGGACAAGGTTTTATTTTTGGGATGTGTGGGAGGGGGTCAGTGTAAGCTTAAATTTGAGTTTATTTGGCCGCCATCTTGGAAAAGGTGTGCAAATGGTTTTTCCACTATATCTCCGTAACAGTTCATCTTACAGAAAATTTGCAAGGCGGCTTTTTTGTTTAGAATTAGAATTATCTACAATTTATTATTAAGCTATTTTGTCGTAAATTGAATATTTAAGAAGTTAGAAGCCTTAGAACACCAAAATTCGTCACAATATTTTCTTTTAAAGGCTATAACTTTTTTTCTTTCAATTTTAACAAAAAAATAATAGTAAGTTTTTTTTAGAGGATTTCATAAGGAATAATTTTCATTCATATTTTTTTTAATTTCATTCAGTACAAAAGGTTTTACAGAGCACCGAAGGTATGAAAGTGAATTTTACCTCCTGCTCTTCCTAGAAATTGTAAACAGGTAGTAAGTAATAATAATATAGAATGAATGACTTTACTTTATAAGAAATGCCGATGTTTAAGTAATATAATAAAATTGTTTAGCAATTTATTGCGGGTTTTTAATGCTGTTATGCTATGTTTTACAAGGTACGATATGGTTTAAAATGAAGTTCTGTGAATAATAACATGTATTAAGTTGAAGTTAAGTTAATTTGCGTTAGGACTGCACAAAAAAGTTCAGTTATGCTAACTATCTAGCAAAATATGGACGTATTCAGTTTGTGAGAAAAGTTTGAATTATCTTATTATACCCCGGCTACACCGCCAAAATTTCGCAAGTTCGAGCAAATTAGTCTACTGTACTTTAAAATTTCCTGATTTCCCATACATTTTTCACATTTTAAAGTCAGGAAAAAATGCCTGCTTTGGGCCTACAGAACATGAAATTGAGTTTCCAAGTAAAAGCTCGCTCAAAAGAGAGTAAAAAATTGGAATAATTCCAGTGAGCTTTTGCATTTCTAATTTCTGGCGAAAAAGCAACAA
Source organism: Thereva unica (assembly GCA_949987705.1). Classification (NCBI taxonomy): domain Eukaryota; kingdom Metazoa; phylum Arthropoda; class Insecta; order Diptera; family Therevidae; genus Thereva; species Thereva unica. The sequence continues at coordinate 68,818,784 of OX465283.1, read as the reverse complement.
CAATTTCAAGCACGAACTGAACATGCTAGCCGGTGAAGCCACTTATGCCGATTGAAGTGAACTTGATTAATCTGAGGCCGGTGAAGCCCAAAGTCTAGTAATAACAAGTCTTTCATCTTCATACAAAATTTTCACCCGGTTGGTTGTGTGCGTGCATATATGAACATCACTGCTGAGCAAAACTCAACGCATACTTCGTGAATTCAGCGAGACAAAGCCAGATTCTGTCTTTACGGTAAAGTATGCAGAGCAGAAAAGGAAAGAAAATTGAATCAGCTGTCAAAATTGAAATCATCAAAACAAACGAGCAAATATGCACCAATACATAAAGTTTATTCCCATATAAACTCATAAAAGTTTAGCCGTTTAGTTGTATGCAAACGCGTATAAAAATGCTGCATTCTCTCTCTGATAGCCTGACATCGTCATTTGAAGAACTTATGCATATAGCTGTTCGTCTTTCACTCATTAACCATATGAAGATGAAAGACTTGTTAATTTCTAGACTTTGGTGAAGCCGGGGTATTAGCAAAGATTACCCACAAAGATACGACACTCTCAAAATTTCCCATAAGCTCCCTTGCGAGTGAATATATCAATCGACAAGGTGCAAGCGAGACAAAATTCAATTTAAAAACAAAAAAAAAAACCTGAGAAAGAAAGGGTAAATAAAGAAATGTTATTTCACGAAGTGCGAAAGAGACGCACTGATTTCTCTTCTCCGCAATTTTTTGTGCCGTCTGGACTTTTATTTTGCTTGTGTGAATTCATGTACCATTTTCGTGTACTTCCTGCTCTGCATGTGTTTGTGTAGTTTGCCGTTGCTCCGCCCTCTCGCCATTCCGGAGTGCGTATATGAATAGAGAAGTTGATCATAGATTTTTACTTTCCTTTTTCTTCGCACAGAAAGGATTACAGTGTCGTATCTTTCTGAGTAATTTTTGGTATTAGTCTAATTTCAAAAATTATTATTTTAGTTTGATTTTAGTCAAATTTTCAAGCGCTACGATAAAGTTACTAGAACGAGAGAAACGCCTGTTTATGTAGAACTGTCATAGTTCTTGTGAGGTTGGAAATTTCCCATTCGTATCTGAACATCGAAACCTGGGTTGAAGTTGAGCTCATGTTACTTGAAGAGGTAGGACATTTTCATACACGCAGAACTGCGGTCATTTTGCAATATTCAGCAACATTCTTTTGTAAGAGAGGCTACCGATATTATCATATAATGCTGTGAAATTTTGTTCCCTCATCTACTTGCCTTCGAAATTAAGGTATATTAACCAATAACCATTAATGTTGCCATGTCTGACAGTTTAAACAGGGAAAAAATGTTCATTGCTTAACTTCTTCTTCTTCGAGCTTTGAGCACCATCAGCTTCTTCCTTCAGTCGCCTCTTTGCTCCGCAGCTTGTCTTCAGTTTCTTGTATTGAGCAGTTTTGCTGCATCGGCCTTAACATTGCCTTCCCACCTTGACCGTGGTTTGCCAACTGGTCTTTTGCCATCTGGTAGTAGATACAGGCATTTATTTTTTGGTATCCTTGAGTCATACATTCTTTGGACATGACCGACCCAACGTAAATACAGTAACTTGGCATGTTTACACTCTTTGTATAGATCGTACAATTCATGATTGTAACGTATTCTCCATGCATTGTCTTCATTGATTGGGCCGTATATCCTTCGGAGAACCTTTCTCTCAAATAGATCCATCTTGCCTTCGGATTTTTGGGAGATACTCCATGCTTCATACGCAGCTACTGTACGTATGATGGGTTTGTAGACTCTTATAGTTGTTTTTCTGTGGATGTCTTTGGATTTCATCACTGTTCTGTTTACGGCCTTTATTCTTCTCTGCGCGTCTATCTTTACATCGTTGTCTTCGCTGACTGTGGTCCCTAGGTAGTTAAATTGGTTTACCCGTTCGAAGTTTTATTCCTCCCAGGAAGTAGTGACAATGGTAGAACTCGGAAACGGGACTCTCACTTCTTTTAATCTTTACAATAGAGCATCCGCTCCAGCGACAGACCTTGGCTATTTTACTACCCCGAATAAGATTATTGAAATAGGCCTGGAATTAAAAAACAAAAAGTCGGCAGGCATAGATGGTATATCCAGTTATATTCTTAAAAAATCAATTTACCCAACAAGTAAGCACTTAGCAGTTATCATCAATAACTGCATCAATAACTCGTATTTCCCGGAAACCTGGAAAAAAGCTAAGATAATCCCAATACCTAAGCATGCAAAGGCCTCAGACATTGAAGATTTTCGACCGATCTCCCTGTTATCGAACGTGGGGAAGATTTTTGAGAAGATAATTTTGAATGAGCTTGAGAAATTCTGTGCTCAAAACAACGTAATCCCTAAATACCAATTTGGGTTTGAGAAATGTCATTCCACTGAACAAGCGCTACTAGTGCTACAAGAAGAACTAATAAATAACCTTAGAAACAAAAAATGCACGGTTCTATGCTCAATAGATCTAAGAAAGGCATTTGATAAGGTCTGGCATGGGGGACTGGTTTATAAACTCAATAAAGTAGATTGTCCGTTTTCGTTTTATCTAACTAGGATAATACATAATTTCCTCAAAGACAGAAAAGGATTAATACAGTTAGGTGAATCCAACTCCCAAATGTTTGAAATTTCGGCAGGAGTCCCACAAGGTTCGCTGCTGGGCCCTAAACTTTTTAATATTTTTATATTTGATTTCCCACACAAAATTTCTGATGAATCAGTCTGTATCCAGTACGCTGACGACACCCTAGCTTGGGCCTCTAACTATTCCCCGCAAACCGCTTCTCAAATTTTACAACCACACATAGACAACATAGTAACATACTTTAATGATTGGAATATTGAAATAAATAATAGGAAATCAGAAGTGATCTGTATAAGAAACCCCGCAGGGAAAGGACCTAGAAAGGCACCGAAAGAATCAAAACTAATTGAGCTGAAGATAGCTGAGCACACGCTGACTCCGAGAGAAAAGATGAAATACCTGGGAGTCCATCTTCACCATAGGCTTGAATGGAACCCACATGTAAGGTTAAAAATTAAGCTGGCGCGTCAAGCAATAATGGCTCTTAAACCCTTAATAAATTCTAAGACACTGTACTCAAGGACGAAGATCTTGATGTATAAAACACTAATTAGGCCTATTTTAACATATGCTTTCCCCATCTGGTGTACTTGCTCAAGAACGGTGGCAAGGGAACTTCAGATTCTCGAAAGAAAAGCGCTTAGACATTGCACTTCTAAGTATATGAAAGAGCCGAACAAATGGTACTCAAATACATCGCTGTATGAAGCGGCTAAAATAACCCCAATAATGGAATACATGATGAGCAAAATGAAAATAAGACTAGATAAGCTAAAAGATCACCCGAACGACCTGGTGCGTAATATTGCAAACTTGGATAGAAGAACTCAGCCCTCAAGCCAAACATACATCTCGCCATTCCAAGCAATCCATGAAAACAGTGAATCCGTGGCAATATTGGAACACCTTCCCGACTTTTACACAAATTACAATAATAATGTAAGAAAATAAACATCACATAATATTATATAAATGACTTTTAAGTACCTAATGTAACACAAACTAAATATTAAGAAGAAAAATTGACAATTGGACTACTATATTTATCAGAATTAATTAAGAAACCAAAAACTAGAGATAATATTAATTATAAGAAGAAGGAAAAAAAACATTAATCTATATTGGATAAAACTCTGATTTTGTTAATTTTTAATAATAAATGAAACCTTTATTTTTAATTTTTATAATCAAAAAACACAAGAAAGTTGAAGAAAAGTATAATAACAAAATATATAGATAAATCACTCGCGACGAATGCAGCTATCCATATTAACGTTCTGTACATTTTGAAAATATTCTAGACCAAAATTTTTGAATTTAAAGACTTGTGACTTTTAACTTTATTAAATAAATAAAGAGAAATCTACGGCGCGTGAAAGCAGACTGAATTTAAAGGACGTATACGAATTTTCCTTTTTAGTGCCTTAAAGGCGTTAGAAAATATAAAAATAGATTTTGAAAATCACTGAGAGCATAATATTATAATATAACTCGATGAATCCAAGCAATGGTAAAATATAAGTTAGTAGTAACAATAACAATTTGAAACACATTCTCTTTCCTTTTTTCCTTCTCCTTCCTAAACTTGTAACACAAAATAAAGATGTAAGGCTGTGTACAGGCATACACGAAGCCATGGCTTTAGAAGCTAGCTATATACATAGATATAAGTTAACGGACTATGGTCCATTTTAAAATTTAAGTGCATAAGTTAGCTTTGACATATGCATATAGTCAGCAACGAACATAAACATGTATGAACTTGTAAAACATCTGTAAGAAGCCAATAAATTTTTTTTCTTATAAAAAAATTCTAATTATATTCCTCCCAGGTGATGTTGTGATATCTTCTTCTTTCCACTCTTGACGGAATTAGAATTTTAATTTTTTCTGTATTTATTTGCAGCCCTATATCTTTGGCAGTGATCTCTGGCAAGGCAGTTTATGTCGTCGGCATACCTTGACAAATGTTTTGATTTGTTTAGCAGGGCTGAGTTCGTATTAATGTTTACTTTGCAAATTACTCGTTCTAGGCAGAGATTAAATAACATGGGCGCCAGCCTATCACCCTGCTTTAAACCTTGCTTAACTGGGAAGGACTTCGTCAATTCTCCTTCTCCATTCTGACCGCACACCTTGTGTTTTACATTGTCATTAATTTATTGTTTCCATTGTTTGAATTTTACTATCCTTAGGGGTATGTTTAGGTCCAGCATTGTCGCATACATTTTCCCCCTGTCGATGAAAAGCTAATACACGTCGGTGTTGTATTACCAGCATTTTCGGAGGATTCGCCTTATTGAAAAAAGTTGACTTATTTCTTCTGAAACCAGCTTATTCACTTAAAGCGGCTTCTGCATAAGGTTCCAATCTGGCCTTAATTATATTTGCCATTATTTTATACACTGTGCGTAAAAGAGATATGCCTCTATAGTTTCCAAAGCATTTATCTCCTTTCTTCTGCATTGGGCAGATAATGTATAGCTGCTGAAAACGATTCGCTTCCCTGTTTGATCAACTCGGCTGGGCTGTTGGCAATTCCTGGAGATTTGTTGTTTTTAAGGTTTGTATGGCACTCTGTAATTCTTCCAGGTTTGGTACATTTGTTTCTCTGGTGTCATTGTTATGTTATTGACGAAGTTCTGGTACACGTCTGGTGCCTTTCTTGAAGAAGTTCCTTGTATGGTTCTCGTGGTTTATTTTCTCTGTCTTCAGGATGTAATTGTTGAGAAATTGTCTTTTCTTCTTACTGCAGATGTTTTCTTTGCTGTTTTTCTTGTTTCCTCGTATTTCTATTTCTTGCTCCTGGCTCGTATTTCTATTTCGGTCTCCCTATGTATATTTTCCCTTTTTTATATTTCTGGCTTCTATACCTGTTTTACATTCCTTGTCGTACCATTCACTGGTTCTGGCTGCGCGTTTGTACCCTACAGTTTCCTTTGTGACATCTGTCAGTATCGTCTTCAATCTTATGCATTTTCCCTCAACTGTATCTGCAGTATTTGTGTTTGGACTTATCCCTTCTTCTAGAGTTGTCTTATAACTTACTAATACAGACCGTTCTTGGAGACGTTCAGCGTCTAATTGCTTAACTTACCTATTCCATGTTGACGGTTGGGTACTGGCACGATACTGCTATCTTCACTATAGATCTTAAGCATTTGGCCGGGGTCACTTCCTCACAGACGGGGAAGTGGATATTCAAGGCAATTTCCAGGATATCTCTAAAGGATTCTGCGGGTGCACCTGTCTGATGTTAGACAAGACTAATCTTGCTACGGTGACGTGACTAGCAACGCAAGATGCCAGTCTGGTAGCATCAGTGCCACATAAGAAAAGTGATCATATTTTTATTCATGGTGCAATAAGCCAGTTAATCAGCTTAAAATATTTGCCCTATAGGAAAAAATTTACGCAACACCATTGCATTGCTCGTATTCATGCTGAAGCAGTCGTGAAGAATCAGACGTGCTGACATTTTCATTACACCCAGCGATGCCGCAATTTCATGTACCTTTATCCTCCTGTCAATTAGGATTTCTTCTTGCGCATAGGTAATAATGCCAGCATACAGGCATTCGGCTTACATTTACAACATAGTTTAACCCGCATGCACCCAATGTCTGTGCAATTACAGCAACTCATTAAGTCTCGTCTTGAATTATCTGATTTTGAGCCTTAACGTAACATCCTATGAATACACGAGGCACATTCTCACGAAATGCAACACGTCAGTCTTGCATAACATTTCCTAATCTACTCCTACAAAAGGGGCCTTTATATCAATATACCAATCTCAACCTCTTGTCGCCTCTTGAATTGCACAGAGCCGACCTTGTTAATATCTCTAATAAGGCCCAAACAAAATTTCGGACTTCATAACGAAATTAACCGTCAACTATGACACGACTAATTTAAGCTCACCTTTGTTAACTGATGAGCCGCATAAAGACTTAAAAATAGAGTAGACCAAACTCTTCTTAAACTTGCAATTTCGGCTTTTATGTGACCTGAAACTTTCATGAAGTCTTCACGTGAACGCAATTGATCTCAGGTATTACACTTTTTTGTGTGCAACTCGAGTGGGCAAGCGGTCATCAGAAGAGGCGAGCCCATTTTCAAGAGCAGTCTAAGCGCGGCTAAAAGCACTCTTCAGGTAATGCTTCGCGCAAGCGCAATCTAAGCAGATTCGTTTATGTGCGACCGCTGCAGGCCCAATAGGCGGGACCGCGCAATTATGTGAACCGCCTGTCAAAGGAAAGTTTGCGAAATTTATCTCAAGAATGTTCAAGATTTCGGGAAACGATTAGCAACGAATTAAATCCCATCTGAAGCGAGTTTGAGCCAACTGGCATCTGGACGCTTTTATGTAACACTTACCTGGAGAAAGTGACTTTTGACCAAATTCCCCGCAAGTATTCACTTAAACTTGGGTATTTACAAACAGCATTCACACGTCTTCCAAGTTCATGCTTTAGGCTTGTTTACTTACTTACCTGCTCCACGAGGAATAATTACTTTGATGAAGACGTTGTGGCCGTGGCGGACTGTGAATGCACCGATTTTCACCTGTTTTGTTAGCGACCGCCAAAGATGGATCACTCGGTCACACATTTGTGACAGGTCACATTTGATTGGCTCTTAATTCGTAATTAGTCGGGATTGTACGGAAGACGTTAATTAATGATGGGGAATTTAATTTTCAATAAAAATTCTTCTATTAAGCCCGAAAGTGATTTAAGGTGCGCCTTTCCTGAAAGTTGCTGTCGTGATTGATGATTTATACCTGAATAAAATGCTTGAAGAATGTTTTCCGCTTTGCAATTTTCAAAAGAATTTTATTCAGAAAATTAACAAAACTAAAATGAGAATAGATAATTTGTGGTTTTCATCGTCTTCTAGCATAATTTCAACGAAACCTCCGTTCGCAGTGAAAGACGGCGGATTGGTAGAAAGTGCCCCGCATTCTTATTAAATTGAGATTTTCTAAAATTTCAATGGAAGTGGATAGAAGCATTTGAAACCTTCAAATCTTTAATGTTCTTCTGCTTAATGCAGCTTGAGAGAGCCAAGTCTGATTTATGGGAATTGTGGGGAGAATTTAGGTGAAATAATGTTTGCAAAACTGTAATCAAAATTATGAAAATTGAGAAAATTGTGTATAGTGAATTGGGGTTCAAATGGTAGTAACGGTCTCAGGGACCTTTGGTGGTGCCGGTACACCAAAAAGACAAGTCTTGAGAAACGCCATCTGCGATCTAAGGTCTTCACGACCTAAGTCCTTCCGATATGCTACCGAATCCTACCTCCACCTCCACGAAGATGTTGACTTTACATCGGGTGGCCCCTGGATGCTCTTGTCTATACAAGAGTAACTGACGGAAGAGGGTGAAAGGCGAGTGTTTCGCGCCTCAAAACGAAACAATTACCGGACTGGTCCCAGGTTGGGGGTTGGGCGGCAGGCTGACAACCTTCCACCGTAAAAACCCACCCGTCACGAAACCTCAAAGCAGGCTTCGGACAGAACGGACCCAACGGCAACGACCCAGCCATCGAAATATGGAATTTGATTTTGGAACTTGGAATGTCAGAACGCTCAACAGGACGGGCGCTCTGCGTTCGCTTTTACTACTACTGGAAAAATACGGCATAGCAATCACCGCTCTACAGGAAACCAAATGGACTCACAGTGGCATAATGGACCTCAGAAACCACACGATACTCTCCAGCGGTTCGTCGAATGGAAGAAGAGAGTTTGGAGTTGCCTTCCTAGTAGAAAAGAAAATGAAATCACTGATACTGGACTTCAAGCCAGTAAATAATAGAATATGTACGTTTCGGATGAAGACAAGACTACATAACATTAGTCTCATAAAGGTCCATGCGCCCACAGAAGATAAGACGGATGAGGAAAAAGAGGAATTCTACCAGGAGCTAACATATGCCATCAGATTAATACCGTCAAACGATATTAAAATGTTGCTTGGAGACATGAACGCCAAAGTAGGAAAAGAAAAGGACTTCCTAGGAGTCATAGGAAAGCACAGCTTACATAACGCTACCAATGACAACGGTAGTAGATTGATAGATCTCGCTAGCTCGAACTCAATGGTAGTAAGTTCAACAATGTTCCCACATAAAAATATTCATAAGATGACGTGGCAGTCACCAGACAGGGTTACATATAATCAAATAGACCACGTCCTAATTGAGAGAAGAGGGGCCACGAGTATACTGGATGTGAGAACTATGAGGGGAGCGTGCTGTGGCTCGGACCACTATCTTGTCAAAGTGAAATTTAGAGCCCGGATAACGACCAAAACCCACAGAGGGCAAACACATTTAAGGTACGATATAGACAAGCTAAAACTTGAAGAAAGAAGAGATGCCTATCAGAATGCTATCATACAAAAGCTGAGCCTGAAATCAACAGCAAATGGGAAAAACTAAAACACAGCGTACAGGAGGCAGCAGAAGAGTCCCTAGGCTGGGCCCCCAGACATACTAGAATTGACTGGTTTGATCAGGATTATAGAGCTGCAATAGATGAACGAAACCAGGAATAAACGAAGACTCACAGGCGAATGCAATGGTAATCCCTCAAGATAGTATTCCAATAGAACCACCAACACTGGATAAGGTACGGGAAGCTGTGCAAAGACAAAAAAGCAAAAAATCCATCGATGAAATCGCAGCTGAGCTACTAAAGGACGGAGGACCGCAACTCTTAAGAAACTTATACGAACTCATATGCAACATCTGGGAGGAAGAAGTTATACCAGATGACTGGGAGAAAGCGATTATATGTCCAATCTACAAGAAGGGAGATAAATTAACTTGTAAACTAGTGGGATGTTGTGCCTAGAGACTAGCGATTAATTACGCTTTTTCATGATATTCTTTCTGTTGAATAACACTTCAGACTTGGTGACAATATATTAAGTGGAGATTGATCCGCACTCACTTCCAATCCGCCGGATCTGGGAATCGAGGCCAATAATTCGAATGTGTCAAATTGAAAAAAAAAAAAAAAAAAAAAAAACACATCACATATGTAAACATATAACGAATCTAAACATTTTTCTTTGGATTGGAGGCAAATGTAATGTGATGCACTTTGCACAACTGAATTAGGTGATTATATGATGATTTATAGTAGTATAATAAACTAAGCCTGCGTTGATGGTAAAATCTCAAAGCGGCGACTAATTAAAACCTTTAGTACATATTCAATTGCGAGCTATAACTCAATCTATAATAAGCTCAATAAGCCAAATCCGTTCTTAACTAAAACTTTTATTTCACGTTGCATTGATTTAATTATTGTCATAATGGTGTATCCTAGTTTGGCCATGGAGATTCATAAGTATTACACTGAGCAACGCTATATACATATAATTAATCTTGAAAAGTTTTTGTTAAAGGCTTATGTAGGTTATAAGTTGTGAGACTTTGCGTAATCTAAAACTTAACAAAGTATTTAAGAAACACTACAATAAATCATCATAGCTTAAAAAAAAAGGAAATCAAATGTAAACAATAAAATTCTTTGATTCTTCACCCACGTCATGGTATATAGTATATTTCTTTATTCAATATAAACAATAGTTTTTGAGCTGCAAATAAAAACTATATGCCATAATTTCGTTATCATCGGTTTTTGTTCTGGAAGCAAATTTAGAGACGTATTCATGTCAAAAACTTGTTTCATATGAAACAAAATCCCCGAAGGAAATTAAAAAAAAAAATTATGACGAAAAAAAGCACCGCGCGAGCCGAAGAATCGAACTCGCAGTCCCACAGAGTTCCCAGACGACGGTACTTCTCCTTAGCCCTTCGCGCCATGGCTGATACTATCGGTGGTTGACTAATATGTTAATAAATCATTTCAGAAAGAAGAAAAAGAGAAAAAGAAAACAATCTGCCCCGACCGACCAGGTTCGAACCTGCACAACGCTACCCGCCGCTGGATCTAGGATCCAACGCGCTACGCACTCTCCCACCGGCCTTCTACCAGTTTTGCAACAATAAAGTAATTTGTTCGGTGCCTATGAAATGTTTAGGTTGAACTAATTTTAACAGTTTTTATGCCTAATTTCGAACTCCGTCATCAGAATTTCGAAAAAATTTAAGGGGACCACCTTGGGAAACTCCCCCTTCAAATGAACCAAGAAAAATCAAAAAAAGTTATTGGATTACAAAGTTATGCATGAACAGGACTACAAAATACCTACACGTCGAATTGAGTAACCTCCTCTTTTTTGGAAGTCGCTTAAAAAATAGCACGCCACCATCACCAAGAATCGAACCCTGGCCCTTTCGCACCCCGATCTAGCGCCTTCCCATTACTCCAAACGCTTACTTGTAGGAATGTGGCAATAAACATATTTATTCATGCTTACGTAAAAAGGTACATTCCAATGCTAGATATGTATAAAGTTTCGAAGGAAGTAAACAACTGAATTATGACAACAGATTTTCTATTATTTATGAAATGTTTTTTGTATATTTTATGGAAATTGATAATCACAGGTAAAACGAAGAGTAATGTAATATTGCCATAGATGGTGTTCACTATTCTTTGTCATAGATGGGGTGCAATTAAAATATATCAATTCTTTCAAATTCTTGGCGGGTAATTATTGTATAATTCTTTCAGCAGCATCTCCATGAAAGATGCTAGCGTTAGTTTTTCAAGTTATTTGTTTGAATGTTTTCGCGATTCTTCACAATCTCCATTTAATATATTGTCTGAAGTGTTATTCAACAGAAAGAATACCAAGAAAAAGCGTAATTAGTGGCTAGTCTCTAGGCACAACATCCCACTTTTGTTTTGTTATTCTGAAGAGATACATACAAATTTAGTTAATAAAAACTTAAAAATATGCTTTCAAACAAAGGGCTGCAAAAATTTTTAGAAATGGGGCAAATCGTTTGTAAAATTTTTGTAAAATATTAAAAATTCTGAAAAAAATCACTTCCTTATATTGATGGACTATAAGGACGGTCTTAAATACATCGTTCGTGCAATTAAATTTATAAATTTTCATTCATTTCAGTAAGCGTTTATATGCCCTGGTAAAAATTAGATATCTACTTTTCGTTTTATATCTACTGACACTCACTAATAATTTTAATAACTGCGATTATCCATTTTTCATAAACCTACCAAATGTTTCGTTTATCATACATATTTTTTGTGACAAATCCACAGCGAAGTTCGATAAAATTAAATTTTTGTTTTGGCCTACAGCACCACCTACATGACTATAAACTAATAAAATGAGCAGCATATACTATAAAATATGCATATAAACAAATAAATACTTTATATTATTTCCGCGAAATTTCTTAATGATTTATAAAGCCGCCGAAGAGCCATAAAAAATCAAGAAAATGATTTTTTTACACTTTTAATTAAGTAAATGTTTATGTTCTCCTGAGTCTCATTATTAAATAATATAATTTAGTGAGAAATATAATCAAAACATGTTACGCCGAAGTAAAAAAAAATTGTATTTCACCATTTTGCGGCCGGGGATTGAACTTGGTTCCCCTGGGATAGGATTCCAGCGCCTTACCTCTAGGCTACCGATATATGGACTTTATTAGAAATCTCTTTTTTGTTGTTTAAATATACTTCTGGTTGAAATTTCCAGACCATTTTTTCAGTTTTTGGTCTTTTGACCAAGAGCTACATTTTGAGATATGGCCCAAGTTTGTAGCGGCAGTACTTTCAGAGATGAAAGAAGGTCACAGACGGACAGACGGACAGAGCCTCTGTATAAGCTTCTTTTTTTGAAAAAGCTAAAAATTGTCTCGTGCTGTACCGTTTATAATCAAACTGAGTAAATCTGTCTCTTTGTTCTGTGCCGAAACTGTAATTTTCTGTTTTTTGCTGTGTTAAGTGAAGTTATTATAATTAAACAATTAAATTCCGAATTTTCATCAATATTAAATAAATAATTCATAACGAACTGAAAAGTGAAAAAATCAATAAATTTGTGACGTGTTTTGGCATGCGAGTGAAGGTGTCATCAACTCCCGCACCGACAGTGACCGAACTGACTGACTGCACAAGTAAGTAAGTTCTTTCCTTCTTCCCACATCCCGATCTCGGCACCGCCGGCGTCAGTGCCAGTATCGGTCAGGGGTCAGCTGACGGGATTCTCCTTACGTTAGGAGGCATAACACTCCAGCAAGGAGTATCCCGATAGCCCCGATGGTCATGACAATGGCAGTGCCGGTTACGACGGAGGTTGACCTTGTGCATACTAAGCCTCGATACAAAAATTTTTGTATTGACTCCACTAACATCCGTGGGCTGCAAGTGAATTTCTATTCGGTGATGTGCCATCTCTGTGTTTTTTCTCCCCCAATCTTCGCACTAAGTGAAACCCAAATATTACCTAACGATGATTTAGATCGTTTCCAGGTTTCTGGGTACACATAAGTGCACAACCTCTCCCCTCATAGGGGAATCGCCATTTATATTAGGAGAGACGTAGCCCTCCAGAAGGTGTACAATAATACAACTCCTGATTTCAACCATCTCGGTCTTAAAATTTTACTTCCAAAGCACGTCATTTTCTTCTGTTTTCTATACAGGAGTCCTAATATCAGTAATGAAGCTTCCTCTTTAGCATTTGACGCTATCTCTGAACGTGTCTCCGGTTTTTTATCCTCCCATCCGGACTGTGAGATTGCGGGTGATTTCAACGTTCACAACGTAAATTGGCAGAATTACTCAAATGTCACCAATGTTTCTGGCAGGGATGCCGAGCTCTTTGCTGAGACAAATAACCTATACCAAATTGTCAACGGTCCTGACACTGCAGATCAAGGACGCTACCTCCTTGATCTTTTTCTTACCTCGCACCCAACAAAATACTCCGTCGAAATTGACTCTCCTCTGGGCAACTCAGATCACTGTCTAATTAGCGCCCACTTCCCATATCGATCTCCTACCCCAATTACGCCAGCTCCTAGGAGAACCGTTTGGCATTATGGGAAGGCCAACTGGTGGGGGCTGATTCGTTTTTTTCAACCTACTGACTGGGATCTATGTTTCCAGAACCGCGATGTCAACTTTGCCGCCCTCTGCATTACCATACACCATACCTATACCATGTATATTGGCTGGTATGCCCTGAGCGGCATTCCTCCAAATCCATAAAGCCTAGGCAGCATGGATGGTTTAATCGGGAATGCATGAATGCAATTAAAACTAAAGAAGCCGCTTACAGAGAGTGCAGACATTCACCGAGCGAACTATCTAGACGTGAGTACATCAGGTTGAGAAATTCCTGTAAATCCACCATCAGAAAAGTCAAGGAATTACTATCCCGACTCCTGGAAACTGGCCCATGTTCAGCCCATACCAAAAAAATGTGACGCTAGTGACCCCGCTAACCACCGCCCAATAGCAATTACTTCTATTCTCTCCAAAGTGATGGAGACAATAATAAACAAGAGGCTTTTGAGATATCTTGAACACCACAAAATATTAAATGACAAACAGTACGGCTTTAGGCCAAAAAGATCTACTGGCGACCTCCTTGTTTGCCTAACTGAACACCTCAACCAAACCATTTGGTGCATCTGGCCTGGTTGCTGTAGATATCTCCAAGGCTTTTGACAGAGTGTGGCACCCCGCTCTGTTAACTAAACTCCAGGCTATTGGTATTGACTTCGTTCTAAGGAACTGGATTAAGAGCTTCCTTTCTGGCCGTTCAATCAAGGTAGTATTGGATGGCGTCGAATCCGACCCCCACACCATCTCCGCAGGTGTTCCCCAGGGCTCAATTCTATCACCAGCTCACTTCCTAACTTTTATAAATGACCTGCTCTCAATCCCTTCCAACCCACTCCACTGCTTTGCCGACGACAGTACACTACGGTACTCCTATGGCTTTGATACTGTAGGACAAGCACGCGCCAGACCTTGTCTGCATTATCGCAATCTCATGTCCATTTCAATCAACAGGGACATCGAACGAATTCTTGAATGGGGCCGCAAGAACCGTGTCGAATTCAATGCATCAAAAACGAAGTACTGTCTCATCTCCAATAAAACCTGCACCGACCCTCCTTCTATTTCAGTGGACAATAAAAACCTAACGGCAGAACCGTCTTTAAACATCCTAGGCATAACACTATCCGAAGATCTGCGGTGGAATAACCACATATTCCAAATCGCTAAACAAGCATCGCAATGCCTGGGATTCCTTAAAAGACGCAAATTCCTCCTTCAGCCGTCGGCCAGGGCTACAATCTACAAGTCCTACATTCGTCCCCGCCTCGAATACAACTCGTATATTTGGGCTGGGGCCCCGAGAACCACCTTAGCCTGGCTGGACAAGGTGCAAAGTCGCGCTCTCAAACTTATTGGCGATAGCGCCATTTGCTCCTCAATTGACTCATTAAGCCACCGTAGGAATGTAACAGCCCTTGCAAAATTTTACCGATTTTACCACAACGATTGCTCTACTGAAATAAGTAACCTCATGCCCCCACGGCAACTTTTCTCCCGCAACGCTAGGCTTGCCCGCTCGGCTCACCCTTATAGTCTACAGCCCTTATCTTCGCGCACACTCCGATTTAGAAATTCGTTTATAACAAGAACAACGCGACTGTGGAATAACTTACCTCAGTCAATATTCCCGAACTCATACAACACCCAAGAGTTCAAGCGCAAGGTTCACCACCATCTCCTCCAACACCCACCCGACTCCCCCTAATCTATCCTATCTTTCTCTCTATCCTTCGAGCTAAGCTTACTACTAGACATTGCACCATGACGTGTACGACATGACGGACTAGTAGCACAAAGGATGACACCTAAGCTTAGACTATCATATAAAAAAAAAGGTAGAGCGAGATTGTCTCTCGGCGCCCTTTGTCAACGCTTTCACAACATCATATAAATTGGACTTCAGTTTATTTTCTGTATATGTAAGAAATCTGTGATTTCAAAATAATTGTTATTTTTTAAATTTGTGTCTGACCTTTTATTTGGGCTAATCTTGGAAACGGCTAATTCGATAGCGACAGGACCGAAAACTTGAACCGATAATCAAAAGAGAGCCTGATAGAGTGAATTTTTTTTATCATTCGAATTGTAGGCCTCAAACATCTACGTTTACCTTAGTGAATCGGGCTCGTACTATAGACAACTCTTTTCTTTATGGTCAGATTTTCGTGGATAGCGTTACCGTATACGATCAATATTTACCTATTTAAATAGAGGACTTCAATTGAAATAAGAAAAAAAGTTTTCACTCTATCAGAAATATACTTTTTCCGACTTTTTTCGGTTTTCGAAATGGAGACCTGCTTCCATTTTTTGAAAGCCGCCGCTCGGGCTATGAAGGATTTTTATTGGTTCTAATAGGTACGTTGTCTTTCCGTCTGGCTAATCTTAGTTTGATGGGTTTTTGGCGAGCTATATTTTTTTAGACATAGTTTAGGCTCCTTTTTCACTCGGTAAAACAGTTATTTAATTGACCGAGACAGACAAGCCGTTATGGGGTGGGTATAGGTCAATACTAAAGGATTGCGTATTGATTGTGTAGTAGGCAGAAATAATCGAACTGCAAGATATTGCTCTTTCAATAGACGGGTATACTATTGATCAATGGGTCAGAGATTATATCGAAAAACGCATTAAACCTAAGTTAAACAAATGAACAAAAAGAAGTCTACCAACGCATCATCAACTGTATCAATATGGGTGTAAGTAGTGCATATATTTTAGGAGCACCACGCGGCATTGGCACTGGGTAGTACCGATAGACCCCCTAGAACAGTTTTTCTCCAAATATTTCCAGGAATCACCCGTTATCGGTTTAGCATTTAAGTCTGAAACACCCAATATATTAGGGGTCAAATCAGTGTAAATAGTGTCGTCACTATAAAAACATACCATACACATTTTTAATGTTTTCGAAGTTCATTTCAAGCCGATTTTAGGAACCCTAAAGTGTGAATTTATGAGCTGAGCGCAAATTTTGCAAAATTATTTACCTTTGGCAAAATAGGAATATCTTATGGGCGTCACGCAAAATCTACTGGGACTAGATTGCGAGCGAAAGCTAGTCTTAAATAAATAAAAACAACCAAATTTTCAAAATCTACCTTTTATTGTCTTTCGCGTTTTTTAGGCGCCCCTTGCCTCTTGGCGCCTGGAGCGACCGCTCCGCTCGCTCTATCCTAGGGCCGGCGCTGGTACCAGACAACCAGGTGAAGACCAGACTTACGCGGACACCCTATTATTAATCGGTTAAGCTGGCGGGATTCTTTATTAGGGCTACCTTTGAGGACATATGAGTCTTTTAAATCTTCAAAACGGCGATATCTCATGAATGGCAATTCGTACGGGAATAATCGGAACTAAAGAAAAATCTCAGACCCAGGATTAAAATGAATTATTACATCTTCTTGCGACAAAATATTTAGCAGAGAAACCAAGGACATGTGATGGGGATTCTCCCAAAAATATCTCAACATTAATCATTTCAATTTTACATTTAACAATAAAAGGTTAAAGACCTGCGAGTTTTTAGATATGTATGGAGAATTGTTTTTAAAGAACAAAACACAAAAATTTAATAACACAGAATGAGTTGACAAATCTTTTGCTAATTATTAATTAACTCGTTCTTTCCGGTTTTTTTATTTTGCTGGCTGGACTTCATCAGCGAAGAGATGACGTTTTATTTTGATTGTCTGTTGTTGATATTTTTTCTTATAATCAGTAAAAAAAAATTACGTTCGCTGTAACTTTTCAATCAATAATTATTTATTATGTTGTGAAATTACAAAACTTGAAACAAGTCCAACTTTCATCCTTACCGACAACAGCTTCAACTTTATTCCTTATCACGTGCCACTCAAAATTCGCTATCATCAAAATGAACAAATACCGCTCGTATACCGCTCAACCTTAGTAGTATTATTCGGCGACTCGACTTATTTAGCATCTTCTTGATTTTAGAATATTCTAAAGTTCAGTTCGAAACCCGTTTCGGAGCTTACAGTCTCCGCGCAAATATTATCATATTGACGCCGGAAATATCAGAGAATTGAAGAATGTCAAATCTTGGCTTTAAAGGTGATGGCAGCTAATTTTTTTAATCACGTGGAAAAATATAGATTAGTAATCATCTGTAAAGGAAAGCACCGGTGACTTTCATCACATCACATCACATTGCTCGAGGTAAAAGCCCAGAATTTGAATGTTTCATTAAGATGGCTATGAGTCAAGTTAATAACGTACCTTGAGGGAAAGTACAGGTAATCATTTCTAGCCTTCATTGTGGTTTGTGCACCAAAACGCCGATCTTGTAAAAATACCACCGAAATAAAAGAAAAACGGAAACTCATAAATTAACACATTTTTAAATATTCTGAATTCACTAACGCTACGGCCGTAAAATACCAGTGAGGAGTTTGGGGAAATACACAAAGGTAATATTGCGAAATGATGCATCAAATTTCCCTCCAATCAAAGGTTTATTCTCGTCATATTGCAATCGATTAAGAAATTTCATGAAAAGCATATTGCAACATAAGACATATTGGACTGCGGCTTTGTACTCTTTCAGTCACCATTTTGTAGCATGGCCGACTTCTTTTTGGAAAATGCTTCGGAAATGATCTTCATGCAAATCAAGCAAAAAGGCCGTTCAAATTTTATAAGCTTTGACCATTTGCCAATTTTTTGACATAATTGAGTATAATGTTCATTTGAGTAGGAGAATGTCATCATCATTTCAAGAATATCAAGATCAATATTCATTCTTTTGGTCTTGATCGATGGATTAGTGGTGACGATGCTAAATCCAAATGTAGGGTGAAGAATAGGGTGCACACCCAATGTCATCATGTGGAGGATGTCAGTCGCACTGTTGCCAACAATTTCCTTTGCGCACTAGGTGCAACCATGTATGCAATTGCTTTATCTTGGTAAGATGCACAATTTTTTATTTTTTTTATGTGGCAGTGCTAAGCTCAGGTATCACCCTTTGTACTACCAGTCCGTCATGTCGTTTGTCACGTCTTGGTGTAATGTCACGGGGGAATAGGTTAAGGGTTATGGGCGTTCGAAGGGGTGTTAAAGAAGGTGGCGAAAGGGGGAGTTACAGGTAGAGGGAATGAGACGAGTGGGCTTATCTGGTATTGCGGTTATAAGATTGCCGTGGAGGCAGGAGAGCGTTTATTCCGGAGGAACAGTCACTACGATAGTAGCGATAAAATTTTGTCAGTGCTGCTACATTCCTATGGTGGCTCAAGGAGTCGATGGTGGAGCAGGCGGTGTCGTCATCAATTAACTTGAGTGCCCTTTTTTGCACCTTATCTAACCATGCCAAGGTGGTTATTGGGGCGCCGCCCCAAACGAGGGAGTTATATTCGAGAAGAGGCCAAATGTAGGATTTATAAATAACAGCACGGGCCGATGGCTGGAGGAGGAGCTTGCACCTCTTAAGAAATCCCAAGCACTGAGATGCTTGTTTGGCGATTTGGAATATGTGGTCATTCCATCGCAAGTCTTTGGCTAATGTCACGCCTAAGATGTGAAGGGATGGGTCGGCCATTAGTTCAACTTCACCCACTGTCAAGGATGGTGAGGTGTTGAACTTTATTTTTGAAATAAGACAGTACTTCGATTTGGTGGAGTTGAGTTCGACCCGATTCTTCTTTCCCCACTCTAGAATGAGATTAATGTCGTTATTAATAGAATTGGACATTAGTTCACGATCATCAAAACAGGATCTTACATGAGTCTGTCAGGAGATTGAATGTAGGTCATTTGGAGGAGATTGAATGTAGGTAATTTATAAAGATAAGAAATAGGGCCGGTGATAAAATTGACCCTTAGGGGACCCCCGCAGAGATAGGGTGGGTTCAGATTTGACGCCATCCAAAACTACCTTAATTGAGGAGGAAACTCTCAATCCACTTCTGTAAAAGTGAGTCGATTCCAATAGCTTTAAGTTTAGCTAACAACGCTAAGTGCCAAACTCTATCAAAAGCCTTGGAGATATCCAAAGCAACCAAACTAGATTCACCAGATCCATGCAAACTTGGACTGAGGTGTTCTGTAAGACAGACTAAAAGATCACCAGTGGATCTTTTTTGTCGGAAGCCATACTCTCTGTCGTTTATGAGCAGGTTGGATTTTAGATATCCTATAAGTTTTTGTTGATTATCGTCTTTGTTTTGGAGAGAATAGAAGTAATTGCTATTAGACGGTAGTTGGAGAGAAGGCTGGAGTCACTTTTTTTCGGTATTGGCTGAACATGGGCAAGTTTCGTGTGCAAAATTTAAAGCTGATCGGTCATATGGAAGTGGGTCAAAATCAATTTTCAAGATTTGTCTACATACATACATCCATACATACATACAGGTAGAGTTAATATATAGTGTATATAAATAGCCTAAAACATGCCCGTTAAAATACTGAATCTTTTAGTGAAAGTCCTATGCCGTTTCCGAGATTAGCCCGGACAAACAGACAGACAGACAAAAATTTTAAAAATACGTGATTTCGTTTTAAAATCATGTAAATAACCTTCATGTAAATAAACACAATTATTGTGAAATCACAGACAGGCACTCCGATTATATTTATATATAGATAGATTATTATATAGTCCTGTTCGATCCATTTCGTTAATTTTTATACGTTTTCCAGATTTTTGACTTACATTGCTACACTGAACAGACGAACGGCCTATATTTATTCATCTGCCATCTGGGTGACTTTTTTGCTATATTTGAAATGTTTGCGACTTGCATGTAAGGTAATTTTAAAACACCTCATTTACATGTTTTTAAAAACCCCTAGTGACAAATCAAATCATACATAAAAAACCCACCTCTTGCATTTATATGTTAATATGCAAGAATTAATTGATGCAAAGGTTCGTTGAGAAATGTTTTGCACGGCGTCACCAAAGCTAAACTTGTATAAATGAAATCTGCTGTACATATGGGTAATTTCGCGTTACCGTTTCGCGTCGGGAGGAGTATCTCAATTTTTTCTCTGAGTCGCGACAACCCTGAAACCGATATCAGTCGATAGGTTGAGGTCCAGGAAAGTCATTTTCTCACGTGAACAATAATTTTGAGGTAAGGTATTTTTCCGGTGGAGGATAGAAGGGTTAATAAATTGAACTGAATATCTTTCCACTCAATATAGTTGAAGAAAAATTGCCACAGAAATGACCTCTCAGCTCCAAATGCCGAGTTTTCAATTGGCTAGTAAAACGACGCAAAATGTAGGTATAACATGACCCAACTAAACTTGAATGTTTCTCTTTCTGTGTTTTATCTGTGAATCTTTGAAAATGGTCATGTTTTTTGCTGTTTTCAAAGGTTTTTCTGTAATGCATTTCAATGGTTTTTCTGTAACGCCCCCTAGTTTTTGACGATACCTACCATCGAAAATCGAGTTGTCTAGCACACAATGGTTGGTTTTTAAGTGGAGTGTAGGTTGGCAGAGGGCGTGTAAGTGCCGCGACCTTGCCTCTCAAGTCACATTCCTTTGAAAATATCCCTTTTTTTTCAATGATTTTGTTGTAATGAAGAGCATTGCCCGGAAGCAACTTTCCGACCGTACCCATGATCAAAAAGCAAGGCAGAGGGTATGAAACAGTAGATTTTTGAACGCGAAAGTAGTTGATAGACATAGTTGATATCTGACGATAACTACCATTGAAAAGTGACAGAGACAGACAAAAGTGAAAACTGCCATCATGTACCCTGAATATCGCTGTCCGATTTGGTGAATAATTTAAAATAACCTTACGAGTGATACTTCCCATTCAGATAAAAAGCACGCCCTCTACAACTTATTATCCACTTAAAAACCTACAATTATGTTCCAGGTGACTCGCTTTTCGATGGTAGGTATCCAGTGGCGGTTCTAGAGATATTTCAATAATGGATATTTCAAAGGAATGTAACTTATGAGGCAAGGTCGCGACACTTGGACGTCCTCTGTCAACCTATTCTCTTCTTAAAAACCTACCATTGTGCGATAGACAACTCGATTTTCGATGGTAGGTATCGTTAGCAAGTTGATTCCGGGCTCCCTTGCCACCCCAGAAAAACAGATGAAAAGACTAAAAAAATGTGCATTTTAGAAGTGATGTAGTTCGAAAGCAGATGAAGCGATAGTCGCGCGCCCTCTACCAACTTCTCCTACATTCAATAATCTATAATATCACACCCTCTGTCCTGTTTTTTGAACATAGGTACGGTCAAAAAATCGCTTCGAGGAGATGCTCTTCATTACAAGGAAATCTTTAAAAGCAGGTAAAATATAAGAATTTTCAAAGGAGTTTTGGCACTTCTAATTTTATTGCGGCAAAGCTTCAATGAAACTTTCAGAACCTCAAAAAAACTAAAAAGAAAAAAAAGTGCCGAGCTATTTTTGATTGCGAGCGTTTTTTCAAAAACAATAAAAAACTTTAGGCGATTTTTGCGATTTATCGATTTGGCTCGACTTTCTCCCCATCTAATCACTAGTGAGGTTTTTCAAATTTTAAAAAATCTCTAGTATTTACATAACCACAGCAAATCGGGCCGGTCGTGTGAAAGATTTTATTTGAGATAACTTATAATTTAGACTTCTTCGTCTTCTTCTTCTTTTTTCTTTAACGGCTCTACAACCGGGATCCGGTCCTGGCCGATTCATTACGCTAAAATTCAGCGTATGAAGGCATACAATATTCTAAAGGCCTTTTTGCGAGACAGTTCTACTTGGTTCGTACGCTACAGTATTCGCGGGGTCGCGCGTTTGACTGGCCGTTGGCGGCTTAGCAATCACGGGGCTACTATGCTACTTTCTGGAGTTTGTGTAGGATTTAGTCATATCTTAAGGCTCCAATTTACACATTGGACGCCGGCAGGCCATGGCCTGAAAGTTTTCGCCTTGAGGCCAAACATTACCACACGTGCGCCTACCGCCAACTGTATGGGGCCTGCAGTCCAAGAAAACTGACAAAAATTTTTACATGTTTGGCCATTTATCTTCTGTTTGTGCCTGAAGATCTAAACTTCTATTCACTCTCAAGCCGTAAAAATACGGCACGAACTCACGCCGTATCCACATGGAAAGGAAATCAAGGCGCGAGCTAGGCGCGAAAACCATCCACACTCGGGTTCGCGTGTGTTCACGGCGTGAGTCTAGAGCCGCCTTGAAGTTTTCGTTGAGGGCATTAACATTTTTGCACTTGAATTAATAACCTGCTATACTAAGCTGTCGTCTTCACATGTGTGTCTGTAGGAAATCACGACTTCACCTGCATGCCACGGCCTGTCAGATGGATACCTGAAGTATCATCCCTCAGTCAAAATAAGTAATCTGTGGCCTTCATCGGCCCGTGTCGGCCGCCTGGCTTGTAAGGGAATGAGGGTCTTTAGTGGAGAAACATGTTTTACTTAATTTAGCCTAGTGTTCTCGCAATTTTACACTGTTTCTGAAAAAAAAAAGTTACGTGATATTTGCCGAGACGGCTCGACCCCCTCCCCCAAAATGCCGCACATAATTAATGGACGACCCCTTAGCAATTATTTTTTACAAAATATGAACAAAAATTTTAAACTTACATTAACCTATGAAGTGTAAATAAGCAAGAGATTTAACGGGTTTCTTTTCTTTTTCGAACAAACGCTCGCAATCGAAAATAGCTCGACATATTTTTTTCTTTTTAGTTTTATTGAGTTTCTGAAAGTTTAATTTAAGGGTTGCCGCAATTAAATCAGAAGTGCCAAAACTTTTGGGTTAGACTGAGTTCAGGCGAGCCGTGAGGCAGGTCGCTTTTCGATGGTAGGTATCGACAAAAACTAGCTGGTGGAGGATACTCTGCATTTCAGTAAAATCGTCGAAAACACTCAAAAAATGTACATTTTCAAAAGGATATAACTTGAGAGACAAAGAAGCGGCACTCGAGCGGTTTTCATCGGCTGATTCTTTGATCAATAATTTCATCTATAGTAAAAATTATTTCAAAGATAGGTATTCGCAAAAAATTCGTTTATTCGCCAAAATCTATCATTCAAAAAAAACCCGAGGTAGAAACAAACATAGGTATCCGAGAAACACCCCAGTTTACGAGGGCGGAACTGTTAGGCGAAATTACCCATATGTGAAGAGCTTTTTTTCAAAGTCAATAATAGTCAACACTGCTCATTTAATGATAGTCCTACAACTAACCATGAAAGATTGGGAACAATGTTTCTAAAAGGGATAAAACAAAAAATTCACGAATGCATCCTTCAATTACAATATCTAGGATTTATTTGTAGGGAAAAAACACAATAACATGGAATTTGTTACAAGTTAACTCTATTTTATCAATGCTGTTGTCAAGCGCAAGTAATTTCAATTTGTTGTCAATTTGTCATTCCAACGTCAAAGTGGAAGTGCAACTCTGGAGCCCTTTTATCGCACAGTTTGTATGCTTACAATTATAAAAGCATACAAATTTCTGTGCGTTAAAAGAGCTGCACTTCCACTTTGACTTTGTAGTGTAAATCGCGCTTTAAAATTAGAAAATGTTATTTTTAATTTTTAATTGTGCACAACATAATAGAACTTCCCAACTTCCACATCCAGATAAATTCACTTAATTGGCAATAACAACTCTTGAAATTATGATAAATGGCGTACATTCAGAAACACCTTTTAATCGATCAAAGGGAATTTTAAATTTTTTACCTTTTCAAAGAATCATAGTCGATTAATCGCTAATGCTATTCACAGGTAGACTACATAAATTAGTTCCTTTGAATGGGTTGGAATTTACAATAAATATGTTCGTATTGGGCTATTACCAAGATTTTTGAAGATGATGAATGTTGCATAATTGAGATGATTAAAATTCCTCCAATTTTTAAATTGAGTCTTTTGGGTGTGGAAAAATATGATGAAACTGTCATCTGTATTATGATTTTAACTGATTGCCTTCAGTGCATGTCTGACTTTTAAAGAGAATTGTTGGTTTTTTCACTCAACCCAAAGGAAGTTGACAGAATTAATTTAAGCACACTTCCGAGGCACAACCATGCATGCGTAAAGGAAGCCTATGGTGGCCTCTAATGGTCTTAAGATGGCTTAAGATGCTTCGTCAAATTCTCTTAAGACTGGCTAATATTCTGGAAAAATGTAATGAATCTTAAGCTTAGCTATAAAGCTTACGACTTTCGACCTGGGACCTGTGTTTCAACTCTGCCACTTCCAAGTCACCAGCAAATCCAACCTCAAGAAAATCAAATCGTCATTTAAAACATGTTAAGAAATAATCTTTTTAATGACAGCAAAAACTTCTGGTCCATCAACAAGAAGTTTACTACGTCCACTTCATCAATCTGGAAAGGTGTTAATAGACAAAAATTTCAGACCGAATGTTATTGTTTTCAGTCCGACACTGCTATGCCACCCAGTGGCCCAAACTGTTACGCACTGCCAACCTAGAGGGTCTTTTTCCATATTTGCCCAGGAAAATGGGTGCATTAAAGAACTTGTTGCAACCATATCGCCTGGTGCTGGCGATGCTCACTACTTCTTCTCCTTTTAATAGCTCTACCACCGGAATTTGGCCAAGGCCGCTATTCAATTGTTTTCTACACCGGTCCCGATTCTGAGCCGATGTTATCCAGTTTGGTATCTCTAAGCTCTGGAGTCCTGGTCTTCGCCTCCCTCACTGTCGCACCCCATAGATTCTACCGCAACAAACTGGCTTACCGGAGCCTACCGAGGTTTGTTTTCTTCTCAACATCTATGTCACGATAGCGCTCCTACATTTCGTAAATGTACGGTTACGGTACGGCACGTCATGCCTGGTTCGGGGTTGTCTAATGACGTCGAAGCCCAGCATCTCGTCTCATGTTCTAACGCATGGCAGTGGGTGTTTCATTGCGTAGTGTACGTGTTGATTCGTGTCTATTTTTGCGAATACACCTTTGCAATACGATCTCAGAGCACCAAACCTACATACAAGATTGTCATCCCAGTCGAAATTGGCTCTCCAGTACGTTTCCAAAAAGGTGGCGGAGTTTACCTATATTTATGGTATATTTGGTTGCGAGTGGCTTTATAACGAGATTATTGCCTGCAACGATCAATTTCTTAGTTGTTATCATCTGTGTAAAAAACCGTCGTCCATTGCCCTTATTGTTCTCATGGAACTACTTTGGTGTTCAGATCTCCCAAGATGATTTTTCGCCATACCTGTTACAGGCATTAAGTTCTCGTTCAACTACTTCTAGGAATTCTTTTCGTTCATTGTCTGTGGAGGGATCTGTAGGTGCGCGGACGTTCGTGATAATGGAAGGTTTCATCCTTTTGCTGAGCACAAAACTTACTCCGAGAATATGGTGACTTGAATGACAACTGTTTGATCGAATAAAGGCCGTCGTAATGCGAAAAATACCGCACGCGATTTTTTTTATAAAATACTTTTATATATTTTTATGAGCTTAAATTCAAAATGGCGTCATCGCCATCCTTATGCTAAACTTACAGTAAAGGGAAACGCGTTTGATTCTATATCTTAGAAACTATGCATTTTACGACAAAAATGTATATAACCTTATTTTAGAGAAATAAGTGATTTAACTTTTTTGTTCAGAAAGTTTTTTTTAAAGTGAATATGAATATGAGTTATAGTGCCTCAAACTTCATATATCACTTTCTTTGTACTATATTCCGTTAATGGTTAACTCTACATGAAAAAATCCTTCCTAAAACATATAGAACCCACGATTATCTATAATTTAGTTATTATTATTTTTTTTGTAGGGCTGATATTGCACGAGTTATAATGCTTTAAGTGTCGAAGAACGTAAATTCAAAAGTAGAATTTTGCCAATATCTTTTTAATTACACGTTTTATTGCAAAACTGATTAAAATGTTTTTTGTGTGGGCCCGGGACAATTCATCCTAGTTTATCCCTTTTTGTGGCCGGCCTGTTGCTTGTACGACCACAGAACACAGATCTCAAGCAAGCACGTATTCCAAAATCATCTACAAATACGATAAGAAACTTTGCGTTTAGGATGTAAAATGGTTTTATTCTTTCTTATTCAATTTACAGAAATATAAAGATCGCCAAAGATGTTTCACATCTTTCACGTGCACTGGGTACACGCGCTGAATGAAAAAAACTAATAAGTTGCCGTATTTTCAATTTAAAAAAACCTCGATACAATTTTGTGATTCTAAAGCACCAAGAAAGATTTTCAGAAAGGCTAAAGGCCCGCCGTTACAACTACAAGTGTCCATAATCCCGCTTCACGAGCGGGTGGAGCCGAAAAAACCCAACGGAGGAATACTGGGATATCCTTTATTAGTATAATTGAACGTGTGGCACTACCCAGGACCCTGAGTGCCATGCTCCCTATACTGAGGTAGCCGAGGTCAATCTGATAAGTACTGGCAAAGATGGAACGGGGAATGGATAAAAAATACAACAATTTAGAAAAAATCCCGAAGTCAGCCGAAGTCAATACCTTCTTGTCACCTTCCGAGTTCCTACTCCAACCACTCGAATAACATAATTTTCCGATTCATCGGGCTGAATTCCTCGTAAAACTACATACATTGCCTTCTACTTCACCCGGTGCACACTTTATTATAATAGTCCAATCAATCTAAAATAGCGCCATGTAATTTTTGCGTTAATTGCCATCAGGAAACAAAAAATATGGTCATATAGGAAAAAAAATTCAAAAAGATAGCGTTTTCTTTTTCGGATTTTGGAATGGCGAACCTAACCTAAAAAGTCCTGGAAAGTGTAAAAAACGCTTTTTAGCGAATAAAAGAAAAACGTGACCTCGGATCGAAAAACAAATTATAAAGTTGTAGCTATTCAAATTATCTTTCGATTGATATATATTGATTTTTTTCTTTTTTTTTTTTTATATGAAAAAACCAAGCTTAGGTGTAACCCTTTGTACTACCAGCCCGCCTTGGTTTGAAGAATAGAAGAGAATAGGAAAGGTTAGAGGGGGTCTGGAAGGTGTAGAAGAAAATGACGATGAACCTCACGTTTGAACTCTAAGGTATTCTACGAGTTCGGAAATACTGACTGCGACACTAAACGAACTTCTAAACCGTATTGTGCGTGAACGGGGGGGCTGTAGGGTATGAGGGTGAGCCGAGCGGGCTGTTATAGGTTAGGGCACAAAATATAGAGAAAAATGGGGAAAACTGTCGAAAATCACGTTTTTTTAATTTATTAATAACTTTTGTTTAACGTCTTTCTTTTCTTCTTCTTCTTTGATCCGTTAGCTGGCGGTCTGAGCGGGACGTCCCCGCAACGGATACGCTGCTGTCGGTGCCGCTGGGTCCCGAACTCTATTCACGATTCGCTTCCATTCTTCTCGGTTTTTGGCGGTGTCTCGAGCCTCGGTAACTGATAATCGTTGATTCTTTAAGTCACCCTCGATATTCTTCAACCAGGTTTTCTTCGGTGCCGATCGCTGTATTCTCCAGTCTGCAGGACGGTCTCGCCAGAGAAGTTTACGTGGCAAGCGGTTATCATCCATTCGGCAAACATGTCCAAACCACCGTAGTCGACGTTTTTGCATTTCTTCTTCGATCAGTGTTTGCTGATCGCATCTTTGTCTGACAACCTCGTTTCGAAGGCGATCACGGAGTGAGACACGGAGGATCTGCCTCAAACATCGCATTTGGAAGACCTCGAGCTTCTTAACGTCCGGTTTGAGCAGTGTCCACGTTTCAGATCCATAAAGAAGAATCGGAAGAATCAACGTTCGGTAAAGACGTAGTTTTGTTTTGATGGAGATATTTGCTCGTTTCCATATGCACCACTTGAGCGAGGCGAATGTTGCTGTTGCCTGGCCGATACGGCTGTGAACGTCGGCCGTCGATGCTACTTTCGTTTCCTCAACCAATGATCCCAAATATTTGAACCTGGGAACTTGTTCGATTTGGGTTCCATCGAGGTGAACACTGGCTCTTGATCCATCCGTTGTGAGCACTTTGGTCTTTTCCGCATTGATTTTTAACCCGTATGATTGGGCGATGCGGGAAATATCGTATAAGATGTCCGTTGCTTCGGCATCCGTGTCGGCGAAAACAGCGCTATCGTCGGCGAACATTAAGTCTGTTACGAAGTTGTTGTCGTCGTATTGAACTCCGAGTCGTCCATCGAATGCTTCACGCATAATCGCGTCGATCACAACGTTGAAGAGAAGTGGCGAAGCGACGTCTCCCTGTCGGACACCCGTCTGAATCGGGAACTTGTTTAACGTCACTTACATATTTGTTATTTTGTACAAATATTGCTTCTTGCTAGCTGAAAAAACAGTGTAATTTTTGTTGCGAAATATTGAACAGTTTCCTTGAAATTTCACTTTTTGCAAAAAAGGCGTTCTTGTAAAAACGCTCCTCTTGGTCCATGGATTTCGCTGGATCAACGTTCGAGAGCTTAAACTATCCTTCAAATCTTGTACTGTCATGTACAAGCAAAAAATAGTGGATTTGAAATTTTAACAATGCTCAAAATGATCCGCAAAAACGTATTAATAATAATGAAAAAACAGACTCAGAAAGTCAGTTTTTTCAACCAAACATATGTTTTTTCATTATTAATACATTTTGGGGGCCATTTTGAATATTGTACGCTTTTAAAATCCACTATTTTTTACTTGTACATGATAGTGACTTCAAATGGAAAACACTGGGTAAACATTTCTGTTTCCAGAAACTTAAAAAATCCAGTACACACCAAAGAAACAGTGGCGGGTATTTCTCAAATATTTCAAAAATGTTTCTGAATTGTTTTTGAACATTTTAAAAATATTTAAAAAATGTATCGGATACAAGTTTGCTTCAAAATCGTTTATGTTTCATAAATGTTTCTAATGCAGCTATGCCAAAGACGTCCGTCTCTAGTATAACGTCGAAAGGAAGCACTTCCCTGAATATCCCTAATAAGACATCTCGTCGGCTTCATCGGTTAATAATAGGGTGTCTTTGGTCCGCTTAAGTAGCTTTCCTAGCTGTCATACCCCTTTGTATCCCTTGGTCATCTGGGGCAAAGTTTCCACCTCTTACACCAACAGAGGCTTCCAGATCGGCATTTTCAACCCCCTCAAACAGTATGGTGAATCCCTATCGGTGGAATATCGCCTGGCGATCCACCGCAGTTGATTAAAATCTGAATCTAGTGGAACTTAACAAAAATTAAATGTGCTTCTTTTTTTTATGTGAAAGACTAGTGTCTCAGGAAGGTCCTTTGTACTGTATAGACAATCTATTTCTGCCACAATCTACCCGCCACCTATTAGTCCACCTACTCCCAACCAGTACTGTCGCGACATCGGGGCATCGAAAAACAACTCGCTGGAGTGTTATGCCTCCTGAAACAAGTTGAATCTCATCAACCAACCGATGACATGCGGGGAAGGTCTAAGGAAGGAGCGGGGAAGGGCTAAGGAAGGCTGACAGGAGGAATCAGGAATGTAAAGAGCGAAGAAGAAAGAAGGAAAGTTATGTGTTTGGGAAAGTGGGAAAGGCGAAGGACCGCGGGGCTGCCAGGATTCGAACTCGGGACCTCTCCCTAGGCTACCGAGGCCCCCTATATATATCTAAGTGAAACCATATTCACAACGTAGCGTTGTATATTTATATTTATTAGTAAAACGAATAAACATGTTGGCAATGCAACATAAGGGAAGTCCATAAACGTGGCATGCGCGAATTGCTTCGTGTGGTCTCGTTTAATCAACAATTAAGTTACGAATTGGAACTGTCACTGCGTTTTTTTTTCTTAGGAAATGCAGAACAAACAAAAAAGTCAGCTGTTATTACCCCACAAAAAGGTTTATTGTGTTTTTTTTTATTAAATATGGTAAACAAATTGCTGCGTAAATCACCTCTGCTCAACAATTCTGCAAGTTTTGAAGCAGAGATTTACTGAGTTTCCATACAGAGTTTACCCCAAGTTTACTCAGATTAAGCGCCCATGGAGGGAGTTGAGTAAAGTCTCGTTAAACCCATGAAAACTCGACGAAACCAGTCCGGTTAAGCTGGGTTTTGTATAACTGTGTGTTTGAATATCTTTTAGTGCACCAACGGCGACGCAATGTAAACTTAATGATCTGTCACTTTAACCCAGAATCGTCATGTAAACAGCATCGAGTTAACTTGGGGGAAAAAGCCCTCTGTTTACTTTACGAAAACTCTACCTCGTCTCTTGGGCGGTGATTAGACTGTTCGTTCCTACGTACGTTCCTCACGAGTTTTTAGATGAAAGGGGAAGTGGGGATGAAGCCTTTCATCATCATCATCTTTTAGGGTTCTTAATAAGGGGTTACCGATTTTCTACTCCGAGAAGCTTACTTTCTAGGGAGTTTTAGGGTCAATATATCACTTTTTTGCAAATATATCTTAAACCGTAAGTCCTATCATAAATTAATGTTCACAAAAGTTTGAGGATCATACAATTCTCTACAAAAAATGTTATTACACATTTTCCCGTTTCCCATTCATGAGATATCACGGTTTTAACAATTTAAACTAGGTAGTCATATGCACTCATTCGCGACTTGTATTGGTTGTCAGACGTTCCAGTTGGAATACGCTGCTAATTTTTTAGGGGTCATTCCTGGATGTATTTAGAGAAAAAATGTGTTCTTGATAGGGGGCTAACCACTAAGATACTTCACTAAAAACAATGTATTTCTTTTGTATTTATTTAGAGTTGAATAGCTCCTTGACTATTTATCGTAAACCAATATACTTAGACTCATCTTTTAGGTTAATGTGTATTCTTTTATTTGATATAAAGAGCAGGACCCTGAGTGACTCCGTTTAGAAGATATGTAGGTTCAAAGCATGAGCGAAATGCTAAGAAACGAAGAAAATTGTGATTTTGCTTATGTTTTGAACCTCAGTCTCATGAATGGGAATTCTACTAGAAGGCTATGATCGCACTACCATCAGTCCGAAGTAGTTGTTGCACGTGCACATTTTTATATGACAGAAGTCCGCTGATGACTAACCATCGTTTCATTTAACAACGCTCAGAAATTACTTTATTAAAGGATTCTTGTAAAACTTGATTCATTTTTACACCATGTCTAGACACGTAATAAAGACGATTAGTAATTACCTTCTGCATTGATACAATCTGCCCTGTGCGTCACCGTTAATTTTTAAATTGGCGTCCGAAATAATTGAGTTACGTGGTAAGTGGCTAGGCTAAGAAGCTCTAAGATTGGTCATCCTGGGTCTTCCGATGGTATATAAATATACATTGACTGAAACCACTAAGTTTGGGTTTGTTATTATAGGGCTGTATTCCAAATGTTTACATTCGTTTTGTTTTCAATAACGTGTTATGAGTAGTATTTTTGTACAGAAACCGCACTGAAGGTCATAAATAATTACTTGTGCTTTCCCTCAGTGTCCATAAACTTGACTCATAAACTCAACATTTTTTTGGTTTCATTAAATGCAAAAAATTAAAAAAATCTTGCCTTTTGCTTGGGCATATTTAGAAGAGTCAACTGGAATTCATCTGCCAAAAATTAAGAAATTCTGCGGTGCTTCCCTGTATATACATTTGATAATCTCCGCTGCACATGGCGAAGGTGCTTTGATTTGATCGAATGTAATAATTTTGATCCAGCAATAAGCATAATGTAACGGCCAAACGGTAACCTTCTTCACCTTTTATATGATAATATTTAAGCGGCGACTGTTCGCCGCGAAACGGGTTTTGAGACGTACTTCAGAATATTCTAAAACTCAAGAAAGGCTTTAAAAAAACGAGTTGAACGTGAAGCCAATGTGATTAATACATATTGTCTAGGCCGAGCTGTGTGTATTGCATTCCTCCAATGAGACGAAAGTACTTAAAGACGACTTATCGAACTTCCACCAGAACTTGTTGTTCAGTTTAGTTTCGAATTGGCGATTGTGAAGTCGGACTTTTTAGCAAGACACCAACCAAGTCAACTTTAAGAAGAACCTTGCGGCCAAAATGTGGAGATTGCTATCGGTGAGGATGATGAAAGTGAAGGTTGTTGTGGATAGTGCGATTATACTAAGAAAAATTCGACAAGTGCACAAGTGATAGTTTGTTTAAAATATGAATAAGTTTAAATAGTTGTAATCTATAAGCAGTTGTTGCTGATAATAGCAAAAACGCAGAAAAAAACCCAAATAAAACGCAGGCTTCTGATAACCCGGTGACGACATTCCCAGTGATATTAGCATACAGAAATCCAGAATAAAAAACCGGAACGAGTGAATTAATAAGAATGAATATAAATTATCAGTTTGGAAAATGATGTTTTTTGTTCTTCAGGAAAAAAAAAAAATTTATAAACATGTTTCACCTTAGTTAGAAACTTCACCTGAGGTCTTTAACCTATTAATGCACTAAAGGATTAAATTAGCGTTATCCACCTTTTTTTGGGGCAGCAAAATTTTCATCGCACGTGACTCGTCTTTACCTAATGAGTTGGGTTTTTTGCTAATGTCTTTACGTTTAATTATCCGTTTTTAACTGAAAACACAACTTTAGTGATTGTCATAAAAAATAACAATGACGAAACATTATGACCTGAACTTGAACTAAACTTGATAGTGAAACTTGAATGCGCATTAGAAATTCAACGGTTAAGTTCTAGTAATTTTTCGGGGCAATGTTTTGAGTGATTTTTGCATACATATATTTGTTCATTCAAATGACATCGAAATTCTGTGATTATTTAATATTATTTATGTCGGGCATAATTTAATAGCAAATAGTTTAATGATGTGAAAGTGTCATCATTCCTGGAAGGGGTAATCCCAGTGCCTATTAAATTGTAAATTTGTGTTTGTGGACTTGCAAGTTTTTTTGGCAGACATATGTATGTTTCTGGCTATCGAACGTTTTCTTAAAGAATGTTACAGTTATGGGTTTTTAATATTAATTTTTGGAGTCGAACTGAATTTATATTTTAATTTTGGAAAGCCATTTCTTTACAGACATTATTATCTTCTTTAATTTAGTGTTCCTTCAGCTTGATACATAATCAATATTATTAAATTAAATGTTATTGTTTCCATGCAAATATCACGCTTCATTTACATCCTGTTGAAAAGCAGGTGGTGTTATTTTACTACAGAATTTAAAGGATGATCATATCGAAGCAAAACCAAAACTTTGAAAATTTAACCTTTTATGGAAGATAATTTTAACAAATTATTAAGGAGTGTTCCCCTACTGTTCGTTTCGCCGGAGGTACAGCAAAAGACGTTGAGTGGACATGGACGGATTGGCCCCTCTTAGCGGCCCGAGCATGTCAGTAGTGACCGGCCCAAATGGACCGGTCCAGAGTCTATAGGAAATATAAATTTTCGAGAAATTACTGCACAGTCCGTGCAACAATCGCACTGCGCCTGCCTAACGTTTATATCACGGTCTGTGCAGTACTCTATTCAGTCTAGGCTAATTTCGCATGGACCCTGGGACCGGCCCTTGCAATATGTGCACCGCGCGCATCGTGCTAATTTTTCCTCTATTTTTTCGCTCGATTTAGGGCCAAGTGTGCGAAATACTTCCCTCAGGCTCTCATCTTGGAAATATGCTCTCTATTGGCCAATATCAATTGATGGTTTCCGAAATTATAACAATATATTTTTGGGGTCAGCTTAGGAGGCCCATTGTTCTTTCTTTGCTGTTGGTATGCCAAGTTGCTATAGAGATAAGATAGAGAGAGATAGAGAGAGTCTTCAACAATGCGCTCCACCATTCCACTTTTGGTTAGGAGTAGGCCACAGTAAAAAATAGAGTTGTTGATCTCGTTTATTAGGCTGCTAGCTATATCAACTTCCCGGCTACGGAGAGAGGGTCACCCCTCTGGTTACGGTCCTGAGACCTTTAAATATCTTCATCTCGAGATTCTCTCCCTAAATTAAGACGGCGACTATCTAGGAATATTTAAGGATTAAATCTATAGACCTCGGAACTGTTCACTGCAGAAGAGTCTGCAAGGCTTCCAAGCCGGTTGCATTTTTTATTTTGTCTGCACCGCCTGTTACTGCCGAGATAGTGCGAGTTCGAGGACTGCAGTTATTCTGCAATATTAAGCTACAGGCTTGCAATTGCTGAATACTGCAGAATGACTGCAGTCTTGCGTTTCCGAACTCGCACAGACTCTTAGACCCTGGTTTCTGGCCTTCTGGTGTCCTGACCTTTTTTCGTATAAACTCGAGACGCTTTTCCTCTACTACCAGAACGTAAATGGGACAAGGCCAAAAACTAAAGACATCCTTTAGACATCAGGCATAGCATTTGTTGAATCCTGGTTCCATGTGGACATTCTCAATACTCCTTTCGATTGCTCCTACCAAGTTTTTCGGAAGGAGCGTCACACTAGCTCGGAAGCTCGTGGGGGTTGCGTACTTCTTGTTTGTAGAAGCCATCTTAATTGTAACCCAATTTTTGCTTCCTACTTTCTCTAATCACCTTGACGTCGAGCTTGTTGCTTGTAAAATGTCCTTTTCTAAAACGAATCTCTTCCTGCTGTGCTGCTACAACCCAGCAGATATGTTAAGCACTTGTGGATGGGGTAATGACCTCTATGTTCTTCTCATTTCTTGTGTTGATCAGATTCTGACTATCATGAACACTAGCGATGAGCTACTGTTTCTAGGTGATTTCAATTTACCCAATATTCAGTGGATATATGTCGAAGATGACTTAGCTTGAATAAAATGAGCAGTGTAACTAATACATTACAGAGGCAGTTGGATCTTTTATTCTTTACTGACTCAGTCAACATGACTATTGAACCCAGTCCAATAGTCATGACGTTTGTTCACAACTACCACCCTCCTCTCTTGCTCAATTATTATTTCAATTCAGAGAATATTCCTTGTCGCTTGTCCTAAGCCATTCCTTTAACTTTAAAAACGCTAACTTTAGTGAGCTGTCATCTAATCTTGCCTTGATAAATTACAACTTACTTTTCGCAAATGAGTTGGATGATGACGTGGCACGGTTTTATGGCATACTATACGAAGCCCTCGTTTCTTGCGTACCAAATAAGCCCCAAAAATTGTCTAGTTCATCTCCATCTCGGGGCCTCGGTAGTCTAGGGGTAAGGCGCCTGACTACTATCCCAAGAGGTCCCGGGTTCGAATCCCGGTGGTGCCACGGTCCTAGCCTTTCCCAATTTCCCGCCTACATAACTTTCCTTCTTTCTTCTTCCCTCTTTGCATTCCTGATTCCTCCTGTCATAGCCTTCACTAGTTCTCTTCCACGCTCCACCAAGCGCATGCCATCGGTTGGTTGAAGAGATTCAACTCGTTTCAGGAGGCATAACACTCCAGCGAGTTGTTCTCGATGCCCCGATGTCAGAGTCGCGAAATGGTTGAGAGTTGGTGGAATAAAAATATCGCAGTCAGGTTGTGACAGTTCCTTCCTCTCTTCTTTCTCTCTCTCTTCTCTCTATCTTCCGGCTAGAGCTGCTGTTCGACGGTGTATATGGAAAAAAAATAGATTGTCGACAGTACAAAGGGACTTTCCCTAAGCCTCTAGTCTGCCACATAAAAAAAAAAAAAAAAAAAAAATCTTGGTTCAATAACGAGCTTAAGCATTTGAAAATCATCAGCATAGATTCGGGGAACCCTATTTAAAGAGAAAGGACTCTCCCAGTCACAATTCTTATATCAATTTCTATAACCGATTTCGTTCACTCTCTTTTGCGCTATATCGAGAATATCTTAGCAGTATCAGTGATAAAGTGTTTATTGATCGTAGAAACTTCTTTAAATTTGTCAACTCTAAGAAAAAAGTTGATAACTACCCTAATATTATGTAGCACACGAACTGATTTTGCTGTGAGTCGCCTGCGATTTGCAACATGTTTGCCTCATTCTTCCATCAATCTTTCACACCTTCTGACTTTCAGCCTAATGACAATAATTTTCGTCACATAATAATTCTTAACCGTAAGGCTCATATTTTATCTCTCCCAATTACCAGTGCTTATATCGTGAAACATATTGACAAACTCCATTCGATTTCACTTCTGGCCTCGACGGTATTCCTTCTGCTGTCGTTTGGTCCTCAGTATCCACTGAGGAGGTTCTTGCATCAATCCGTTTTCAGAAATCCCTGGATAAAGGGTACTTGCCTATAGTGATGAGCAAAAATGGTCTTGGTCTTGCAGTCTTGTCTTGGTCTTGCACATTTAGCAAGCTCGCAAGACCAAGACCAAGCCTTAGCCATGTTGGCAAGACCAAGACCAAGACTATATCAGTCTTGCCTTGTTGTGGCGTATGCTCGTCACTATTTCCCTACTCTTTGGAAGAATTCGTTCTTAATTCCTATTCACAGAAGTGGTAGCAAGAACGAAATATCGAATTATAGACCAGTTGCCAAGTTGTCTGTTATACAAAAACTTTTTGAATCAATTATCTATTCTGCAAGCGTTCCAATCCGCAGGAGGCTGGTCTCAACGAATCAACATGGTTTTCTTGCAGCTTGTTCCACTCCAATCTTCTTGTGTTCACTTCTCATGCTGTCGAGGGCTTCATTTTGTTTGTCAAACTGATTGTGTTTACACTGATTTTAGTAAGGCATTTGACAAGCTCTCCCATTCCATTATAATTCTCAAATTAAGAATGTTAGGCTTTCCGAAAGCCGTTCTTTTTCGTGGATCCAAACCAGTAACCACTCAAGCGTCATCCGGTATCCCCAGGGAAGTCATCTTCGCTCTCTTCTCTTTATACTATTCATTGATGACCTAACCTAACCTAAGATACTATCAAATCAATATTCTACGATTTACGCTGATGACATCAAATTGTACCCTCACATAAAGAGTATCGAGGATTGCAAACATTTGCAAGTTGACCTTGACACCTTTTACTTTTGGTATGCTAACAACAACCTGGTTTTTAATATTAGTAATTTTGAAATCATGACTTTTAGTAGAAAACGTGTTCCTATCATTTTCAACTACACCTATTCTAAGGTATCCCTAGAGTTAATTTTGTAAAAGATCTCCGGATTAGATTTGATAGTAAGCTTGATTTTTCCGTACTTTAGTCCTGGGTTTTATAAAAAGGTGGTCCAAAAAATTTAATAACCCCTTGATCACTAAACACCTTTACATTTCTCTTGTCAAACCATTACCGAATATGCGTCCCAAGTTTGGTCTCCTCAATACCGACCGCATATTGGAACTATTGAGTCGGTTCAACGATGGTTCGTTCGATTCACACTGAATCATCTTCCTTGGGAAAACCCATTAGTTCTTCCATCATATGAATACCGGCTTGAGTTACTTAACTGAAGCTCTCTTCACAAACGTCGTGAGATGGCCGATGTTCTATTTGTTCATCAGCTCCTTATGGAAAGGTTGACTCCGGTTTTCTAGGTCGCCGTACGTCGTTTAAAAAGAGTCGTTATAATTTGGGAGGTCCACCTCTTTTACAAATCAACTCCTCTAACACGAATTACGGCAGATTTGAACCTGTCAATCGAATGTTCATTAAAGAGAACCACAATATTAATGTGTTTAGCGTGAGTATTAGTAAAGGTGTCCTTAAAATGAGTCTTTTTAATCTTATATGATTGCTTAGGTATGTTTCCTTTTGCTTTACATGTTAATTTGGATGTTTTTAACTTTATAATGCTTATGTTTGCATGCTTAGTTGAGAGCCTCATCACGGCGCTTGATAGTGCTGAGTTGGTTAATTTTTCTTGGTCCAGCTGAGAAGTGCGCCTTCTACGATAGAAGGGTTTACTCTATTATTATTAGTAAGTGCGGCAAGTAGTCGGCGACAACTTCCGCCAAAGCTCAAAATTCAAAAGCTTTTCACGAAAAAAGAAAGAATGGTTTTAAGGTGAGTTTCTAAGGTATTAAATGGAACCTCACTTACGTGCATTTCATGAAAATGGGTTTGTAGAGGAACTCTTCGCGAATAAATGAAGCTTTTCAAAAAACTTGAGGACTCAAACTTTTGTCCGGAAACAGCTGTTTTTACATTTTTGCGATTTATACGATATGTTATTATTATTCTTCATGAAATTATAGGTAGGCATCAACAAAACCCGAGAATACGAGGTTTTAACTCAACCAATTTTCCTCAAGAATCGGGTCTGCGACAAGGAGATGCAATCTCACCAATACTTTTTAACATTGCTCTCGAAGCAATAATGAGAGAAACACAGCTTAATGGAGCAAATAGCATCTTCACAAGGAACATCCAGATACTAGCCTTCGCAGATGATATAGT
The DNA here is from genome assembly GCA_949987705.1 of Thereva unica. Classification (NCBI taxonomy): domain Eukaryota; kingdom Metazoa; phylum Arthropoda; class Insecta; order Diptera; family Therevidae; genus Thereva; species Thereva unica. The sequence continues at coordinate 68,779,894 of OX465283.1, read as the reverse complement.
CATAATTGGACGCAAAGCACAAGAGGTAAAGGAAACCTTTTTCAATATTGCAGAAAGCTCAGCAAAGTTCAATCTACGAGTAGATGACACAAAAACAAAATATATGATCGTATCAAAACAAGGACATCGGCTAGGACGAAGTATCAGCCTTGGCGATCATATTGTGGAAATTGTACAAAACTTTATCTACTTAGGGACAACGCTTACTGCACAAAACCATATAAAGGACGACATCCATAGACGCATCGTAGCCGCAAATAAAACCTATTTCGCACTAGTCCCGTTCTTTAAAAACAAAGAAATTTCAAGACAATGCAAAATCAGACTATACAAAACGTTAATCCGCCCAGTTCTATGCTATGGGTCTGAGGCTTGGACATTGACCCAACAAACAGAAAACCAGCTTAAAATCTTCGAAAGGAAGATCTTAAGAAGAATATTTGGTGCTGTAAGGGTTAACCAAAACAAATGGCGCATTAGGACAAATGAGGAACTTCAACAAATGTATGACGAAATAAACATATCTATGTACATACATAAGATTGAACAGACTGCGATGGCTTGGACACGTTCTACGGGCTCCAGAAGAAAGAATGCTAGCCAGGATTTTTAATGGAAGACCATCTGGAAGAAGAAGAGTAGGACGACCAAGAAATAGGTGGATGGATGACGTTCTAGAAGATATACGAAAACTTCGTGTATCAAACTGGAGAGAGCTAGCAAGACGTAGAGAAGACTGGAAGAGGAGACTTCAAGAGGCCCGAGTCCTGCAAGGACTGTAGCGCCATTTAAGAAGAAGATCAACAAAACCCATGAATCAAGCCCTGAAACAAGTTTCTATGATAATTAAAGTCCCTGTAAGTAAATATCAAAAAATGGCCTTATTTCTCCGTTTTTGCAAAAACCTGTTGACCGAAACACATATTTTTTGCTCTTTTAAATTTTTCGCACCTAAAATCTGAAAAAAACCCTATTTTAGCTACTATTGTTGACTTTTTTCCACCTGCACCCTGGACAAATTGGCTAAATTCCTACCATTTTTCTCTTAATTGTAGAATCAAAAAATCACAGGGTATCTAAATTTATTTCAACATACATACATGTAGGAATACGTTCTTTTGGGAACTGGAAATCAATTACTCGTTCGAATAAATATAAATCGAATAACTCTTGAACGAAAGGAAGTTTATTAAACAATCAATATTAACATTAAAAGGCTCGCGTTCGAAAAACGTATTAGTCTACGTCCCTTGACTGCCTTGTTCAGACTGCTTTGTCGTCGTCTACTACTTCGCACGTGCCAGTTCCTACGCCTACTCCACATACATATGAATATTTTCCGCTATCCTTCCTGGACTGTATCTTTAGTTCCTGCTAAAGCGTTCCCGGTACACAATGGCTGCCCGATCCTCTTCATATAAGCGACAAACAGATCACTTTCGACACAAAATTGCTTGAACTCTCCATGAATAAGTAAATATTAAATAAAAACATGTCGAAATTTCAAAATAACCTAATATAATATTTTATTTGAATAATTTAAATAAAAGTCTTATAATATACTTATATTACAAAAATGTTTACAAAATCTTTTAGTTGTTCTTGTTCCTTTGGGCTCTGGAAGAATCTGCTGCAAAGCCGTTTGAAGTAGAAAGGGTGTATGATGTATAGTAAGTACCTGTTTTTAATTTGACTTTTTATTTTCATACAAACCTCAATTCTAGTGTTTACAACACTCCAAATAATGTAAGAGGTGGAAATTCAAGGTCATGTGGAAATGATGATATATGGTAAAATTAATAAGCTTATAATATTATAAAAACTGTAAACATATTTCCGCCATTTCAGTATTATTGCGAATGAATTAATAAATCAAGGTAAATTGCCACCAAAAACCGATATGATATTAGTCTACACCGGCTCCGGTGAGAATGTTAATACTCAACACAGTAACAGAAGAAATACTCAGGTAGCAGGACGATACACTAATAATCAAGTAGCTTATCCTAATCAAATCCCAAATTATAACCATCAACCTGTTCATCAAAGTCACCCCGCTCATAATAGCCATCCTGTTTATCCACAACATCCAAGTAGTTCACCTGGAAACCCACATTTGAATCATCCTTATCAAAATAACCAAGGACATACGCCCTGCGCACAGGGAAATTGCAGAAGACCGCAAGGAGGACTAACTCAGGGAGGTGCTACACCAACCCACGGAAATGTAAAACCGAATCAAGGAAATGTTAGGCCATCGCAGGGTCATGTGAGACCGAGCCAAGGAAATGTTAGACCAACCCAGGGTAATGTTAGACCAAACCAAGGAAATGTTAGACCAACCCAGGGTAATGTTAGACCAAACCAAGGAAATGTTAGACCAACCCAGGGTAATGTAAGACCGACCCAAGGAAATAGACCAACCCAGGGTAATGTAAGACCGAGCCAAGGAAATGCTAGACCAACCCAGGGTAATGTAAGACCGAGCCAAGGAAATGCTAGACCAACCCAGGGTAATGTAAGACCGAACCAAGGAAATGTTAGACCAACTCAAGGAAATGTTGGAGCAGCTCCAGGAAATATTAGACCAAATCAGGGAAATGTAGAACCAAATGAGAACTTAAGTGTTCCAACAGCAGCGCCACAAATTCCAATTGAAACTACGGCAGCACCAGTACTTACACCGGCACCTACACCTGTTCCTCTAGTATCAAGCACGACCACAGAGGAAAACGATCTTATATACGACATTGACGTTAGATTAGGTGAGTAGGTTGCATTGGATAACCGGTAGGCTACAGTATTTTAAATGAGGTTAGATTTTAAAATCTGCAGTTGGAAACTAGTCCCTGCAAAGTGATGTTTACTTTAGTTTCGGCAATCTCCATTTTTTAATCAAAAAAGTGAAGCAGATTTTGATTTTACTGTCTAGTTAATAAATAAACTTATTAATTTAAGGAAAAATTTTAAATTAATTTTATTTTTATTAGTAAGGTTAAGAGAGAAATTTAACGATCAATCGTAGATCAACCAGTCCAATAGTTAATGACTATGTAAATTCCCTTTCTGCAAAGTCATTTATAATTTTCTACAAACTAGTAGTTTTTTATTTATTATATTAAAAAAATCAGTTCGGTAAATGTTTTTTGTATTTTAGTCGGAACCGGTCAAAACTACTCCGATTTTGATGAAAAACTACTTTAACCTTTACAGTTTAAAAATGCATACTCTGTTTTTTATTCAATTATTTTAATACTAGCAATAAACCCACATGCCTTGCAACGCCTTTAAATAAAAAGAGTATATTATATGCACTGTCCGCGAAAGGAAAATTGTACAATGAATAAAGGACAAATTTGCAAAAATTGAACTCTTACTGGCCACTGCGAATTTTTTGGGCTATCCTATTTCACCCCCTTAGAGGATGTGTTTCGAAATGTCGCTTCTTAGGGAATGTCAACGGCATTATAGGGTTCACTTTCAAAAGCGGTTTGGGCTGTGCGTTGTCGAGGAACATTAACGCCGCCGCCTAAGCATAAATAGCTTTGTTGAACAACAAAACTTAGTAAAATGCAAATAAAGGCTTCAAATTTTTTTTATTTTTAATTTGTTTGGGTTTCAATATTAACTTTGATCCCCTTTTTCAACCACTTCAAAGCCTTTGTATTTCTCCAAGGTCTAATCTATCTGTGTACCAAATTTCATTTAAATCGCTTCAACGGTTTAGGCGTGAATGCGTAATTGAGAAACATACACACCTACAGAGTTACTTTCGCATTTATAATATTAGTAGGGATGTTCAATACAGTAATTAATATAGTGCAGTAAGATAAACATACATCTATTATTATTATTGTCATTTAATTAATAGTTTTGTTTGTGTTTAAAACACCTTATTGATTCTACTCAACTTTATTGAAAACACAAACCACAAAATCCGTTTTCTATCCTCCAAAATTCGACCTGAATGCATGTCGATTTGGTCTACAAATCATCGTCAGCAATCACAACCGAGAAAAAACTTTGCATTGATCCGCATTGGACAGTTACATCATCACAATTTAGAACGGTCCCATCAGTACCGATTCGATGTTGCCATTGTCTATATTTATGATGTTATTGTTTTTGTAAATATGTTCCGGGCAGCTTGATTAGTCCAGGCATAATTAATATAGACCGGTCATTATGAATTATGATCAAGAGCGTTGGTGAAGTTCATAAACTGAACTGAACTGTCTACTGTGGGTCAACGCAACGTTTTTTCTCAGTCATGATTGCTGACGATGATTTGCAGACCAAATCGAAATTCATTCGCGTCGAATTTTTGCAGGATACAAAAATTTTAAAAACCCACTTCAGAAAATAAACCGCACAAAATGAACAAAGAAAGAAGAATCACTTTTGAAGACGGTGCTAACACGTGGGTGATGTATTAAGGGCATAAGCCTAACAAAGAAATGAAAACAATTCCCGAAGCAAAGTTAGTGCAATCAAAGACAACTACTACCTGGCACCGTGCACCGTTTTTTTTCTGAAGTCTGTTTTTAAAATTTTTTTTTATTTCGTCCTTTTTAGTCCATTCATTTTTTTCGGGGCAATATAAAAAAATTATTAAGGTAGGTCTACACGGCACAAATAGATCGTTGCGTGTGAACTCAACTGTTCGGCTTGCACAATCTAAAAGGTTTGGATTGTACCAAATATGTCTCGGTGATGTTCGACCACTTGCTCCTCCGACCTTATCACAATCAATGTAACATAATATAACGCGTAGATAAGTATAAATATAATGCACCATAAATAATGGAGGTAATTTTCACTCGTCATTTGCACTCAGTTTATTTACACAATTCGACTTGCGCCAGACAATTTAAAAAACTAAATCGTTGCGTATGAACCTACCTTTATGATAAGTATGACACGCTGTCGTAGTATCGTTTAACCGACGTATTGCGAGAATGATTCTTCTTTTTAAATCCATTCTGAGAAGTATAACACGCCGCCGCGCCATCGGAAAAATCGAAGCAGTAGCTAAATAGTTTTTGCAGTAATGTATTTGCATATTTTCGGACGAATTTAAAAAAAAACTTATTTAATACAAAACAAAATTGTCCGGGGGAAATTAAAAGAAATATTTATTGTGAAATCGATAGCTTACTGTACTACACTCGTCATACACTTTCATTTGATACCCATAACAAGGACGTTGTAAAGAAAAAGTAAGCCCCCATTTTGTGTTGGTCGCCATTTTGGGTTTTGAATGACGCCACTTAGCGAAGTGTGTTCTACTTGTCACACCCTTCCATATGATACCCATTTCGGGGGTCGGGGAAATTGCAAAATTCGAATCTTGGAACCGCCATCTTGATTTTTTTACAAAATGATCAGATTGTATTGTCATGCAAACTATACGTATGTGTAAAATTTGCAGTTGATCGGTTTTATGGAAGTGAGTCAAAATCAAGTTCAACGTGTGTTTACAGTACACACACATACAAGTCAAGGAAATATAAGCTTAATTGCCATTGATAGCGGGGAAATCAAATGTAAACAATAAAATTCTTTGATTCTTCACCCACGTCATGGTATATTTCTTTATTCAATATAAACAATAGTTTTTGAGCTGCAAATCAAAACTATATGCCATAATTTCGTTATCGTCGGGTTTTGTTCTGGAAGAAAATTTAGAGGCGTATTCAAGTCAAAAACTTGTTTCATATAAAACAAAATTCCCCGAAGGAAATTAAAAAAAATTATTATGACGAAAAAAAAGAACCGCGAGCCGAAGAATCGAACTCGCAGCCCCTCAGAGCCCCCAGTTGAGGGTACTTCTCCCTAGCCCTCTGCGCCATGGCAGATACTATCAATGGTTGACTAATATGTTAATAAATCATTTCAGAAAGAAGAAAAAGAAAACAATCTGCCCCGACCGACCAGGGCTCGAACCTGCAACGCCACACGTCGCTAGATCGAGGTTTCAACGCGCTACGCACTTCTCCCACCGGCCTTCTACCAGTTTTGCAACAATAAAGTAATGTTTAGGCTGAACTAATTTTAACAGTTTTTATGCCTAACTTCGAACTCCTTTATCAGAGTTTCGAAACAATTTAACGGGACCACCGTGGGAAATTCCCCCTTCAAATGAACCAAAAAAAAGCAAAAAAGTTATTAGGTTACAAAGTTATGCGTGAATAGGACTACACGTTGAATTGAGTAACCTCCTCTTTTTTTGAGGTCGGTTAAAAAACATATTTTGTGGGTGGTATCTTACTAATATTTGGGTATCTTTTGTATGGGAGGTACTCTTCAAATTACTGCTAAAGAACTCAGGATCCATATTTTTTTTTTACGATTCCCTAAGTTTCAGATTGTTCGTAGGTGATTGTCGCCGTTCACCTTTTTTTAAAAAAGCGGATTTCTCTCGATGGATCACTGGCTCACTGAACTTGGATTGAAGTAACTTCGTCTGCCTGTGCCTGATTTTAGCAATGTATGGCTTAAATAAGAGGCCTCGAAACCAAAAAGACGACAAATTCAACAATCGGATGTTCATGGCATTAACTTTTTGAGCTGTGGTACCTGAAAATTTACATAGATTTCAAGGTTCTTGATTTTTCAACATACAATAATTTTGCATGGAACATACATATTTGTTGTTTTATATTTCTTACGGAAAAGTTACTCTCTATCACGCCGTTAAATATTTGAAAAGTGCGCCCAATGCTACCAAACGTTGCTTATTGAACGTATTAACCGTCTCCATTCATAGTGTGAAGTGTGTTATACAGACTGAGACAAGCCAGCCACGTAATCAGGATGGAAGACAATCGTATACCAAAACGGCTTATAGCCTCAGTAATATCGGGAAGTAGGCCAGTAGGTAGACACAGGAGGAGATGGATAGACTCTTTGACGGCTGACGCAGAGGCAATGCTCAACATCCGGAACTGGAGACACGCTACAAGGGACCGTCAAACTTGGAGAAATGTCCTGGAGAAATGTGTTATGCTGTAAACATGCTAAGGGCGACGGCCACGGTGCACGCAAATTAAAAAGCACACACAAGAATAATCATCTTCGACATCCGAATGCTACACACGCGCACAGGAACATACGAGAATAGCACCACAATCTCATGTCACACCGCCCAGGCAACTTTGAGGGGCGACGGCCCACGAAATAGAACTTGGATTGATTGAGTCGCCACTCTCGGCGCCCTCGTCGTCGAGTGGTCTGCATATTGTGCTGCACCCTTCATACTCATAGAAAAGCTGTGTCTTCTATTCGTTTTTACCAGTCGCTGTGGAAACTATTTTCGCCCTTAGCATGTTTACAGCATTATACGCAGACGCAACTGAGATTAATTTGACGAAATTTTCAATGAAGCAAGGGGCAGAAGTACCTACTATGCAAGAAAGAGACTTGGTGCAAGAACACCAATTCAACGTAATTCAGGTAAAACTTTTCTTGGAAACTCAAACAACACAATTGACAAAAAAAATTTAACGGCAAAATCCTGCGGGATTTTTTTAAACAAAACAATTCTTATCAATTTAATTTTGGCATCACAAAATTATCAATTAATTTTGATATCATCGGGAATTGCATCAACGCTACTTGATGGTGGATATTTAGTGCATTCAGGACCCAAGTCCCTGTTGAATTTGATCCAATTAGAAACACCTACATGTAACATCAGTAAAAACTCCCGTATTCCTATATCTGCGCAAAATTATTATTTTGGCGCCATTGCACCATAGCCTACAAAAAATCGCTCGAAGCGCATGACAGAGCTTTACGAGATTTTCGAGGAAAACCCAATCTAGAGTAGGCGCTCTGACACTACTTGCAGGGGATTTTTAATCAACTTTGCCTGTTATACTTCGGTCAAAGTCTGCAAATGAGATGAAAGGATGCACCATATCTATGGAACAGTTTTGAAAAAACAACTTTTGGATCTTTCAAATGGCGAAACTCCAATCGATAGCATCGATATTATTCGGAATCAAAAGTACAAAAAAAATGTCCTTAATGTCTCCTACTGTATATTACAATTCTTATCACCTCAACTGCAAAATAAACGGAAGCTCTAGTGCGCACCAAAAGAATTGGAAATATACACAGGCGGGGAAATGACAATTTCATACACATTAAAATTTCGTGTATGCAAGCGGAAATGCATTGTAATTTTCTCTTCGAAATTCGTTTACTTGCAAAAGCACTCCCTCATAGCATCTGACCACGACAATAGTGGCAAAAGGTCTCGATTTTGAGATTCCCAACTGTTTTGGCGCACGCCATACTATTGCCTTATGGGCGCAGCGAGGCACACCGGGTTCCAGCTAGTTTTCAATAAAGTTGAGTAGAATCAATAAGGTGTTTTAATTAATCTCACTGGATATGAAATCGATTCTACGCAGTTCAATGTGAAAAACGTCTTTATATGATCTTGTTATATTTCAAATTGTATAGTTATTGAATAGCTGCTGGCCAAAGGTTCTTGTTCCTAAACATAGGCCGAGTTAACTGCGTATATTTGTATTTTTTCTCGAGTCCAATCTATGATCGATCAATCTACTATCGAATTGCTTAATTTCTTGCTTTGTGAGATGAAAACTACTTTGGACTATCAAAAGGCTCCTGCATGACGGTTATGTTCGAGGGGGGTCAAAAAATCCAAGAGATGACAGTCGTAGCATTGCTAACGGTCTATTTTTGCATCATTCCTGACTTGGTATCTGTTAAAGTTTCAGCCATATTCATAGAGTATAAAAATACCAGTGCGTGCCTAAATCGCCCAGTGTCTTTTGAACTGAAGGCTATCTTCAAAGCATGCAAATTAATACAGGTAAACCCAAGGCCAGGGTCTATAAAACGTCCAAGATGGTCGAAATCCTTCAAACGGAGTCCTCTCCCTAGCTAGGAGGTACAGGAACACTATTTTCAGTGGGTAGCGGGGCGCAGGAATATTGAGGTAATGCAAGGACAGATGAATTGGCCACACGGTTGGGGGCCTGAATCTCATAGGGGTAAACTACACTATCCATCACTTTTCCATCAAATCGGCCTTGAAACTGTTTTTTAGACAAGGGGTCGCCGGGAAGTGTGTGTTTTTTCCTCACTCATCTCAAAATTTTTCAGTCTCACCCTCCATGACACTAATACAAGTATAACTTGTTATTTGTGGGTTTTCGAAACACTTTACTTTTGAATGACACATGACTTGCTTCGTACACAACTACATAAACGTTGCAATCGTTATAAAAAGTGAGGGCAGCAAAGTGAGTCAATAGTGTAATACCGACCTCATATTCAAAACGGTGTGATGTGATAGACGAGTGATGGGTAGTGTAGTTTACCTCATCAACCAACCTATGACATGCTCTTGGTGGAGCGGGGTAGGGCTAGGGCAAGCTATGACAGCAGGAATCAGGAATGTAAAGAAGGAAAGTTATGTAGGTGAGGAAAGTGGGAAAGACGAAAGACCGTGGTGCTGTCAGGATTCGAACCCGGAACCTCTGCGATGGTAGCCAGGCGCCTTACTCCATAGACAACCGAGGCCCCAAATCCATAACACTCCAGCTAGTTGTATCTTGATGTCCCGATGTCAGAGTCGCGATAGTATTGGTGGAATCAAATATCGCGGCTTAGTTGTGGCAGTCCTTCACTTCTATCTCTCTTCACTATCTTGCGACTAGAGCTGTTGTTCGACTTTGCGTTCTGTAAGAAAAAATAGATTGTCGACAATACAAAGGGGCTTTCACTGAGATTCTAGTCGTCTCTCACATAAAAAAAAATATGTGTGTGCTTAAGACCACCCTTTAGAAGTAAAACTTTTGTGCCCAACGGCTAGTAATATGCAATAGATATAGTGGAAAGTCTGTCGGATCTATAGTACGCTTGAGAAAATTCAGGCCAACAACGACAGATGCAGGAAGAATAGTGACGAATCTACTGACGGACTTGATACAAATACTATTTGAAAATATCAATATTTATGAATTCCTATTTACATTAAAACCTAAAAGTAACCGAGTAGAAATAATTTTTATTGGCAAATTTTCTTAAAAGCATACACGCGGTGCACATAGTACGTATAGCATATAAGTGCGCATCCCACACGGGTATGCACGCTTCCGCCACAGGCATGGATACTACCGCCACAGGCACGAAAATGTAAACATTCGCCTCATGGAAGTAAGCTGGTGACATATGCAAGCGTACATTCAGAGGTTCATAAAATTGCATGGTTTTTTTCCGTCCCGGCTTTCACACATAGCCCGAAAATCTAAGTAACGAGTGCATGCAAGGTGCATGTGTTTGTTGTGCATACTTGTGTGTGCTATTTCGAATGCGGCATTACAGAAAAAGTTAAAAGTAGTCCGACCTTTTCGTGGCATGCATTCCATTCATGGAACATTTCGTCAGGTCGCATTTGAATACACACACTTCTATATTATTTATCAACGAATTGTACGCTTGGATATGTCACCAGCTGTATGCATGCTCCGCTCCCGCTACATTCAGGATCATTAATAATTGCATCCGCATCGGCATATACTATTCCAAACCCAAGTATTGTTTTACCAAGCAGTCCGCCAACCACATGCAATGAAGCTTTACCTACGCGAGCCGCTTTACCTACGCGAACGAGAGCCAGTCTGCTTGGGTATTGGCACCCTTTATGGCAACCTAGCCAATTACCTGATTTCTTCGTCCCATGCAATCCTTTAGGGAGCCAATTAATTTTAAAGGGAGCAAAAAGAAATGCAAAAAACAAACAACCTTTTTTCAAATTCTTCTTTCTAGGCGTAGTTGAAAATAATTTATTTTAGCTGATTAAACCGAATTTGAAGCATAAAGTTGAAAAAACATTTTTTTCAAACCTTTATATTTTCAGACGATGTAGGGATAGTTTCAGCCCTTTACTATTATCCCTTATCAATGTGCTTTGTTATAAATCAACCACTTTTGAATATAAATATTGCAAAAAATGTATTTTATTGGATTGTTTTTGATTATAATTAAAATTATCGCGAAAATCCTTAAAAAAGGGAGTTTTTAAGCATATTTAAAGGTGATATGCATATTTTAAGACTGTGGGACCTCGATTTTCGTAATCAGCGACCCAAAAAACATATCAGGAAAGATTTTCACAACAGTGTAATGTTTTGACATAAACGATTCGTCGATTTGTGCAAGTTAAAAAAATTGTAATTTAAAAAGGGGAAAGGTCCAGCACATCTCACCAAAGGGGAAGTGGGTGCCAATTTAAAACAAGAGCACCTCACACATTTAATTCACCACTCCCTTTTGGTATTCTAAGCACCCAAACCGCTGGACATACGGTTTTAACAGCTTCGGTTTTATCAATTGAAGCGTGCAAAAAGTATTTTATATTGGAACAATAACAAAATAAACGTAAGAAAGGTGTATTGTTCATTTCTTCTTTCATTTTTTCATATTTGTTTACATCGTTTGGCATTTTAAGAAAGTCTCAAGTGTTTATACCGTAACTTCCGGGCAGTGCCACATGTTTGGCCACGCCAAAAAGCAGATCCACTTGCTCAGGAGCGCGTTCAAAAACCTTACCATGGTTAACTATGGTAAACTTTTGTCGTTCAAAAACTGTGTGGTTAACTACAACAATAACAAAATAAACGTAAGAAAGGTGTATTGTTCATTTCTTCTTTCATTTTTTCATATTTGTTTACATCGTTTGGCATTTTAAGAAAGTCTCAAGTGTTTATACCGTAACTTCCGGGCAGTGCCACATGTTTGGCCACGCCAAAAAGCAGATCCACTTGCTCAGGAGCGCGTTCAAAAACCTTACCATGGTTAACTATGGTAAACTTTTGTCGTTCAAAAACTGTGTGGTTAACTACAACATAACCACGAGCATAACTTTTTGGCGTTCAAAAACTCCCGTGGTTAACCATGGTGTAGTTAAATTTTAACCATGCTCGGGAGCATGGTTAGCGATAGTTAAGAAGAAGAAGAATAAAAACAACTTTTTGACATTTATTTTAATGATAAAAATGAACAAATCAAAGTGGGATTTGTGAAATTATTGAAAATAAATAATTAATAGACACATACAAAGTAATTCAGCCAAATAGCGGAGCCTATTTTTTGGAAACAAAAATTTAATTTTTTTTTTAATTCGTAGTTAACCACGGCTCGTTCAAAAACCTCAATGGTTAAACATAAACTTTCGTGGTTAAGTGAAGTGATGCAGCATAACCACTGCTTACCTCGTGGTTTACTATAGTAAGGTTTTTGAACGCGCTCCAGGCTGCCCCGAAAATGTTTGTCGTATATGCCGCTTCCAACATGTCAGTCAACTCCAAAGTGTCCGCGGCATAAGCCCGGCCAGTGACCAAACCACAAGAAAAATCTCAAATAATTCACCTCTACAGAATGGTGAATTTGTATTCCTATAATGAGATAAAGCAAAGTCCGGGCGACAACGTAGCTAACATGCCAGAAAATTTATGCAGTAAGGCAGAGTGTATTTTAACTGTTGCACACACAGCCCCGAGTTTCTTCGTCTCTTGTACCCCGTCCGCCCCATTTCCCATCGTTATACGAAAGTTCTGACGATTTTTCATGTGTGAGAGCGTTACGCGAATGAAATTGATTCACTCTCATGTAAATTTTTTTAAGCAAACGTCCCTAAAGAAGTTTTACTTCAAAAACTACAAAACATTTTTGTAGACACATCAGTGGAGAATATAAAGAAGTCGCTGAACAGATGTCACGGAACACTTCCTTTCAATGGCAAGCTTCAGGTAGAGGAGTTTAAGATCATGCCACAAGAATCCGGTTGACTTAAAAAAAACGAGGTCACGCGACGAAGTTCACAGCTAGAATAGTGTCGATTATTTTCTTTTCTGACTGTGACTATGATCAGATACCGTGCATTTCAAAACTTTATCTTTCAGGATTTGAGAGAGGTGCCTAAGCTCAAAATGGGAGAATAACTGAAGTGGACAGGCTAGATCTAAAGCCACCTTGACATGCCTCGGTGTATGGTTCATGTGCTCTGTCACTGTCACGCGATAGTAAGGGGGAGGATCTCGTTGGCACTTTGTTGAGCTTATTCAAGAGTTTTGGCGGTGCTCCTTGGACGCAATACCTTACTGAAAAAAATAAAAGAAAACACAAAAAAATATTTTCTTTAAGAAATTTTTGTTGTTTTGGTAACTATTGATATGAAATAACATTTGGTACATACAGTCGAACACATTTATCACACAGGAACTCTCATTCGTCATTCATTCACTCATGTCTTCATCAAGCACAAAGCTCAATTGTCGTCATCTTCATCATCACCGTCCACGTCATTAGCCGTTCCATACTCATCATCGAACAACCTAATATCTTCTTCTTCGTCACCCACATCCTCTTCGTGTTGATTACTGTCTTGTCTATGGTCACTTTCGTACTGATCCTGTTGTGGTGAAGATTGCATCTGCAATGTGAACATTTCAGGTGCAACTTGAATTAGATTTGGTGTTCCCGGTGGGTTAGGGATTTCTGGACTGTCATCGTGCACTATTGGTATCCGGATCTCCCTCTGGGGTGATATTTGCCAACTACCCGCACTGGGTGTTTCTGAGAAATCCGAACCTGGATTATTATTAGCGGGAATGGAATAAATAACCCCAGGCACTGTTTGAACGTCTTCGTTGGACTGCGGCATATGCTGCATACGATGCATGACTTCCTGGCCATTAGTAAGGTAGTTAAAATTATCCGGCAAACCTGAAATCGCACCCAAGCCCTGCACTCCTGTCATACTTTGGAGGCTAACGGGCTTACGTTTTGGTTTTGGCTTTAGGCCATGACGATGGTGCCCTGTCATGGGCGAGTGATACGGCCTGCCTCCAGGCGGGTATTGTGGACTCACTGTCGGATAATGATGATTAGGGGGAGGAAACTGGGGAAATTGGTTTGGCCTATGATATTGTTGAACCTGTTGCCTTGGTGGTTTGTATGGAGTGTTTGCTATAGGGTATTGTTGATTTGCAGGCGGGTATTGGTGATGCCCTGGTGGATATTGATGATTTGCTGGTGGGAATTGCTGATCCGCTTGTGAGTATTGTTGATTTGCTTGTGGGTATTGATGATTGCCTGGTGAGTATTGATGATTCGCTGGTGCGTATTGATGATTCCCTGGTGCGTATTGTTGATGCCCTGGTGAGTATTGCTGATGCCCTGGTGAGTACTGTTGATGCCCTGGTGAGTATTGCTGATGCCCTGGTGAGTATTGATGATTCCCTGGTGAATATTGTTGATCCGCTTGCGGGTATTGGTAATTTGCTGGGGGATATTGCTGAGGCGGCTGTTGCTGAGCTACTGGCGGATATTGCTGATTAACTGGCTGATACAAGGGTGTTCCTGTCGTATACTGCAGGTTTCCCGGAGGGTACTGTGGGTTTGCTGGACGATACTGATGATTATTTGGAGGATATTGTGCATTTACTGGCGGATACTGCGCATTTGCAGCCGGATACGGCGGATATTGGACAACAACTGTGGGAAGGTGGCCACTCTGAAGTTGCTGATTAAACTGCATTCCAGTTGCTTGCGGAAACGCATCTGATTGAAAGTATGGGTAAGGAGTACAATTCGGGTCATAGCTTTGTCTATAGCTCGGCCCATAATTCCATCCATAATTTGGACCATAAACTGGATATTGATTAAAGTATGGATAATTTGGACAATTCGATACGCCATTTGCATTTGGTGTTGCAGGTCCACCAGACGCATTTTGGTTTTCCAACGTGGTGGAATCAGTCATAGCAGATAGAGCATTATTAAACTCGTTCAGCTCAGGATCTTCTAAAGTTCCACCGCCGGTAAGGTAATTAAATATACTATTTGTAAATGCCTGAAGAGTAGATGCGAAATTCTGAAATGGATTTGGGCCCCCGTTCGCTGCCTGCCCGGGCCTGTTGTTTAAAACCCCTGCATTTTGTAGATTCGGAAGTGATTGACGTGTTTGTCCAACGCGTTTCAAGCTCTCCACGATCTTAGTTCGAAGATCTTAAATAAATATTTTGAATGTGAGTAGAAATAATGTTCGAGTATTATATTTTACCTGTTCTTTTTGGATACTGCCTAACTGGGTCGTATGCTCTGTAATGAAAGGTAAATTATATTATTGCATGAAGTTTTTTTAATGTTGTGGGAAACTATATATAAGAAACAGATGTACATATGTTTTATTTCGTAATGTGCATATAAAGTGTGTGGTATTTTAAAAAAATTATGTCACTTGGTTTTTATTGAAAATAAAACTTTTTTACAATTAGAAATGCAAAAGGCAACATTTCTTTTCTACCTCCTACTATAGTACAAGTAAAATAGCGGAAATGATTGGATACAGGCTGAAAATTGGCAGGGAGCTTCCTTTTAGGGTTCTTATTAAGAGGACTACCGATTTTCTTCACCTAACAATTCCATGCATTGATCTCCTTATAAAATAAACCGATAAACTGAAAACGTATGCATCTGATTATTTACAAAATTTTAAATCAACTAGACGTCAAGTTATGGAGAACTATCCGTCTTTATGTGCAATAGGAGCAGCACCGCATTTAGACTTGACAAGGCCCTAAGCTATTTCAGATATGGGCACTTTAGAAGTCCAGATATTCTGTCAGTGCCGAATATGTTATTCGGATACCTAGAGCTAGAGGGTTAAACAGAATTGCAGTTAAGAATGGTACAGACATAGAGTGTATTTGTTGGCTAAGCTGCTGGTGTACAGCTCAAGACCAAAGAGTAGGTTCATTGTAATGCCATAGAGATCCCACTTTAAACTTCTTGTTAAAGTGCGGTTCTCTGCTAAATCATCTCGAGGACGTAACAAATCGTTTTAGTTGCGGGGTCCCAATCTACCAGATTGTCGCAAGCGTGCTTAGAAGAGTTCACCAAACGTTGTTAGTTTCCTTCCGCTTACGGCTGGGCGGTGATAAAGAAGGTGTTGTAAACTTTCCTCCTCGTGCAGATTCTTACAGCTTCTGCAGAAATCGTAGGCCTCGAGACCTAAGAGAGCCGCATGCATCCTAATCAGACAGTGTCCGGTCAATGCACCTACTATAACTGAGAGGACTTGTCTCCAGGGGGTCGAAAGTGAAGTGGTCCGCCGCCGAAAATCTTAACGCTGTAAAGATGCTAGGGGCGACGGCGAAACTATTTACCTCGGCCACACGGCGAATGGCCCAACCAAATTTGTTGTGAACACACATGAAGAGCGACGGCGACAAAAAATAAAAAACACACCGGAATAACCATCTTGCACAGCCGAGTATGCTGCACACGCACACAGGAGCACACGAGAATAGCAACACAAACCCATGGCACAGCGCACATGCAACTTTGACAGGCGACGGCTACGAAATAGAACTTGGGTTAATTCGGTCGCCGAGCTCGGCGGGGCGTAGTTATCGCCGTAGCTGCAGATTGTGCAGCTTCATACAAAAGCGGTGTGTTTGTTCTATTCGTTTTTGACAGTCGATTCGTTGGCCGCCCTTAGCATGTTTACAGCAAAGAGAGCCAAATTATTTGGGCCTAGGTGTATTTGTTAAGATCCTTCGAATACTTCTCTGTGTTGTTTGCATCGGAGTTTAAAGGTAGCCCAAGGCCTAGCAACCTCTACCTATACAGGTAGGTGAGCGGCGGTCGTGCCATTCTTAGCCAGTTCATCAGCTTTACAGTGTCTCTTTATATTTCGGTGACAAGGCATTGATACGGGGAGCAACTTCGTTAAGACATCCGCGTCATTCAGAGATAGATCTATAACTGTTAGTGCAAGAGCGCAGGGCCTTGAGAGCCACCTGATATATACTGCAGTGATCGAGTAGTCTGAAGGAGACTTCAATCAGCTCCGGTGAAAAAACTATTCCTCCTACTCGACCCTCAAGCTTAGAGCCAACAGTGAAGAAGCTTATGGCATCCTACATCCTACTATGGGGTCTATTTCTCCATTTACAAGGTGGAGGGATATGGGCCTCGTAGTTCTTCGTGAAGGTAACCTCGGATATGCAAAAATCGGTGCAACTATCATACTAAGAAATAATCTCAAAATTGCTTCTTCATTGGAGAATGCTGGTTGGACACGATCGATAAATATTACCCAAAAATTTGAAGTGCTCCAAGAAATTTTCAAGCAACTTTTAGGGATGTTAAGCAAGTTCAGAAAAAAGGATCTTACAGATTCACTTTTTGGGTCAGTGACAGAATTTGTTTTTTTTTTTTTTCATATATTTTTTACAAATTCTTTTCTCATAACCAAAATTCAAAACGAAAACCTGCAGAGATAATCCAGATAATTGTCTGTCTACTATCTAACATGAATCGCTTGGCTTGGGACCGGCCATCCTGTTTTTAAGTATATGTATATGACAATTACTCATTCGGAAAATTTCGCAAGGCAAACAAGAGTAAGGGTGGAAGCCTTGAAGAAAATAGAAAAATTGTAGACAAGCCTTGCAGAAAGATTATTATTATTGTTATTATTAGAACAAGCGTATAAAAGAACTCACCAGATCACCAATAAGTTTCAGCCAAGAACAGACATCTGCAAAGACAGATGAGAACCTATTAGCAGACCTTGATAGGACAAAATAAAGGTGGAAAGAATATTTTCAGAACACAGATCCATAGACAGAGGCATTTGCAATTCCTCAAGATGTTATCTAAATAGATCCATCACCACTGGATGAAGAACGTGAAGCTGTAAAAAGGCAAAGAAGCAACAAATCGCCAGGCACAGATGGAATAGCAAGTGAGCAGCTAAAGGAAGGAGGACCACAACTATTACGAACCTTACACGAACTTTATATGCAGCATCTGGGAGGACGAAGTTATACCATATGACTGGAAGAAAGCGATTATATGCCCAATTTACTAGAAGGGAGATCAATTAGCCTGTAAACACTACAGAGGCATCTTCTCAGCACCAGCGAAAAACCCTTCACAATCCTTATGAAACAAAAACTAGAACCTCTAGCGGAAACCCTTATAGGAGAATATCAAGTTGGTTTTAGAACAAACAGGTCAACATCGGACTTCCTGCTGACCTTGAAACAAGCTCTGGAGAAAGCCTGTGAAAAGAAAGTAGATATATACCAGATATTTGTCGATTTTCAACAGGCATATGACTCAGAGAGAGATAGGCCAGAAAATAAACGAAGAAACAACGAAGGTGATGCAACACTTCAGAGCAGAAAGATTTAGAATGGAAAGAAATATAACAATTGATAAACATAACTTAGAAGTAGTCGATAAAACAGTCAACCTTGAGTCTACAATTACAAAAAGAAACGACGAAAAAGAAGAAATAACCAGACGAACAGTTCTGGGTAGTAGAGCCTTTTATGCCTAAAAACAATTACTGCACTCAAGGTTTGTGCACACGGAAACGAAACTCGCACTCTACAAAAACAGTAATACGACTAGTACTGTGTTATGGTAGCGAGACTTGGACTATGACCCAGGACATAAGGCCAAACCTAAATGGAAAGGGAATTGAAGTAAAGTTAGGTACCATTGCATATGAATGTATGAAAGTGACCAAAATGGAAGTTAGCGGAAGATACATTTAATTCAGTGGAAGTAACGTTTACTTTACTTCTGCGTTACTTTTCATTTAGGTTTGGCCTATAGAGGAACGAGTCAACAGGTTCGAGAGAAAAGTTCTCAGATGCATATAATAGGCTCAACGAGAGAGGATGGAATATGGCGAAGGATATACAACAACGTGTTGTATGCAATTTTTGACGACGCAGAACTCTCAGCTTTAAGCCCAGTATCCTGTTCGTGCGGAATTCCGCTCTGTAGAGAATCCATATAATTAGTCTGAATTCCGCTTAGCTTGGAGAGTTATGTAGACAATGTAGACCTGACAGTTGGACAATTTGAAAATGCTTCTGCAGCTTTATGATAAGTTGAGAAAATTGCTTGCCTATCGAGTAAATCCATTATTTGGAAAAGAGAATTTTATCAAAGGTGCATGTTCTAGACGTATGTACTTATCTCGTCTAGACATTATGTACATATATCCTCTTGACTAGCTAAAACATTATAAATTAAAAGAGAGTAAAAAGAATCAAGAAAAGAGTTTGCTTTTAAAATGTAAATAAAATATATAGTTTAAAAAAACCAAAAAATACGCTTTTAATTTAAAATGAACTAAAAAGTAAAAAATAATTTTTAATGTAAAATTTTTATTGCTCCAGCCAGTATATGGGAACAACCTACGTTTCGAAATGTAAAAAAGCGTGGGGCTCCTTACCTATTTCCTTATTTTATTAACATTGGAACTTTTCGTTAGCGCCCCACGCTTTTTTACATTTCGAAACGTAGGTTGTTCCCATATACTGGCTGGAGCAATAAAAATTTTACATTAAAAATTATTTTTTACTTTTTAGTTCATTTTAAATTAAAAGCGTATTTTTTGGTTTTTTTACTATATATTTTATTTTCTACTTTTTAGTCTATTATATGGCTTCTACCATTTTCTTGTCACCACCATGTGTTGGCCGCTATTTTGAATTTAGAATTACGCTACGCAGCTAATTGTATTGTAGTTGGCATAACCATCCATTTGATACCCATGTCGGGGGGTCGGCGAACACAATTGCAAAATTCAGCCGCCATCCTGGACCCGTCATCTTGATTTTTTTACAAAATAGTCAGATTGCATTGTCATCCAAACTAAACGTGTGTGCAAAATTTCAGCTCAATCGGAAACCGGGAAGTGGGTCAAATTTAACTTACAAGATTTTATTGCATAGTTACAAGTGAAGCTAATAAAAGCGTATTAAAAAGACATTAGAATTAATTAATTTTTATTTGACGCGAGCATTTGTTAATGTTACATTTTTCAATCTCGTATGCCTTCGAAAAGTAAACGTCAAAATTTCCGCTCATAAAAATAGTAAATACATTTCTTGAAGCTAAGTATCCTGCGGAATATGAACGAGAAGTCTCCACTCAGAAAAAACCCCATCTATTTTCTAGAGTATAAAGCTCATTTACGGGTCTGAATTCCGCAAGAGCAGGACTAAACTTTATGGACGGAATTCAGACCGTCCTCTAACCTGAATTCCGCACACTTTTTTTACAGGCATTTTAAAGGGAGTCTGAATTCCGCATGAACAGGATACTGGGCTTTAATAAAAATTAAAAGACTGAGACAAGCCGGCCACGTTATCTGGATGGAGGACAATCGTATCTCAAAACTAAGCCGTATCAGGCATCAGAAATTTCGGGAAATAGACCAGTAGGTAGATCCAGGAGGAGATGGATAGACGTCACAGAGGCTGACGCAGAGGCAATGCTCAACATTCGGAACTGGAGACATGCTGCAATGGACCGTCAAACTTGGAGAAATGCACTAGAGGGGGCCAAGGCTCGATTTGGGCTGTAGCGCCATTGGGTGGGATAGATGGATGTGCAATAAATTCCCGCGCCATTTTTACTCGAAATTTACTTGAATTTTGATTATTAAATACTCGAAGGCAAGACGTCCAAATTAAAAAATTGTATCGAATGTATAAGTGGAGTCAGATAAACAAAACATAAGGAATTGTTTGCAATCTCCAAAAAAAAAAAAATTCGAATACTATACGAAATGGAAAACGAAATTTTCTACCTCTAGCAACCGCCACTACGTACATAAGTTATCGGCCATTTTGTGAAATAACGTATTCAAATTTTAGATTTTTAATTTAGAATATGCTTATTCAATCGATCTTCGATCAGTATTTTGTATATACATACAGTCCTATAATTAATCAAACTAAAACACCTTCCAACAAGCTTAGTCAGAAAAATACAAGATGAGGGAGGGGGAAACATTGTCTGTACTGGATTCCTGGATGTATTTGGAGGAAAAATAGTACTAGAGAATTACGATACGGATTTTTCTACGAAAAAAAAAATGTATTTTTGAAGGGAAACTTTTTTAGTCGCGGTAGAGCAACTTTCTGGGTTTTCATTGGGACCGTCACGGAAAATGTAAGGAAGTAAGGGGAATAGTAGACAGTCTAAGGAGAAGTACGCCAAATCCCCTTTGGAGTATTATTTAGGGCAAAAACAGGTTCTGTATGAACAATTTGCCTTTGGGGATATCTTTTTCTTCCAATGGCGCTACAGCCCAACTTTATCTAACAACCTTGGCCTCCTCAAATCTTTTCCTGCAGTCTTCTCGATTTCTGTCTGTGTCTCCGCACCTTCTAAAACCGCACCCTTCCATCTTTTCCTTGGCTTGCCTACGGGTCATGACCAGTAAAGACCTTCTTTGATGCTCTGTCTTCTGGTATGCGCTCGACGTGTCCAGTCCAGCAAAGCGTATTGATTTTTATGAATGTCATGAGATGCGTTCATTTCCCACTTTTTAGTAGAGGTTGGAGCATGTGGTGTGTGCTTTCAATATACATATTATGTATTATGTTCTGAAATTAACCGCACCAAAATCGATTTGGCTGTTGATGTCACGGACGCAGCATTTACTTCTAAAATCATTATTTAAATTTAAGATTGATTAAACTATTATTATTATTAAAAGGTTCTACAACCGGGATCCGGTCCTGGCCTTTCGCAACAGATATGTCGCTCACTGCAAAAGCGGTACAACTCCACACTTCGAGACACTAGAGGTTGACCCGCTTTGGAGTCACATTCCGTCACATTTCCCGCTACAAAACCAAAGCGATTTCAGATAGTGCACTTCTGGAGCCGCTCCACCATCACAGCGAAAGATATATATGACAAAGTGACGATTTTTGACTCATGCGACTCCAAAACAAATAAACCTCCAATACTCTAAAGTAAGGAGCCACAAAACTCCTACATTGAATGACACAAATGCTGCTCGTTTCGTAATAAATCTCGGGTTAGGTTATAAGCCGTCGATTAAACTGCATTATTTTTTATCACAATTTTATGTTAAGAACTTTTGATCGTTTTGAAAATTTAATAATTAATTTAAAGAATGTCCTTTAAATTATCCGAAATAGATTATTTATACTATAACCAAGTTTAAAAGTTCCACATTCACTACAAAACAACAATTTGCAATAACAATTGCGCTTCAAACTTCCACTTTAACAAAAATACTTCTTTATTCAAAAAGCAAAAGGCTTACCCTATGTGATTTTCCCTGGGCTTAAAAAATGTAATAACATATTTCCCATTTGGTTTGGCATTCACTATGAGTGACACACTCAGAAACAAAAACTATAATAAAAAAATTAAACCGATTACAATGTTTTGACACAGGTTAATATAATTATGATTGATAACAAAAGTAGAGAAAAAAACACTAACTAATATGTGGAAACTCCTCATTATCGCGATCGGTTAGTTCTTTTTTCATCTAAGATCCTGCTGTCTGATCTTATACTAATTCACAAAAGTCAAGATTAGTTCCAACACTTTCGGCGCTTGTCCAGAAACTAACAATTGTCCCGAATGCTTCCCTGGAGGGATGCCCATCATCTCCACATTATCTTTTTTCTACGGCGCATTAAAAAAAGATACGATTCCGTAGAACTAGTTCTAGAAACTAACAGTAAATAAAAGACCAGTTCGACAAAACTGATCTGCCCGATCACCGATTTCGCGATCGCAGTTACGTGTCGCGGCTAGTTTGGCTAAAAGGCTTCTTTACGGGGTTTTAGCATAATTCGATCATGGGTCAAAAATCGCGACCCGAAAGCAGAGGAATTTCTTGATCGGAATGGACGATCGCAGAATGATTAGAAATGCAAAAACATGCAAAACCGGCGAATATGGGACAAGATGTCAATAAAACTTAAGATAGTTAAAAGTGCGAATGAAAGGTTAACTCTGGGGCGGAGCCGGACTTAAGACAAAAAGAAGACTCTGTCAGGGATCTTCATTTGTAGTCCAGCTCACAAAGGATTACTAAAACGCGGGTTCTACACACAATAATAGATTTTTTGCAGAGTATATGGGACTTATTGTGTTAATATGGCACGTGTTGCGTTTGTTTTCCAACCCGGTTCCACACAGGCTGTTTTTTGTTTAGTAGCATCATGTTGTTTTGGAACGACGTCTACGATTATGTATTGTTTACGTAACATTTTTTTTTTCAACAAAGTATGCTTTTTGAGTTAATTTATTATTGTTAAAATGATTGCAGCTCATTTAACATTTAAAAGGATTTAATTTAACAAAAAACATATTAGCTAAGTTAAACTAAATACCAAAGTTTATGCCACTTTTATTGTTGGTAAAGGACCAAGCACACACAGGGCCGGACTAAGCCTTTTCGAGGCCCTGTAAAACTTGCTGAAGTTTTGCGACTATTTGCGTCCTTACATACATAGAAAAGAGCGATTTTTTAAGTTTTGAAAGTAACCTTCACGTTGAGAAATTGCTTGCCATGACAACTAATTATATTCTGAGAGCAATTTCTGTATTTGGGAAAGTCTTTCTTTGGAACACCAGGGTTAATTTTGTCAATTAGTTTTTCACCTTTTCAGCAAATTGTTGCAATTCTTAGCCAATTTACTAGTCTAGATCGGTTGAACAAGTAAATGTGACATGATTCTGACTTCTACCAAGGACGCATGTGAGAAATCTGGAAAGCCCAAAGAATGCTTCTTTGGGATTGTAGTTTGTAGCCCAACGGTTATGTAAGTTACCAAAAAAAAATTAATTGTTGGTAACAAATTATATTCAAAAAATAAAAAAAAATGTTACTTAAAAATTCGTCGGCTAGTTAAAACTATTCCTCCTCCTCTTCGAAATTAACAAAATGCTTTCCCCTATTTCTTTCATGTTTTTGAAGGGACAACATCTTTAGGCACCTTGGGCACTTTTTTGGGCTTGGGACAAACTAAAAACGAGCGTCACGCTCACTTTTGTTGCGCACCCTCACCCTTTTTAGTTCGTTATAAAAACGTGCTATATTAAAAAGTTTTTTTTATCTATATAATTATTTTCTGCTTTTTAGTCTTGTATGTGACATTTTGCAATCAATTTTTAACATCTTGATGATATTATGACGGATACATGCGGAAAATTGTTACCTAAATCTACTAATAATATACCAATCGGTTTAATTTTGAAATTCCTGAAAATTAAAATGAAGAAGTAAGCTAAATTTATTTTATATGATTTTTATTTCAATAATAGCTGCGTCTCTTTTCTGATCATTTTTACTATTTCCACTCGTGAGTACTCTACTCACTACTGTTTTACTGAAAAGCGTTTAGATGGCTTTTGATTGTATTTAACTGCTTTCTTCATATAAAAACATCTATAAATTAAATCTCAATCGTAATTATCTAAAACTTTTATCTTTCATTTTACTTTAAAAAATTTACCTAATTAATTTCCATTATTGTAAAGAAATTGGGTAAGCAATCCAAAAATATATATAAATATATGGCAAAGTAACAATCAAAGTAGCAAGGCATAGTAGTTAGAAGTAGTGCATATGGCAACGCCGCTCTTTGGTGGCGTTGACAGCAAATCAGACCGATCAGTCTGTGGGGAACTTCCAACAAGTCAAGTCGGTACAGAGTGAGTATTTCACGGAGCCTTTTGTTTTGTAGAAAATTAGTTGCTTTTAGCCGGAAAGCAGGCACATGGAAGGCAATGCTTTTAAGTTTTATATGTGTCTGCTTAGTTAAAACTATGTTACATAATCAGTAGTTAATGGTTATTTCTTTGATTATAAAGGTGCGACTCGGCATCGAATTGTGTGTGGCGGTGTGTTAGTGTCCCACTTCGCGCTTGTGTGTGAACTCGCTTTTCGGCCAGACTTCCCCGAACGGCAAAAGGGTGTGAGGCCGCCGTCGGTTGCACATAGGCCAAAGTGTGCGTGAGAGAAGCCGCCGGGTCCATTCGATGTTCCATCTCAACACTCAGCCGTGGGTACGAAGCTTACGCCGGTTCCCCAGTAGGTCTGCCGTGCAAAGGGCAAATGACCTATATGCAAAAAGCTCGAATCGAGAAAAACGCGATCAAAGTTTTCAAAATACATGAAACCCAAGCAAATAAACCCAATGTTCAAGGTAATAACTTTTAATTTAAAAGAAAAATCAGTCTTAATTTTTTTTTTAGGATAAATATAAATATTTTACATCCAAAAGTGCATACAAAGCCATTTTGACCTATAATGCATATAGGTCATTTGTCCTTTGCACGGCAGAGGTGTGTGGGCAAGTTTTCGTGGTTCCGCTGCTGCGTTGAGCGGGAGCTGCCGAGTAGCTATAGACGTTAGACAAAAGTCCTTACTTAGCCTTTTTTTCTAATTCATGGCTCATGCGGTGCTTTCTTTCTGTCATTACAGGTTCCAGGTTGCCAGGGAGCGAATGTTGAAGATTTCAATAAATTACTTATTTAATATCTATTTGACTTTTTTTATTCTTTTTATTTATCCTTTTTATATTATGTTACTGGTGTCCATATTAAATTTTGAATTAAGTCACATAGCTTATTTGATTCTACATGGCATGTCCTAACGACATAGCCTATTGTATTCTACTTATCATGCCCTTTCATTTGATACCCATGTCGAAGGGTTCTGAAGAAAATGGTAACTCGCCCTCTTGAGGTGACGAGAATAGATCTAACGACATAGCCTATTGTATTCGACTTAAGATGGCCTTTCATTTGATACCCATGCCGAGGGGGATTGTGAAAAATATGGTAATCCACCCACTTGAGATGGCCGCCGTGGACCAACCGATATATTGAGTATACTATATTTTTTATGGTGTTCTACTTATCATAATGTTTCATTTGATACCAATGTCTCGGGTGTTGAGAAGAAAATGGTAATCCGCACTCTTGAGATGGTCGCCATGGACCAAACGAGATATTGAGTATACTATATTGCTTATGGTGTTCTACTTATCATACTCTTTCATTTGATACCCATGTCGAAGGGGTTGTGAAGTAAATGGTAGTCCGGCCTCTTGAGGTGGCCTCCCTGGATCTAACGATATATTGAGTATACTATATTGCTTATGGTCTTCCACTTATAATACGCTTTCATTTGATACTCATGTCGAAAGGGTTCTGAAGAGAATGCTAACCCGCCCTCTTGAGGAGGCCGCCATGGATCTAACGACAGCTTATTATATTCGACTTATGATGCCCTTTCATTTGATACCCATGTCGAGGGGGTTGTGAAGAAAATGGTAATCCGCCCTCTTGAGATGACCGCCATGGACCAAACGATATATTGAATATTCTATATTGCTTATGGTGTTCTACTTATCATACTCTTTCATTTGATACCCATCTCAAAGGGGTTGTGAAGAAAATGGTAATCGGCCCTCTTGAGAAGGCTGCCATGGACCAAACGATAAATTGAGTATACTATATTGCTTATGGTATTCTACTTATCATATCCTTTCATTTGATACCCATGTCGAAGGGGTTGTGAAGAATATTTCAATCCGCCCTCCTGAGACGGCCTCCTTGGATCTAAAGGTATATACTATATTGCATTGTCATGGGAGCTAAAGCTGTGTGCATAATTTCAGCATGATACCCGGAAGTATTTGTAAAATCGATTGCAAAATTTGTTCCTTGAAGAAAACAGTAATCCGTCCTCTTGAGACCTCCGCCATGAATCTAACGGTATAATGAGTATACCATAGTGCATTGTCATCGGAGCTGAAGCTGTGTGCAAAATTTCAGGGTGATCGGGTAACCAGAAGTATTCAAAAAATCGATTGCAAGATTTGTACCGGACAAACAGACAGACAAGAAAGCGAGCTAATAAAAACGTTTTAAAATACTAGACACCCTGCACCCTGTCCTGAACGATATGACAGACTGACAGACTGGTAGTGCAAAGGGTGATTCCTAAGCTTGATTTTTTCACATAAAACGAACCGATTGAGATTTTAAATATTTTTAGGTACTTTGCAAATAATACAATTTTAATTAAATAAATTATTTTTTTAATATTTTTCCCTTTTTTATAATTATTTTCTAAATTAATTTCTATCACAAAGATTTTCTTTTTGTTGTTGAGATGTTTTACAGAGATTTTTTTTTTTGAAAAAAAAAAAAAAACAATTATTATTATTTTTATGCTCATTTCATTTACTCTAGGTAATATCGTTATATTTTATAATAATTATTATTTTTTATATTGTAACAATTTAAAAAATTGACAAAAACTCGAATAAATTAAACCTGATTGATTCGTTTTGTTTTCATTACTATCCATATTTGTTGTTATTTCTATTGCGTAATAATTAACACTTTTTTTCCTTTTTCTGGCTTCTAATTTCAGTAAAACGTAAGTATTTTTTATTTAATATTAACTAACAACTTCCTATGTATATATAATTAGTTAAATTATTATGTATAACTATTTAATTTTTTTTACAAAATGGTTATTGAAACTAATAACTTATATTTATTTTGAGTCTTATTGACATAAATGCAGGCTTTCTTAATTTTTTTTTAAATGATTGTTTGATGTATAGTTTTGTTTTACTAAGAGAAAATTTGAATTATTTTGTTGTTTTCGTTTTTTTTTGTACTAAGTACTAATTTTTAAAATTAAATTTGTACAAATTTTGGGTTAAAATTTGAATTAAAAAAAAATTTTATAACAGTTTTATAATATTTTAAGGGTTTTGTCCCATTTGATTTAAAATTAAATTTAAATAGAAAATTAATTCTTATTTAAAATATAAAATAATTAATTTTTACGAATGTGATTATTATTGGAAAATTTTTTTTGTTAAAAAAATTCGGTTAAAAATTATTTTATTAATAATAATTTAATTTTTTTCGATATTAATTGGATAGATACAAAATTATAATCAGTATTTTGATTACTGCTTCGAATTCTGTCATATTATAGTGCTTTAAATTTGACAAGTGCATAGTAATTGAAGTTGTATAAAATTTCTAGTAGTAATTTTGATAAATTTTTAGTAAGATCCAATGAAGCAATTTTGTTATATAGTACAAAAATGTTAATGTAGAAAAATATAAATAAATAGTTTATAATTTTTTTCCATTCGTCATCGATATAAGCACAAAATAAAATCATTCCATGTTTTGATGTATTGTTATGATAAAACTGAAACCTAATTAGGCATTTTACGAAAAAAATAAAGTATAGTGTTGAATGCAGGAAAAGAATGTCTAGAAAACGAGGCATACGGTTACTGATTTTTTCAGGCCTACACATACAATAAAATTGATGTTTTCTTTAATAAATCTACCAAATCAACCTACGTAATAGATCACACGGTCTGTTTAAAATAAATATTTAAAATAAATTTCAAATTACATAACAATAAAGCGTACTAGTGGCGTACGGCCTGTAATTATCTAAAAGTGTCATAATATTCACAATTACTAAATATATCAAATTGTAAGTAAGTAAGTAAGTTTCTGACTACTGAACTTGGCATGTGTCACCGAATAGGACCATATCATCTTCACGCAAATGAGATGATAGAGGATTTCCATTTGGCATTTTATTTATTTACTTATTTCCAAACAAGGCATTTTTTAAATTATTCCAATAAAGTACAATGTAATTATGACCCAAGTGTAATATACATATCGTCCCCTTCAAATCACATAGACGTACCTCAGTTTTGGCAACTTTTCAGGAGAGCCAAATAACGTAAAGTTTGCGTGAACTTAATAAGTTAAATTAATGAGATACGCCGAGAAAAAAATGTTACATAACTCCTAAAACGTTACGAATAGAGATACGCCAATTAGAGAGGACGTAAAGGGAGGTAAGACGAGTTCATCGCTGACGTATCTCAAAAATCAATTTTTGAGATACGTCTTTATGACTTGAAGGGGACGATATATGAGGAGGGATAAGGTGAGTGAGCAGAATTACGATGCTAGGAGTGTAAATTCCTTTTAAAATGATATTTTATTTGTCAGGTGAGAGACATACACTGTGTGTTTTAAAGGTCGTACAACATCTGTTGACGGGTTTTTTTATTACATATTCAGCCCGATGCGAATATTCCCTAAACATTTTTCTATGCCTATTGCGTCGAGCGTCATTAAATTTGATTCTGTCTGAGAGGTTCTGCACTTTAAGTTGATCACGTCCAGGATGAAGCATGATATTAGCAATTTCCTTCTATTTGCTAGCGTCATGAGATCTAGCACCTTTAGCTTTTCCATATAAGGAGGTAGATTTTGAAAATCATGAGGATCGTGTAAACTACTCAGAGCAGAAAAACGTCCACTATAAAATCGGAGGATTATGGCGCGAAACAGAATCCATTACGGATTATGAGGATAAGGGGGTTACTGTTATACATATCTCGTCTAGATCAACGGCTTAAGAAAGTGCACTTACTGAAACGTTGCAACAATGCCCCAGCACTAAGTACGGATACAAATGTACCGATATTCTGCTGTAGTATTGTCAAAGCTGCGGCTACGAAATTTTTTTGGTGATATAAGAGAATGAGTGCCTTTCTAGGAACAATATAAATCTGCAATCCATGAAAATGTAACCCTAAGGCACTGCTCACACGGGGATACTCAAATCTTGAAACGACCGTAATACTAAGAGCCACGCCTTACGTAAACAGACGGTGGCACTCATACTGGGATACTCCAGTCGCGTATACTCGGCACGTTTCTTTGAAACTTACTGCAAGAAGTTCAACCTTGGGCAGAGCTTCAGATGCAATCGTTCCAATGCGGGGTTCTATGGCTCACTGACATTCGAAGCGACGGATTTTAAGAACCCTCGTGCAAGTACCTAGGCAACACATTCATCACAGCAGCTTCCCTCAAGGACTCTCCACTTTTAAAAAATATTTCGAAGTTGTTCACCAGTTCTTCGCTCGATTCTTCCAATTTTTAACTTAATTTTTAATTAAATTTCGTTTTTTAGTATCAGATTTCTGCAATTCTTTTGTGTCTACAATTTATGTTCCTTTCGATATAAGGTTGTAACCAGAATCTTAATAGCACTGGTTAACGATATCCTGGTTTCCCGATATATGCACAGCCAATAAGAATCACCACCCGGGCCCCATCCAAGACGGAAATAATAACCGCAATTCATGCAATGGCCAATGGTAAAGCAGCTGGAAAAGATGACACCCGTCAAAATTGTTGAAAGCCGATTTAAGCCTCATAGTAGATGCGCTACAACTAATCCTGGAAATAGCATCGAACACCTGTACCTTTCCGGAGGATTGGACGGAAGGTATCATAGTCAAAATAACCAAAATGGAGAGACCTAACATTATGCGACAACTGGAGAGGTATGTGTTTATTAACGCAGCAGGCCGGATTCAGAAAGGGCGGCTCATGTATAGACCATACTAACACCTTGAGCATCATAGTGGAGCAGAATTACGAACCCCCTTTACCTTGCTTTCGTAGACTACGAGAACAGGCGACATACAATAGGGTTTTCTAGACCGCCTGCAGACACCAGGACCTCAAAAACATGTTGGCAATAGAAAGAAGACTAAATCCAAAGAAATGCGGATTAATGCAAACACCAGTGAACGGACAGCGCTGAATAACCGTGACGTGGAACTGGTTGATAAATTCTGCTATCTCGATAGTATTATTACTGAAAATGGCAGGAGAGAAAAGACCGGAATATAAATAAAGCACGAAGCGCATGTGCATGCATATGGAGATCAACGGAGATCTCAACTAACACCAAATTGCGGCTGTTCAAATCCAACGTTAAGTCAGCTCTTTTGTAAGGTTGCGAAACATGGAAAGTCACCCAATTCATTACAGAGCGCCTACAATTCTTCATCAACAGATGCCTACGTCGTATCCTAAAAATCCGCTGGCAAGATGGAATTGGAAATGAAGAACTATGGCGCCGTGTTTTTTTTTTTTATGTGACAGACTAGAGGCTTAGGGAAAGTCCCTTTGTACTGTCGACAATCTATTTTTCATATAGAGTGAATGTCGAACAGCAGCTCTAGCCGGAAGATAGAGAGAAGAGAAGGAAGTAACTGTTGCAACCTAGCCGCGATATTTTTTTTTATTCCACCTACTCACAACCATTTCGCGACTCTGACATCGGGGCGTCGAGAACAACTCGCTGGAGTGTTATGCCTCCTGAAACGAGTTGAATCTCATCAACCAACCGATTACATGCGCTTGTAAAGAGGGAAGAAGAAAGAAGGAAAGTTACGTGGGAAAGGCGAAGGACCGTGGCGCCGCCGGGATTCGAATCCGGGACCTCTGGGGATAGCAGTCAGGCGCCTTACCTCTAGACTACCGAGGCCAAGAAAGGATAGACGACCAAATCAGGCGAAGGAAATGGAATTAGATTGACCACACCTTGCGACGCGAAAACGAAAATCTAGCCAAACAGACCCTTGACTCGAATCCTCAAGGATCCCGTCGAGTGGGAAGACCTACAACAACGTGGAGAAAACCCCTACTGCAAAACAGAGTCCGCTGGAGGTCACCTGTTTTCGCTCTATGTCCCATGAGGGATTAAAGGAGCATAAAGAAAGAAGAAAGAACGATATCCTCATCAGTACTAGTATGCCTTGATATTTTGCATAGTGAACAAGAACACACAGCACATCCGTTGTCCAAAGAAAATCCTGGTGAGAAGTTTACCCACCGAGCTTGGCATCTCGGCTACTGAAGAAATTAGGCTTTCCCCATTCCCTTGTGGTATGGTGCCAGTCGTACTTAGCCGGCAAAACCTACCAGATTCTAAAAACATCGAAGTGTCCTCCGGTGTCCCGCAAGGCAGTCATCTTGGACCTCTCCTTTATATTTTATCAATTGGCGACATTGTTACTGTACTAAGGCACTGTAAACTCCTTATTTACATTTACTGATTACATCAAACTGCATCGCCACATAAGGAGTATAGAGAATTACAAACTTCCGCAAGCGAATCGGTTCAAAGGAAGCTCGTCCAATTTGAACTCAGCCACCTCCCGTGGGATGACCCACTTACTCTTCCGCCTTATAAGAGCAGACTTAAATTGCTCAACTTAAGCTCTCTCCATAAGCGTCGCGAATTCGCTGACGTTATATTCGTTCATTGGCTGATGAATGACAAGGTAGACTCAGGTTTCTTAAGAAGCCGCACGTTATTTAGAGTGAATAACTTCAACCTGAGAGGTGAACCTCTCTTGCACATTTATTCCTCTAATACCAATTATGGCATGTTCGAACCGGTTAATCGTGTGCTCATAAATACTTACAAATATAGGAGTGTGTTTAGGTTGCTAATTAGTCAAGTTGTCCTTAAAAGGACTCTGTGTCGTCCCTGATGCCTCTGCTGACTGCTTTTTGTATTTGTTTTTTCACGCTTCTCTATTTGATGTTTCGTGCTCTTATATATTGTTTTAATATTTTATGTCCGCATGGCTTAGCTGAGCCACTGAGCAGTGGTAAATGTTTCTCAGCCTAGCCTAGAGGGTAACTCTATTATTATGGCGTATTTCCGGCAACATAATGATGTACTCCAGCTGATGTACATAATGATGTACACTCAGCTAGCAGGCGCACGGAGAACACTACTCCAAGATCTACGTCGATAGCAGCCCCGGAATGCAGCATTGAACTACTGGAGAAGCGGATTATGTTGACCTTGAATCGAGTGCTGGAGGAACGATTTTCTGCATTTGAGGATCGGTTAAAACAGCTTGAGAGCCGCCTGTCCACGCAAATTGAAGGTGTACGGAATTCACTTACCACTCTAGTAAGTAAAATAAATAATGACGTTGAGTCCGTGCAACATGATCTCGCCGTTCTCTCCAACGAGCTGGAGGATCTTCGACGGCAATCCAGACTTCAGTATGTTGTCATTCGTGGTATTCCGTGTGCTGATAATGACAATCCGAAGGAAATTATAAAATCTCTTGCCTCCACCATTGGCCATTAGCTTTCACAATATGTGAATGTATTTCGCCCACAGCCGCGGCGCGGCACAGAATCTGGCAATATGAAGAAACCAAGTTCAATGCTTATTGTCAAATTCCCTTCTGGCAATGAGCAGCAGGAATTTCTTCGGAAGAGCCGTCTACATGGACCGCTGCCCCTAAAGAATATTAACTTGGGCTTTACTTCCGATAATCTCGTGCATGTCAATGAAAGCTTGACGTCAAAAAATATGGACATTTTTCAGACAGCTCGG
Source organism: Thereva unica (assembly GCA_949987705.1). Classification (NCBI taxonomy): domain Eukaryota; kingdom Metazoa; phylum Arthropoda; class Insecta; order Diptera; family Therevidae; genus Thereva; species Thereva unica. Next base: position 68,746,740 of record OX465283.1, on the reverse strand, counting down.
AAGCTACAAAAAAGGAGCTTGGTATCCTCTGTATTTACCCGTCGTGGTTTAGTGTATGTGCAGGTGGATAAAAACAAACCACCCAAAGTTTTTTCCTCTGCACTAGATCTCAATGATGCCGTTAATTCATCATCTTCTCCCAGCCTGAAATAACTGCCAGCATATGTCTTGGAGCATCGCATCGCACTTTGAGCATGATTTTTAATTTATTTTTAATTTTAATTTTCATTTTCGTCTCTTCAATGTTAATTATTTTCTTCTTTGTTTTTATATTATGTTATTTTCTTCTTTGTTCTATATTTTTATTAATTTTATTAGCTTTAGTTTCTTTATATATATGTTCTTGTAATGTATTTATCCTTCACTTTCACCTTTTCTCACTTCTACTGTGCTTGCTTGATGGATGCTTCTGTGTGTTGTTCTGTCCTTTGATTTGGATATTCTCTAGGAATTATGAATAATTACACTAATTGTGTGCACAGGGAGAGACTACTACTCAATATCCTGTCCTCTTCCTGCTCAGGCCTGAACATTTGTGTTTTTAATGCAAGAAGCTTAAGAAATAAAATGGATGAATTCAGATTAATGTTGGAACTCACGAAAATTCATGTTCTGTTGGTAAGTGAGACTTGGTTGAAAACTGGAATCCCGTCTGCTCTAGTTTCCCTTCCTGGTTTTTTGATGCATCGTAATGATCGCATAGGTCGTACTGGTGGGGGTGTCGCCATATATTGTGCATCATTGCTCTCCTCGAAAGTGGTGGGCAAATCGTGTGGCTCGCAACTTGAATTTCTTGCGGTAGAAGTAAAATCTGCCGGTGACAAATGTGTTGTAGTCAGTGTATACTGTCCGCCCAATAGTTTTAACACTGAGATTGGCACTGAACTTGCCAACCTTATTGCAAGGCTTTCTCTGCACTACGAAAACATAATTGTTGCTGGTGATTTTAATGTTAACCTTTTGAAAGCCAATAATCGTTCGACTGCACTTAAGCAATTCCTTGTATCACTGGATTTACATATCTTGAATGAACTGCCTACGTTTTTGAACTGCTAGAATCCCTCCCTACTCGATATTCTAGCTACCACTGCCACGGATGCTGTATTAAAACACAGTCAAATCTCCCCGCCTAGTTTTCTTGATCATGACCTACTATTCCTCTCAACTAAGTTTGCATTTTCTCCTCCCTCTTCATCTTCTTCCATTTCGTATCGTGACTATAGCAATATTAATTTAGATCAGCTTTCTGAAGTCGCTGCGGCAATGCGGTGGGATGATATCTATTACACCACTTGTATCGACACTAAAGTTGATCTATTAACTGCTTTTATTCATCACCTTTTCGATCAGTGTGTCCCTATAGTAACGAGAAGGCGCCAGGTATCTCGCCATTGTCCATGGTATTCCCGTAAAATCCGCGATCTGATAAATCAGCGTGAGTTTATGTATAGGCGCCATCGCAAGACCAGAATTCCTAGGTATCGTAATGCTTACAAACAATTACGCAACCTAATCACTTGTAAAGTCAAATCTGCTAAACGGGAATTTTACTCCCGCAAGCTTGATCCCGCTCTAAATTCCAAACAACTTTGGTCCAATATTCGTTCTTTAGGAATTAATACTTCTGTACCCTCACCTTCTGATGTAGATGTAAATCTTCTCAATGCTTCTTTTATTCAATTTCCTCCCGATAACACACTCTCCTCTCCCACGTACTCCCCTTCATCTAGCTCACTCAGTACTGATGGTTTCAACTTTCGTTGTGTAGACTCCTGTGAAGTTCTTGAAACATTGCTGTCCATCTCATCTAACAGTATCGGTTGTGATGAAGTTTCTCCGCGATTTCTTAAGTTACTCTCTCCACTAATTCTAGAAACCATCACTCATATCTTTAATTACTGCGTGACAACTTCACAAGTGCCCCTGATTTGGAAAAAGTCTGTTGTGATTCCATTACCAAAGAAATCCTGTCCAGTCGATTTAACAGATTATCGTCCTATTAGTATTCTTCCCTTTCTTGCCAAAGTCTTTGAGAAAATTCTCTTCGGTCTTCTAGCTGCGAAACTGCTGTATTGAAGGTAACTTCAGATCTTCGTTCAGTCCTCGATCAGGGTGATGTAGGTTTACTTGTTCTTCTTGATTTCTCCAGAGCGTTTGACTCTGTAGTTCACTCGCGTTTGCTTTCCAAACTTAGGACATTCTATAATTTTTCTTCTTCTGCCATCAGACTTTTCTCCTCCCTTCTGTCTAATAGGTCACAGTGTGTTCGTCATAACGGGGTTGCGTCTTCATTCCTACCAGTACTTGTAGGGGTTCCACAAGGCTCAATTCTCGGTCCTCTCCTTTTCTCCCTGTATGTCAACGATGTTACCTCCGTTATTCAACGCTGCTCTTTTCATCTATATGCTGATGATCTTCAGTTGTACACCTCGTGTCCTCCTAGTAAAATCAGATCTTGCATCTCAAATCTTAATGATATTCTGTCCCAAATAAATGAGTGGAGTTCTTCCAATTTTCTCAAATTAAATCCTAATAAGTCCAAAGCAGTCATCCTTAAACGTCCCAATAGATCCCTGGACAATATTCCAAATATCGTCCTTGATAATATTCCTCTTCCCTTTGTTGAATGTGTCAATAATCTCGGTATTATTATTAATGACAGACTATCCTGCTGCGATCATGTCTCACTTATACTCTCCAAGATCTATGGCACATTGCGTAAACTTTGGCTCTATGGTAATCTCTTACCACAATCTATTCGTTCCAAGCTAGTTAAAACTCTCGTGGTGCCACATTTTCTTTATGGTGCCCTTGTTTACATTTCTTTTGACTCATCTTGTCGTCAACGTCTTAAGGTAGCATTTAATGATTGTCTACGGTATATTTTCCACTTGAGACGCTCGGATCATGTGTCAGGCATACAACATTCTTTATTAGGTCACGACATTTTTCGTCTTCTTGACATCATGGCACTGGTCCTCCTACATAAAGCATTTTATGCTAAAAGTCCTGTATACCTCTCCGACTTCCTAACTCCTTTACAGTCCTTGAGATCAATCAAATTCCTTATACCTTCTCATTTGTCCCTAATTGGTAGTCGCTCCTTCTTTGTGTATACAATTAGACTTTGGAATTGCCTTCCTAACACAATAAAAAGGATAGGCACAACAGCAGCTTTCAGAAAGCAAGCATCTAGTTTTCTCTCTTCCTCATCTTTTCTTTAGTTCTTTTTATTTCCTTTCTATTTTTTCCCCTATCTAACCCTCTTATCTGTCCCCTATATTTTTCTTTTCACTTCTACATTATTTATTTAAGGCTAGTTTAAGTCATTTTTTTTAAGATTTAAATATTTTTTCTTAAAGATGACTTTAAAAGATGTAGTTCTTGTGTACTGCCCCAATAAAATGTATAATAAATAAATAAAAAAAATAAATACTCCGTAGTAGAAAATATCACCGAAGGGAACGCGGCTAATGAGCAAAATTATTGTAAGCAGACCGCGGTTGGAAATACTATTCACTCTAATAACGACGGAGGTGCTTCTTCCATGGCAACTCTTATTTCTTCGGAATTTATGGGAGATGGTCCAGTTAAGGCATCATTGAAACTTATAAAGAGAGAATTCGAAGCCCTCAAAAAGGCTTTAGAAGCAAAACCAACTATGTCACGGATTTCATATGCAACAGAGGCGCAGTCTACCTCTTCGAAGTTGTGCAAAACCGTAGTTGGGGCTGTTCACCGCTGGTACGGAAAGTGCTGTTTGTTTTTCTTTTTTTGTCGGAGATCTAGTCATCCTGCACGAGAGTGTACGAGCAACATAGAACTAGCGAAACGCAAACAAATGTGGCTGAAAGACGGTAGGTGTTTCAGGTGCGTAAGAAAAGGCCACTCTGTAAAGAGTTGTAAAAATCGGTTTCTGTGTATGTGCGACCCTTCATAACATAAGTTGAAGGGCGGCAGTCGAAATGCAGCTGAGGATCCATCAAACTCTTCGATTCAATCTCTGCGTGCCACCAGCCTGAGCTCTGCTAATGTTTACTTGTAAATAGTGATGAGCAAAAGTGGTCTTGTTCTTGCACATTTTGCAAGAACAAGAACAAGAACAAGACTTAGTTATGCTTGCAAGAACAAGAACAAGACTAACTGTGCAAGAACAAGACCCAGAGCAAGATTTCTTGCAAGATTCTTGCAAAAATTCCACCTAAATTCATTCTATTAAAAACAAAAAACATAAAATTGATTATTATGCTCAAGTAATTATTATAGATACATGTATATGTGTATATATTTAGTATGATAATTGTAAAAGCATTTGTACATAAGTACATAATGACTTTGCATGTCAACGAGATTCAGAATCAATATTTTTGCATTTCGAAGCAAAATTTTCCGAAAAGATTTAGGTAGATGTTCCACACTGCCTACTCTTTTTTTATCCAATTGGGTGGTCTGTTACTTTAATTCAATTTCTGGTGTTTAGGAAACTAGTCCTTCTTCTGTTAAATCCATACAAAAATGAAGATTCCTCATATTATATTAAGATAAAAATAAAGTTTAAAAAACCGACTTCAGGAAAAAACCAATCCCGTGATACACAAAAAAGGAAGAAATAATTGTTGGTAATTCTTAACAGCATTAATCGAATCAGAATGGATTTAGAAAGAAGAATCTATAGTATTCAGTAGTTCAAGTAGTTTATTAGAAAAGAAAAAATGCTCTAAAAAATTCTTTTTTGAGTAACCTCTTTTGCTTTTTGGATGGCAAGCAAACTCGGACTTTTCTCAATGTATGTAATATTTTCAAGGCCTCCACATTGGTTACATCGCATCGTAAGAACGACAGGAGCGTGGGCCAGTTTTTGTATTGCTGCAAAGGGATTTAATAATTTTTTGTGCCCATACACGACATTTCTTCTTTAATGAATCATACTTGAACAACCTAATTTTTTATAATAAGTAATGGGTATAATACTGGTTTACTTTTGCTTCAAAATATTTCCGTTGTAATTTGTTGCTTACACACTTGACAGAAGAATGTCTACGCCTAACTTGTTCCCATATGAATTTTATGTAATTTTTCAGGGGCGCAAACATAATAACGTCACCAAGAGCAGTCGTGAAACTGATTTGTTTAATAAAAAAGCCATGTGGAATTCTCACCTCAAAGGTAGTAAATTTTCGGTGTATACAAACTTTTGATGCTGACTGACTGACGCTAAAATTATAATAGTTTTAAAATCAATTTTTTGCATTTTGTTGTTTGGATATAATTTTTTTATTAAAGTCTAGGTTTTTTTCAATAACCATTTTATAAAATCAACATACAATACCTACTACATGCGAGAAAATACCTTGGCCTTGCAGTTTTGTCTTGCCTTGTCTTGGTCTTGCACATTTAGTAAGAACAAGAGCAAGCCTTAGGTATATTTGCAAGAACAAGAACAAGAACAAGCCTTAGGTATATTTGCAAGAACAAGAACAAGAACAAGACTTAGGTATGTTTGCAAGAACAAGAACAAGAACAAGACTTAGCTATGCTTGCAAGAACAAGAACAAGACAGACTGAACAAGAACAAGACAAGAACAAGACTAGATTAGTCTTGTCTTGTTCTTGCGTTTGCTCATCACTACTTGTAAACTACTTGCACTTTGATTTCGGCTCTTGCAGCATCAATTGAATTGTGCGTTCATGTCATCTTAGACGGTGGACGCCAAATATCTTTTGTTAGAACTAGTGTAGCACGGAAATTAAATCTGCCAATTGTGGCAGTTAAGGGGCGGCAGATATGAAATTTCCTTACCTTGGAGAAAAGGTAAAAGTCCTCTCGAAAGTAATCGCAGAAATGCTGTGTCAACGTTTAAATCGCTTAGACACAGATCACAGCAAATTGTAAGACAATGCAACAACTTATTACAAACGGTTATGGAGAAAGGGTGTTGTACAGTTTTTTCACATTAAATTCACCCTTTTGCAAATCAAATTAATCCTTTTGCAAATTAAAATCACCTTTTTGCAAATCAAGTTCACCTTTTTGCAATTTAAATTCATCCTTTTGTAAATCAAATTCACCCGTTTGAAAACTAAGTACTTCTACATTATATATTATATTTAAAAAAACATTAAATAATGTTAGTAAAGCAAGGAGTCGGTCAAGTTCGAGACGCCATAATATATTACTATTCATACATCTTGTTGGTCCGAAAAGAAACACTACTTTTTCTACCACCACATTCTCCAAGGCTGAAGTCCATCGAGGAAGTCTTCTCCAAATCAAGTTTAGTGCAAGAAATATGTCCTTTAAATTGTGAAAATTTGGTAGATTTAATTTATATCTCTTTTGGAACTGTTCTTCTTCTTCTTCGATGGCTCTACAGCCCAATTCGAGCCGTGGCCTCCATCAGCTTCTTCCTCCAGACGTCTCTCTGCTCCGCAGCTTGTCTCCAGTTTCTTGTGTTGAGCAGTTTTGCTGCATCGGCCTTAACATTATCTTCCCACCTTAACCGTGGTTTGCCAACTGGTCTTTTGCCATCTGGTAGTAGATACAGGGCTTTTTTTGGTATCCTTGAGTCACCCATTCTTTGGACATGGCCGGCCCAACGTAAACGTAGTAGTTTGGCATGGGTCGAAAGTTTACATTCTTTGTATAAGTCGTACAATTCGTGATTGTAGCGTATTCTCCTTGACTGAATTAGAATCTTACTCTTCTCTGCGTTTATTTGCAGCCCTATATGTTTTGCTCCATCTTCTAATTCTGTAAATATTTCTCTAAGATATGACAGTGATCTTGCAAGGCAGTTTATATCGTCGGCATATCCTGCCAACTGTTTGGATTTGTTAAGCAGGGTTGCGTTCGCATCAATGTTAACTTTGCGAATTACTCCTTCTAGGCAAAGATTAAATAGCATGGGTGCCAGCCCATCGCCCTGCTTTAAGCGTTGCTTGACTGGGAAGGATTCCGTCAATTCTTTTGGAACTGTTACCTTTACAAATTTTTATAACTATTATGAATATATATGTTGAGTTACCAGGTGATTATGCAAGAGAACCGTTATTGTTGGAGATCGCACATAAAGTTGGAGTTCGTCGAAATGTGGGAGATCGCACCTTACAGGGTTCGAAGTTCATCGAGTCTCGTTCCATCAGCGGCTTTGATGGAACGAGACTCCAATACCCAAAATTAATTGTAGTTTGGAGATCGATGGACATTAAGGAAACACAAAAACGACACTACAGACGAACCGAATAGGAGCCTCCCGTACATATACATACTTTTAAATTTAATCATTGAATTGTGTGCCGAAATTTTGATTTACAATAAAAACGGAATTAAGCTGTAACAAAGGAAATTAAGAATTGAGGTGTACAAAGAGATCTTTCCTTCAACGGCCAGAGAATTTCCATTAACACCGCTGATCCACAGTTATAGACTAGGAATCTGCATGCAGTCTTCATACATTTCTTCACCTCCTTAATTGTATTTAAATGAATTATAATAATTTTGTTGATTCCTTAATAATTAATATTATTTGTTGTTTTTTTAAATATAATATATAATGTAGAAGTACTTGGTTTTCAAACGGGTGAATTTGATTTACAAAAGGATGAATTTAAATTGCAAAAAGGTGAATTTGATTTGCAAAAAGGTGAATTTATTTTGCAAAAGGTTTAATTTGAATTTAATGTGAAAAAACTGTAATTTTTTCGGTCCAGTAGCGGCAGGATGCCATGACTAACTAATTACTTGATAAGCCACTAGGCAATTGTGAACAAACTTTGTTCAGTCGTTCTCTTGAGCTGATACGAAAATGCCGTCTTTTTCTGGCACCAATTTCATCCTCCACTTCTTCTAATTTCGCCATTACAAATAAATTTATTAATTTTTACTTTGTTATCTTGTCGTCTGTTCACTTCGATGCTTTACTTACTAATGTACTGTGTTCGGACTCTTTTTAGCTACTAATACGTTTTAAGACGTTTAGTGGCAAGTAAATTAACCGCCACCCGACTAAAATACTGGCATAGTCTGCACCAGGCTTTAGGGCGGCTTACGAATTTTAAGAAATTTAGTTCGGGCGCGTTAGGAAGGATGTCAGGACACTTGTTGGATTGAAGTCAGGAACCTTGATGGTTTGATTATCGTCCAATCCCGACTAGCATTTTGAGGGGTGCAGATGCCTCCTGTAGGTCCCATGTAGAATTCCCTATAGGGCCCAGAAGGGGATATCTACCACCCTGCGTCACCGTGATTCAGTTCAATCCATATAAATCACTCCACTGTCTAAATTCCAGTACATATTCAGTTCATGCTTGTTACTTTTTCATCAGAAGTCAGAAATGTAAAAGCCCACTGGAATGGCTTTCTATTATTCCAAATGATTACTCTCTATTGAGCGAGCTTTTACGTTTATATCTAGGCTTCACCGGCAGGCCAATAAGTTCATTTCAATCCGCATAAGTGGCTTCATCGGCTGGCTTGTTCTGTTCGTGCTTGAAATTGTTGTTAATTTTTCGCCAGAAGTTAAAAATGCAAAAGCTCACTGGAATGACATTCCATTATTCCAGTTGGTTACTCTCTTCTGAGCGAACTTTTACTTTCAACATAAATTTCATGTACTGCTGGGCGAACAAAGGCTTGATTTTTCCTGAGTTCAATATGTCAAAATGTATGGGAACTCAGGTTGAAATTGTAGCTTAACTATCACTAATTTGATCGAACTTGCACAGTTCGGCGATGAAGCCGGGGTATTGACTTCAGTTCAAGTCCAGTTGGGCGAACTGAGGTCTGTTATATCGCCAGTTGAATATGTGGAAATTGTATGCGAACTGAGGTTATTTTGAAGTTCAGTTCAATTTGCTCGAACTTGTGCAGTTTGGTCGGTGAAGCCTATAGCTTTTCGAATAGTTTTCGAAGAGTTCACTACAGAATGGTCCGAGATCAAACTTGGGTTTGCGAGCCCTCTGCCGCGCCGCCATGTTTTTCCTTAGCATGTATTAAAAGCGAATTTCCTCGTATACATATGTATATCTATTTTTGGACAGGAAATGGATCTAAAAGATAACTACTATAGCCATTTTACTTCTGGCTAAATATTCTCAAATGTCTAAGTATATAAACTGCTGATGTTTATATGACAATTATCCGGATTTATAAGAGATTCGACTAATTCAAACTTTATTTTATCTTCTATGTTTAGATAATTTGATATTCTAATTAATAATCTGTCAATAACTGATTTAATTTGATATATTTTGGATACATGATTTACAAAAAAAATATTTGCATAAAACGGCAAGGTCAATGATTTCAGATAATTGAAAATGAAAAGCAATCCATTACAATTCACGCACAAAAGTAACAAATTGAAAAGAGCATATCAAATTTCACATAAATTAAAACTTTTAATCCAATAAATTCAAATATTTTCATGCCAATTAATTATACGCACAATTCTATGTTTAAAGACTGAAAGAATCACTCATGATTTAAAAGCAACAATTAATCATTGTAGAAGAGATGTTGTAGTTTTCATGCTTAGTTAATGATTACTAATCTAGCATTTACTATTTCGTAAAAAAAAAATCCATAGTTTATTAAGAATTTAAATTTATTTAAAGATAAGAAATATATAAAAGGTTTTATATAGTCAAACAAAAAATAAGAGTTTTTTCTCTTAAATAATTTATTTAAATAAATGCTGATGACCAATCAAAATCATGCAAATTTTATGATTTTTTATATATATGCTCGAGAAGCAATATGATATATTCATAGATTTATTATGATGTTATTTTAATTTTTATATTAGACTTTGTGAGTGGAAACTTCGTTGACTGATGTACACAATGCATTTTGACCTTTACATTATATTATACAAAATCCGATGAACCTTGCTGCATTTTTTCTTCACATTTTTTATGACTGTCCTTTTTCTTATAATATAAATATAAAAGTAATATAGCTATAATACTCTTTTCTCAGTATTTTTAACTATTCATTCGCACTTTCTTCTAACAAATAATATGGTAAAAATATAATTAATAATAAATTATACTAAATATATAATATACATATGTAAATATATATATACACCACATAAATGCACATTAATGCTTATGAAAAACCTTGTATTTATGTACAACCATTTAAAATTGAAAAGTCGTGTGTCTTTTTTGGTATTATTTAATTACTTTGATATTTTTTTTTTTGGTTGTAATTTGTAATTTGTTTTTATTTTGTTGTTTAATTAAATCGAGTCTTGCACTTAAGATTACTTTATGTATATAAACAATAATAATTATAGCCCCTTACATGGCTACAAATATATTTTAATATTACATGATTCGTTACTTAGTTAATTTACAAAAACAAAATTCAATTACTCCTAATTAAAATAATTTAATTAAACCGAATTTGATTGATTTTTGTTTCTTTGCATTGTATTTTTAATTGATTGTAATTCTTTGTAGATTGCATAACCGTTTTTTTTTTCTGTTTTGTTTGTTGCTATAAATATCTATAGGTATTAAATCATTTTCATAAAATATTGGTTGTGAGGGTTCTTTTGGTACAACACGTCCCGGTATAGTAGATAATGATAATAAATAAAGACGGAAAATAAATCAAGTTTTAAGCATAACTTTAGCTACCTGAGAAAAATAAAATCCAAAATCAAGAATTGAGACATGTGTTTCTAATATTGGCGCAACCGGTTTCTAAAAAAAATGTATAAGCAACAAAATTTAGGGTAATGATATACAAATTTATCATAAATTTTAATGTATTTTTTTAGTATTTTAATTCGCCTAACTGTGTATTAATAAATAATTTCGTTAATTAAAAACGAAAGATCTCAGGCTATCCCTCAACATTGACAAATGATAGAATACACTCCTCCTTCCCCCAAGTAATTTGTAGCATGTTTGCGGGTTCAGAGGAATTTATTGTCCCAACTCTGTTCGAAGGCACACTGATTCAACTGATGCGTACACTTCAGTTCTCGTAGATGATCTACCCTTGTCGATTGAAGATATACTGACCGCTTTAAACAACCTTAATCCGCAAAAAGGTCATGGACCTAACATTCTGCCTCAAATCATATCTCATTCGCTCTGCATCTCATCTTTAACACATCATTACCGTTAGGAAAGTTTCCTACGTTGTGGAAGAAATCCTACCTCATACCAATCCATAAGGCATCTGATAAGCATTCAGTGGATAACTACAGAGGTATTGCCATTTTACCATCAATCCCCAAACTATTTGAAAAACTCATTCACGATATTATTTCTCCTATAATCGATCCACACTTAAATGAACAACAACACGGCTTTAGAAAAAGGCGTTCGCCCACTTCAAACCTCATAGTCCTAATCTCCAAACTGCTCTGTAGTATGAAGAAGAGCCATCAAATCGATGCTATTTATACTGACTTCAGCAAGATCTTTGATAAGGTAGATCATCATATTTTACTTGCTATTGGCCCTTGAATGGTTAAAATCATATCTCAACGGAAGAACACAGGTTATCAGATTTCAAGGATTTCTTTCAAATGAAACCGAAGTAACTTCCGGTGTTCCTCAGGGCAGTCGTCTTGGCCCTCTTTTGTTCAATATATTCATCTCTGATCTGTCCAAAAATTGGAGAATGTCCCGCGTCTCATTCACGCGGACGATGTCAAAATATATAGTGCTAACAAGTCCCAAACTGACGTATCCTTTATTCAGTCGAATCTCAATGCATTACAAGACTGGTGCACCACTAATAAATTGCATCTTAACACCAACAAATGTCAATCAATTACCTTCTCTCGTAAACATAACACACAGTAGTATTATTATCGCCTCAACGATACGGTGTTGAATCAAGTTCATTAAATTATCGATCTAGGTGTCGGTATGAGCCAAAAAACTTAATTTCAATTGGCACTATGATAATATTACTGCCAGAGCCAACCAACTTCTTGGCTGACTAAAAAGAAGAGCTAAGGAATTCGACAATATGTGGGTGATAAAAAATCTCTCTGTTCTCTAGTTCGCCCTATCCTGGGATATGCATGTCCTACCTGGGATCCCATATTTTTCATAAATAGCAACAGGATGGAATCAATTCAGAAGAAATTTATCCTCTTTGCTCTGAGGTAAGTTTACACGACCCGCGTGACTTTCTAAGCGTACCACTCTACAAGCACAGGCTGAAAGTGTTGGACAGCTTGCCGCTCTCTGCTAGGAGAAAATTTCGTATCGCATCTCTCACTTTAGAAGTCCTTAACGGCAACATTTAAGTTCAGTTTTGTCAATTATGATCACTGAATACATCCGACTTCTGTGCCGGCGGATAGTGTTGGGCCCAGGTGGGTAGTCAGGCAAACACACCCCACCTCTGTTAACAACCTTTCCTAAAAAGTAGGTCAATTCATTGTGAATTGTAAGATGGGCCGACGGTGTACGGAACATGTGGTATCCTAGGACCTCTCCGGTGGATCACAATGTATCAAAAATACAGGGTAATATGTAAACCTCTACCAAGAAAATTTCAACACGCCCTAGCGGCTAAGCCGTTACGATTCCCCCCCCCCCCACTATCCAAGACCTATCCACAGCCAGGCGTTTCGACATTTTCGGTAAAACACCCTGTATATGCCAGTACAGTTCTTTCTTCTATAAGTACACTAACGATTTGTTTTATTTTCTGTTGTATTTAGTTTAAGTATGCTTGTTTGCCGAATAAATAAATAAACTGATAGTAAATGCTGCAGGCTAAGAAGCTTACCTCCTTCATCCTTTTTTCACCTCTCAACCAATGTGATACTCCATGCACCACTGTCTAATTTGCACTAACTTCCAATATCCCCCAACCAAACCAGTTAAGGGGACGCTTTGGCACTATGGCAAGGCTGGCCTAACTGAGGCTGACTCATTTTCTGCAGTCTGCTGATTGGTTTATGGGTTTCCGATACAAAAAAACACCTATGCTGTTTTCCGTGTCACTAGGATAATACAGGCAGGAATGCATTTGTTAATTCCCCGCTCGAACAAATCTGTGAAGCCTAGGCAGTACAGTTGGTTTGATCGGGAATGCTTAAACGTAGCAAAAGATAAAGAAGCTGCTTTCAAAGTACATCAGGGTAAGTAAAGTCATCAAGAAACTCAAATCAAAATTTAATAATAGGCTAACAACTTCTGGTCCATGATAACTATCTGGTAATTCTGATCCTTGATAACTATCATTTTAACAGACAGCTAAACCACGGCTAACTTATTAGCATCTCTTTTCGCTATAAATCCTTCTTTGCCGGACACTTCTACGCCAGGCCCTGCCCCAAGTGTTTCCCTCACAAAATAAGCCGGCTTTTCTTCGGGACTCATGACAAATACCCTGTTCCTAACAAATCAACCTACATATATCATCCTAAGGACAGGCGCCACAAATTTGGGGAAACTCGTTGCCTACAGAGTTTATTCAGGCTTTTGGAAACTTTCCCATATTCATACCATACAGAAAAAATATGACTCAATCCCTCCAACTACCGTCCAATAGCTCTCTCCAAAACCATGAATTGGAGATTATCAACAAAAAGCTTATGGGTTTCGAGAATCTTACTTAATCCTAGATGACAAACAGTAATTGATCTGATTACTCTAGATAGTAATCAGCCACACACACTGTCAAACTTTAACATTTGTATTTGTATATATAGATTTCAAATAGTTTTAACGTGACGAATCATAATTTCATACTGTAACCCCAATGAAAACCAAGGGTTTAATTTGTTGCATAGTGATATTCTTTAAAGGGAGAATATTTGGCCTTAGTAAATTACAAGTGTTTATTATATAAAAATGAGTCATTGTTTTGTGTGTAATAGATGTTTGAAAATTTGGCTATACCAAATGCCTGATTGAGAGTTGTTTGTGTTAGAAGACTTCAATACCAAGGTTTATATGTATACCTACTTTTCACGATTATGGGTGTTGGTATTTTTGTAATGGCGCTTGAAAAATAATTGTCAATATCCCTATTGGAAATTTTTTTTTCTTCACATTAAATTGAAATTTTTTATAACAAGTCATGGTACAATAATATTTACAAGGTAGGCTCGCAAGGAAAAGCTCTGTTTCCATCTTGAAAAGCTTCTGCCATTTTTATATGAGAAAAGATCTGAGTGACGTCACGAGAAAGCTTTTTTCCTTTGTGAACTAAGATCTGAGTGACATCACAGGGGCCTTACGAGCTTACCTTGTAATCATTGTACCATGGAACAAGTTACAACACTTCCCTCTCTTCTTTTAATGTTAAAATGAACTTTATTTAGTAGTTTTCGACAAAAAGAACAAAAAAAAATAACGTTGGTGCAGCCGAACCGTCACTTTAACATTTTTAGTTAGGTGCAGCAAAAAAATCGATACAATTCGAAACCAACCTTGGGAAATCGCTATTAGCCCAGTCAAATTAGGGTTTCACCTCGGAATTCGAGGTAATAAGCTAAAATTTGGTATGAACCCCTGTTTTGGTATTCTATATGATGTGTCAAAAGACTCATATAATCTCGTGTCCGCAGTACCGGCTTTAGGGGTGGGCGAACCCGGGCGACCGCCCTAGGGCGCCATGCCGCAGGAGGCGCCGCCGTCGCGATTCAGTATTGTATTCATTCATTTTGTTATTAAATGATAACAACTCCACAATAGTTTTTGAAAAAAGCGTAAAAGACAGCTGATAAGGGCGCTTTACTATACGTTCTTTTGGAACTATTATCTTTAGCTTCTACCAATAAACCAATTTTGGGCAATAGCAGCTCAAATTTTGGTTCCCCTCCATCTTATGATCAACAAACCGTTATCGACAGCAAAGTTCCCTAAGATATGAAAAAAATCGAATATCACTCCAATCCACAAAACATCTAATAACCACTCGGTGGAAAACTACAGGGGTATTGCCATCTTATCAACAATTACTAAACTTCTCGAGAAACTTGTTTACGATAAGATTGCTTCTCTAACCGACCCATGTTTTAGTGAACAGCAACATGGTTTCAGAAAGGGACGATCGACTACTACAGACCTTATGATTCTAACCTCCGTTTTGCTGTATGGTATGTAGAACGGTCATCAAATAGATACGGTTTATACTGGCTTCAGCAAAGTCTTTGATCGTGCTGATCACCATATTTTAAGTAAAAAACTACTAAAATTTGGAATATTAGGTCCCGCCCTGGAATGGATTGAATCATACAAAAAAACTCAAGTTGTCAGATTTCAGGATTTTTGTCAAAAGAAATCGAAGTAATTTCCGGGGTCCCTCAGGGTAGCCATCTAGGCCCGGTGTTATTCAATATATTTATCTCCGACCTTGTCGGAAAAACTAGAAAATATTCCGCATCTCCTCTATGCCGATGACCTCAAAATTTATAATGTCATAGGATCCCAGAACGACGTAACTTTCTTTCAAACAAAGCTAAACTGGCAAGACTGGCACCACCAATAAATTACAACTCAACATCAGCAAATGTCGTAATTACTTTCTCCCGGAAAAGAAACGTAGAGCTCAGGATTATTATATCAACGACCAGACCTTAGACCGTGTCGATCAAGGGTCTATAAAAAGAAAAGCCCAAGAATTCAATAACGTTCGGGCCACAAAAACTATTCTGTTCGCTCTGGAACATGTGTGCCCAATCTGGGACTCTATATTTCAGGTAAGTATCGGTAATTTGGACTCAGTATAGAAGAAATTTTTCCTCCTCGCTCTGAGAAACCTGCACGACCCGCGCGATTTTTGCTGCTTACTGCCCTACAGGGACAGGCTCAAGAAGTTGGGACTCATACCGCTGTCACATAGTTAAAATTATATGTTTTATTATTTATCAGTTGCTTTTTTTCGAGCGATTAAATAACAAAATTTTCCACAAAAATAAAAATCACAGACCAGTATGCACCACACACTTCGGCGAGCTTGTTTCTCTTGTGAATCGATAGTCTTTAAGGGCAATAATCCAAAAGACGATTGTACCGAAAATGATTAATTTGCCATAAAGTACATTCAACAAAACATTTGGTGCAGATTCTTTTTTTAGTTCAAATTAGCCGTCGTATGGCCGTGTGAACATTCAGTACTCGGGCATTTAAACTTTTGATCAAGTTTGGTCCTGAGCCCGCATGTGGTCCCAAGCGGCCAGTGTCCACCCGTTATAAGGCCATATTCTACTCGGGTTACTTTATAATTTGTGCATAATAACATAGGTAATCTATCTAAAAGAAATATCTAAAAAGTTAAGGGCGCATAAAAATATCTCGCCCGGGGCGCCAAAATAGCTAAAGCCGGCCCTGTGTCCGCGTCTTGAGATATTAGAGGTCAAAGGTCACAGAAATCAATTTTTCGCAAATATCTCGCCTTTACGTAAATTTTGGTTGACTGAAAGTTTGAGCCTTGAATTAATCTGCATGGAAGGGCTGAATAATATGTAGCATAAAATTTATAATATTTATTACTGAACTGTATTTAGCCAAAACATTTTATCAAAAAATACTAAAAACAATCTTTTGGAAAACGTCAATACTGCCTGCTGCTACACCATAGTTACTGTTTGTGTAGCTGCGTCTACGCCCAAGTTCGCCCAACTACGACGGTGTAAGTACTCCAATGAAAATGAAAGGCTCCTATCCTGTCACTTGGTTCTTTTGCCATATTTTTCTATTCTTTTTCTTTTTAAAATGCGCCTAGGCCGCATTACATCATAGCATAGACGGTTGCTCGGACTTTTAATTCTGTTGACATAAATTATAGGAAAATTATAACCAAAAGTTCACCTTGGCGCCACCACTGTACAAGCCTTCAGAACCAGTTGAATCGTTCACAATTTCTCAGTGTATGGGCGAAAAACTTTTTGCAAAAACACGCTCAATCCGGCAGATAATAATTTAGATCAATCCCCGATCATTTCCCATATAAAAATTTTTAATGACTTATCTCATATCCGCACCCTTGAAATGGGAAACATTTGTTGCTAGAAAAAACGAAAATGCTGCACGATAAAAGCTTTCAGCACAGTTTTGCTCCAAACATATGTATGTTCCTCATAAAAGCTTTTAAATGTTGCTGATCAGCATTTGTTTCGGCGAAGTGGCCGCCAGGTAAGAAAGAGTTTCGTTATGCGTGTGATAAAAGATCACCGATTGAACTATTTTGGCACTTAATTTCTGAAATTCTTAGATGACGAGTGATATTTGGTTGAAGAAGGCATAATTTAAGGCACAAACCTCCACGACCTGCGCACCTATCTGCCTTTAAATAGAATTTCGTATGCGAGTTATTTGAATGAGGAATTTTTATTGCTTGATTAAAATAGATGAGCCCGCTCCCACTTGTTATTAAAAACAAACACCGGTGACCTCCTTTATTTGCATCTTATTCGGTAATATTTTTATTTCTTTTTTTTGTAAATAGTTAACATATTTTTTTTTTAAAGGTCAACGATCGAGATATTAGCGACAGACCACCAATTCTTCGTCTGGCTTTGGCGAAACTTCACAGAGACACTATTTATATGTATTGGTATTTAGAATCTGTATTTTACCAGTTATACCTGACCGGTAGCATATGGGTAGCTATGCGCATTTCATTACGGCATCCTTCATTGGCTGAAGCTGTGACGTTCTTATTTGATGTTAGGATTTTTACATTACATTATGCAATATCATTTTTATAATTGGTGCGTTATCTCTTAGGCCAAACGTTATCTCTTAGTCCAATAGTAGACAAAGACAAAGTACAGAAAATCACAATAACTCTTTTAGGCCCTCAGCAAAGGCGATTGAAAACATTTATAATGATTGTATTATTAATGAGTTGAAGTAGTTGTAATCGTATAAAGAATATATTCCATGCAAGCCTAGGAGCTTCTAATGTCAGCGCTATTTCTATAAAATTGTAAATTTGTCAAAGGCTACAATACAACCGAGAAAATATAAACGAATCAATGGTAATATGAGACCTTGAAATCCTCTAAGCACAAGGTTAAAATTGCATAATTTTAATAATAGTAATTAAGTAAACTAATCATGAGTTACTGGCTTCTTTCAAGCTCCGATCGCATTCCAAGATAAGATGAATGCACATTTTGTGTTTCAATGGCTATTAATAAAAGCAGACATCTATAAATAACAATATAGTGCATATTTAATTAAAATTTATTAAAACTAAGATGTTTCCTTGTTATCAAAACGAAAAAAAATCATATTAATAAATTAATCGTGAACCTGCATTCTTTTGGCCTTGGGAATCTTATTAACGATATTAGAAAAATCAATCTGTTATGGCGGATGTTTTACAGTTGATTTTTGCTAATTAAAATAAATTTATTTGCGTTGACGTTTCATGGGAACAACTCTGCACGGCTTCTTGAGGAATTTCTATAGAAATATACAAATTTAGTAATACATTAAATTAATGGTCTACAATAATAGATTTTAAACAACTGATAATTTATGCTTTATCTAAAGAGGCAGGAAGGTAGATGTGTCAATGGTTTTTATTTGTAAAAACGAACAATAATACGAGCATGAATAAATTTACACGACGCCCAGCGATAGTATCAAATAGGGATATTAAATATAAAGCTAAAAAATAAATACTAAATGGTAATGAAAAGCTTATGTTTTAAATATTATTTCATAAACCAAAATATCCAAAATATTGAGTTACAAAGTTTTAGGTTTATGAGTAACACCATTACCCAGAAAATCAAATTATGAAATGTAACAGCGGTTATTTGCACCTTAATGTGTTAAAATAAACTTGAATAATATTTTGTACTACTACTCCGGCAACTATGACCCTTGCGTTTTAAAGCTGTTGAATTCAAATGGAGGACGAAGTTCTTAACGAGATGAACCAATATGATTTAAAGATAATGCAACTTAGCGAGACCTAGTGGCATGATGCCGACGAACATATCTGCAAAAATTGGGAGTCCTTCTTATATTCTGGCAGGAACGAAAACGAAACCCGTGTAGTGACGTTGGCGTAATACTCGCCAAGGAAGTCAGGTCCAGCCTTACTAGCTAATTACCAGTTTCTATCAGCAAAGACTTTCTGACGAAACAAATATTGAGGAGCAACAAAGGGAACTGTTACATGACAGCACTACATAACTTGTAAACTGTGCTACACCAGTATACTAGGCCAATCGCAAAGAACCTTGCCCTTAAGTCAGCCTGTGTTCCCAAAAACCGGGAACAACTCGACAGCATTGTGGACATTTTCACAGAACAATGCACCTATGCCATTAATAAAGCTTGTATGAACAGACCGCATTAAGAAGCTTCAAAAACCCCATGGTGTTCTCGCGAACTTGAGACACTCCGAAAAGAATACACGAAGTACAGATATTTAATTCAGCTAGACGCAGCAACAGCGCAACCTGCTGGAGCTGCTATAAGTCGAAGCTGAATAGATACAAAATGGCAATAAAGAAGGCCAAACCTACCTCTTGAACTACCTTTTGCAGCCGGAAGCCTTAAGACTACTTAAAATACTAACTAAAGCGCCAATAATGCTTAGTTAAACGAAGTGACATATCGAAAAAAAAATATTTTATATTTTCGTTTTATTTTGGGGTATTTTATTGAAATTCATAATTAAAATATCAGGGCCACGTACATAATAGCTTTGATATAACTAAAAACTTTTGGGAAATACCTCAAAACGTCAACTTCAAGTGTCAATATCTCGAAAAATTAGCGTCTAACGAAAAATTTTATTTCACATTTTCATCTTGTTTTGTGGTGCTTCATCAAAATCCATCGTCAAAGTGCGGGCTGTTTCCGTGGCCGTAGAGGTGCCAATAAAAAAAGAAGGGGCAAAAAAATACGAAAAATCATGGGACACCTGCATCTTTCCGGAGGATTGGGCGGAACGTATCATAGTCAAAATACCAAAAATAGTGACCTAACAATATGTGATAATTGGAGAGGCATCTGTCTATTATCTACTGTGAGTAAAATTTTGTCCCACATTATATCAAGGATAAGAGAGGCAGTAGACCGAACGCTTAAAAGACAGCTGGCTGGATTCAGAAAGGACCGCTGGATCATGGAGCAGTCTACTGAATTACGATTCCCCCTTTACCTTGCCCTTCGTAGACTATGAGAAAGCGTTCGACTCAGTCAATAGGAGCTTTCTATGGCAGGCACTACGATGACGTGTACTGCCTGTTAAAAGAATAGAATTGATAAAAGCCCTATATAACAATTCCAAATGCGGAGTTCTCCATAATGGAAAAATATCCGGCAGCTTTGAGATGAGTTCAGGAGTAAGACAAAGATGCCTACTTTCGCCATTACTAGCGCTCTAGATAGTGGAACAGACGGTATACAATTGGGTTTGCTAGACCGCCTTAAGGATCTCGACTACGAGGATGATATACATATGTTTGCTGGCCCACAGACACCAGGACCTCAAAACCATGAAACAATTTGGCAACAGAAAGTAGTCCAGCAGGCTTAAGGCTGAATCCGAATAAATCCAAAGAAATGCAAACACTCTCGAACAAACCGCGCTGAATAACCGTGGCGTGGAACTGGTAGGTAAATTCTGGTACCTCGGTAGTATTATTACCGAAAATGCCGGGGCAGAAAAAGACGTCAGTTCCAGAATAAATAAAGCACCAAGCGCATATGTATGCCTGTTCCGCATATGGAGATCAACGGAGATTTCATCTAACACCAAATTGCGGCTGTTCAACTCCAACGTTAAGGCAGTTCTTTTGTACGGTTGGGAAAGTCACCCAATTCATCACAGGGCGCCTACAAGTTTTTATCAACAGATGCCTGCGCCGTATCATAGAGACAGAGTTCTTAACGAAGAGCTATGGCGCCGTGCTGGCCAAGAAAGGATAGACGACCAAAACAGGCGAAGGAAATGGAATTGGATTGGCCATATCTTGCGACGTGAAATCGAAAATCTAGCCAAACAGGCCCTTGACTGGAATCCGCAAGAATTCCGTCGAGTCGGAAGACCTAGAGCAACATGGAGGAGAACCCTATTAGCAGAGGCCGCAACAACTGGGAGATCCGGGTCGGAGCTGAGAGCTGTCGCACAAAACAGAGTCCGCAGGAGGGCAACTGTTTCCGCCCTATCGAGCCCTTCCCGCCGTTTTATCGTAACCGACAAAAAGTAAATTTTACAGGAGAAGGTTTTTCTTACGTATTTTTGTATCTGTTATTTGTAATGGGCTGAAATTAATTAGGCTAATTATTTTATTAGTTAGGCTAGTTTATTATCCGATTAATGTCAAAATTGGTGGTATGTTTCGAAGGTTAAATTAACGTCGTTTGCGGTAAAAAACGAATTTTCGAAAAAATGTCGCTTACGATAAAACGGCGGGAAGGGCTCGCTATGTCCCATGAGGGATTACAGGGGACTAAGTAAGTAAGTAAGTAAAAAAAATAGGACTCAAAAATGGACCGGCAACACCCGTATTATTCCTCTTCAAGTTATTCTCAACGGAAATCTGTTGACGAAATGCGGTCCTCATATTTTGCACACTCAGCTTCTTCCATCGCTTGCACTAAGTAGTAAAACAGTCTTTTTATAATAATTGATTAAAACCTACTGAAAACACACTATTGTCAAGACGGGGGGAGTTTTGTTAGTAGCGATCTGAGTATTTTCTTATAGGATGCCTTGTTGAGTGAAGGGGAAAAACAGGAGCTATGACTTTTGAAAACCATACAGCAACTGTTCCTATCATAATCTGTACGGTGTTGGTATTCCCTAAGTAATTTAGTATGTCGTATGTGTCGGACTACAGCATTGAATTTCATCTTGTCCGACACAAACTGCACTTGAAGTTTTTCACTTAGCACATCAAAGGCAACGCAGCTTTCTCCTGCTAGATAACGGCATGAGATCAAACATAGGCTCAAAGCTATGCGAGTGATGCGGTAGGGTCCGACTTGATTCAACATTATGCCTTTAAGATAATAGTACTGCGTCTGTGTGTTTTTTCCACGTCCGAAGGTAATTACATGGCATGGTGCACCAGTCTTGTAAGGCATTCAGTTTCGTCTGCATGAAGGAACCATCAGTTTGGCTTTTAATGACGCTATAAATTTTGAGATCATCCGCTATAAATTTTGAGATGTGGAATATTTATTAGTTATTCCGATAGATCGGAGATGAAAATATTGAAAAGAAGAGGACCAAGATGACTACCCTGAGGAATGCCAGAGGTTACTTCGATCTCATTAGATAGAAATCCTTGGAATCTGATAACCTGTGTTCTTCCGTTCAGATACGATTTTAACCATTCAGGGCAGAACCAGATACTATAATTTTTCTGTCAAATTACGACTTTCAACACAGAGGCCTTAACTCAACTAAGAACTTCTACTAGTATAGGTCAGGCTCCTGTGACTGAAAAGTCTCTTTCTTTAACTCAAACGACTTGTTACGACACACGACTCGACGACAGCACAGGGGCCTTGGACTATGATCCAGGATATAGAGACCAGTCAATAGGTTTGAGAGAATAGTTCTCGGGGCATAATAGACTCTAAGAGTGAGGATTGAATATGGCGAAGGAGGTACAATGGTATCAGAAATTTCAGGAAGTACCTATACCAGTAGGTAGCCCCAGGAGAAGATGGACAGTCTCCGGAACTGGAGACGTGCTGCAAGGGACCGTTAAACTTGGAGAAATGCCCTAGATGGGGTCAAGGCTCGAAAAAAATGTATGTAATCATCTGAAGATGATGTAATCATCTGAATATTTTGATAACCATCAATGACGACTGATGGAATTGATGGACGCTTGCATGGATGTGCAATGGCCTCCTTAAAGTTAACCCTAGGATTTTAAGAGTTGAGTCAGCCAACCAGCTCCAGATTCACGCCGTGAACAGCCGCGTGCACCCGTGAACGCGAATGTGGATGGTTTCCTCGTTTAGTTCACTCCTTGTTTTCCGCTCTGAGTAGATACGGTTTAAATTCTCGCCATGAAATCATGGCGTGAGTGTAGAGCCACCTTTACATTCACTACTCCCACGGGGATAGGAAGTATATCGGTGTTATCGAGAAAATTGGGTTAAATTAAGTGAAACATGACTCTCCACTAAGATATGGCTAAATTCTACACAAAAATATTTATCGTGGTTTTGCGAACGCAGCAAGTAGCAAAGTAGCCCCTGGATTATTTAGCCGACACCGCTAGCCTACAGCGTTCGAACCGGATGGGTGCGACCCTCGGAAAGGTCCGACTTGCTGTATTTACTCCCGTAAATTCGTGTGTCTAGTGTAAATACTAGAGATTTTTTAAAATTTGAAAATGTCACGTGAGATTATGGGGGAAAATCGCAAAAATCACTTCAAGTAATTAATGGACGACCCCTTAAGAATTGGGTCAGTCGTTAGATTGTCCATTGAGACAGTAGGAAGGTTAGGTAAGGTTAGGTTTAAATGGCTACTCCCTCACTAGGGAACCCACTTAGGCTTTCCATTGGGCCCATTGGCATGTGATTCTAGTGTTTGAACAAAATTCAGGCCGTTTCAAGCCATTTGGAGCTCCTAATAAAGCGACAGGGTCAGGAACACCAGTGATTTGCAGCTCATTCATCTATCTAGGGAAGGTGAGCCGAGAAGGGGCGAGGGCCGGACAAGTACAGAGAAGATGGGAGACAGTTTCTTCCTCATCTTCATTACCACAACTTCTGCATAAGTCGATAAGGGGAGTCCCAACCTTTAGGCGTGCAGGCCAAAGGGACGGCGAGATAGAAGGAAGGTCGGCAAAAGCCTTGGAAATATCATAAAGGGATCTTCTTATTGCACTACTCACA
The DNA here is from genome assembly GCA_949987705.1 of Thereva unica. Taxonomy (NCBI): domain Eukaryota; kingdom Metazoa; phylum Arthropoda; class Insecta; order Diptera; family Therevidae; genus Thereva; species Thereva unica. Next base: position 68,722,911 of record OX465283.1, on the reverse strand, counting down.
GGGAAAGTTAAAATGGTAAAATTTTGAAACGATGTGTTTATGTGTATCATTCAATATTCTCATTTATGCCGACCGTATGAATACGAATACGATCGATACGAGTTTTAAAATTTGAAAAAGGATCAAAACGACATTCTTACCTCCTAAGCCTAACTTATTGTATCGTTAACAGAACTGAGAGTTCGTAACTTAGAAAAGCAAGCATAGAAAGAAATTGGGTTGTCTTTAAAGCTTTGGAATGAGATGTTATCGATTTCCGTATATGCTATCCTACTGCTAAAGATGTTATGCTTATTCGACAATATTTTTGAATTGTTACTATAGTGTAATGCTTCTTTAAACGGATGCCATCTACAAAAAAACTCAATCAGTTGCAGCGTAGTACGCTGATGACTTACGTCTAAAGCCTAAACTAAAGAATGTTGTCTCAGTAGTTTTCTTCTTAGATGTATCATCACCACCAAAATAGGATGAAAATAGGCCGCCAGTACCGCCAGCAGCACCGCTACTGCCGCTGCTAGTTGATGCGGCTGTAGCCAGTTGTGGTCGAATGCTGCGCGGACTGTTTCCGCTTCCGTCAGCTGGTGATGGGCAATTGTAATTAGCTTGCTGAAATGTTGGCGATAGGTCGGTCATCTCACACGGCCGGATGGTGACCGAAGATGGGAACGTATGTAGCCCGTCCGATAATCGATGACGGTAGGGTGTTGGCCCGTTAGAGAACCGTTGCGGGGACCTCGACCCCATCTATAAGGAACAAACAGAAATATTATTAAAAATTTATTAATTAATTTATTAAAATAAAATAAATAAATTTAATTTTTTTGTTGTTTTTTTTTATTTGAACTAAAGTACGATAAAAATGATTTCTTTTAAACAATCTTCTGGTTTTCTTTTTGTATTTCTAATATTCTAAATAATTGAATGTGTCTTTTAAAAAAATTTTGCTCTTTCCAATTCATATAAATTTTTTATAACTAATTTTGCAATAAAATAAAAACAAATTTATGAGAGGAATATTCTTGAAAAAAAAAAATGATTTTATTTTTTCGAACATTACCACAAAATAACAAAAAGTATTTTTTTTTTTTTTTGAGAAATTCATAATTTTTATGGTTTTCTTTTACAAAAAAAAAATAAGCTTCAAAGTGAAAAACAAAAGAAATCAGAAGAAAGATAGAGAGAGAGAGAGATAGACAGACATTGAGAGTAGGAAGTGAAACGGCTTAAATAAAAACTAAAAAACATAAAAAGCTTTTTGAAAATTTTCAATTAATTTAATTTAATGCTTTTAATTATTACGAACTTGATTAGAAAAATATATAAAAGAAACTTGATTAATTTGTATTTGAAAACGAAAAAATTAAGTAAAATAATAATTATAATTAGTAAGTATTAAGAATAAAACTAAACTGTAACGGTGAAATGTAATTGAAAAAAGAATTTTATTTAAGAAACAACTAATTTGTACTTACAATATACACACACACATCTAAATACTTTGAATGCTTTAACAGATAATTGAAAAAAAATTGTGGTTTTCTAAATTATGAAGCAATTACATTTAAAACTACTAAAAACTAATTAATTACTTAATTAAATTATTTACAAATTGTGCACTAAGAATTGAAAAGTATTTGTTTTTTTTTTTTGATTTTTTTTTAAATTATATTGAAAAAAAAAAATTAATTAAAATTAGAAAATTTCCTAGAGAAACAATTATTATAAAAATTAAATAGTGCATAAATTTGAATTATTAAAAAAAATCTTAAATTTTTTCAGTAAGTAAAAATAGTGTAAATGTGAATGTAAAAAGTGTTTTTTATATACCTATATATATATATTTTTTTTTTAATATTTACAATTTGTGAGTATTTTGTGTAAAAAGAGTATTAAAGATAGAAATACAGTTTTACTTACCCAAAAAATGTTTTATTTGTTTTTTTTTTTAAGATTTTGTTCTTTGGTTTTAAGAAGCAAAAGAAATTTTTTTTTTAATTTTTTCTCTTTTTTTATATAATTTTAATTATTTTTATGCATATAAAATCACATCCTTCGCCTACCTCGATGATGGTGATGTAACCACAATGTCTCGTCTACAAAAGGCTGGTCGGCTGATGGATGATTTTATTGAATATAGTTTTTTTTTAGTAATTTCATAATTTTTTCATTTGTCAATTTTTTAATTTTTGTTTGTTTTTTGTTGTTTTTTAATTAAAAATTTTCGATTATGTTCGACATTTTTTTGTAGTATTTTTTTGTATTCCATTAGAGTTGTCAAAATTTTGAATTTGGTTTTAAGCAGATTTTGTTTTTGGTTTTTGTTGTTGTTTTTTTTTTTTTTAATTTTATGATTGTGATTGGAAATATATATATAAACAATATATATTTTTGTTATTTATTTATATAATTTAGCCGATAGCAGTTTTGTATGGTGGGAAGGCACGTGTTAAGAAAAATTGAAAGAACGTGTTAGAATAGCATAGACACAATTTTTTTTTTTTTAAATATATTTTTTTTTATTTCTTTTTGTATTTTATATATTTTTATCTTGTTAAGTGACCCTTAAAATAAATTAGCAAAGTATAATAAAAATAGGAAAATTAAATTGTTTTCGAAGCAGAATAATTGCAAATTTATTAAATGAAAATTATAAAAAAAAATTGTATAGAGTGTCATATATAAAGTATTCATCAGGTTTTGTTCGTTGAATCGATTAAGAATTATAAAACTTTTTAAGCTTAATTTTAGTAATTATTATTATTTAATTTTTTTTCATAATTCTTTAAGGTTAAAAAGGAAATTTATGTTTACCAGCCTCATAATTACATTGAAAATTACAAATATATTTGATAAAACAAAAATATAGGGTGTCACTAAAAAATTGAGGATTTTAAGAGCACGTGGCAGTTAACAGTGTATTAATTAATCAATGAAAGTTTCCTTTGTTTAAAACTAATAAGTAGCACCCTAGATAGTACCACCATTCAGTTAAAAGAAGTAGAATTTTATTTGTTTCTTAACTGAGGCTTGGCTGTTTTTTTTGTCTGGATTGAGTTGATCGTGTGCTTCATGCGATAAGTTTTTCAGTGTTGGCCGAGTTTTTATAATACAAACTCTTTACTCGCTTTGGAGAGCTTTTCGAGTCACCTCTGCTAGAGTCTTAAGGCTCTCACAATGTTTCAGAAATCCTGCTATGTCTTAGCTCCTTTTTGTCGGCTCTAAGAGTGACCCTGTATTAAGGCAATTGTCGGAGTCTATAGTTGAGTGTGCAATGGAGTTGTGTCCACCTATCCGTAAACGAACACAGCCATGGATCTCGGACAGCTGTCTGGACCTCGTCGATCAGCGGAAGCGAATGAAACACATCGACTTTGAGCAATATCGACGATTGAATAAAGAAGTTCAACAGAAAATTAAATCGGAACGGGAAGAGTAGTGGAATAACGTTGCGGCCGACATGGAAGAAGCGGCGTCAAGGCATGAGTACCGGACGCTGTACCAGACAATCCGCCTGTTAGGCGGCAAAACAGCATCAACAAACGACAACATCAAAAAATCGGATGGAACTTTTGTGACTTCTCCCCTGAACGCCTGCAGCGGCGGAGAGAATTCTTTCACCAGTTCAACAGCCGAACCGCCGATTATCGAACAGCCGACGAATCAGTTTCTCGATACCGAACCGACAATTATCGGGTGAAGATGGCAATAATATTGCTGAAAAATGGAAAAGCGCCGGGAATACACCTAGTAACCGCCGAGATGATTAAAGCCGGAGGTGATGTCTTATCACAACGACTTGATGTCCTCATAACACACATATGGCATTCGGATCGTGTCCCTTCGGCGTAGAAGAAGGCGATCGTTGTCCCAATTTTGAAGAAAAGCGACAGTCGGGAATGCAAGAATTAACGCGGTATTAGCCTTCTTTCGATGGTCGGCAAAGTATTTACGAAAATTATACAATCGAGGCTACAGAAACATCGAGAGCAAACGAGCCGGAAAGAACAAGCGGGATTTAGACCACATCGAGGATGCATTGATCAAATATTCGCACTCCGTCAGCTAATGGAAGAAAGATTCGTTGTGGCAAACTGTTTTTATCGATTTCAAATCCGCTTTCGATTACGTCGATTGGAACAGCTTGTGGAGAGTCTTGGAAACCGAACACGTGACATTGAGAATCATCAAACTTCTCCAAGCGCCGTACGATGGCTCAACCAGCAGCGTTCGTATTCGAAGCGACTTATCCGAGCAGTTCCCGATTCAAACGGGTGTCTGACAGGGAGACATCGCTCCGCCACTTCTCTTCAATGTTGTGATCGACGCGATTATGCGTGAAGCATTCGTTGGACGACTCGGAGCTCGATACGACAACAACTTCGTAACCGACTTAATGTTCGTCGACGATAGCGCCGCCTTCACCGACACGGATGCCGAAGCAACGGACGTCTTATACGACATTTCCCGCATCGCCCAGTCATACGGGTTAAAAATCAATGCAGAGAAGACCAAAGTGCTCACAACGGACGGATTGAGGGCCAGTGTTCACCTCGATTAAACCCAAATCGAACAGGTTTCGAGATTCAAATATTTGGGATCATTGGTTGAGGAAAAGTAAGCGGCATCGACGGCCAGGCAATAGCAACATTCGCCTAGCTTAAGTGGTGCATATGGAAAAGAACAAATATTTCCATCAAAACAAAAGTACGCCTTTACCGAACGTTGATCCTTCCAATTCTTCTTTATGGATCTGAAACGTGGACACTGCTCAAACTGGACGTTAAGAAGGTCGAGGTCTTCTAAATGCGATGCTTGGGGCAGATTCTCGGTGTCTCACTACCCGATCGCCTTCGAAACGAGACACTCAGTAAAAATTGTGATTAGCAGACACTGATCGAAGAAGAAATGCAAAAGCGTCGACTCCGGTGGTTTGGACATGTTTGCCGAATGGATGATGACCGCTTGCCACGTAAACTTTTCTAGCGAGACCGTCCCGCAGGCTGGAGAATCTAGCGATCGGCACCGAGAAAACCTGGCTAAAGAATGTCGAGGGTGACCTAAAGAATCAACGGTTATCAGTTACCGAGGCTCGAGACGTCGTCAAAAACCGGCACGAGTGGAAACGAGTCGTGAATAAAGCTCGAGACCCAGCGGCATACAGCATACGGGGAAGTCCCGCTCGGACCACCAGCTAACGGATCAAAGAAGAAGAAGAACTCTTCAGCCGTCATTATTTTCGCTCTTCCTTTTATGCACACTATAAAGTGATCAGAGTCTTTGTTTCACCAGATTCTAGCATCTTGTATTCTTGAGTTATAACTTCTATTAGTTGGGATGTGTCAGTTTGCGTTTAATCGATATTCCCGGTAAACTGGAACATCGTGTTCATGTTTTTACGACTCCTTTAGTAGAAATTATAATGAAAATTATATCTAAAAAATCAGAAGTGCACGTCAAAATATTTCCGTAAATACCAAACATTATACCTAGCTTATTTGTTTCTATGGAATAATCCTGAGATTGGAATTAAAAGAGAATTACTTTGCATAATTTTGTTGGCAGAAATAATGACGATTTCAAATTGCTTTGGTAAGTTTTTTTTAAAATAACATCAACAAACTCTTTATTCTTTACAGAGCATTGTGCCAACCTGGATTAGATAGTTTAGACTTTGTTTACGTTCAAGTTCAACTAAGGACTATATATCGCCAGACAACAACAATTTCCTATAAAAATACTTCATTATTCACAACGTTACATAAACCAATTTCGTTATTGTCCAAGTGTTAAACATGAAGGGTGACATTAGCTGCGTTCCTTTTCTGCTAATTTTTACTATTTTTTACACTTGCGTACTAGCAACTACACTTGCTCTTATAAACGAGTAGATATCACTTGCAATTACGCAATTTAAATCCGCTAGGGGGAAAGCGGCCATTTCGAGTCTATTGTGAATTATTTTCACTTACGCCATAACCCGCTAGATGGCTTTTATTTGTGTCGAGCTGATTTACTCATATAAAAACGTCCATAAATAAAACTTCAGTCGTATAATTATCAAAAATTATTATCTTTCGTTTTACTTTAGAAATTATCGCATTAATTTCTCCATTGTGTCACAAATTCTTCTTTTAAGAATTTTTTATTTGTAAAGTTTAAAGTAACGTCAAAAATTTCAAGTGAGATTTTACTCAAATCAGAAAATTTTGCGTTCCTTTTCTGCTCTGCTCACAAGTACTAAATAGTAGAAAAGGAACGCAGCTATTAAGTGTGGTGACATAATTTCCATTACAATTAACGATACTATCTGAAATGGACACGATCATGAAGACACACAATCAAATTAAAATAATTAGCAGAATTAGGGCGACTGTTTTGCTTCAACTAAATCTTGTGTTATTTTATACTTTGTGTTGTGCATTAAAATTTTATTGGCATTAACTTAAGCTTAAGGCGGGCAATTTGTAGTTGTTATCGCTTTACATAAAAGGATTAGCAGTAATAGTCATGATACGAGATCCTGGGTAACTGTTATTGATTTTGGCAGCTCTACCAGCGTGAACATCGACTGTTGAAATTGTTAGATAATTCGTAACTAAATTTAAAATTTAATAATTCTTTTACTTGCAATTATTTGAAAATATAATTAAAGTTTAAGTGAATAGTTAATGGTTAAGTTTTAAGTTTGGACGGCACGAACCAAATTCATGAGATTAGATTTTGGAAATTTTTTAGGTCTTTTTTAAAATCACAATAAAAAGGAAAGGAGTAATCAAAATTTCATACGATTTCATAAAAATAAAAACACAAATAGGCCATTCTTTACTGTTTGCATGTTTTTGTGATATAATTACATATACTATCATAATATGATATATTATATACATAATTACTGGATCATTAAGTTACCTTACAATACAATATCTCCTGGGAGTATAGGAAAAGGTTTTCGGACGTTAAATGGAGAAAAACAGGATGACGTCAAATTCAAACCTCACCCCGTCTCTGTCGGGCTTCTCTAGGATTCAATTCTGTCACCTGCTGCTGTCAATTTAACCAACTTCCCAGCTTTTGCGACCGCGGTCTTATGACCTATGTTTAGCTCCAAACATACCACGTTTATAAGCGGAGTTTCACTCCCGGATCTTCAGTCCAAAGTAAAACTCCCGATGCGTTTATAAGCAATGGGAGTGAAAATCCAAAATACTTTCTGGTTTGAAATGACAGCTCCAAGCTCAAATTTAAAATCATAGCAAAGACAAATTGTAAACCCAATGTTTAATTTAATGTATTTAAAAAATCAATAAATAAAGAAATAAACTATTGTAGCAAAATAAAACACCCAGTTTCTTCTTTACTAAGTTTTCCCCCCTTGGAAAAAAATCTCACTCCAAGTCAGCGTTTATAAGCACAACATAAACCGGGATCGAAGTTTCACTCCAACTTTTTCTTCGGGAGCGAAAATCCAAGTTCTGGAGTTTCACTCCCAGTTTATAAGCGGTGTTTCACTCCGGATCGAAACTTCCATCCGGAGGGAAACTCCGCTTATAAACGTAGTAACAGAGATATTGAATTCATACTAGATTGGAGTCGTAAGAATCGTGTGGAATTCAATGTTTCCAAACCGAAGTACATACCTACTCTGTTATTTCCAACAAAATATACAACAGCTACTCATTTGGTTCTGTGGACGGTGTACAACTTTGCCTTGAAATCCTAGGCCTGATATTAGTCAAGGGCCTGTGATGGAATCCAAATCTAGGGCTGCCATCACCTAAATTGCCGGGGCCGAACAAAAACTAGAAAAACGCAGGACATTTCGGGGAAATAGCATTTTTTCTCGGACAACCATTAAAAAACTCAACGAAAATCTTTTTTGGGCGAGTTCAAATCCCACCCCACCGTCATTCGGTCGTATCGAATCGATAACCAACTATATATTCGGCTACCAGCGAAGTGCTGGGCAACCCTTTCAGGCGTTAAGCTCTTGTTATAAAACCCACCCTTGGACAGGACAGAAACTTGGAAAACTTAGGACAATATAAATTGAAAACAAGAAGTGGGTGGAAACAGAGACGGAATATGAATGAGCCAGAACCTACTGGACGTAAAGCCTGCACTACCCTGCTCGCGAAGTTGCTTCGGCGAAGTACTTCTCGAAGCTGATCGTAGTCCGAAGTACGTGAACACACACTCGTGCAACCTCGTGAGGAGCTCAGTCCGAAGTCTAGAAATTAACAAGTCTTTCATCTTCATATGGTTAATGAGTGAAAGACGAAAAGCTATATGCATAATTTCTTCAAATGACGATGTCAGGCTATCAGAGAGAGAATGCAATATTTTTATAAGCGCTAGCATACAACTAACCAACAGAAAATTTTATGAGTTTCTATAGGGATAATGTTGATGTATTGGTGCATATTTGCTCGTTTGTTTTGATTTATGAAAGAAAACAGCTGATTCAATTTTCTTTCCTTTTCTGTTCTGCATACTTTATCGTAAAGAGAGAATCTGGGCTTTGTCTCGCTGAATTCACGAAGTATGCGTTGAGTTTTGCTCAGCAGTGATGTTCATATATGCACGCACACAACCAACCCGGTGAAAATTTTGTATGAAGATGAAAGACTTGTTATTACTAGACTTTGGCTCAGTCTCCTAGCACCCCACACACCTCGAGACCAATTTTGTGAGTACTGTACTGTGGCGCAGGCTTAAGAATAAATAAACTTAACAATGTAATGGCCCAGCGGAAATCCAAATCATGCATAGAGGTCGCGCCAAAAGAGTTGATGCCGAGAAAGTCGCGTTTCCATGCGCAGTAGAATCCCCGCATGCCGTTCCCGTCCCTTAGCTTAGTCGCAACAAATTTCGAAGGGGAAATTTGAAAATACATAAGCGCATTTCTTATCAACATGTGCGCAATTTTTATTTGTGTGCAGCTTTAATTTCCCCAGCTGCGCGCTCCGGCATCAACTCTTTTGGCGGGACCTCTACCAAATCATGCTAAGTAGACACAGAACAATAAATTCTGAAGCGGAGTATAAAGAAACGAAAAGAACTGAGAAGAGCATACACAAAGCAAAAAAAGACAGCATTTGGAGGAAAATAGAAGAATCAGCAAACTCAAATGACGCGAGAAAATTTTACAAAAAAGGTATTTATGGTAAAGGATTTAAACCCAGAGTGACGGTGGGTGTTGCAAGTAGTGATGAGCAAACGCAAGAACAAGACAAGACTATTCTAGTCTTGTTCTTGTCTTGTTCTTGTTCAGTCTGTCTTGTTCTTGTTCTTGCAAGCATAGCTAAGTCTTGTTCTTGTTCTTGTTCTTGCAAACATACCTAAGTCTTGTTCTTGTTCTTGCAAATATACCTAAGGCTTGTTCTTGTTCTTACTAAATGTGCAAGACCAAGACAAGGCAAGACAAAACTGCAAGGCCAAGGTATTTTCTCGCATGTAGTAGGTATTGTATGTTGATTTTATAAAATGGTTATTGAAAAAAACCTAGACTTTAATAAAAAAATTATATCCAAACAACAAAATGCAAAAAATTCATTTTAAAACTATTATAATTTTAGCGTCAGTCAGTTAGCGTCAAAAGTTTGTATACACCGAAAATTTACTACCTTTGAGGTGAGAATTCCACATGGCCTTTTTATTAAACAAATCAGTTTCACGACTGCTCTTGGTGACGTTATTATGTTTGCGCCCCTGAAAAATTACATAAAATTCATATGGGAACAAGTTAGGCGTAGACATTTTTCTGTCAAGTGTGTAAGCAACAAATTACAACGGAAATATTTTGAAGCAAATTAAACCAGTATTATACCCATTACTTATTATAAAAAAATAGATTGTTCAAGTATGATTCATTAAAGAAGAAATGTCGTGTATGGGCACAAAAAATTATTAAATCCCTTTGCAGCAATACAAAAACTGGCCCACGCTCCTGTCGTTCTTACGATGCGATGTAACCAATGTGGAGGCCTTGAAAATATTACATACATTGAGAAAAGTCCGAGATTCCTTGCCATCCAAAAAGCAAAAGAGGTTACTCAAAAAAGAATTTTTTTAGAGCATTTTTTCTTTTCTAATAAACTACTTGAACTACTGAATACTGACATCTAAGGTTTGATTTTGCTCCAAATATTTGCGGTTTCTCACCTAGAAAATGTTATTAATAGAATGAATTTAGGTGGAATTTTTGCAAGAATCTTGCAAGAAATCTTGCTCTGGGTCTTGTTCTTGCACAGTTAGTCTTGTTCTTGTTCTTGCAAGCATAACTAAGTCTTGTTCTTGTTCTTGTTCTTGCAAAATGTGCAAGAACAAGACAAGACTGCAAGAACAAGACCACTTTTGCTCATCACTAGTTGCAAGTATAAAAATGGGGATAAAGGCCGAAGTGCGATGAGAGAATCTAGCGCCGAGCATTTAAATTCGATGCTATGAAGTGCCTTGGATGCTAGCACCCGGTGCCGGTTTACGTTCAATGCCAGCACCGAATGAACCGCGAAATAAAATTGAAAGCAAGTAATTTTTTTCTGCTCTTTCCTTGAAATAAATATTATCAGGCAAAAATAAATATTTTTATCTCTAACCCCCTTAACTACTTCTAGATTAAAGTTGGAATATAAAAAAAACGATGAAATTTTGCTTTGAATTTAAATTTTATATTTGATGAAATATTATTAACAAATGGGGAATTTATTCTAACCCTTTTTTAGGGGGTTAAATCAAATGTTCATTAAAAAAAATTAACTTTTTAAACGCTCGGTGCCGCGCAAAATATCAAAACTTTTTTGATGTAGGCACCGCCATCAAATTTTCGAGCACCGCACTCTCGTTCGAAAATAGATATGATGCTCCCATTGAACATTGTTCCATATATGTATGTATATACTGAGGTTTTGATTTGAAAAGCACCTTTTTGAGTAACAGCACCCGGGTACGGTGCTATCATTGGACTTCGGCTTTAATAGACCTAGAGCTGGCTGCAAAAACATGCCTATCAAGTAAGAGGATGAAATTTAGTACTCACGGCGGCCATAAGAAAGTGAAGCGGGAGTGATGCCCAAGTTTGGTACACATGAGCGTTTTCCGGAAAAAATTTGGGACCGCGATTTTATCGCTTATGGTGTAAATCTGGTGCTAAGGCCTCGGCAGATCACTTTTTTTATTGTTGCTTTGTTTTTTCTATGAGTTGTTGGTCCTTAGTAAGAATTCTGGCCGGATTAAACGCAGTGTAAGCAGGTAGATGGTCAGTCATCAGCGGAATAGGGGGAATAACATGTAGCATAACATGCACGTGCCGCAACTATTTCGGACTGATGGAAGTACGATCATAACTTCCTAGCGGTGGCCACTGGTAACTATTCTATGAGAGAGGATAGGCTAATATGATCGGGCTAGTCCCTTCCAAGTAAGGTTGGCGTGAGGCTAATAACCTCACCCGTAAAAAACAATTATTACGGAACGAGCAACATGCCTCGGATACTGGAATAAACGACGACGACCACGGCAACGAAAAAGGCAAAACGATTTTCGATTTTTTTCATGGAATGTTCGAACTCTGTACAGAACTCGAGCTACACAACATCTGGCCGATACCCTGTCAAAGTATAAAGCTGACATTACCGCCATTCAGGAGATGAGATGGACAGGGAATGGTGTCTTGCAAAAACCTGAGTATGACGTATATTACAGATATCATACAAAACACCATGTTCTCGGAGTAGGTTTTATGGTCAGCAAAAGAATGAAGCCTACCATTATCGGCTTTAAAGCAATAAACGAAAGGCTATGCTCCCTTCGTGTGCGAGGTAAATTTAAGAACATCAGCCTCATAAACGTTCACGCACCTACAGAAGAGTCCCCGGATGATGATAAAGAAGAATTCTTCGAATTAGTTAAACGGAAACTTAATGCCTGCCCCAGGTATTATGTAAAAATCATACTGGGAGATCTGAACGCCAAAGTAGGCCGGGAGCCCATATACAGGCAATATGTCGGCAACCACAGCTTGCATGAAAACACTAATGACAATGGACAGCGAGTTGTAGAGATGGCAGCAAGTAAGAACTTGGTCGTTGCAAGTACTAGATTTGCGCGTAAAGATATCCATAAAGCCACCTGGGTATCTCCTGATGGAGCCACTCGCAACCAAATAGATCATGCGTTGATAGACCGCCGCCACCTTTCGGGTCTGATGACGGTACGAACGTACCGAGGTGCCAACTTCGACTCGGATCACTATCTTGTTGGTATGGTGCCCCGAGAGCGCATTACAACGCTGAAAAGCTTTGTATCCGCTGATCAGGCTCGAATCAACACAGCTGCACTACGCAATGAAATGGCCAGAAACAGCTACGGTCATGCATTAGAACTCGCCATAAGTCCTGGGGATGAGATGCGCCGGGCGTCGACGAGAACTGGACCCGCCTTAAAAATACTGTCATTAGTACTGCTGATTCCATCTTAGGTAGAAGTCGTAAAGATCGAAACGACTGGTTCGATAATGAATGCAAGCTGGCAACTGAACGTAAGAATGCTGCGTACCGAGCCATGCAGCAGTCTCAGAGAACACGGGCACGTGAAGAGATATATAAAGAGCTCAGAAAAGAAGAAAAGAGAATTCACAGACGAAAAAAGGAAGCCTGGGAAAAAAATCTCGTCTGTGAGCTAGAACAGTACAGAAAACGACGGCCGCACCAGGCGCGGGAGTTCTACCAAAGAGTCCGCAGTATGACGCAATTCACACCACGTTGCACATACTGCAAGGACAAAGAAGGGAGGTCGGGCTAGAGAGAGAGCGAGCTAACTGAGGATTCGGAGGCTCCACCAAAATCTGATGATAATGCTATGCTGCCGCCACCAAGCATAGAAGAAGTTAGCAGAGCCATCAGCCGGCTCAAAAACAACAAGGCCTCGGGTGCAGACGGCATCGCAGCGAAGCTGGTTAAATATGGAGGGCCTACATTACACCAAGCGATTCATGAATTAATTGTGCAAGTATGGGAGCAGGAAGTGATGTCAAAAGACTGGAGAAAAGGCATCCTCTGGCCGGTACATAAAAAAGGAGATATCACAGCGTGCACTAATTATCGCGGTATAACGTTGTTGAGTACCGTGTATAAGATATTCTCCGCTATCCTACAAAACAGGATGGCCCCACACGCCAGAAATATCATAGGCCAATACCAGTGTGGCTTCAGCCCAGGCAAATCAACGACTGATCAGATTTTCACCTTGAGGCAGGCTATGGAAAAATGTCTAGAGTTTCAAAACTCAATTCAACACCTCTTCATAGACTTTAAAGCCGCCTATGATAGCATAGCCAGGGTACAAAGCCATGAGAGAATTTGGCATCCCCAACAAACTGACAAATGTCTAGAAAAATGAAATGTAAATGAAATGTATGTAGGTTGACCATGATCAAAGGTATCCGGAACACTGTCCAGACCAATTAACATCTATAATGGACTCCGACAAGGGGACGGTCTGGCCTGCCTCCTTTTCAACCTGGCGTTGGAGAGAGTGATCCGAGATAATACAAATCCTACATTCGACCCCTTCTCAAGTACAATCCGTTTATATCAGCATGGTTAGATAATGTACGAAATACGGCCCTCGAACTGATCGGTAGTAACGCCACCCTTTAGTTCATTATAGACCCTTTGACCCGCGGATAGTAGACCTAACAAAACTTTACCGCTGCTATCATAGCGATTTTTCCACTGCAATAAACGCTCTTCTCGGCTCTGCTCATTTCTTTTACCTATGATGAGTTTTTTTGCGCACTTAGACAATCTTTCACAGTCAGTATTTCCGAACTCTTACAAACACCCATGTGTTCAAATACAGGTTTTATCACCATCTGCTGCAACATTCTCCTGACATCTCATAATCTTAAAACTTTCGTAACTCTTGAACTAAAATACTTCCACACCAGCGTTGGCGTACCTATGACCAGCGTGTCAGATACTGACCAACACATGCTTTTTAAATGACCCATGCGTTCATTTTTACAAACTTATTTTCAAAAATATTTAAAAAATAGAATGTGTACATCTAATGTCAAATTTATAAAAAAAATATGCACAAGCGGATATTGGCTAGCTGATTTTCTAATTCTATTTATCGCTTTTTAATTCACTTATCAATCACCAATTTTCGTTTTAGGTTACTTTTATCACTTTAGAATACTTTTATCGTTTTTGAAACCAAAACTGACTGTAAATGGCGTTGCCACGCCATATAAATTCAAGCTCCCCCTTTATCTAACTTGTAGAACTTTTTACCATTTTGTATACCGCGGTGGAATATTCTTTCCTTCCGGAAAGTTTGAGAAGCTTGTCTTTAATTACCGTCCGTTCCAATTCTAGTCTAATAGACGGCGCCATGTTAGCTTAATTCATAAAACGTTACAAATCATCAATTCAAATTCTAACCAAAGTTATTCCACTAATTTCAGGCACTTTTTTCAAGTTCACTTATTTCACTTCTCGTTTAATCAATCCCACTTCTGACACCAATTGTTAAGTTTTTACAGCATAACGGATTCGTAGATATAATTAGGGTATGCACTTTTTAAATATTCACACAAAACTTATTTATTGAAAACCAAACACAATTTAATAACTACAACACAATTCTTAAAGCTCAATATTATCACTTGCAATTTAATATCTCACACTATTAAATTCTTTTTTTCGCGTTTGAATTCAATTTTCAATCACCACTGTTGGCTTTAGGTCATTTTTATCACTTTAGAATACCTTCATCGGTTTTGAAACCAAAAATGGCGGTAAATTGCGTTTCCACCGTATTTTAATATTCAAGCTCCCGCTTCATCTAACTTCTAGAACTTTCGACCATTTTCTAGACCGTGATGGAATATTTTTTCCTTTCGGAAAGTTTCAGAAGTTTTGCCTTTAATTACCGTCCGTAGATGGCGCCATGTTAGTTTAGTACATAAATCGTTACCAATCGTTAATTCAAAATCTAACCAAACCGATACAAATGACAGTTCATTCCACTTCTAACAGATGGAGCATCACAATAAATTTTGAAAGTTTTCAATGTAGTTCAATTTTAATAACTACTACTGCGATAATTGTAGTGGCTTGTTTTTTAGGTAATTCTCTTCAATTCGATATGAAGAACAGATAGAATAGTATCTTGTAGTGGTAGCAGTGCACGATTATTTCTATAAAATTTGTCTACTACAGAATCAATCGTCGCGTAATCCTTCAGGCAGGATTGAGCTACATAGAGCTCATTACGGCTTATCCGTCTCTGTAAATAAAATAACCACCCACTTGACCGAGTGGAAAAGAAACCTAAACTGTCCGTTACCACCAAAACTGGATTAACCGGTTAACCCTTAGCTGTACCTGGGGGTGCAGGGACACCCCAGGCCTAAAAGAAACCCTTTTTCCATATCAGTCTAATAACAATATTTGTGGGACCATATAGTGTGTCTTGAAGGTTGTAAGTTTCACTTGTGTTAGATGGTGTTATGTACAGAGCTTTTACTCCGTTGCGGGTGTCCATACATTCAAAAAACATAGGAGTTTTGATTTTTTGAAGCAAAATGTCGATTTTTCTTGTTTTATCGCACCTTAATTTTTTTTCTGTCGTAGTAAGAAAAAAGTCTCTCAACTATTGGAACATAAAAAAGGGTTGTCAAGGAACTCCACTGATTTTTTTAAACGGTCAATATTGCATGTTTTCCGTGGAAATAGTTTTTTTCCGTGGGGTGCGTGGACACCCCATAGGCCAGCTATGTTACAAAAACGAGGTGGGCCAGCTAAGGGTTAAGAGATTGGCCCCTAACAGAATCACAAGGTATCTATTACAATCAATAAAAATGTTTCATGGCCGGAGCAGCGGCTGTCTAAAAATGGAGGTAGGTCTGCATTTCGAAAGCCTAATCGGAATCCTTTCAGGCGTATATTTAGAATGATAAAACCAAGTTTTCACTCTATCAGACTTTCCTTTGATTATTGGTATAATTTTCGGTCTGACCCATTAGTTCGATCAAAATGAAGAAGTAGCCTAAGCAATCGGATCAGCTGCCTTAAAATCCGATCAGCGGCTCCCGAACTTTGAGGTATACAATTATTAGAATGATAAAAAGTTCATATCGCTTTCCTTTAGTAATCGACTTAAGTTTTCGGTTTGATCCGATAGTCGAATTAGATAGCCGGATCCGATACTCGGAACGGAGCGAAAACGTAACCTAAAACATACCCAATACCATTGAATATTCCAGTGAAAGTCTCGTCCCAATCGGATTACCCGTTTCCGAGACTACCACGGAACAAACAAACACACAAAAAATTAAAAACACTTTAAATTGTTTTAAGAACATATGGGATTAGAAGATGACAATTATTTTTAAATCACAAAAGACAAAAAAAAACAACTATATTAAAAGAGAAGATAAACTGAAATACAATTTGTGATTTTAAAGCGTTGACCATAGGAAGATCTCGCTCTACCCTGATCAAGGGCTAGGGCTGCCGCTGATCCTTACTTAAAGCTATGCTTAGCATGTTGGGTCAGCCACTAGGCTCACTCCGTCTACTGGTCTAGAAGGATGAATCAAAATTTCGTTTTGGAGGCGTAACCAACGTGATTTCCAGTAGTTCCGTACCGTGAAGTGTGTTGGAGGGGATTGAGACCAGATCGTCTATGAAAATAATTGACCTCTGGAAACAGTGGCATTGATGGTATGGAGTTTCCTTTCGACGACATTCAATACGCCCAGGCATAAACCTCTCAATGCAGTTCTTTATAACCCCAGTAAAAATAAAAACTAGTTGGGATGTGGGTTTGACCCCTTCGGTCCACACGATCAACTTCACAGTATGATGAACGAAGATAGAATAAACTGACTTCTTACAAAATAGTAATATGTTTAGCACTAGTGGGAAATTGACTAGTATCAGAACTGGTGACAAAGTAATCTTGAGAGAAGTTAGTTCAAATAACTATAATAGCGGTAAATCCAAGATTTTTCTAGAGAATTTGTTTTTCCTGAACGTTAGCACACAAACATTTCCGCCGTATTTCGTTCGCTGCACTAAAACGGGTGTTCAAATTCGTATTGAGCGTGCTGAACCAAGGTTGACAAACTGAGAAGCGAATGACTTCATTTGGAAATTCCAAAGCTTTCCGGAGATATTAGCAAAACTGTAACTGTACTAGTCAGACTTGACCAAAAAGAACAAATTTGGCGGTAACTACCGGGAATCCCTGGATGAACCGCAATTTCCTGAAACTGCATCACGCGTAGAAAACAATTCCCCGTCAAAAAGTGCTAACCCAAGGTTTGAAAAATTCGCGCTGTTTGTAAAGGGTAACGAGATTTTTGCATGATTTTGAAAGGTTGTCGGATTTTGACAAGTGATGTTTTGTTCGAAGGCTATCGCTGTGCAGAACCCAAAAAAGATCACTTCGTTTAGAACGGGTCTCATTCCATTGAGTTTATTAGATATTAGCAAAACTTGTCAATTTAATATCTTTCTGACAAGTAGCCGAAGTTTTTCTATTTAACAAAAAAGGCCCGACCGAATATTATGAAATTTTTTTCTGAGCATTACTTCGTTAATATTCTTTTTTCGGCATCTCAATGAAGTCGATATAGTTTTTAGTTCGCGCGGTATCGTGCAGGTACAAAAATCATAAACGTCGTTTAAACAAAAAAACGGTTCGACCGAATTTTATGAAAATCTTTTCAGATCATATTTTGGTTAATACTCTTCGAACGGCACGTCAACTAAGTCGATATCTTTTATAGTTCGCGCGATATCGTGCAGGTACAAAAATCACTTATGTCATTTAAACCACAAAACCGCTCAACCGAATATTATAAAAATCTTTTCAGATTATATTGCCGCTAATACGCTTGGAACGGCATCTCAAGTAAGTCAATATCTTTCGTGGTTCGGGCGATATCGTGCAGGTACAAAAATCACTTACGCCGCTTAAACAAAAAAACGGCTCGACCAAATTTTATGAAAATCTTTTCAGATCATATTTCGATTAATACGCTTCGAACGACACCTCAACGAAGTCGATATCTTTTTTGGTTCGCGCGATATCGTGCAGGAAAAAATGACCACATACGTACGCACACACACATACTTCCTCCAAATTTTTTGCTTAAAATGCTCCTGGGACCTTGAAAGATGAAAATACATCGAAAATTTTGATTTCGATTTTCGGACCGATTACAATAACTTCCTATACTGGGAAGTTAATAAACTGAAATACAATAAGCAATTTAATATACTGAATATACGTAAGATCCATGGCGGCCGTCTCAAGAGGGCGGATTACCACTTTCTTCACAACCATCTCGACATGGGTATCAAATGAAAGGGTATTAATATACTGTTAGATCCATGGCGACCGTCTCAAGAGGTCGGGCTACCACTTTCTTCACAACCATATCAACATGTGTATAAAATTACAGGTATGATAACTAGAATACCATAAGCGATATAGTATACTCAATACACCGTTAGATCTATAACGGCTGTCTCAAGAGGACGGATTATCACTTTCTTCACGACCCCTCGACATGGGTACCAAATGAAAGGGTATGATAACTAGAATACTATAAGCAATATAGTATACTCAATATACCGTTAGATCCATGGCGACCGTGTCAAGAGGACGGATTACCAGTTTCTTCACAACCCCTTCGACATGGGTATCAAATAAAAGGGTATGATAACTAGAATAGCATAAGCAATATAGTATGCTCAATATACCATTAGATCCATGGTGGCTGTTTCAAGAGGTCAGAATACCACTTTCTTCACAACCCCCTCGGAATGGGTGTCAAATTAAAGAGTATGATAATTAGAGTACCATCGTTGTACCGTTCGATCCATGGCGGCCGTCTCAAAACCTTGAGGCACTCCATCTGTGTAAAATTCATACTTCGAAAAATACCAAGTCAATGGATGGTGTTTAATGGCTTCTACTGGCTTATGGGTGCAGCGAGGTGTACCGGGTCCCAGCTACTATATCTATATATATATCTGGTGATAAGGAAAAACCGCTTAAGTCAAAAAACATGATTTTACACCAGAGCGATTTTAAGAATCAAAGTTATTCAATCTGTAATAGAAAAGCGAAAAAACAATGTATCATAACTTTCTAAATATTGGTCCAAAGAGAATCAAATGTGTCGATGGGGATTCTTATACGGAGAATTTAATGACATAATTAACTCAATTTTGTCTTAAGTCGACTTAGGGTCTGTGCCAAAATAGCAATTCAAATGTCAATTTGTATGGAAAACTCATTTCAATTGGTAAATTTGATTTTCGACGGTTTGCGTCTATGGAAATGCTTAAATTATTATAAACATTTCAGTTTTTACTTTAGTCAAGTCAGCCGTTAAATAAATTTAAAAAAGTAAACAAGTAATATCAATAAATTATGGGAAAAAGGAAATGCAAAGAAGATTTTACTTAAAATTGCTTAGCTAAATGGAGATGACAAATGTTTAGAGAAAAATATTATGCAAACAAAATCTTGCTCTGAATTTTTTCCACCCAAATATGCTTGTCTGATATCTTAATATCAACTGGAAAACACGAAATAAAAGTAAAAATATAAAAACAAAACATAACTGGAAACCAGTTATTAATAATTATTTATGGTTTTAAACACTCGCAAGCAGACATCATTTTAGTACAATACTTTTAGTTTTGCGGGAAGAAACTAAAAAAATATTGCAATTAGGGATAACGCTCAATCATTCATTTACAAGAAGAAGAATAAACAATCTAACAATCTAATCTAAAATTATAAAATATTAAAAATTTTCAACAAATGTTTGTTTTGTCGTCCATTTTTACTGAATTTTTTAAATGTCATTGAAATGTGTGAATTGGTATTTTGGCACACTTTGGGATATCGAAGTGCCCTGGGAAATGAGAAAAATTCGAAAAGGTATTTTGGCAAACGGCCTTAAGCGGTTTTTCCTTATCACCACAGAATATAAAAATGAATCATTGTTTTGTATCACAGGCCTGCAAAAAAAATCGATAAAAATCGTCGATTTCGCGCCAAGAAGTTTTTCTTTTCAGTATTACAAAAAAAGTTTTTTCAAATTTCACGCTTTCGACATGGTTTTCTGTAGATTTTGGCATGCTGAAAACGATCCCGTTGTCCGATTTGCCCTATCATTCCATAGTTTTGAGATATATATATTTAACGCGCAAAAGTGCAAAAAACACGATTTTTGGCACTTTTAGGTTAGGATTGCTCAAAATCCTGACGTGATAGGTCAATTTGGCCAACGGATTCGGATTCAGCGCGAAAAAATACTTGGGATATGACTATTGGACTGAAAAGAAAAAACCTTGCAGGCCTGTGAATCGATGTTTGAAAAATAGACCAGTGTCGATAATTTTTGATAAAAAAAAATACTTAGCAGTATATCGATGGCGGAAAAATTTAGTAGAAATGCTACTTAAACAAGGAAAAATCGAGAGCACCGCAGCAGATGACCGGAAGGGGCCCGCCAAAATGTGGGTTTTGTGAGGTTAATCGCAGTGGCGGTTCCTTTTTGGAAGCAAAGGAAGCACTGCTTCCCTTGACCAAATAAACAACTTCCTAAAAAAATAAATTTAAATATATCAAGATTAATCACAAGAAAAATCTTAAAATCCTCTGGAAACACTAAAGCCACGGTCATGATATGAGCGGCGAGCGGCAGAGTGACAATACTAAAGTGCCGCTCTCCGCTAAATCGAGACGTTAAATTTTTCTGGTGCCGCTCTAATCGTGGCCGAGGCCTTTCACAACATTGGGAAGCTGTAATATCTCCAACTTATTTGGCCAAGAAAATCAATGTGAAAACTCCAACACATGCAATTTAATTGAACTCACACTCACGCAAAGGTTTGCGTTCATACAGTACCCTCAGAAGCTGAGCTAAACGCAGCTTCTTTGGAACCAAACAGGCGGAATTGAGAACACGAAGAATGAGAAATTTTCTGTATCCACCAAATTCTTTTTGTTTTTCGGTTTGGTTTTCTGGTAATCTGTTTTGGCTTCGAGCAATAATAAATTTGCTCTTAAAAGTTTTCTTTGAAATTTTGTTTTTGACTCTTTAACTATGAGTTTTCGTTTATATTATATTGAGTGAAGAAAAAGAGATCGAGGATAGGAGAAGTTTCTCTTTATGTAATGTTGATTCTAATTGGAAAACAGAGGGCTGTGTAGAATATAAGCTGATAACTTTGTAGCTTCCATTATATTTTTAATGATTCTCTTTAAAGAAGAATATTTTTATGAATTGTACGAGTACCGGTTGCCTGAAGTGTTTTTTTTTGCAAGGAGAATGTAATGATTGTAGGCGTGGGTGTATGCGAGGTATGCAGGGTTTTATTATTAATATTTTTTTTTTTAGATTATGAGCCAAAATTATGCATTATTGTAATTAAATTAAATGAGATGAAAGTAGTAGTTGCAGTTTTGAAACGGCTTTTTTATGGACGTTTTAATGAACAGCAGAATCTGAAAAAAAGGGGCAAAACGCCCATTAGCAGCGAAAACATTAACGAAAAAATGCACGATTTTCACTTTTTTGAAGTTTAAACAAATTTTCTTGTTCACCATTATAAAATAATACTACATTTTAAAAAAGAAAATACCTCAAACGATGCGATGCACAAAAATTAAAGGAAATTAATTTTCATATTTAAGGTCAATTTTTGGGATTTGTATAAGATAATTTGACCTGAAATTCTAACCAGTTAGTGTTTATATTATAAAGTTCACTGAAAAAATCGGAAGTTATAACCAAAACACTAAAATTTAGCAGTTTTTTAAGTTTTTTTTTTTTTTGAGGTTATATGTACGGATAAAAATTTCATCATAACGAACAGCCTCTATTTTTTTGCTTTTTTCGGACCTACACTTGCCGAGATATACGCATCTATATTAAGAAAGAACGACCAAAATAATATAATTTTCACAAAATGGTCGATAACTTAGCGTTGGTTGCTAGAGCTAGAAAATGGCCATTTAGTATATAGTATTCGAAGTAACTAACATGTTCCAAACGCAATTTTTTAGACTACAAACAATTCCTTATGTTTTGCTTGTCTGACTCCACTACATGTTATTTTTCAGTTTTTTTTTTTAGTTAAAGGTTTCGATACTTTTACTTTTATCGATCACCTTGCGCATTGCTTCCCTTATCCTGAACCTTACGAACCGCCACTGGTTAATCGTCTTTTTTGCGATTTCTGAGAAAAGTAGACCTGTTATCGAAAAACGTTTAATGTAAAAGTTGTAGATATTTAAGAAATCTAGAGCTTTCATTCAAACCATTTTTCGACATAAGCTCAAAAAATGGAGAAAAACGTCAAAAACCGAGTTTTTCGTTTATCATTTTTATCTTTCATAAAAATAATCCA
Organism: Thereva unica; assembly: GCA_949987705.1. Classification (NCBI taxonomy): domain Eukaryota; kingdom Metazoa; phylum Arthropoda; class Insecta; order Diptera; family Therevidae; genus Thereva; species Thereva unica. The sequence continues at coordinate 68,700,460 of OX465283.1, read as the reverse complement.
ATTTTAATGATATTTGAGGAAAATGTAGATTTTCATGTTTCGAAAAGGCCCAATTTTTTGCAAAGCGATTGGTTGTTTAGTTTTGTTTTTATGACCTTAATTTAAAAGAAGGCCCCATTTTCAATCAAAAAAGTTGGCGAACAAAATTTTGATTTTTAAAATTTTGAAGACGGATTTTTTTGTTGAATCCTCTACTTTTAGATGGCATAAAAAAATGATAGTGTCACGATTGGGGGACGGACACTCGCGTTTGAAAGTATGAAGGTTTCGACACTGTCTCTGTTATCAATGAAATATTCACAAAGAAATTCTCAAAGTTTTCGGCCTTTTTTGTCATTCGGGATCGTGCAGTCAAGATTTGACCTGAAGGGGCGAAATATAATGCATGACGAGGGGCAAATGTGGCAAGGCGTTAGATACCTTGTGAGGGCCTTATAGGGCAATCCACACGGGGTCCACATGAGGCAGCCTAGGGGCCCTATTTGCAGCCCTGTACCCCACCCAATTGCAAGATTGGCGTAGACCAGTGATTCTTAACGGGTGGGCCGCGGCCCCCTAGGGGGCCGTAAGAAGTTTTGCCAGGGCCGCCAAAAATTAATGAGTTTTCATTAATTGTGAAGTTTGAATGTTATATAAATAGACAAGGCATTAATAAAGTTATGTTTTGTCTTTATTATATAAAAAAATAAAATAATAATAGAAAAATCAATTTATTCATAGGCAATTTAATAAGTATAACTAATTATTAAAAAAATGGGGGTCATAAACAAATTCGCGGTGGGCCGCGACTATAAAAAGGTTAAGAACCACTGGCGTAGACAACTATATCCAGAGTTTAGGGATCCCAAAATAGATTATATCGACTTGAAATCGAGACCGATGGAGGAAGCTGCGAGCGAATAAGACCACATTTCGAATTATTTGATTTTGAAGACAGAAAAAATGATTATCATCTTTTTCCTATCATATATATTCACTTCAACGATCTTTACTAAAGCTTGCACGTCAATGACTTCAATTATTTTTGAAGGGACCCAAAGAAAATATTGACTAAAAAACAAAACAAGTGGTTACTCAAAAATATCTTAATATTAATAAGTGCTTGTTGGATGGACTTAAAAGACATCGATATTGTTTATTCAAGAAAACTAAAATTGAGCCATTCTTTAAAAAAATGCCTAAATTTTAGCATTACTGCCACAAAATCCAAAATCAGTTATAGTTTTTTTAATAATAGTCCGCTCGAACTAGTCAAAAAATCGCGTTTTTAACAAATTTTTCCCACAGCTATGAAACCGGTGCCAAGCAAAGGATTTGGGTTGTTTTTTTATGTGGAAAAAGAAGCTCAGGAAAACCCCTTTATACTGTCGACAATCTATTTGCTTCGTATAGATTGCAATGTTGAACAGCAGCTCTAGCAGGAAGGAAGAAACTGCCACAACTTAGCCGCGATGCTTTTATTCCACCTAACCATTACTATCGCGACTCTGACATCGGGGCATCGAGATACAACTCACTGGAGTGTTTTATGCCTCCTGGATCGGGTTGGATTTCATCAACCAGCCGATGACAAGCGCTTTGGTGGAGCGGGAAAGGAATAAGGAAGGCTATGACAGGAGGAATCAGGAATGTAACGAGGGAAGAAGAAGGACCATGGCGCTGCCGGGATTTGAACCCGGGACCTCTGGGGTGGTAGCCAGACGCCTTACTCCCTGAGGCTCCCAAACAAACAGTGAAATAGTCAGTTTAAACAATGAAAGCAAAAAGATAGGAAATTTTATGCTCTACATATTTCAAAATAGAGGGAAAGGGGAAAAATTATAAAATTCGCATATTTCTCAAAGACCTCCCTTGTTTCAAACTGCGTTGTTAAAATCATTTTAAGACAACCAAAATCCTTCGGTTGACACCGGCTTCATAGCAGTGGGAAAAATTTCTCTATTTTTTCCTAATTTGAGCGGACTATAATAAGGTCACCGAGAATGAAAGTTTTTCTGTCCAAAATTATTCAGGAACAGAATTTCAAACAATGTAATTTCATTTTAGAGGAAAAATTCTCCGGAGACTGAATCAACTATTCAAGAAGTGATTTTAAAAACACTGAATTCCATCTCCGAGACAACATAAGAATGCATTAGGGGATGCCCTGTCAAAAAGCCATTGTAAACAAAAGAACGGACCTGAAAAACAAAACTCCCACATGTGGGTATCTTGATTGAATGTACTGTGTCAATGAACTATGGAGAACAAAACTCGGCTGGTGTGGGAAGATTTTACTTCCCGCATAAATTAAGTTGGTCCAAATAGAATTTTAGATAATCCGTATATTATCGAATCTTCTTAAGCCGTCATTCGTGTCATAGTGCTACAATCCCGCTTCTCTCGCCGATAATTAATTGGACATGGTTTGTCAAAATGTCATTCAAGTTTTTCCCCAATCCATCAATTAAGTCACAGTCACAGAAAAAAATTTGTTGCATGCGAAATTTATTCATGTTACTGGAAATGTGTCGCTACACGTATTTTAAAAATGAATTATTTAACTCAGGTTCCATTTAGAGAAGGCGCGCTAGCATACTAAACCCTTTGTGGACCGGATAAGTGTTGTTCAAGGGCTTTTTCATCTAGCATCGTTTCGTCATTCAATTCTTCGTCTTAATCAATTCAAGATGCTAATGCTTTGTTTTTAATGGCAATATACCTAGAGGGTAAATTAGAATTGCTAAATTTGATCTTTCTTCTTATATGGAAACATACACATTTCAAAACAATTATTTAGGTGAAGGGCGATGTTCTTAGAAGAAATGTTAGTATGGTGCTTTTGCTAAAAATTCTTGTGATAAACTCACTTTCATGTCCGTTAACAAATTAATACAGCATGTAGTTACCAATTTCGTTTAAGAAGTTCATAATGTCAAAGGACGATAAATTGTTCCCTGCTAACTAGCAATTCGTATGATGTATGTATATAAATAAAGGACAGATATGAAAGTAAATAAATTAAAGTATTTACATCTACGAACGTGTTCAGTATAGTCCATTCAAAACGCGCGTTATGGTGTTCCAAAATAACACCGTTAAGAAAATCGAACTCTAAACGTTTTTGGGGTCGCTGATCACGAAAATCGAGGTCCCGCGGTCCCACAATTAGGGCGTCCCCCCTAAAAATGCAAAAAACACCCCTTTTTAGGGGGTTTTCGCGATTATTTCAGTAATAATGAAAACTAATGCGATGAAATGCACTTTTTTTAATATTTATTTGCGAAGGTGGTTGATTTATACTAACTTAAGGCGAACTTAATGGTAAGGGGTACTCCTAAAGGGTTGAAAGTACCCCTAAATTGGCGAAAAATGGCAAAAATTGTAAAAAAAAATTTTTTTCCAAGTTTATGCTTCAAATTCGATTGTGGGCGTACTGTCAGGCAAAAATAAATTATTTTCAAACCTTAAGGGGTTAAAACTACCCCTACAATATAGTTCATTGAAAATTAGGGGGTGGGGGTGTTCCAAAATAACACCGTTAAGAAAATCGAACCCCACACGTTTTTGGGGTCGCTGATCACGAAAATCGAGGTCCCGCGGTCCTAAAACATAGGCGTCCCCCCTAAAAATGCAAAAACACCCCTTTTTAGGGGGTTTTCGCGATTATTTCAATAATAATGAAAACTAATGCGATGAAATGCACTTTTTTTTTAATATTTATTTGTGAAGGTGGTTGATTTGTACCTACTAAATTAAGGCGAACTTTATGATAAGGGGTAGTCCTAAACGGTTGAAACTACCCCTAAATTGGCGAACAATGGCAAAAATTGTAAAAAATTTTTTTTTCCCAAGTTTATGCTTCAAATTCGATTCTGACTTCATTTTTTAAAAAAATCCTTTTTGTATAATCCTACATCACATTACATCACATCCTCACTAAATTAGTTTATTACTTCAACTTCCAAGTAACTGCAATTAAAATTTACTAAAAAACAAATTCGGGTGCAATATCTTAATTTTATTACTTTGCCTCCGTTTTTACCTGCCTAAATGTCATTGTAAAAAAACGAACCACCCCATTATTCAGAAGTACCTCAAATAAATTAGGTTACATATTTCGCAATTATTGTGTGATTGTCGTTTTTACAAAAATGCAGAGTTTATTTAAAGATTCCACGAAATGAAATATTTCTCAATATATTTTTTATTTTTTTTTCTCTTTAGGGGTGGTTTAACCTCTGTACAAAGGGGTTTATAGTGAAATGTTCCAAATGTTGTAATGATTACAAATGGAAAATAAAATTTAAATGTAAAACAATAAATTTTAATTTGTTTCAATTACAATTTTAATGTGGGGGTAGTTGTACCCCCTTAAGAGTTGAAAAAATTAATTTTTTTGCTGATAATACCTTTTGACCCAAATTTCAAACAAAAAGCAAAAACAAAATTTCAATGTAGTTTTAACCCCTTAAGGGTTGGAAATAATTCATTTTTGCCTGACAGTACGCCCACAATCGAATTTGAAACATAAACTTGAAAAAAAAATTTTTTTGGCCGATTTAGGGGTAGTTTCAACCCTTTAGGACTACCCCTTACCATAAATTTCGCCTTAATTTAGTATAAATCAACCACCTTCGCAAATAAATATTAAAAAAAGTGCATGTCATCGCATTAGTTTTCATTTTTACTGAAATAATCGCGAAAACCCCCAAAAAAGGGGTGTTTTTTGCATTTTTAGGGGTGACGCCCTAATTTTAGGACCGCGGGACCTCGATTTTCGTGATCAGCGACCCCAAAAACCTTTAGGGTTCGATTTTCTTAACGGTGTTATTTTGGAACACCCCCCCCCCCCGCGTTTTGAATGGACTAGTACGGGTATCTCTCATTTTTCAACTCAGAGTGTTTGTACGGTACTCCCGGTCGACTGCGATTCACGTTCCCCCTCTCGCGGGCCTGTCGTTTAACAATAGTGGCTAATTAATTAAAGCAAAAGTATATTGGGCGACTTCAGCTCTAAGATTGGAAAGGAAGATCGGTAGATGATAGTAGTTGACAAACATAGCGCTCTCGAAACTTCCAATGACAATGGTAGCAGATTTATTAATTTCGCTAAGAGGAAGGAAATGATAAGGATATTCAAAAAGTAATGAGGGAGTCAATTGATCATGTCCTTATAGACGCACGTCATCAGTCTACGTCGACATAGCGTGGCGCAAATATAGAGTCTGGCCACTTCTTAATATGAACGAAACATAGAGCCACGATATCTACAATAAAAACAAAAAGGGGAAGCAAAGACAGGAAATGCAGTGTGGCAGAATTTAAGGAAGAGCAAATTAGGGCTGAATAGGAGAATCTACTGAATGTAAAAATAAATGAAATTAATAATGGTCAAAATACACACAAAGATTTGAACGTTCAATGGAACGATATAAAAATAACAACAAAAGGAATAACAGAAAACGTTCTAAGATTCGTGCAACAAGGATGAGGAAGGAAGAGTAGACTGACTACAATGAAGAAAAACAGAGCATAGCAAGTCATGCTAAGTAGGCACAGAACAACAAAATCTGAAGAGGAGTATAGAGAGAAGAGACGAAATTAAAAGAGAATTCACAAAGCAAACAAAATGCACTAATGAGAAAAATAGAAATGTGAAGAAGGATGATCCCAGAGACTCTACAATGCCGAGTACTATAGAGGTTGTGAAGAAAATAAAGTTTGGAATGCACCGGTGGGCAGCCCATCTAGCTTGTATGAGAGTGAAGATGAACCTACTCGGCATGTTCTTTGCGGTAAGATCTATGGAGTGCGACAGCGAAAGAGACCCAACACCCCGGAAGGATGGCGTGGACCAGGACGCCCAGAGCTTAGGGATGCCAAACTGGATGACATCGGCTCAGAATCGGGAGCAGTGGAGAGAACAGTTGCGAGAGGCCAGGGCCGGATCGCGGTTATAGAGCCGTTTAAACAAACAAACATTGGTTTGTATAAAAATCAGACACGCTCGAGTATGTTTAAATGGCAGAGTCCCCGTAAACTTTGTCCGATTTGGGTTTAATTTGCGCAGGTCTTTCAATGCAAAAATTTACTATAATTTGATTTTTTACCTTTACAAAAAACACTAATACAAAGAAATGCCTGTCAAACAGCAACTGAAGGTACAAAATGGCTGAAATTGTCCCAGGCAGAGCTGAATGAAGGAACTGATGGCACATTACATTATTTAAAGAACATGTGTACCATACTATAAGTATGCAAGATCAAGCCAATGGACATGCAGAAATGACAAACGCATTTTTAAAGCAATCCGATCAACCGATTTCAGACATCGTCATTATTTCTAACATATTCCCTTAACATCATACAGTTATCCGCCACAACAGAGCAAGATATTTTCTTTCTGATTTGTTAGTCAAGCGAGCCTCGCACCTATATTCCTTGAGCGCTGATCTACGTATGTCGTCTCCGTTGCACTGTAAAGGTTGTCTAGTGAAAATCAGAACACAAGTTCGCCCGACTCGTTCGCATTATATTCACAGACAGAGCTTTCTTTCCAACTTTGGATACGGCGCACTTAGAGAAGAAACATCGTTAGTTATATTGGTCCTGGCTACCTATTTCATAATATTGCGCTATTAAGCTTTTCGCTTGTGTCTTGGGCTGAAGGTTTTGCGGTTTTTGCCTTGGAAACCCTTTTGTAGTTTGGCAAGCTTTTTTGGTGTTTTGGCTTTTCTGGTGTGCCGAAATTCGCTATAGTGTGTATTGGCAGAGCAACCTACCTACCTACCTATTTTAGCTGGGCTGGCATGTAGGAGGTCGATTTCACAACGAAAACGGCAAAAAAATCAAAATTTCCCCACTTTTTTCAATTTTGTCGTTGAATTCTGGAAAACTTATAGTTTTTGAAGATCATCACTATTAAACAAAATTAAAGTAGACAAAATTTCATACAAAGTTCGGTTTCGGCGCCAAGCGCGCGGAAAAACTGTGATTTTTGGCCTTTCTAGAAAAAAAAAACGCACACTTTCACACCCTACAACTCGAAAAATAAACACGTTACGAACAAAAAACATTCTACCTCTTGAAAGTACATTAACCAATGCTAGTGTGGAACATGTAGCGATATGTATATTGAACAACAGCTCATGAAGTACATGAAGATTGAAGGAGGGTCTACTCGCGAATGGATTCAATGACGGCAACTTGGCAAAATGTTCGATGGGAATGAGCTCCATCCAAAATGTCGCAATTGAGAATCTCTACAATGTAAACTTTGCAACGACCGACCAGAATGCGAGTAGTAGACGCAAGAGTAAATCTTGACAACAATTGTACGATAACGATGTTGGGGTGGTTTCATCAAAACCCGCCTTTCCCGAACCCAACGGAACTAATTTCAATCAACAATGGGCTTGTGAAAGGATATGATATCAATAGTTACTTGCCCAAGGAGCCGAGGATCAAAGGTATCAAAGTAAATGTTGGCAATGGCTTTGAAGCCGTCAAGTTTAAACGCAACAACCGAGCGGCTCTCGCAGCTTACCTATTCTCTTTAATGATCAACCCGTGGTCAATAAACCAGGCACTCTGTTTCAAAGGTGGTTTTCGCCAAACAATCAGAAAATGAACTGGAGGGTTTCTTAAGATACGAGTTGGCAGCATCCGCTAGCTTTGTTCGATGAGGGTGGAATACGAAAAGCCTCAACATGGTACATCGCAGTCGAAGCAGAATACTCCCACCTATCTCGAACTGTAAAAGTCTAGGGGCCGGTTCACGTAACTCGAACGACGACAATCGTTCGAAACGAATTTGAAAACGAAAAAATTTGTCTCGAAAAAATTGAGCGTTCACGTATCTCGAAAGAAAATTTAAGGAAACCACATTACTGAAACACGATTTTCTTTACAAAAACCGCTGTAAAATTATACAATTTATAGGCATCAACTTAATTAAATATTTAAAAATAATTTACATATGTAATCTATATCTATAAAAATCTCGTGTCACAGTGTTTGTTACCGTACTCCTCCGAAACCGGTTGACCAATTTGCATGAAATTTTTTGTGTATATTTGGTAGGTCTGAGAATAGGTCGTAGGCTATTTTTTATACCTTTAACCAAAAAAACAGCTGCAAAAACCAAACAAAAATGGTAATTTTAGGAATTTTCACTTAATTTTAGTTTCAATAGCTTCATGGCCTACCTATTGTTTGACAAATGTAAAATTGTCATTAAATTGAATCATTACATTTAATGAAAATTTCAAATTTACGCAGCTGTCAAACAATAGGTAGGCCATGACGCTATTGAAACTAAAATGATCCATGGCGGCCGTCTCAAGAGGGCGGTGTACCACTTTCTTCACAACCACCTCGACATGGGTATCAAATGAAAGGGTATGATAAGTAGAATACAATAAGCAATGTAGTATACAAAATATATCTTTAGATCCATGGCGGCCGTCTCAAGAGGGCGGGGTACCACTTTCTTCACAACCACCTCGACATGGGTATCAAATGAAAGGGTATGATAAGTAGAATACAATAAGCAATGTAGTAGACTCAATATACCGATTCATGGCGGCCGACGCAAGACCCATGTTCTTTGAGGCATTTCATCTGTGTAAAATTCATATCTCGAAAAATATTAAGTCAATGGATGGTTTTTATTGTTTACTATTGACTTATGGGTGCAGCGTAGGCGCACCGGGTCCCAGCTAGTAACTTATAAAAGTCTTCTTTTAAATTGGAAAATTTATCTTAATAATACAAGTGTTCGATAACATAAAAGCTTTCGAGTCAACAAACGAAAATTTGCAATTTTTTCGAGCTACGTGAACGCGAAACGAAAAAAAATTTTCGTTGTCGAGTTACGTGAACCGGCCCTAGGTTTCAACCCACCCCGGGTTCGAATACCGGCAGCCCCACGGTCTTTCGTCTTTTCCCGCCTACATAACTTTGCTTCTTTCTTCTTCCTTTTTTACATTCCTGATTCCTCCTGTCATAGCCATCCTTAGTCCTTCCCCACTCCACCAAAGCACATGTCATCGGTTGGTTGAGATTCAACTTGTTTCAGAAGGCATAGGACTCCAGCGAGTTGTTTCTCGATGGCCCGATGTCAGAATCGCGATAGGAATGATCTAGGAGTAGGGGAGGGGGGAGAAAATATCGCGACTTGGCTGTGGTAGTTCCTTCCTTCAGTTCTCTCTCTTCACTATCTTCCGACTATAGCTGCTGTTCGACATTGCACTCTATTCGAAAAAAAATAGATTTGCAGCGGAGGGAGGGGAGCTAAAAAATCGCAAAAATCGAGTCACGTTATAGTACAGTCAATATGCAACGAAAAGAGGCTTGCGCTCCGAAAAATGACAAACCGACATTTGACCTTGAAAGTCGTTAGGTGGGCGTGTCAGGAGCCTACTGAAAAATTATGAAAGTCGCGGTGCATGCAGATTTTGAGAAATTCAAAAATTTAATAAAAAAATTTTGAAACGCGTTTTTCTCAGAAAGTATAGGTTTTAGCGAAAAGTTTTTTAAACAAAAAATGTAGAGGTCATTGCGAACTACATTTTTTGTCATTGGAGTGACGTCATCCGACTTGAAATGCTAAAGTAGATGGCGCTAAAGGATCAAAAAAGTGTTTCTTTGCCATTTTCACTAGGAAAAATTAATTTTTTTACAATAATGTAAATGAGAAAGTTGTTTGTTACAAAATTATCTACAACTTTTGTTTAAACAAAATTTTTATAAAACTTACCGTTTTCGAGCTGTAGGCGAAAAAGTGCAACGGAGCATAGTTAACGGTTCTTTTGTTACTTTCGCCGGGCGAGTCGGCATAGTTTCGACAAAGGACCGGTTTCTAACATCTGCCTAATTCTCTAAGAAGCGTGCGTTTTCAGTTGCTATGCTAGTTTTGGAGAGTAAGGGCGTCAGAATTGTGCTCTCTGAAAATGAGTTTCTGTTTTGCTTGTGAGAAAAGTGACTTGTGAATGATAAGAACATCGTGATAATCGCATCGGAAAATTGCTCCAAAATACAATCATGCCTGTCGAACATCACAACGAGTGCCAGGAGGATTATTTAGATGGACGCTGTACTACGGTTCCTGCTGATGGGGAAGCGAATAACTCGAGAAGGTATTTCTATATAGTATTGTTTTTTATTAAAACAATAATGAACAATCGTTTAAAAAAATATATATTCGGCATACACTGCACGTGTACAAAATTACTAACGGGACAAAATTTGAAACGACGCTGATGTTCATACCTGCGCAGCCCCTTCTTTCACTTTCACCTTACTCACAATAAACGATGGTCTAATACAAGGACAGTGAAGGACCCAGCACCAGAAGAACTTATGAAGCTTATTTCCTGTAGTTGTGATTCGAGCAATTGTGGAAAAGCTTGTGGATGTAGGAAGGCTGGACTCCACTGCTCCATTGCTTGTAAACACTGCAGCGGAGAAAGTTGTAGTAACACACCTGACATCGAAGAAGATGAAATTTTTATCGACGATGATGATTTGGATTTTCCTTCTCAAGTCGTTCACTGGCAACCGAAGAGAACCAGCACCGAGTTCGACCACAGAGAACGAAGAGACGCAGAATTACAGAGAATAACATCCACCGAACAAATACGAAGTGATTCCCCGGACCAACAACCACGGAGAAAAAGGGCACGACGTACGACAAAATGATTAGGAACCTCCAATACACTTACAATAAAATAAAATTGTTCAATAAAAAATACAGAAATAAAATGTATAGCTATTTTTCTTGTTTCCTCGACTGTCAATGATGTAACTTTAAAAACAAAATTCCATTTTATTATATAAAATTCAAATCATTTTTGTCTTCAAATCATATCAAAAAACCATGATATCAATAAAAGGTTCATTTTGAAAAAAAATTTCAAAAAATTTCATGCGAAATATACATAAATTCAACAAAGTTCGATTTTTTGCACAAAAAAAATTTAAATTTTTCCTCAACTGTCAATGATGTAACTTTAAAAACAAAATTCCATTTAATTATATAAAATTCAAATCATTTTTGTCTTCAAACCATATCAAAGTACAATGATGTCGATAAAAGGTTCATTTTGAAAAAAAAATTACAATTTTAATGCGAAATATACATAAATTCAACAAAGTTCAATTTTTTGCTCAAAAAAAGTTTACATTTTTTGATAGTAAAATAAAAAAAACAAAAAAAAATGATTAGTGTTCTTTTATTTGAATAAAAAAAATACTACTTTCATGTGAACCGTGCAAGAGCACGGCACGCAATGTACAATTTCTACACTTCGACAAGTTCCAGCTCGAAAACGGTAAGTTTTATAAAAATTTTGTTTAAACAAAAGTTGTAGATAATTTTATGACAAACAACTTTCTCATTTACATTATTGTAAAAAAATTAATTTTTCCTAGTGAAAATGGCAAAGAAACACTTTTTTGATCCTTTAGCGCCATCTACTTTTTGTATTTCAAGTCGGATGACGTCACTCCAATGACAAAAAATGTAGTTCGCAATGACCTCTACATTTTTTGTTTAAAAAACTTTTCGCTAAAACCTATACTTTCTGAGAAAAACGTGTTTCAAAATTTTTTTATTAAATTTTTGAATTTCTCAAAATCTGCATGCACCGCGACTTTCATAATTTTTCAGTGGGCTCCTGACACGCCCACCTAACGACTTTCAAGGTCAAATGTCGGTTTGTCATTTTTCGGAGCGCAAATTGCATATTGACTGTACTATTAAGAAAGGACGAAAAAATCGAAAGAAGCAACGCTTTTTGTGAAACATGTAGGCAATGCGATAGCAGCAACGCATTCAACTCATTTCAACGCACACAACACGAACGCAACCTCCGCATCTTATGAAATCCACACTAAAGCCCTTTTGTCACTTTCTGCTTCGAAATTTATGTAGCAAAGCGACAAGTGACGATTTGTTCCATATATAAATGACGAAGATCTGCATATGCCAGCTTTGGCATAAGCAAAATTTTTTTTAAAAGGTTGGCATTGCATGCGCAAGGTTGTAAACCAGTCGTTGCCGGTAAACAGAGGCGGCGGAGCGGGTGGGGATGGAAGGGAAAGTGCACACGCACTTTCGCTTTGGGTGGGGAAATCCACACCCTCAATATTTCACTCAAAATGATGAGGAGGGCTATCTCAGTTGCATGGCGATGAAAGAATGTGTTGGTGAAGGACCGCATCCATGACTTACGTACCTATTCGGAAACCTTTTTGAAAAGCTTCACCGGCCGAGCTGCGCAACTTCAAGCAAATTGGCGAACTGAACTTTAAAATAAATCAAATCGCATACAAATTCCACATATTCAGCTGAGGACAAACAAGCCTCAGTTCGCCCAATTGGTGTCGAACTAAAGTTGAACGCAAAAGCTTGCTCAAAAGAGAGTAATCAACTGGAATAGTGGAATGTCATTCCAGTGGGCTTTTGCACATCCCGACACCAGCGCAGTTATTACTCACATATCCATGCCGAAATTCTCAAAATTTTCGCCCTTCCTTTTCCGTTCGGAAGTGAGAGGCAATGATTTTTCTTCAAGGCGACCAAATGGGGCATTCTTTATGACGAGGGTCGAATGAGGCAAGGCGTTAGATCCTTTGCGCAGGCCTTATATGGCAATCCATACGGGATCCGCATAGCCCCATAGCCAAAGAATATAAAACCATTTATAAATCAACAGACAGCGGGTAATCCAATTGACCGATTAGCTTTGTAGATTTTAACGGCTACCCGTTCGCGTTCTCCCCACCCACAATGATTATGCTCCGCCACCCCTGTCGGTAACGCCATTGCTATGATTTTCGGGGTTAAACCCAGCTCTACACGATGCGGTGCCCACCCTCAAAAGTAGGGTGCTTGATTATAGGACGCATCGTGTGCCCGATGTTCGAACTACGAGTGTCCAATGCCAAGCGTCCAACGATCGTATGTTCACACGTTGGGGCTGATGTCCTTATTAACTCCATCGGTGGAAGCCAACATTCGAATGAAACGTTCACCGCATCGTGTAGAGCCAGGTATACCAACATACGAACGTTCAACACTTTTTTTTTGTTGTGGTAATATGAAGCTTAGGAGTCACCCTTTGTAGTACTAGTCCGTCATATTGTTCAAGTCATAGGGTGAGAAAGGATATGTAGGAGTCTGGAGGGTGCATGAGTAGATGTCGAAGAACGGAGCTGGAATACACCGACTGCGGAAGACAGTTGCACAATCTAGTTGTTCTACTTATAAACGAACTTCTAAACCGTAATGTGTGCGAAAAGGAAGGCGGCAGGGTGAAGGGGTGAGCCGAGTTGGCTAGTCTTATGTTGCGGAAGGCGGAAGTTTTTGAATTCAGTAGAGTAATCGCTGTGGTAATAGCAGTAAAACTTGCTAAGGGCTGCTACATTTCGACGGTGGCTAAAAGGATCCATGGAGGAGCAAAGGGTGGTATCGCCAATGAGTTTAATGGCGCAGTTTTGCACCTTGTCTAGCCAAGCCAAGGTGGTTTTAGGGGCGCCTGCTCAGATATACGAGTAGTGTTCAAGGCTGAATGTAGGATTGTAGATTGTAGCCAGGCAGAAGGAGAATCTTGCTTCTCTTAAGGAATCCGGATACATGGATACATTTGTTTGGCTATTTGGAATATGTGATTATTCCATCGCAGATCGTGGGATAAAGTCACACCGACGATGTTAAGAGATGGAACAGCTGTAAGATTATCCTCGCCCACTGAAATAGGCCTTGGCCTTGGTTGGTGCCGGTTTTAATTGAGATAAGACAGCACTTGGTTTTAGTTGCGTTGGACTCAACACGATTCTTGCTTGAGCTTAATGTCCGCGTTCAGAGAGGTGGACATGAGTTCTCGTTCTAACAAACATTGTCTGACACAGGTTTTTTCGAAGGGGTAGGAGTAACGCAGATAATCGTCACCGGCAAAACTATGAAGTGGATTGGAGGAGATTGAGAGCAGATTATTAATGAATATGAGAAAGAGAGTAGGTGAGAGAATCGCCCCTTGGGGAACGCCGGCCGCCGTGATGTGGTGAGTGTTGGATTCAATTCCATCCAATACTACCTTGATTGAACAGCTCGAAAGAAAGCTCTCAATCCAGTTCCTTAGAACTAAGTCGGTACCAATAGCTTGGAGTTTAGACAGCAGAGCTTGAGCCATACTCTGTCGAAGGCCTTGGAGATATCCAGAGCAGCAAGACCAGACTTACCGGAACCATGGTTGCTTTGGTAGATGTGTACAGTCAGCCACACAAGAAGGTCGCCAATAGCCCTTTTTGCGGTCTAAAGCTGTACTGCCTGTGGTGTTAAATTTGGTTTTTAGATATTTCATCAGCCCTCTATTGATTATTGCCTCCATGATTTTGGAGATAACTGAAGCAATTGTTATTGGGTGGTAGTTTAGAAGGTCGCTGGCTTCACCTGTTTTGGGAATGGGCTGAATATGAGCTAGTTTCCAAGAGTTGGGATAAACTACGGAGAAATATGACAGGGCAAAAAGTTGGCGTAGGGGTTTAGCCAAGAATGAAGCACATTTCTTGGGGTAGTATTATCAGAGCCAGTGGATATATTGACGTCAAGCTCTTTGAGACATTTATACACCTCTCGTGTCCTGTAGAAAATTTCGTCCATTGAATGGGCGTCGTGCTCGAGGACCAGTGGTGACGTATCAGCTTCGGGTAAAGAAGATTTTGAGGCGATTAGAGATGCCAATAAATCAGCCTTGGATTTGCTTTTTGTTATCACCTCCTTCTCATAAATGAATGGAGAGGTGTAGGAAGAGGTAAAATTCTTCTTGATGGAAGTTACCAAGGACCAGATGCTTTTGCTACCTAAGTGAGTGTTGAGGATCTTATTTCTCAAGTTTTTTTTATGTGGCAGTGCTAAGCTCAGGAGTCACCCTTTGTACTACCAGTCCGTCATGTCATTTGTCACGTCATGGTGCAATGTACAGAAAGCGGCTTAGTACAAACTGGCACCGTGGAAACACAAATTCCAGTCAGTGGCTTGGAAAAAGCGAATAAGTCCCAACCAGTTGGCTTTCCCATAGTGCCAGACATTTTTTAGGAACTGCATTGGTAGAAGATGGATATGGAAAATTATCGCTGACTAGTTTGTAGTCCGAGTTGCCAAGGGGTGAGCTAACTTCGACCGAGTATCCAGTAGGATGGGAAGTAAGAAATAGGTCAAGCAGATGAGCTCCGTGATCTTCAACGTCCGGAACTCGTGTTGCACGATTTGTGTTCATGATTTGGTGCGAATTATTTAGCTCTGCAAGGATCTCGGCATCTTTGCCAGAAACACTGGCGCCATTTGAGTAATTTAGTCAATTGACATTATGAACGTTGAAATCACCCGCAACAATGATTTCACTTGACATTGAAGTTCGGGCATCAGCCCTATGATGCGCTCTATCATCAAGCATCCAACGTTGGAAGGTGTTCATGGCATCGAGTAGATCCGGGTCAACGGAAAGCTCCGTGCTGGTGTTTATGTTTTTGTTTTTTAAGGGTGCTTTCAGATTTTAAATCGGTGCGTATTTTAGTGGCACGCTAGCTTAGCCCAAACTCTTTGTACATACTAACCAAGAGCTCATTGTTCCCCGGGGGGGCCTCGGTAGTCTAGAGGTAAGGCGCAGGACTACTATCCCAGAGGTCCCGGGTTCGAATCCCGGCCAGCCCCACGGTCTTTCGCCTTGTCCACTTTCTCATCTATATAACTTTCCTTCTTTCTTCTTCCCTCTTTACATTCCTGATTCCTTCTGTCATAGCCTTCCTTAGCCCTTCCCCGCTCCACCAAAGCGCATGTAATCGGTTGGTTGATGAGATTCAACTCGTTTCAGGAGGCATAACACTCCAGCGAGTTGTTTCTCGATGCCCCGATGTCAAAGTCGCGACAGTAATGGTTGCGAGTAGGTGGACTGAAAACTATCTCTGGTAGGTTGTGACAGCTCCTTCCTTCCCCGACTAGAGCTGATGTTCGACATTGCACTCTATATGAAGAAAATAGATTGTCGACACAGTATAAAGGGCGTTCCCTGAGACTCTAGTCTTTCACATAAAAAAAAGAGAGAAAAAGCTTCTTTTGGACGTTCTACAGACCGCAAATAGACAGACAGACGTTATAGCTTGCCTATCTGATACAGTATTACCAGTGTATTCCGGCCTTGGGTTTGCTTGCATTGCAGTGAAAATTGCCAGCAGTTTTTTGTGTGGCAGTTCTAAGCTCAGGAGTCACCCTTTGTACTACTTGTCTAGCAGTACGTTTAGTACGGTAGTGACATAGGTTAAGGGTTATTAGCGTTCGGGAGGGTGTTCAAGAAGGTGGCGATGAACCATGCATTTGGCCCCTTAGATATTGTCGAGTTGTTCTATTTAGAACGGAAAAATACTAGTTTGTAGAGTGCGTGAACAGGGGAGTTGAAAGTGGAGGGAATGAATCGAGTGGACCAATCTGGTGTTGCGAACATAAGATTGCCGTGGAGGCAGGAGAGCGTTTATTTCGGAGGAAGAGTCGCTATGATAGTAGCGATATAATTTTGTCAGTGCTGCTACATGCCTACGGTGGCTCAAGGGGTCGATGGTGGAGCAAATGACGCCGTCACCGATAAGTTTGAGGTCCCTTTATGGTACTTTATCTAAGAACGCCGGTTTTTAGAGCGCCGCCCCAAATGCGAGATTGCATCCGAGACGCGGACGATGTAGAGAGGAGAAATTTGTACCTCTTGAGAAATCCCAAGCACTGGGATGATTATTTGATTTGGAATATGTAGTAATTCCAAGGCAAATCTTTGGCTTATATCACGCCTTAGATATTAAGGTACGAGTCGCTCATTAGTTCAACACGATCCACTAACACAACGGGGTTGAATTTGACGCGATTCTTGCTTTCCCAAGCTAGAATAAGTTCAATGTCTTTATTTATGAAGTTGGACATTCGTTAAGATAAGGAACAAAGCAGGTGATAAAATTGATCCCTGGAGGACCCCTGCAGTTATCGGGTGCGGTGCGGATTTGACGCCATCAAATAATACTTTGATTGAACGGCCAAAAAGGAAACTCTCAAACCAAATCTGTTGAAGTGAGTCAACACCAATAGCTTTGAGTTTAGCTAGCAGGGCTGAGCCTAGGTCAGTATCAGGTGGTATTTGGGTTTCACTAAGTGCGAAAATTTGGGGTTTAAAACTTATGCACTCTACAAAAGAAAAATGCACATGAAGTAAACGCACGTTCAAAAATCAACACAAAGACGAGACTTGTAATGAAACCTTAGTTGCACGGGCTCAATCGCCACATTCTTCAAGGAGATTTTACTTGTCGAAGCAGTCACCACAGCCAGCCGGAGTCAATAAAATTTGTCCGTGTCGGAGTGTTATGCTTCTTGAGACGGGGAAAGTGTCATCGACCGACAGATATTGGCCGAGACACCCGCTGGTCCGAGCTTTTAGTTTGAAATAGGAGCAAAGGAAAACTTACGTGAGCGATCGTTAGTCCAATGTGCACCGCTACGTTCTGTCAATGGCCTTCGCTTAGAATATACACCTGCCAGAATGCGCGCCTTTTTGTGTTTTTATGCTCTCACTAGCAAAATTAGGCAGGCGGAGGTCATCATCATCATTCATTGCGCTCCTTTAATCCCTCATGGGACATAGGGCGGAAACAGTTGCCCTCCAGCGGACTCTGTTTTGCGCGACAGCTCTCAGCTCCGACCAGGATCTCCCGGTTGTTTGCGGCTTCTGCTAGTAGGGTTCTCCTCCACGTTGTTCTAGGTCTTCCGACTCGACGGGATCCTTTCGGATTCCAGTCGAGGGCCTGTTTGGCTAGATTTTCGTTTTCGCGTCGCAAGGTGTGGCCAACCCAATTCCATTTCCTTCGTCTGATTTGGTCGTCTATCCTTTCTTGGCTGGCACGGCGCCATAGTTCTTCGTTTGAAATTCTATCCTGCCAGCGGATTTTTAGGTGATGAATTGGGTGACTTTCCATGTTTCGCAACCATACAAAAGTACTGCCTTAACGTTGGAGTTGAACAGCCGCAATTTGGTGTTGAGATCTCCGTTGATCTCCATATGCGGAACAGGCATGCATATGCGCCTCCTGCAGGCGGAGGTATGTTTGAAAATTTACCGGCGAGGAGAAAACACCAGGAGTGGCACTCGATTCTTATTTGGAACTATCTGTATATAGAACTGTCATAATTCTTGTCAGATTGAAAGTTTATACGAACTAGTTTCAACCATCCACCATCACCCCCATCTATCATTTCCACATCTTCACCACACCGGAGTCCGCTTCGGGTAATCTAAAACCAGCTTTAGTGGGGATTGCACAAAGGGCCCCCATTACTTTGAGACATGCTATTCTTTTGACTTCGCCTAGTCGGGATTTGTTGTACTCTTTTACAAGAGCGATTCTTTTGCCCCCTTCACTCTACGCCACTGCTTTCAAATGATTCTGAAGTAAATCGAACAAAATTAATTCACGTTTTCTAAATTATGTCGACAATATCTTTAATGGTCGATATTGTTGCTGTATGTGGCTTCGATTTTCCGCCTCCAATTAAAACACGCCTTTAAATTTCCTGTAATTTAAGCTTAAGCTGGCTTTGATACTGGACCTTAAAAAGCTATCGGAAAACTTACCTGAACAAGAAAATAAATTCAAGTGTAAAAGCCATTGTTTAAAAGAAATGTTAGAGAAAGTTTAAGAACAGCATAAGTAAAGAATTGATAGTAAAGAAAACACCATTCAAAACTCGTATTTAACGACAAACGGTAACAGACATCAATAAAACCAACAATATTTAATTTATAGTATAAGGTTTTTTTTTCTTCATAAATAAATACACAATTTTTAAACAGAACAATTATTATAGAAGAAAAAGGCCAAGAGAAAGGTAGAGAAGTGTTTTTATATTTTTTTATTTTATAAGAGAACAAACACACCCTTATTAAGAAAGTTCAAAAAAAATTATTATGATTATTTTTCAACAATATCGATATAAGAGATCACACAAAGCCAATATAATTAATCAACCACAAATGACACTCTTTTTTAAGGAACATAATTATTAAAATTGAATTTAACAAAAGAGAAAATATTTCGAAAATATAAATAAACAAATAAACAGCAGCTTGTTTAGTGTTTTCATTGTGTTGGTTTTGTATTTTGTTGTATAGAATTCAAAAATTTCTGTTTTAAATATTTTCATCAAGAATTAAGAAACAGGTTTTGTGCAAAAAAAATGTTTTTTTTTTCTTAAAGTCTCAACAACAAAGCTCGAATTTTTCGCAGTGAACAAGAAAACGTGAAAGAAGAATTTTGAAGAGTTTTCGAAAATAGAAAGAAGCAAAATAAAATTTAATTAAATAAATAAATAAAGTAAAATTTCTCGGCTAATAATAATCAAAAGAAAAAAATCATAATCAAAAAAAAAATTATTTTCAGTTGTAAGAAATTATAAATTATAAAACTTAAGATAAATTTTTAAGTTCTAAGAATAATGATTTAAATGAATTTTAAGGAAAGGAAACTCACCTCGCGTTGTGACCCAACAAGATGATATTTCTGTAAATATAATGAAAGATCGATTTGTTTATAAAAAGGCATAGAAACATAAAATAGCGGAAGGTGATTGTACAAAATTCTCTTTTTATACAAAATTAAGATTTAAAACTATTATGGTATAATTATAATAAAGATGATGAGTGTACTTTTGAGTTGTAAGATACCAAAACTATTATTTCTTATATTTAATACATATCCTTTGGCTTTTAACATTGTTTTTAACTAGCCTCTAAGACTTACAATCTTCTAATAACCGATAGTAAGAACTTAAACTCGAAGAATAAGTGACATGCAAACATTATTAAAGTGAACTGTGTGTATTGTCTATACTAAATAAAAGTGCCTACCCTATGACAATCACTTTTCGAATTCAGATTTATTTATTTTATATCATAAGTAATGCGTTTTTTAAATTGCCGCAACTAAAATACGAAAGGCGACAATAGAAACTACATCCTTACGGCCTTATATATCAACGAAGCTAATCCTTAATCGTTATTTTATCATAAACGTCAACCTGGTTAAGTTACTATCTTTATACGGCATTGGCCATCCATCTCATAATCTTAGATTCTTCAAAGGTGAGTTTTCTATCAAATTACAACAACAATGCTATGATGGTTTCGGAAGTGGCTTTGAAAACTTTTAGGGTAACCTCTGGAGTGAGCTTGAGCATTCTTACGTATAGATTTTTTCAAACTCCGTGACACAAAAAATTTGAATAGTGCCAAATAGTGTCCTCGTTGCCAAATTTTATAAATTTTGTTCTATCATTTCCTCTCTTTTTAGTTAAAATGGCAACAGAATGAATAAAGTTAATTTATCTTTATATGTGTTGAGCAGAGCTTTTAAATACACGTAAAACCCAGCTCAACCAAGCCTATTTATTCATCATAATAAGCATAATTTTACTATAATTAAAGTTAAATTAAGCTTTGTTTGAGCTTTTAAACATTTTTAAGAGCTTTACTGGGGTACATGCGCGGAGTGTCACGACGTTTGAAAGGATCTATACGTGCAACCTTACAATATTCAAGTGAGTTTCGCGGTGGGGAGCTAGACAATCCATATTCGAACAAATTTTAAATGATATTTAGGACCATATACATTACATCGGAGAACTATTCTGGAGGATGTCAAGAGCTTCAGGGGAACAGACACTGGAAGCGACCACCATTTGGTAATAGCAACCATTCGCTTTTAAATACAACATTCGAAACGTTCAACATGATGCTAGAAACCGTACACCTTCTGCGGGAGACCGTTAAAAAGCGAGAATTTGCTGGAAACCTGCAACAAATCTTAAACCAGCAAATCGTTTCTGACGACACAAATATTGAAGACCTGTGCAGTACGACAAAGGGCGAGCATCGGTTATGTCCAAAAAAACATGCAACACTGGATCTCGGACACAACCTGCCAAAAAATTGGACGCAGAAGGGCCCACAAAAATAACGTAAACTCTACAAGCGATCCGGAAATACGTGGCCAACTTGAACGGGAGTACTCCCAATTACACCGGTAGGTGAAGAGAAGTGTCTGGCATGATAAAAGCCAGCAGATAAATGAGCTCACAGAAAAAGCGGAACACGCGGCAAACACAGGCAACAGTAAAGTGCTATGCCAAAGCACTAAACAGCTCTCGGGAAAGCACTCTACTAAAAAGCATGCCGTAACGAGCGCGGTTGGAGCAGCTCCGAAGATAGAGATATTACATCTTTGTCGCCCTGAATTGTTCCCTTACACAGGAACTTCAGGAAAACAGCAACAATACACAGCCAGTAAAAATCACCACTCAGGCCCATCCAAGACGGAAATAGTATCCGCAATTCATGAAATGGCCAATGGTAAAGCAGCTGGAAAAGATGGCATCCCGCCAGAATTGTTGAAAGCCTTATGAGAGCGTTCAAGTAATACGTAACGCATTTTGGGGGGGGGAGGGGGTTTGTAAAACGTTACGATGCGTTACAGGGGCGGGGGGGGGGTTCGAACAACGCGTTACGTAACATTGTTTTTTTATTTAAATAAAAAAATAGGGCATTCAAATCTCCCAACTTAGCAACCCTTTTCTTTTATGTTTTACGGGTAATCGCGATTAAAACAATAATAGCTTATTTAGCGGTTTTCTGGTACTTTGCGTCATATAATTGTCACTTTCAGGTAAAAGTGTTGGGTGTTACGTAACGTTTAGGGAGGGGGGGGGGGGGGGGTACAGAAAAACGTTACGGCGCGTTACAGGGGGGGAGGGGGGGGTCAAAAATTTTCAAAAATTGCGTTACGTAATACTTGAACGCCCCCTATACCAGATCCGCTTCAGCCAACCCTGGAAAAGACACCTGTACCTTCCCAAAGAGGATTGGACGGAAGGTATCATAGTCAAAATAACCAAAAAGGGGGACCTAACAATATGTGACAACTGAAGAGGCATCTGTTTATTATCGTTAAAGCAGTTCATTTCTACAGTTGCGAAACATGGAATGTTACCCAATTCATCATAGGGCACATACAAGTCTTCATCAACAGATGCCTGCGTCGTATCCTAAAAATCCGGTCGCAAGATAGAATTTCAAATGAAGAGCTTTGGCGCCGTGCCAGCCAAGAAAGGATAGACGACGAAATCAGGCGAAGGAAATGGAATTGGATTGGCCACACCTTGCGACGCGAAAACGAGAATTTAGCCAAACAGGCCCTTGACTGGAATCTGCAAGGATTCCATCGAGTCGGAGGACCTGGAACAACGTGGAGGATGACCCTACTAGCAGAGGCTGCAACAACTGGAAGATCCTGGTCAGAGCTGAGAGCTGTCGCGCAAAACAGAGTCCGCTAAAGGGCAACTGTTTCCGCCCTATGTCCCATGAGGGATTAAAAGAGCGTAAAGAAGAAGAAGTATACATCAACGTAGTTTTGACATGAACATCAACCTATTTCATAAAATCAAAGATTGCAGCTAATTTGATAACTCTACCCCGCATTCGCATGGGTCAAATTGTAGCAACGGACTTTCTTGGTACCGGTATATCAAGGAGATAAGCCCTGAGAAACGCCATTGGCGATCTAAGGTCCATCTCTCGAAGATGTTGACTTTATATCGAGAAAGGGGTCGTCCATTAATTACGTGACGCGTTTAGGGAGAAAGGGTCGAGCCGAATCTCACTCAATCTCACTTAGTGGAAAAGGGGGTCTTAGCAAATATCACGTATTTTTTTCCAGAAGCAGTGTAAAATTACGAGAATTGGGTTAAATAAAGTTAAACATGTTTCTCCACTAAAGACTCTATTTACTTACAGGCCGCCGGTAGGCAGTGGCTTTTCAGACCAAGTTCACAGTTTACTCAGTCTGACTGAGGGATGACACATCAGGAAGATGACAGCTTAGCATAGCAGCTTGTTAATTCAAGGGCAAAAATGTTGATGGCCTCAGCGTAAACTTCAAAGCGGCTCCAGACTCACCCCGTGATACACCCGCGAACAAGCGCGGACGGGAGTGTCGCCGTTAATTCAAAATAGAGGTTCAAATCTTCAGGCACGTATCGTCAGTTGTTAATGCCCAAAACACATAAAGATTTTTGTCAGTTTTCCCGAACTGCAGGCCCCATACAGTTGGCAGCCGGTGAGTGTGTGATGATACTTGACCTCAAAACGAAAATTTTCAGGCTATGGCCGGCCGGCGACCTGTGTATAAATGAGGTCCTTAAGATATGGCTAAAACCTTCACAACAATTTTTACGTGGTTATTCAAACTCCAGAAAGTAGCAACTCGATTGTTTAGACGCCACCGGCCAGTCAAAGTCGCGACTCCGAATTTCAGTTTAATGAAATTCTTGTTGAGTGAGTGCTCACGATTTGGTAGTTGTGTACCCACTTGGGGTGGAATATAAGAAGAGCAAGGAGTCCAAATTAGTAGTTATCTCAAATAAAATCGTGTTTCGCGCTTCAAAACGAAGCAAATATCGATCTAGTTGGGAGTTGAGCGACAGGCTGACAACCTTCCTCTATAAAACTAACCCGTTACTGCTTACTAATCCACAATGTAGGCCCCGTACAGGACGGACTCATCGGCAACGACCCCAATATGGAATTAGATTTGGAACTTGGAAAATCAGAACGTTCAAAAGACTAGGCTTTCACTTGGCGCTCGTACTTAATAAATATGGCATTAAGATCACAGCTCTACAAGAAAACAAATGGACCCATAGTGGGATAATGCATCTTAAAACCCACACGGCACTCTCCTGTGGATGGCCGAATGGAAGAAGGAGGAGGAGCTAATAAAATCAAGCCAGTAAATAACAGAATGTGCTTGCTTCGCATCAAAACAAGACTACATGACTTTAGTCTCATAAACGTCCAAGCGCCCACAGAAAAAAGACGAATGTGGAGCAAAAGAAATTTTACCAAGAGCTAACAAGCGCCAACAAATTAATACCGTCAAACGATATTAAAATGGTGCTCAGAAATATAAACGCCATAAAAGGAAAAGAAGAGGAGTTCCTAGAAATCAAAGGAAAGCACAGCCTACATAATGCTACCAATGGCAATGACTTGGCAATCACCAGACGGGTTAACAAATAATCAAATTGACTACGTCCTAATTGAGAAAAAAGTAGTAGTATACTGGATGAAAGAACAATGAGAGGAGCGTGCTGTAGCTCGGACCACTACAGGAGGATTCTACAGATATAGGGAGATTTCAATGAAGGGAAAAAGAGAATAAGACAAGCGTACAAAGGAACTCGACAGATCACCAAAAAGTTTTACCCGAGAAAAGGAAGTACAACTAGACGAATACTACTGGCTAATAGCTTCGACATACGTATTTATGAATATTTAAAAAAGTGAACAGATTAAGACTAGCCGGCCACGTAATCTGTCGTACCCTAAAATGGCTTATGGTAGCAGAAATTTCGAGAAATAGATCAGTAGGCCGACTCAGCGGGAGATTAAAATGCGTTAAAGGTGGCCAAGGCTCGTTTTGGGCTGTAGCGCCATTGGATGGATGGATACCATCCCAGTGGGAAAATTTGGGAGCGCTGCACAGGGGAGTGCACTTGGAGCACTATCAAGGGAGCTTTCTTGGAGTTTTCATAAATTTTATATAAAAAAAGAAAACGGGCAATTATCTTCATGCTCATAAAATCCCAGCGGGAAAAATTGGGAGCACTCCCAAACGGAGGGAAGTTGGAGGGCTCTCAATGGACTCCCAAGGGAGCATTTTTAGAGATATTTAAGAAATTGAATAGGCCAAGCTCAAAACTTAAAATTGTATTGATGCGATGACTCACCATTATACTGAAAACGTAAAATTACAGAAAATTTCATCAGATCATTGACAGAAATAAACAACTTTTGATTAGAGAGTGAAAATTGTGAAAATTAACAAAATAAAAAATAATTTGTGAATCGTTTTAAAAAGCAAACGTAAGAACCTTTCTCTCAATATTTATAAATAGTCGTAGATTGAATAGGCCGACAAGCTCCTTAGATTTAAATATTAAATTTTTCTTATGGTACTTTAATGTTGACCTCTACTGTAAATAATTAAAAAAGCTGTACATATATGCTCCTTTTGTCTCCAACTACATCGTTGCAGGAGTGCTCCTATGGGAGCTCAAAGGGAGTGCTAGCCTAGGCGGACATCTAATGTTCAAAAATATATGGAGAGGGAGCGGAAAGTGAGCACTCCTTGCTTCCATGGGAGTGCTCCTTCATTGTCTTCAGAGCACTCCATTTCCGACTGGGATGTGACATTAGCATACTCAATAGCCCAGCTCTCGTTCGATACGGAGTACAAGCAGCTTTGGAAGTGGATAGAATTTAGTTGGAGGACTGCTTTGGTAAAGCCACTCTCGGGTAAAAGAAAAAGGTAATTGTAAAAGATAAACTAAATAAAAGCTTTTCGATACCGGATCACCGGATCACATACCCACAGGCGCCCATGAATACTTCTTTTTTAAAAAGTTTTTTTTATAATGCTCCTAGAACGCTTTTGAGGAGCATAAAAACGTATGCTCCCCTGCAATGACATGCAATGTTAAAAAGAATATGGAACTGGTATGGGAACCGGAGCACTGTAAGCTCCTTTTGGTGCGCTCAAAGATGGCTCTTGGAGCACTCCATTTCCCGCTGGGATTATATGGATCAAGTGCGGATGCATAACCAAAACTCTTGATTGTGAGCCGGTCGGCCGATCGAAACATTAAATTCGACCGTGTATGGGAGCCTTAAGCAGTTGGTTTCGTACGTGCCTCTGAAAGCTCTTATTTGCATAGCAACAAGTCTTAACAGTATTAGAGTGAGCTTTACACAGATATGGAGTTTTGCACCGAAATATAAGTGGGAGCGAGAGATCCGTATGTGACAACGTAACGTATACAAAAGTTGTGAAACTAAACTAATTTTCTCCTGCTGCATTTAAAACCACATAGGTAGCATATGTGTTCCGAGTTCCGTCTATCCGTTTTACGTCTCTTCTACGAGTTCTCATATTTTTATTTATACATATGTTAGCCACAATAATCCTTTTCCTGTCTGTCCGTCTTTTCATGTTCCGATGCTGCCTTCTATGCCTATAATAGCCTCGGCACAAAGCAATCAAAATATGACGTAAATTCGTCATTGATGACCAACGCCTTTAGAGGGTGACACACGTTCAACTACGTCATTATATTTTGACAGTTGTAACAAGTGGCAGTGCAGTGAACGAAAAATAAAAAAAAAATGGTTTGCTTGATACATTGTTGCCCACTCGGCAATCGGAAACAAGTAATATTTTTTTATTAATTTTCAAGAAAAATTACAATCAAAATCAGCTGATACCTCAGGGCGTTTATAGCGCAAAAGGGGGCGCGAAAGATTTTATTTTTTAACTTTTTTTACTTATTTTTTAATTTCTACTTAAATTTGCTTGTGTGTTTTTTATTATATGTACATCTCATCGCCATCTAGACTTTCGGTATTTAAACATTGAATAACTCCAACATTTTTTAGCCGATTTGAATAAGTTTATATTTAGTACAATTTTAGTGATGAGTTGAAGCGGTATGAGAAAGTATTGCTGATGATACAAATGTATCGTATCTTCGCCGATCTCAGGAATTATTGAAACGTAGACCGACTCTAAGGAGGATTATGAAGCAAAATCTTCATCTCTTCCCATACAAAGTGCAACTTGCTTACAGTATCGAAATTCCGTAGCAAGAATGAGGGGGCAAAACCGAACCGTCACCTCCTCGTGGTGCCCCCTGGATAGCCAACTAACGACGGTAGTAGGGAGCAGACCCTTAAAAGCCTACTAAGCCAAGATGTAAATGTCATCGTGTCGAGGGCTGCGTGGCAGTGGGTAGTGCTGCACTGTCTCTAACGATCTCCTCTGGGCACCGGGCGTACCTACCCAGTTGTTTATAGCCTTATCCTGATATGGAGGCTCTGTCAGGATGGACCTTCCCTTTCCTGCCGTACTCGTGGGACTCTTATGGACCGAAAAATTAAAAAAAAAAACAGACGAAGAAAGAGGTTGTGAGTCTGATGCAATAAGTATCAGCTCAGAGCTGGAGAGGGAACTCCTTGGAGATACCACGTCTAGCACAGAAGCTTCGGCTTCTCAATCAACAATACTGGCCCATGCAGCTGGTGACAATGTTGTGGAAGAAATAACTGCCAAGGTTGTCGGTATGACCGTGCAACCTAGCAAGAAAAAATCCGGTGCTGCCAAGAGGAAAAGGGCCAAGGCAAGGAAGGCTGCAGGGGAATTGGGGAGCACCACGGACCACACCCGAGTCCCACATGCGGAACTTCCTTCCCAACAAACCCAAGGCAGGACAGTGGTCAGGACGGGGGGCTCCAAAGAGCAGACCTGGACGACCGCTGGACTGCCAGAAGTTTCTGGACCTGGGAAATTGGCAGCATCAACTCCTACAACTTCTAGGGGGCTATGTCCTATGCCGGACCCAACTGACGCACTGCCAAAACGGCAGCGGTCTGAGGATTCAAATAAAAAAAAGCTAAAATATAAACGAAACATAACAGTAATAACGTTGAAGTACGTTACATGTTACTTTCATTGGGCTAGCGTACACGGGTCAATACTTAACACTTGGTTAACCGGTTTGTTATCATACTCTCGGGGTACATGGGTGTTGCTTCACCAAGATTAACTTATTATCCTTAGACGGGATATCAACGTGTACGTCCGAGTAATGTTTCTTTATTTACAAGGCATTTGTGCATGTGTTAGTTTTTAAGCAAATTTTTTTATTGCACAAGGTACAACATTTCCCTGTCTTCCTTTTGACCCAATTTTTATGTTAAAATGGACCTTATTTAGTAGTTTTCGACAAAAGCTTATGTAAAAAAGAACAAAAAAATATAAAAGGTGGCGCAGCCGAGCCGTCACTTTAACAATTTCGAAACGAAACCAAATTTTATAACTTTAACTTGCAATCCACAATGGGAGAGAGACTGAATCATAATGCAAGTTAGATGGGAAATGTTCAAAGCGGTATCCAAGAGCATTGATTTCTGAAAATGTAATCGCGAACGAGTACTACCCGTTGAATCGTCGTCCGACTGAGGTCAATGGCATTTAGATATCTTGGAAGGATAATGGTCAGGATTTTGAAGTTGGCAATCGTTGGGTCATTGCCCTATTCGTCATTATTGTCCAAGACGTTCAATTCTCACACAAATGTTGAATTTTGCAATTCCGTTAAGTAAACCAAATACATATCCAAATATGTCACGAAACGGAGTGACATAGCTCTTTTTGGTGTTATTAAAGCAAATACGTTCGAGGAAATAACACTATATTAAATGGGACGTTATGGAGCGATATGGCAATTTTTTTCATTTGTCATTCATAAAAGATATCCATCTGTGGTTCATTTGGTAGGTCATCTCAAAAATAGCCAGCGTATATATTTTACAACGGATAATGCTGTGTGAAGGGCTGAATGACCACCATCCGCCCCGATTTGTTCATTACTTTTACGGCAATCCACAAGGGGAGGAGATTGAATCATGAGACATGATAGATGGGGAATATTTAAAGCGGTATCCAAAAGCATTGATTTCTGAAACTATAATCGGAAATAATGGCTACCCGTTTTATCGTCGTCTATTGAGGTCAACGGCAAATAGATAACTTGGAAGGCTAATGGTCAGGATTTCGAAGCTGACAATGGTGGGATCGTTCTGAATTCGTCATTATTGTCCACGACATTCAATTCTCACATAAATGCTGAATTACGCATTCCGTCAAATCAATCAAATACATATGCAAATATGTGACGAAAGGCAAATACGATCGACAAAATAGCACAATATTAAATGATTTTTTTTAATTTGCCATTTATAAAAGATATCCGACTGTGGTTCATTGGGTAGTTCATTTCGAAAATTGCCAACGTATATATTTAACAATGGATAAAGGCCGTGTGTCGGACAACACACGGAGAGAGAGTAAACAAATACAATTTTACCAGTCAGTCCCCACCTGTGCGTATCCGCACCGCGTCAAATTAATTGAGTTTAGTTTTTGCGCGGATACGGTGCGGATGCGGTGTGGACGCGGTACGGATATGTGTGTCCTGGCCCTAATGCTGCGGGAAGGGCTGAACGACCACCATCCACCACATTGATACGTGCAGCGAGGCGCACCGGAATCCAGCTAGTTTTTTTTTTTTTTATGTGACACACTAGAGACTTAGGGAAGGCCCCTTTGTACTGTCGACCATGTATTTTTTTTTTTTTTGAAATGTCGAGCAGCAGCTCTAGTCGGAAGATAGAGAGAGAAGTGAAGGAAAGAACTGTCACAACCTAGCTGCGGTATTTTTATTTCACCTACTCCCAACCATTTCGCGACTCTGGCGTCGGGGCATCGAGAACAACTCGCTGGAGTGTTATGCCTCCTGAAATGAGTTGAATCTCATCAACCAACCGATGACATGCGCTTGGTGGAGCGGGGAAGAGAACTAGTGAAGGCTATGACAGTAGGAATCAGGAATGCAAAGAGGGAAGAAGAAAGAAGGAAAGTTATGTAGGCGGGAAATTGGGAAAGACTAGGACTGTGGCACCGCCGGGAATCGAACCCGGGACCTCTGGGGATAGTAGTCAGGCGCCTTACCCCTAGACTACCGAGGCCCCAAGTTAGATATAAGGAATGGATGCTTAAATGATTTTGAAGTAGATTCGAGTATGCTAGTATGTTGGCATTTCGACAAGACCGGCACAAGATCTAGCTGAAGGGAAAGCGGGAAAGCGCCTGTCCACTATATACATAGCTAGTAAAAAACAAGAAGAGTACCACTTTTAATTTCATTGTTGTCCTTTCAAGTGCATATTTAAAGTGCAGAGAAAATTGCTATAATTTTTTATGTATGTATATTACCAGTGTAACAAACGTACTATTTGTTAAGCCTTTTTGGAAAATTTATCATTTAATTAATCAAACATTATTTCTAAAAACCTTTTAATAAAATATTTTGACAATGTTTAAAAGTTTACTTAAGATTATCTTATACTTATTAATTATTTTTATGATTCAATTTAAGAAATCCTAGTTTTTGGTATCTTAACCTAGCACGGAAATAAAATGAGAGAAATAGATAGTAAATAAGTGTAAATCTAATAGATTATATAAAATAAAACTACATACATATATAATAATATAATTAATAACAAAAAAAAATAAAATTAAACTATATATAAAAAATAAGCAAAGTACTAGCGATTAAGTTAAACAATTTTAAAAATGAATATTTATAGAATTTTGTTGAAGATTTAATAGAGAAAGTCATGAGAGAGAGAGAAAAGGAAGAATCGTCGACTTAAAGGACCCTAAAATTTAACAAAGAAAAAACAAAAAAATGAAAATTTAATATTTACTGGGATGTATTTATAGATATCAATAATGTATTCGATTTTGATTTTTTTTTATTTATTTAATAAACGCTCTACCATATAATAGCGTGCAGTTAATTGATTTTGTGTGTAATGTTGAAGTGTTGATATACTACATTTTTTTTTAAAAAAGCATTAAGGAATGATATGGCACTCACCTCAATCAAAGTAATTATATATATTCGTAAAGTATATGTATATATACATATATATATTTTGTTAATGTAATTTTAAATAAAATAACTTTAATTATTTATTTTCTACTCTATAAAATTTTAAGAAGAAAATATTTTGAGCGTATATTATAAGCAGAAGAAGTGTTTTTATATAAAAATTTGCCAAAAAAATCTACTCTATTTTAAATAAAATTCTCATAATCTTGATTCTAAGTTTCAAAATATCCCATGCCATAGCAGCAGGTAATTGAAATTTTCTGAATGTGAAAATAATGTTTGATGGTATATATTCTTCCTTTAAGGAATTGGCTGTTGTATTTTTTTTTCCTATTAAATGTTACTTTAATCAATTTCATTTTGTGTGCACAGCTTTTAATATAGAATATTTAAAATATTTACATTTGGTAGCAAGTTTGAGTTTTACAAGAAGTTGTCATCATTACCATAAAATATTTTCTATATATTATATTTCAACAAGTCCCAGGCTCAGGTATTTTGCCTTACTATAAAATGTTTTTGCGAAAGTGAAAATAAATCATGCTTTCACCTATACGAGAAAAAAAATACTGCTTTATTTAATTCATTCCAAAATGCTTAATTAGTTACTAAACAATCAGCTTCTGTTCTTAGTCCCTGATTATTTAGTTTCGGAAAGAAAATCTGCCCCCGCAATTATCGCCCCCAATTAAAACACAAAATCAATTAAAATGCTATGCTTGGCTCTTATTGAAAGGATGGCTGTGCTATAATTACCAAGTAGTAGTAGTAGTAGTAGTGCATTTAATATTTATTCTTCTTTTCTAGAAGTTAAGAATAAGAGTGACATTGGTCGAAAAATCTTCAGTAAAGTTGTGAAAAAAATATAATATAATATATTTTTTGGTATATTTTTTTAAGTGTGTGTGTGTGAAAAATAAATAAATAAATAATTGATGTGCTGTTTCTGAAGCGGTGTGAACAGAAAGAATGCTGAACTGCAAATATCTTTTTTCTTTCTTTTATTTTTGATATATAAAATTATTAGTATTATGTTGAGTATGTTTTGTGTGTAGTTTAGTATCTCTTTTTTTTTGTCATAATTATATTTAAAAGAAAATTTTAAATTCCAAAAGAAATAATGACATTTTTACAACGAATTAAGGATATTTATTTACACGTAATATGAAAAGGGGTTTAGCTTCAAAAGAAAGGTCATTGGGTTTTGAAATATTGTTTTTTTTTCTGCTCAATTTAAAAAAAAAATTAAGGGATTTTAAGACTATGCCAATTTACAAAATGTATTACAAAACACGATACATATTATCACTTTCAAATATTTTTTTAATAATCATTAATTTTTAAAATATGAATTAAAGCTAGATAAAAAGTAGAATTCAAAAAGGTATAAAATGATAGTCAGCGATCAGTGGAATAAGAGGATCAGTGACGGATTTATCTATGACGGGCCCCAAGCAACCTCACGTTTCCGGGCCCTCATTCTAAAATTAACTAGTTAATTTTGCAATTATTCAGTTTACTTATAATTTACTAACTAAATTACGACTTTTTCCTACTTTTCTCAGTCGCAAATTGATGAATGACATCATCAAAGTCATGTTTTTGAAGATTGTCTTTTTCGATAAACAGTAAGCCCAAATCACTTACTTTTTCTTGGCACATCGATGAACGTAAATAATATTTGACACGTTTCAATGCGCTGAACGATCTCTCCCCTGTATTATTAGTTATCGGTAGTGTCAGGAATGGCCTGATGAGGCATTCAACATTTGGAAACGCTGAAAACAATTCATCCTTGAAAATGATTTGGTACAATTCAACGAATGTTTTACGAGGCTCGATATGAAAATTTTGAATTTCAGTCACAATTACTACGATTACATGTCGTCCTGAGGACTTGACTTGAACTTGAACTGACAGTTTAATCCGCGACGACAGTTTGCCTACTTCACAGCTTGACTTCAAGCCGGCTTGAAATGAGGAGGTTATTATCAAAAGGTGACATGTCCTCCATTCATTTTTTTACAGCAATGAGTAAAAACTGTGCATGAACTTAGTCCTAAAAGATATTTATTTTTAAAAAAATATGACGACACACATAAAGTATTTTATTATTTTATTGTGAAAAAATCATAGAAATACATTAACTAGTTATTGTGAAAAAAGCAAAAACAAAATGGACATGTACCTTTTTGTAATATGCCAATGGACATGTCCCTTTCTGATTTAATGGTATGGTGGACATGTACCTTTTTGAAATCATAGATACTATTTTAATATTTTGAATTATAAAATGAACTCAACATTTCATTTTAAACTAAAATATATTTCTTATGAACTTAATTTAGCATTGCTTTTCTTGGTAAGCGGGGAAGAAAATTTAGGGAAGAAAATCGGTTACTGGGACATGTGTCGAATTTGAAAAAAATAACCGAATTTACCGTCTATTATATACGAGATATAGTGCGGTTTTAAACTTGTTTTCAAGCAAAAACTATGCATTTTACCAAGGATAATCGATCCTTTTAAAAAAAAAATACTTGAAGTATGGACATGTCACCTTTTGATAATAACCTCCTCAATATACTTGACACGTGAGCGTGATGGAAAAAAAGTCTTTCTTCATTTATGTGCAGTTTATATAAATAAAATAAATTTATTGAGTGAATTGCACTAGAGGAAAATTGCACAATCAACGGAGAACAAATTTCAAAACTCAAGCGCTGTAACCATGAGGTTACATGGAATTCAAGTCGATGCGACAAATTTTTCGGATCTTACGGATCTAGTTCAGTCAAGCTTATTTGAAGTCCATCTGAGCTTACACGACTTTCAAGTCTACTTGAAGCCGATTTCAAGTATGCATGTAATCATAGTAAATGTTACATATCTATCTATCAGTCTTTCTAAATTTTTTGTGATTTTCTTCTTCAACGCATTTAAATTGACAAGAAACGAGACTTTTAGCCGCGATATCAGTGTATGCCGTAGCACGTTGTCGCAAGTTAGTTGTCAAAGAATCGATCATCGGAAGAAACGATTTTATCCGAACACTCTCACGCGGAGACAGATTGTTAAGCGCTTCTTGAGCAGGCCCGTTGTTACATTGTGCCTTTCTGCCTCATGTTCTTTGCGTAATCGCTTTATAATCAGAACCAGGAACAGGCTCCTTCGCTTTGGCTTCGATATCCGAAAAGTCATCACGATAATTCTCGACGAACGTAATTAACGCAGTGTACAAGTTCGCACATGTTTCAAGAGATATCGACGGATTTTGTAAAGTAGCTGAGACTTTTTCAAATTCGTGAAGGACTGATCCCCAAAAAATCACCATGAAAACGAATTCAAGATTCTCCATACTCTTTACTAAACTTGATGCTTGGTTTCAAGTACCACCGTCGAGCTCACGATCATCTGCGACCTTTTGTCTAGTATCAGCTATTTTTTCATAGTTCGTCGAAACGGCTGACACAGCCTTTGCGTGCGCATTCCAGCGAGTTGTTGACAATAGCTTTACGGTTGGAGCATTTGGACTTAAACATGTATCAAGACCAGCCCATCGTTTCGTTGAACTTGCGAAGAATACATAAATAGCATGAATTATACCAAAAAAATTCACTGCTTCTAATCACGACGGCACAGAAGATTGTCCAACTAAATTCAATGAGTGAGCAGAACACGGTATATAACACGCAAAAGGATTTTCCTCTAAAAGTGCCTGCTGCATTCCGTTATACATACATATATACCGGACATATTGGACGCATTATCGTTCGACTATCCTCTACACAAATCGAAATTAAGCCCGCCGTTAACTAAATACTCTAAAGTAGTTTTTGCTAAGTACCTTCCAGTATGACTTTCTATCTCAAGAAAGGACAAAAACTTTTCTACATTACGAACGATGACAGTTAATTGATCAATATGAGATACATCTGGCGTGGATTTTTTTTTTTCAAATTTCCGAATGTGTTTTCAAAATTTTTCAATTTTTGGGGCCCCTGTCCAAGCGGGACCTTTGCTTCCTGGTAAATCCGCCACTGAAGAGGATTACCATGTACATGTAGTGTAGTAATAATATAACGTACTGTAGGCCTGCTTATCCCGATTACTAAAGCTCAAGCGACCCCCGTTCGAACAAAAAACAATTAATCTGCAGTAAATTGCAAATATATAGAAAGCAACAATTTAACAATTGACAAAATTTTCACACATTTATTTCAAATTCTTCATCTTGTGTAAATGTGCATACAACAGAAGATGCACCGGATGATGAATGATGTCGTAAAAAATTGCTTTCTTTCTATTTTTCACATGAATGAAATAAAAAAATTATTGTAAACTTCTTCTTTAACCGCAAGTAATGCTAAATCATTTAACTTTTCTTTCCCCATTGAACTCCTTAGATATTTTTTATATATCTTAATATATAAAAATTACGTGTCACGATGTTCGTTCGCGGTAGTCTTCGAAACCGCCCAAACGATTTAAATGAAAATTTGGGTATGTGTTTGGTTGGTTCCCGATTGAGAGATAGGATAGTTTTCATCCAGATAAGTGGAGCTGTGGGAAAAATCTGGAAAAACGCATTCCAGCCTAAATGACTGAAGAAATTAAAAATGAAGCATTGATGTTAATTGAGCACATGTGCTGGATATAGTATTACCTCAATTAACAGTTGAAAGTTGAAAATGATGGAACTGGAGGGATTTTCTTCTTGGACAATCACGATAGAAACGGGAAAACTTTTTTGACCACATTGATTTTGGCAAGATTCGTGTTGAATTGCAGAACGACTAATCTGGAGAAATATTTTCAAAACAATTGCTGGACATTGGCAATGAAACCCCCGGTTGACATTTGAACTGGCAGCAAAACATTACCCGTCAGTTTTTGCCAGTTGACAGAATCACTTAGAAATACGTTTGTTCTCATTATTTTCACATTTCCAATAGCTTGCAATCTGGCATTCAAATAGAAAGTATCTTGATCGAGTTTTTACCATTTCATTTTTGAAATAATATACGCAATTTTACAAACAAAGTAAATTTTTTATCAAATTGTTCAAGAATAATTTCTAAAAATACTATAAAAGCTTTATATAATTTAGCAGCTACAGAAAGGACCAAGTCTTTTGTTTCGGTTGACTCTGTTGAATACACCAAAAATTATCTTCCAAATTTTAACCATCAATATATTTTTGAAGTGACACAATTCGTTGATGAGGCCTGCATAACCATCGCTTTTTTCATTGCAATTGCCTTTTATCCATGAATGACTTTAACCAGGTATCAAGTGCATCAAGTTTAGCAGATCATTTTGTGCCGGTGGCTTGTTTGAGAAGGTGCTCTCTTCTATTGGAAAGTGAATTTTTCAATTTATTTCATCGAAATGGTGAAAAAACTAAAAAATAATACAAAGATTCCATGAGATTGAAGAATTCATTCGCTTTATCATCATCTGTAATGATATTTTTGCCAATCAAGTTTAGTGAATGCTAATTTATTATCGGTGATTTTGACCTGCAAATCGCTATATACACCGATCATGTTTTTAGTATTGTCATATGATTGACCGCCTAACACATTACATGCAAATCTTTAACATTTAAGAAGTTAAGAACAGTAGGGGTACTCATGATTTGTGTTATTTGTGTTATTCGTGTTATTTGTGTTAAATCGAGAAAAAAGTTTAACAAATCGAGAAACTTTCCTTAGTAAATGACATTTGTTTCGATTTTAACAAATAACATCTGAAAAGGCGTGTTAATTCAACAACTCGATATCGAGATCGAAATAATCATATGGCAGAGTGGCAGATGTGAAATTCGATTATTCGAAATAACACTAACATGGAAATTGAAAGGGGTCGCTCACGATCTCGTCTATTTCGAAGATAACATTTTACGATTTCTCGACGTTTAACACAGATCATGAATACCCCTAGTATCTGTAAAATGTTTCGCTGTGTGTTCTTCGATTGGAAAGAAACCCAAAAATCGATCAATAGGTTCTTCATTCTTCTGTAACGAACCACGTTCGTTATTAAGAACCCTCTCCCCGGACGTTAGAAAAATATTAAAGTAACCCGTTTTAACTCTAGAAGGCAGCTCCTCACAAAGCTTTAGGAAAAATAAATATTTACTCAGCAGGCTGGGTGATTCTCCTTTGAAAGCTCACGTCGAAGCGTTAAAGCTTCCTACGCCGACGAGCTTTTGGGCTATAAAATAAACCGCTTCAGCAGGCTAAAATTCAGTCTTTAATCAGGCTCGTTCCGGAAAGGTCACCTTCTCCAGTCCTAGACCGTGTCGTGGTGTACGATCCGGCACGGACACTATTACCAAAGGAATGTTGCCGAGGCCTTGTCGTGGTGTACGATCCGAGTCTGTGCAGAAGTAGCAATTCCTATACCGTGTCGTGGTGTACGATCCGGCACGGTTACTATATATTGCACACAATACACATTACCAGAGGAATGTTGCCGAGGCGTTGTCGTGGTGTACGATCCGACTATGTGCCGAAGTAGCGATCCGGCACGGTTAAACCACAGACATAACACCTATAGACCGACTACCGAATACCTGAGGAACGTTTCCTGGACCAGTGTCGTGGTGTATGATCCGACATTGTTCCCGGCAGCATTTCCTGTACCAGTGTCGCGGTATGACCAGATACAAGGCCGACCACATACCGAACACACACACAACCCACACACATCCTGCTAGACGAAAATAGAGTAATGAGTAGATAGCTGCTTAGCAACAAATTAGTAAGAAGCATGTATCTAGAGACAACCCGTAGTTAAATACTTCGATATTACTATAAGGAACCTGTAAACATGTATCCCGTATTTACTTAGATTTAAGAGACCTAAATTGTTAGTGTATAAGAAATATTTTGAATAAATAAAGAAATATTATTTTGTAAGAAGGTGTTTGTTCTCACACGACCGACCTTGGACAACTCAAGAGCTCCCGGCAACCTTCCCTTAAAAAAGGAGGTTAGAGAACACTTCCGACGAGACACCATTACGCTTCATGTATCAGAAGCAAATCGCAAGTTGATCCATATGAGTAACATATGGAGTTTAATTATCGCTCAGTGGAGAATGTTTGGCCTTATTTAACAAGAGCTTATTATAACATAGCAATGTACGTACATAATAACCCTCACTGCGAGCCACCATTGATTCCGTAATTAAGATAGTGGAGCGTGATTTTAAAGTAGCAGATCTCCTGATTGACAATTAAAAGCGCAACGGCCGTCCAGTAATTCTCTCTACTGCGGCCCAAAGAATTCTCTCAATACTTATTTGAAAGACAGTATTATTTTACAATGTTTGAGAGACAGTATTTTGAGTGGCAAACGATGAACGCTCTGCCATACCTAAAATTCCACATGAAATCCAAATGAACAAATGAACCTTAGCAAGCTCTAGTCGGAAATATAGTAGAAAAAGTGAAACCAATGGAAACGCCAACACGCAATTTTAATTCACCAACTCCCACTAAAAATCGTTCTAACTTCGGTAAACTATTAATGGTCTCTAGATAAGACCCTGCACTGAGCGGTTTGGAGCCGTCGGTGACATCTCCGTTTCTCCACTCTCTTCTTGAGTGCAGCTCAACGGAGAAGTCCTTCCCAAAGCTCAATCTGGTAGTGCTCAGCGCTGGCCGCCATACTAACTACCCATACGTGAGAATTGGGCGTACCACAGCTGTGTAC
The DNA here is from genome assembly GCA_949987705.1 of Thereva unica. Classification (NCBI taxonomy): domain Eukaryota; kingdom Metazoa; phylum Arthropoda; class Insecta; order Diptera; family Therevidae; genus Thereva; species Thereva unica. The sequence continues at coordinate 68,662,090 of OX465283.1, read as the reverse complement.
ATCCACAGGACCATCTTTGGACAAATCTCTAACCGTTTCAGTACGTACCTTTTTAAGGCCGCCTTCTTTATCTAAGAAAGCTGTCAAAGTTTATTGTTTGTAATATAGAGTCTTTTCCTTAAGTTCCCACCACCTCGGTGGACCTACCACTGAGATAGGCATGTTGAGCTGGTGACAGTAAGGTCACATCTACCGATTGGCGGATGTGGGAGTCGAAGACTCTTTCTAGTGTCTTAAGGACGAAGGATGCCAGGCGATTAGCCTAGGCTTATAGTCCTTGGCGGATTCGTGACTTCTTCTCCCTATATTTGGGATGAAGACGACCTTCACAGTCTTCAACTCATAGGAACATAGCTGAGCACCGCACAGCTTTTGAACATGCCCACGATCCATGGTACCGGTGCCTTGAAGAAGGAAGAGCTATTAATCGCCCAGAGCACCTTTTCCTTCGTAATAATAGCGGAAATCTCCTCCCAGGAATGTCTCTGTTCGTTCCCTGATGCTTCGACCTATTCGTACTTGCAACCCGGAAAGTGTGTGGTCATTAAAGTAAGCTCTATAGACTCGGCCTGCGATTCACTCCAAGCTCCGCTCGTTTTTTTATAAAGGACGGACTGGAGTGTTCTTTGGACAAGATCTTGCATAATCTGACAAAATCTCCTAGACTCTCTATAGATTGGCAATACACCTACCAGGTATCTCACTTGGCTGACGCAATGGCTTTCTTGCACAGTTGTAGGCCTGCCTGTTTGTAACAGCTATTAAAGGTCCCTCTTGTTAACTTCCTCAGTTTCCAGGGTTCTTCATTCTACCGCGGGCGAACGGTTTTTTTGCCGCCTTATTGGGCCGGATACCTTAGAACCCGTCTGGATAGAGTTTTCCAAAGTATTGACCCTATCTTCATTTGTAGAGAGTTTAGCTCTCAGCACCTGACCAAACTTCTTCCAGTCAGTCCTTCTTGGGTTTCTCCGCGATTGAGGAGCTTTAACTTGCAAGTTTACCTTGAAGCGTATCCATCAGTGGTCCGAGAAAGATACTTTTATTTATTTATTTACAGTCTACAGAGTAAGTCTCCAACAGACAGATGCCAGTAAAATAATTTACTATAACTATGAATATAACAAAATTAACAAAGACAAAAAACAAAACCTTAGAAAACTAATTGTTGTATTAAACACTAGGCAAAAGATGATACAATATCAATAACCAACATTATTACAAAGAATGGACTTGAATGCATTTCTATCTAGGGTTAAATCAATTGCATCGTAGATTTTATTAAAGAGGTCAGAGCAAAACGTTACTGGTTCATGTTGGCCATAAACAGTCCTATGCTGAGAGACACACAATAGAGGTCTAGATCTTAAAGATACGCCAGGTGCATAAATATTAAAAAGAGAAAGCAATGAAGCAGATTTAATTCGGAAACATAAAACATCTCTGACAAACATTACACTAGCGATATTTCTTCTAGTTTCTAAAGTCGGAAGTCCAAGAAGCAAACATCTAGAATTATATGAAGGAATACTGTTTTGCCAACTAATTTTACGTAGAGCAAAACGAGTAAAAGACTTTTGAATAGATTCGATACGAGAGCTGTGGAAAGAGCTAAGGGGATTCCAGACAACAGATGCGTACTCTAAGTGAGAACGAAAAAGAGACATGTAAAGGACTTTTAACGTAAAAGAATCTCGGAAGTCAATAGAATTTCGTTTTAGAAAACCAAGCATTTTAAATGCTTTTGAGCATACTATATCAACATGGCAAGATGAACTAAATCTATGGTCAAGATTAAGACCAAGATCACAAATAGTATCAGGAGAATCAATAATCACACCATTAATATTATAAGAATGAGAAAACGGAACAATAAGTCGATAAAAAGACATTTTTTTACATTTAAGGGGATTTAGCTCCAACCTATTAGCTTTGCACCAAGAAAAAAAGATATCAAGTTCTTTTTGAAGGATACTACAGTCGGATAAAGAAGAAATTGAAGTAAAAATCTTCATATCATCCGCAAATAATAGCGCATTGACACGAGAGAATATACTACAAGCATCATTAATAAAAATTATGAATAATAACGGACCAAGATGACTACCTTGTGGAACACCTGATTTAACTGCAAATATTCTCGACATACATGTATCAATTAGAACACACTGCTTACGGCCAATAAGATAGGAACTTATCCAATTAAGAAGAGAAGAATGAAAACCAATTGCGCGTAATTTCCTTATTAATAGTGCAATATCGACACGGTCAAAAGCTTTGACAAAATCTGTATAGATAACATCAACCTGCTTACCCTGTTCCATAGCATTAATTGTGTAGTTCTTAAACACTACCAGGTTAGTGGTAGTGGACTTCCCTTTCATAAAACCATGTTGTTCATCACATATACAATTGTTCACAACAAATTCAAGTCTGTGTTTTACCAGGCTTTCAAAACATTTAGGAACAGGTAATAACTTCGCAATACCTCTATAATTATTAATTTTATTACGACAACCCGATTTATAAAGCGGTTTAATATACGAAAATTTCCAAGAGTCAAGGAATAAACCAAACTTCAAGGACAGATTAAACACTTTGGTAAGAACATAAGAGAGGCTAGAGTAACATTTCTTTAATAATAAGTTACACATTAAGTCAGGTCCATGAAAAATGTCACCACTTAAATCCTTTAGGCATAATTCAACTTCACCCTGCTCTAATTGAATAAGACCAAGATCGACAATTGAATCTAAATCAATACACTCAGAGCTATGACCACTATTATGATTGGACATATAGACAGATTCAAAATAATCAGCAAAAAGATCACAGCTTTCTTGCAAACTATTAGAATGTAGACTCTTGTACTCCATGCAAGCCGGCATGGTAGACGAAACACGTTTAGATTTGATGTAAGTCCAGAAAGCCCTGCAATCATTTTTTATATTATTTTCCATAGCTGTAATATATGATTATATAAAAATCTATTGAAAAATTGGTATTCTTTATGAAGTCGTTTGAATTTGGCTAAATTGTAATCATTGCAATGAAGCCTTGAAATTTTGTGAGCTTTATTTTTAGCATTTTTAAGCCTCAACAAACCTTTATTGAACCAAGGCGGATGATTAGAAGACACATGAACAACGATTGGAATGAAACGCTTAACACCAACATGAACCAATTCAAGGAACCTCGTATAGTAATTATCTAGATTAGAAGAAAAGCATTCAAGTTCCCTGTCCCAGTTCACAGATTGCAAATAATTATTCAGTCCATTATAATCACCTTTAATAAAATTATATTTAGATGAACTAACATTAATTGCAATTGAAGCAAATTTATAGGTGCAGATATCAAGTACAAAAGGTTTGTGAAAAATGTCAATCTTAGCTAAAGGCTGAAGTGCTTCAAATGCATTACAAATCAAATCTGGGCTAATAAAAGCTAAATCTAAAATCCTTCCAATACAATTATAAAACCTGTTAACCTGATTTAAATTCAAAGATAAAGCAGTATCAATAATTAGACATTCACTTCGAGATGAAAAGTTCAGCGGTGAAAGATTATTATCATCTTCGCAGTGAGACCAGTTTATGTTGGGTAGATTAAAATCTCCTAAAATGCATATGAATTCATCAGGTGGGACGTCTGTAAACAGGGTGTTGAGATTTCTTGCATGCGCCTCATAAATCACAACAGAAGACACTGGCGGAATATAGCTAACACAAATTTTTAAACTTCCCAGTCCCGGAATTAAAACACAAATAGCAAGTTGTTCAACTTCAGCATCCTCAACTTCGAGTGTTAGCAACCTAGAACGAAAATCAGCCTTAACTGCAATGAGCACACCACCTCCACGTGATCTTCCAGTCGAAATAGGGCAGCGGTCTCTTCTATAAACAATGAACTTATTCTCATCGAAAAACTCGGAAGTTAAATGTGTTGATGTAAGCCATGTTTCCGTCAGAACAATAATATTAAAATCATTAGTTATAGCATTTAAATAAATATCACGGGACTTAGAAGACATGCCCCGAATATTTTGATAATATAATGAAATGAATTCACTACTGGATGATGACAGTTTAGCTATGTCACAGGTTGATCCAGCTTCGATGGAACGGAGTTTTTTGGAAGATTCACGAACTTACGGACTACAACTCCAACGGGCCACAATTCAGGATCTAAAATTTTATCAAAAACATGCTCCGGAACACCCAGCTTGAAGGTCGTAAACCTCAGCGAGGTATGGTCAAGATCCGTCTTAACCAAACGTTTACATCGAAATCTAGCACGATCAATACATAAAGATGTAGATATATAGTTAACAATATTATCTTCAGTCGTCAATGGATGCAACCTGGATAAATGAAGCCACTTTAATTCCACAATGGCAGAAATGTCCTTACAATCCAACGCTGTCCCAACAACACGAATTTGGCTACGCCTCTTACGACGCACCTCCATCCAATCATTACCGGAATCGCGAACATTGCCAGTGTTATGAGATACAGCAGCAGCAACGTCATTAGTAGAAACACCAACCACATCAATAGCAGAAATATTATTAGAAACAGCAGCATTAGCACCAGAATTAGTAACAGCAGCAACCTGAGCAATGCCAATGTTATGAGACACAACAGCAGCAGCAACGTCGTTAGTAGGCACACCATCATTAGCCGAAACATTATTAAAAACAGCAGCAACAGCAGCGGCATGAGAACCACTTCCACTACTCTTATCAGCAAGTACAGCTCCCTTATCAAATGCGTTGGTCGCCGTCCCAATCGAAACAACCGCAGCTCCACAGCCAGAGCCAGAGGCGAGAGAATCCAATTTGAGTATTGAAGATGATTTCTTCTTCAATGATGAAACCGTTGCGGGTTTTTTAGAATTAGCAGACGCAGCGGTTCTCGATGATGCACTTTCAACCATGGAACTCCGTAATGACTTTGCCGAGGATACAGAAAGTGATCTGCGGTTATTATGAGCTTTAACAGTAGAACCATCGTCTCTGCATTTAATGAACTTCAGGAATTCATCCTTCACGAAAGCAATATCAGAGGCCAATTCCCCGATTTTCAACAACAAACCGCTGATAGGCAAGGAATCACACTTAGCACACTTCCAAAGTAAGGAATCATGCGAGTCAATGAGCTTAATAATGTCCTCGTCGAGCCGAGAGCAGCGTTTATGAAAGGATTTCCCGCACAGAAAGCAAATAATATTTCTTTTCTCGAACAACACTTCTTGGCATTTGCCGCAAATATTGGCAGCAACCACATTATCACTCATACTGAAGAAATCAAAAGCAGATTTGGAGCAGATTAAAAACACGTCTAACACGACCAACGATCAATGATGACTTGATCTGATACCCTTCAATTTTCTACTTTGTGTTTCCTTTCCGTGTTAATGGACAGCTTGATGTCCAACACGTCCTCCCGACCTTCAAAATTCTCCGTGCTTGGGAATACGAAGGTTGTGTTGTTGCCCAGGTTACATACCGCTAGGTTTGAATTAATGACTCTCCCCTCTCGTTGTTCTTGTTGCTTCCCTAAAGCACCGTCCGTTTAGGTTCGTTGAACTGAAGTTCGGGCAGAGGAAGGCTTCGATGTTCCTTTTAACCAAAATGCAAGATCTGAAGGTTGTTTGTGACTATTTTGGAGTATTGGAGGTTGATCTGAACGATCTCATACACTTTCCGATGCACCTGAATGACGTCCTCGGCGCCCTTCTCCAAACCCGAACTCTCAGTTCATCCACATCCGGAGATCCTCCTCCCTAGCCCTAGTTGCTGCGGTCGGTTCATAGCTACACAATGTCCCGGCTGAAGATCGCGGTGGTATAGAATTTCTTTACGCCAAAGTGGAAAGCGCAAAGATAATATATAGCAGTCGGCTAAGTGCGAATAGGAAAGACGAATGTGGTAAAGTTATTCTATATGGTTCCATGCCCTTACGGTAAGATGCCGAATGTAACCAAGTGAATTAATAATACTTGACTCTCCATTTTATATCCTGTGTAGATCCACAGGAGCTAAGGTAGGCCCACAGAAATACGCGCGTTCTAATGGAATTTTTGGCATCCAGGGTTAACCCGAAATAGCTTAATGTGAGAAGTCTAAATCTTTTTCTGCAAGGGCCAGATCTCAGGACCACATCTGCCGGTAGAGTTTTTTCCGCTTAGAGAGAAATTTTGATCAGTTCATCATTTATCTTGGTCTTCACTGCACAGAAGAGCGCCTATTTATAAAAATATTGAGTACATTTTTTCGAAATTTAAATATGCAAGGATTGAATAATTTTTCGCTGCATAAATTTTAAACAGCAATTGCATTGCTATAGATGATTTTGGCAACAACAAAATATTATCATTTTTAGAAAAATTACATCTCTCCCTCTTCTAAGAGACATACTTCAAGCTCATAAAATCGTTTTTATTAAAAAGGGTCTTCCTCTGATGTCCAATAATAAAATTTTCTGCCATCCTATCAATACCGAATGCATAATCAAAAATATGTAAAATACTTTCGAAAGTATTTTTAATAAAAGAGCCATCGTGCAAGTTTCCAGATGGTTTGAATAATTTCTTTCTGAGGGTATTAAGTACATTTTTTATATCACATACGCATAAGTATCGATACTTAAATAAATTATTGATTATTTTGCGGCAATATACAAACTTGCCTTTTCGGCAATCAAAAACAATTTCTACAATGTTCGGAGAACTTAAAGCGTGCTTACCTTCCACCTCGTTTCCACAAACATACATCGATAGCAAGCACGAATAAAATTTTAATTGCCAGCTCTCTGCACCTGGATAACCATATCCAGAGTTACATAACTGAGGCCGTCACAAGTGCCTTCATTGAAGCTTCCGTCTTTAATAGTAGACCAAACATGGCCAGCAATGAGCGGAAGGTGGATGAACCCTTTAATTTAAAAGGTAGGAAAGGAATTGTGCTCACATCTGTTTGATATGTTAAGCCACGATGATTAGGAGTAGCCGATCTGAACATGGAGCTTGGACAAACCCCTGGGGACATTAGACTATCATGTAGTTGTATGAACGATGACCTTTTTTATTGCAATTTTCTCAAGGGAGTTCTATGGGAAATTATACCTTGGAAATATAATCGATATTAAAAAAAATTGTGGGTGTTTTTACCTGCAAAAAGCTGTTTTAATTAAAATTTATTTCCATGAATTCGTGTCTTCTTTAAAATGTGAAAAATTTAAAATCATGTTGGAAAAATAACACGAAATTATAATGAAAATTGCCAGGGTTACGTTGGCAGTTTGCAACTTGCCATAATTACGTTCATTACAATCCACTTTTGGCGGTTAGGAATTTGGCGGCGCTTAGGAATTTGTGGGCCTTGGCTTCGTCCAGCATGGTTGTCGATCTCTGACCTGTCGGTTACCGAAATATAGAGGGTAAAGCTGACGAACTAGATAGGAAAGGTGCGACCCCTACTCTCTTTCCAGGAAAGGCAAGGGTTGGTATGCCTTAGGCACTTTTTTACTCCGATGTAAATAGTGAAAAAGCATTCAAGGGACCTTCATAAATGCCCTTTGGTCATATTAACCTCCCCATTCCCTATTATGACCTCAGGCGCACCACTTCACTACTGAGCCTCGGGAGACAATAGCTCTCAGCTATAGTGGTAGTGCTGTTCGGACACTGTCTGATAGGTATGCATGCGGGCCGCCTAGGTCTTGAGAACTAGAAGCTAAAAGAATCCGGACGAGGAGGAACTACATCTCCTCTGTCACTGCCAGGCCTTAAGCAGAATAAGGTTAACCACATTTGGTGAACCCTTTCTAAGCACGCTTGCGAACATCTCGGATATTGGGATACCGCAACTTAGAAGATTCATTACTTCCTCGGGATGGTTTAGCGAAGAAACGACACTTCAATATTAGGTTTAAAGTGGGATCACTATGACATCACAATGGGCCTATCCTTTAGGCCTAACTGTATGAGCTTATACCAACAGCTAAGCCACATCTAACCTAATCTACCTCTATAACAAAAACTTGGGTATGGTATAATTGTGTGCAGTCAGGATTGTGAACGCTTACAAAATCCGAGGGTACAAACTCATCTACTCCCTCAGATCCTCCAGACCTTTAACCTATCTTATTTTCTTCTACCTTCTAAACTAAGTTTACTACTAGATATTGCATCAAGAAATGATGTACTGATAGTAGAAAGGGGGACCCGCTAAAAATCGGTACGAGAAATGCCAGTTTATTGAATTTCTTGGGTCTAAAAGTCTTCCTGAGATACATGATGATGAATATAAATATATGATGATGAATATAAATATATATTTTTTTAAAACGCCCACGAATAAACGTAATGGTTTATCGAACTCCCAAAGTAAAGAAAATACCAAACTCCCAACACACTTCAATCATTTAACCTCCACCGTTCCAAGAGATCATCCTGATCGATGAATAAAAAATGCACATCACTTAAAAACTTACAGTCAGCCACGATCAGTAACATTAGACCGAATATAATCTAGTTTATTTCGATAAAATATTCATGAGATCGTTTGGACTACGGTAGTCATGATCAATATACAAAGTAGCCGGCTCTGAGGTGTTTGGGAATTGCTCTTCAACGGAATTTAATCAACAGCAAGATCATGCTACAGTAGCGCAAGTCACGATCGTAATTCTGAGGAGACTGATCAAAACTCAATTGATCTTTTTAAATTCCCGAAGCATTGATTATTTGACCACAAAGTGATTGCCATTAAACACCGGAGAGATACTATTACTAAAAATTACGGTGCAAGAGACGACAATAAACAAAAAGAGACTGATCAAATATTGGTGAAATTCACAAGTGAGGTTTTTAAAGCATGAATAAATTAATCTGATGGATAATCCCCTTTGAAAGGAGTGACAAAAAAAATTTAAGATCCTCACTTAGCACCTTTTCTTTGTTAGGAAATTCTTTAAATTAACGCAATAAAACCCGCCTATCGAAACAGTTTGAGTGACAACAACCAGGCCTTAAAATATGCGAACAAATTTTCGATATTTTCCCAAAGTATTTTGTAAATTTAAATTTGAATCGAACCAAAGCTCAAGTTAATGATTCTAATAAAATCTTTTATGTTTCTGAATAGTTGGCAGTTTTACGAAATCAAACAAAGACGCCCATGGGATTAAGACTTAAATACATGCCCAATAAAAGTTCGGCACCATGCGAATAGAATAAATCAGAGGAATGGCGCGTAACAATCTATAAACAACTTATGGGAAGGTTATGTTCATATTATATACAGGCAGGGAATTGCTTGAGTCCAAAATGTTCAGGGTGGTCTACATAACGGTGGTATCGGTGGTATATTACATTGAAGATGGGGAAGGCTGAAGTGACTGATACAAGCGCTGGCACAAATCAAGTAGTAACCTAGCTAAGTCAAGTAGGAACCTAGCTAAGATCACTCTAGATAAGAGCTCCGCGATGTGCTGCTAGGAAAATGGCATGCTTAATCTGGAACAGGCCTATGAGAGCACAGCCAACGCCACATAGAGATTTATTGCAGTTGCGGCAAGTTCCGAGTCAGCCAGGATTCCTGTTGATCGTGTCAGCTAAACACCAATATAAGGAATTCAAACATTTGGCGAAATTTGCACTATACCAGCCACGGCAGAACCGAACTGTGTCGCGAATTTGGCGACAGAAACTCCAAATGTCTTATTTGACGTCATAAAAGGCACAGCCCGCACATTTCTAACAGAAGCATATCGCAGCGTCCAAAAGGGCATTAGATGATGGAAGGAAGATGAAGATGAGGTTCTTGCAAGTGCACCCAAACCCTTGACAAACAACTCAGGATGTTCTTACATGATTTGTATTCGAAGAAAAAACTAGTCATCAACCAATTATCTATTTTTGTTTTATTTTATATTAATTATTTCTATTTATTTTATTTATTGTTATATATTGTATACAGTTTAATGCTTCCCAATAGTTTAAATTTTCTATTACTCTTTACTTTTTATTGTTCGTTATATATTCATGCTCTTTCCCGGTTAAATGCTGTTCTTTCGTTGTCGACTGTCGCTTCTTGTTGGTGTTTATTGTTTCGTCTTGTTAATCTGTTATTAAATGTCATATAATTTTAGTTGCGAGGACGGGGTGAGAACATTAGTAAAAATTTTTAGCTCGAAATGCACAGGTTTTAATACCTGTCTTCTAAATTCGCGAAGCATTCGTCCGAAAATTGGTGAGCTGAACTAAATCTTCATAAATTCTGGTGTGCACGCTATATTTATATGTGAAAGTTGGCTTAACTCTTTTATTCCCTCCTCCATCGTATCCATTGGCGGTTACAAATTATTCCGTAATGATAGGCAAGTGCGCGTCGGCGGTGGAGTTGCTATATACTTACGTGAAAACTTAATTAGTCCAGGCGCTAGAGCAGTGAAACCTATAACTTCTGGTTTTGGCGTGATGTAACGGACTTTTTTGGTGGAATCGGTCAGAAATGACATCCCCAACAATATTTAAAGGGTGCGCAAGCATGAAACTCCCAGGAAAACTTTTGGTAGCCCAACAACTGAAAAATTCACTAAAAATTCCCTGTTTTTTGACCTTTCTTGTTAAATATCTCTTAACGAAGGCTTCTAGGTGAAAAATTTGTTGAGTATGTTTTGTTCGTTATTGGATTTGCTAAAACTTACCCTAAGGTGGATTTTTGAAATTTGAATTTTTGCATTGCAAAATAGCCGAAAACCGCGAAAAAAGTACCTCACTTTAAAGTTATCACAAGGAAAGGAGAGACCATTATCTTCCAATTTAATTTTGGAATTAGATAGTTAAAGGCATGATTAACTTATATCCAAAACCCGATCACGATCAGTTTTTGCATAATACATTTTGCAATTAGTGAATTTAAAAAGTTAAATTTGTTACTGCGCCAAAAGAAAAACTCCCATGTTGGTCCTGATTTTTTTACGTATGCTCTAAGACTCTCTTTACAATATCCAATCATCAAAATTCTGGTTTTTATATTTTTTTATGGTTTTTATTTTTTTTAAGATTTTTGGCAAAAAACTGCAACTAAGGCGTTTTTTCCACAAAAATTGCTAACTCGGCGACGCCAGGAATGCTGGGCGCGTTTCAAATTCGCTCGAAAAAGGACTCAGTTTCTATTGGGCACAACTTTCAATAAAATATTGTTAAACATAATTTCTTAAACAGTTTAGAAAAATTACCGAATTTTGTTTGAATTTTTTTGTTGTTACTAGCTGGGACGCGGGGCGGTTCGCTACCCAAATTTAAAGAAAAAACAGCTAAATTGGTGCAATACTTAGAGTTCGGTTTATGTAACGATTTAACTATTTAAACGTAAAAAAAATTGCACAAATTTCGCGTGTAACGCATACAATGCTCGTAGACCAAACTTGGTTTCCGATGTTGAAATTTTGTAAGGAGCACGCACACCGCCGAAGATCTTATTTGGACGCAAACCTATAGGGGCAAACTCGTTGCAATTTTGATACACATGTAGGTTTCGCCCCAGTTAAAATATTTTCTGCCTAAATTTGAACAATCTGATAGCAGCCAAAGTCCTTATTTGGACAGAAAACTTTCATTTTTCTTGAAAATCCACTCTGAACACTGGAGATTTTGAATCCAGCTTTGAAATAAAGTGGGCATAGATACAAATATATACATATATGGGAAAATTTGTATAAGAGATCCAGGCGGTGAAGCGTTAAGAAGAAGTTCAGACGGAAGATGTGATAAGAAAGGTAGAACAATAGTATTTAGTTTTTGTGTTAATAATAAAAGAATTTCTCTTTATCTTTTGATTTAGAAAAAGTATAATGTAGGGGAGAGACGCAATGAAACGGACATTAAAATTTGAGAAAGTTTTTTTTATCAAAAATACAAATTTGAAAAGATACCAATCACTTTAAATGAACCTTTAATTAACTGAGTAGAGAACACGCAATCATTTATTATTTAAAAGATAACCGAAAATTATAAAAACAATTATTTTTGAATAGTCGCTTTTGTCCGTTTCATAACACACTACGCTTTGAATAGGACAGTAGGTGTTATGAAACGGACTAGAGTACACGAGTGGTACTTTACACACATAATATAGTTAAAATTAAAGCATATTCTTATTTAAATATAACCTTTATATATAGCCTTTATTCAGTAATCATTTTTATTTTCTGATGTTTATTTAATTGCAATTATTAATTAAACTTCATGGCGCAGAATATACTAGCATGAATGAGCATATTGCTCGGTTTTTCGGTTTTTAATTTTTTTTCTTTGACAAACAAATTTCTATGAAGCTGAAACTTGGGCAAAAGAGTGTTGTAAAGAGACTCCTCTTAAAACTACGCTTCCTACGGAGTTCTGTTTTGGCTCACTTACTTGTTGTTACGTCTACTTTCGATAAATGGTAAAAAACGATAATCTCTAAAAGTGAATTAGTGAAAATTTTACAATTTACTTTAGTTATCGTCAAAATAGACATTGAATTGCAGCATAAATCGAGAATAGCTAAAAATTGGAACAGCCCTTATAAACATATTTATAAATGAAATGTCGAATTTCTCCAAAGATAGGTGGGAGCAAATGAATGTTAGGGGGGCGAACGGCTAACAAAGATCTCGGAAAGTGGTGACACCCGATTTGTCACTTCTATTAAAATCCGAAGAGATCCACTGCAATCAAACACCAAGCAGACCTGTTAGCAAGTCCTAATCCCACCTCCCCGCGGTGCCCCCTGGGGTACTTCTTCGGAAGGAGCTAACGGGAGAGGGGCGAATGGCGAGCTCTCTGCGCCACAAAACAGAGCTTTTAAGTCGGTTGGGCTGAGGGTTGGCAACCCGCTCCCATAAAAAACACTATTGCTACGAATCGGCAAACAGTGCCTCGGAACCGGATGGACAACACGACGACGACCTTTGCTTTTCGAACAAGGACACGAATCGGATCATGGAATGTGAGAACAATGCTTGCTGAGGGACGGCTGGATGAAGTCCTCAACGAGATGAATCGATATAAAATCAAGATCATGGGACTGAGCGAGACCAGATGGCCCGATGCGGGGGAACATATCTGCCCAAATGGCGAGTCCTTCTTATATTCTGGGAGAAATGAAACTGAAAGCCGTAGGAGTGGTGTTGGCGTAATACTCACCAAAGAAGCCAGGGCTAGCCTCATTAGCTGGTCACCAGTTTCTGAGAGGATTATTACCGTGCGCCTACGTACCAGGCTAAGAAGTACTACGGTAGTTCAATGCTATGCTCCAACCGAAGACGCAGAAGATGACATCAAAGACGAGTTCTACATGCGACTGAATGAGGTTTTTCGCTCTATTCCAAGGGGAGACATCATTGTATTAATGGGTGACTTAAATGCACAAATCGGTCACGACAACACCGGTCTTGAACAAACAATTGGAAAACAAGGCCTAAGCCAAGTTACCAATAACAATGGTGAGCTTTTCGTTGACTTTTGTTCTTCCCATCAACTTATGGTAGGTGGAACTTACTTTTGTCACAAGAAGATACATAAAGAGACCTGGGTATCGCCCGATGGTAGAACGAGAAATCAGATAGATCATGTGGCCGTCAGCCGCAGATGGAGAACCATTCTGGAAGATGTCAGGAGCTTCAGGGGAGCGGAAACTGGAAGCGACCACCATTTGGTAGTAGCAACTATTCGCCTTAGAATCGCTGCAATCAGAAACTTTCAACGTGAATCTATAAACCGTAGACGGTTTAACGTTGACCTCTTGCGGGAGAGCGCTAAAAAGCGAGAATTTGCTGGAAACCTGCAGCAAATATTAAACCAGCAAACCGTTTCTGACGACACAAATATTGAAGACCTGTGGAGTACAACAAAGGGCGCTATATTGACGGCTGCGGAAACGAGCATCGGTTATGTCCAGAGAAACATGCAACATTGGATCTCGGACACTGCCTGGCAAAAAATAGAACGCAGGAGGGCCCTCAAAAATAACATAAACTCTACAAGCGACCCGGATAGACGTCACCAACTTGAACGGGAGTACTCTCAATTACACCGAGAGGTAAAGAGAAGTGTCCGGCGTGATAAAAGGCAGCAGATAAACGAGCTCGCAGAAAAAGCGGAAAACGCGGCAAACACACGCAACAGTAAAGTGCTGTACCAAATTACTAAACAGCTCTCGGGAAAGCACTCTACTAAAAAGCATGCCGTTAAGAGTGCGGATGGAAGGCTGCTGTGCAGCGACGAGGAGCAGCTCCAAAGATGGAGAGATTATTTCTTCGCCGCCCTGAATGGCTCATTCACAGAACAGACTTACAGGAACCTCAGGAAAACAGCAACAATGCACAGCCAATAAGAATCAACACCCGGGCCCCATCCAAGACGGAAATAGTAACCGCAATTCATGCGATGGCCAATGGTAAAGCAGCTGGAAAAGATGGCATCCCGCCAGAATTGTTGAAAGCCGACTCAAGCCTCATAGCAGATGCGCTTCAGCCAATCATGGAATTAGCATGGAACACCTGTACCTTTCCGGAGGATTGGACGGAAGGTATCATAGTCAAAATACCCAAAAAGGGGGATCTAACAATATGCGACAACTGGAGAGGCATCTGTCTATTATCTACTGTGGGTAAAATCATGTCCCACACTATACTATCAAGAATAAGAGAGGCAGTAGATCAAACGCTTAGAAGGCAGCAGGCCGGATTCAGGAAGGGCCGTTCATGTATAGATCACATCAACACCTTAAGAATAATAGTGGAACAGTCTACTGAATTCCGATCCCCCCTTTACCTTGCTTTCGTAGATTATGAGAAAGCGTTCGACTCGGTTAATAGGAGCTTTATATGGCAGGCATTACGGCGACGTGGACTGCCGGATAAGATAATAGAATTGATAAAAGCCCTATACAACAATTCCAAATGCAGAGTTCTCCATAACGGAAAATTATCCGACAGCTTTGAGGTGAGTTCAGGAGTACGACAAGGATGCTTACTATCCCCATTACTATTTCTCATAGTAATAAATGACATTCTTGTTGGCGCTCTAGATAGTAGAACAGGCGGCATACAGTGGGGTTTGCTAGATCGCCTTAAGGACCTCGACTACGCAAATGATATCTGTTTGCTGGCCCACAGACATCAGGAGCTAAAAAACATGTTAAACAATTTGGCAACAGAAAGTAGTCTAGCAGGCTTAAGGCTGAATCCGAATAAAACCAAAGAAATGCGGATAAATGCAAACACACTTGAACGAACTGCGCTGAATAACCGTGACGTGGAACTGGTAGATAAATTCTGCTACCTCGGTAGTATTATTACCGAAAATGGTGGTGCAGAAGAAGACGTCAGTTCCAGAATAAATAAAGCACGAGGCGCATATGCATGCCTGTTCCGCATATGGAGATCAACGGAGATCTCAACTAACACCAAATTGCGGCTGTTCAACTCCAACGTTAAGGCAGTTCTTTTATACGGTTGCGAAACATGGAAAGTCACCCAATTCATCACAGGGCGCCTACAAGTCTTCATAAACAGATGCCTACGTCGTATCCTAAAAATCCGCTGGCAAGATAGAATTTCAAATGAAGAGCTATGGCGCCGTGCCGGCCAAGAAAGGATAGACGACCAAATCAGGCAAAGGAAATGGAATTGGGTTGGCCACAGCTTGCGACGCGATAACGAAAATCTAGCCAAACAGGCCCTTGACTGGAACCCGCAAGGATCCCGTCGAGTTGGAAGACCTAGAACAACGTGGAGGAGAACCCTACTAGCAGAGGCCGCAACTACTGGGAGATCCTGGTCGGAGCTGAAAGCTGTCGCGCAAAACAGAGTCCGCTGGAGGGCAACTGTTTCCGCCCTATGTCCCACGAGGGATTAAGGGGCACATAGATAGATAGAAATGAATGTATTGTAAATGTTGGTTAAAAGATCAGTTTCCATATATGTAGGTATCTCTTAAACGCTCATAAAATAGTTTTTACATATATTGTAGGTTATGTGATTATTCCCGTACGAAATGCCATTCATGAGATATCGCTGTTTTGAAGATTTAAAATACTCATGTGTCCTCACTAGGGTGACCGTAAGAAATCGATGTCGGAATTTTATCAACGGGAACCCCACAAAATGATCAGCCTTTGCAGATTTTTAGATAGCCAAAATTTTAGCACGATTGGAGCACGTTAAACCGTGCCGCTATTCGCTCAAAGTTGGCAAAATCTCCATTTTTTTGCTGAACGGCGGAGTTTCAGAGTCATATCTCCAGAACAGTCCATTCTACACCCACGCGTAATGTCTTAAATTAAAGGTAATTTTGTTCTGCATAATTCATGTTTATACATATTTACCGTTACTTGTCGTCAAAAGGAGCTATAACAGCCTTTGTCGCCAAAAACGTGATCTGGTACCTCTAGGAACAAACTTCGAGTATTATGAAAACTACGCCGTAGGTTACATAATTTTTCTTGGGATTCACATTGTTTCAGTTGCTAAAAACGTTGGCTATAAAGAGCTATTACAGTTGGTGATGGTGTTTGTTGGAGCACTCGACGGTAATGAATTTGGATTTAGAACACAAGGTGCCATTCATCACGCTAGGTGGATGGCTAAGGCCATTTACTGTCTGAAAATATTCCTTTTCCGCGGTCAATTCAAGATGAGTAACGAGGAACAGATTTCTTTGGGTGCTATTTGTATTTTTCTCGTCAAAGTATACTGCAAAGCTTGGTTCAATGCCCCCAGAGCTCATCTGGCTCCCAAACAAGACCTTGATCTTTTGCAAAGTTTTTTTGAATACCAAGAGACTGACAAGGATAACTCTGAGAAAGCTCTAGCAAAATTTTCTAACCGTTTATGGTATTTGAATGCCGAATTGGTAACTCTTGTGTTCTTTGATCCAATGGCGAAAAATCAGAAATGGCAAACAATCTACATGAGAGTTTGCTTCAAAACAACAATTGTACATGCTTCAAAAACAACAATTGAAACAACTAGTTGAAGCAGGATTGTCCAATTTAATTACTAAGGAGACAACGAATTTCTTTGAGCGTTTTCATATCAACACAGATTTTCTCAAAGATCCTCCCAGTGCCTGGCCGGAAAATGCTCATTCCAAAGAAGGATACAGGATTGTCCAATCATTGAAGGTTGTAAATGATATGGCCGAACGAGCAGTCAAATTAATAACTGATTTCAATAATCTTCTGACCAAAGATGAGGGTGATTTTTTACTTTCCTCAATAACTTATGTACTTACTTAAATATAAGAGTTTTATTTAAATAAACATTAACGACTAAAATAAAGATTAGTCATCATCACTTATCAAAAATGATATTCGAAGTTTGTTCCTAGAGGTACACGTTTTTGGTGACAAAGGCTGTTATAGCTCCTTTTGGCGACAAGTAACGGTAAATATGTATAAACATAAATTATGCAGAACAAAATTACCTTTAATTTAAGACATTACGCGTGGGTGTAGAAGGGACTGTTCTGGAGATATGACTCTGAAACTCCGCCGTTCAGCAAAAAAATGGAGATTTTGCCAACTTTGAGCGAGTAGCGGCACGGTTTAACGTGCTCCAATCGTGCTAAAATTTTGGCTATCTAAAAATCTGCAAAGGCTGATCATTTTGTGGGGTTCCCGTTGGCAAAATTCGCTAAAAAAAATTCTCCCTTATCACTACGGTCACCCTAGTCCTCACAGGTAGCCATAATAAAGCATCCCGCCAGCTTAACTGGTTAAAAATAGGGTGCCGAAGTTCCGCTTAGGTCTGGTCTTCACCTTGCTCACCTGCTGGTTTGGTACTGCCTGCGTCACCGTCTGTGTTGATTGGTTGGCGGGATTACTTGTTTTAGGGGCGTAACCAGGCCCACCACATCTCCTTGCATGGCCTGGGGCTGAAATATGTTTGGGGGCTCCTTCAGAATATTGAACTTCCAAAAAATGTTTGACTAAAAAAATTGTGGTAAAAATAAGTTCATTCAGATACTGAACGATCGATTCGCGAATGAACCTAAAGTTACTTAGTGTACCCTAGTTCTCATCTTTCTTTTGACAGAATCAATCCAGAAACTATAGCAGCGGGAAAAATTGAAGCGCTACTAAGAGGAGAAAATTTGGAGCGCTGTTAATAATCTCTGATTGGAGCTTTAAGGAATTATATAGGGTGAAGAAAACGAACAAACGTAGACCGGTTCTCGTTCGATGCGGTGGTCAGGCAGCATATCGTACGTGGTTGGTACTTTGTTGGGAGACCACTCGGTAAAACTGCTGTCGACACTCGCGTTTAGAATGGCGAAAGGCCAATTGCAATGGGTGAACAAAAATTAAAAATGATATAAAAAATTAGCTAAGACACGTTTAAATCATTGCGTGATATTATCAATAAAACTACAGCTGGCAGAAAATATAGACTGTGATGATGTCTTCGACGACTTTGCGGAAATGAAAGAAGGAAAAGTAGTGTTTACTATACAAATGTGATGAGTAGAAGAGTTCATACCTACACACAAACATAGCATAGTATACTTTAGCGTGTTCGTGTTTCAGGTTTTATATTGCTTGACAATTAGAACGCAGGGATACGGCTTTTTGGCTTTCAAGCTAGTTTCGGAGCCCCTAGACGATTAGTACGCAGGGGTGTGGGGTTTTCATTTTTTGTGTTTCACTCTATTCTCGGGGACCCCTCTGACCTTGGGTTTAGAACAAATCGTCCCAGTTGCCCCACTTTATGGCGGGCCTGGGCATATCACTTCGCAATCTCAAGCTAACCCCGACGATTGTGGCTCAGCCGGCTGTTAAAAAAATAGACTCATACAACATCGAAGATTTCAACCGCTAGGCTCACTGCCTTCTCCAAGCTACCCTTAACCTATCATATCCTTTTTATATCTTCAAGCTAAGCTTGCTATTAGACATTGCACCATGATATGAACGACTATGGGGACATGTAGGACTATCTGGCTTATATATTCAGGAGTCTTCTTCTTCTTTAACGGCTCTACAACCGGGATCCGGTCCTGGCCTTGCGCAACTGTTCTCTCCACCGGTCCCGATTCTGAGCAGATGTCATCCAGTTTGGCATCCCTAAACTCTGAGCGTCCTGGTCCACGCCATCCTTCCAGCGAAGGTTGGGCCTCCCTCGCTTTCGCACCCCATAGGTCTTACCGCAGAGAACTTTCCGAGGAGGCTCATCTTCACTCATACGAGCTAGATGCCCTGCCCACCGGAGCCTACCGAGATTTATTTTTTTCACAACATCTATGCCGCGATAGCGCTCGTAGATCTCGTCATTGTAGAGTCTCCGGAATCGTCCTTCCTCACATACGGGGCCAACAATCCTCCGAAGTATTTTCCTCTCAAACACGCCCAAAAGGTTTGAGTGCTTTTTGCTAAGCACCCACGTTTCGGATGCATATGTGAGAACGGGTAAGACCATCGTCTTATATAATAAAAGTTTAGACGTTATGGTTAGATATTTGGATTTGAAGAGCTTTGACTTTGTTGGCTTTTAGCAGTCGTGCGCGTATTTCTGGTTCCATGCTATTGTCGGCTGCTACTATTGACCCAAGGTAGGTAAATGATTTTACCACGTCAAACTCGTTTTCCGCTACCTTGATTGTGGGACCAATGTTAGGTGTTCTTCCAGACGAGGCCAACATGTACTTTGTTTTGCCTTCGTTAATGTGCAGTCCCAGATTTCCTGCCGCTTGCTCAATCTGAGTGAAAGCTTCTTGTACAGCTGTTGTTGTTCTTCCAATGATGTCAATGTCGTCTGCGTAAGCCAGTAATTGGGTGGACTCGTGGAGGATTGTACCCCTTGATGTCACGCCCGAATCTCGGATCACTCCATTTAGAAGATATGTAGTTTCTAAGAACGAGAAAAATTCTTATTTTTTGTAGCCTTTTGTGATTTACAATGTTTTTTGAGTTATTTTATTCTCAGGGAGTGTATACTATAATCTTTACTGTGCACCGAATACTATTTCAGATAACATCACCCGATTAGAGATTGATATGATTAATCAGAACAGTAATCATTTTAGGCGATTGATGATTGTTCAAATTAAACCATAGTCATGATTAAATGATTACATTTTTAGATTAAAAATGAAAATTTTCTGGAGATGTTAAGTTTGTTTTCCTGCGGAAATTTTGACCACAATTATAGTAATTATAGTTATTTAAGACCTTAAAACCCCCCAGATGTCGAATTGAAATGCAATCGGAACACATTTGCCAAAATTTGTCCGCTATTTTAAACTTGTTATAAAATGGCCAGATTGTATTTTCACGCGGACTATACATATATACCAAATTTGAAGTTGATCAGTTATCCGCAAGTAGGTGAAAATCCAGTTGCATGATTTCTTCACGTACTAAAAAAATTGCAAAAAAAAATTAGGGAAACAATAAGCTCATATTAATCGCTAAAGAGTTAATCATTGTGCAAAACTGACCGTTACATACCCTCGGGTCCACAAGGCCGACTCGCGAGGCAGTGAGGAGCCGAAAATAACGGAAGATTTTGCTGTAGTGAGCTACGTGTACAGCCAACGTGGGTCTCGACTCTTCCCCTGAGATTAAAAGGTCTCATGCTCTCCAGACTGAGATGCCGGGCTGTCCAGGTTCTCAACAGAGTCGTCTAGATACGAAGTGAAAAAAGGATAAGTTGGGCGTACGGTCACAACCGTATACTCGTGATAGTATGTCATTCTGGACCGAATGTGTTTTTAGCCTCTACTAAAAGATGTGTGAAGTCATTCAATTCGGCATCATCATATTTGAGATTTTCTTTTTTGCTATAAGTCCAGTCGGATCGAACTTGCAGGAATTTTGAGACTCCACTTTGCACAGCGAAATTTGAAATATGAACTGAAACTCCGGTTTCATTTGCTGTTAAGCGGTGCAGTCTTGATACTGCCACACCTCCAGGATAGTAACTGGAAAGTTCAGTACGGGGAAGACATACATAGATGATAAAACGTATTTCTTTATGTGGTAAAAATGAGTATGGGAATACGAAGATGATTGCAGCTACTCCAATTGGTCGGCATCTTGGTTCCAAAGCAAGACCTAGAGGGATAAAAAATATTGATGTTCCCATTACTCGTGGGATTGCGGAGTAGAAATACCATAGAAACGGTGTCACACCCCATTTTGAGCTCTTATTCCAAATCGTATTATACCATAAAACTTGTCCTTCAGGCCATAATGGTCTTCCCCAAAAAAATGTATCAACAATTACCGTAGTTGTTAAAATTGTGATACCTGCTGGTACTCCTACCTTTAATAGATTATCCACTGAGATTTTTCTGGTATAAAGATCGTTAAGTAACAATATTCCTAGAAGAATCACCAATTCCGATCTGAATATTATTATTGCAGTTCCAGAAAACCATACAAAGAGATTATGTTTCTCTTGTAGCCAAAAACTAACTGCCTAAAGTACGACTGGAAGCGCCCTGACATTTGGTAAAGGACGACTCATGTAGAACATAAAGTGGAATTGTGATATTGTTACTAACGTACCATATCGATAGAGTAAGGCCGAATTTTTTTCTATTACTTTTCTTAAATTTTCCAGGCTGCGGCTACAATTCCGGCTAGCACTAGTCTAACTACATATTGACTCCAAAATTTTTTAATTCCCAAATTCTGGAAGAAGATAACAGCGGGTGACGATAATATTGATACAAATAAACGGCCCGATAAAAGTTCGTGGCACTACACCAGGAAATTCATGATGATCATACTGAGTGAAATTGTGCCGTAGATAGAGTATATCATGCATTGCTTGTATATTAAAGCTCTCCTCCACTTTTGTGAAGGGAGCATAGAATAGATGAGCCAGAGCTACAAAGAACAGTATGAGCCCCATTACCAAATATCAGTCACGCAAACACTTTCAATAATTTCGTATTTCGGATACATCAAATATATTTAAATTGCGGGAAATACGAGAAAATCAGGACTCCAGAGGAAACTGACATCAAGATGAAGAAAAGTTGGCGGCTGCTGTGGCAAGCTCTAGTGGGCTTAGTGTTAAATACGTCATTAATATCTGGATACTGGCCACTTTATTTGTGTCCAATTTTTGCTTCGCAAGTTCCGAGTTGAGATGGAAATAAATTTTCCGGCTTTAAAAAGACAATTTAAGCAGAATTCCGCACAGCTGATTTTGACTGATAAATATTGTAAAAGCACTTGGTTATGTTTAGACCACTAAAATCCTGATGATGAAATCGTTAATACTACAAATTTGTTGCATTTTAATTTGTAAAATTATATTTCCTTATTAAACTTTACCAAATAACCGTCTTAAAAACACATATATGTGTAGATCTGTTATATTTAATTTTTCTCTAAATTAACGTATTAGAAGATGATCGCGCGTGTAAGCGTCTTACAAAAGCAAGTAGTGTGTAGCGATAAAACAATAAAAGTGTATTAGTTCGTGTATGCTTTGATTCAACAGTAATTTCGAAATGGTTGGGCGCGGGACTACATTCCCTCCCCGGGCTCCCGCATGTCGATGTCAGTTGGCGAAGACTATGACTCACAGTCATCCCCAAGTGTCATCCACATCGCCGACACAGCTTCAGGTCCTCACCCAAAAGAAGGACAGAAACAAAAATCCAAAATCGCATCGCCACGAAAGGGAAACTTCTTCAACAAAATGAAAAAAAATTTTGGAAATGAACCGCTGCCCAACCACACCTGAGCTACCTCTCGGAAAATCAATCAGGAGGGATGAACAGACGGAAAAAAAACTCGGGACATAAACAAAAAAATATAATTTAAAAAGCTGGATGGACCATCAGGAGGGCAAGGGGCGCAGTGGCAGGCGGTAACACGCCTGATACAAGAGACGGTTAAGCGCTTGTACCAACTTCAACGTCCACCAGGAAAAATTAATTAAAGATCGGGCCTTTTCGTAAACGTCAAAGCAACAGAGCAACTGAGCAACAACGCATCGGCAACAAAGCAGCGCAAACTTCTTGCGGTACATCAGTCCGTTCCTAAACGCAAAGTTTATAATAAGAGTGAAAACAAAAAGTATAAAAAAATAAACATTATAAACAACTAAAGCCAACATTTGTACTTAGTAAGAAAAACTTCCATCCACTACTCAAAAGCATACTTACATTCGAAAATAGCTGCGCTCTTGCTTTGACTGTTGCGCAACAAAATTGAATCTTGTACGTTTCCGAACGAATGACTTTGCATCATCTGCGTTTACGAACTCGTTGCATCGTTGCAAAGCATACGTATGCGTTTACGAAAAGACCCATCCTGTTCTTGGAACGCCGCAGTGTCAGACGGTATCACATCTGTTAACAAAGACACCGACCAAGAACAAGGACAAAGGGGAACCACTACTACACCTTCACGCATGGCCAAGGAGCACCGCTTGTTAGCAAGCCGTGAAGGTCAGCATGGTTCGAAGCTACTCCAAAAAGTGGTTGTGCTGCTGAAAAAAAAATTCGAAAAAACAGACAAGGACTAAGGCCTCGCGGTACTACCTTAGCCCACAGCGAGAGCTTGGTAAGTGTGGTAACAAAAAAAATCAAACGTGAAGGCACAAGTGGTATTAGCTTTGTTCCAGAACTCGAATGTGGGATCCCGCGGGACAAAATTTTTCCCAATTTGTGTTTCTTTACTTTCTCATGCAAGAAAAAGCGGGGAAATTTTCACTTCCCCTCATGCAGGAATTAGCCGCAGGTTTTAGGTCCTGCGATTTCTTGCAAGTTGTCAGCTGACAATTTTTTGTATGTATGTGGGTATCTTAACAAGCGGCATACACATAGACAATCGACATTTATGTTATCTTTTTCTTGATTTGCAGGAAATTGCCCAAAAAGTGTTT
Organism: Thereva unica; assembly: GCA_949987705.1. Classification (NCBI taxonomy): domain Eukaryota; kingdom Metazoa; phylum Arthropoda; class Insecta; order Diptera; family Therevidae; genus Thereva; species Thereva unica. The sequence goes on along the minus strand of OX465283.1, from coordinate 68,638,187 downwards.
CTTTACTTTCTGAATTTTTGACAAAATTATCCCCACCATTCACTAAGTTTTTTCCCAACAAATTTTTGCAGGAAAAGTACTGGAACAAAGCTAATAAACACCAGAAAAAATTTTAACTGCAAGGTCCGTGTAGGACAGTTAACGGGTTTTAAAAGCCTCGTTGGGCGCCATTTATGTTACAGCATAATGGCGCGACTATATATTGGGCGCCATTTATGCGAGGTATTGCCCCCTCAGCCAGAAGTTAAGCAATGAAATGCTCTTGAAGCAGTGTTTAATGGGGATGAACATAATCGAAGTCCAGTTGAAATAGTACTTGTAAGGATTTTGCCGGCAGAAGCCATCTTTTTACCAAAAATTTAATAACATAACCACAACTGACTTTTAATTTGTACCTACTCCTTAAAAACTCACTGACTGACTACTAAATTTTTTTTCTTTTTCCTTTTTGTTTTCTTTTCTACGCCTACTTTTTTGTTCCGAGCAACTTTTCGATTTCATTCCCGACAGTGATTTTGAGTCAAGTAGTTATTTAGGGATTTCGTGCAAAACTGAACGTTACATATTTTAGGAAAAGACAATGAGATTATAGAACAAAAATATAAAAAAAATATTGTGATAGAGGCAGAAGGTACGTACATAAATGCAGTGTGAAATCGCGTAATGATACTTTTCTGCCTCTACATTCTTCAAATTATAGTTTTCAATCGTTTATATCTCCAGATTTTACTCATAAATGATGAACTTTATATTTAACTAACCAACCTAAAAAGATATAAATTTATTGAAGGTAAGTAATCAAGAAAAACAATCAAAACTAAACGTCATTTGTGGTTGAAATATGAAACTGACACTCAACTGGCGCTTCATAGGATATCCCTTGTCGTTTTTTAATGAACTCAATATATAGTTCAGTAAAAAAACACACCTTATGTGTCTAACAACTGGCAAAAGGTTTACGTACTTTACTCAGCATACACCTTGTATCCAGAGCCGGCGCTTTGTTTTTCTGCGCCCGGTGCAGAATGCCATATTGCGCCCCTTCCACTGATTCTCGCTACAAGGGATGTTGTGCTTCTCATTTCGTTTATTTATCTCTTTTAACAAATCACGAAACTTGAAGTTATATCAATCCCAGGAAACAGCAGTACGCATTACAGAACCATCGGAATAACTGTTGCCTTTGGGAGAGTTGATATAGCGCTTTCTAAAGAATTTTCAAAAGCACTCCAGAGCAGTAAACGTTTTTCTTTCACTCGGTGGATTTTGCCCCCCAATTTTTAGTTCTGATTCAAGAAGACGAATGTCTGTTTCTTCACTTTTTGGGTAAAAACTTACAAGGGCAGAAAATTTATAAAAATCTGGAAGCTAAAATCTCGGGTAAGTTCCGGCACAAGGGGAAGTAGAATTTCCCCACTTTTTCTTACATGACAAAGTACATGGACAGAAATTCGTGAATTTCTGGCGCCCGCTCGATCCACATGAGTTAGGACATCGGTATACTCGATGTACCTCGAACAACGGTTCGAGATGCCTTTAGACGATATGGTGGACGATATGGAGACTGGCTCATACACCCGGAGGTCAGGTCAAGGCAGGCATCATTGCACTTCCACCGGAGATGACCGCTTTATTGTCACCAACGTGTTGAGAGATCGAGATTTTCACAGCTACTGAAGCGCGTCTGTTTGAGATCAGAAATGTTAGTGCAAGTGAACGTACGATTAGAAGAAGACTGGCAGAAAGAAATTAAAGGGCTTTTCGTCCAACTCGCGCCACACAGCTTTTCCCACAGCACCGTAGAGCTAGACTTGGTTTTGCGCAACATTATTGTGATTGGACTATGGAGCAGTGGAAGGACGTACTGTTTTCAGATGGGAGCAGAATAGCCTTAAGAGGTCCAGATAGGCGTCAGCACGTCTACAGACGTAAAAATGAGAGATTTGCTCCCTGCGCTATAACCACAACAGTAGGTTATCAAGGTGAATCAATAATGATTTGGGGAGGTATCTCCTTAGAGGCCCGTACCGATCTTGACATTAATACACCTTCCCACTTCGCTAGATCTGTCACACCATACCTTAATGAGGTCGATATTCACACTTTGTCATGGCCATTGCGTAGTCTTGGTCTTAATCCAATCGAACACCTTTGGGACAACCTTAAAAGGCGGGTTCGGGCAAGAGTACCAGCACTTATTACTCCAGGAGAGCTCAAGACCGCTGACGGATGTTTGGGACATCATGGAGACCGAGGCGAGGCATTATTAAATTTGCAGTCAATGACAAAAATTTTCGGTTTCCTTTAAAATAATCAGTCAACAAAAGGCTCTAAAAAATCGATTACGTGGAATAAAATGTTAAGAAATCATTTTTTAGTCCATCACGATTACGAAAAATTTGACCGTTTCCAAAGGACAAACTACAAGAATTTTTTTTTTAATTTTAATTTCTAAAATTGCGCCCCTGACCAGTTGCGCCCAGTGCGAGTGCACCATTTGCACCTATTAAAGCGCACCGCCCCTGCTTGTATCGAGGGAGATATTGAAAACTGAGATCGTGATCTTGAAGACCGTGATGGGACAAAAGGTACCAATAATGTCTTACTACGCGAGTTCTTTCTGAGCTCACGGAGCGAATTATCAGCTAGTTTGTAATATTTTTGTAAATTGGCATAGACTCTGAGCATAAAAATATAATATTTTTTTTTTTGGTAAAAAAAATTGAATCGGATACGAAAAAGTTTGTGGATTCTCGCAATATATCCAACGCAAATCCGAAAAAAATATAACATTTAGACACCAATAAAGTTTTATAGAAAAAAGCAGTCAAAAGAGGAAGATTTTAACAAAAAAAAAATTTAATCTAATTTAATTTGTATTTTTTTTTTTATCAAAAA